>OY829544.1:58283565-59525301 GCA_963691705.1 Viola odorata
CCCGTATCCAATGCGCCACCACCAGTGTCAAGTGAGAGTGTTAGCCACCACCACCGCTCTTCATTTTACTTTTTTGGTATTGTGATGGAAATGACTTTTAAATTAGGGGTCTATATTAGGTTATATAAGTACCTATTTAGTATTGTAATATTAAATTATTATTTCTCCTTGTGCAGTTCTATCATCTATGGGCGGGACGGAAAGACATCTTACTTATACATTGGTCGGGACTGTCCGTTTAATTATTTAAACCGGATAATTTTTTCCCCACGGGTTCATATAAATCGGGTCGGATGAACCGCGTAAGTAGGACGAGTTTAAGATTGCCACTTCATCTTGTCAAACGATTCCAAATAATACAAATTATTGATTATAACGTCAAATTTATGGTGTAAAATAAAAATTATTTAGTATTAATTGAGTATAGTTTCAAATTTACCGTTCATAAGAACCTATTGAGTACAAAGTTTGTACTAAACGTTTAATATTATTTGACATTGGATCAAATTTACAGTTTAAAATAAACTTATTATGATTATAGTCTACTGATTAGTTGCTCTTTTAGCTACTTCTTGTTATCTAAATGCTATTGTTTTTTTAAGTTGATGTTATTGAAAAGTATTGTTTTTTTTTTTCATTTTTTGCAAAAAAAGACAGTTAAAAGTATTTAGAAAAAAAAGAGCTACAAAAAGCACTTCATGACCATTTTGGAACAAAAGAGTTGTCGCATATCCGTTCATAACCATATCCGCAATTGCGGGTATGGATAATACCCGCATTTATAATTGTGGGTAGCAAACCTAGGATGCAGTCTTCATCTAGATCACGATCAGCCCAGTTATAAAGTCCAACTGCACAAACCCATTAGACACTCAGCTAGAATCACACTGACACAAGCAAATAGCAAAGCAAAGGTCGACCAGGACTCGATCATGTCAAGAAGAATAGACTCGATAGTCTACAAATAAACCTATAAAGACTTAACGAATTGTACGATTGGGGTATCGAGGATTCCAGGGAAGAACTAGATTTCCATAGAAAGAGTCTTTGTTGGAGAAGTCGGAACACTAATTTTACTTTATTTATGTTTAATTTTCCTTCAGTTTTGAATTTAGTTAACTAATCACCAATTTTTGTGTGGAGACTTATGGTTCCAATTTGATTTCTATGAGATCTAATTAAATTTTATATTTTTATATTTATATTCTTTTGATTCTTATTTAATTGTTAATCTTATTTTTAATCGGTATATGAATTAACTACTCTTAAATTGTTTAGGATAAGTAATGTCGACTTAAATCAATCGTCTGTAATCACGATTGAGTTAATTATTGTAGACAAATGTCTTAGTTTACGTAGGGTTAGGCAGTGGCGGATCCAGGAATTTTATTCAGGGGGGGCGGGGGTTCGGGGGCAGCGCCCCCGAAATTTTTTTTCCGGGTATTCACCCTTTAAATCGGCTATTCACCCCCCCCTCTCTAGGCCTCTTTATTGTTTATCATATCCGTCACTAAATAACAAACATTCAAATAAACTTAACAAAAAGATAAATAAAAATACAATATAGAAGAAAAATTAATTATACATTAGAATTCATACAATATACATAGTTTTTACAATTGTTCTCTACGAGTTTTCATTTTTTGATATCCTTGTATGATTATCTCATTCTCTACACTATCAAAAATATCTTTTTCAACATAAGTAATCAAACAATCATTTAACATATCATCTCCCATACGGTTCCGCAGTCGAGTCTTCACAATGCCCATAGAAGAAAAAGTTCTTTCCACTGTCGCAGTTGCAACCGGTAAAATCAAAGCTAGCTTCAAGAGTAAATACATCAATGGATAGACAATATGCTTTCTTCTTTCAACTAACTTTTCGGAAAGATCATTAATCCCTTTCAAATTTGAAAATTCAACATCCGACCGCATATCCAAAATATAATTCTCAAGTTGATTATCAAGAGCAAGAACATCAATTGTAGAAAACTCATTAGGATAAAATTGAGCCAATTGAAGCAATTTCTCCTTATTGAAAGCAGCAAAAGAGTCTCTTGGATTTAAACATGCCACACAAAGGAGTAATTCACTATTCCTCTCATCAAATCGATTATTGAGCTCATGAAGTTGCATATCAATGACTTGATAAAATAAATCAACTTGATAATGATGTAAATTGGAAATTTTCTCACCTTTCCGCCTTGATCTACCTTGGGCAACAAACATATCACTCATAGTTGGAAGATTTATATTATGTTTGACACAAAATGAAGATACTTCATTAAGTAATAACATCCAACCTTCATCCCTCATTGACTGCAGCCTCAACTTGGATACTTTGAGTAAATCTAAAGCATTTACTATGTCTTGATCTTTTCTTTGAAGTGCTTGAGAGAATTCATTAGTAATTCCTAATATATTCTTCATCAAATGCAAACAAAATATAAAGTCAAAACATTGTACCGTATTTAATAATGCACATGCTTCTCCTCTTTGATCTACGCTCAAGCCATCTTCCTCTATCATTTCAAGCACATCAATCACTGAAGAGAATAAACCGATTAAGCTGAGCATTGTACCATAATGTGAACCCCATCGAGTATCTCCTGCTCTTTTAATAGTTTTCTCTTGATTCAAACCCTTTCCACTACATATTTCATCATTTCGTAATCCTTCGATCACATGATCTTTTTGCTTCTCTCGAAGGGCATCTTGCCTTTTGCATGAAGCTCCAACCACATTGCACACATTAGCAACCATATTAAAAAAAGATGAAATTGCAACTTGTTTTTTTGCAACAATAACAAGTGCAAGTTGAAGTTGGTGTGCAAAACAATGAACATAAAATGCAGATGAATTCTCCTTCAAGATCAAACTTTTAAGACCATTGAATTCTCCTTGCATGTTGCTCGCTCCATCATAACCTTGCCCACGTACCTTCGACAAACTCAAGTTATGTTTGGCAAATAAAAACTCCAAGGCTTTCTTAAGAGAGCAAGCACGTGTGTCTGTAACATGAACAAGACTAAGAAAACGTTCAATAATTTGCCCCTTCTTATTCACATACCGCAAAACAACACCCATTTGCTCTTTAATTGATATGTCACGACATTCATCAATTAAAATAGCAAAAAAATCATCTCCAATATCCTCAAGAATAATATTAGTAGTCTCACTAGATGCAACACTAATAATT
Source organism: Viola odorata (assembly GCA_963691705.1). NCBI lineage: Eukaryota > Viridiplantae > Streptophyta > Magnoliopsida > Malpighiales > Violaceae > Viola > Viola odorata. The sequence continues at coordinate 58,286,767 of OY829544.1, forward strand.
TCTTTTTGGATACTCGGTGCTACCAACTTAAGATTTCCACGAGTTTGACTCAAAACATTTCTAATGGGCTCATTGTGGTTAGCAAGGAACTGTAAAAGCTCAAGAAAATTTCCTTTTCTAATTGAATCTTCAGACTCATCATGACCACGAAAAGCTAGTCCCTGACGAAGTAGAAACCGAATACAATCAACTACTGCAGTCAACTGAATCCGATAATCTTGTTTTATTTGACTAGATTGTTGAGAAAGAGCCACTTCAATATGTTGCTTTTGATGCATCAATGCTTCACATTTTCTCCAAGCATTATTATGACTACTATTAACACCACCAATATGTTTCTGCAATCGTACTTTCATGTCTTTCCAATTGTCAAAGCCAGTAGAAATAAAAACACCACTCCCTCCTTGCTCTCCATTCTCTGAACCCATCAAATAACAACATAAACAAAATACTGCATTTTTCGACGAACTATACTCCAACCAATTACCAAATTCATCATACCATTTAGCATTAAAACGTCGTTGAATACCTCCAACTAATGTTTTAGGAAAATCTACGTCTCGTGGTTGACAAGGACCTTTCAACATATAAGCTCTACGAATTTGATCCCGATCATTAGGATGATATGCTAAAATTCTAGGTCGCATACCTGGATCACTAGGAAGATTTTTCAAATCAACTTCTAAAAATCTCTTCGACTTCTTCGCAAGTCGTTCTTCACTTTCATTTCCACCAACATTTGATGATATCGATGGTGCTTGAGTAGATGGTTTAATCAAATATTTGTCCATATCTACAAAAAAAAAATTAATATAATTAGCAATAACAAATTAATTGAATTGACAAACCTGTTAGGATAAGCGTGTTAACCAATTAATTAAGATAAGCATGTTGCTTATTGTTTATGTGTTGCACGTTTTAAGTTTTAACCTCATGTGCGGGAAAAAATAGTGCTTTGGTTGAGAAGATTTTGAGTGGGAAAATGTTAATTAACTTTCAACTTTTCAAAGAGCTTTCAAAGTGATCGTCAAAGCCTAGTTTCCTAGAATCAACAAACGGAGTAATTATTAGAGCAGGTGCATAAATAGGTGGTCAGAATTTTTTAATCAAATTAGCAGTAACAAATTAATTCCATATCTACATCCTTAGAACTTTAAGAGCTTCAGAATCAAACTTGTCCGGGATTGCAGTAACAAATTCCCACTTTCCCACCACAAATTAAATAAACAAATTCCCACCCCAAATTAAATAAACAAATTAAATAAATAAATTAAATTAACAAATTAAATTAACAAATTCTTGAAAAAGAAAATGCCGATGCTTATAAAAAAAAAGAATAAAGAAAAATATGGGTAGCAGCATAAATGGTGACTCGGTGAGGCTGAGGACCATTGCAATTTTGCAAATTGCAAATATGTAATTCATGGAAGGTAGGACGTGTACCTATAATCACAGATTCACAAGCAGGCACAAGCAGGCAGGCAGCAACGTGAGGAGCGAAGCAGGCACAGGCAGCGACGGTGATGGCAGCCAGCGGCACGCCGACGGTGGCAGCGAGCAGTGGCGATGAGCAGAAGTTGGGTGCGACTGCGAGATAGGGGATGACTGATGAGGAGATTTGGGGGTTAGGGATTTGGGTTTGGCCAAAATACTAATTTGGGTTGGGTGTGGCTGTTGCCTGTTGGGTATGGCTTGGGTTCATGGGTTGGGCCCTAATAAAAAAAAATTCTCATCCAGCCCAGGGGGGGCGGCAGCCCACCCTGGCCCTGGGCTGGATCCGCCCCTGGGGTTAGGAATCAAATTATTTAGGTTAAAGAATTGGGCATCCTAGATTTTGCCCAAGAACAGTCTTCCCTCAAAATTAACCAATTTTTTTAATTAAATCTTATAAATGAATTTTAGGATTGTTAAAAAAATTAGGAATCTTGATGGAAAAGATCTTCGTGTATTTTGTCACGAGCAAAGTAAGAGTTCTAAACGGAACAGTCTTATTTCCATTCCTTAGTTCTTAGTTCCAAGTCCGGAAGTACTTTTACAAATCACTTGAATTACTCTTTCTTGGTTTTCAAACCACCACTTTTTTTTGTTTTTCATGTGATTAACTAGATTAATCAGTTCTTATTATCTCAATAAATTCATACTGAAGTGTAATAGTTTTGGACTCAAAATCGAATCTTACATCCAATTACAAGAAAAAAAGAGAAAAAAACCCGCAAGCCCATAAAAACGACCTGGCCTGTCAATTTAGAGCTTAGAGCCTGGAATAAAATAGTTTAAGGCTTTAAGCCCAACTAAGGGGCCGAAACGAAAACTCCAACTTTGTCCGGCTAACGCCTAAGCTTAGTCGTCGGCTACTCCGACGAAGCTCCGATTTACAGTGAAAGTAAAAGGATCGCTTGCGTGAAGTTCTAGGCCCTCTCTCCGGCTATCGTTACGTCATCCTGTCTCCCCCAACAAACCTACTCCATAGTCCATACACAGGGAGCAGTTGCCCGCCCACTTGGCCACATCAATTTCCGACCACAAGATTTGTAGTTGGTAAGAGATTTCGCTCATCCATCTTGTTTCTACTTGAATTGGCTCGTCCATTGCACAAATTTGTTTGTTTGTTTGTAAAGTGGTTTCCTTTAATCCTTGGGTTGATACCGATAGGACCCAAATCGGCCTCAGTGGCACGAATTTTAGTATCAAGTTCCCTAATCTGGTAGTATATGCGTAATTGACGTTTTCATTCTTCTTGGGTTGATTGTTGTTGAAATGATTTTCTTTCAATTTCCTAGCTGATGAATGCATTGCACAAACAGATACTGAAATACAGAAGTGATACATGAACCTCTCAGTTATGAAACCATGATGATAGTGGTAGTAGGTAAGATTCCTGAATACACAAGCAAAGGGGAAAATAATGAAATTAAAGAGAAAGAAACAAGCACTGCCTCTATCCTGACTCTCTCTAGCTCTGCAGGCCGACTTACAATGACAAAACCCTCACACCAATTGTCACCAGCAGAGTGACCATGATGGCTGCAACTGGAGAGAGTGTCACTGAAGATGATGCCTTTGGTGTGGTAGATGAAGGATCTTTGGCAGGAGTGCTAGTACCGCTTGGAGTTGCAGGAGTGGTGGTGCCTGAGGATGATGGAGGAGTAGTGGTGCCAGCTGAGGGTGATCCAGCCGCCGCAACTGTCACTTTAAGCTTCATGCCACCTGCACAATGGCCAGCCGCACCGCATATGAAGTAATGAGTCCCAACAGTCTTGAGGGCGATGGTGGTGGCGCCTGAGTTATCTGTGTTAAGTGCATTGCTTGCTGAACACGAATCGTAGTCACTCTCATTCACTTCAGCCACTGAATGGCCTCCTCCATAGTTAAATCCTGTAATGTTTCGGACAGAATTCCATGCGGTTAGTAGAATTAAGTTAGAAAAATCATGTCATTGAAGATAAAACTGGTAACGGTTTCTTTTAGGACTTAAACTCACCAAGGCTGTCACCAACTGTGAAGGTTTTGTCACTTGCCCAGGTGGAGTAATCACCCCCCAATCCCCAGCCAGAAGTGTCTCCTACAGTGTAGACTGTGGCCAGACTTGGCACCACCATGCACAGGAGGACTACGAAGATCGCACAAACAAGAACTGATGCTGATGCACCTAAAGTTGTCATTTTGCAAGAGAGGAAGATGGGATGGAAAGCAAAAGAGAGCAGAAGAGAGGAAGAGGTACTATACTTTACTTTACTTTGGCTTGGTTTTGGCAATAGTTGTTGTGGTGGGGTTTTCTTATATAGTGGTGTGTGTGTGTGTGTGATGAAATGGGGGAGTGAGTAAAGTTGTTGGAGGTACTTTTTTTCAAGATTTTTGAGGAAAGGGAAAGGGACTAATTCTTCCATGGAAGAAGATTGATGACTTTAGCCCTACTCCATACCTAATGCGAGCCAAAGTAGACCCAATATTCTTCTTCCTCTCCTCGGGTTGTTAGGAAAGGTCTATTATCATGTGCTGATATGAAATAAAATAGGCAATGAATTATGGCTTTTCAACAAAGGATTTTTGTTTTCTTTTAATAATAAGATTAGTTGGTGTTAAGAGTTCTTGAACATCATAATTACGTAAGAGATGATTACGTGACAGACTATAATAAACCCTTAAACCCTACTTAATAATGCATAGCCTGCAAGTTAAAGAAAAAAGTGAGAAGTTGAAGAATGCTGTAAAGTTATTGTGAAGTAGTAATCTATCTTTACATGTAACTTTTATCATAGTTAATGGTGTTTGGACCGCTTAAACTTTCGGATCAATGAGTCAATAGAATCGGGTTTAACTGAATTTAAATCTAGTTCAATTTGATATATAAAATACTTTTGTTACCTTAGTTTGTTTAAATTGTTTTAAAAATAGATGAAAAATGAGTGTATATCAAAAGGATTATGGTTGGATTATTTGGTCACTTGTTTTTTACCGATTCAGTTGTAGAAAGGTCGAACCAAACTGCTTTACTGTATAGTTTACTGGTCGAACTGTCCGGTTGTTACAGTTTTAAAAAAATAGTGACTTTGATGCTTATTTGTTAGACCAGTAGAGCCGGTATATGAGTGTACTCTCTGTTCTTCATCACCAGAACTGGCATTTTGTTAGGGTTTTGGTAAACCTTCGATTATAAGTAACAAAGACGTTTCTTCCATTGTTAGCAAGAAACGATTCCTTGTCACGGACGAACTCATTTATCTTTTTGTCTTGTTGCAAGATTCAGAAGTACAAAGACATTCAATTTGTAAGGATGATAGTCCTAGTTTTATTTAAGCGTAATTAGACTTGAGAAAATGCCTTGCTAAGCAAAGGCTTAATCACCAAATGGAGTGATGTTCTTGCGCAATTAGTTTGCTACCTATTTGGAGGACGCATTTAGACTAAACATTACAATGTTGGTTTTACATGGTTAGCCTTCAATACTTTTACACGGTTAACTTTAAAAATTGAAGATTAAAAAGATCCTACTACTATGGTCTTCATCAACCACTAAGTAGATACTACAGTACAACATTCGGAAACAAATAAATAAATCGTAATTACAAGATATTTAGCATGTAACACAGTAATTATCTATTGCTAGTGGCGAAGTACTAGCAAACGTTTGGAGTTTGAATCCTAACTTCGTCTATTTTTTATTTATAAAAAAAGTCTAATGTTTATTTGCATGTTCGGCCTTCAATCAAGCAATCAAAAATGAAAAGCAAGGGAAGGGTTATGAGAAGAAAGAGATGATTTGATTTAGAGTTGGCATGCAAACTATTATAATTCCCATTTTGATGCCTGCTAAGGGAAAATCCTGTCAGAGGAAGAAGGTGAAATGTCTTTGTTATGATCAGAACATTGCACCTAACGAACTCCATCCCTAATAATAATCTGTAGTCAAATAAGTACTAGACATCATTTCACAATGAAAGTGGAAAAAAAAAACCCCGGCATGTACCGAAACAGGTGACCTTCTAGGAAATTCTCGACGATGTTTTTTTATGTACTTTTGAGAGGTGGTGGGTTTGGTGATTTCAGGTTTAGTTGAGCTACTTGGGTCACCTTTGTGTTCTGGCTAACCACTCTTTGTATATCAAGAACCAACCAACCAACCAACCACATCCTTCTAAATTTGATTTTCCCAACTTGTTTTTCTCTCTTTTAAGAGTTAGTGGCCAGCTAGTCCTCTCTTTCCGTCCTCAACCTTTTGTTGTTTACACTACTCTCTACATTATTACTCGGCCCATCAATCAACTAAACCTACATAGACCTACATAGAAAATAAAATAAATACATGATATGAAATCTAACATTATATTGCTATAATGCCCATTAGAAGAAAAAATAAAAGAAAATGGCCTCTTTAGCATACTCTTCTTATTTCCGGAGCTGGGTCAATCAGTTGTGAATCGAGGAGTATGAAATTTGGCCACTTTTAACCCAAATCTTGAATTCAGAAACGAAGCAAATTACGTGGGGAAGGGAAAGGAAAAAAAATAAGGACAATGGAACCACCGTTAGCAAACAAGCTGTAGCATTCATATTCCACATTGCATTCAAACATTGGACACAAGCACTGCATTCATGTTAGCAGTATTACGCTTTATAAAGCCTTTCATGTTACATTTTCTTTGTTAGGCTAGCTACCTATGCAGCTCAAAATGGGAAATTCCCAACTAGTCAAAGATTTTGAACCTGCAAAAAATCATTCAACTTTTGAAAAATATTTAGAAAAGATCAAAAACCATCTTCAAAGCATCTTCAACCTCAAGGGATTTCCCCTAAATCTATAAGCTTGAAACTTCAATTACAAAACTCAATTCTCTCCAAATTTCACATAACTTGTAAGACACCATGGAATTACATGTGAAGATGAATAAAATGCTCAACAACATAAAGATAAGTATTTCATCATTAAAAAGAAAAATACTTGAAAGCGATCTTAGGAGTCACACCTTAAAGAGAGAACTGTTTCACACAAATCACTTATGGAACTAGGATTCAGACTCCTAACATTAAACTAACAAGAACTTAAGACTTCAACCTAAATGCAAAAGGTCCTTCCTTCATATTAAAAAACTTAAAACTAAACTAAGACTGGCATTCATTACTGAAGTACTGCTAACTCTTAAATGAAAGCTAGCAGTAATTAAGGACTACTGAAGTACCGCTAACTCTTAAATGAAAGCTAGCGTAATTAAGGACTCAATATTGAATTAATACCTGCACATCAAAGTCTGCTCAACTTCCCAACTATGGCTCCCATCCCGTCATTGGCCAAGTGCAAAATCAACGCTTGGCATTAGAATAACCAGTCGATGGATGCGTTTTATACACCTTTAGATCGCTGCCACTTTCCTTCATCAATAAGCTAATGTATGTATCATGACCTTATATGTTAGAATCTTAAATAACCATCAAATCTATTTTACAGAGTAGTGGCATGCACTCTTATTGTTGCTTTGTTGCCCAAGGGTCACCTTATTCACTGTAAATACTGCCTACTACCCCTCAGTTAGCAGCTTCACCCTTGCATCACTCCTTTCAAAATTGGAGCAGTTGCTCCACCATTGCTTCAGAATGCCAAAGCGGATCCGTGTAGTTCTTTTACCATTCTCTGCAGGGGTAACTCACAGCCTAGTCAAGAGAAGAAGGAAGACACGAAACTTGGTCTATTCTGGGCTCTAATCAGCAAAACATACTAGCACAGGTAAAGAAATGTCAACCAATTCACAGCCTTAACAATTTGAGTCCCACGAAATTAACTTCCAACTCAAGCTAGTGAGAGCTCAGTGAATGACACACTTTCTAGGAAGAACACTAATCATAGAAAAATTAGTGACAGATAAGTGGTATAGTTCCCTACAGTATGGGCTTACAGAAGTAGCCACTAGGAATGGTTTTCGTTAGAAGGTCGACATAACCTTTTGCCCTGAGTGGTAGTTTTCAAGGACCACAAGTGAAAAAGTCCGGCTATTTACATCTATATGATCATTATTTTGGAAGATTATAAAACAGCCATGAATTAGTGCTTAACAAGCCAGAAGTTGAACAACCTACAGGGAAAGGCATGAGCACGCATCACTGAAATTGTAAAAAAAATAGGTCAAGGCTGAAACTTAGGAAATAGAAACTAGTAGGAGTCAAAATCTCCTCACTTTTCAATCCTTCAGATGATATCAGGTATATTAGACAAGAACACTTGAGGCCTCTACGGTAGATTTTATTCTGTTGATTTAAAAAATATGAGCAGGCAAGCACAAAGTTCCTTTGACAGTTAGAGTAGGCAATCTTAAACATGGATTCTAGCTAAAACTGACTAACTCCAGTGCCAAAAAGTGGTCCCCATACAGCATTGCTTACTTGAAGCAATCTTACAAGTAAAAGCTAGAGAATATGCTAAAATCACATCATAAGAATCCACAAGAGACACTCACACACCATAAGGGTGTAGCAAATTAAGTAGATAGCACATTAGTCGGACGGTAAAAAGCAGTCAAAGGAAAAATGATATTGCCTTTCCATCTGCAGGTTGAGTTTTAGAGTTTTACTAGTAACTTATATGTAAATTAAGAAATTACAAGACCCACCACACTTCCTTTCAGCAGTCATTCAGCTGTATCTGCAGGCTCCACACTTTCTTCCAAGTCAGCTGTAGTATCACTTGACTGCAAATCCTCTTTTATTTGTGGTTTTACAAATTGTCTGCTGCGTGCAACTCTAAGTGGTCTTCCCATGAATTCCTACAGTACAACACATTGTCAGAGAGTGCAATCTTAACATCAGAAAGTTTAGAATAGATGAGAGCACATTCAAAACCAGGTATTACCTTCCCTTCGAAAGTAGAAAGGGCCTCATCAGCTTCTTTCTTAGTTTTGAAGGCAACAAATCCATAGCCAGAGGATCGTCTGGGATTGTCATGAAATACAATATCAGCAGAAACGAGATTGGCGCCTTCTTCGGTAAAAAAATCCTGAAGATCTTTAGCTCTCGCTTGAAATGGCAAATTTGCTACGAATAAGTTGAATGTTGGTCCTGGATTGGGTCGTGGTGGTGGCAAAGGCTTTGTCTTTTTAGGCTTGGCATAAAGCATTTTTAATTTACGGCCCTCAAATTCCTGAAGAGAAATTTAAAGATGATAAAAGCATGAGACTGAGAAGCACTAATCCACCAATTAGTTGCTTGCAAAAAGTGACCACAATATTGAAAGCCAAACTCTTGAATGGCATATGCATTAGGTTTATAGAAGATTATCTAAAGAGAAGCCAATACAAATAAGTTTAGAGCACACATTCAAATTGCATTCGTGCTCAATTATAACTATCTAATTTTGCTGTTGTTTCCATCTTTCACAAACAAATAAGCCGCAGTCAAAATAAAAGATGAAACAAGATCGAATTACTGGCAGGCAGAAAAAAATTGAACTTTAAGTACTTACAAACGAATCAAGATTATTAAATGCAGCAAGTGCCTCCTCAGGTGAGCCCATTTCGACAAAAGCCAAGCCCCTATTTCTGGTCTTGTCATGCATTGAAAGCTAGAGAAACACAGCCAAAAACAACACAAACCCACATCAGCAAAACACTCATAAACAAGAATGAAACCCGAATGAGGAAAGTAACACTGTAAGGAGATGGAAGGAACAGAAATAACAACCTCAACATCTACAACAGTCCCAAATTTCTCAAACAGAGAACGAATATCTTCAGCTGAAGAACTCCACGGAACATTTGAAGCCAGAAGCCTGGTCTTTGAATATTCTTCTTCTACTTGCTTCTCTTCTTGAGTGTTGGACACAAGTTCTTGAGTTGCAGAAGAGAAATGCAAAACAAAATGACTGATTTTCTTGTTGGGTCTAATCCAAAGTGTTAAAGAGTGGGAGAAGGAGCATGAAAGGGAGGAATTGTTGCTTCTGCTGGCGGAATTGGTGATATGGTTGGTTAGGTTAAAGGGTTTAAGGATAGGTGAAGATTTGGGTGTTCTACTGCAGAAGTTTGGTGTTGATGCACAACAAGGAAGACGAAGTAGAGACATCATGGGTTAAGAAATTGAGTGAGGCAGTGACTTATTTAGTCACACAGAGCTTCAATGCGCGACCGTGTTTTTAAAAGAGAAAGGGGATGCTTTTGGATAAGGAGGTGCAAGATTTCTTTATTTTTTCAAATATAATTTGTTAAATCCAAAATTTTACAGAATTTTCCACTTTAGTGCCCGTAGTCTTAAAACTTGCACTATAAATATAAAATTAGACGAAAACATTAGCATACATGTTATGCTTTGAGACGATAAAAAAAATTGACTAAAAGTTTTTCTTGTAATTTTTCAATATATTTTTATTAATTTCTTTAATTTTTTTAATGATGTTATATCTACTATATTTGTTATCCTTTTCATTCAATTTTTATAATTTTTATAGTTATTTGCTCCCTTGATTCTTTGTTCCACTGCTAGCGGACACTGTTGGACGGTTCTAATAAGGATCAAGCGAGGATTTGGGCCACTTTACTCTTTGCCGTGATACGGTGGATCTGGTAACCTCGTGGTTTCACGCTATTTATCTTTTGTGTTCTCTTGGATCAAGTCTCACGATTCTTTTTTCTCATACTTGATTGTTAATTTAGATAGATGCTTTGTCTGGTTACCTGAGGTTAATGATCTGGTTCTCTTGAAAGTAATCCATATACAACAAAAATATATTTCTTTAATCCCTAGGCCAAGAATTGCATTGGTAAAATAGTTGAATTGGATTGCTAAACAGCCAGTAACAATAACAAAATTGGTTGCTGAGTATAGTGAAGAACCCAAACTTAGGGAAATCTGGATGAGAACATTTGAGAATATATACACACAATGTTGAAATTGAAAACATTCCTAAAATCTGCATAACCTGTATAATTGGAACAAGAAAGATGAACATCTCTTAATTTGTTAGTTGCAGACTACCATATCTCACTGCATCAAAACGATCTCCAACATCTCTTTTTTAAAAGAAGCACAAGGGAAAAGATAAAAAAATGATACGAAAAGGAAGGAAACCCTTCATCCATTAAGAATCAGTTTGATACAACTACACAGACAACAGATGTGACACTGAATGTACTACAACGACTAGGTGGTGCGGGCTTTAGGGTTCGGCCTCGCCTGATTTATGTAAGCTTCAAGAAAAGCCCTCTTTCCACCACCAAGAGTAACAGGTATACAAAGAATTGCCCAGAGGTTACGGGAAGAAATTAGAGTAATGCACATCGATTAGTTATATCACCTCTTATGCATCCTGCAGTCAGGGGAATTATGTTGCAACGGCGACAATGGCTGTCTCACCAAATCTACATCCTTAAAATCAATGCTCCTCTCAACTGGACTATTTGTCTTGGGAATTGATTTTCGCTTGCTCCTCTGAAACAATGTCAAGGAAACCAAAACCATAATGAATGAAGCAACAAAGACCAGCATGTTATACAAGTCAGTAAATTTTGTTTACAAAAGGAAGCTCTCTTCGCCACACAAAGACATGGACGCAATGTAGTAGCACAAATATACATCCAAAGCTACATGCATTGCAAATATATGGACACTTGCAAACACCAGAAATAGATTGTTCCTTTTGTTTCTTACCTTGGTAGATCCACTGCTGGTATGTTTGCAATCAGAACCATCAAGATAGTGTTCTCTCTGGTGTTGCCTCATCAATTTTTTGTTCTCCTCATCTAATATATTGTTTTCTTCAAACAGCAACTTGACCTACACATTACACAAGTTTGTTACAAGAAGGTTAAACCTGAAGTCGAAAAGGAAACAAGTTTCACGTTTGCCTCCTCACCTCCTCTTCAGCTCTACTAAGGTTGATCCTGAGTTGTTCCTTATCTTTCTGAAGTGTACTAAGGTTGATCCTGAGATGTTCCTTATCTTTCTGAAGTGTCTCCACTTTAGCAGCTAAGGATAATACCTTCTGACTTAATGGCCCCAGACTGCCACAGCGAAAGAACAATTTCAAAAAAATGAATGAACCAACATTGCAATTGAAAAGTGGCAACACTTTAATCAAGAGAAAGAAACTTAGAACTACTGGCACAGATAGACACATTTAAAGATCTCAAAGTAATTGCAGTCCAAAAGACAATCATGACGGATAATTTACCTACTCCACATCTTCAGCAACTCTTGAGATGATTCATACTCACTGTTTGCCTCCAGAAAAGCACGACCAGATTCACCTTCATCTTCTCCAATCAATGGTAGTAAAATGGACTCCAGCAAATTGTCTCCCATATTTGTGCTCTCGACAGGTTTATCAACCTAGAAGGTGACAGAAATTATGCATTTTCATTCTGTAGCCACTCAATCTTCCCAGTTCAATATTAAAGAAAAATAGGAGCTCAGGAAATGGTATATTACAAAAACGATAGAGGATCCACTCACAACCAACTTGGCAAAGGTTAACTGACACTATTGCTATTTCAACATGTCTAGAACTCATTGACTCAAGTTCTTGCCTTCAGAGTATCAACAAAATGATATCACCAAACATGATGATCTTCTTTTTCAAAAGAACACCTCTTCCGAGAGGGAAATCAAAAGATAATTCCGAAATGTTAAATACCTCTTTTGCTGAGTTCCATTACTGCCAAAGGATATTTGGTTCACGGTAGTAGGTAAAAAAGAAATTGATTTGAGTTAGAACCCTCCATCTTAAGATTAATCAGTTTTTTATAGAATCATATTGCACCTAAACTTAATTTACAGAAAGTTGAGTTCATTGCACTGACAGATACTATGTTACTCCTCCTTATACGGGCATATATCACCATAGGTCCTTTAAAGCCACCGATCCACAAACAGACAGAGTAAAGTGTGATAGTATGATATAAGACGCATAATTTTGTAAGTCCTTTTGTCTATCAATTAATATAATGAAGATAACTCAAGCACGAGAAAAGGTATGTGCCGAGTCTTCAAAATGATGAAATCACTACGAACAACTTTTACATGGTGAAGGCAAGGCTTGAACCAACAATGCCATCTAATTCCTATGTATTCTAATCAATTACTCTACTAAGTTAATACCATAAGTAAATGAACACCCACTCTTCTCAAAGCCCAGGAAAAATTCACAGCCAATTTAAAGAACGAGACAATTACCGTGCGGGGCATTTGGTTCTCCTGTTTATAGAACTGCAATTCCTCTGATACTTTCACCAACTCCTTCTCCAACTCGCACACCCTCAACTCAGCCTCTTTAGCCCTTTCATCTGCCTCGTTCCCAAACTCCATCAGTGCCTCCCTATCATGATCATAAAGAGAACACTCCCTTTCCCATTTATCACACTGACTTACCAAATTTGCACACTCTTCCGCTAGCCTCTGGTTTTCTTCGACAAATTTCTTCAACGCCGCCGCATTCATGCTTGCTTCTGCCTAAAATCGAGAAAAATCAGAAAAATAACACATCGTATCATTCACTATTAAACAGTTTAGATTTCTAACTATGAGCGGCGAAGGGCGCCATTTGTTACCTTGGAGCAGTCAATGAGTTGGTCTTTGTGGCGGAGTTTCTCGAGGAGGAGAAGGTGTTGGTCTCTGAGGCGGCGATTGGAATCCTCTGTGGCGCGTAGCTTAAGTAGGAGCGTGTGGGCGGAGACGGGGAGCCCCATGGAATCTTGAATCGTTTCTTTGATGTAATCGTCGACTTCATGAGGGACATCCATTTTCGGTGACGAAGATTTAGATGGAGATGATAAGCGAAAGAAAGATGCGATCTTGAAGATGAGAAACTTAGGATCAGACGCAAGAGAGTAGTCGAGATGGGATGTGATCTTTCTCCGATTAGGGTTTTTGGAGAGATTTTGGTGATCTGCAGTTCTGCTTAATGTTTGGGAGAAAATTCAAAATAAGACTTTACAGTTAGAACGGCCTTTCAATATGGGATCTTGGTGGGGCAACAATTTGACACGTGGCCAAATCATTTTGTTTTGTTTTGTTTTGCTTTGGGAAAGTTCAAAACCATCCTTTAGGTTAGGTATTGTGTTGTTAAAGGATCTAGTCCTCATTTTATCAAAGGTAACTCTACAAATACTTACCATTAATGTTGATTTATTTTTCTCTTAAATTTTACGAAGAGAAGAGGCGGCTCTAAGAACCCTAATATGACCTATGATAAAGATATCACTTAAATCAAAGACGAGGTATAAAATAAGCTATCTTCTTCTATTTATACCCGTGACTTATTACATTGGGTAAACCTTTAACTACCCTTAACTTATGGTCTTAGAACATTTGTAGTTGGCTGGTTTGAAAGGTGAGCCGAGATGGCTTAGGCGCACGGGCTCAAAGGTTGGCATCGAGTAACTCAATTCGTACATAAATCATGGTTGGTAACTTGGTGACATACAATGATGATCATAATTTGTAGCATTATTTTAAATGATTATAAAATATAAAAAGAATAATTAAAAGAAAAGGAAATGTTGGAAAAAAATTAAAAAAGAAAATACTCTTGTTCTGGAATTAAAATGGCGTCATCAATTGAGTCATTCAATTATTTGAAATTTATATTTCCCCTCTTTTTTCAAAATTTTGGAGGTAAATATAAAAGATTTATGAATAAAAAATAAAACTTTAAGGATTATTATGAGAGAATAATTGTTTGACTGGTAAATATGAATGATTAGTATAAATAGAATACAACTTTGAGGATAATTATATAAGAATTAAAACTTTGAGGGGGTGAATATGAAATATCTCTATAAAAGAAATATAATTTTAGGGACTATTACGGGAGAACCGAAAATTTGACAGCGCGATGGCCTCCTCCAGTGCACCTATAGCTCTACCCTTGAGCACATCGAGTCTATCAGCTTCTGGCGGGACAAAGCTTTGAGGGTGTTGAAAGCAAAATGATGTTTAGGGGAGGTGGGGAAGTTGGTGTGGTTTCTCTGGGTTTGTGAAAGGCGAGAAACTCCAAGGTTTTTTAGGGTTCGGTTTGGAACCCTACTAAGGTGATCTCATGATGTAGTTAGAACTATCAGAATTTTTGTCAAGCTAATGTTAAAGTTTATGATTCCCGTAGAAGTGACGCTCGTGTTCATAATATTAGATGGTGCCTCCCTTGTTGGGTCACCTCAAGCTTAATTGCGATGCTAGTGGTTTTGAGAGTTCTTTTTGGAGGGGTACTGGGGTGGTTGCTAGGGGTAGTGGTGGGTCGATCATTGATTGCAGGTGCTCCAGAGTTTGAGCTGCTACTATCCATGTTGCGGAAGCTTTGGCCATTCGTGGTGCTTGTGTCTTAGCCAATCAAAAGGACGAACATAATTTTCGAGAATGATGTTCTTTCGTTTGTTTCTCAAATTAACAATATAGTAAACCAATTTGATTGGGAAGCGGGAGGATATTGTTCATTTGAGGCGTGATTTTTCAGGTTGAATGTTCAAGTTTGCATGTTGACAAAAAAATAAGCTTGCCAATTTTATTGCTAAGGCTGCTGCAACTAACCACCTCTTGAATTTTTTTTACAAACACAAAAATTAAATTAATATTTTACGAGTTTAATCGGGATTTTTTTACGTATATGGGAACTAAATTAGTAACTAAAGGTATATTTAATTTTTTTTTACTAATATATGGACTAAATTAATCAGCAAATGAAAATTTTAAAAATAAAGAACTAAGCTGATGTCATGGTAACGTCGACTATTTTAACGGTGTTATCATTATGTAAGATGATGACACGTGTCCAAAAGTGTCAAGAATAGTGGTATTCTAGCACTATTTGGGGCACGTGTCATCATCCTAGATCATGATGTAAATAGATTATGATCTACCCAAATTTTTTCCGTGTTAGGCATTGTTCCAAAACCCATTTGGTTTTAGAAGTTTTAGTAAATTACCCCGATTGTGACTTACGGGATATCTTATCAAAAAGTTCAGGAGTAACTAATTAGTGTAAATGATTAAGCGCTATTATTTTTTAATCAATAGATGTAATTGATTTAATCATTATGAATATAGACGAATTGATGAGTATTTGTTATATGCATTTTATCTCTTAAATGGACGAACTTATAACTTAATGCCTACATATTTAAACTTGACATGGTTTTTTTTTTAATGAAAAAGAAGAAATAATGCACCTACTTTAATAATGACACGCTACCAACAACAGCAACATTCTGGCTTCCAAAGTATTATCATCTCACCTACCCGAAGCTGCAAATTCCAGTGGGTAACTGAAGCATTTGCATTAAACTAATATCACCTTATACTTAATTGAAAGCTCTACTATTTGAATCAAATCAACACCTTATATTTAAGTGACATTGGTACCCTACTCATAAGCTCACATAATCATTTTTAGTTAGGCAAAAGTTGAATTAATAAGTAAAATGTGAAAAAAGAAACATTAGATGTGTCAAGTGGTAAAAAATCTATCCGTTTTTCATTTAAGTTTCAAGCTAGAATAAAAGTATCATATGCGAACGAAATTAGTCTTATGAGATCGAAACTATAGTGAATATGTAGCCAAATTTTATTGAAGACGCAAGGCTGCTTAGGCCTCCTCGATCACCCATCAAAATAGAAGCTGAAAAGGACACATTTCTTTCCTTCCAATTCAAACAAAAAGATAGTATTGGTTCATCTCTTGCCCCACACACCAAGTACCAACCCAGACTTTCTGCTCATCATCTTTTCACTTTCGTCACAAATTCTTGCATTCATTTCTTGCCTTCTTTAATAATTCCAATTATGAAGCACAGAAAACTCTTCCCTGCTCAAACCGCACAAAACCAAACAACATACTGCCCTAATTACTCCTGCGATCCGGTCATCTGCCCCTACAATTGCTACTCAGACTACTACTACTACTTCCCACCTCCACCTCCACCTCCTCCTCCAATTTCATCCCACGAACCTCACCAGTTATCGCCTATTCTCATCCTTGTAATCTCGTTACTGGCCAGCTTTTTCCTGCTCCTCGGCTATTATGTTATAGTAGTCAAACGTAGGAATAACAGGCAGCCACCAGCTGAAGCCGAGGATGCGGAAGCAGGGGAGGCAGAGGAGGGTCTTGACCGAAACAGAGTCGATCATCCGATATGGTTCATCACTACAATTGGTTTGCAGCAATCGGTTATCAACTCGATTACGGTGTGCAAGTACAAGAAAGGAGAAGGGTTGATTGAATGCACTGATTGCTCGGTTTGCTTGAGTGAGTTTCAAGAAGATGAAACGCTTCGATTGTTGCCCAAATGCAACCATGCTTTCCACATTTCTTGTATTGATACTTGGCTAAGAACCCACACTAACTGCCCCTTGTGTCGCGCTCGAATTGTCCATGATGATCCTGCCATTCCTCCTCCTCCTCCTCCTCCTCCTCCAGTCAGTCAGAATCCTGATAGTTTGAATTCGATAGCGAGGACCCAGATGGAGAATTCTGCAACAGATGGTAGATTGAGTAATAATCAGGAGGATTGTGAAAACAGGGGAGAAGCAGAGGAGGTAGCAGGGGAAGAAGTGAAGAATGAGATAAAAGTACCAATCAGAAGATCTTTTTCCATGGATTCTGTGATGGCTGCGACCTTGTGCCTTGAATCCGAGATGGGTTCAGATCCAGCTAACATTTTGGAGCGAGAAGAAAGCAATTCAAGCACAATTAAACCGATTGGGAGTCCTGTCCCCATGAAAAGATCCTTCTCCTGTAGGGGGAGGATCTTCTCGTCGAGACAAAACAGGAGCCTGAACTCGATTCTTCCACTGTAAGTAAATTCAGCCAAGAATTCAACTTATCCCTTGTAAATGCGAAGATTTTTTCTCCTAATAAGCTGGGATCCTGTCACCATTTCAAAGGAATTGAGAAGAGAATTATCATGTGTAAGTTCATCTTGCTGCTAGCTAGATATGTCAAAAGCTTTGAAGTAAAAGTAGGAGTTTCTGTATCACAAACTGTGCCTTTTAAAGGAAAAGGCAACTATTTCCACCACCAACCAACTGAGTGGAACAATTTTAATGGCTAATAAGAGATGGAATCTGCGTTATTAGTCTCTGCATATCTATATTATGTGGATTCAAATGATTTAGCCATGTATCAAATCTGCATTCTTTTAAATACGTTGTGTTTGTTCCGCATATCCAAACATTTGTTGTACTCATTCTAGTGAGAGATCAACTTCTCTTATATTTCCTTTCAATTTCTTTTTATTTTTCTGATATGATATTTTGGTTCGTACATTTTAATAATAAAAGTGATAAAAAGACCCAATAAGCCCTTCGTATCTAGTAGTACACTTACGTCCAAGTTAAGCTGCCAATTGGAATTGAAAAACAATCAAGAAAAGAACACCGAGATTTTTAACATGGAAAACCTCAACAGGTAAGAAATCACGGAACCAAACTAGTAACAATCCAATATATAATATGTGGACAACCTAATTAATTAGGTTACACAATCCTACTCCAAGTTTTACTCACAATTTCACTCCAAGTCATACACGGAAATGTACCAACCGTCTCCAATCTTTTTTTTTTTTTTTTTTTTTTCTAATCAAACTAAAACGAACAATTATATGTGGGCTCAAATTGAGCGGAACCCATAACAGGAATCTATGATAGTAAAGGAGACTCGATGACTCATTTGAATTGAGTGAAAGACTCCTTCAATATCAGACCAAAGATGAGGAAGCCTTGTGCCAAACCTTGCATTAACTTTCAATGGAACAACGAGATTAATTTTATGAAGTCGATCAACAGTTTCCGATAGTTGAAAACTTGTTTCAAGACACGATTTATCACTTCCATCTCCATGAAGAGATCGCTTGCCTGACATTTTAGCATGCAACGAAAGCTAGAAGAGAGCATGAGGGTTTATAACGACCGTTTAAATGAGGAAGTCCCGATGGCTCCCAAAATAAACATTAATACTGTGGTTGAAGGCATGAAGAAAAGTTATAGGACTCTATTCTGGAACCTGCAAAAACTATTGATGAGATATCAAGATGGATGAAGCTGACAACCAGAGAAGAGCAACAAAAGAAAATGTTGCAGCGCCAACGTCTGGAAGAAAACCCCTTTACAAGGAAGGATGGTACCCAAAAAAAGGAGATTCATGCAACTTTATTTTTATTTTTATTTTTATTTATAGGTAGAGGTGAGATTCAAATTTGTATTCGAATTACTAATTTTTTTTTTATTAATAAGAGATTCGGTCAAATAAATAACTGTAAAGCATTCTTGTACCATCGACATCTCATGTATACTACTAATTAATAATAACATGAAACTGGAACTTGATGCCAGTGTGGACTAACTGGTTCTTTCTTTATCATCCCATTCATTTGATGATACTGATCAAACATTGAGTGCTCCAACTTCTTCTGATCATCACTACCATGCCATGAAAAAACTACACTATTTGAGTACATCATCATTTTCTCTCATCATTCTCAGAAAAAATATCTGTCCCACTCATCTTCCCTTAATTATGATTAAAACTCGTTAGACTTGGTCTTTGAACCAAACGTGAAATTCGAACTTTTTACCAGTAGTTGATGATGATGATTCTGATAAAGAAAGGGTTAAAGAATGAAGATTGAATTAACATCACAAGGTAATTTTTATGACAAGAATTGTTTAGGCTAGACAAAAAGAGGCACAAGAGGAGGCGTGTGGGTTGACATTCTTCTAGACACCGAACCAAATTTTACCAAAGAAACAAGGCTGCTAGCTTAGGCCTCTTCACCTATCACTAGAACCTGAAAATGGATTTACTCAAACTGGCAAACAAAAACAAAAAAAAACAAAAAAAAAACCTTAAAGGGATACATTTCTTCTCTTCCAATTCAAACAAAAAGATAGCATTGGTTCATTTCTGCTCATTATCTTTTCACTTTTGTCACAAATTCTTGCATTCATGTCCTGATATCTTTAATAATAATACCAATTATGAAGCACAGAAATCTCTTTCCTTCTCTAACAGCACAAAACCAAACAACAGACTGCCTTAATTACCCCTGCGATCCGGTCCTCTGCCCCTACTATTGCTACTCAAACTTCCCACCATCTCTACCTCAACGTCCACCTCCCCCTCCTCCGCAAGAAACCGGCATATCGACTTCTGCAATCTTTGTAATCTCGTCACTAGCCATCTCTTTCCTGCTCTTCTGCTATTATTCTATAGTAGCCAATTGCAGCAATGGCATGCAGCCACCAGCTGAAGCAGCGAATGCAGAGCAGGCAGAGGAGGGTCTTGACCAAAACAGAGTTGATCATCCCATATGGTTCATCACTACAACTGGTTTGCGGCAGTCGGTTATCAACTCAATCGCGGTGTTTAAGTACAAGAAGGGATTGAAGGAACTGATTGTTCGGTTTGCTTGAGCGAGTTCCAAGAAGATGAGAGACTTAGATTGTTGCCAAATTGTGACCATGCTTTCCACATTTCTTGTATCGATACTTGGCTAACGACTCACACTAACTGCCCCTTGTGTCGTGCCCCAATAGTTCGTGATGATCCTGTCACTAGTCCTCCTCCTCCTGCAGTGAGTCGGAATCCTGATAGTTTGGAATCGATTGCGAGGACCCAAATGGAGAATTCTGAGATCAATGGTGGTGGATTGAGTAATAATCACGGGGAGAGAAGTGAAGATTGTGGAAACAGGGGAGAAACAGAGGAGGTAACTAGTGAAGAAACAAAAAAACGATCTCTCCATGGATTCTGAGAGCTGCAGCCTTGTGTTTTGGCCTGCATAATGGAAGCCCTCTTCAATCCGAGATGGGTTCGGATCCAGCTAATGTTTTGGAGTCAAGACAGGGACAGAGAGTTTGAGCCTTTTAGGTGAGTGAGAAAAGGAGTCTCTGTGTCAGAAACACCATTTCCACCTTCCAACCAACTGAGTGGGATAGCGATTTGCGAGTAGGAGTGGAAGAATTTTCACGGCTAAGAGACTGAACTTGCTGTGTTTAGTCTCCGCAGATTTAAATGAATTCCAATTGATTTAGGTGTGTAGTAAATCTGCATTATTTTCATGTACATTTTTATAAGGAATTGGCGTTATTGTTAAAAAAACACAATGCATATAGATTCATACTAAAGATCTTTTTTGCAGTAGAAAAAAATACACATAATGCTAGTTACCTAGAGTAAAACTTGGGTAGATCATGATCTACCTACATCATAATGTAAGATGATGACACGTTGATTGGAGCGTTAAATGCATAGTTATCAGAACCGGACCGGACAACGAACCGGAAATAAAAATTTGGTGGTTTAACCGGGTTCGACCGGATTGTAGATGCTGGTCCGTTCTTGATACGATCCTGGCTCCTTAGGATGCGTAGCACCAATTTTGATCTTTGTTCAAAGACGGATTTCCTGCGGAAATAAATAACTCGACAAGTACGAGCTTAGACCACTTAGCTAACCTGTGCTAAGAGCCCTAATCGATTTCAAGTCAAGGGTCTTGAATCGGATTCTTAGGACTAGACTCAACAATGTGAGAATCACACTAAGATAAACGACACAATAATGCAATTCCAAGATTTACTTGTATACGACTCAAGTATTGCGGACTCAAGAAGAACAAGGTTCAACCGACTTGAACAAGGGGCGGAGATTGAAGAGAATATCTCAATTTATCAAATAACAGCCAAGTTTCTAAGGAGGCCAAGAGGCTCCTTATATAGGTTATAAGCAAACCCTAATTCCATAATAGGAATAATAAATAAAGTAAAACACTTAACTAATTAATTAAAGCGTCTAATTAATTAACTAAGCTAAAATAAATGGAAGGTCGCAGCCTTGCTAAAACAGTCAACGTGCGTCAACTCCAGGCGAGGCGAAACGGACAGGAACCGTTATCATCAAGAGCAGACAGGTGTGAACGTGGAACGGGTACAACAATCGGCATGCGCGACAGATGCTTGAATCGGCAACGGCTAAGTGAAACGGACAAGTGCCGTTTTGATCCAAACGGGCAAGTGCCGTTTGGATGAAACGGTCAAGTGCCGTTTGCTTGAAACGGTTCCATGCCATTTCTAGCAGACTCAACATCGGTCAAGTTGAAGGTGAGAAGATTCACCACTTTTATCGTCTTCTCCCTAAGTGTAGCTTTCTCACTTGTCATCTCAGATTCCAGCTCCCTGTGAATGAGAGATGACAATCGGTCTTGAAGCTTTTGAGCTCTGGCTCGAGTCATTGGACCAGCTGGCGGTAAAGGCACCTGGATGCGTGGATTCGCATCATTCCCTCCCCCTTCGGAAGGATTCGCCCTCGAATCCGAATCGGCATGATCAGCGAGTCCATACTCGTCATCTGTATCAAACAGAACTAAGTCAGAAACATTGAAAGTAGAGCTAACGGCACCATACTCACTCGGCAACGCTAGTTTATAGGCATTGTTGTTGATCTTCTCAACAATCTGGAACGGTCCGTCTCCTTTAGGAGATAGCTTGCCGCGGCGTTGGTCAGGAAAACGCTCCTTGTGCATATGCAACCAGACCCAATCGCCCACCTGGAACGTCACTAGCCGTCGGCCATCGTTCCGTTTCTGCATCAGCTTCTCATTCATTCGCTCAATGTTCCGTTTTACCTTAGCATGCAATTGCTTGACAAAATCAGCTTTCTGGGCACCATCTAAACTTACAACATCACTCAAAGGTAAAGGAGTCAAATCCAAAACAGTTCTAGGATTAAATCCATACACAAGTTCAAACGGCGAGTAATGAGTAGTAGAATGAACAGCACGGTTGTAAGCAAATTCAATAAACGGTAAATGATCAACCCAAGTAGAAACATGCTTACGAACTAACGTGCGTAAAAGTGAACCAAGCGTGCGATTCACAACCTCAGTTTGACCATCCGTTTGGGGGTGATAAGCAGTGGAATACAACAATCGGGTACCAAGCTTTTTCCATAAGACACGCCAAAAATGACTAAGGAACTTAGTATCTCTATCACTCACAATAGTCAAAGGAACACCATGTAAATGGACTACTTCACGAAAGAATAAATCAGCAATCTGAGTAGCATCACAAGTAGTAGAACATGGGGTAAAATGAGACATTTTTGAAAATCTGTCCACCACAACAAAGACACTATCCTTTCCGTTCTTAGACCGAGGCAGCCCTACGACAAAATCCATGGACAGATCGGTCCAAGGATGAGAAGGAACAGGTAACGGCATGTATTCTCCATGACCAGCAGATTTAGATTTGGCTCTACGACAAGTCAAACATCTAGCAATAATGCGCACTACATCACGCTTCATGTGAGGCCAATAAAAGTGATCATGTAACACATCTAAAGTTTTAGTCACGCCAAAGTGACCCATCAAACCACCACTATGGGCTTCATGCACAAGCAATTCACGAAGGGAACAATGAGGAATACACAACTGTTTTCCTTTAAATAAATATCCCTCTTGCTTAAAGAATTTAGAACCAGAAACAGAAACACCATGCATATAAATATCACCAAAATCAGAATCGGCAGCATAGAGTTCTATAATATGTGAAAATCCAAGCAACTTGGCATTAAGAGAAGTAATTAACGCGTACCTGCGTGATAAAGCATCAGCAACAACATTCTCTTTACCTTGCTTGTACTGGATGTGTGATAACGCGCTTGTCGAGGGCACGATCAAACAAATTATTACAACTTATCACATGCAACAAAATAGATTGAAGATAGTGGCAAGAGGATCGATCCACAGAGATTGGTGAAGACTTACACTAGACAAGGCCAGATTTATAAAATAAAATAATAAAAGAAACAAAACAGAATTCAAGGGCTGGATGGAGAGAAACTGATTCAAGACCAGGTCTTGAATGTATTCGGGGGACAAGAGCACGGAGAGTATCAATCAGAGGGGGTTTTACTTGGCTGAACGAGCCAGCCAAGGCAGATTTCGGGAGCTAACAAATTCTATCTAGGAAAGCAAAATTCGGGGTCCCGAATGTCACGTTCGAGGTCCCGAATGGTAAAACAAGCAAATCAGCAAATAATTCCAGAAATAATAAAATAGAAGGAAAATAAACGCAAATAATCAATTAGAGAAGGATTCTTAGCAAAGGCACTCTGGGTTACATTCGGGACCAGATCGTCATCAGCTCAAGGGTATTTCATTCAAGACGTCATAGAAATGACATGGGGACCAGATTCCTCGGATATCCCCTACTTTTCTCTTAAGAGAAACTACCCCCCGTTTCCACTCATGAGGTAGTCTTGACAGTTCGCCATCCCTCCAGGCACGAATGCGGGAGGGCCATACTCAAACTGCCCATGAAGCTAAGAAAAGACAGATCTAGAGCTAAAGTCCCTCAGTTTGTCAGGCTCGTGACCCAGCCCTAATCAACTACCCAACCTATCTATTCAAGACCACTTTGACACAGTCAAGACTAAATAGATGCCTACTTACTCATGCAATTTTCCTTCCGTATTCATCACATAAATGGCAGCCTTTACACAAGATAATTATCAGCTGATTAGACCTCAAATTAAATCATGCAAAGATGTAATTAAAATGATGAATAGTTGAATATAGCATCAAGAATGTATTAAGCACATTAAGGCCTCGAATCTGCCCTTGCAACCCTTGAATCAGCCTTGCCAAGAACTAACGATTTAGCTACTCATGCTTAAAGATGAACAAATAATAATTAAAGAAAGCATAACAAGTAAATAAATAGAGTGAGGGAAGAAGACTTTGTTACTAAATTCCGTTTAGAGCCCGGCGGCAAGAGTTGAGGATGCTAACAAGACTAGAGAGATAAACTAGAGAGAAGTCTAAGAAAACTAAAACTACATGATCATGGATAATCCAAGATACCCTAAACTACTCTTAGATGCCCTTTATATAGTAGAGCTCTAAGCACAAAATATCTTCAGCCTAAAACTAAGGACAAAATGCATTAATTGAAAGCCTAAAAAAGTGGATCCATGTTCCTTAAAGCACAAAGCTGGAAAAGCATAAAGCTGTCTGATTTTTCCAGCTTTGGCAGGTCTGGACTGGGCTCAAGGGTGAACTGGTCAGAGCGGTAGGTATTTGGTGGTCAGTGCAGACTGTAGGAACAGTGTCAGAGGAGGCACATGGAAGCTCTGGCGAGATGACACGTGGAAATGTCATTCTTCGCCCTTCGGGGTCCCGAATGGTGAATCCGATTCGGGACCTTGAACGTTGGTTCGGACTCGGGACCTCGACTCTGGGTCTTGAAGCTCAAAACTGCACAAAATGCCCCAAATATGCATCTTTCCGCATAAACTCCCATTTTAGGCATAAATCTGCAAAAGTAATGAAAACAAGGGTAAATTAGCAGAATCATGCCTTAAATGGGTGAGAAAATGGGGAGAAAATCGTGCATAAAAATATGCTATCAAATAATCCCCACACTGCCCAATGCTCGCCCTCGAGCATTCACAAAATTTAAAACAGTCCCAAAACAGAACAGACACACCAAACCATAGCACAGAGAATAATCATGCTTGTCAGGATTCGGGATCCCGAATGAAAACAAGCCCTGCCTAGGTACACCTGCATCCAATCAGAAGGATAACGATCCTTGAGAATGGACTTTTCCACCTCAGTCTATCAACCAGCAGCCCTCACATGGATTGGTGTTTGCACTCACGCTCATGAACAAGGCTAGGTGTTTAAACACTCAAGTACGCAATAACGTAGCACAAAACCAAGCTTGCAAGTTAATCCGAGTACATTAGACACATGCATAGGCAATCTAGCAATCAAAAGACTTCGCATCGGGGGCAAGAAGGGGAATAAATGACAAGAGGAAATGGAAGAAGCATAATGAGAAGAAAAAGTGGAGAAGAGGGATAGTAAGGAAGTGAAATGAGAAGGTGGTGAAACCAACTCGAACCTGGAATCCTCCCTTGGCAGAAGGAATCAAGATGGTGAGACAATGTTGCTGAGGGCGAAAGCTAGACTAGGCTTTTCTTCTTCGAGGGGGGTCCTTGCCTTCATTCGGGACCTAGACTCGGGACCTTGAATGGATGCTGGCTGCTGATTTTCCTCTTCTTGGCTTTCAAGGTTTGGTCTTGCTCTTTTCTCTCTCTCTTTTATTTATATTTCTTTTTTTCTTTTTTTTTCTATTTTTTTCTTTTTTTTTTCTTTTTTTTTCTTTTTTTTTTCTTTTTCTTTTCGAGAGAGAAAGAGAGATCTGAATTGAGGATCGAGACCTTTTTCTTCGGGGGCTTGATATTCTGATTTCACTTCGCCACACTTGTGTTTTGCTGTGGGTGGGAAGTGATTTTTCGTTCTGGTCTGCCCTTGAATTCAGCTTTGAGGTCTCGAATTTGCGCCAGCATTCAGGGTCTTGAATTTTTGCGGGATCCCCACACTTTGCCTTTGCTGCTTCATTTGTCTAGTCTAGCCCTCGATAGTACTCCCAACAACATTGCTTCACCTGCCAAGAGAAAGATCAGGAAAAAATTCAAATGGTCAGAATGGAGGGTCAAGAAGGGATTCGGGGGTAAGAGAAAAAAAACAGAACAGAAGAAAAAATGAGAGAAAACAATTTTATGCGAAGACTTAATCTTTTTGTTGCTTTCCTATGTCTAAATGCGTCTATACCCATGGATATCATGCAAACCCAACCAGTACCTAGTCATGCATTCGCTCAAACAATAAATATAGGCATGAAGGCTCAAATGCTCACAAGGTGTAAATTCGTGACTATTGGTGTCTAGGTTTTGAAGCAGATATAAGGTGCAGCAGGCAAAGACTGAAATATTCGGGACCTTGACTAAGACAACATTTCCATTCTATGTGCACAAGTCAGGTGTGTGTCCATCATTGAGGTGTTTTCAAAAACTAGGCAGCAAATAAAGATAAAAATCCGGAAAAAAAACATTCGGGACCTTGAAACATGCAGTCAAGCAAAGTAAACAAATAAGGCAGATAAAACCCTCCCCACACTTAGGCAACATATTGTCCTCAATGTGAAGAAGGAGACAAAAAGACAGCAGGAACTTCTTCGAGGTCCCGAAGTGGAAACAAGCGTCGGGACCTAGTCAGGTGGGTTCGGGACCTTGAATGGATAGGAAAATAATAATAAAAAAAATAGAAAAAGCCGAAAAACAAGGGAAAGAAACGTGGGTTGCCTCCCACGAAGCGCCTTAGTTAACGTCAAGGCCTTGACTCTTCAAGTTTCCTTTAACCGATTCTACTAAATGCTTTCCATCCTCTTAGTTTGATGTGAATTATCGCATGGAGTGGATGGTCTTGAAGCAAAGCATCTTGCATGCGGCCATGATATGAGTTAAACGTTAATTTGGGCCCCTGCAAAATTAAGAGGAAAAAATTGTTATGAGTGGAAGGTAGTTCAAGAAAAGGATCAATATAATCAAAAAATTTTAAAATCTCCCTTTCACCCATAACGACTTTTGATTGAGGGCACGATGAGAAGCTCAAGTCCTCAATTTTCTCCTCCTCAATCTCACTTAAATCCTCATCCTCAGTCACCCTTGAATCCTCATTCACAATCTCTCCCGGCTGAAAAATGGTTTCTGCCCTTGAATCTGCTTCGAGGCCTTGAAGCTCGTCACTGCTGCTCAACTTCGGGACCTCGATGTCTGTGTAGTCCATATTGGCTCTTGACTCCAAAGGAGAGCATCCTGAATCCTCCAATTTTAGCTCATCCGAAGGCATGAAAAGGTCCTCTATCCCATAAGACTCATCATCTTGGTCATGACGCTCATATGGTAACTCCCATAGGGGGGTGGTGGAGAAACTCTCCTCTTCACTTGAATAGTCCTCACTATCTAAGTGCTGGGAATGTTGTTCTATAGGAGCGATAGGGTGATCCATCGTCTGATTGGGCAAGAGAGCTAAAAAATTTGGTTCGGGAGCTGGAACTTCTACGGGGTCCCGAGGATCTGGGATCTGTTCGGGAGCTGCAGAAGTGGCAGCGTCGGGGTCTTGAATCTGATTCGGGACCTCGACTTCAATATCCTCTTGACGCCACTGCTCCTTAAGCTCCTGCATTTCTAAAGTTAGCTCTTTTAATTGATTTTCCAAGTTAATCAACCTTTCCTTATCGGATTCGGGAGCTGGGGCAGCGTCGAGGGCAAGATGATAGGGCAAGGATGTGAAGTTTTCTTCAATATACTCTTGGTGCCTCTGCTCCCGAAAGGTCTCTTTAAATTGATTAACCATGCCAATTAATGCAGCCAGATTTCCTTGAGAGAACCCCGTGTCTTGAGGAGGTTGTGGAGGCTGAAAATATTGATATCGAGGTCTCGACTGCACTCCATAGTTGAAATTTTCTTGATTCCAGCACGGGGGGTTAGGAGTAAAATGCTGAGGAAAAGAGGGTGAATGAGAATAAGAATTAAAATAAGACATTTAAAGAAAGAAATAAAATAAAACAAAAATCTGGACTTGTCTAGGGCAAGACTTAACACCAATCCCCGGCAACGGCGCCATTTTGATAACGCGCTTGTCGAGGGCACGATCAAACAAATTATTACAACTTATCACATGCAACAAAATAGATTGAAGATAGTGGCAAGAGGATCGATCCACAGAGATTGGTGAAGACTTACACTAGACAAGGCCAGATTTATAAAATAAAACAATAAAAGAAACAAAACAGAATTCAAGGGCTGGATGGAGAGAAACTGATTCAAGACCAGGTCTTGAATGTATTCGGGGGACAAGAGCACGGAGAGTATCAATCAGAGGGGGTTTTACTTGGCTGAACGAGCCAGCCAAGGCAGATTTCGGGAGCTAACAAATTCTATCTAGGAAAGCAAAATTCGGGGTCCCGAATGTCACGTTCGAGGTCCCGAATGGTAAAACAAGCAAATCAGCAAATAATTCCAGAAATAATAAAATAGAAGGAAAATAAACGCAAATAATCAATTAGAGAAGGATTCTTAGCAAAGGCACTCTGGGTTACATTCGGGACCAGATCGTCATCAGCTCAAGGGTATTTCATTCAAGACGTCATAGAAATGACATGGGGACCAGATTCCTCGGATATCCCCTACTTTTCTCTTAAGAGAAACTACCCCCCGTTTCCACTCATGAGGTAGTCTTGACAGTTCGCCATCCCTCCAGGCACGAATGCGGGAGGGCCATACTCAAACTGCCCATGAAGCTAAGAAAAGACAGATCTAGAGCTAAAGTCCCTCAGTTTGTCAGGCTCGTGACCCAGCCCTAATCAACTACCCAACCTATCTATTCAAGACCACTTTGACACAGTCAAGACTAAATAGATGCCTACTTACTCATGCAATTTTCCTTCCGTATTCATCACATAAATGGCAGCCTTTACACAAGATAATTATCAGCTGATTAGACCTCAAATTAAATCATGCAAAGATGTAATTAAAATGATGAATAGTTGAATATAGCATCAAGAATGTATTAAGCACATTAAGGCCTCGAATCTGCCCTTGCAACCCTTGAATCAGCCTTGCCAAGAACTAAAGATTTAGCTACTCATGCTTAAAGATGAACAAATAATAATTAAAGAAAGCATAACAAGTAAATAAATAGAGTGAGGGAAGAAGACTTTGTTACTAAATTCTGTTTAGAGCCCGGCGGCAAGAGTTGAGGATGCTAACAAGACTAGAGAGATAAACTAGAGAGAAGTCTAAGAAAACTAAAACTACATGATCATGGATAATCCAAGATACCCTAAACTACTCTTAGATGCCCTTTATATAGTAGAGCTCTAAGCACAAAATATCTTCAGCCTAAAACTAAGGACAAAATGCATTAATTGAAAGCCTAAAAAAGTGGATCCATGTTCCTTAAAGCACAAAGCTAGAAAAGCATAAAGTTGTCTGATTTTTCCAGCTTTGGCAGGTCTGGACTGGGCTCAAGGGTGAACTGGTCAGAGCGGTAGGTATTTGGTGGTCAGTGCAGACTGTAGGAACAGTGTCAGAGGAGGCACATGGAAGCTCTGGCGAGATGACACGTGGAAATGTCATTCTTCGCCCTTCGGGGTCCCGAATGGTGAATCTGATTCGGGACCTTGAACGCTGGTTCGGACTCGGGACCTCGACTCTGGGTCTTGAAGCTCAAAACTGCACAAAATGCCCCAAATATGCATCTTTCCGCATAAACTCCCATTTTAGGCATAAATCTGCAAAAGTAATGAAAACAAGGGTAAATTAGCAGAATCATGCCTTAAATGGGTGAGAAAATGGGGAGAAAATCGTGCATAAAAATATGCTATCAATGTGATAGGGGAAAGCTTCAATAAATTCCATCCAAACGGCATGGCGCCGATTGAGCTTCCCTTGTCCTTTGAGGTACTTCAAGCTCAAATGGTCAGTGTGGATGATGAACTCCCTCGGTATTAGGTAGTGTTGCCATGTCTCCAACGCTCGGACAAGAGCATAGAACTCCTTGTCGTAGGTCGGATACCTAAGTTGCGCATCCTTGAGTTTTTCGCTAAAAAAGGCAATCGGTCGTTTCTCCTGCATCAGAACGGCACCGATTCCCAACCCGCTGGCGTCGCACTCTATCTCAAACGCCTTGTTGAAGTCAAGCAATGCTAGGACGGGAGCGGCACAGAGCCGTTCCTTGAGGGTAGCAAACGCCTCCTCCTGTTGCTGGTCCCACCTGAAAGTAACATTCTTTTTTGTTAATTCATTCAACGGAACAACAATGGTGCTAAAATCTTTGACAAAACGCCGATAGAAGCTCGTCAATCCATGGAACGATCTAACATCGGTAACGGCCTTCGGCGTCGGCCATTCCCGAATCGCGCGGATCTTCTCTTCGTCCACTTGAACACCATCTGCACTCACAATAAAACCAAGAAAACCAACTTGTTCCATTGCGAAAGAACACTTACTAGGTTTAGCATATAGTTTCTGCTCACGAAGTGTTAGAAAAACTTCCCTAAGATGTAAAACATGCTCATTAATTGATTTGCTATAGATTAAAATATCATCAAAATAAACTACAACAAATTTGCCAATTAAGTGCCGAAGTACATGGTTCATTAACCTCATAAAGGTGCTAGGAGCATTAGTTAAGCCAAACGGCATAACCATCCATTCATATAAGCCATACTTAGTTTTAAAAGCAGTTTTCCATTCATCCCCTTCTTTCATACGAATTTAATGGTAGCCACTCATTAAATCAATCTTAGAAAATATCCTACTACCACTTAATTCATCTAACATGTCATCTAATCGAGGAATAGGATGGCGATACTTTACAGTGATTTTGTTGACTGCTCGACAGTCAACACACATGCGCCAAGATCCATCTTTCTTTGGAACTAGAATGACTGGAACGACACATGGAGACAGACTCTCCCGAACGTACCCACGCGCAAGCAAATCGTCCACTTGCCGTTGCAGTTCCTTGGTCTCCTCTGGGTTGGATCGGTAAGCTGGCCGATGTGGAATTGCCGATCCAGGAACAAAGTCGATCTGATGTTCTATGCCACGGATCGGAGGCAAGCCAGGCGGCATCTCTTCGGGCAGTACGTAGCCAAATTCCTGCAAGAGAGAAGAAATACCAAGCGGAACGGTATGTGGCCGTTCCGTTTCATTTGAGGTCAAACAATAAGAGCGAAAACGGATTAGAAGGAGAGGACGGCTTGCGTCAAAACAGTTGATATGAGCAATCATTGCTCTCCTCACTTCGCTCCCTTTGGCATATACACTCAATTTCTTTTTATTGACCTCTCTTTTTCTCTCAATGCCACTCTCAGCACGCTTACTCTTTTCGTGCGAATGTTTACACTCTCCCTCTGCATGCTTGCTATTTTCATGCGAATGTTTAAGGCTCACACACTCAGTGTTTCCCTCTTTATTTTTCACACTCAAACTTTCTTTTTCTCTCGCAAGCTGTTTTGCAATCTCATATTCAGCATGTGACTTAGCAAGCCATTGCTGATCCTCAAACACTTCAGCTCGTGTCAACGGTGCCAAGGTGAATTTCCTGCCATCCTTAACTAACTTGTAGAGGTTACTCTTTCCCTCATGATTCGCTTCCCGATCAAACTGCCATGGTCGTCCAAGAAGAATATGGCTTGCTTGCATCGGCACAACACCACAGAGAATCTCATCTTGGTATTTACCGATTCGAAACTTAACAAGTACCTGTTTGGTCACCTTAATACCATTGTCATCCGTCATCCAGTGTAGAAGATACGGTTTCAGATGCTTTACCGTCGGCAAATCCAGTTTGTGAACCATCAGCGCACTGGCACAGTTTGTGCAACTTCCGTTGTCAATAATAATGGAGCAGCCCTTGTTATCAATCACACCTCGGGTATGGAACAGATTGGTCCGTTGCTCCTCATCACACACTTCTTCTGTGGACTGTACGCTCAGGTTCCGTCGGACCACAAGCAACCGAACCTGCTCACCTTTCTGACAGTCAATATCTGAATCAGCACAAGCTTCCTCAAGTTCCGATTCCTCCAGATCATCATCCGATTCTTCTTCTCCATTCGGCCTGATGGTGAAGACTCTCTTATTTGGGCACTCCGATTTCTTGTGTCCTCGGCCGTTACATTTGAAACAGACTATTTCCTTAGTGGGTGGCCGATCCATAGGTGGAGTATACGACTTGGTCGCAGCCGTTTTGGAAGGAATAATGGCACTAGAGGAGCTCTTTGGAACGGTAGAAGCCGTTCTGTCTTCCTTAATCCAAGACGGCTTCTTCCACGGTGTCGATCCAGTAGACTTAGAAGAGCTCTTAGCTTTCCGATGCTTCTCAATCTTTTGAGCCATGTGAAGCATCTCCTCAAGAGTATTGTATTGCGTCAGCTCCAGGGCGTCGGCAATCTCTGCATTCAAACCAGCAATGAACCGAGCCATCGTTACCTCAGGTTCCTCAGTAATCTTTGCCTGAGCTAAAGCAATCTCCATCTCATTAAAGTAGGCACCAACTCCCTTGCTGCCTTGCTTCAAGGTCTGGAGCCATTGATGGAGTTCACGGTGAAAGTGGGCAGGGACAAACCGTTGCCTCATCGCCTGTTTCATCTCACCCCAGTCATTAATCGGACCAGCATAAACAGCGGCTCTCTTCAGGTTGAGCTGCTCCCACCAATGACTAGCATACCCACTGAATTCGACTGCTGCTAACTGAACCTTTTTACCCTCCGAATAATTGTGGCATAAGAAGATGGCATCTACCTTCCGTTCCCAAGTCAGGAAAGCATCAGGGTCGTCAGTACCCTCAAACGGAGGTATCTTCATTTTGATGCTGCTGAGATTAGCATCCAATCGGTCATCTTCCCGTTCTCTTCTATCATCATGACGATCGCGTCTCTCCCTTCTCTGTCCATCCCTTGCATTTATCCATCCCTCTCCCCCGTCAGGTTCTTCTTCCAGATCAGGTTGGGGGACTTGTGGCCCACGTCTAGCAAGTCGTTTGGGAGGAACGTTGGCCAGCCACGCCGCCGATTCATATCACGTGGTCGACAGGCGTTGTCATCTTCTTCGGATAGATCGGTCACACGTCCATCGCGTCGGTCATCCACTGCCCTAGGGTTCGGGTTTATGGCAGCTAACACTTCCACCCTAGCCATCCTTGCATCGGCAGTTAGTTGCCTTTCAGTCATTGTTCTAAGTTGTTCCGTTATGGCAGCTAACATGGCTGGCAAATCGGGTTGTTGTACTCCTTCTTGAGCCATCTATAAGATTTCCTAAAATTCACAACACAAAGAAAACGTAAAATTGCACTAACCTAGCGCTCCCTCACGTGTTTACTCTCGTGTTTAATCACTCTAATAATCTCACAATTTCTCCCAAAATCTCCTGCAATGTTCAAGCGTTAGTGAGACTCAAGAATCCAAGAAAAAACTTCCAAGAAGACTCTCAAAGAAAGCTAGCTTCAAACAAACGAGATACTTGGTATTTGATTAATTGCAAGATCAACCAATTAAACAAATAACAAGTGGAGTAGAAAACAATATTAAAGAATCAAATAAAAGCTCTATTTGACTCGAACGGACTCAAATAAAATTAATCTCCAATATAATATTGTATAGCTTATGTTGTATGGGTGAAAGAATAGACTAAAATTTGCCTGTAGAAAGTGGAAGACAAAAACAGAGAATATTCCAACTAGAAAAAGTAGTGGGTGCGGGACAAAACAAAGTGGAAGGATGGGTTGCCTTCTATTTTTAGAATAAAGTCTAAAGGACCAACTTTAAAGTATGTTTAACAAATGATTGCACATGGAATTTCCAAGTTGGACGGATGTTGGATCTAACAACACAAACTGTTTTTCTTCTTGCTACTGAAACGGATCAAAGCAAATTTTGTACTGCTTTCTTGCATTTTTTTTTTTTTTTTGAATTCACAAATCCCAGTTCAGTGAAGCAATTGCAACTTTTTACTCAGTTATCCGAATCGACTGATTCTTTTTGATTCGGACACCTCACAAGCACAGCTTTCCAACAAGACCAAAATCACCCAAATCGGACTTCAACAGCTATACTTTAAAAATCAATTTCGACAACTGACCCGAATTTGCACATAAACGAACCAAACACAGCAAAGAAATCGGTTTTGAATGGAGTAGAATGAATTACCCATTTCAACGATGAAAACTTGAAACAAAATAAAGATACTTACCAATCTCTGAACACCTTAAGCTCCGCTACCAACTGATACGATCCTGGCTCCTTAGGATGCGTAGCACCAATTTTGATCTTTGTTCAAAGACGGATTTCCTGCGGAAATAAATAACTCGACAAGTACGAGCTTAGACCACTTAGCTAACCTGTGCTAAGAGCCCTAATCGATTTCAAGTCAAGGGTCTTGAATCGGATTCTTAGGACTAGACTCAACAATGTGAGAATCACACTAAGATAAACGACACAATAATGCAATTCCAAGATTTACTTGTATACGACTCAAGTATTGCGGACTCAAGAAGAACAAGGTTCAACCGACTTGAACAAGGGGCGGAGATTGAAGAGAATATCTTAATTTATCAAATAACAGCCAAGTTTCTAAGGAGGCCAAGAGGCTCCTTATATAGGTTACAAGCAAACCCTAATTCCATAATAGGAATAATAAATAAAGTAAAACACTTAACTAATTAATTAAAGCGTCTAATTAATTAACTAAGCTAAAATAAATGGAAGGTCGCAGCCTTGCTAAAACAGTCAACGTGCGTCAACTCCAGGCGAGGCGAAACGGACAGGAACCGTTATCATCAAGAGCAGACAGGTGTGAACGTGGAACGGGTACAACAATCGGCATGCGCGACAGATGCTTGAATCGGCAACGGCTAAGTGAAACGGACAAGTGCCGTTTTGATCCAAACGGGCAAGTGCCGTTTGGATGAAACGGTCAAGTGCCGTTTGCTTGAAACGGTTCCATGCCATTTCTAGCAGACTCAACATCGGTCAAGTTGAAGGTGAGAAGATTCACCACTTTTATCGTCTTCTCCCTAAGTGTAGCTTTCTCACTTGTCATCTCAGATTCCAGCTCCCTGTGAATGAGAGATGACAATCGGTCTTGAAGCTTTTGAGCTCTGGCTCGAGTCATTGGACCAGCTGGCGGTAAAGGCACCTGGATGCGTGGATTCACATCAGTTCTGAACCGTTAACACATTGAACCGTTCAATATTAGATAATTGAACCGGATTAAACCGGATTGAACCGGCTAGTTTTTACTGTAGCATTTTATAATATATCAAAAAATATTATTAAAATTGAAAAAGAAGTAAAACGACGTCATTTTGGGACTTTTCAAAACGGCGTCATTTTGGGCCATGTCAAAACGGCGCCGTTTTGCTTTGGGCCTGATATGGGCCCATGAGCCTTGTCAAAACGACGTCGTTTTGGGCCCATGGGCCGTGTCAAAACGACGCCGTTTTGACACGTCATCAAACCAGCCGGTTTGATAGAAAACCGTCTGGTTCGCCGGTTCGCTAAAAACCGATCGGGTCGACCGGTCCGACCCGGGTCAGAGGCAGATCCGGTCCGATAGCTGAATCGAACAGGAAAGGTAAAAATGTTCGGTCCAGTTCTGATAACTATGGTTAAATGTCTATTTATCGTCGTCTTTTATGTCTATTTTAGGACAATGATACTGCTAATTTTCGGGTTTTTCACTCCTTTATTACAGAGCACGTTGTTGAACAACATTTCATTCTTTAGGAGCTGAAACCGTTTGTTACAGAGCAAAATTATGGCTACTGTTTCTTCTAGAAATTTTTGTCTTGCAGACTCCTACTAGAACAAAAAGTCCTGCTGCCACTGATATTCTCCTACGCTTCTATTAGGTTTTGAGAACAAATATTATTAGATATTATCCTATTTTTAAATTTTGAAAAAAGACAACTAAGGGATTTATTTAAATAGGGAGAGTAGTGCTGCATCTCTACTACTTCATCTTTTACATAACATATTTCTTTCTTCTTGACAGAGACAAGAACTCCATTGCAATAACTTGAGAACACTGTTGCTATTCCCTTTTCTTTTTAATTAATTAAATTACTCTTTATGCTTACATCTTATTTATTTATTTCATATGATGATAGGCTAAATTCTATTTATTTCTTGTGAGGATTAATAGTCATGCTTAATTGATTGTGAGATCTAAACGCAATTATTAAATCCCATCTTGTATCTTTAATTGTTTTAATTGATTGTCAATTTATGCATACTTCTTTTGATGCTTGATCAACTACACTAGGATTTGCATAATTACTGTCTTCTCTTGATACTTTGGAGTCTACACTGTAGAAAGTGATACGAAGACAACCAACTTATTCTAGCACTATTTGCGGTACGTGTCATCATCCTAAATCATGATGTAGGTAGATCATGATCTACCCAAGTTTTTTCCTAATTACCTATGACCACTCTTATTTTAAATAACATTTGTCATCACTAGTGAGTCCTCCGCAACTAAAATTTCAAGATTGAAACTTATTTTAACTCGAAAATCATATATATAAGAGGAGTGGTGGACTCATGCTACTTGCGTGCTTGACTCTTTTCGAAAAAGAGATTAATCAAATTAATACTAATCTCTGCAACATGTTTTCTTATAAATACTTTATTCTTCCATATAATATTTCAAATCACTTTTTGCACATAAAATTAGAAATATCTTTGATATTAACGGTTACATTTAAAAGTACACGAAGTAATTCCATGGAGCTTGTTGTTAAGTACTCCCTCCGTCCGCATATAATGGACGTTTTAGCCAAAATTCGTTGTTCTTATTTAACTGACGCGTTTGCCATTTCAGTCCCTTTTGTTATTATTCTTTCATTTCTGCCCTCAAACGACACGTCGTTTTCATGGATTTCTACGCGTCATACAGGGCGAAAACGGAAAACGAAAAACTTGAAGGACGAATTTTGACATTTGGCAGCAGACATGGCAGCAGACGTGTCAGAAAAAGTTGGTCCATTTATCTTTCCTCCTCCGATTTTAAACGGACAATAAAACACGTTTGGCCGACATTCTCACGAAGGTGACCATATATTTGTGCCGGAAATAACGAGACGAGCATAACGCAAGTGGTTTCGGCCGGATCGGAGGCCGGACGCGCCGGAGCGTGGTGGCGCGTGGCCGGAGCTGCGGCAGCTCCGGCAGTCTTTGGCGGCGCGTCCGGTGTCCGATCCGGCCGAAACCACCTGTGTTATGCTCGCATTTTCGTTCCGCTTCTTTTGGTGCCGGAGGTGAGAAAAACAAAGAACGATAAGGCCTCGTATTTGTCCGAACAGATGGAGAAAGAAAGAAAAAAGAGAAAATGAAAGAAGAGGGACAAAAACGGAAGAGGAGCGAATGGGAGGCTGACACGTGGCAATGAATACTGACGGGCGCAGAAAATTCCTTGGTTTGTGTAATTGGCTCCCTCGCGTCCAATATAAAAGGACTGAGGGAGTAGTCCACATTGGAAATTACATAGACTAATAGAAATAATCGGAGAAAGCGACTTGACATTTTTATTTTTTAAGTAAAAAGTAATAAGTTCGATTTTTATGTTTAAGGAGATTACCAAGTGGGACACTTTACCCCTTAGTGTATCAACCTGGTGGCAAATAGGAGCGGAGCCAAGATGGGGCTAGTGGAGGATTGGGTCCCTAATGTTTTTTAAAATACCTCTTTAGTCCTTTAAGTTATATATTTTTCAAATCTTCCTACATTATTTTTAAAAAAAATTATATTTGCCCCCCCATTTTTTTTAAAGTTCCTAGTATACTCCTTAAATTTATAAAATTTCAATGAATCTTACTTTTATTTATCCAAAAAAAATCTATATCTGGCCCAAGTATTTTTTAAGAGTTCATAACACAGACCTTAAATTTCTAAAATTTTCAATTAATCTTTCTTTTATTTATCCAAAACATCTATATTTGGCCTCTAAAATTTAGCTAGATTTTAAGAACGATTTAAACTTCAAGTTAACTTTCTAATATTAGTGACAGATAAATCAAAATTTTCTAAACATGTTCTATCATAAATTATCATTAAAATACTAGAAGTCGAACCCATGACCTACACTATAAAAACTTTAACACTACATATATTTTATAAACTTTTATATATTTTTAAAATTGTTCCTTAATAAGGCACACATGTCATTTTTTTATATTAGAGAATAATAAGTAATGAAATATATAATAGTATTTTTTCTATATAATATCTTGTTGCCCAAAAAAAATTAGACTAACTTCACCTTTAGTTTCCGCTCTCCCTAATTATTTTTTCTAGTCCGCCCTTAGCTGCGAATAAGAATAATTTCATCCTAGTGTGTTTAGGGATTGCATGTGATTCACACTTTAAAAAAACTAAGAGAGTCCATGAACGAACAAAAATAGTCTTGAGCATGTGTAAACAGAGACAGATCCAGCCCACACCCTGGCCCAATCAAAAAAAAAAATACCTTCATAGTTTAAGTAAAGTTTAACCCTCTATTATTCAATAGAATCCTTGGTGCAATGATTGTGCGTCTAATTTAATTTAAGATCAGAAGGTTGCACATTCGATTAACATCAAACCCCTCTTTTTAATTTATTATCTGTACCCAAATTCAAACCAGGGACTTTTAGAGTGTGAGACTAGTGTGATAACCAATTACACCACTCACACAAGTTGCTAAGTAATAACTTTTTATATAACAATACCTACAACATGTTTCTCATTCAACTCTGTTAAGGGATGATTATTTTCTTTTTTCTGATACACCACAGATTATTTAAATCAGCTATGAATATTCAATCCATAAACAGAGATCTGATTTGCGAACACAACATTACAGAAAACATGAATTACTGATACAACATTTGAGACTTTATCGGTATTATTGCGTTGAGAGTACACATTTTACATATATAACCACGTACAAGTGAAAAAAAAACACAATACAGAAGAACGGAGGCCTAAATGAAATTGTACTAACTTTTTATACTTATTTACTTTTAGGTTCATATTTATAAATAGACTAAACTTGGTAATTGTGATCGCATTAATTAATTTCAAATTATATTATGTTCTCGAGGTATTAGTGTTTGTCAAACCTAATTAACAATTGTAAAAAGTACGTGAATTCTAATGTATAATTAATTTTTTTTCTATATTGTCTTCTTATTTATTTTTTTGTTAAATTTATCTAAATATTTGTTATTTAGTGACGGATACTCTTAAGCATTTTTTCATTTTTTCGTTCAACTCACTTGCCTTCCTTTTAAAATACTTCAAAAAAAAAATTTAGAGGTCCCTTAAAAATAATTCCTGAATCCGGCCCGTGTGTAAAAGACGTTGGGGGAGAAAAAGAAAAAGAGCTCAAGGTTTCTAAATTCGTGTAGGTTTAATCGATAAGAAAAGTCGCCAATATATATTTAAAAAAAAACGAATAAACATCCAAACGATTCTTGTAATAATCATTATCCCATCCGAAAATTACAAGTCATATATATATATATATAATCAGCACTCCTCCATTTATCCGCTAGCTCTTCCTGTTTTTCCACGTCAATCTCTCCCTTTTATGACCTCCTTATCAATCCAAATATCCCATAACCATCTCCTCACATGGCCAAACTCTTTCTCCTCCTCCACAACCACCTCCTTCTCCTCCTCCTCCTCCTCCTCCCGACCTATCCGTTGACCGCCGCAGAGACAGGATCCTTACCCTCCCCACCACCTGAAGGAGATCCTTACAGAAATACTATGAAGAAAATTAACAGTACAACCACAATTATTGTGGTGATTTTCACATGTGCTTTCTTGGCCATAGGTTGCTTGTCCCTCTGCCTTCGCCACCACGAAGAACGCAGTTCCCGTGCAAGAGCTCGATTGGGCGCCGCTGCTGCACGGTTGTGCTGTAGGATGCCTAAAGGGCTCGAACCGGAGGTAATCGAGGCCTATTTTCCTACTTTCCTTTACTCTGACGTGAAAGGGATCAAAACCATCGACGACGACTTAGAATGCGCGGTCTGCTTAAATGAGTTCGAAGATGATGAAACGCTGCGTTTAATTCCCAAGTGTAGCCACGTGTTCCATCCTGATTGCATCGGTGCCTGGCTCTCCTCTCACACCACTTGCCCTGTTTGTCGGGCCGATCTGGATCCCACTACGAAGGATTTGTCCTTGAGTTCGGTTCAAATGTTTGAACCGGATAATTACTCAGTTGAACCAGAAGATCAATTCACTACCAATAACGAACAAAACCATATCGTGATTCATGTTGGGCCGGGTGAAAACCAACAAGTTGAAGAGGTTCTTGAAACCCAATCTCCGAATGTGAATTTATTAAATCCGATCAATTTGAACCGGAAACGAACTCCTCTATGCTCCTCACCACTTGGGTGGCGACTCGATAAATTATTCTCATTGTCTTCATTTTCGACCGAATCTTCACTGGTTCAATCAGGTGAAAATTGTGAACGGTTTACACTAAGGTTGTCTCAAAAAGTGCAGAGTCAATTGATGACCTCAAGATTAAGTGACATAAGTGAGTCATTTTCTAAAGAAAGAAGTGCAAGAAAAGGGTACAAGAGTGACAACAATGTAGAAATAAAGAGAAGTAAAAATCAATTTTACTATGATCGATTCAACCGAGGAGGTCCTAGCGGTTTTGATTTAACTCGATCGATCTAAAATGTATGACTTGTGTACTACTTATGTCTCTACTCTTATTTTATATCCTATTCCACGTAGAGTTGTGGAGTAGAGTCCGGTCCATCTTTGAGGCCTAGTTACAAGGACTCTATAATTACGAGTTCAATAGTATCTAATTTATGCAAAATATGGTGTAAAGTGTGATCGTGTGAGTTAGCGCTAGTCGGAGTAAATTAGAATTTTTTCGTAAAAATGATGAGGTGAATGCTACTCCACCTTAGATTTTTCCAAGGAATTTGATTTAAACAAGAGGAAAACTTATCGTTACATACCATATGTTCTCCTTTTTCTTATGTATATATTGCCTACGGTGATCTCTTCAAGGTCAACCCAACAAAATCGTCTTACATTACCAAGCGTATTTTTTTCCCCCAAGGAATTTGATTTAAACGAGGAAAAACCGTATGTTCTCCTTTTTGTCATGTATTATACTGGCTACGAGATGTGTATACTCACGTTCCGATTTTATCTGATTTAATACACTGTACCGGATCTAGAAATTTTACTGAGTTGGGGCAATGTATACACTACTATTATCAAGGTCCCTCTGCCTAGTTCCTACGTGGACAAAAATATATATAAAAAAAAGAATTGAAAAGACAAGAAATATTTTTACCATTTAACGACCACATTCGTACGAAAGATTAAATATATCAATCATTTATGCAAATACAGGGTAGAAAATGATAAAAAAAAGTAATTATATGTCTAATTAGTTAATTTTGCTCGAACATAAGGTCTAAAATATAAACTAATCTGAAACACATCAAACGATTTTGACTTAATAACCAAATTTCATTTTGCCATAGACAAACTATCCTAAAATTTCCAATTTAGACACTAAACATCTTTTTTTTTGGACAATCACGCCACCAATGTTTGTCAAATTGGACAAATCCACCATTATATCCACATAGCCCACAAACTACACCAAATGGGAGTAAAATGGCACCAAAAAATTGCTCATTGATATCCTTGTTAACGCATTCTTTACTAATTAAATAAAAATTAATGGCACCATTAATTATTCATAAGTAAAAAGTACTTTTATAACCAAGACGCAAATTTAGTCCCATACAGAGTCGAATTTTTCCTTTGGCTGGCACTGCGCGACCGTCTAGTGACTAGGGAATTTTTATGGAAACGTAGGATGCTACTTGAGGAAGACAATGTTTGTCCTCTATGCGATGAACAAGGTGAATCTGTCCATCATATTTTGCTCCACTGTAAAACTTCCATGACATGCTGGGATGCAGTGATGTGTTGGTTAGGCGTGTCCTGGTGTCCTCCCAGGAATATAGGTGACCTATGGGGCTCTTGGATGAGCTTTGTGCCTTGGGGAGGGGCAGATATCAGAGGGAAGTGGAGGGTTCTATTTTATGCTTTAGTATGGAGCTTGTGGTTGCAAAGAAACAAGGTTGTCTTTCAGCAAGAAACGTTTTGCTCAAGACGGGTTTTCAACTGCGCCTTTTCGTTTTGGTATAGGTGGTTAAAGACTTCAGATCAAGCTTTCCCGTATAGTTTGGGTATGATGTTGTTGTCTCCGTCGTGGTTACTTACATTAGGTCGGATAGCTCAGTAGTCTTGGCTGTTGTTATCTTCACTCTGCTGGTTTTCTTCCTAGTTTTGGTAAGTCGCTTCCTCTGTTGAGGAGCTTTTTCTGTACATTCTTTCCTTCTTCCTTCCTACCTCTGGTAGGGAATGAATAAAATTCTTCAGCTTATTAAAAAAAAAAAAAAAAGACGCAAATGGTGCCATTTTACTCCACTAATGGTGCACATGAGCAAAACCATGTAGGGTATAGTTAACGTCAGAAAGTATAAGGAAACTATTTAAACATAATTACAGGAGTAGGGGGGGTGAATAAATTAGATGTTAACGTCCTACCTAACAATAGAAGAAAAGGAATCTTCGTAATTGTAATTAATGATTTGACAGTTGTTGACACCACAAAATGTTGTACAAGAATATCTTCGTAATTAATGAAGAAAAAAATAATATTTATTTTCACTAAAAAAAAATTAATAAAGCAAAAAGAATTGACTTGACATGCCTCACATTGACATTGTAGGAATATTTACAGAAACACCAGAACCGAACCAGATCAGCTGCTTCTTCTGCTTTAAATTTATCGATGAATTTGAACCGTCTTCCCATCCCATAATTTTCACCAACAATTTAATCTCTCCCATTTCCTTCATCATCTCTACAATTACCGTCTTTGTCTCACTCACCAACTCCCACAACGCATCGTTTCGTGCCCTATTCACAAACAACAACCTCACCATTCTTTTACAATCCTCAAACCTCTTCAAACCATTTAAAAACTGAGCCAACTCGGTCAGGCTCAAACTCATTGCTCTGAGTTCGTTGACTCGGGCAAAAACCTCACGTTGAACAATTCTATAATCTTCCCCCACCCTCCTC
Organism: Viola odorata; assembly: GCA_963691705.1. Taxonomy (NCBI): domain Eukaryota; kingdom Viridiplantae; phylum Streptophyta; class Magnoliopsida; order Malpighiales; family Violaceae; genus Viola; species Viola odorata. The sequence continues at coordinate 58,329,778 of OY829544.1, forward strand.
ACCACCTCGTACACCAAATCATTCCGTTGAAGATGCAGCGATTCTGGCACCGAACAGATTACCTCAACAAAATCCACTAAAAAATCCATCTCATTTAACAAATATTCTTTCGAGTAGTACTCTTCTTTTCTATTTGCGGCGCCGGAAATAGAATTCGAATTCCAATTAGGGTTCAAGAAATGGCCCAAGAATCTTGAAACCATCAAATTCTTCTCCACAACCGACGCGTACCATCTAACCCAACATGACAATTCCGCAGCTTTTCGATCACGGAATCTTGATAGGTTGAGGAAGTTTCTGCCGCCGGAAGAATATTCTTCAAGAATTATCTTGAAATTAGAGCCGCCGCCATCGTCGCTTCTTGTTGCTGTTACGATGGAATGGATAGTGAAGAGGCACTTTAGGGCGACGGAAGCCTTGTGTGTTTCGTGTAAGCGGTCCATGAGAGCTTGAAGGCATGCGCAAGCTGTCTGTCTGCCGGCGGAAAGAACGGCGGAGATGGACTCATCGGACGGTGGCGCAGACAAGTTAGGGGCGGTGGCACGGAGGATGGCTATCTGTAGCTTGGCGTTGCGCTTGGTGGATACGGTTGCTTTGATGATTGAGGTGGCGCTTTTGAAAATAGCGATTGTAGTTTTTAGTTTCTTGCGGTAATCCATGGAAATGATGTACATAGACACCTCGATGGATTTTATCTTATATGCATAGCTTTGCTTAATACGAGTGAATCAGTAGTATTTATTATTTAAAACACATGTATTTTAAACCAACTTGCAAGAAAATATTAGCAATTGTTATGATTAATTATATTTCGCAGTTACATTGGTCGGTTTGTTAAAAAATAGATTATTCATAATAAATAATTACTCCATTTATTAAAATCTAACTAAAATTAACGATTTTTTATTTAAAAAATAATAGCGTCAAACCACTTATACTAAATAGTAACCGAATGGTTAATTATCGTGTGCTTCTTGATGGTCAGTTGTAGACAAATTAAGATCCAACTCTAAAATAACATATTTCCTTTCGGAGGAATCTTAATATAGCACTGCTTATAAATAATCTAATATGAATGCTCGCACAAGAAATGGTAAACGAAACCGCGGTTTGGAGCTGGGTCTTTGTCTCTATTATTGACATAGCCGAAGACTTAATTCAGAATTTTAACAAATGGACTAAGCTAGAAGACTTTGAAATTTCAAAATTGTAACAAAATGTGTCATTTTTTTAATTATTATTTATTTATAAAAAAAGAAATTTACACAAGCATCTAACCTAAGGAAAAATGTGTTTACTGCTACCATTGCATTGATTCCAAATGGATTCGTATTAAACCCTGGGCCAGACTCATGCCAGCCCAAATCCAGTGGACTTGGGCTTTTTTTGCTCAAATAATGTTGTGTTTAGTTAATATGCGAGCAAAAACAAAACCCATTTATTGTGTTTTTTCCAGTGACTTCAAGCCCAATTATTGTGTTTGAATATTTGTTTTGTCTAAAAATAGCTTGATTTCAATTTTTTATTTATTTATTCATTTACTATAATATTTTATAACTGAAATCAGAAAGGCTCATACAACTGCTCTAACTGTAGTCTGTCATATTATTTAATAACTAAATATATCTATATATATTTTATAACTCAAATCGGATAAATAGAATAATATTTAATAATATTATATATGTTTAAATATTATTGGCCATTATCGTCGAATAATATCCCTTGAAACACATCATATTACATAACTATGTTTGTATTTAATACCGTAAAATAATCACTTTCACTTATTCCAATCACACATGCCACAGCACTACACCGTGGCATGGAACATTCGATTTATTATTACTTGGTTGGTAATATTAATGTTGGACCGGTAGAATATATAAAATATTTAAAAATAAAAATAAAAATAAAAATTATATTAAAAAAATTGCATATCACAATACATATGATAGTAGTCTAATCCCTCTATTTTTCAATTGTAAATAACTAATTAAAGAATGCAAACAATCAAATCCCCTCCGTATACAAAAAAGAAGAAGGAAAAAAATAATATAACACGAATTGGAAAAAATTAAAATAAGCATGGAGTAAACTATGTACATAGAAATTTTCATTATCTTGTTTAAACAATTCCAAACAATTGAACGACCATCTACACTTGACTACCTGGCATTAGTGGATCAATCGACCGTTCACCGGAGTGGTCATCCTTGTTATTGTTGTTCTTGTCTGATGATCCAGGAAAGAAGAATTCAAGTGGAGCTTTAAGTGATCTAACGGACCGCAAGACGTTCTTTGACGGAGTTACATTCTCCTCCCCGTTCACTCCTTTGGTTGATCGACTCAAACCGGTCCGAGGAAAAACTTCAGGAAGTACTTCTTGGTTGAACCGTTCATAATTGAAATAGTTTCTACCTCCCTCAGCTCCTACACTATGACTCCTATAACCTTTCCTTGAACTTCTTGCCTTGGAAAACGTCGCACAACTTCTTGCACGATTCAAGTGAGTGTTTAACAATTGATTTCGCGCCTCATCTGATAATCTTAAAGTAAATCGCTCACAATTTTCACTCGGTTGGACCAATAGATTGTGCGTGGTCGAATGTGACCTTGTAAACAATTTATTCAACTGCCATCCGGTTGATCTTGATCGTAGGGAACGATTACGGTTGGCTTGATTAATCAGATTCACATTTGGAGGTTGAACTTGTACCTGAACTTGAGTGGTCTCCCTAACTTGATCGTTTTCAGCTCCAACATGAATGGCGACATGGTTTTTTGCGCCATCAATATTATTGACATTGGACTGGTCTTCCGGTTCGACCAAATTGTTATTAATATTATCCGGTTCGAACAGACGAACCGAAATCAAGGTCAAGTCGCCCGGCGTGGGGATCAAATTGGCACGGCAAACGGGGCAGGTGGTGTGGGAGGAGAGCCAAGCTCCGATGCAGTCAGGATGGAACACGTGGCTGCACTTTGGGATTAAACGCAGCGTTTCATCATCTTCAAACTCGTTTAAGCAGACCGCGCACTCTAAGATGCCTTTACCGATTTTCAATCCCTTAACGGCGGAGTAAAGAAAAGTTGGAAAATACGCCTCAATCACCTCCGGGTCAAGCCCCGCATGCATCCGCCATGAACGCCTTCCGCCGGCCCCCATGGCGGCTCTAGGGTGGAAGTTATTTCCGTGGTACCTGCGGTCAGCGCACTGACGGACATAGACGGAGAAGAAACCCATGAAAAAGAAAGCACTTACAAGAGCCACCATGACGATTGCCATTGAGGGGTTGAAACTTTGGGGAGGAGGAGGCGGCGATGAGGATCCTTCCTGTGCAGCGGTCAACGGTAAGGAACAGAGCAGGAGGAGGAGGAGTTTGACCATGATGAGAAATATCGAAGGGTTGTGATTTCTGTTTTGGGTGGTAATGATGATCATGAGGTTGTGATCAGCCGGCGACAAGTGAGGTGGGATTCAATTCAGGAGAGCATGTAATTAATTAAAGTTATTTCCTTTTTTTTCTGGTAATATAATTGATTATAGTTGGAGGTTTAATGATTTAAATGGTTACTCAAAAGCAAAGGAAAGGAGGGGAGATTTATCATTTGTACTGAAGGTGGTTATGGATAAACATAGAAAAGGAGTAGGCGTGGAAAAACCAAAATGTACGTTCAAACTTCAAATGAATCTTATTAAATTCTAGTCGCTAGAAGATTGATTGAACAAGCCATAAGTACCTTAGCGAATTGTTCTAATTTAACTACATATCTCACTTTTATTAAAATTTATTATAGAAAGTTTTATCGCTTTTCGGAATCTTATTCGATTCAAATTTGAAATAGTCGATACCTAATATTATGATCGGATTATCAAATAGTATTAACAAAAAAAATTAATTCAACCGAAACCAAACCAAATTTAGCCGAATTCAGCTCTTTGATCTAATTTGTAAATAAATTAGCAGCTTACATCATAGGGATATAATGTACAAAATGAGTTTCTAAGTCCAAATAATTGTGATTAAGAATTGTTACCGAACCAAATAAAATGAACCCAACCAACTTAGACTGTTTTAAGCGGTTCAAATCTGATTCTCCATACTAAAGAACCATAATTATTTGGTGGATCATATGATTCATATCACTGTCTACAAAAAAACTTATTTTTATATATTTTTTAAAGAATATATATAATTATCTATATTAAACCAATGTGTACCAAGATTAAAACTTTAAAAAAAAAATCTCCGGTTGAGGAAATATTAAGGGAGTGGTGGACCTCTTGTAAGGATTACTTTGTGTATGGGGTTTTTGACTTGCCATCTGGGGCCACAAAACTGAAAACATCAATAAAATTAATGATTCGTTTTTCTAGTTTAATAATTCTAAGGGTGTAAAGCTTGTCAATTTTATAACGATTTTGTTATTGGTATGAGTTATAATAATTTTGGTCGTTGACATCTTTGTATCTTATTTCTTTTATATATAGTATAAATAATTTTATATAAATTTACAAACAATATATTTTTTAGTATTGAGATAAGATATACTGTTTATATCGGCCGGTATTTAATCGATATAATTATTATTATTGATACATACTAAGATAAAAATCGACATTCAATAAAAAAAAAATAGTACTACTTTATAATATATTTTTTATTTGGGCACATCAATTATACCAATCGCCGATCGGTATAGTATGAGATCGATGATGAAAGATACACTACTTAACCCCATGAATCTACCTCTTTTGTTTATTTTTTTCTAATCCTGGAATTATTTGTTGACCTTCTAGTAGTAACCACCATTCTCCTTTTTTTTCCATTAATCAACACAAGAGACCAATTCAAAGCTATATAATTCGTAACGGAACCAAAAAATTGTAAGAAGTGCTTTCCCGGAAGAAAAAATTTTAATAATTTTTTGTTAGATTTAATTTTCTAATTAATTTTTATTGGAAACAAAACTCTTCATTAAATTTTTCATCCTAAATCTTAACATAACTGCTTTGAATATATTTTTTAATTCTTTTTATTAAAAAAAAATTGAACTTCAAAATAAAATCAAAAAATATTTTTAACTTAGTTATTGTTAACTGATTATGAACATGAATATTTTCTAAAAAATATAATTTTTATTTTTAAAAGAAAAAAGAACAAACACAAATGCAGAAAAATAAAATAAAAAGTGAAATATTGATAACATTTTTTTAAAGATTTATAAATAAAAAAAAACTAGAAAATACGAACTTTCGTTGAAAAAAAAAAAAAAACTAAATCATACTGCTATTTAATTTCATTTTTTTATTACATGTAAACTTGAAATATTTCATTCTATTATTCGCTGCCGCGAAGTGTGTTACTACGGTAATTGGTCAGTGCTTGTATTTGTTGGGTTGCGATTACGTATAGTTATCATTACGTCAAATTCATTCTATGTATATCATTACCTAGTTGTGGATCTTTATATATATATATATATAAAGATAGATATAAAGGTAATGAAATTCTTAATATAATGCTAACTTTTTCTGAAACCATGAGTGCTTTATTGGTTTAGGAATCTAAAATTAATTTTGTTTGTACCGAGTGTATAGATTAAGAGGTAAAATATTCACAATATGTAATTTTTCTAAAGATCAAACTTACAACCTCTTAAATTAAGAGGTGATAGTATCAAACCACTTACACCACATTCATATGTTGGTTTATTAGAGAAATATATTATTTGATTCATTACTGACTCTATTATAAAATCTTACTTTTTTTTCAAGGGATAATGACATTTTTAGCAATTTTACTCGATTTTTCGTATTAATTTGGCACCTCATTTAATTTTTGGTTGGATTTGACCCCTCTATTTACATTTTCATATTAATAATTTAGTCTCTTTAGGTAACGCCGTGCACAATCAGAGATTTAGTCTAGTGACATGACATTGTTTAATATTGTTTAACTGACATAGATGTTACGTCAAATTTTTTTATTAAAAAAATTAGATTTTAAACTCATTTACCCGATCTATTAACCCATTTCATCTTTTAATAGGTCGGATAAATGAATTTAAAATTTTTTTTTCTGAAAAAAGAAATTTATGTGATATCTGATATAGATTGTCACGTTAGCTAAACAATATTAAACAATGTCATATCACCAGACTTAACGTCTGATTGTGTACGACGTTACCTAAATAGGCTAAATTAATATGAAAACGTAAATAAAGAGGTCAAATCCAACAAAAAAAAATAATAATAAATCAATATAAAAAATTGAGTAAAGATACTTCTTGTTTTTAACTAAAATTTTAATTATTCCCCGTAAAAACTAATAATGTAGTTTGTCATACTTATGTTAGCCCCAAAATAATTTTTCTTACCCTTCCACCGAGACTAAAGGTAGTTAATAAACACAAATAAATGTAGATATAAAATTAAGTAAATGGACTAAATATCTCCTATAGCCAATAAGCGATTTTGATTGTAAAGAGACTGATCTGTGGGTTTGTTTTGTTTATTATATATATGTTGTCGTTTTAGTTTTGAAGGTCAATCATGATCGTAACAAAGGATGGTATACTCTTTTTTTTTGGTCAAAAAAAGATGATCTAATCGACTGTTTAATTAAGATAGTGTTTGGCGTTGAGGTTTTGTGCCTCAACGCACTTTGTCAAACTGAGAAGGAGGAGCCGTTTGGCTCCCTCCTTTTCAACTAGAGCTTCTTAGAAGCTCTATTCAATTTATGCTTGGCTGCCCCGCGTTCTCCACTGGTCCAAATTGGACTAGTGAGCAAAAGCTGCTACTTTTGCATTCTCTCTCTTATGTATTTATTTATCTTTTTTTTTAATTTCATTTTTTTACTCTTAATAATTAATAAAATAAATTAAAAACTACCATAATAAAATCTACATTTCAAGATAAGTAATTCTAGATCCATTTTTCTTATTTTTATTAATTTTGTAAAAATGGGTTTTATACTCCAACTCTTTCATTTTTATAATTTTACCAAACACCAAAAATAACTTCTCGTTTCCCACAACACTTTTAAAAAATGTTTACCAAACAACACTCTATTTTGCGTAAAAGTACTTTTCCCACAGCACTTTTATTCGCAATATTTTTCGGACCAGAACCGGAACGCTAAACAGACCCTAAATCAGATTCTCTTTCGATTAAACCAATAAGTTTATGACTTGCATAGCCTTTGGGGTTGAGGTTTGGGTCGGGAGTAGAGCTTTTCCCAACCCAAAAGCCAATATCGTTGTTTGGCTTGCTGCTTTTCCACAGAGCTTTTCAAAAGTTCTGTTGAGTTTGTGAGTAAAAGTGGGCTGAAGCCCACTGGAGAATTTCGGAGCAGTGGCAAGTAGAGCTTGCTGCTTTTGCTCTCTCCTTTTTTTTTTTTCATTTTAATTTCATTTTTTTACTCTATATAATAAATAAAATAAATTAAAAACTATCACAATAAAATCTACATCTCAAAATAAGTAATTCTAAATCCACTTTTTCTATTTTTATTAATTTTGGAAAAATGGGTTTTATACTCCAACTCTTTCATTTCTATAATTTTACCAAACACTAAAAACAACTTCTCATTTCTCACAACACTTTTAAGAAATGTTTACCAAACAGCACACTGCTTTGCGCAAAAGTGATTTTCCCACAACGTTTTTACTCAAAACATTTGGTCGTCTTGATAGACATGATAAGATTGTAGGATAATTACAACAAATGTAAACGACTGATTTATGGCATATTTTTAAGTTCATTACCTAGTTAACTAGTCTGTCCTCTCTTTTTCCGTCGCATTTATAAACTTCTTGATAGATTTGCACATATCACGCTTCTATTTTGTTTTTGAGACATTTTTCTTATAAAAGATAATCACTTCTTTATTTCAAATAACGCTTGATTACTCTCTCTTTTGTAATTACTCTCTCAATTGTATAGAATATTAATTTTTTGCATTTAAAATTCCTGAAAAAGTAAGAAAAAATTCTAGTATACTTGTAACTAATAATAATTATTTTAATTACAATACAATACAATGTGTTATAGCATTATTTTTTTCTACTCTATGCAAGACTTGCATGAGCACTGTATATAGAAAAATAAGTAAATATAAATATTAAGTATAGATTTTCGATGTATTTTAGCCATCCCTTTACTACTATCTATACGAGAGTTCCATGATCACTGCAAATAAATAAATAAAATACAAAATTAATGTACTTCCAATTGTTGATCGACCGTAAAGACCTTTTTGTTTTCTCTATAACGTACCTTGAGATGAGAATCTTAAGAGTTATCAACCGTGAAAGTGAAGAAGATGAGGCATCGAATTTATTCTATTTAACCGTTTATAGAAAAAGAATAAAAGATGTTTTGGCACCTAATATTTGAGGATTTGAACTAATATGATCGATATCATATTATATTGGTCGGTATGATTGATAGGTAGCTTAAATGGATTTATTCTCTTAATCTGTGTGTGCTTTCCAACGAAATACAAAATATATCGTATCATCTTAATTTATACCAGTTATACCGACCATACCAGTTAAATATCGGTCGGTATAGATAGTACTTCTCAACCCAAAACTAAAAAAATGAATTATAAGTTTGTTGAATCTTGTAATATGTGTTGCTACCCGATTTTTGACACGAGTAATTTAAATCATCACTATTTATCATGACATTTCCACGTTTTTACTAATTATTATTATTCGTGTCATTTTATATTATTTCGCTTTATTCGTATTTTTATTATTTTTTTCGTTCGAGTTTTTATCGATTTTAAACGAGATTTTTCGGACCGTTGGTTCGAACAAAAATAAATACTTTTTCCCGTGCACACACAACGACTCATCTCCTCCATTTTCAAAATAAAGCCAACACACTCATCCTTTTTTTCAAAGACACCAACGGACACCTTCTCCATTTTCTTTCAAAAAATACAACGGATCAATTGGATCCATTATAAGCACACCATGCCATTTCAATCGGGAGAGGGGCAGCCATCACAATTCCATCCCTGCCAAATCCAAACTCCATCCTCCCTAAAAATCCAAATTCCAATCCCAAATTAATTCCAAATCCGAAGCCCCTCCTCTGCTGTTACAATCAGCCCCTCCTCTGCATTAAAATCAGCCCCGCCACTGCACTAAATCAGCCTCTCCTCTACACCAAAACAACACTGAATAGCCACCCAAAACAACACTGAATCTACACCCAAAACAGCACTGAACCTGCACCAAAACAGCACTGAACCTGCACCCAAAAACCACCCAAAATCAGCCCCAAATCAGCCCCAAAAATCACCCAAAATCAGTCCCAAAATCAGCCCCGAAATCCACCCAAACAGCCCCAAAATCAGCCACAAAAACCACCCAAAATCAGTAACAGATCAGCCCTAAAAACAGCCCAAAAGCCACCCTAAAAACAGCCCAAAAGCCACCCTAAATCAGCCCCAAATCTGACCAAGGGTCTGTTTGGCGTTCCAGTTTAGGTTGGAAATGGTCAGTGGGGAAAAGTTCAATGGTAAAACGACATTTGGGAAATGGAGTGTGCTGTTTGGTATCTACCTGAGGTGTTTGGTAAATAGATTTTCAAAACTATAGTTTGGATGTAAAATGACCATAAAGGGTATAAAACTTATTTTTAAAAAATTAATAAAAATAGGAAAAATGGATCTAGAATTACTTATCATGAGATGGAGATTATATTGTGATAGTTTTTAATTTATTTTGTTGAATATATAAAGTAAAAAAATTAAAATGAAATAAAAAAAAAAAAAAAGGGAGAGAGAGAGTGTCAAATGGAGGTTCAACCGCCTGCTGGAGCAATTTGCTCCAGCCCAAAATCCTTGCATTTCCTTGCTTTTCCTGCGGTGGGATGCGAGCCCATTTGGGCATTGATAAATTGGAGTGGTGTTACCAAACACCAAAAGACCATTTTGGGTGGGGAAAAGGTTGGATTGGTGGCCAACCTTGAACCCCAAACACCACCCAAGAACCACCACCAAATCAGCCCCAAATCAGCCCCAAAAATCACCAAATCAGCTGCAGCCCTAGAATGGAAAAGAAAAAGAATAAGGGAGAAGGAGAAGAGAGGGCTGCGGCAGCAGCCCTAAATTGAAGAAAAAAAAAAGAAATAGAGAAAGAAGGAGATGGCTGTGTGCAGCCCTAAATAATGAAAAGAGGAGAAGAAAGGGGTTAAAAATGAGGGAGAAGGAATAAGAGGGGTTGGGCTTCGGCCCAACCAAAGAAAGAAAATAAAAATGGGCTGCGGCCCAACCAAGAAAAAGGAAAATAGGCTGCGGCCCATGAAGAGAAAAATAAAAGAAATGGGCTATGGCCCAAGCCCTTTTAATTAAATCACGGACTAACTCTTCCTTCGTTTTTGCAGGTACCGAGTCCGCGATTACCGTCCTGAGCGGATATTTCACCATCGTCGATATCGGTGACAAATTCCTAAACCTGAGCTTTAGAGCTCACTTTTCCTTATTAGAATTAATGATTTAATTTATTGCCTATTCGTATGCATGTTATTTAGAATCGTTAGAATTCTAATTAATTTGTTTACATGATGATTATGCGAAAGAATGTTTTAATTCTATGCTCGTTCGTGTGCAGCTTTGACTCCACGAATAGATTTTTATTTATGCTTATAAATGTGGATATATTTATGTACATCAACAATATATATTATTATGCATTCGTAATGACTTTCGACTGACTTGATCGTCGGAGTGTATACGCCGGGGAACCCCCGGCGTCCTTTTCAGGTACATACGGGAGGAACGAGAAGGTATCGGATGCTTCACCGACTTCAATATTGGTGACGATTTTCCAAACTCGAGCTTTAGAGCTCACTCCTCATTTATTTGAATTGCTTGTGCAACTAACCTCGGTTTTGTAGGTTAGAATTAAGTGATATTCGCCTTCAAGTACACTTTCCTCACCCTTTTATTTATTCGATGATTTTTGTATATATTTGTATGCATGATTATTTAAAATTCTTAGTATTAAAATCAATTTGATTGCATGAGAATTAATTTTTATTAATAACTCCCTTTAATAATTTCACTCCAAATCGACCCTTGCTTGAATGAACTAGGCTTAGTAATTACTCCACGTTTATTTTATTAAATGCATGAAATTTAAATAGGACTAGTAATCAAACATCACGCTTTAATCTAAGTGCATGATTATTAATTACTAAAATCCTCAAATCTTAAATAAATCCCTAAAAATAAAAAATGAATAAAATCAATCAAAGAAAAAATAAACAAAGTAGTAATCAAAACAATAGGATTTAAATCTTTTCCAATAACTCAGGTTCCCTCAAAAATTTTAAGATAGTAAATCACCAAAGAAAATAATCATTTGAAAGCGGAAAGATAGTAAATGGGCTCTAAGCCCAACTCGTAGAAAATATCTCCATATTTAATCCCCCTTATCATTAGAGCTACCTTCTAAAATGAGATTTAAATCTTTAATGTTGCGTGATCGTTTAAATTTAGCAATCCCTTGATATTTACTTTATGCTCATGGATGTATTAATGTTATCTTTGACGAATGTGTTATGTGCGCGGCTTCGACCCCACTTCCCAGTTTTTCTCTTTTCAACGTGTTTTCTCGCATTCATATAAATGGTACTTTGCTAGTCTATGCATGCTTAGAATCACCTAGTAAATAGGATTAATCATATGCATTTGCCCGATGATGTAGTAACTCATCTGTGATGATAGTGATTTCGATCGCCGTGATTCGTCTATGATTTACTAGGGTCGTCGCTTTAGTAAAGATTAACAATAAAATGGTAGTAATTTCACTTAATCAATCTTGCATGTAATCTGACTAATTTTTGAACTCGATTAAATATAACCGGAATAGGTATGCAAACCGACCTTTTTCTTTTTTAGAGGATAAAATGTTTATTTTCTTTTTAACAACTCGACAATAATTAGGATAAAATCAACCGAACCAACTAAAGAATTAAAGCGACGATCCCCCCTGAGGGCCCCAAATTACTTGTTTTTAACATGATTTTAAAACACCTCTTTTTAGAACCGGTAACCTTTTTAGGATGAGACTTGGGTGCCTCACACCTTCCCAAGTCCATAAAACGACCCCGAACCGTTGTTCTCGGGTTTAGACCCTTTTTATTTGTGCCTTAGTTTTTGTTTTATTTTCTTCTTCTTTTTCAGACTTTCAGGTTTCCCTAAACCTTAGAAAAAATAGGGTGGCGACTTCATTGATATGTGTGATTTCATTGCGTCCCGAATTTCGCTCGCGACGGTGCGACAATATGTAATATATATATAGAAAAAATATGATAGTGAGATGCTAACGGAAACCAGTATTGTAATCGAGACTGGTACATCTAATACTAATGATCAAACAAAGACGGATATTGACAACCTTGGTTTACACGTTTTGGCACTCAATTTTTATCTGGTTGAGTAGGCACTCAATATTTACTCTGTGAGACACTTTGACACCCAACGTTATCTCTCTTAGACATTTTGAAACCAAGTGGTTTGATATGGTTGCAAATATCATGGCATGAGATTTTACGATATTGTTATTTAATATATTTTATCAAATATACTAGTTATTTCTTGTGTCTATTATTCTATCTTTTTACATTATCAACTATATATCTTGGTGTATACAAATATATATTAATTTGTAATTTATTATTTAGATAATACACTAATTTTTTTCCAATATTTTTTTTCTAGATTCATGAAAGTAAAATTTCTTCATTTTTTAGTCACGAAATCACTTCCATTTTGGAGAAAGTAAATGGGTGTCGAAGAAAGTTGAATTATGCAGAGTCAATATTTTTTTACGTAATAAAATTTAAAATCTCATATGCTTGACTCATTTTCGCTCCTGATTTTAGCAACCAAATGGTACATAAATGTGTGTGTAGCATGGAATAGTGGAAATGGACATATGAGGGGATCGTTAGGACTTGGGGTGCGACAACTTGGCATATATCACATTGGACGGTCTGTTTGGGCTGGGCTAGTTTGAATTGTGTTTGTCCTTGGTTGTTGTTTGAGGTGTGTTGCTCTTGGGCCTTAATGTTTTTATTCTCTTTACTTCTTTTATTTTATCAATAGAATTAAACTTTGCTAAAAAAAATAATGATGGTCTCTCACGAGCAAGGTAGTCAAACCGATTCAGTTCGATCAGTTCGACTAAAAAATTCAAAAATCGATCACTAGATTAAATTTGAAAACCCTAAAAATTCTTTTTTTGGGTTGATAGAAAAACCGGTTGATTCGGTTGATCGAATTGATGAATCGATCAATCTAATCCGAATTAAACCGGGATAATTTAAAGAAAATAAATTTAAAAAAGGTGTTAAACATGATATTTGAACCATGTTCAGAAAGCTTAGTCACTACATAAACATTATTCGTGATACTATATTAGGAACATAAAATAAATATAAAATAATTTTTTCATTTTATCTTTAAATTTATTTATATTTTACATAAATATTAAATTTCATTTATTAATTTATTAGTATCATGAGTCAATCTGATTCGTCCCCGATTGAACCTCTGACCCTTAACCTTGAGTAAATTTATGACCAGATCAAATTTTACAACCTTAGTTACAAGAGAGAAGCAACTATTTCATCTTTCAAGTAAAAATATAACTTTACTCTAAAAAAATTAACAGTTTTTTAATTTATTGACATTATATTTTATTTGTGAACTATGAATTGTTATTTTGAAGGGAAAAGTCCAAAAATGACACCTGCACTTTTATTGATTGACTCATTTGACACCTCTATTATTTTGTTTGTTTAAAAAGTACCTGCACTCAAAAGAAATGACACATTTGGCACTCGTCCCTCACGCCGTCGACCCTCCACCATTAACTGCTGATGTGGCATACCATGTGATATGACATATCATCTCTTGATGACGTGTCATGCCATATTTTGTTTGTTTAAAAAGTACCTGCACAGCAGCCTCTTGATTTAGGTTCCTTGGATTTAATTGATTAAAATATGAGCTTCTTAATTCCCACCACCACTTCTTTTCTTTTTCTCTCCATGATTGGTTTCTGGACTGAGTCGACTTGGGCTGAGTCAGTCAGTTAGCTCGTTATGGGTTGCTGCCACTCGTTATTCCTTAATCCGCCGGTGTCGGACGAGAAAAGCAACTCAATGCTAACAAAACCCATCATCATCAACTGCTAATTAATCATGCTCATCCACCGACGAACGGAACCCAACCCGTTGGTGGCGTTCCTGGTTTTAAGGAGTTCTCATTCGCCGACCTGAAAGCCGCCACCAACAACTTCACCACCGAATTCATCGTTTCTGAGAGCGGCACGAAAGCGCTTAATGTGATTTACAAAGGACGGTTGCAGAATAGAAATGGCAGCAATGATAATTATCGGAGTTGGATCGCCGTCAAGAAATTTACCAGATTAGCCTGGCCTGAACCCATACAGTTCGCTGTAATCCCACGCCATTACTATTATTATTATTATACATTTTCCCCATATTTGGGGAAAATTAAATTAAATTAAATTAAATTGTTAGAGTTGGTCTTAGAATGATTTTGTGCGTTTTTGAAGGATGAAGCGTGAGGTGTTGGGGAGGAGTAGGTGTAGGTGGAGGGTGGAGGAGGGGAGTAGTAGTAAGACCCTCCACCTCCGCTAGAGGGGGAAGATGGCGGTGGTGGGCAGTAGGAGGTGGAGGGTTGTGGTGGTGGAGGAGACTGCGGCGGGGGAGATGAAGTTGAAGGAGGCGGCGATGCTGGTGCTGGGTTGCAACAGGTGGAGCACATTGTCCAGAGGAAGAAGAAAGAAGAAAAGAAAAAGGAAGAAAAAGAAAGAAAAGAAAAAGAGAAAAGAAAAGAAAGAAAAGAAATATTAAAGGCATGACACATCATATCACGTGGCTGCCACAGTTAACGGTGGAGGGCTGACAGCGTGAGGGACGAGTATCAAATGTGTCATTTATTTTGAGTACAGGTGCTTTTTAAAACACAAAAAAAAATAGAAATATCAAATGAGTCAATTAATAGAAGTGCAGGTGCCATATTTAGACTTAAACTTAAGCCTATTTTGAACAGCACTACTTTCTCGGCTATTGAAGGACTCAGCATCTGGGCTGGACTTCGACCAGGCGTTCACTCGACGACGAGCTTTCTCGGCCTGCAGCAAAGTCACCTATTAGTTGGTAAACACATCAAAATCAAAGGACCAATTCTATTTTTATTTTATTTTATTTAGTAATCTTTCACCGGCTTACCTCCTTCTCCCAGTTGGTTCTCATTGTTATGATACCCAATACAACTGTCTGCATAGCTGTTCCACCAAATATCCTCCCACCCCAAATGCCCTGTTACGCCACAAACCAAGTGCTTTATAATAATAATAATAGTAGTAGTACCATGCAATAGTTAAACTAACCTTTAAGCCCAAATCGAAGGCCCATCCTATTAAGAATCCAAGTGGGATCCCAACAACGTAGTAACACCCAATATTAACGTAAGCAACCGTCGCTTGCCATCCCGACCCAACTGCCACTCCTGTCTCATGGAGAATGAAAAATTAAAAAATTGGGCTGAATTAAACTGAGATATAAATGAAAGATACTATAAAGTTTTAAAATAACAGTATTAAAATTTGAATTCGAAATCTTTGATACCAATTAAATTCTCGTTAATCAACTTGACTGCGGTTTTTGTGATAAGAGAATTATACGTACTAAAAGAGAGATGAATCAATTAATTAACCTGATAAAACTGACTGAACGCTGTTGAGGAGAATAGTGACGGCCAAAAGGATAGCGAGGTTATCGACTTCCTTGATAACATCAGGGCTGGATGTGAAAACTAAGGCAAACTTGTCGTGCAAAGCCATGATAAGTGCGCAGAATAGAAGTCCGATTACAGTGGACTGCCCCACCGACACTACTGTTGCAAATCTTGCACCTCTCCCATTCCCAGCTCCTAACTCATTTGCCACCCTTACTCTGCAAATTAACAAAATCTTAATTATGAATATGGCAATGTTGGAGTGGGTTGGATGCATCCTCCAACAATTAGGTGCATGAGATGTGGAGAATGTTGTTGCTTGCGGTATTATGAACAATTTGAATCCAGCGAAATAAAGTGATTTTTCAGCAAGAGGTCTTTAGCAAACTTCGTACCTTAAATTTAATCTTTTCTTATTGGCAAAATTGGCTGAAAAGTAGAGACCTTTTGTTTCTCTACAATTCGGTGCAGATGTTGATATCCTCTTCGTAGATGTATTCGTGGGAAGAGACGAGTTAGTTGGATAGCTGTTTTCTGATTCATTATGCTGGTTTCATTTTTTGTAGTTCTATCTGTTTAGCTTGTACCTTAACCTTTTTGGGACTTCTTATCATTTTCTCATAACATCTCATTTAATTTATCCCACTGCTTATTAAAAAAAAAAAAAAATTATATTAGGATGCTATAGTAACTAATTTTATTATTAGTGTATATTATGCAATATACTTTCACTTAAAATTATTATTGATTTAAAATAATAATTATATTATTTTATAAACACAATTTCTCTACTAATTTATACTCCTTCTGTCCTAAAAAGAATAACATTATGACCACTTTTTTTTTTACTTAAAAAAAAATATTATTTTCATTCATTTTTTATGTATTAAAAAATTAAAATTAGTATTGACTACACAATTGGTTAGAAATAATAAATAAATAAAAAACAGTAATCAAACAGTGGCTGGAAAAGATTAATGGAAAAGGAAAGAAAGAAAGGGAGAGTACCTACCCCGTACCTGCGAAGAACGCCATTGGAATCATTATCTGCCATCCACTGATCGTCATGCTGCACGCCAAACCAAACCCAAATAAACAACTCACAGCTGTACTGTGCGTATTTCAATTCATTGATGTTACTGCATTAAATGTTTGATTCATTTCAAAAGGAAAAATCTTCTTTTTTCTTTTCCAACGAAAAAATTGCATTTTTATCCTTTAATTCTAGGTGAAACCCGAACCCAAGTTCAGCTATTTTACTATTAGTAAACAACTATTCATTCTAAACCTTTTTAGTGGTCATTTTTAAGAGTAAATAAAATGGACGAATTAATTGTTTATTTTCAGTTTTCTAAATAATTACTCTTAATATCTTAATTGATAAAAAAATGTTGCAATTTAATTGACCGAATCTAATAGATAATTAATATGGCCGAATCTGAATAGTGTATTTTAATTGACGAAACTTTAAAATGAAGAGAAATATATATACCATTCAAATTTTACCACATCAATCAACTAATCAACTATGATAAAAATTTGATAAGATTTATTTTCATGTAATGCAATAAACCAGAAAGGATCAAAATTCATACCATATAGAAAAGGCATCTACGGCCAATGTCGCATTTTTCAAGTACCCCGTCATTAGTATCAGGATCCTGTAGTACCAGTTCTCCAAGCTGCACTACCCACGCAATAAATACAACTTTATCAACAAACACTATGGACGGACCCAATTAATACGAAATTAATCAACATTAGTCCAATAAATTTGTGAATTATGTTGAAAATAATAATTGATGCGAAAAGAAATGATGCGAGGAACGTACCATAGCATGACCCCAGAAGCGGCGGAGAGTTTTATGAAGTCCCCGAGACCGGAGAAGGCTTCCATAGAGAAACCGGTCCAAGTTAAGGGGCAAGCATAGTGGATATACACAAACAAGCCCAACACAAGAATCCACCAAGAAACATCGAGAGCAATAGCCAAACCAATAACCCCAAAATCAAACACAAACACAAAAACCCAACTCAAAACAACATTGACCACCAAGCTCAACAGAGCAACCCAAGCAATGACTTGGTTCCTCAGCTGGCATTGCAGGAACCTCTGCAATGGGAACTGGAATGCAAAGCTGAAGTGGAGAGGGAGCAACCACAAGGCCAGCAGACCTGACTCCTCTGCCACGTCATCAGGCTGGCCCAACAATTTGAGAAGTGGGGTTGCGAAAAGGTAAAATGGCAAGAGCAAGAAGCAGCACATGAGCAGCACAATGAATGACCTTTGCATGTACTCCCTCCGTTATAAAATACATGTCGCCGACAACCAAATCACAGAGTTTAAGAATTTTGCAGACTGAGTCAGTGGCGTTTGCCACGTGTCGAAAAATCGTGCGTTCTTCATCCAATTTTCTCTCTTTCCTTTCTTTCTTTCTCTCTTTTCTCTCTTTCCGGAAAAATACTCCCTCTAGCATCGTTTCCCGTTCTCACCGCCGGCACAGAAAGGAGCGCAAGGACGAGACGAGCAAAACCCAGGTCCAACGGTACCATTCGGAGGCTGGACGCGCCGCCAAAAGCGGAAGAAGCCGTCGCCGCTCCGGCAACGCGCCGCCACGCGCCGGCGCGTCCGGCGTCCGTTCCGTCCGCCACCACTTGCGTTCTGCTCGTCTCGTCATTTCCGGCACGAATATATGGTCACCTTCGTGATAATGTCGTCCAAACGTGTTTTATTGTCCGTTTAAAATCGGAGAAGGAAAGATGAAAGGACTGAAATTTTTCTGACACCACCTCTTCCGTGTCAGCTGGGCAATTCAAATTTGCTCCTCCCAAATTTTTCGTTTCCCTTTTTGCCCTGTATGACGCGTAGCTCAGCATGAAAACGACGGGTCGTTTGAGGGCATTTTTGTCAGAACACCAAGAAAGTGGGCACAATTGTCAAGGGCGTCAATTAAAACCAAACAACGTTTTTGGGCTAAAACGACAAGTAATTTATAACGGAGGGAGTATGTCCCTAACATATGGTACCTTTTTGCTCCAAACGCCTGCCCACATAGCGTCTCTAAGGCACTTGCCATCCCTAGCTGCCATAATTTCCCAAACCACACACCACAAAAATTAATTAATCAAAGTCTTTATTGCCAACAAAAAAAAATCTAAAAAAACAATTAAAGTATATTAAAATTATTTTAGATATGAACTACACGAATTCCGCAGGTAACTTCTCCATATCTGAGAATCAAACATAAAATATGTTGCTTAATTTATTCAACCACTATCCTAATTAATCAAATATATATAAATATAAATGAGTATGGATAAAATATATACACTAACAGAAAAATTCCGTGTATATCAGCATTAATTTTTTCACGTCAAGGAATTTAATTGGAGGAGAAATGCAAACATTATGAGTTTTATCGAACAAAAAAATACATGAGACACCAACGAAACGAGCCTTTCGAAAAATGTTTGGGATGGGGGGGGGGGGGATTATCCCTTTCTATTTATATCGATTTACTCTTAATTAGTTACCAAACATAACAAATAAGGGTGCATGAGCATAATAATAATTACCAGAAGGCCGAAATTGAAGCCGACGATGACGGTGTTGGCTATGGAGAGCGAGGCGAGGTGGACATCGCCAAGATGGCCGGCGAAGGCTTGAGAGATGATGTTCATGGAGAAGCTAGCCATCCTGCTAAAGATGGCGGGCCCCACGATCTCCCATAATTTCTTGCTCTCTATCCACACCCTTGATGATAAGGCCTCCTCTTTCTCATGATCAATAGCAACCTTTCATATTTCTTCTCCCAATAACTCCTCATTTAGATGATCATCTTCTCCAATATTAACGATCACCTTCTTCCCCATCGCAGATCAAGAAAGAAGAAGAAGAAGAAGAAGAAAATGTGGATATTGTTGGAAACAAAAAGAGTGGATACGACTCGTTTGGTTGTCATCAATCAAAATCAAAATATGGAGACGACAAACGATTCCGAAAGTTTTAAAATTATTGGGGATGGAAAAGAAAAGAAAAAGACGAGTGCTAGGCCTTGAGACCACGTAAGCTCTGTAACGCTGTCATATCCAGAAGAGAATTTTGCAGGGAACTAAAAAAAAAACCCTAGAGGCGGCTCCAACTTTTGCGGAGCCTAGCCGCCACCATAGCCCCCCTCCGGTGTGCCCACTGCTACCGGAGGTCCCAAACAGCAGCATGCCTCACGCTGCTGGGTCGAAATACCCTCCATTCCCTTCCACGCAGAACAGACGTCCCCGCCACGATCATATTTTTGACGAGGACGAGGAGGTTGTGACTTTTTACGTCGAGAATCTCCCTTCCCACGTGGACCATCATGGCCTGAGATATCTGGTGCAACGAAGATGGAAATTACCTGCATTCGGCAAGGTCCGGGACGTAGCGCAGGTAAACGTTTTTTATTTTCTTAGACTTGATTGTGTTTCGAACGTGGGCGACATGGTTAAGCCCTAGATCGACAGTCCATTGGTGCATCTGAATTGAGATGCAGTCAAGCTAGGGTTAGGCATAACCAGACCAGAAGTAGGAAGTTGGAGGATAGGAGAAACCATGATGTCAAAAAGAGAGATGATATTACTGTTGATACCCAAATTTTGACACGATTAATTTAAATCGTTCATTTTTTTGCTCATTCTTGATCTTATTTTTAATATTGTTATTTCCGATTATTTACTATTTATTATCTTGTTTTCTTTTGTTTCATGTTATTTATTTTATTTTGTATGTATTTTTTCGTTCGAACTTTTATCGATTCCAAGTAAAATTTCTCGTATCATTGAATCGAATCACAAAAACTAATCATACCCATTTTTCACTTTCACTTTACTTTAAATTACTTTACTCATTTTTTTTCTCTCCACCATCCGAACATCATCATCTCTTCCCTTTCAATTTTATTAAAAAAACACACCATCTCCCTTTTCCATTTTTTCTCTTGCACGACCATACCAACATTGGATTCCTTTTCTTACCTCAACTCTCCAATTGTCAAAAGAAATCTGATACACAATCCTACCCCTCCATTTTTTTCAAAGAAACCTACACACTAGCCCGCACACTGCTCCGTAGGAAGTTGGAGGATAGGAGAAACCATGATGTCAAAAAGAGAGATGATATTACTGTTGATACCCAAATTTTGACACGATTAATTTAAATCGTTCATTTTTTTGCTCATTCTTGATCTTATTTTTAATATTGTTATTTCCGATTATTTACTATTTATTATCTTGTTTTCTTTTGTTTCATGTTATTTATTTTATTTTGTATGTATTTTTTCGTTCGAACTTTTATCGATTCCAAGTAAAATTTCTCGTATCATTGAATCGAATCACAAAAACTAATCATACCCATTTTTCACTTTCACTTTACTTTAAATTACTTTACTCATTTTTTTTCTCTCCACCATCCGAACATCATCATCTCTTCCCTTTCAATTTTATTAAAAAAACACACCATCTCCCTTTTCCATTTTTTCTCTTGCACGACCATACCAACATTGGATTCCTTTTCTTACCTCAACTCTCCAATTGTCAAAAGAAATCTGATACACAATCCTACCCCTCCATTTTTTTCAAAGAAACCTACACACTAGCCCGCACACTGCTCCCCCTCTCTGTTTTCAAAGATACAATCTCTTGTTTTTTCAAAGATTTGATACGAATGGATCCTCCACATTTTTCTTTCAAAGTAAATTGGATCCCATTATAAACAGACCACCCAATTTCAATCGAGGAGGGAGCAATCAGAAATCCCTCTGCCAAATTAATCCATCTCTACCAAATTAGGAAACCATCTCTGCCAAATTAATTACCCATCCCTGCACCAAAATTGAATCTCATCCCTGCATCAAATTAATCCCAAATTAACTCCTTCCAACGACCCAAATCACCAAATCAACCGAAACCGAACCTATCTCACTCTCCTCGCCATGAGCCACCACCGGCGTCCACCCACGACCGAAACAACCACCACCAGCGCAAATCAATCGTCACCCGAACAACCAAACTCAGCCGAAACCGGCCAACTAAATTAAATCCAAGCCGCTCCATCAAATCAAAACCCAGCCCAATCTACTCTAACCCAACTCGAAACCAATCCAAATCCACCACCAACTCGCCGCAGCAAACTACCCTCACCGCCACACACCGCCGCCGGCATCAACCCAAACCAAAAATCAATCTCTGCCAAATTACCATATTAAAAAAGGCCATTGCCGGACCGATCATCACGCTGCTGCTGCTCGATCGCCGCTGCTGGATCAAAATCCCGTCCACCGCCGCTCCTCCATCACGCTGCTGCTGCTCACTGCCGCCCCTCCAATCCAGTCGCGCCCCATCGCCGCAGCCACGACCAGCTCCGCCTCCTCAAATCATCATTGCCCGCCAAACACCAAAAATCCTCACCTCGCAGCCGCTGCTGCTCATTGCCGTTTCTCCATCGCCACCAGCTCCAACCAGCAACCGGAATCAGCTGCAGCCACCGCCACCATCCCGATCGCCGCTGCCCAACCGCCAGCTACGCCGCTGCCCGATCACTCAACCCCTCACTGCCGTCGCTGCTCCCCGCCTTCCCAGCCACGCCGCATCAAACCATCACTCCTTGGCCGAACAGAACAAAAGAAAATAAAAAAAGAAATAAGAAAAAAAGAAAAGAATAAGGGAGAAGAAGAAAGGGCTGCGGCAGCAGCCCTAAAAATGGAAAAAGGATGAAGGAATAAAAAGAGGGAGAGAAGAAATCCTTGTCGTTGACAAGGAAAATGAGAGGGTTGGGCTTCGGCCCAACTAGGAATAAAAGGGGAGCATGGGCTGCGGCCCAAAGAAGAAAAGAAGGAAAAAAGGGGCTGCAGCCCATGAGAAAAATAAAAGAAATGGGCTACAGCCCAAGCCCTTTTTAATTAAATCGGTACTAACTTTTTCCGTTTTTTTTAGGTACCGAGTTCGCGATTACCATCCTGATTGATTGCTCCGCCAACTTTAATGGGTAAGGTGATTTCATATTTATTAATATTTGATCATTTGGAATTTATTTGTGAGTCCCTTACTAATACGCGTTTATTTGTCTATTTTGTTCGTATGTTTTATTTGCACGCTCGTTGTGATGATGCCCAATGAGCTTGTTGGAGCTCGACAAGGAGTTCGATGCGTCATTCCCAATTACGAAGCTCGAATGGAGAATTTAATTGTTGTATTTATTTATTTGCGAATTTGTAATTAATTTGTAATATTTATTTGCAGTATTTATCTATTTTATTATTAATTGTTGCCACTAATCTTTGATCTGCAGGTAAAGCTCTCCAGGTATGTTTTCCTTTTTCCCTTCTTTATTTTGGATAAACGTATTTTAATGCGTGATTGTTAGAATTCGAATTAACATGTTTGCATGATGCTTATACCAATGAATGTGCTTTATTTTATGCTTGTTTCGTGTGCGGCTTTGTCCCCACGAATTTACACTTTTATTTTGGATGAATGTGTTCCGTGTGCGGCTTCGACCCCACGAATGTTTTTTTAATTTATGCTATCTTGGCGAATGTGTTATGTGCGCGGCTTCGACCCCACCCCGGTTTCTCTCTTTTCAACGTGTTTTCTCGCATTCACTCAAAACGGTACTTTGCTAGCCTATGCATGCTTAGAACCACTTAGTAAATAGGATTTAATCACGTGCATTGGCCCGATGATGATAGTGATCCATCGTTGTTCACTAGGGTCGTCGCTTTGGTAAAGATTAATAAAACGGTAGTAATCCCACCTAATTTGGCATGTAATCAGACTAATTTTGAACTCGGCTAAATATAACCGGAATAGGTGTGAAACCAACATTTTTATCTTTTAGAGGATAAAAAATGTTATTTTCTGTTAAACAACTCGACAACAATTAGGATAAAATCAATCTCACAAATTTAAGAACTAAAGCGACGATTCCCCTCTGAGGGCCAAATTACTTGTTTTCAACGTGATTTTTAAACACCTCTTTTTAGAACTGGTAACCTTTTTTAGGATGAGACTCGGGTGCCTAACACCTTCCCGAGTCCATAATACGACCCCGAACCATCGTTCTCGGGTTTAGACCCTTTCTTTTGTGTCTTAATTTTTATTTTATTTTCTTCCTTTTTACGGACTTTTTTAGGTTTCCCTAAACCTTAGAAAAATAGGGTGGCGACTTCATTGTTATGTGTTTTTCATTGCGTCCCGAATTTCGCTCGCGACGGTGCGACAATTACCAACGGTAATAGAGTGGCACCAAAATGCAGCTGGGTTGAAACTGTTCGTGGGGAGTATACCAGCGGGGTGCATACTCCTCGCCCGGAGTCTGTTCCTATTGAACTTAGCATCCCAGAAGAGAATCTTGAATGGCTTAAGCGCAGTGCGATAGGAGTACTGAGACGATTAGAGGATGTGCCTGGGATTCAGGATAGAGTGGTGGAGGCAGGATGGTGTTGCGAGACCCGGGTTATGGGACGCGGTCTGGTCTTGTTGGAATTCGATAGGAGCAGTGATTATGGCTAGCGTTAGGGCCGAATAAACTGATGGGCGATGCGTTATTTACCAAAGTGGTCCCTTGGAATGAGATGTCTACCGATGGTAGTAGATGCTGCTGGGTACAATGCGCGGGAGTTCCAATCCAAGCATGGGGGTTTAAAACCTTTGAAGCCTTAGGTACTAAGCTTGGGGAGCTGATTACATTGGATGAGAACACCATGCGACGTAAGAGATTAGACATTGGGAGAGTGCTAGTATGTACCAAGGAGAGTCATATCGATGTACAGATTTTGGCCAGGATTAATGAGACAACGCATAGGATCCATTGCAAAGAAGAACCGCTGTAGGGAGTGATCTCGAACTTGGATTGGATGATTGGCGTCGACCAGGAAGAGGAGGAATGGGGAGAGGCGGATTCGGACGTTGGGATAGGGGAAGAGGTGCCTGATGAAGAACCCCCGGTGGGGAGTCTTGGGAAGGAGCCTGGAACACTGGAAGTTATGAACACAGCGGAGAATGAGGTAGATATTGGTAACCAGGGCGGTGCGCTATCATATATTACCACCCGTAAGACCAAACGGTTGGTGGGAGAGAAGGGGAGTTTACGATCAGTAGACTCTGCTACCGTTTCAGGAGCATCCACTTTCCGGGCAGCAGACGAGGATATTAGAAGCAGAAACAAATTTATGGACGCGACTCTCATAGGCGGTGACATTTGGGAAATTGGGAAGAAGCTAGACCTTTTGATGCAGACAAATGAAAATGCGTTGAGAGCGTTCGAGAAGGGGAGACATGAGGAGGAGGTGGCCCGATCTAGGGCGTAATGTGGTGGGTTTGACGCGTGAGAAGACGTTCCTATGGTTAAGCTTTTATGTCGGAATTGTAGGGGGCTGCTTGCGGGAGTTAAATGGAGATTTATTAAGAGGACAGTTGTCAAGGAAGGGTTAGAGGCGGTGTTTTTGCAAGAAACAAAGAGGGAGGTAGTAGATGAATTCTTTATCAATTCGATGTGGAAGTATACAGATTTAGGCTGGGTGCATGCCCCCGCAGAGGGGCGGTCTGGTGGGCTAATATCCATGTGGGATAAGCGTAAGATTTAAGTAAGTAGGACAGTGGTTCGTGAGCGTTTTATATGGTTGCAAGGACGGCTAATCGCTCAAAATTTCTCGTGTGCGTTTCTGAACGTGTATGGATTTTCTGATGCTGATCGTCGGGCACAGCTGTGGCAGGAGTTGAAAACTCTTAGTGATGAATTTGATGGGCCGGTCTTGGTTGCTGGGGATTTCAACGAGACCCTTTCCCCGGCAGACCGATGGAATGGAGGTGGGTACTCTCGTGGCATGAGGGAATTTTGCAGTTGGGTTGAGGAATGCAATTTGCTGGATTTGCCGCTTGTGGGAAGAAGGTTTACGTGGGCAAATTCTATCA
Source organism: Viola odorata (assembly GCA_963691705.1). Lineage (NCBI taxonomy): Eukaryota > Viridiplantae > Streptophyta > Magnoliopsida > Malpighiales > Violaceae > Viola > Viola odorata. The sequence continues at coordinate 58,355,523 of OY829544.1, forward strand.
GTAGAAGCAGGATTGACAGGGTATTTGTACAGACGGACTGGCTTTCTTGTTTTCCTAATCTCCAGCTGCTGGCCTTGGGGCGTAACTGGTCTGACCACACCCCTCTGTTACTTCACTCTGACCGTAAGGATTGGGGCCCCAAACCTTTTAGGGATGTGGCTGAATGGTGGGATTATCCGGGCTTTAAGGACCTTGTGCGGTCATGGTGGGAAGAAGCCAGCAACGTCTTTCCCGGGGAGTACCAGGTGATGAAAAAAGTCAAATGGCTCAAAGCTAAACTTCAGGTGTGGAATAAAGAGGTTTTTGGATATATCAGGACTAAAATTCGGGAATTACAAGAGAAAATTGAGAGTTTGGAGGGAGTGGCTGATTCGCGCGAGCTCACAGAAGCAGAACGGAGTGAGAAGGCAGCGGTTGAGTCACAATTATGGGAAAAGCAAAGGCAGGCGAACCAATTATGGGGGCGCAAGGCTAGAATCCGCTGGGATACGAAGGGAGACTATCGGAGCCTCAAGCGATTAAGGATGCGGCTGTTGAGTATTTCAAGGAGTTCTTCCAGGCGGTGTCTTGGAACAGGCCGCGGGTTCCGGATTTGGGTTTCCATAAACTGAGTGACCAGGAGGTTGAACTGCTTGACAGCGAGATAACGAGAGCGGAAATTTGGGAGGCTGTCCGGAGTTGTGGGAGCGACAAAGCTCCGGGGCCTGATGGGCTGTCCATGCTGTTTGTGCAAAAGGCTTGGGATATCCTTGGGGATGATTACTGCAGACTTGTTAGTAGTTTCTTCAGCAGGGATCGTTTTCCTTTTGGAGCTAACACGTCATTTCTTACGTTGATTCCCAAGATTAACAGTGCCAAGAGATTCTCGGAATTTAGGCCTATTAGTCTGGTTAGCTGGTACTACAAAATCATTTCGAAAATTCTGGCCAGGAGATTAGCTCTGGTTGTTACTTCTGTTGTCAGCGATGTGCAACATGGCTTCATCAAAGGGCGACAAACTCTGGACTGTGTGATGATAGTTAATGAGATTATCCATTTTCTCAAAGCTAATCGTCAACAAGGCTATTTATTCAAGCTAGACTTCGAGAAAGCTTATGACTCAATAGAATGGGGGTGTTTGGATGACGTCCTCAGACACATGAGATTTAGTAAGAAATGGCGCGGTTGGGTGAAAGAATGTTTGGCTACGGCTAAGGTCTCTGTCCTGGTTAATGGAGCTCCTTCTGCGCAGTTCAATGTTGGCCGGGGGTTGAGACAAGGGTGCTCCCTTTCACCCTTTCTCTTTAATATTGCGGCTGAAGGCCTGCACTTGCTTTTTACTCGTGCGGTTAGCCAAGGACTGGTGAGAGGTATTGGCAATCCGATGACGGGCTGGAATGTGTCTCATCTCCAGTTTGCAGATGATACGATGGTATTTGTTAGAAACGAGGAAGAGGAAATACAGGCAGTTAAAGGGATACTTCGGTGGTTCGATGCCTTTGCGGGGTTAAGGGTGAATTATCACAAGAGCTCTCTAGTGGGGGTGAATGTCTGTGATTTGGATGGAAACACTGTGGCCCGTAGAGCTGGATGTAAATACGAGTCTCTTCCTTTTAAGTACTTGGGATCTTATATTGGGTTGAACCCTCGTCGTTTGGCTAGTTGGGACTTTCTTCTCCACGCTATGCGGAAGAAGCTAGCTACGTGGAAGGGTCGCCTTCTATCGCTGGGAGGGCGTATGACCCTTATCAAATCCGTCCTATCATCTTTGCCGGTGTATAATATGTCGATATTCCTTATGCCTATGGGAGTGGTTAGACAGTGCGAAAAAAATCATGAGACGATTCCTATGGAGCGGGGGGGAGCAAGAGAACGGGTTGGCTAAGGTGAAATGGCAGCAGACCGTTTGTCCTCTGGAATCAGGGGGGTTGGGGCTGGGCTGCCTTAACACGAGGAATATTGCCTTTCTTTTCCAATGGATTTGGGATGTCATGAGAGATGAGAATAAGATGTGGGTAGATATAGTGAGGAGAGAATACAAGTTTATGGCTACCGGAGACTTCTGGTTGGAAAAAGTGGGGCGCATGTCTCCGATATGGCGGGACATTTTACGTGTCTGCGGTAGGAGCTCCAAGTTTTTTGGGTTCTGGCAGGATCATTTGAGATGCAAGATTGGAGGAGGCGATGATGTCCGGCTCTGGTGGGATACCTGGGTGGGTAAGGTCCCGCTGGCCCTCCTTTTTCCTCGGTTATACTCCCTGGCTAATAATCCTATGGGTACGGTTCAAGATCATGGGCATTGGGACGGAGCAGAATGGAGCTGGGATTGGGTGTGGCGGCGTGGGCTTTTCCAGTGGGAGGCTGATGCCGTTGTGAACCTCCAAGAGCTTATTCCTAAGCCTCGTAATACCAATGGGAGAGCTGAAGTTCAATGGTCCCTTGAGAAGTCCGGATACTATTCGGTTGGATCGTGTAGAAGAGGGATTGAGTTGCTTCGCTATGGAGGTGAACCTAAAGAGGCCCTCTCTGCCTGTTGGAGGATGCAAGTGCTGTTGGATTTTGGACAACGGGACTAGTGCGTTAGTACCGTTCGTACACGTTAGGGACATATGGACGCATATGTTATTTGTGTACCGTCATATAATATATTGTTAACATAAGGTTAATTGGACCAATTTGATGATCTAATAAAGTTAAGGGGTCCAATCGTCTAATTGAAACAGTGTGGGGGGGGGGGGGGGGGGGGGTTAATACGGTTGTTGTGCAGATTCCAAATTAATTTCGAATTGTTGATGGACCGATTCGGAATTAATGAAAAACTTTAAGGACGGAATTGATCCCTGGTGGAATTGCTTTATAAATACATTACTCTTCACTGTTTTCTTCATATGGATATATGGTTTATACGGTTCACGAAGAAAACATAAGGAAGAAGTGAGAGTTCGGGATCCATCCAACTCCAAAGCAATCATCCACCAGAAAATCAAGACTCCGGGATTTCTTGATCAGATCATGGCATCACCATCAGGTACGCTTCCGCTGTTCGTTCCAATTCATGCAGTAATCGGATTGATTCGTTCCTGGGATGTAATCTCCCGATAAGGTTCCAACAAGTGGTAGCGGAGCAAGTCAATTCCGGTTATCCATGGATTGCTTATTTATGATGCATGATTTGAAATCAATTGAAAATTTTGGATTTTCCTGTGAATTTGCTTGAATCCCGTTTGATTTGGATTCCGTTTGATTTTGGGAATTGATTATTTTTGATTGATCAATTCCATGGAATTGCTATTGAACGGATGATGCTTGTTTGATTGAATTCAATTTTGATTAATTGATTTTGGGTGATTTGGATTATTGGGTTTTCTGCAATTTTTTCCCGTTTGGTTTTGGGAAGAAGAAAAGTGAATAGTGACTGAATGATTGAATGATGAATAGTGATCGTGAATAGTGGTGATTCATGAATAGCGATTACGTATTTGTATACCGTATGGATACGTATTGGTATACTGTATGGATACGTATGTGTATACTGTCTGGATACGTATGATCACTATTTGGGTACTATTCATGGGTACTGTTCACGGAACTATTTGAGGTACTGTTCATCAGTACTGTTTGGGTTGCCGGACTTAAAGTTAATTCGATTATTTGAACATGAACATCATAAGGTTTAAGATGTTTGTCGGGTTCAAATAGTTGAGTTATATAAAGGAAAGCAGAATAACACTAAGGAAGCTTTTAAGCTTAGCTTGTTTGTCTTGCTTGACTAATGGAAGTGATAAAGTCACCAAAGTGACCTCTGCTACGGACATTACCGGGTTAGATATTTCAAGTGTAGTATTTATAATTTCATGCGGATAGTTGTCGGCCCAAAGGAAGGGAACTATTTGGCAGAAATTATAAATACGGTAGTGATGAATTAAGGTTTATAGCTATCAAGAGATGTATTGCGAATATTTGATCGGCCCAAAGGAAGGTTAAATATTTGGCTAAATCAAGCTATAGAATTCACACTATGACAGGTTAATTAACTGTGAGTTGTGTTTTCAGTCCAAAGATTGGGCACAATGTCATATAATTAATCTTCTGATTTATTCAGTGTGTTATTCATTAAGGTTATTGCTTTCATAAAGTTTATTAAAGTGAGCTGATTAAATGCTGTGTTCTTTCAGATATGAACTCAGCGAGCTCGGTATCTGCCAACTTGAACAGTGTGTCAATGTTATCTTCCAGTAACTTCAAGTTATGGAAGAGGAAGGTAGAGACAGCACTGTGTTGTATGAATAAAGATTTGGCGCTCTATAAGGATTGTCCTAAGGTACCAGACCCTCAAAGCTCTGATAAGGGATTCCAGGCTTTTGAGGACTGGCAACAATCAAACAGAGCTTGCCGTTTGGTCATACTCAATGCTGTCCCTATGTCCATGCAGAGTATACTGGAAAAGGAACAAAGTGTCAGTAAGATCCTAGAGATCTTAGCTAGTCGCTATACCCATACAGAGAAGGCTGAGATTAGCGATACCATTCGCAAATTCTCGACCATAAAGTTCAGGGGTGATAGTGACATAAGGGAGCATGTTCAAGAGATTGTCAATATGGCTGAAAAGTTGAAAGCACTTAAAGTTGGTTTGCCAGATGATTATCTGGTACATCATGTGCTTGCTTCTTTACCACCTCAGTACAGTCAATTTGAGGTGAGTTACAATTGTCAAGAAAATAAATGGACAATTGATCAGCTGATTGTTCATCTGGTTCAAGAACAGGAAAGGTTGAGACATTCTCAGTTGGACAGTGCTCACCTGGCAACTGCCTCTTCATCAGGTTCTAAGAAGAGGAAAGGCAAAGAGACTGCAGGGTCTGATTCTCAGAAGAAACGTAAGGGCTCAAATACTGAGCATAAGGGAATAAAATGTTTCTTCTGTAATAAAGCAGACCATTTAAAGAAGGACTGCATCAAGTATAAAACTTGGTGTGAAAAGAAAGGTATATTCTTGTCTCTTGTCAGTACGGAATCCCTTTTAGTTTCTGTGCTTAAGAACACTTGGTGGTTAGATACAGGAACCACTAAACACATAAGTGTTTCTTTGCAGGGGTACAGAACGTACCGGAAGCCCATGGAAAGTGAGAGGTTTCTCTATATGGGCGCAGGTGATCCGGTACCAGTTGAGGGCATCGCTACTTTCGGGATGATCCTATGTACTGGTTACATATTAGAGTTAACAGAGACTTTGTATGTACCGTCTTTTCGACGGAATCTGATTTCTGTTTCCTTGTTGGACAAAGAAGGTTATGATATCAGATTCGGAAATCATAAAAGTCTCATCCATTTTAACTCTACTTTGGTTGGAACTGGTACATTGATTGATTCTGATAACTTATATTTATTGCATACGGTTGACAACAATAATTAAAGTTATGTTAGCGAGTCCAGAGGGATTAAGCGTAAATTGCCAACTGAGGATTCATTCAGGTTATGGCACAGACGGTTAGGTCATATCTCTGCAAGGAGAATAGACCGACTTGTGTCAGATGGAATCCTCGGAGCACTGGATCACACAGACCAACAGGTTTGTATTGAGTGCATAAAGGGCAAAACTACAGACAAGAGACGATTTAAGGCCGAGAGATGTACATAAACTATAAAACTGATACATACAGACATTTGTGGTCCATTCCCTACGGCATCCTGGAATGGTCAACGATACTTTATCAGTTTTATAGATGATTTCTCTCGATACAGATACCTATACCTTTTAAAGGAAAAGTCCGAGGCATTAGACGCTTTCAAGTCTTTTAAGGCCGAAGTTAAAAATCAACTCGGAAAGACTATTAAAGTTGTCAGATCAGATCGTGGTGGTGAATACTACGGTCGATATGATGGATCAGGTGAACAGCATCCTGGGCCATTCGCTCAGTTCCTTGATGAGTGTGGGATAGTTCCACAGTACACCATGCCGGGGTCTCCGACCATGAATGGTGTAGCTGAAAGGAGGAACCGTACCCTTAAGGATATGGTGAAGAGTATGATTGCCAATACCACCTTACCTGTATCACTCTGGGGAGATGCCTTAAAGACTGCAGTCTATATTCTCAATAGGATACCAACTAAAGTGACTAACAGAACCCCATATGAGGTATGGACTGGCCGAAAGCCTGTCTTAAAGCACCTAAAGGTTTGGGGATGTCCAGCTGAGGCAAGGCCTTATAGGACTGATGAAGGAAAACTGGACTTAAGGACTGTTAGTTGTTATTTTGTTGGATATCCGGAGAGGTCAAGGAGGTATAAGTTTTACAACCCTACTACCAGAACATTTTTTGAGACGGGAAATGCTCGGTTCTTTGAGGATGTTGAGTTTGGGGGGGAAGATAGAATGTCAGATGTCAGTTTTGAGGAAGATTCAGTTATACTTCCTCATGCGGTTCCTGAGGGTCAGGATGAGCTCATTGTTCATATTCCTGTTTTTGTCCCTCAGCAGGCAAGAAACGACATCATTAATCTTCCTACAGGACACGATCCACAGGTTATACTTAAGGATCATCAAGAAGTCCATGAGGATCAAACTCAACACCTTCAGATGGTTGAGAACCAAGGAGATATGCCACTCAGGAGGTCCATTAGAGTGAGAAGAAATGCGATTCCGGATGATTATATCGCATTTCTGCAAGAACATAAGGAAACTATTGACTCTTTGGAGGATGATCCACTCACCTTCAAAGAAGCCATTAGTTGTTCTGATGCTCAAAAGTGGATACAGGCCATGTCGGATGAATTCCAATCCATGAAGGACAATGACGTTTGGGAGCTTGTACCATTGCCTAAGAATCTGAGACCGATAGGTTGTAAATGGGTTTTCAAAACCAAAAGGGATTCTCAAGGCAATATAGAGAGGTACAAGGCACGTCTTGTTGCGAAAGGATTCACCCAAAAGGAAGGAATAGACTATAAAGAGACCTTCTCTCCGGTTTCATCGAAGGACTCTTTTAGGACTATTATGGCTCTGGTGGCGTATTTTGATCTTGAGTTACATCAGATGGATGTAAAGACTGCCTTTCTCAATGGGGATCTTGAGGAAGAAATCTACATGAAGCAACCAGAGGGTTCATCCTCTAACGAGGATAGTCAACTGGTTTGTAGATTAAAGAAATCCATCTATGAGCTTAAGCAAGCTTCTCGTCAATGGTACTTAAAGTTCCATCACGTTATTACTTCATACGGTTTCGAAGTAAACGCTGTGGAGGATTGTCTGTACCATAAGTTCAGTGGGAGTAGGTTTGTATTTCTATTGTTGTATGTGGATGGCATTTTGCTTGCTACGAACGATGTAAAGCTTCTTCGGGATACCAAGGCTTTTCTTTCAGATAACTTTGAGATGAAAGACTTTGGGGAAGCATCTTTTGTGTTGGGGATTCAGATACACCGTGATCGTTCACGGGGTATCCTAAGGCTATCACAAAAGGGATACATCGATAAAGTTCTCAAGAGATTCGGCATGCAAAATTGTAAGCCACATGATACTCCTGTCTCCAAAGGTGAGAAATTTTGCCTTGATCAGTGTCCTAAGACAGATTTGGATCGTAAGTTCATGGAGGGTATTCCATATGCTTCGGCTGTGGGTAGCATTATGTATGCGCAAGTTTGTACCCGTCCCGATCTTGCATTCATAGTTGGCATGTTGGGAAGATACCAGAACAATCCCGGGAGGGAACATTGGGTTGCAGCCAAAAGAGTCTTTCGATACCTGCAGAAAACAAAAGACTACATGCTCACATATAGGAAATCAGATCAGCTTGAGATCATTGGGTATTCTGATTCTGATTTCGCTGGATGCTAGGATAGCCGGAGATCGACTTCAGGTTATGTCTTTCTTCTGGCTGAAGGAGCCATTTCATGGAAGAGTGCGAAACAATCACTTGTTGCATCTTCCACTATGGAGGCTGAGTTCGTAGCTTGCTACGAGGCATCCAGTCATGCTATATGGCTGCAAAATATGGTTAAGGGACTGCGTGTTGTCACTGGTATTGAGAGACCTTTGAGGATCTTTTGTGACAACCGGGCATCAGTGCTGTACTCCAACAGTAATCGAAGTACATCCAGGTCTAAGCACATTGATATAAAGTCCCTTGCCGTTAAGGAAAGGGTTCAGAGCAATCAAGTTAGCATAGAGTTGTTGGGTACAAACGATATGATTGCGGATCCGCTCACTAAGGCATTGACACCTGTTGTATTTCATGGCCATGTATCTAGTATGGGTGTCCTAAAGTTAAATGCCTGAGATTAGTGGGAGTTCGTTTTGTACATTTTGTGACTCATATGTGATGACTGTGTATTATGTTATTTCACAGTTCATGGATATTGATTTCATTCAATATATGCTCTGAACTTTGATCTCATAAAGTAAAGAGGATCAGTTGGAAATACAAGTATAGATCGCTTGTAATTTCCATGCTGCACATGCACACTGGATCCATGTCGTTAATTAGTCAGTACTCGTGATCATCATGGGTTTAGCCGCTTGAACTGCGACGACTGCTCTTTTGGTTCTTATATTGATGAAGTTAATGGACCGGATTGAATTAGACGGATATATGCTAGCATTCGGGGGTTAACATATGATTGTATGACAAAAGGTGGTGCTATAAGGATCGCACATTGTCGAGTTGTCCAAGTGGGAGATTGTTGGATTTTGGACAACGGGACTAGTGCGTTAGTACCGTTCGTACACGTTAGGGACATATGGACGCATATGTTATTTGTGTACCGTCATATAATATATTGTTAACATAAGGTTAATTGGACCAATTTGATGATCTAATAAAGTTAAGGGGTCCAATCGTCTAATTGAAACAGTGTGGGGGGTTAATACGGTTATTGTGCAGATTCCAGATTAATTTCGAATTGTTGATGGACCGATTCGGAATTAATGAAAAACTTTAAGGACGGAATTGATCCCTGGTGGAATTGTTTTATAAATACATTACTCTTCACTGTTTTCTTCATATGGATATATGGTTTATACGGTTCACGAAGAAAACATAAGGAAGAAGTGAGAGTTCGGGATCCATCCAACTCCAAAGCAATCATCCACCAGAAGATCAAGACTCCGGGATTTCTTGATCAGATCATGGCATCACCATCAGGTACGCTTCCGCTGTTTGTTCCAATTCATGCAGTAATCGGATTGATTCGTTCCTGGGATGTAATCTCCCGATAAGGTTCCAACAAGTGCCCCTTCGTATCAGTTTCTTTCTTTGGTTGACTCTGCAGAATCGCATTGCTACTCAGGATTATCTCGCGCGTTGCACCATCATTACGGCTGAGGACAATTGCTGCCCTCTGTGTACTGCGAATGGGGAGACTTGTCACCATCTGTTGCTTCATTGCGAGGCTGTTAGAGAGCTGTGGGATTAGGTGTCGAACTGGGCTGGTTTGGCCTGGGTTAAACCTTACTCGGTCGAGAGTGTCTGGTATGTTTGGCCGAGTCTCCTGCCTTGCCGTTCGGTAGCTGTCAAGATTATGTGGTGCTCTCTTCTTGCTGCTATCTGGTGGATTGTGTGGCTGCATCGCAACAAGTCTGTGTTTAATCATGCGGGTACGAGCGACTCTAATCTATTTAACTTGGTTTTTCTGCACTGGCGGCAGTGGCTGCGTTGTGCTGACCCGACATTTCCATACTCCATCACGCAGATGAGCCACTCGATTGAGTGGTTGAGCAGGTGGGGCTGATCTGGTCTGGTCCTGGGTCAGCGTTTCGTGTGCGTGTGGGGTTTTCTGGGTGGTGTAGTGTGTGTATTTCTGGGGTTTCTGGGGTTTTTGCAGCAGCCGTGCTGCTTGCCCCTTGCTGTTTTCTGTCTCCTATTTCCTGATCCTCTGTTCAGGTGGTAACATTTCCTTGTACCTTCGCTCTTGCTCCTTGGCCATGTCTTATTGGTCATTTCAATAAAGTCTTCCCAGCTTATAAAAAAAATATCCAGAAGAGAATTGCATTTTTCATGCCAATGAAATTGTTACAAGTACGTGTTCTTATTTTGGGGGAAAAATATTGTTTTTGACTTCCAAAGAGTTAGTTTTGGACCAGCGTGCTCGTCTTCTTTTAACATATACTACATTATTTTGTCGGCACGTGCGAAATTTATTTAAAAATATTAAAATATAATATTTATGTAAAAAAATATTTCACACAAAAATATTTTTTTTATAATATAAAATTTTAATAATATCCCTAAAAATAGGATTAACATAATTTTTTACTATGGTGCTTAAACTATATTGTAGGTAATCTATTAGTATCGTTATTGATATTCTAATGCAGGTGTCCGCAGAAAAATCTTGTATTAATTCTGAAATAATTAATTTTAAGCTCTTAAAATTAAAACAATTTTAACTTAATTGAATAAATTACTTTTATAAATTAAAATTAAAATGTTTAAAATGATATTTCATATTATTTTTATTTCAATTCTCCTAAATAATTATAATGAATTTTTCTTTAAAGATTCAAACTCAATAAAAAATTATGTTTAATATTTAATTGAAAAGTATGATTTAAGTAAATGTACAAACTATTTTTCTTCATGTTTATGTATAAAAAAAATCACATAATTAGCTAAGAAAAAATAATTCCTTATCATTAAAAATTTTACGAAATCAAACTTAAATAATTTAAAATTTGTGTATATATATATTTTTAAGAATAATATGTTATAAAAATGATTTCATAATTTTTTTTATTTTTTATTGAAAAATAGTTTATTGAGGCAAGGTAATCTCTTGTTTATTTTACATATTTTAAAATTTTTCTTTTTTTAACTAAAAATAATTATCGCTTTACACTTTATTATTTTTTTCTCTTATATTTCTTTTTTTTTAGTTCTTATTCTAACAATGGCAACGCATGTAATAGAAAATAACAACAACATCTAAGACAATAGTTTTCATGTTAATAACGATTCAACATTGATAATAGATAATAATGCTATGAGGGTATTTTAGTACTTTACTCCACTAAATATCTAGAGGGGCCTTATTGTACTTACCCCAATAAATATCTGTAGGGACCTTTTGTATCTTGGCCATATCATCTCCTATAAAAGGAGGGCCAAAGGCAGCAGGAGGGAGGAAAGTACTCGCGCACGCTTGCCGTTACTCTGTCCATACATATACACTCTTTCTTCCAAGTCACTCTAACTTGACCGTCGGAACCTCTACGCCGGGGGCCTCCCCCGGTGTTTTTCAGGTACCATGTGGCAAAGCAGAACCAGATCTCAGTCAACCCATCAATCCTACTTCTACTTCAGCACATCCATTTACGGATCTACTCTCACCCCCTATTTAGAATTATCCTTTGGTGCTCTCGTTAAGAGTTTGGATTATTTAAGTGAGTCTTCCTTGAAAATCCAAGCTCACCTCCGTCACCTTTCGAGGAACGCTCTCCAAAATTACATGTGCGGTTCAGTTTTCTGGCAGGTCTTTCGGCCAGCAGCTCTATCGGGCAAGTCTATCGGCCAGGTGTCTATCGGCCAAGTCTAACGAGCAAGTCTTTCGGCCAGTAGGTCTATCGGCCAAGGCTATCGGCCAGGTGTCTAACAGCAGGCCTTTCGCCCAGCAAGTCAATCGGTCAGGTGTCTAACGGCCAGTAGGTCTTTCAGCAGGCTATCGGCCAGGCGACTAACAACAACTCTATCGGCCAGGTGTCTAACAGCAGGCCTTTCGGCCAGCAAGCCTATCGGCCAGGTGTCTAACGGCCAGCAACTCTATCGGCCATTCCTTTCGGCCAGCAGGTCTTTCAGCAGGCTATCGGCCAGGCGACTAACAACAACTCTATCGGCCAATAGCTCTATCGGCCAACAACTCTATCGGCCAGGTGTCTATCGGCCAGCAAGTCTTTCAGTAGCTCTACCAGCCAAGTCTATCGGCTAGGTGCCAATCGGCAAAGCCTTTCGGCCAGCAGGTCCTTTGGCCAGCAAGTCTTTCAGCAGGTCTTTCGGCTAGTAAGTCTTTCAGCAGCTTTATCAGCCAGGTGTCTATCGGCCAAGTCTAACAGTAGGCCTTTCGTCCAGCAAGTCTATCGGCCAACAAGTCTTTCAGCAGCTCTACTAGCCAAGTCTATCGGCCAGGTGTCTATCGACCAAGCCTTTCGGCTAGCAAGTATTTCAGTAACTCTATCGGCCAGCAGGTCTTTCGTCCAGCAGCTCTAACGGCCAGCACCTCTAACGGCCAAGTCTTTCGGCCCGCAGCTCTAACGGCCAGCACCTCTAACGGCCAGGTCTTTCGGCCAACAAGTTTTTCGGCCAGCAGCTCTATCGGCTAGCAGCTCTAACGGCCAGGTCTTTTGGCAGACAACTCTATCAGCAGCTCTTTCGGCCATTCCTAACGGCCAGCTCAGCTATCGGCCAGCAACTCTATCAGCAGCTCTTTCGGCCAGAAGCTATCGACCAGTGATAACGCGCTTGTCGAGGGCACGATCAAACAAATTATTACAACTTATCACATGCAACAAAATAGATTGAAGACAGTGGCAAGAGGATCGATCCACAGAGATTGGTGAAGACTTACACTAGACAAGGCTAGATTATAAAGTAAAACAATAAAAGAAACAAAACAGAATTCAAGGTCTTGAATGGATTCAAGGTCTTGAATGTATTCGGGGGATAAAGGCACAAAACGTAACAATCAGGGGGGGTTTTACTTGACCAAACGAGTTGGTCAAGAGAGATTTGGAGCTAACAAGTTTATCTAAGAAAGCAGGTTCGGGGTCCCGAATGTCACGTTCGGGGTCCCGAATGTAAAAATATAACAAATCAGTGAACAAATTCAGAATTAATAAAACAGAAAGTGAAACAGGTGCAGAAGTATCAACGCAGGCGTGAAATAGAACAAGAGTGAAATAAGCACGAATAATCAGTTGGAGAAAGGGTTCTCGGCAAAGGCATTCTGGGTTGCATTCGGGACCAGATCGTCATCAGCTCAAGGGTATTCCATTCGAGATGTCATAGAAATGACATGGGGACCAGATTCCTCAGATATCCCCTTCTTTTCTCTTAAGAGAAACTACCCCCCTTTTCCACATATGAGGTAGTCTTGACAGTTTGCCATCCCTCCAGGCACGAATGCGGGAGGGCCATACTCAAACTGCCCATGAAGCTAAGAAAGACATATCTAGAGCTAAAGTCCCTCAGTTTGTCAGGCTCGTGACCCAGCCCTAATCAACTACCCAACCTATCTATTCAAGACCACTTTGACACAGTCAAGACTAAACAGATGCCTACTTACTCATGCAATTTTCCTTCCGTATTCATCACATAAATGGCAGCCTTTACACAAGATAATTATCAGTTGATCAAACCTCAAATTAAATCATGCAAAGATATAATTAAACCGATGAATAGTTGAATATAGCATCAAGAATATTTTAAGCACATTAAGGCCTCGAATCTGCCCCTGCAACCCTTGAATCAGCCTTGCCAAGAACTAGGAATTTAGCTACTCATGCTTAAAGATAAATAAATAACAATTAAAGAAAGCATAACAAGTAAATAAATAGATGAAGGGAAGAAAACTTGTTACTAAAATCCGTTTGAAGCCCGGCGGCAAGGTTGAAGATGAGCTAACAAGAACTAGAGAGATAAACTAGAGAGAAGTCTAAGAAAACTAAAACTACATGATTATGGATAAGCCAAGATATCCTAAACTACTCTTAGATGTCCTTTATATAGTAGAGCTCTAAGCACAAAATATCTTCAGCCTAAAACTAGGGACAAAAAGCATTAATTGAAAGCCTAAAAAAGTGGATCCATGTTCCTTAAAGCACAAAGCTGAAAAAGCATAAAGCTGTCTGATTTTTCTAGCTTTGGACAGGTCTGGAATGGGCTCAAGGGCTGCAATGGTCAGAGGGGTAGGTATTTTGTGATCAGTGCAGACTGTCGGAACAGTGTCAGAGGAGGCACATGGAAGGTCTGGGAAGAGGACACGTGGAAATGCCATTCTTCGCCCTTCGGGGTCCCAAATCCATTCGGGACCTTGAACGCTGTTTTGGACTCGGGACCTCGACTTTTGGTCTTGAAGCTCAAAACTGCACAAAATGCTCCAAAAATGCATCTTTTCGCATAAACTCCCATTTTAGGCCTGAATCTGCAAAAGTAATGAAAACAAGGGTAAATTAGCAGAATCATGCCTTAAATGGGTGAGAAAATGGGGAGGAAATCGTGCATAAAATCATGCTATCAAATAATCCCCACACTGCCCAATGCTCGCCCTCGAGCATTCACAAAATTCAAAACAGTCCCAAAACAGAACAGACACACCAAACTATAGCACAGAGAATAAGCATGCTTGAAAAGATTCGGGACCCCGAATGAAAAAAGACCCTGCCTAGATACACCTGCATCAAATCAGAAGGGTAACGACTCTTGAGAAGGAACTTTTCCGCATCAGCCTATCAACCAGTAGTCCTCACATGGATCGGTGTTTGCACTCACGCTCGTGAACAAGGTTAGGTGTTTAAACACTCAAGTATGCTATAACACGGCACAAAATCAAGTTTACACATCAATCCGAGTACTTTAGACACATGCATAGGCAATCTAGCAATCAAAAGACTTCGCATCGGGGCAAGAAAGGGAAACAAAGAGAATAATTGACAAGAGAATTTAGAAAGAGTGGAAGAATGGAACACACGGAGAAGAAAAAGTGGAGAAGCGGGAGAGTAAGGAAGTGAAATGAGGAGGTGGTTAAACCAACTCAAACCTGGAACGCTCCCTTGGCAGAAGGAATCAATTCGGTGAGACAATGTTGCTGAGGGCGAAAGCTAGACTAGGTTTTTCTTCTTCGAGGGGGAAACGTTGCTTTCTTCACTCGGGACCTAGGCTCGGGGCCTTGAATGGATACTGGCTGCTGATTTTCCTCTTCTTGGCTTTCAAGGTTCGGTCTTGCTCTCTTCTCTCTTTTATTTATATTTCTATTTTTCTTTTCTTTTCTTTTTTTCTTTTTTTTTTTTTCGAGAGAGAGAGAGCGCGAGACCTGGATTGATTGAGGATCGAGACCTTCGTTCTTCGGGGGCTGCTGGAATTTGGTTTCACTTCCCCACACTTGTGTTTCGCTGTGGATGAGAAGTGATTTCTTTCGTTCTGCTCCCTCCTTGATTTCTTCATTTTAGCTTCGAGGTCTCGAATCGACGCCAGCTTTCAGGGTCTTGAATTTTTGCGGGATCCCCACACTTCGCCTTTGCTGCTTCGTTTGTCTAGTCTAGCCCTCGATATCGCTCCCAACAACACCGCTCACCTGCCAAGAGAAAGATCAAGGAAAATTCAAGTGGTTAGAATGGAGGGTCAAGAAGGGATTCGGGGGCAGGAAGGAAAACAAAATAGAAAAATTGAGAGAGAACAATTTGATGCGAAGACTTAATCTTTTTGCTGCTTTCCTATGTCTAAATGTGTCTATACCCATGGATATCATGCAAACCCAGCCAGTACCTAGTCATGCATCTATCACTCAAACAATAAATATAGGCATGAAGGCTCAAATGCTCACAAGGTGCTGATTCGTGACCACTGGTGTCTAGGTCTTGAAGCAGATATAAGGTGCAACAGGCAAAGTATGGAATATTCGGGACCTTGACTACAGACAGCATTTTCATTCTATGTGCACAAGTCAGGTGTGTGATCATCATTAGGGTGTTTTCAAAACTAGGCAGCAAAAAATAAAAATCTGAAACCAAAATTCGGGACCTTGAAACATGCAGCCAAGCAAAGTAAACAAATAAGGCAGATAAAACCCTCCCCACACTTAGGCAACACATTGTCCTCAATGTGAAGAAGGGACTCCAACAAGGGCATATGAAAATAAAAATAGAATAAATGAAAGCCGAAAAAGAAGGGAAAGAAATGTGGGTTGCCTACCACGAAGCGCCTTAGTTAACGTCAAGGCCTTGACTTCGTGGTCCCGAATGGATTCGGGGTCTCGAATCAGAAACAGGTGTCGGGGTCTCGAATGATGGATTCCACGTGGCGCGCTAGGAGAGGGCGGGAGTTCCTGAAAAAGCTGATACTCGACACCTGTACAAATCAGAGAAAAAAGTGAGAATTTTTTTTTTTTTTTTGTCTTTTTTTTGTCTTTTTTTTTTTGAATTTGAATTTGAAAAAAAAAGGGGGGGAAAGAAGGCAAAACAAAAGGAATTAATGAGGTTTGAAAAAGGAGGGGACAAGGGAATTAAATGGGAGAGAGAGGCGGGAAACTGATTGCTTCGGTCTCCGTTGTCCACGTGTCGCAACGGGAGAGGGCGCTCAGTGCCAAGGGCAGCGTGCTCTTACACCTGCACGGGAATCGGGGAAAGCAAATCAGCTTTTAGGATTTTGAAAAGAGGAGAGATAAGAATAAAATCAGAGGTAATTAAATGGAAGGAGACAAAAGTAATTAAAGCTACCATAGGGAACATAAAAAGCTAATTTAAATGGGGAATTAAAGGGGTTTGAAAAAGGAGGGGACAAGAGAATTAAATGAGGAGGGAAGGAGACAAAGCTAATTAAAACTACATAGGGAACATAAGAAGTGTGCATAAAGAAACAAAAAGCTAAGTTTGACTTGGAATTGAAAAATTAAAAGGAAAGGAGGAAAGAGGGTTAGGAATCCGTGGGATTTCCCCACACTTGGCCTTGATTATAGTCGGGACCTCGACTCTTCAAGTTTCCTTCATCCAATTCTACTAAATGCTTTCCATCCTCTTAGTTTGATGTGAATTATCGCATGGAGTGGATGGTCTTGTAGCAAAGCATCTTGCATGCGGCCATTATATGAGTCAAATATTAATTTGGGCTCCTGCAAAATTAAGAGGAAAAAATTGTTATGAGTGGAAGGTGATTCAAGAAAAGGATCAACATAATCAAAAAGTTTCAAAATCTCCCTTTCACCCATAACGACTTTAGATCGAGGGCACGATGAAAAGCTCAAGTCCTCAATTTTCTCCTCCTCAATCTCCCTTAAATCCTCATTCTCAGTCTCCCTTGAATCCACATTCACAATCTCTCCCGGCTGGAAAATGGTTTCTGCCCTTGATTCTGCTTCGAGGCCTTGAAGCTCGTCACTGTTGCTCAACTTCGGGACCTCGATGTCTGTGTAGTCCATATTGGCTCTTGAATCCAAAGGAGAGCATCCTGAATCCTCCAATTTTAGCTCATCCGTAGGCATGAAAAGATCCTCTATCCCATAAGACTCATTATCTTGGTCATGACGCTCATATGGTGACTCCCATAGGGTGGTGGTGGAGAAATTCTCCTCTTCACTTAAATAGTCGTCACTATCTAAGTGCTGCAAATGTTGTTCTATAGGAGTGATAGAGTGATCCACTGTTTGATTGGGTAAGAGAGCTAAAGTTTTTGGTTCGGGAGCTGGAACGTCTTCGGGGTCCCGAGGACCTGGAATCTGTTCGGGAGCAGCAGAAGTGGCATCGTCGGGGTCTTGAATCCGATTCGGGACCTCGAGTTCAATGTCCTCTTGACGCCACTGCTCCTTAAGCTCCTGCATTTCTAAAGTTAGCTCTTTTAATTGATTTTCCATGTTAATCAACCTCTCCTTATCTGATTCGGGAGCTGGGGCAACGTCGAGGTCAAGATGAGCGGGCAAGGATGTGAAGTTTTCTTCAAGATACTCTTGGCGCCTCTGCTCCCGAAGGGTCTCTTTAAATTGATTAACCATACCACTTAATGCAGCCAGATTTCCTTGGGATAACCCTGTGCCTTGAGGAGGTTGTGGAGGCTGAGAATATTGATATCCAGGTCTAGAATGCACTCCATAGCTGAAATTTCCTTGATTCCAGCACGGGGGGTTGGGAGTAAAATGCTGAGGAAAAGAGGGTGAATGAGAATAAGGATTAAAATAAGACATTACAGAAAGAAATAAAATAAAACAAAAATCTGGACTTGTCTAGGGCAAAACTTAACACCAATCCCCGGCAACGGCGCCATTTTGATAACGCGCTTGTCGAGGGCACGATCAAACAAATTATTACAACTTATCACATGCAACAAAATAGATTGAAGACAGTGGCAAGAGGATCGATCCACAGAGATTGGTGAAGACTTACACTAGACAAGGCCAGATTATAAAGTAAAACAATAAAAGAAACAAAACAGAATTCAAGGTCTTGAATGGATTCAAGGTCTTGAATGTATTCGGGGGATAAAGGCACAAAAAGTAACAATCAGGGGGGGTTTTACTTGACCAAACGAGTTGGTCAAGAGAGATTTGGAGCTAACAAGTTTATCTAAGAAAGCAGGTTCGGGGTCCCGAATGTCACGTTCGGGGTCCCGAATGTAAAAATATAACAAATCAGTGAACAAATTCAGAATTAATAAAACAGAAAGTGAAACAGGTGCAGAAGTATCAACGCAGGCGTGAAATAGAACAAGAGTGAAATAAGCACGAATAATCAGTTGGAGAAAGGGTTCTCGGCAAAGGCATTCTGGGTTGCATTCGGGACTAGATCGTCATCAGCTCAAGGGTATTCCATTCGAGATGTCATAGAAATGACATGGGGACCAGATTCCTCGGATATCCCCTTCTTTTCTCTTAAGAGAAACTACCCCCCGTTTCCACATATGAGGTAGTCTTGACAGTTTGCCATCCCTCCAGGCACGAATGCGGGAGGGCCATACTCAAACTGCCCATGAAGCTAAGAAAGACATATCTAGAGCTAAAGTCCCTCAGTTTGTCAGGCTCGTGACCCAGCCCTAATCAACTACCCAACCTATCTATTCAAGACCACTTTGACACAGTCAAGACTAAACAGATGCCTACTTACTCATGCAATTTTCCTTCCGTATTCATCACATAAATGGCAGCCTTTACACAAGATAATTATCAGTTGATCAAACCTCAAATTAAATCATGCAAAGATATAATTAAACCGATGAATAGTTGAATATAGCATCAAGAATATTTTAAGCACATTAAGGCCTCGAATCTGCCCCTGCAACCCTTGAATCAGCCTTGCCAAGAACTAGGAATTTAGCTACTCATGCTTAAAGATAAATAAATAACAATTAAAGAAAGCATAACAAGTAAATAAATAGATGAAGGGAAGAAAACTTGTTACTAAAATCCGTTTGAAGCCCGGCGGCAAGGTTGAAGATGAGCTAACAAGAACTAGAGAGATAAACTAGAGAGAAGTCTAAGAAAACTAAAACTACATGATTATGGATAAGCCAAGATATCCTAAACTACTCTTAGATGCCCTTTATATAGTAGAGCTCTAAGCACAAAATATCTTCAGCCTAAAACTAGGGACAAAAAGCATTAATTGAAAGCCTAAAAAAGTGGATCCATGTTCCTTAAAGCACAAAGCTGAAAAAGCATAAAGCTGTCTGATTTTTCTAGCTTTGGGCAGGTCTGGAATGGGCTCAAGGGCTGCAATGGTCAGAGGGGTAGGTATTTTGTGATCAGTGCAGACTGTCGGAACAGTGTAAGAGGAGGCACATGGAAGGTCTGGGAAGAGGACACGTGGAAATGCCATTCTTCGCCCTTCGGGGTCCCAAATCCATTCGGGACCTTGAACGCTGTTTTGGACTCGGGACCTCGACTTTTGGTCTTGAAGCTCAAAACTGCACAAAATGCTCCAAAAATGCATCTTTTCGCATAAACTCCCATTTTAGGCCTGAATCTGCAAAAGTAATGAAAACAAGGGTAAATTAGCAGAATCATGCCTTAAATGGGTGAGAAAATGGGGAGGAAATCGTGCATAAAATCATGCTATCAAATAATCCCCACACTGCCCAATGCTCGCCCTCGAGCATTCACAAAATTCAAAACAGTCCCAAAACAGAACAGACACACCAAACTATAGCACAGAGAATAAGCATGCTTGAAAAGATTCGGGACCCCGAATGAAAAAAGACCCTGCCTAGATACACCTGCATCAAATCAGAAGGGTAACGACTCTTGAGAAGGAACTTTTCCGCATCAGCCTATCAACCAGTAGTCCTCACATGGATCGGTGTTTGCACTCACGCTCGTGAACAAGGTTAGGTGTTTAAACACTCAAGTATGCTATAACACGGCACAAAATCAAGTTTACACATCAATCCGAGTACTTTAGACACATGCATAGGCAATCTAGCAATCAAAAGACTTCGCATCGGGGCAAGAAAGGGAAACAAAGAGAATAATTGACAAGAGAATTTAGAAAGAGTGGAAGAATGGAACACACGGAGAAGAAAAAGTGGAGAAGCGGGAGAGTAAGGAAGTGAAATGAGGAGGTGGTTAAACCAACTCAAACCTGGAACGCTCCCTTGGCAGAAGGAATCAATTCGGTGAGACAATGTTGCTGAGGGCGAAAGCTAGACTAGGTTTTTCTTCTTCGAGGGGGAAACGTTGCTTTCTTCACTCGGGACCTAGGCTCGGGGCCTTGAATGGATACTGGCTGCTGATTTTCCTCTTCTTGGCTTTCAAGGTTCGGTCTTGCTCTCTTCTCTCTTTTATTTATATTTCTATTTTTCTTTTCTTTTCTTTTTTTCTTTTTTTTTTTTTCGAGAGAGAGAGAGCGCGAGACCTGGATTGATTGAGGATCGAGACCTTCGTTCTTCGGGGGCTGCTGGAATTTGGTTTCACTTCCCCACACTTGTGTTTCGCTGTGGATGAGAAGTGATTTCTTTCGTTCTGCTCCCTCCTTGATTTCTTCATTTTAGCTTCGAGGTCTCGAATCGACGCCAGCTTTCAGGGTCTTGAATTTTTGCGGGATCCCCACACTTCGCCTTTGCTGCTTCGTTTGTCTAGTCTAGCCCTCGATATCGCTCCCAACAACACCGCTCACCTGCCAAGAGAAAGATCAAGGAAAATTCAAGTGGTTAGAATGGAGGGTCAAGAAGGGATTCGGGGGCAGGAAGGAAAACAAAATAGAAAAATTGAGAGAGAACAATTTGATGCGAAGACTTAATCTTTTTGCTGCTTTCCTATGTCTAAATGTGTCTATACCCATGGATATCATGCAAACCCAGCCAGTACCTAGTCATGCATCTATCACTCAAACAATAAATATAGGCATGAAGGCTCAAATGCTCACAAGGTGCTGATTCGTGACCACTGGTGTCTAGGTCTTGAAGCAGATATAAGGTGCAACAGGCAAAGTATGGAATATTCGGGACCTTGACTACAGACAGCATTTTCATTCTATGTGCACAAGTCAGGTGTGTGATCATCATTAGGGTGTTTTCAAAACTAGGCAGCAAAAAATAAAAATCTGAAACCAAAATTCGGGACCTTGAAACATGCAGCCAAGCAAAGTAAACAAATAAGGCAGATAAAACCCTCCCCACACTTAGGCAACACATTGTCCTCAATGTGAAGAAGGGACTCCAACAAGGGCATATGAAAATAAAAATAGAATAAATGAAAGCCGAAAAAGAAGGGAAAGAAATGTGGGTTGCCTACCACGAAGCGCCTTAGTTAACGTCAAGGCCTTGACTTCGTGGTCCCGAATGGATTCGGGGTCTCGAATCAGAAACAGGTGTCGGGGTCTCGAATGATGGATTCCACGTGGCGCGCTAGGAGAGGGCGGGAGTTCCTGAAAAAGCTGATACTCGACACCTGTACAAATCAGAGAAAAAAGTGAGAATTTTTTTTTTTTTTTTGTCTTTTTTTTGTCTTTTTTTTTTTGAATTTGAATTTGAAAAAAAAAGGGGGGGAAAGAAGGCAAAACAAAAGGAATTAATGAGGTTTGAAAAAGGAGGGGACAAGGGAATTAAATGGGAGAGAGAGGCGGGAAACTGATTGCTTCGGTCTCCGTTGTCCACGTGTCGCAACGGGAGAGGGCGCTCAGTGCCAAGGGCAGCGTGCTCTTACACCTGCACGGGAATCGGGGAAAGCAAATCAGCTTTTAGGATTTTGAAAAGAGGAGAGATAAGAATAAAATCAGAGGTAATTAAATGGAAGGAGACAAAAGTAATTAAAGCTACCATAGGGAACATAAAAAGCTAATTTAAATGGGGAATTAAAGGGGTTTGAAAAAGGAGGGGACAAGAGAATTAAATGAGGAGGGAAGGAGACAAAGCTAATTAAAACTACATAGGGAACATAAGAAGTGTGCATAAAGAAACAAAAAGCTAAGTTTGACTTGGAATTGAAAAATTAAAAGGAAAGGAGGAAAGAGGGTTAGGAATCCGTGGGATTTCCCCACACTTGGCCTTGATTATAGTCGGGACCTCGACTCTTCAAGTTTCCTTCATCCAATTCTACTAAATGCTTTCCATCCTCTTAGTTTGATGTGAATTATCGCATGGAGTGGATGGTCTTGTAGCAAAGCATCTTGCATGCGGCCATTATATGAGTCAAATATTAATTTGGGCTCCTGCAAAATTAAGAGGAAAAAATTGTTATGAGTGGAAGGTGATTCAAGAAAAGGATCAACATAATCAAAAAGTTTCAAAATCTCCCTTTCACCCATAACGACTTTAGATCGAGGGCACGATGAAAAGCTCAAGTCCTCAATTTTCTCCTCCTCAATCTCCCTTAAATCCTCATTCTCAGTCTCCCTTGAATCCACATTCACAATCTCTCCCGGCTGGAAAATGGTTTCTGCCCTTGATTCTGCTTCGAGGCCTTGAAGCTCGTCACTGTTGCTCAACTTCGGGACCTCGATGTCTGTGTAGTCCATATTGGCTCTTGAATCCAAAGGAGAGCATCCTGAATCCTCCAATTTTAGCTCATCCGTAGGCATGAAAAGATCCTCTATCCCATAAGACTCATTATCTTGGTCATGACGCTCATATGGTGACTCCCATAGGGTGGTGGTGGAGAAATTCTCCTCTTCACTTAAATAGTCGTCACTATCTAAGTGCTGCAAATGTTGTTCTATAGGAGTGATAGAGTGATCCACTGTTTGATTGGGTAAGAGAGCTAAAGTTTTTGGTTCGGGAGCTGGAACGTCTTCGGGGTCCCGAGGACCTGGAATCTGTTCGGGAGCAGCAGAAGTGGCATCGTCGGGGTCTTGAATCCGATTCGGGACCTCGAGTTCAATGTCCTCTTGACGCCACTGCTCCTTAAGCTCCTGCATTTCTAAAGTTAGCTCTTTTAATTGATTTTCCATGTTAATCAACCTCTCCTTATCTGATTCGGGAGCTGGGGCAACGTCGAGGTCAAGATGAGCGGGCAAGGATGTGAAGTTTTCTTCAAGATACTCTTGGCGCCTCTGCTCCCGAAGGGTCTCTTTAAATTGATTAACCATACCACTTAATGCAGCCAGATTTCCTTGGGATAACCCTGTGCCTTGAGGAGGTTGTGGAGGCTGAGAATATTGATATCCAGGTCTAGAATGCACTCCATAGCTGAAATTTCCTTGATTCCAGCACGGGGGGTTGGGAGTAAAATGCTGAGGAAAAGAGGGTGAATGAGAATAAGGATTAAAATAAGACATTACAGAAAGAAATAAAATAAAACAAAAATCTGGACTTGTCTAGGGCAAAACTTAACACCAATCCCCGGCAACGGCGCCATTTTGATAACGCGCTTGTCGAGGGCACGATCAAACAAATTATTACAACTTATCACATGCAACAAAATAGATTGAAGACAGTGGCAAGAGGATCGATCCACAGAGATTGGTGAAGACTTACACTAGACAAGGCCAGATTATAAAGTAAAACAATAAAAGAAACAAAACAGAATTCAAGGTCTTGAATGGATTCAAGGTCTTGAATGTATTCGGGGGATAAAGGCACAAAAAGTAACAATCAGGGGGGGTTTTACTTGACCAAACGAGTTGGTCAAGAGAGATTTGGAGCTAACAAGTTTATCTAAGAAAGCAGGTTCGGGGTCCCGAATGTCACGTTCGGGGTCCCGAATGTAAAAATATAACAAATCAGTGAACAAATTCAGAATTAATAAAACAGAAAGTGAAACAGGTGCAGAAGTATCAACGCAGGCGTGAAATAGAACAAGAGTGAAATAAGCACGAATAATCAGTTGGAGAAAGGGTTCTCGGCAAAGGCATTCTGGGTTGCATTCGGGACTAGATCGTCATCAGCTCAAGGGTATTCCATTCGAGATGTCATAGAAATGACATGGGGACCAGATTCCTCGGATATCCCCTTCTTTTCTCTTAAGAGAAACTACCCCCCGTTTCCACATATGAGGTAGTCTTGACAGTTTGCCATCCCTCCAGGCACGAATGCGGGAGGGCCATACTCAAACTGCCCATGAAGCTAAGAAAGACATATCTAGAGCTAAAGTCCCTCAGTTTGTCAGGCTCGTGACCCAGCCCTAATCAACTACCCAACCTATCTATTCAAGACCACTTTGACACAGTCAAGACTAAACAGATGCCTACTTACTCATGCAATTTTCCTTCCGTATTCATCACATAAATGGCAGCCTTTACACAAGATAATTATCAGTTGATCAAACCTCAAATTAAATCATGCAAAGATATAATTAAACCGATGAATAGTTGAATATAGCATCAAGAATATTTTAAGCACATTAAGGCCTCGAATCTGCCCCTGCAACCCTTGAATCAGCCTTGCCAAGAACTAGGAATTTAGCTACTCATGCTTAAAGATAAATAAATAACAATTAAAGAAAGCATAACAAGTAAATAAATAGATGAAGGGAAGAAAACTTGTTACTAAAATCCGTTTGAAGCCCGGCGGCAAGGTTGAAGATGAGCTAACAAGAACTAGAGAGATAAACTAGAGAGAAGTCTAAGAAAACTAAAACTACATGATTATGGATAAGCCAAGATATCCTAAACTACTCTTAGATGCCCTTTATATAGTAGAGCTCTAAGCACAAAATATCTTCAGCCTAAAACTAGGGACAAAAAGCATTAATTGAAAGCCTAAAAAAGTGGATCCATGTTCCTTAAAGCACAAAGCTGAAAAAGCATAAAGCTGTCTGATTTTTCTAGCTTTGGGCAGGTCTGGAATGGGCTCAAGGGCTGCAATGGTCAGAGGGGTAGGTATTTGTGATCAGTGCAGACTGTCGGAACAGTGTAAGAGGAGGCACATGGAAGGTCTGGGAAGAGGACACGTGGAAATGCCATTCTTCGCCCTTCGGGGTCCCAAATCCATTCGGGACCTTGAACGCTGTTTTGGACTCGGGACCTCGACTTTTGGTCTTGAAGCTCAAAACTGCACAAAATGCTCCAAAAATGCATCTTTTCGCATAAACTCCCATTTTAGGCCTGAATCTGCAAAAGTAATGAAAACAAGGGTAAATTAGCAGAATCATGCCTTAAATGGGTGAGAAAATGGGGAGGAAATCGTGCATAAAATCATGCTATCAAATAATCCCCACACTGCCCAATGCTCGCCCTCGAGCATTCACAAAATTCAAAACAGTCCCAAAACAGAACAGACACACCAAACTATAGCACAGAGAATAAGCATGCTTGAAAAGATTCGGGACCCCGAATGAAAAAAGACCCTGCCTAGATACACCTGCATCAAATCAGAAGGGTAACGACTCTTGAGAAGGAACTTTTCCGCATCAGCCTATCAACCAGTAGTCCTCACATGGATCGGTGTTTGCACTCACGCTCGTGAACAAGGTTAGGTGTTTAAACACTCAAGTATGCTATAACACGGCACAAAATCAAGTTTACACATCAATCCGAGTACTTTAGACACATGCATAGGCAATAATTGATTAGAGCGAGGTCACGAGCCTGACAAACTGAGGGACTTTTAGCTCTAGATCTGTCTTTTCTTATCTTCATGGGCAGTTTGAGTATGACCCTCCCGCATTCGTGCCTGGAGGGATGGCGAACTGTCAAGACTACCTCATATGTGGAAACGGGGGGTAGTTTCTCTTAAGAGAAAAGTAGGGGATATCCGAGGAATCTGGTCCCTATGTCATTTCTATGATGACTTGAATAGAATATCTTTGTACTGATGATAATCGGGCCCCCGAATGCAACCCAAGAATACCTTTTGCTAAGAACCATCTCTACCTGATTAATTGTGCTTATTTCACTCTCTGTTTTATTGTCTTTACTTGTTCACTGATTTGCTCTGTTTTATCTTTCGGGACCCCTAATTGACACTTCAAGGTCCCGAATCCTGCTTTTATAGTTAAAAATTGTTAGCTCCCAATCTCTCTTGGCTGACTCGTTTAGCCAAGTAAACCCCCCCCCAAGTGTTACTTTTCGTGTTTTTGTCCTGTGCATTCATTCAAGACCTCGAATCAGTCTCTCACAATCCCTGTGTTCGACCCTGACTACCACTGTACACATTATCCATTGTGCACACATTTTTAGGCATTATAAATCTTCATTTGACTGACGACCACTTGCGTTGTCAGCTGACGGTATACCGTTGGGTCTACAACGGCCCGCCGATACGCGTTAAGTTCCAAAAATCCTTCACCGTTTGTTCAAACGGGAGACTGGAATCCCATCTCTATTTTCTGAAATGGATGAATAGAGAGAGCTTGCGTTGTCAGCTGACGGTATTCCGTTGGGTCTCTAACGGCCGCAATACGCGTTAAGACCAACAAAAATCCTTCACCGTTTCTTCAAACGGGCGACTGGAAGTCCCATCTCTGTTTGCTTAAATGGATGTATGGAGAGAGGTTGCGTTGTCAGCTGACGGTATACCGTTAGGTCTCTAACGGCCTGAGGATACGCGTTAACACAGATCTGTTTACAATCCCATCTCTATTTTCTCAAACGGATGTATGGAGAGAGCTGCTTCGTCAGCTGACGGTATACTGTTAGGTCTCTAATGGCCAGAGGATACGCGTTAACACATGGCAAAATAATTAAAATCAATCGGAAAGAAAGTTTATTCAAATCAAAGCCATACGGCATCTACATGAAAGAAAAAGGAAAGGCAACTGCTATCTACTCATCATCAGATTGCGGAACGTCACCCAAGGTACGGGCAAAATCATATCTTTTTCTTGTGTGCTCATAATTTCCTTTATGATAGCTCGATTTGAAGAAAATTGAAAGGGCTACAATTCTTATGAAAAAATCTAAGTGAGATTCCGAGGTTACCTAGGCCTTCTGGAGCCTCAAAGTAACGCCACAGGTTTGGGCAAATAGTTTCTTTTCTCTTGGCAGTTATATCATGCTTCGGGAAAAAAAATCATATCTTCTTCATATGTGATCCGAATTTTCTTGTTGATAGCTCGATTTGAATAAAATTAAAAGAGCTACAATTCTTATGCAGAAGTCTAAGTGATATTTTCAGGTTATATAGGCCTTCTGGAGCCTCAAAGTAACGCCACAGGTTTGGACAAATAGTTTTTTTTCTCTTGGCAGTTATATCATGCTTCGGGAAAAAATTCATATCTTCTTAATATCTGATCCGAATTTTCTTGTTGATAGCTCAATTTGAAGAAAATTAAAAGAGCTACAATTCTTATGCAGAAGTCTAAGTGATATTTTCAGGTTATCTAGGCCTTCTGGAGCCTCAAAGTAACGCCACAGGTTTGGGCAAATAGTTTCTTTTCTCTTGGCAGTTATATCATGCTTCGGGGAAAAATTCATATCTTCTTCATATGTGATCCGAATTTTCTTGTTGATAGCTTGATTTGAAGAACATTGAAAGGACTACAATTCTTATGCAGAAGTCTAAGTGATATTTTCAGGTTATCCAGGCCTTCTGAAACCTCAAAGTGACGCCACTGGTTTGGGCAGATTGTTTCTTTTCTCTTGGCAGTTATATTGAGTTTCGGGGAAAAATTCGTATCTTTCTCATATGTGCTCAGAATTTCCTTTATGATAGCTCTATTGGAAGATAAATGAAAGGGCTACAACTCTTATGAATAAAGCTAACTCTTTCACCAGCAAATCTTTCGGCCAAGGCTATCGGCCAGGTGTCTAATGACAGGTCTATCGGGCGCTCTTGAGCCTCAAAGTGACGCAGCAGTCAAACGGGTTTGATAACGCGCTTGTCAAGAGCACGATCAAACAAATAATTACAACTTATCACATGCAACAAAATAGATTGAAGATAGTGGCAAGAGGATCGATCCACAGAGATTGGTGAAGACTTACACTAGACAAGGCCAGATTATAAAATAAAACAATAAAAGGAACAAAACAGAATTCAAGGGCTGGATGGAGCGAAACTGATTCAAGGTATTGCTACCCTCAGTTTAACTTGACCGTCGGAGCCTCTACGCCGGGGGCCTCCCCCGGTGTTTTTCAGGTACCATGTGGCAAAGCAGAACCAGATCTCAGTCAACCCATCAATTCTACTTCTACTTCAGCACATCCATTTACAAATCTACTCTCACCCCCTATTTATTTAGAATTATCAAACATCATCATGACAAGATGCAAAAATTTTATTAAGAATATTGACCTATAATCTTTGAAAGTCAGTTGTTCGCCTCTTACCCACCAGTTCACCGCGTCAAGTTCAAGACTTGCCAATCTTATTGATCGCACTTCGTAAAATTATGCTCAAAGAAAAACCTTTTTTTTTCTTTCATATCTAAACAAATTTTGTTATAAATATGTAATTCATTGATTGTTTAGTTGGTGGTAAAAGTATCAGTAAGAACTCAAATACAAATTTAAATAAGAAGTTCTTAGCTAAGTTAGAAGGACTCCATTTGGCAAAAGAGATTGGGAAAACTTCGTTCTTGGTGATAACAAAGTGGCCGTTAATATGTTGATAGGAGCGTGTGTTTTTTTGCGCTCAATGCAGCACCCTTGTGGGTTCTATACAACATTGAGTTTTCTTTCTTTGAGCGAGCTTCTGTCTACCACGTTTATAGACCAACTTTAAACGTGGTAGATAATTTGCTGTTGATTTTGTCTCATTACATGTATTATTTTGATTCGTAAGTCTACAAATGTAATATAGAGGTTTTCTATCATAGCCATTTATCTTCTCTCAACCAAAACAATAATAATAAAGCTCACTTATTATTTTTCTTTAAAGATTTTTTTTTTGCCACAAACAGCCATTTGAGAGCAACTCCTTACTCGTTATGATACTTTGCAATGCAACATCAGGACGAGGTTCTATATTTGGGGAAAAAATCACAATTTTGAAAGAAAAAAATTGTCCTTGAGGACATACACAACAAGGAATGAGGGATTTGACAAACCTCCGACCATGTTTAGCAAACATTGCTAAATTGATCAAATTCTCGGAGCTTCTGGAAACACAACCCTCCATTCTTCTTTCAGACTATCATAAAGTAGACCAAACAACCCAATAAAACTTTCGTGTAACATCTTGACTAAGGTTATTTAATGAAATTAAGGTTTGTAAACTTGACTAAGGTTTTTTAATGAAATTAAGGTTTGTAAACTTTTGGTTTGCACCACTTGTCTAAAGAATACAATTTTTTTCAATGTAAATAGGAAAACTTGTTCTTACATTTCGAATGACTAAGGAAACTTATATGTCAACTTCAAGAGTTTCTATCATGATCCAACAAGAAATAACCTAAAAAAAAGGGACCCGAATTTAAAACATACATATTTTTTTATAACTTATATGTCAACCATATAACCTCAAGAGTTTCTATCATGGTTGAACAAGAAGCAACCTAAGAAATGAGACCCAAATTTAAAATATACAAAAAAAATTATCTAACTGTTGTATCAGGCTGAAATTTTTCATAAAAATATCTCGCGTGATGTTTTATCATAGAACAAAGTTAACGTCCGAATAGCCCAAATTCGACCCCAAAAATGCCCACAAAATTTTAAGTTTAGGTTCTTCATTATCCTTTTCCATAATTTTACATTTTATGTGAGTTCTAAGTTGCAATTAAGGTTAGACATTATTATTACTCTATTATATTTTATTTTTTTCACTGAATTAAGAGTTTTTTTATAATTTTTCTACGCTATTAATATCTCGAGTATACTAGTAATTTTTAGGGTATACTAGATTTTATGGTATACTAGATTTTTAGGGGCATGTGCGTTGCACGTGCATGTAATTTATTAATCATTAAAATTAGTAAGATGTGTTGGTTAGTATTTTTTAGTCTAGTAATTTGTATGTTAAAAATTAGGACTACTCTTAATTAAGATAATTGTTTCGCTAATCTTTCATGTTGATCTACATATTTACGCTCCATAATAATGTATCATTGATGTGTATATATGCAAGAAACTAATAGTAAGGATGGCATGACACTTTTTTCCTCCGTGTAATAATAATATTTTCTCGAGTTCACATATAAAAATAATAAAACTCATATTCGGGATATTATCTTTTAATTTATAAGTTCAAATTTTATTAAATACTTAAATATTTTTTTATGTTCAACTTAAACTATTAATAATTATAATTTGAATAATCATTTATTTGCTATATCTTTTCTACCTTTATCTTTTTTCGTATGCAAGACCTTATTGGTTTCTTCGTGGGATATTTATATTAGTCATCGTACTTTTTTAAGTTTTTGATATGTTTGAACTCTATACACAATGATTCAATTAATTTGGATTCTGTACACATTTTTATCTTCATTAGAATCCTATACTTATAAAATCATATTAATATGAACCTCAGTCAAGTACCAAGCTGTCCGTCCCAATAGGATTTAAGTGGAATTTTATTTTATTTTAGTGTAAGATAGAATTTTATGAGAGGCTTTAATGGAAGATTCAACGAGGTGAGGTGAGGTGAGGTGATCAGGTGAGGTGAGGGATGATGAGAGTACAAAGGATGAGAGTTTGAGTTCGTGTTCTGGAAAACGGAAAAGGAACTTGAATCTATGTTACCGAATTTGGGTAAAGGTAGGGTGAGACTTAATTCGTTCAGGTTGGGTTTTTTGACAGGTGGGTCGTGCTGATATGTCACATGACATGTGTCATGGCACGCCATCATAATATGGTGTGACACACTGACCTGTTGGGGTGGGTAATTTGATACTTAACTAAAATTTAAATTGACACAATTTCGTAAATATAGGGTTCTAATGAAGACGAAAATAAGTACATAATCCAAATTAATTGAATCATTTATATACATGGTTTAAACATATCAAAAACTCCATTTCTTTTTTATGATTCTTTTATGATTCTTTTATTGTTGTATTTGTCTTCTTCGTTGTGACCATTGTCCAATTCATCATCACAAATCTCTATACAAAGTTTTGCATTGATGATGAATCCTAGAACATCTTTAAAAGAATTCATTTTTATTATTTTATTAATAACATGTAATTGTTAAAAAAAATATAATTTTTGAAACTTACAAAGGTATCGAAATTTCCTCGTTGACATTTCTCCAAATTTATCGAAGCTTACAAAGGGCCTGTTTGGCGTTTCGGTTCTGGTCCGAAACGTGCTGTGGGCAAAAGTGCTGTGGGAAAAGCACTTTTGCGCAAAGTAGTATGCTGTTTGGTAAACATTTTTTAAAAGTGTTGTGGGAAACGAGAAGTTGTTTTTGGTGTTTGGTAAAACTATAAAAATAAAAAAGTTGGAGAATAAAACCCATTTAAAAAAAATTAATAAAAATAGAAAAAGTGGATTTAGAATTACTTGTCTTGAGATGGAGAATTTAGTGTGGTAGTTTTTAATTTATTTTGTTCATTATATAAAGTAAAAAAATAAAATTAAAATGAAAAAAAAAAAAAAGAGAGAGAAGGTGTCCAACGCAGGCTGCGTTGGGCCACTGGAGCAATTTGCTCCAGTGAGGAAAAGAGGGGTCAAGGCAAAATTTTAAAAGTGCTTTGTAGAAAACTGGGCTGCAGTGGTGTTACCAAACGCCTTCAAAGGCTTTTGGGTTGGGAAAAGTTGGGTTGGGTACCCAACTCCCAACCCCAAACACACACAAAGTTGTATGGTGAAGCATCGTGCATTGCTTCTTTGATTATTGTCGATGTTTTTATTAACGATAGAGTAGTTTAAATTTAGTTCTGCTGCATAATCATTGATAATAATGTACGTCCTTTGTGAAAAGTGTGTTTACATTTTCTCACTTTCTCCGAATAGTATGGATGGTACTTGTTCCGTATTAATTAGTAATATTTTCTCTATCCTCAAATAACTATCGTTGGCTTACGAATTTTTATTGTTTATAATACTTGTTATTTTATCTTTTCCGAAGTATATATTTTGTACAAATGATAATTTTTTTTATGCATCAATCCAATTTGATGATGGTGTGGTAATTTGAGTAAAAATTAGAAATAAAAATAAAACAATGTGGAATAAAATAAGATTAAAGATTATTATTTTAAATTTACTATTATTCCAAAAGCGACAATTATTTAAGGACGGAATGAGTAAAATATTATATATATTATGCAAGATCAACAATAATTTTATAAAGAAAATTACAATACCTCGCTATCTATTAAGATCTATCCCCACTTTTTTCAAAGGTGCTCGATTGATTTGCATATGTTTCTACTCTTGATTTTCGAATCATCAACATCTTCAATTAAAATTCGGTCTGCAACCTTTTAAGTTGATTGATGAAGATGCATCTTTCTTCTCAGTCGGGTCATAAAAGTGAATATTGCAATAGATCAGAACAACTAAAATTTCGTAAATTGTTTTATCTCAATGGAATAAAGATGAAATTGCACCTCCAATATCTATATTTTAAATAATTTGGACTCAATTCAGTTTCTCTTTGCCTAGGGTGACAAAAAGATGTACACAAAGAATTATTATTTTGAAGCAATTGCCACTAAAAAAACTAACAAATAGCGACAGAAATTTCGGTCATTAGTGGCAAATTCCGTCGTGAGCGGTTATTTGCCACAAAAGCTAATTCACTCGTTCAAAAGGAAAATTCGGAACTACTCCTCGTAAAAAAACAATCGAGGAAAAATTCCAATGATAAATGTACTCTGTCGAAAAATAAATAAAATTTGGAAAATGTTTTTGATGGATAATTTCCATAGAAAATGTTAAAATTTTGCCAGGAAAATTCCGATTCAAAATTTTCTTCTTTTAAATTAGTAAATTATTATTTATTGTAGTATTTAACTTTAGGGAATTAGTAAATTATTGTTTATTTATGGATTTTTTCTAAATATTTAATATATTTTATCAAAATAAAACTTTAATATGCATTTAATTTAAAATATAAAAATTAATTTAAAAATATATCATAACTTTTCATTCTATACTTCAAATTTAATTTATTAACTTTTTATAATAAAATAATAATAAACTAAATCTTAAGTTCTTTTTTCACCATTTTGCACATGAATGCATTTATTAAAATATAAACTATTAATTACTTTATATTTAAAATTTTCAATTAATAATATAAAATGTTATTTGATCTGAAACTTCTTTGTATGAATATTGATTGCATTGCTTTTCATCATGTTTTATTGTCCATTTTTTAGTAGTTTTGGACAGTAAATCTACTGATGTATCCCTTTATTTCCCATATCTTATTAGGTCTGGTTTGGAGGCAGCAAGAGAGGAATTCGTGAAGAAGAGAGCTGAAGCTGATTACTCGAGTCTAGGCCTGGATCTTGGCCTAGACATGTACGTATCTGACGCAGCGCGCTTACCAGAATAGTCTTGGCCTAGACTTCGGCCAAGACTCCTTTGCGATCAGACTGCAGCTTGGAGCGATTGAAGTATTTTTGGAGTTGGACTCTCACAGCTGGCACGTAGCAGCTGTCCAGCAATTTTAGAGGGATAGGAAGACCATCTGATGTAGAATCCCGCAAGGGATCTCCCTCTTTTAATTAATTGCGATTTAGTTTCCATTTATGAACAATTAAATTGTAATAAATCTTTTAGGATATTTTAGGAGTTTGAGTTTGATTGGGACAGAGGTTCTGAGAGCTATTTTAGCAGAACATTATTGACCTCTGTCTCCAATCGGATTTTCCTAGTTAGTTACGCAATTCTTCTTTCTTAGTTCACGATTGTTGAAAATACTTTGCTCCGAATTTATTTCGGATTTAGAATATTTATGCAAGTTAATTTCTTTATCTTTTATCCATGAGTATGAGTAACTAAAAACCCATTCTTGGTAAGGGTTGATGAGCTGAAGTTCTTGATGCAATCGTGAGACATCATCCGTTCTTCACAATCTCTTTCTTTGTATTTATTTATTCTTGAACTTAATCCATCGCTTACTCACTAGAGCCAAGGTTTGATCATCCTTGTTCTCTAGGAGAGAAGAGTTGTAACCAGTCTAGAAGGAGAGGGAGTACCCGCCGGCTAGACGGAGTAGGTGACTAGTCTCGAGCCAGACTAGAAGAATTGGTAAAATAGGTCGAGACCAGATTGACAACCTAGGAACTTGACCTATGTACTGTCTTCCCCTGTGCCATTGAAGAGGTGAACAACCATTCAAGACAGCAGTCAAACGGATAAACCCTTTAACCAGTAAGGTGTCCCTTGGCTAGGATTATCAGGAGAGGGAGTACCCGCCAGGTAGTTTGAAGAGGAGGGAAGACAGGAGTGAAAAGGAGTTCCTCCACTCTATAGCAGTACTACGAAGAAGAGATGAACATACTTCAGTCAATGATCGATGCATAAGAACGCAAGCTCACCCATCGCCCTTACCTGGAATTCCGTATCACTAGACTTATTCCCAATCTAGACCCCAGTCTTGGCCTAGACTTCGGCCAATACTATCTTATATTTTAAACTGTTTTCATTACTCTCTGTTTTGTCTTTAGTTTCAGATAACAACCAACCAAAACTCAGTGACGAGGAAGTCAACTCAAGAATTACATCTCCTAGAGGTCTCTGTGGACGATCCTCTTACCATCATCTACAAACTATTGTAGACAGTGATAAGTTGTATTTCTATCCCCAATTCCATAACAATTTCACTACTATATTTGACGTGTTCGACAAGCGGTCAAATATTTTGATACTTTTTTAGCGTTCGTAATTTTCTAAAATCTTGGTCTGATTGTGGTTCAACCCCAATTAAATCTTATAATTGTAAACTTTCTCGCCCCACTGGTTTTGTGTCCGGTCTGATTGTTACAATCTTGTTTTATACACATTCCTCCCGTGATGAACACCAAATACAGTAAATGATTAACAAAAAGTGAATTTTATTCTTAATTGTCATTCTCATTTGTAGAAATTTATTAATGAATAAAAATGTCGTTCTTATTTGTAGAAATTTATGCCCATGGTTGTCCAACATATTTATTTTCATCCCTAACATTTTCGAAAAAAGAATAATAGTACGGAAGTGTGATTATAAAATCAAAATACATTACCACATCATCCCAATACACCATAAAACTATAATGATAAGGTTATAGTATAAAGTTCCTAAAAAGACAGTCCCTACTTTTTCTTCCCGGGAAGAAGGAACAGAGCAAAGCCATGGAGACCAAGGGAGAGGCAGCTAAAGATAACAACAACAAAAACTCCACGAGAACAGCTTTGCTCATTATAAGCATCATCATTTTAGCCATCGGCACCTCCGGCGGCCCTCTCATAATGCGCCTCTACTTCGTCCACGGCGGCAACCGTGTGTGGCTCTCCAGCTGGCTAGAAACCGGCGGCTGGCCCATCATTCTCATCCCTCTCACTATCTCCTACTTCCGCCGCCGCTCCACCACCACCAATCCCACCAAACTCATCAACATGAAACTCCCCGTCTTCATCGCTGCTGCCGTGATCGGCATTCTCACCGGCATCGATGACTACCTCTACGCCTATGGCGTGGCTCGGCTCCCTGTTTCGACCTCCTCTCTACTTAGCGCGACCCAGCTGGCTTTCACGGCGGTTTTCGCTTTCATCCTTGTGAGGCAGAAGTTCACTCCTTTTTCGGTGAACGCCGTCGTTTTGCTGACGGTCGGAGCCGGAATCCTGGCTATGCACAGCAGCAGTGATCGGCCGAACCATGAATCGAACCGAGCGTATGTTTTGGGGTTTCTGTTCACACTTGCCGAGGCAGCTCTGTACGGACTGATCTTGCCGTTGGTGGAACTGATGTACAAGAAAGCGAAACAAGAGCTTAGCTACACTCTTGTGATGGAGATTCAGCTGGTCATGTGCTTTTTTGCTACTGCCGTATGCACCGTCGGAATGCTTGCTAATAATGACTTCAAGGTCAGTTATTCTTCTGATTAATTGTATTGTTTTTTCTTTGCTGTATATATATTGTTATTAACGATTAAACAAGAAAAATATTATCGGATTTGCAAACCTGAGTCTAGAAACAAAACTCTTTGATAAATTTAAAATCAAAGAGTAATATATATAACAAGGGTATGATATTCGTATGGGTTGAAACCGGAAATGAAGGGATTGACTTGATGAGTTTGATTTGTGGAATGAGTGCAAGGAGCTCATTTAGCTCATCAATTTTTTTTTGTTGGCGATAGAGATTTGAATTTAAAATTGAAAAATATCTCTAATTATAAAAAAAATAATTAATAAATAATTAATAAATTAATGATTATGTAGAATATTGGTTGCTGAAGTATCAAAATATTATTAGAAATTTAGATTTAAGTTCAAATTTTACTGTTATATAATATATCTTATGGATATAAAATTGTAGTACAACTAATTAGTGTATAGTTTGATTTTTGATATTATTACGATAATAAATAATATAATTATTTAAAAAAAAGAGTAATAGTAATCAGTATATCTCATTTGATAAAACTACAAATCATCACTTTCACATCAAATGTTAGTCATCACTAAAGTAATAGCTTTTTAATTTTAAGGAAAGACTTATTTTGACACCCAACTTTTCAACTAAATTTTAATTTGGTATCCAATTTTTAATAACATTTTTGGTCCCTTTAAATATATAGTGATCAAATAGTGGCCATGATATTATTGCAAAGTACACTTGATTTTGGAACAGTTTAATAACCTAGTGATAATGATTTTAGTTACCGATTCACTATAGTAACAAATCAGAAACTGATTTCAATGTCTCTACTGCCTCATTTTCTAGTAGTGATATATATATCAATTGTTCATTTTATTTATGTTTTTTCTATAAAAAAAATTCAGTTGATTCCAAGAGAGGGAAGAAATTTTGGGCTGGGAGAAACCAAGTATTACATAATTATGGTTTGGAGTGCCATAATTTGGCAATGCTACTTCTTAGGAGCTATAGGAGTGATCTTTACTTCCTCCTCTTTGCTATCGGCTATTGCGCTTACGGTTTTCCTTCCAGTAACAGAGATCCTAGCTGTTATTTTCTTTCAGGAGAAATTCCATGCTGAAAAGGGTGTTTCACTTGGCCTTTCTCTTTGGGGATTTATTTCTTACTTCTACGGTGAGCTACAGAACAAGAAAAATGACACTACTCCACCACCACAGACCGAAATGGCACAAACCTCTAATGTTACACCTAATGTTTGAAGGTTGGTGACCGGTTGTCGAAACCGTCAAAAATAATAATTAAACCTGTTGTTTAGTGCACAATAAAATTACGTATAAAATCAGATGAGAAAGATTCCTAGCGAAGGTTCATCTCCAGTTACATCTAGACCTAGTCAGTCATTGGTGCAGTGGTATTTCACTCCTGGTTCATAGGCGTGTTATAGGGGCCAGGTACGTTTAAGCCCCCTGTTTTCCTTCGTACGAGAAGCTACCCCAATGTACGTTTATGGGGTAACCTTGACGCTCTGCAGTCCTTCAAGGTACGTTTATAGGGACTATTCAGAGGCCCATTAAGGAGAGGAAAGACACATCTAGGGCGAACACTCAGTACGTTCGAGGCATTACCCTAGTTGGTTTAGGGTTGGCAATTTCCGCCCGCGGATATGGATATCCGCCGGATACCCGCAATTGCGGGTGGATATTGCCCGCAATTTGTGGGTATTTTGCGGGTATGGATTTACCCGCACCCGCAAAGTGCGGGTATGGATGCGGGTATGGATAGTGCTTACCTGCTCCAATACCCGCACTAAATACCCGCAAAATACGGGTATGGATACGCGCAATAATACCCGCAAAATATATATACATATCATAAAATTTGTAAACTTTAGTAAATCCCTTAGTGAAACACAAACTATAAATTAAAATTTACATATCTACTAAAGTAATTTTTCAACTATTTTCCAATCCAAAGTATAATACAAACCATAAATTTAAATGACTTCAAAAGGGTGTTTGAAAACATTAAACATGAAATTACTTAAAAATTTAAATTTTAAGAAATTTGCGGGTATTCGCGGGTATCCACGGGTAATCAGCGGGTATAATTTGTCTTCTCTTACCCGCTCCGCGCGGGTGCGGGTATGGATTACCCGCAAATTTGCGGGTGCGGGTATGGATAGTGCCTTACCCGCTCCATTGCCAACCCTAAGTTGGTTGCTTGCCCTAGTCAGATTTGACCAGTTCGACGTGATGACTCTGAACTAGTTGTCTACTCTACTCTGTAGCCTCACGTTAGCTATTACTACATAGACGACTGTAATTACCTAGGTTCAATTAATAGTTGATCAAACTTCTAATTAATCCTAGATAAATTGACAAGATAATGACAAACAAGCAAATACAAACATGAGTTTATTAAGTCCGATTTGAACTCTTAACTATCCTACGCAACCTTCGAATTATCTTTGCTAAGAAGGGAGAGCTTAGCCGCTTTACCTAAAACAGAAACTGTTGTTCTCAGTTCTTTGAAGAAATAATTTAAAAAAATTATGAGAGCATTAAAATTCTTAACAATAACGGGAGTACTAATATTAATTTAGTTGGTAGTTAAATTAGATAATATATACTAAACATATATAGTATATATAGATAATAAAATATTTAAATACCCGATCAGGTGCGAATATAATTAGTATTGATCCATGATGCACGCTTGTCGAGGGCACGATCAAACATAATAATAAAGACCTGCTATCAAGTGCATAATAAATTATGCATAGTGGTAACAGGGTCAATCCACGAAGACTAGGGCATGATGCAAACTTTCATGCATGACAAAGACAAACAAACCAAGACAGCAAAAAAAGAAGAAGGATTTTATAGGTTAAGCAAGTTAACCGAGATATCAGTTTGAGCTAACAATTCTAACTAATAAAAACAGCAATCGAGGGCATGAAAAGTAGAAAACACTAAAAATAAGAGTCAAGGGCAAGACAGATAAACAGGAAAATAAATGAAGACATGAAAGCAGATAAGAAAGATTCCTAGCAAAAGCACTTCTCAAGTTGCATCGAGACCTCGTTAGTCATTGGCGCAGAAATATTCTACTCTAGTGCAATAGACATGCTATATGGGCTATGTTTTCACGTAAACCCCCTGCTTTCTTTCTTAGGAGAAGCCACCACCCGTTTTCACATATGAGGTGACCTTGACGCTTTGGTATCCTCCCAGCTACCTCTCTTGTCATCAAAAGGTAACATTTACACTTCTAGCACGGAGCGGGGCTGGATCTAGAGAGCCCATGAAGATGAAGAAAGACACGTCTAGGGCTGAATGCCTCTCAGTTTGTCAGGCTTGCGACACAACCCTAATCACTTGCTTGCCCTAGACGGATGAAACTAGAACTACCCAAGGACACCAATCCAGTTGCCTGCTCTTACCTTGCA
Source organism: Viola odorata (assembly GCA_963691705.1). NCBI lineage: Eukaryota > Viridiplantae > Streptophyta > Magnoliopsida > Malpighiales > Violaceae > Viola > Viola odorata. The sequence goes on from OY829544.1 coordinate 58,394,934, forward strand.
GCTTCCCGGCTATGTTTCACTACAAGGGCGACAGTAATCATCGAGGTCTCGATATTAGTTAGCCAGACTCCTAACTACCCCTTGACGAATTAACAAGAAACCGGTCAAACAAGCAAATACCACGATAAGAGTTTATGAAGAACGATTTGGCCTCTTAACTATCCTTTTGCAACCCTCAAAACACCCTTGCTAAGAATGGAGAAATCAACTACTCATGCCATAAAACAAGTAAACAAAATAACAAAAGATAGATTGCATAAAAGAAGAAGAAGAAGAAGAAGAAAAACTATTAAATCTTACCGACCGGAGCAAAGCTCCGGTTTATGTACATGGCTGCTGGAAAATGTCTTGATCTCCCTCCCCCTAAAGAAAGAGGGGAGAAAGAGAAGCACACAAAAAGATCTACTATGAATGGGTGGTAGGTTATGTGGTGTCTCTAACCCTAAAAACTAAAGCCTTATATAGGCCCTCTTGCCCACAAGAGGACAAAATACAGCTAAGGGGTTACAAAATGACAAAATCCAGCTAAGGAGTTCTAAAACATAGAATAAATCTCTTTGACCCGAAAAGGGATATTCTGGGAATATTCTGGAGGCACTCGGCGTCGAGGGCTCGACGATATCTATGGCCTCGAGGGCACGACGACTAAAGAGAATATTCTTGGGGATTTGTACGGAACTTTCTGGAAGACATTAGAGGGGGCACGTGGGCGCCTGCAAGCAAGGACACGTGGAAATAACACTTTTGGCGCATCCAGGCCTCAATGATGGAAACCACGGCAAGGCCTCGATGTAAGTCTTGAAGCTTGAGATTCGCATAAATCACCCGGAAAGTATGTGTTTTCGCATATTTCTCCTTTTTTGCCTAGATCTGCAATAAAGATGGAAATGAAGGCAAATTAGCAGTATCATGCCATAAATCAAGGTGATAATGAAGGAAAAAACACGCATAAAATACACGCTATCGATCCACAAGATTTAAGGATACCAAAATAAAATACATAATTAGTTTTCAAGCAAGTAACTAAAATTAAAAACATAATTAGTTAATTTAAATTATAATCATAATTATCTGTTCTGTTTTATTTTTTTTTAAATTAATTTATTTTATTAATAAATTTTTATTTATAAGTTATAATTTTACCTAAAATAATTAAATAAATATTTATCATAAACTTAAAGTCCTTAAAACCTTAAAGTTAAATTATTTTTTCAATTAATAACAAATGGATGAGAGTAAATTTGTGTAAACTAATAGACTGTTGTAAAAATACACAGAAGATCTCACTCATGGATCCTTAATGCGAGTGATGAATGTTGGTGAAGTTGATATAATTAAGAAAATTAAATAATAAATTATGTTATAAACCATAAGTTATAGCAAAAAAAAAGCCAAAAGTTATGGATTAGATGAGATACAAAATATCCTAACGTTATTATCATCATAATCTAATAAAAAATATTTTAAAATTGGAATTGTTTATTTATTTATAATAGTAATAATTTTCATGACTAATAACTATTACTACTATTATTATTCTAATCCAACAAATTAAGAAAGTATATTTTTTCTTTCAAAAGATAACAATATATGATATTATTGATTGCCTGTCGTTAGCATAAAAAATAGTTGTAAATTGGATGTAAAAGTAGGTAGAAATATTACAACTTATCACTGTCCACAAGGGCTTGTAGGTCGTGGTAAGAGGACCGTCCTCTGAGATCTCTAGGGTTTTGTAGCTCTGAATTGACTTCCTCGTCACTGGAAATGGTTGATTATTTTTGCAACTAAAAGCAAATAAAATAGAAATTAACAAATAAAAGTTGTCGTTGTCAAGATTGAGTCTTGGCCTAGATTGGATGTTTGGGGTTGTGAATTAAGAATAAAGAAATTCCTAGTAAGGGTGAGTTCGTGGGCACTTATCTTTTTACTTCGATCATCGATTCAGGGGTTTTCAACTTCTCCTTTCATAACACTGTTATAGATTGGGAGGTACTCCTTTCCAATCCTACTTTCCTCCTCTTGAAATCACTCGGTGGGTACTCCCTTTCCTTGTGATCCTAATCAATGGACACCTTGCTGGCTAAAGGATTTATCCACTTGATCGCTGGCTTAAGTCGCATGCGCTTTCTCAATGGCACGGGGAAAGACAGTATCTAATTCATGATACCCCCTAGTCGGAGCCCTAGGACGTCAACCTGGTTTGAATTATATCCTCCAATACTTACTAACCTCAGTGAGGCTAGTTGCTCTAGAGAATGCTTTTGTCATCCAACCCAACTCCAACTGTCTCTACAATATACGCGTCTTCCTTGACTCCATAGCCAGCATGTCTCTAGTTTGGCAATCTTGGCCAAGCTTGCGGCCAAGATTGCACGATTATCTGGTACAAGCTCCAAGGCTAGCTTTATCATTAACTCTTTCCACTTCCACCAATGTCTGCACAAGTGAGGAAAGTTGATCTAGTTTAAATAATTTAACAACTTAATATGCCAGAATTAGATGGTAAAAGCATATGTAATTAATGACCAATCAATTATTACGAAAAGAAGAAAAAAATAAAGGACAAATACACTAACAAAATTCTCCCTTTTATTAAATTATAATCACAATTATTTTTAAACTATTTTTTTAATTATTATTGTTGTTGTTGATATTATTTCCTATTTCATGCGTTATCATTGTTAGAATACGAACTAGAAAGAAAGAAATATGAGAGAGAGAAAAAATGCAAAGTGATAATTCTTTTTAGTTAAAAATAAAAAATAAACAAGAGATTACCATGCCTCAATAAACTATTTTTCAATAAAAAATAAAAAAAACTATGAAATTATTTTTATAACGTATTATTCTTAAAAATATAAATATACACAAATATTAAATTACTTAAGTTTGATTTCGTAAAATTTGTAATGATAAGGAATTATTTTTTCTTAGCTAATTATGTAAATTTTTTTATACATAACATGAAGAAAAAAAGTTTGTACATTTACTTAAATCATAATTTTTAATTAAATATTAAACATAATTTTTTATTGAGTTTGAATCTGTAAAGAAAAATTCATTAGTGGTTATTTTTAAATAATTACATAATTATTTATAATATTTGGAGAACTAAAATAAAAATAATATTAACATTATTTTAAACATTTAAATTTTAATTTATAAAAGTAATTTACATAATTGAGTTAAAATTGTTTTAATTCTAAGAGTTTAGAATTAATTATTTCAGAATTAATACAACATTTTTCTGTGGACACGTGCGTTAGAACATCAATAATAATACTAATATATTGCCTATAATATAGTTTAAGCACCATAGTAAAAATTTATGTTAATCCTATTTTTGGGGGCATTATTAAAAAAATTATATTATACTAAAAATATATTTGTATGAAATAATTTTTTGTACATAAATATTACATTTTACTCCCTCTGGCTCGAAACAAATGACGTTTTATTAGTTATTGGTTTATACCATTTTATGAATTTTTGATTTTTCCCCATAATTTTCTATCTTCACTTTTTTTCCTTTTTATATTATATTACATCATTTAAAATTATTTTATATACATATTTAACACTACTATTTTATAAAAAAATAATTTTGTTATTTTATAATTTTATTTTTATTTTTATAAATATTTGTAATATAAAATATTTGTTTAATACAACTAATGGAAAATGAAACAAGACTAACGGTGGTAGTTTAAATGTGAGGGGTCTGAGTGCCAAAGTGCCCAAAGGATATAATGTTGGCTGCCAAAATATCCAACAATGTAATTTTTTCATTTTATCTTTAAATTTATTTATACTTTACATAAATCCGAAAAAGTAGGGGGTCTAAACGTACCTGGCCTCGACGCAACCCGAGAAAAAAACCTTGTTAAATTTTTTCTTTATCTAATTTTAACTCATTCGAAGGGAAACAGACTACAGCCGACCATAAAATGTCGGGGGCACGATAGCTAACAAAAACAGAAATAATAAATCAAAGGAAATAACAACCAACATTTCATTCTATCATACATCTAAGGCAAGATTCATACTTCAGTCTCTGTGAATCGACCATGTTACCATTATACGCAAATTAATTGTGTATTTAGGTATCAGGTTTTAATATTATTTTTAACACGTTTCGACGGCGAATCAGGACTCAACATCTGGGCTGGACTTCGACCAGGCGTTCACTCGAAGACGAGCTTTCTCGGCCTGCAGCAAAGTCACCAAATTTTAACTTAATTCACAAAATTGAATAATGGCACTTTTTTAATCTTAATAATAATAAATAGATAATAAACTAGAAAACTAAACTACATAGCTCATTTTTTTAATCTTTCACCGTCTTACCTCCTTCTCCCAGTTGGTTCTCATTGTTATGATACCCAATACAACTGTCTGCATAGCTGTTCCGCCAAGTATCATCCCACCCCAAATGCCCTGTTACGCCACAAACAAATTAAACTAATTTTTTTATTATCTTAATTCCTATCATATTGGTTTCATCCTTGTCCAAAATTTTCTAATGTTATGCATTTTTTAAATACTAAACTAACCTTTAAGCCCAAATCGAAGGCCCATCCTATTAATAACCCAAGTGGGATTCCAACAACGTAGTAACACCCAATATTAACGTAAGCAACCGTCGCTTGCCATCCCGACCCAACTGCCACTCCTGTCTCATGGAGAATTGAAAAATTAAAAAATCGGTTATCTTTGGTACCAGTTAAATTCTCGTTAATCAACTTGACTGCGGCTTTTGTGATAAGAAAAATTATACGTACTAAAAGAGAGATGAATCAATTAATTAACCTGATAAAACTGGCTGAACGCTGTTGAGGAGAATAGTGACGGCCAAAAGGATAGCGAGGTTATCGACTTCGTTGATAACATCAGGGCTGGATGTGAAAATTAAGGCAAACTTGTCGTGCAAAGCCATGATAAGTGCGCAGAATAGAAGTCCGATGACAGTGGACTGCCCCACCGACACTACCGTTGCAAATCTTGCACCTCTCCCATTCCCAGCTCCTAACTCATTTGCCACCCTTACTCTGCAAATTAACAAAATCTTAATTATGAATTCATATTAGGATGCTATAGTAACTAATTTTATTATTAGTGTATATTATGCAATATACTTTCACTTAAAAATTATTAATTATTATTATAATATATTATTAGAAAAACATATTTAAAAAATATTATTGATTAAAATATCCATGCCCAAATAGTTATTTTTGTTTGTTTGTTTGTAATTGATATATCTTATTTTATATAATACAATATAATTATATCAATTGAAAAAACTACAATTTAATCCCTGTATTTTTATTTATTTTTATTTCGTCTAGAAATTCAGTAATCTGGTCACCACAATGAATGCCGACTATTTCAGATTCGAGCCGAGCAACACACTGAAAGACGGTAAAGCTCTCCCTCACAAATTTTAATACAATTGTATACCCAAATCTCGATCCTAAAATCTTTACTTAAATTTTTACAATATATCTCTAAATGATTAATTTAGCCACCATATTCATAAAATATTTGCAATTAAAATAGTAATTATATTATTTTATAAACACAATTTCTAATAAAATTAAAAACTCATAAATACGCCACCTTATTTATAAGAATAGTGTTATATATACTAATAAATAATACAAATTTTTTATACTAAGTACTAACTAATATTTCAAAATTTTGATCCATATATACTGATTCACTTCGTGACCCATCGATTAAAGCATACTAATAAATTCTTCACATGCTTAAAAAAGCTTCAAGATCACGAGAACTGTGGTCTCCCATTTAAGATTCTAGTTTTAATTAGTTGAAATAGTCCGGAGTGACTGATTCTCTAATTTGTAACTAAAAAAAATAACATCATCACCACTTTTCTTTTAACTTTAAAAAAATATTATTTTTATCATTTTTAATGTATTAAAAAATTAAAATTAATGTTGACTACACGATTGGTTAGAAATAATAAATAAATAAAAACAGTAATCAAACAGTGGCTGGAAAAGATTAATGGAAAAGGAAAGAAAGAAAGGGAGAGTACCTACCCCGTACCTGCGAAGAACGCCATTGGAATCATTATCTGCCATCCACTGATCGTCATGCTGCACGCCAAACCAAACCCAAATAAACAACTCACAGCTGTACTGTGCGTATTTCAATTCATTGATGTTACTGCATTAAATGTTTGATTCATTTCAAAAGGAAAAATCTTCTTTTTTCTTTTCCAACGAAAAAATTGCATTTTTATCCTTTAATTTTAGGTGAAATCCAAACCGTATAAATCTTTTTAATTATTGTTTTTAAGAATAAATAAAATGGACGAATTACTTGTTTATTTTCAGTTTTTCAAAATGATTACTCTTAATTTTATAATTGACAAAAAAATGTTGCAATTTGGTTGGCCGAATTTAATAGATAGTTAATGTGGCCGAATCTGAATAGTGTATTTTAATTGACGAAACTTTGAAATGAAGATAAATATATATACCATTTAAATTTTACCACATCAATCAACTAATCAACTATGATAAAAATTTGATAAGATTTATTTTCATGTAATGCAATAAACCAGAAAGGATCAAAATTCATACCATATAGAAAAGGCATCTACGGCCAAGGTCGCATTTTTCAAGTACCCCGTCATTAGTATCAGGATCCTGTAGTACCAGTTCTCCAAGCTGCACTACCCACGCAATAAATACAACTTTATCAATCCAACTACTCATACACATAAAAACAAACACTATGGACGGACCCAATTAATACGAAATTAATACAACTTTATCAATCCAACTACTCATACACATAAAAACAAACACTATGGACGGACCCAATTAATACGAAATTAATCAAACATTAGTCCAATAAATTTGTGAATTATGTTGAAAATAATAATTGATGCGAAAAGAAATGATGCGAGGAACGTACCATAGCATGACCCCAGAAGCGGCGGAGAGTTTTATGAAGTCCCCGAGACCGGAGAAGGCTTCCATAGAGAAACCGGTCCAAGTTAAGGGGCAAGCATAGTGGATATACACAAACAAGCCCAACACAAGAATCCACCAAGAAACATCGAGAGCAATAGCCAAACCAATAACCCCAAAATCAAACACAAACACAAAAACCCAACTCAAAACAACATTGACCACCAAGCTCAACAGAGCAACCCAAGCAATGACTTGGTTCCTCAGCTGGCATTGCAGGAACCTCTGCAATGGGAACTGGAATGCAAAGCTGAAGTGGAGAGGGAGCAACCACAAGGCCAGCAGACCTGACTCCTCTGCCACGTCATCAGGCTGGCCCAACAATTTGAGAAGTGGGGTTGCGAAAAGGTAAAATGGCAAGAGCAAGAAGCAGCACATGAGCAGCACAATGAATGACCTTTGCATGTATGTCCCTAACATATGGTACCTTTTTGCTCCAAACGCCTGCCCACATAGCGTCTCTAAGGCACTTGCCATCCCTAGCTGCCATAATTTCCCAAACCACACACCACAAAAATTAATTAATCAAAGTCTTTATTGCCAACAAAAAAAAATCTAAAAAAACAATTAAAGTATGTTAAAATTATTTTAGATATGAACTACACGAATTCCGCAGGTAACTTCTCCATATCTGAGAATCAAACATAAAACATGTTGCTTAATTTGTTCAAGCACTATCCTAATTAATCAAATATATATAAATATAAATGAGTATGGATAAAATATATACACTAACAGAAAATTCCGTGTATATCAGCATTAATTTTTTCTCGTCGGGAATTTAATTGGAGGAGAAATGCAAACATTATGAGTTTTATCGAACAAAAAAATACATGAGACACCAACGAAACGAGCCTTTCGAAAAATGTTTGGGATGGGGGGGATTATCCCTTTCTATTTATATCGATTTACTCTTAATTAGTTACCAAACATAACAAATAAGGGTGCATGAGCATAATAATAATTACCAGAAGGCCGAAATTGAAGCCGACGATGACGGTGTTGGCTATGGAGAGCGAGGCGAGGTGGACATCGCCAAGATGGCCGGCGAAGGCTTGAGAGATGATGTTCATGGAGAAGCTAGCCATCCTGCTAAAGATGGCGGGCCCCACAATCTCCCATAATTTCTTGCTCTCTATCCACACCCTTGATGATAAGGCCTCCTCTTTCTCATGATCAATAGCAACCTTTGATCTTTCTTCTCCCAATAACTCCTCATTTAGATGATCATCTTCTCCAATATTAACGATCACCTTCTTCCCCATCGCAGATCAAGAAAGAAGAAGAAGAAGAAGAAGTAGAAGAAGAAGATGTGGATATTGTTGGAAACAAAAAGAGTGGACCACGACTCGTTTGGTTGCCATCAATCAAAATCATTAAATTTGGTTGTTGGGGATGATATAAATATGGAGACTTGACAAACGATTCTGAAAGTTATAAAATTGTTGGGGATGGAAAAGAAAAGAAAAAGACTAGTGCTACGCCTTGAGGCCACGTAAACTCTGTAACACTGTCATATCCAGAAGAGAATTGCATTTTTCATGCCAATGAAATTGTTACAAGTCCTACTACGTACGTGTTCTTATTTTGGGGGGAAATTATGTTGTTTTTGACTTACAAAGAGTTTTTTTTTTAATGATCTATACTATATAAAAAGCACGAAGGGTTTATTTCCTTAAATTATTATTATAGTCTTTAAATATTTAATTAACCTACTTATTATTAAAATTGAATAAATCTATTACTCAATCACTTATTTAATTAAATAATCTACTTATTAAATCCATTGATTATTTAATTAATTAACCTATCTATTAAACCCTAAACTACAAAGCATCGCCAAAAAAATTACAAAACTAATAACTCCACTCTTCTATATTTATTCAATTCAGATTCACTCTTCTATCTGTTTTATCAATTTTTTTTTCCGTTTTCAAGATTACCTATAATATATCTATTATTCAACCACTTATTTAATTAATTAACCTACCTATTATTAAAATTGAATAAATTTATTACTCAATCACTTATTTAATGAATTAATCTACTTATTAAATCCATTGATTATTTAATTAATTAACCTACCTATTAAACCCTAAACTACAAAGCATCGCCAACGAAATTACAAAACTAATAACTCCACTCTTCTGTATTTATTCAGTTCAGATTCACTCTTCTTTCCATTTTATCAATTTTTTTTCCGTTTTCAAGATTATAGTAAGTTAGTGTTTTTTCTCCACTGATCAAAGGAGAAAAGCCCAGAATGGGACTTCATCTAAGTAATCAATCAATGTTTCCCTGCCCAAGAAAAAATACAGAAGGGAACTGAACGTGACCAATAACTACCAGGTATTTTCAATATCACTGCATTAATTATCGGTTTAATTATAGATTTTGTCAATTAGTTTTTCTGTGAAAGAGTAATTGAAAAGTGTTGCTTCGAACATAAACAGTCATCATCAGAAAACAATCATATTTGGGTGGGACGAGAATATGATCGGAGTCGGAGAGAGTTACAGGATAGATTCAGTTTGTAATTTAAATTAAATATTTAAAACTACATCAATTTGTGGACCCAGCTTTGACCCAATAACAAAACAACGAAAAAAGTATCAAAACATCCGACCCAACCCATAGAATTAAAACAATTTTAGCTTGATTAAGTAAGTTAGTTTTATAAATTACTTAAAACAACAAGCACTAATAATTTTTTCTTTATAGATTAAAACTTAATAAAAAATTAAGTTTAATATTTAATTAAAAATTTGTGTTGCGTGTTTTTGTCGATTTATTTCCTTTATGTATTTTCGCGCTATTTTAACTTTTTCCTTTAAGCACAATAGATCCATATTGTATTTATTTAGTTCGATTCATATATGTATATTTATACAATTTCATACACTATTTAATAAATTACTTAAATTACCACTTACTTACAAATTCATGTTTTAAAAGTTATGAAATCCGACAATGATAAGAATATATGTATATATATTAAATATAATATAATATAATTTTACCATTATCCATTATTTAAGTTAATATTGTTTCCATTTAACTTTACAAATATTTATAAACCACAGCTTGACCTATACTCAACAAGAAGATAATCAGAAGATAATTAAATTATTAATTAATCACATAAGCTTTAAGTAACCAATTTCGATCTCTTCTTTTAACATTTGACACCATCAAATCAAACATTGAATCAAATTATTAATTTTAAAATATTAAATAATCACATATCTTGATATTCATAAAGAAATGATTGAGTTTTAAGCAACCTATTTCGTTCTCTTCTTTTAACATGTGGCACCATCAAACCATTGGTTGCTTTTCTTTTGTTTGTAGACATTTTCCTACAATTGAAATAAATTTAAAACATGAATTTGCAAGTAAGTGGTAATTTAAGTAATTTATTAAATAGTGTATGAAATTGTATAAATATACATATATGAATCGAACTAAATAAATACAATATGGATCTATTGTGCTTAAAGGAAAAGGTTAAAATAGCGCGCAAATACATAAAGGAAATAAATCGACAAAAACACACAACACAAATTTTTAATTAAATATTAAACTTAACTTTTTATTAAGTTTTAATCTATAAAGAAAAATTTATTAGTGCTTGTTTTTTTAAGTAATTTATAAAACTAACTTACTTAATCAAGCTAAAATTATTTTAATTCTATGGGTTGGGTCGGATGTTTTGATACTTTTTTCGTTATTTTGTTATTGGGCCAAAGTTGGGTCCACAAATTGATGTAGTTTTAAATATTTAATTTAAATTACAAACTGAATCTATCCTGTAACTCTCTCCGACTCCGATCATATTCTCGTCCCACCTAAATATGATTATTTTCTGATGATGTCTGTTTATGTTCGAAGCAACACTTTTCAATTACTCTTTCACGGAAAAAGTAATTAACAAAATTGATAGCATATTTTTATGCATGATTTTTACTCCATTTTCTCGCCCATTTAAGGCATGATTCTGCTAAATTATCCTTGTTTTCATTATTATTGCAGATCTAGGCCTAAAAAGGGAGTTTATACAAAAACATGCGTTTTTGGTGCATTTTGAGCAAATTTGAGCTTCAAGACCAAAGTCGAGGTCCCGAGTCCAAAGCAGCATTCAAGGTCCCGAATCGGATTCTCCATTCGGGACCCCGAAGGGCGAAGAATGGCATTTCCACGTGTCCTCTTGCCAGAGCTTCCATGTGCCTCCTCTGACACTGTTCCAACAGTCTTGCACTGATCACAAAATACCTACCCCTCTGACCATTCCAGACCTGCAAAAGCTAGTCAAGGACCAAGAAAATCAACTTTCAGCTTTTTCAGCTTTTTACTTTAGGGAGCATAGATCCATTTTAATAGGCTTTCCTTAAATGCATTTTGTCCCTAGTTTGGACTGAAGATATTTTGTTCTTGGAGCTCTAGCTTATAAGGAGCATCCAAGGAGTAGTTTAGGGGGGGATCCATTATCATGTAGTTCTTAGAAGTAGTTTTTTTTAGACTTCTCTCTAGTTTATCTCTCTAGTTCTTGTTAGCTCATCTTCAACCTTGCCGTCGGGCTTCAAACGTTTAGTAACAAGTCTTCTTCCCTTAATCTCTTTATTTTATTATGCTCTCTTTAATTATTATTTGTTCACCTTCAAGCATGAGTAGCTAAATCTTTAATTCTTAGCAAAGGGTTATTCAAGGGTTGCAAGGGCAGATTCGAGGCCTAAATGTGCTTAATATATTCTTGCCACCATATTCAATTGCTTGTCATTTTAATTACATCTTCGCATGAAATAATTAGAGGCTTGATCAACTGATTGTTATTTTGTGTGAATGCTGCCATCTTTGTGATGAATACAGAAGGAAAATTGCATGGAACAAGTAGGCATCTATTTAGTCTTGGTTGCGCTGAAGTGGTCTCGAATAGATAGGGTGAGTAGTTGATTAGAGCGAGGTCACGAGCCTGACAAACTGAGGGACTTTTAGCTCTAGATCTGTCTTTTCTTATCTTCGTGGGCAGTTTGAGTATGGCCCTCCCGCATTCGTGCTTGGAGGGATGGCGAACTGTCAAGACTACTGATCGCGCGTCGAACACGTCAAATATAGTAGTGAAATAGTTATGGAATTGGGGGTAGAAATACAACTTATCACTGTCTACAAGAGTTTGTAGATGATGGTAAGAGGATCGTCCACAGAGACCTCTAGGAGATGTAATTCTTGAGTTTGACTTCCTCGTCACTGAGTTTTGGTTGAGTGTTACCTGAAACTAAAGACAAAACAGAAAGTAATGAAAACAGTTTAAAATAGTATTGGCCGAAGTCTAGGCCAAGACTGGGGTCTAGATTGGGAATAAGTCTAGTGATATGGAATTCTAGGTAAGGGCGATGTGAGAGCTTGCGTTCTTATGCATCGATCATTGACTGAAGTATATTCATCTCTTCTTTCATAGTACTGCTATAGAGTGGAGGAACTCCTTTTCACTCCTGTCTTCCCTCCTCTTCAAATTACCTAGCGGGTACTCCCTCTCCTGATAATCCTAGCCAAGGGACACCTTGCTGGTTAAAGGGTTTATCCGTTTGACTGCTGTCTTGAATGGTTGCTCACCTCTTCAATGACATAGGGGAAGACAGTACCTAGGTCAAGGTCCTAGGTTGTCAATCTGGTCTCGACCTAGATTACCTATTCTTCTAGTCTGGCGCGAGACTAGTCACCTACTTCGTCTAGCCGGCGGATACTCCCTCTCCTTCTAGACTGGTTACAACTCTTCTCTCCTAGGGTACAAAGATGATCAAACCTTGTCTCTAGTGAGTAAGCGATAGATTAAGTTCAAGAAATAAATAAATACAAAGGAAGAGATTGTGAAGTACGAAAGTTGCCTCACGAATGCATTAAGAACTTCAGCTCATCAACCCTTACCAAGAATGGGTGTTTAGCTACTCATACTCATGAATAAAAAGATAAAATATTTAATTGCATAAATAAAATAAATCCGAATTAAAATCCGGAGCAAAGTGTTTAACAATGGCGGCTAAGAAAAGAAAGAAGAAGGATTGCGTAGTCAGATCCCGTAGACAGAGGTGATTAATGTTCAGCTAAAATAGCCCTAAGAACCCCTATCCCAATCTAACTCTAACTCCTAGAAAATCTCCTAAAAGATTATTACAATTAATTGTTCTAAATATGGAAACTAAATCGCAATTAATTAAAGAGGGAGATCCCATGCGGGATTCTACATAAGATTGTCTTCAGATCCCTCTAAAATTGCGGGACAACTGCTACGTGCCAGCTGTAAGAGTCCAACGCTGCTGCTCAAGATTCCTCTCTCGCGAATCAGTCTTGGCCGGAGTCTTGGCCAAGACGATGGTCAAGAGCGCGCTGCTTCAGATGCGAATATGTCTAGGCCAAGATCCAAGCCTAGACTCGAGTTAATTGCTCCAGCTCTCTTCTGCTCAGATTCCTCAAGTACTGCCTCCAAACCATACCTGATAAGATATGGGAAATTAAGGGATACATCAGTAGATTTACTGTCCAAAACTACAAGTAAATGGACAATAAAACATGATGAAATGCAATGCAATCAACTACCTCATATGTGGAAACGGGGGGTAGTTTCTCTTAAGAGAAAAGTAGGGGATATCCGAGGAATCTGGTCCCTATGTCATTTCTATGATGTCTTGAATAGAATATCTTTGTGCTGATGACAATCGAGCCCCCGAATGCAACCCAAGAATAACTTTTGCTAAGAACCATCTCTACCTGATTATTTGCGCTTATTTCACTCTCTGTTTTATTATCTTGACTTGTTCACTGATTTACTTTGTTTTATCTTTCGGGACCCCGAATTGACACCTCAAGGTCCCGAATCCTGCTTTCATAGTTAAAAATTGTTAGCTCCCAATCTCTCTTGGCTAACTCGTTTAGCCAAGTAAACCCCCCCCCCCCCCCCCCCCCGAGTGTTACTTTTCGTGTTTTTATCCTGTGCATTCATTCAAGACCTTGAATCAGTTTCTCTCCTTCCAGCCCTTGAATTTTGTTTTGTTTCTTTTATTGTTTTATTTTATAATCTGGCCTTGTCTAGTGTAAGTCTTCACCAATCTCTGTGGATCGATCCTCTTGCCACTGTCTTCAATCTATTTTGTTGCATGTGATAAGTTGTAATTATTTATTTGATCGTGCCCTCGATAAGCGCGTTATCAAAATGGCGCCGTTGTCGGGGATTGGTGTTAAGTCTTGCCCTAGACAAGTCCAGATTTGTGTTTTATTTTATTTCTTTCTTTAAATGTCTTATTTTAATTCTTATTCTCATTCACCCTCTTTTCCTCAACATTTTACTCCTAACCCCCCGTGCTGGAATCAAGGAAATTTCAGCTATGGAGTGCATTCTACACCTGGATATTAATATTTTCAGCCTCCACAACCTCCTCAAGACACAGGGTTGTCTCAAGAAAATCTGGCTGCATTAATTGGCATGGTTAATCAATTTAAAGAGACCTTTCGGGAGCAGAGGCGCCAAGAGTATATTGAAGAAAACTTCACATCCTTGCCCTATTATCTTGCCCTCGACGCTACCCCAACACCCAAATCAAATAAGGTGAGGTTGATTAACATGGAAAATCAATTAAAAGAGCTAACTTTAGAAATACAGGAGCTTAAGGAGCAGTGGCGTCAAGAGGACATTGAAGTCGAGGTCCCGAATCGGATTCAAGACCCCAAAGCTGCCCCAGCTCCCGAACCAAATTTTTTAGCTCTCTTGCCCAATCAGACGATGGATCACCCTATCACTCCTAGAGAACAACATTTGCAGCACTTAGATAGTGACGACTATTTAAGTGAGGAGAGTTTCTCCACCACCACCCTATGGGAGTCACCATATGAGCGTCATGACCAAGATGATGAGTCTTATGGGATAGAGGACATTTTCATGCCTACAGATGAGCTAAAATTGGAGGATTCAGGATGCTCTCCTTTGGAGTCAAGATCCAATATGGACTACACAGACATCAAGGTCCCGAAGTTGAGCAACAAAAATCTACCAGATTTTTGTGACGAGCTTTGAGACCTCGAAGCAAAATCAGGGGCAGAAACCATTTTTCAGCCGGGAGAGATTGTGAATGAGGATTCAAGGGAGACTGAGAATGAGGATTTAAGTGAGATGGAGGAGGAGAAAATTGAGGACTTGAGATTTTCATCGTGCCCTCGATCTAAAGTCGTTATGGGTGAAAGGGAGATTTTGAAACTTTTTGATTATGTTGATCCTTTTCTTGAATCACCTTCCACTCATAACAATTTTTTCCTCTTAATTTTTTAGGAGCCCAAATTAACATTTGACCAATATCATGGCCGCATGCAAGATGCTTTGCTACAAGACCATCCACTCCATGCGATAATTCACATCAAACTAAGAGGATGGAAAGCATTTAGTAGAATTGATTGAAGGAAACTTGAAGAGTCAAGGCCTTGACGTTAACTAAGGCGCTTCGTGGGAGGCAACCCACGTTTCTTTCCCTTCTTTTTCGGCTTTCATTTTTCTATTTTTATTTTCATATGCCCTTGTTTGAGTCCCTTCTTCACATTGAGGACAATGTGTTGCCTAAGTGTGGGGAGGGTTTTATCTGCCTTATTTGTTTACTTTGCTTGACTGCATGTTTCAAGGTCCCGAATTTCTGCCTTATTTGTTTACTTTGCTTGAATGCATATTTCAAGGTCCCGAATGTTTTTTTGGATTTTTATCTTTATTTGCTGCCTAGTTTTTGAAAAATACCCCAATGATGGACACGCACACTTGACTCGTGCACATAGAATGAAAATGTTGTCTGTAGTCAAGGTCCCGAATATTCCATACATGTCCTGTTGCACCTTATATCTGCTTCAAGACCTAGACACCAGTAGTCAAGAATCAGCACCTTGTGAGCATTTGAGCCTTCATGCCTATATTTATTGTTTGAGTGATAGATGCATGACTAGGTACTGGCTGGGTTTGCATGATATCCATGGGTGTAGACACGATTAGACATAAGAAAGCAGCAAAAAGATTAAGTCTTCACATCAAATTGTTCTCTCATTATTTTTCTGTTCTGTTTCTTTTATCTTGACCCCGAAACCCCTCTTTTCCCTCCATTCTAACCACTTGAATTTTTCTTGATCTTTCTCTTGGTAGGTGAGCAGTGTTGTTGGGAGCATTACAGAGGGCTAGACTAGACAAATGAAGCAGCAAAAGCGAAGTGTAGGGATCCCCTAAATTCAAGACCCCGAATGCTAACACAAATTCAAGACCCCGAATGCTGGCACAAATTCAAGACCTCGAAGCTAAGCAAAGAAATCAAGGGCGGAGCAGAACGAAAAATCACTTCCCATCCACAGCAAAACACAAGTGTGGGGAAGTGAAATCAGAATATCCAGCCCCCTAAGGACAAGATCTCAATCCTCAAACAATCCAACTCTCTCTCTCTGGAAAAAAAAAATAGAAAAACAGAAATATAAACAAAAGAGAGAGAAGAGAGGAAGTTCGAATCATGAAAAAAAGAGGAAGAGGAAAATCAACAGCCAGCGCCCGTTCAAGGTCCCGAATGAAGTAAGCAAAGATCCCCCTCGAAGAAGAAAAATCTAGTCTAGCTTTCACCCTCAGCAACATTGCCTCACCATCTCGATTCCTTCTGCCAAGGGAGCGTTCCAGGTTTGAGTTGGTTTAACCACCTCCTCATTTCACTTCCTTACTCTCCCTCTTCTCCACTTTTTCTTCTCCTTGTGTTTCATTCTTCCACTCTTTCTAAATTCTCTTATCAATTATTTTCTTTGTTTCCCCTTCTTACCCTTAATGCGAAGTCTTTTGATTGCTAGATTGCCTATGCATGTGTCTAATGTACTCGGATTGATGTGCAAACTTGGTTTTGTGCTGGGTTTTATGCATACTTGAGTGTTTAAACACCTAGCCTTACGAGTGTGAGTGCAAGCACTGATCCATGTGAGGACTGCTAGTGAATAGGCTGATGTGGAAAAGTCTCTTCTTAAGGGTCGTTATCCTTCTGATTTGATGCAGGTGTATCTAGACGGAGTCTGTTTTCATTCGGGGTCCCGAATCTTGAAAAGCATGCTTATTCTCTATGATATGGTTTGGTGTGTCTGTTCTATTTTGGGACTGTTTTAAATTTTGTGAATGCTCGAGGGCGAGCATTGGGCAGTGTGGGGATTATTTGATAACATGTTTTTATGCATGATTTTTACTCAATTTTCTCGCCCATTTAAGGCATGATTCTGCTAAATTATCCTTGTTTTCATTACTATTGCAGATCTAGGCCTAAAAAGGGAGTTTATGCAAAAACATGCGTTTTTGGTGCATTTTGAGCAAATTTGAGCTTCAAGACCAAAGTCGAGGTCCCGAGTCCAAAGCAGCGTTCAAATCTTGCTTATAATTTTTTATTTTTTTTAATAAGCTGAAGACTTTATTAACTCCATCAGAAAAATGGAAGCAAAAAAAGAAGAAAGAATATACAAGTGTGTCACTCCCTCAACAAAGGAAGCGCCTAAACAAAACAAGGAGAGACAACAACCCACTCAACAGATAAGCAACCAACCTAGCCTACCTACCAACACTACCCCAAGTCAAGAGCCACGTAGAGGACAAAAGCATCGTTCCCATGCGGTAGGGAAACGTGGAATCCTTGTTCCTCAACCACCTAAACAAAAGCGAGAAAGAGTTGTTGACAACACGTCTCGTACATGGAGTAGCATTGTGAAAAATCACTTTGTTTCTCTGCAACCAGAGACTCCACACCATTACATAAAATAGAACCCACCACATCCTTCTCACCTGCTCACCCCTACTCGACACAAGACTATCCCACATGCTCCACAGATCTCCAACAGTCCGAGGGCTACACCACGTCGTGTTCAGCCATTGTATCACTGCTTCCCAACACCTTGCAGCCGTATTGTAATGTAACAGAACATGTTGGACTGTTTCTCCATGCCCATCACACATAGGGCATACGTTGTCCTCATCATGTTGTGCTTCCATAGGAAGTCTCTGGTGCTCACGCAACACCAACCAGAGGAAAAATTCAATTCTATCCTGCTTATAATTCTTTTGTCTCACTTAATCTTATAATACAACTTGCATGTTCTTACAATAAAAATTATTTTTTTGGAGCAACTTGATGACAATATATATAGAAAAGACGTTACTACTTGTAATTAAGTTTGTTAAATTGAACTTGCAATGCTGTTATATAAATAAAATTTGTTATTAATTATTATGATGGCTTAGAAGGATTCTGCAGCACGGTAGCTAGGATGATGTAATTTGTTTATAGAAAAAATAAAACTTAATGGGTCTTTTTTCCCATGCATTTGTCCTTTTATTCAAATAAAATTCTGCATTAATTTAATATCAAATTGCACCTTCCATTTAGCACATATTTCTCAATCAACCCCTCATGAAAATTTTGACATATTTTCTAATTTTTATCCCAATTAATAGTTATTCAATTTCATAATTTTGTTAAAGCCGGATGTGAAATTCACTCAATTTCATACGTGACATGCTAATAACGTTTGTGGCATAAAAATAATATATCATTTAAAAAATAAAATAAAACGATGTGGAAATTTTAAAATTGAAATAACATGTAAGCGTATACACTATACTAGGTGTGTCATGTCATTCCGTTCATCCACTCACATTAGCCTATAAAGAAACTACACATTAGAGTTGATAGTTACAGATTAGACGGTTTTTAAATTTTAAATTTTAAAAATACAATAAACCATTAAGAGATTCGTCCATTTTTAATCACCTTATTGATTGTTGAGAGGGAAGCTTGCTACGTGGAAGGGAACGCTGCTTTCCCTGGGAGGCCGTATAATGCTTATTAAAGCTGTGCTGGCAAGCATTCCGATCTACCACATGTCAATTTTTAGAATGCCGAGAGGGGTCACCCAGGATGCGAGAAAATAATACGGAAATTCTTGTGGAGTGGAGGAGATAGTAGAAGCGGTCTTGCCAAGGTTAAATGGGATTTGGTTACTCGGCCAAAAGAGATGGGAGGGTTAGGCTTGGTAGACCTACGCTTAAGAAATGATGTGCTGCTTTTCAAGTGGATTTGGGGGGCTCTAAAAGGGGGGAACAAGCTTTGGATAAACATCGTGCGTAGCCAATTTAATTACTCTAGTGTGGGAAGTTTGTGGCAGCAGGAGCAAGGAAACATCTCGCCGATTTGGAAAGACATATTGGCGATCTGGGGGAGAAAGGGTGTTCGATTTCACTAGTGGACTGAGCACACACAGCTGACAGTGGGAGATGGTACCACTTTCATGTTTTGGTGGGATACTTGGGCGGTTCAGACCCCCCTAGCACTTAGATTCCAACGCCTGTATCACCTTTCCGGTTCGAAGTAAGGTAAGATTTCAGACTTTGGGTATTGGCAAGAGGAGGTTTGGGTTTGGGAGTGGAAGTGGCGCAGGGATTTATTTGAATGGGAAGAGGACGAATTAAAGGATATGTTGACTTTGCTCCCTAATCTGACGGGTAGTAGGAGGAAGGACATCGTTGCTTGGACGTTGGAACCTTCGAATCAGTTCACTTTCAGATCGATTACGTCTTACATTGAGAAGTCTAATTTTAGGGGGCAGACGAGTGACATTCTTAACTCTTGTTGGCAGAAGTTGGCCCCCCACCGAGTTGAAGCCTTCCTGTGGCTAGCTTTACAGGATAGGATTACTACTAGGAACTTCCTTAGGAGGCGTAATATTATCACTGCTGAAGAGAGTTTCTGTCCTCAGTGTTTAGGCTCGGAGGAATGTGTTAACCACCTGCTTTTGCACTGTCCAACCACGAGTCAGATCTGGGACGGCATCTTGAGGTGGGCAGGTGTGAACTGGTGCAAACCAAGGACGATTCAGGATTTATGGGGGAGCTGGTGCGGGTTGGCTGACTGGAGGAACAAACAGGCTAATTTGATGTGGCAAACGCTCATCTATGCTGTTCTGTGGCACATCTGGCTTCAACGGAATAATAAGGTGTTTAGTAATGTTACTCCATGCTATTTCTGTACATGGCATGCGATATTTGGGACATGGCAACGTTGGATCAGGAGCTGGGAACCAAATTTCCTATATTCCCCTGCGCAGATGTGTATCTCTTCCGTGTGGCCGGAGACATGGAGTAGGCGTAGTGTGCAGGATAGGTAGTCTTTAGTGTTGGTTGTGTCTGTGTGTGGCTTCTGTTCTGCAAAATTTTGGGGTTTCTTTGCGGCTGCTGTTGCAGCTGCTTTTGTTTTCTCTGTCATGATCCTCATGACTTTTAATTATTAATAACACATCCGCTTATTTAAAAAAAAAAAAATCACCTTATTGATTTTGGTGCATGCCTAGTTGAAATAGCTAGTGCAGTGTATAATTCTTCAACCCGTGCATTTCCTCCTTCTCCCCCTCCTCCTCATTCTACTTCTTCTTCAATTATCATAGAAGAACAAAAACCCCTTACAACCAAATTGAACATATCTATCCAAACTAAAACGAAACTGTGGTTTAACCTCAAAATCCCAACTTTTCAGTTCCCTCCTCCTTAAATGGATCGACTTCTGAGTCTTTTGGGCCGAAATGAATTGAGTTGGACGAAATGGGGGTAAACAGAGCCGGCTCAAAAAAGAATTAATATTCTTATAAGAGCCGACCAGGCACGGATCCAGCCCAGGCGAGGGTTGGCAAGCGCCCACCCTGGGCTGGATGAAAAAAAAAATCTATTGGATGCAAAAGTGCTCGATACAAATACTCTTGAGCATTTGTTCAATTTTTCGTTCAGCTCGCTTGCTTTCACTTTAAAATACTCTATTTTTTTTTCGTTCAGCTCGTTATTTAGTGACGGATTCAAATACTCTTAAGCATTTGTTCAATTTTTCGTTCATCTCGCTTGCTTTCCCTTTATAATACTCTAAAAAAAATTTCGTTCAGCTTGTTATTTAGTGACGGATACAAATACTCTTAAGCATTTGTTCAATTTTTCGTTCAGCTCGCTTGCTTTCCCTTTAAAATACTCTAAAAAAAATATTCGTTCAGCTCTTTATTTAGTGACGGATTCAAATACTCTTAAGCATTTGTTCAATTTTTCGTTCAGCTCGCTTGTTTTCCCTTTAAAATACTCTTAAAAAAAATTTCGTTCAGCTTGTTATTTAGTGACGGATACAAATACTCTTAAGCATTTGTTCAATTTTTGGTTCAGCTCGCTTGCTTTCCTTTTAAAATACTCAAAAAAAAAAATTCAGGGGCGCTGCCCCCGAACCCGCGCCCCCCCTGAAAATAATTCCTGAATCTGTCCCTAGAGCCGACGACCTGCAGGCACTCGACGTACAGCATGGACGATGAAAGCCGACAACCCCATAAACCAATGGGAAACAAACATTTCCAGTTATGGGCTGTGAGGGCCCAATAGTCGCACAAGGATCCCAAACCAAGGAGAAGGAGGCCCAAAAGTATCAGCTGCTTTATTTGAAGTTCCAACATAAGAAAAATTATAAGTAAAAAAAAATAAAAATTCAGTGACTTAAAAGATTTATCAAACTCAAGCAATCACTAACTAGAAACCATATCATCCAATACATTCAATACACTGGACTTTTTTTTTTAATAGGCAGAAGATTTTATTAAAGAAAAAGCCATAAAGAACATGACCCAGATTTTACATACACTGCTGTAAAACAGCAGTACAGACACACGAATAATCAACTAACGTCAAAACGAAGGAAAAATACACTAGACTTTACAAAATTTAAATAGTAAATTTAATCTGCTAGAGATTTAGGGCGTGTTTGATCTCTCTATTGTGTTGTGACGTGAGTGTGATGTGTTATGTTACATAGAGAAATGAAGCAATTGAATTGTTTGATTGACAATTATTGTGGTGTTCTATGATTTGCTTTAATTTAGATAAAACTACATTTAAAATATTAGCCATAGTTGAATGATAATATTTTTTGTTGTTTTAAGCCTTTTCTTTTTGTTGGTCATTTTTTTACTTTTTAGATAAATTTTAGTGTAATTTTACTCAATTACTTTTTAATATAAATTTAATTAACAATCTTTATGATCATTAAATATGAGTTTTTTTTCAAAATTATGAGAATAGATATTGTCAAAAAACAATCTCTTAATTAATTTCGGCAGTTGGATAAAAAAAGAAAAATAATATTCATAGCACGTAATTTTACCGTGTATAAAAATCAAACATATAATTTATTTTAAAACGAATGTGGGCGTCAAAATAGTCACACCAATCACCTGTTAATGATGAATTAATGTTAAATAACAAAAAAAATATTAGATGGACTCTGATGGAGTGTTAATGAACCATTGATATCAAATAATTAAGCAGAAATGAAGAGTTAGTTTAATGATTATGGATGGTGTGACACACGATCATAAGACGATAAACGTTTTCATGACTTTTTTCTAACTTTTGGACTGCCGGACTAAGATACGCTAGTCTCAGTCAGGACCGGTGCAAATTATAACTTTTATTTATTACCACTTAGTAATAAAATACTATGCGTATCCTTATCCCACCTACCCACCCATGGTTGAATTTTGTGCAATTGATTATTAATTTTGTGCCTAATTGCTGCCAGGATGGCTCATGCGTTAACGGAGAATTGTTGCAATGTGTTCACAGAATGTTCAAAATATCAATTCTGATGTTTTAAAACATAACCTATTATATTAGATGGTTAAAATTTAATTGTATTTTATTAAATTAAAAAAATAATAATAGGATAATTTTGGAAAGTGTGATTATGAAATCAAAATACATTACCACATCACCCAGTCCACCACAAAACTATAATGATACTACAGTAATTGTTGTTTATGGTATAAAGTTCCTAAAAACCTTAGCTTCAAAAATTGTCCTTGCAAAAAAAGAAGAAAAAAAGACAGTCCCTACTTTTTCTTCCGGGAAGAAGAAACAGAGCAAAGCCATGGAGACCGAGGGAGAGGCAGCTAAAGATAAAAACAACAAAAACTCCACGAGAACAGCTTTGCTCATTATAAGCATCATCATGTTAGCCATCGGCACCTGCGGTGGCCCTCTCATAATGCGCCTCTACTTCGTCCACGGCGGCAACCGTGTGTGGCTCTCCAGCTGGCTAGAAACCGGCGGCTGGCCCATCATGCTCATCCCTCTCACCATCTCCTACTTCCGCAGCGGCTCCACCACCACCAATCCCACCAAACTCATCAACATGAAACTCCCCGTCTTCATCGCTGCTGCCGTGATCGGCATTCTCACCGGCTTCGATAACTACCTCTACGCCTATGGCGTGGCTCGGCTCCCTGTTTCGACCTCCTCTCTACTCATCGCGACCCAGCTCGCTTTCACGGCGGTTTTCGCTTTCATCCTGGTGAGGCAGAAGTTCACTCCTTTTTCGGTGAACGCCGTCGTTTTGCTGACGGTCGGTGCCGGAGTCCTGGCTATGCACAGCAGCAGTGATCGGCCGAACCATGAATCGAACCGAGCGTATGTTTTGGGGTTTCTGTTCACACTTGCCGCGGCGGCTCTGTACGGACTGATCTTGCCGTTGGTGGAGCTGATGTACAAGAAAGCCAAACAAGATCTTAGCTACACTCTTGTGATGGAGATTCAGCTGGTCATGTGCTTTTTTGCTACTGCCTTATGCACCGTCGGAATGCTTGCTAATAATGACTTCAAGGTAAGTTATTCTTCTTCTTAATTGTATTGTTTTTTCTTCGCTGTATATATATTGTTATTAACGATTAAACAAGAAAAAAATTATCCGGTTTGCAAACCTGAGGCTAAAAAACAAAACTCTTTGATAAATTTAAAATCAAAGAGTAATATATATAACAAGGGTATAAGATTCGTCTGGGTTGAAACCGGTCGGACCGAAACTCTTAATAAACAAGCTTGTGACCGGTTCTTAGCTGATTTTTCATGGATCTTCAATGGTTTTCTCGAGTTTTAGACCAAATTTAACCAGGTTTTGAGTGTCAATAAATTTAGATCCAGGTCAGTATCATTTTCACTGGTTTTTTTGAATTTTGACCAAATTTAACCATATTTTGAGTGCCAATTTAAATTATTGAGTCTCAAGGAACAACATTTTAAATTAAGTATCGCATCACTAATTACTTAATAGATCTATTAAATAATTTAAATTTTATAATTATAAGATCATTAAATCCATTTAATGACATTATAAATGCATTAGAATTTCTCATAAAAACCTTTCTGCATATGCAAATTGAAGATATTAGGAGTTTTAACCGACTTAATTATGAACATCTTGATAAGAAAAAAGAAAAAGTATTTAAATTTATTAAAAATTTATACGAGTAAATCTACAAGATACTGTATTAGTCAATCATGTCGTACTACGATATGATAAAGAATTCTATAGATTCCAAATTTAAGCCCATCATTTTCTTACCATGACTCAAACAACTCCAACAAAGATTTTTTTCTAAGTGTCGTGTGGGGAAATGAGGAAATGAAGGATTGACTTGATGAGTTTGATTTGTGGAATGAGTGTAAGGAGCTCATTTAGCTCATTATTTATTCTAGAGATTTGAATTTAAAATCGAATTATATTTCTAACTATAAAATAAAAAATAAAAAAATTAATAAATTAATGATTATGTAGAATATTAATTATGTTGTGAGTATAAAAAATATTATTAAAAATTTAAATTTAAGGTCAAATTTTACTGTTATATAAATAAAGAAATAAAGTAATCAATAAAGAAAGGTCTTTTTCAATAAATAAAATTGGTTCTCTAGGGAGCATTAACTCTTGAAACGTTAAAATCCTGACCGGTCAAACTTTTGTGGCCATATGGTCCATAGGGGGCAGTTTTAAATATTTAATGCGTTGATATGTGTTATGATCATTTCTAATTCTATGTAATTAATATTTTTCATTCATTACTTTTTTTAGACTGTCGGAATGTTACTGTACATTTTAGTGTTTGTTTTATTAAATATTAATATTTTAGAAAATCAATTAAAGTGGTGGAGAGAGAGTAATATTTTAAAAAATTTAAAAACTTATAAAAATATAGTGCAAGATTGATCGGTTTGACATAAACGTTAAACGAGACAGAAAGCCTTTTAGTACTCTTACTCCTAGAACATCTCATAACGTGCATTTGGCGTGTACACAGTAGTACTAGAAAAATACTCATCGCCTGCTGGTTCCAGACGGAAATGCAAGAATCTTGGCGTCGAGCTATTGCTTCTCTCTCGCTTTTTTCTTCTCTTTTCTATTTTTTATATAATATGAATTATAGTACAACTAATTAGTGTATAGTTTGATTTTTAATATTATTACGATAATAATTAGTACATTAACGTATGTTCAAAAAAAAGTACTAAAATTTTTGAAGTCAAAGAGTGAGTCATCCGGTCATCTTGAGATACGTGTCCAAATAATAAATGTCGTATATCTCATTTGATAAAACTACAAATCATCACTTTCATATCAAATGTTAGTTATCCATTTGTCCCTTTCAACTTTACGTTTTCAAACAACTAGTCCAAGTTTAGTTTTGTTTCTAGCGTGATGCTTTTTAATTTTAGGGAAAGAATTGTTTTGACACCCAACTTTTCATCTCATTTTTAATTTGGTATCCAATTTTTAATAACCTAGTGATAATGATTTTAGTTACCGATTCACTATAGTAACAAATCAGAAACTGATTTCAATGTCTCTACTACCTCATTTTCTATTAGTGATATATATCAATTGTTCATTCTATTTATGTTCTTCTATAAACTTTTTTCAGGTGATTCCAAGAGAGGGAAGAGATTTTGGGCTGGGAGAAACCAAGTATTACATAATTATGGTTTGCACTGCCATAATTTGGCAATTCTTCTTCTTAGGAGCTATAGGAGTGATCTTTACTTCCTCCTCTTTGCTGTCGGCTATTGTGCTTACGGTTTTGCTTCCAGTAACAGAGATCCTAGCTGTTATTTTCTTTCAGGAGAAATTCCAAGTAGAAAAAGGTGTTTCACTTGCCCTCTCTCTTTGGGGATTTATGTCTTACATCTACGGTGAGCTACAGAACAAGAAAAATGATACTACTCCACCACCACAGACCGAAATGGCTCAAACCTCTAATGTTACACCGAATGTTTGAAGGTTGGTCTAAAGAAAAAACGAATGAAGTCGAAGTTTCTACCCTTAATTAGATTTTTGATGATGTTATAATCAGAAAAATTATAATTATAAATTTATTAAAACGCATTTGATGATTAATAGAACCGTCGTTTTTATATACACATGCTGTGTTCTAATGTAAAGTTATTAATTTATGTCATTTTATATATTATGGAAAAGACTTGTGTTTTCTTGTGGTCTTGAGCAATAATTTGTTGTCCGTGGGACTGGGATGTTCTGATAGCTGCATATCATAATTGCTTCATGAGTTGAGATGGTGTAGATATGATAACGTGGTCATTGGAACCCTAACCTCAACCTCAACGTCCCTCATTTTGAACCAGATAGGAATAATTTGGAATGGCTAAGTAGGAGTATCGTTGCATACGCAAGGAGGCTTGAAGATATCGGAAACCTGGATGTCTGTCTCCGATGTGAGGGTTTGTCACAGCCATAAGTCAATAGCTGCAACAAGGAAGAAGCGAGAAAAGCTGTTGAAGAAACAGTTACAGCAGTTTGTAACTGTCAAGTTGTTAGTCAAGTTGTTAGGTTGTTAGAGTCAAGTTGTTAGGCTGTTATGCTCCAGTTATGCAGTTGTTAAAGTCAATAATTCAATTGTGATTAGAAGTAAGTATAGTATAAAAAGGGAACAAAGGGGAGAGAAGAGACAGACTTGTATTTTGTAAAGAAATCAATCCTCATTTTGTTCAATGAACAACAGTTATATGGATTCAATGAATCCCTCATTCCTTTCAATTACTTTTCCTATCTACCTCTCATCCACCTCTTCCGCTGCGCCCATCTTCTTCTTCTTCTTTCCTTGTTCCTCCATTGTTGATCAGTAGAACCTTCTCTTCTGGTCTGTCTTTTCTTCTTCTTCTACTGGTCCTGTCATTGTGCTCAAGATTGGCCCGTGACAGGGTTATATCTTCAGTACAGTCATACCATATTTGTCTTTGAATAATGATGACATAGGAGCTAGCTCGCAACAACGAGACATGGAGATTCCTTATCTCCTTTCCTATTTGACATTGCAGCTGAAGGTTTAGCTCAAACTCTCTTTCGTGCAAAAGCCGTGCAAAAGCCGCTGGTTTGATTGAAGGCATCAAGATTAATGATGAGATGTTTGTATCTCTTCTCCCGTTCGCAGATGATACCATCATCTTTTGTCCTAATAAAATTGACTATTTGATGAACATCAAATGGGCTCTCAGGTGCATCCAACTCATTTCGGGACTGAAAGTAATTTTTTTGAAGATTGCGTTGGTGGGTGTTGGTGTTGTAGAAAATGTCCTGTCTCAGTTTTCGGAGAGATTATGTTGTAAAGTGGTGGATTTACCCATCAAATACCTTGGTCTCCCCTTGGCATAAACGGGAAGAAAGTTAGTGTATGGAAGCCAATAATCGAGAAATTCAAGAGCAAGCTGGCTGCTTGGAAAGGGAGTCTATTATCGTCGGGAGGGAGGGTGACATTGATCAAGGAGGTGCTATGTAATCTTCCCGTTTACTATTTATCTCTCTTCCAATCCAAACAAAGTAGCGAGGATGCTTGAATCAATAATGAGAGAGTTTTTCTGGTCCGGGAAGGAGGATCTGAAAAAACTATGCGCTGTTGAATGGGAGGTCTTGCAAGCTCCGAAAAGTAAGGGTGGGTAGAGTCTAGGATCGATTCTTGATAAAATCGAGCGCTGTTATTCAAGTGGGAGTGGTGATATTTGCTTAGTTGGCTTATTTAGGGAGAATTAACACTAAAATGCTTATTTTTATCGTGGTGGGGGCTGGTTGCTTGCGTTCCCATCTCGTTGAAAGATTGGTTTCATCAATGGATCAATCTTGTCAATGGGAATTTTCATGTAAAAGCGTGGACTATATACGTTATGTTTTACAATCGTCTGGTCAAAATGGTCGATGGAGTAGCAATAAATATGGACCTGATATTCAAATTGGTTCTGATCATACTAAGCTTGTAGTAGCTGAAAGCACTTTGATAAAAATATTGTTATTCCTTCTCAGACTTAGAAAGATCCCCGGAAGCTATTCGGATGTGGTCTGATTCCTAGTAAGATATATTAATATATACTCTTTTCAAACTCTAATAATTGAGTAAATTTTGATCTCTTGACTTCTCGCCAAAATCAATGTGAAAAGTCAGCTTTGGGAGCCTTTAATTGAAGTTGGTGAGAGAGAAGAGGAAGAGAAAAGGAGGAAAGAGTGTTTTGGTCAGCTTTTTGGACAAAAGCATTGTCATTGTTTATTTTCCTTAATTCTCGTGCAACTCCCTTAAATGATATTAGTAATTATTAGAGTCCGAATAGAGTATACTATAAACTAATAATTAATTAATTAAATAAATAAATTTCTAAATAATTTATTTTTCTTCATAAGAATGAAAGCAAAATTTATACTATTATATTAAAATACTCCTAAAAATAGATACCTGAAATATCTCTTAAGAAATTTACATAAATAAAAACAGATGAAAACCAAGGGTAGAGAGAAAGAATGTCTAAAGCTAGATAGGCAAAGCCATCAAGTATAGCGTTGGCTTCTCTAAATATATGAAACACCTAAGTTTCCTAGGAAGTATGAGGAGATTGCGAATAGCAACTACAAGAACTTTATAAGTTGATGGGCAAGGTGAATTGTTGGGTATCACTTGCACCATATTGTCCACTTACAAAATAACCTAGCGCCAAACCCATGACCAAGTTTCCTGTAACCCTAAATACACACCCCAAAATTCGACTTTAAATGCATTGCAAGTTCTAAATTTCGCCGCAAAACCACCTAGAAGTCTGCCACAACTATCCCTCAAGACACAACCGGTCGAGGCACGCTTGCAATTCTGAAAGCACCGTCCGAGTTAATTGTTATCCACCCATTAAGTAACATTTTTTTTTTGATAAGCAACTCTAGATAACATTTGTTATATTATTAAAGATTTCCTATTAAGAATGGAAAATTGAAAGAAAAGAGAAGTGATAATACATGTAACTGTAAATATTATGCATTTATGTAAATTACTTGTGTATAACTAATGTCAAGAGGTCGTTGAATGTGTCTGTACATGAAAATGATTGTGTTTTTTTTATTATTGCTGACTCGAATTAATTCTAATCGCATAATATTTATATGGGACATGAAACTAGGTAAGGTATTGTGGCGTTCCCCGCCCCCATGCATATAGGCAACCCACCTATGTGTTGGTTTTCAAACCAGTAACAAATTCCAAATGAAAAAGAAACACTGAGGATTTTGGTGATGCTCAACTTATCAGACAACCATCGCAAATGCGGTCCTCATGCTCGATCATAGGCAAGCCGCGCACCATCTGTTTCTGACTTAGAAGCTTCAAAGCATGAAAATTTATATGCCCGTATCTTGCATGCCAGCGCCAGGCTTCTTCTTTGCTCCTTACTAGAAGACATTCGGGTAGTGCTGGTACCATATTAAGTACGTATAACCGGTTCCTTGACCTGTCCACTTTTGCTAGTAGCCTTTGTGATCTGTCCAAGATGGACATTACTCCTCCTTCGATTACAACTTTGCATCCGTTCTCATCTAATTGGCCAAGGCTTGTTATGTTGCTCTTCAACTTCGGGATGAAGTAGACATTAGTGAGTACACGATGTTCACCTGAGAAGCATTCAAATAATATCGAACCTCTTCCTTGTATTTCTACAACCGAGCCATCTCCAAATTTGACTGATCCTTTAATGGTTGTATCAATTTCAACAAACTTTCCGATACAGCCGGTCATGTGGTTACTAGCGCCGGTATCTAAATACCAAGCCTTGTCTTGGGTGTTGTTAATCTTTGGCACCACCTTGTCTTCGTGTAGTAACACCTGTTCATTCTGTATTGCGCGGTTGAGAACACAAATTTCAGCCATCAACAGTGCCGGTTCATCATCAGTTTGTGTTGTTACAAGATTGGCCCTCTCTCTTCGGTTTGGCTTAGGATACTCTTTTGCAAAGTGACCATATTCATTACAATTGAAACACTTCACCCTGGATTTATCGAAGTTGCGTGGCTTTCGGTCTTCATTATAGCGTTCACCATTTCCTCTACCTCCACCATTCCCACGCCCATGAGCACGTCCTCTCCCGTGACCTCCTCCTCTTTTGTTGTTGTAGGAACCTTCATCTCTCTTTGCCTTTGGGATTCTTGCTTCCCACTCTGCCTGGGTAAAGAGTAACTGTTCTCCACTGCCCTTCGGATGTAATCGCCCTTTGAGTCCTTCCTCGAAGGTTCTGAGACGACCAATCGCCTCTGAAATCGACATCTTTTCGGTGTCGCCAAACTGCTCAATTGTTTCAATAATCTGGAGAAATCTATCTGGAACTGCGCTGAATAGTTTTTCAACCACTTCGCTATCGTCGAGCTTCGTGCCTAGTGAGCGGATCTCACCCACTAGTGTAGTGAGCTTCATGGAGAAATCGTTTATTGTCTCTGACTCTTCCATGTGTAACTTGTTGAGTTGCCGTTTCAGCACCTGTACACGTGTCTTCTTAACGCGATCTTCACCAACCCGCATCTCCCTGAGTGCGTCCCAAGCCTCCTTTGCCATCTGCTTCTCCGTGATTGCCATCATCACGTCATCTGGCACAGCTTGAGAGATGGCTACCATGGCGCCTTGATCTTTGTCGCCGTCTGTGTCTTCACCTTCGATCACTGACCATACTCCTAGCGAACGCAAGATTATCTTCATCTTGACAGCCCATATGCCGTAGTTCGTCTCGCTTAACGTTGGATATTGGATCGGGATTGAGGCTCCTCTTGTCGTCGGTTTGAGAACTGAAAGTGTCTTTGAATCTCCTTCTTCTTTACTGGCCATTGCTTTGATGATCTTCAGCTTCGGTAACCTGCAGCTCCGCTACCAAATGTTGATTTTCAACCAGTAACAAATTCGAAATGAAAAAGAAACACTGAGGATTTTGGTGATGCTCAACTTACTTGCATCATTTTCTGGTTTTCTTAATATAAGTAAATACAAAAACATAACTGCACCACTAACATTATATCCCACGTTTCTAAATGTAATACTGATCACTAATTTCTAACCGCCTAAAACATGCATAACGTGTAAAATATACGTGGACAATTCCTGGAGGCAACTAGATTAACTCATCACTATGAGCCGAATATAATCATATGTCGGTCACCATGAGAGATACATACCTACATACACATCCCACCAAGAACGAGTTGCCCAGAACAAGAAAACCACAACGATTTGTATCAAGAAATCCTCTTTACAGGTACTTGATTAATATAGATCCGTCTCAATTTATTTTCAATTTCTTCTCTGAATTGTTTATTTTTGTTTGAACACCAAAGAATCTATTTTATGAAATCGGACAATGCCTAGTTTTATGAAATTGATTTCAGAATTTTGTTTGTAAATTTGTGTGGTAGACAAAAGTAACTTTCAAGGATTATGATACGTAAGTTTTGTTTCTTTAGAGGCGGCAACCATGAGAAAAGTGACGCTCTCCCTTGTCGTCAACTCAATCGTGCTAGCAGTTTCCAACTGCGCCGCCCCACTTTTGTTGCGCCTGTACTTCATCAAGGGCGGAAAGCGGATCTGGCTATCAAGTTGGCTCCAAACCAGCGGCTGCCCGATCATGCTCATCCCACTCATCGCCTCCTACTTCCGCCACCGCTCCGCTAATCCCACCACCGCCAAGCTCGTCTTCATGGATCGTCCTATCTTCAAAGCTGCTGCTTCCCTGGGCGTTGTGTTGGGCTTTGACAACTATTTCTACTCCTACGGCCTAGCCAAGCTCCCTGTCTCAACCGCTTCTCTGCTCATCGCCACCCAGCTGGCTTTCACAGCTGTTTTCGCTTTCTTCCTCGTCAAGCAAAAGTTCAGCTTCTACTCCACGAACGCAGTTGTTCTGTTGACGGCCGGAGCTTATGTCCTGGCTCTCTACACCAGCAGCGACCGGCCGAACCGCGAGTCCAACAAAGAGTATGTGATGGGTTCTCTATTCACCCTTTTGGCGGCTGCTTTGTACGGACTGATCATGCCTCTTGTGGAGCTCACGTAAAAGAAGGCGAAGAAGAAGATTAGCTACACTCTTGTCATGGAGTTTCAGTTCGTCTTGTGCTTCTTTGCTACTGTCGTTTGCACTGTTGGCATGCTCGCCAACAATGACTTCAAGGTTAGTTTTTTTTAGATAATTAACCCAACTCGAGACCTTTATCTTTTTTGTATCTCACTTTACAGAAAGTACTGTTGAGATATAAGCTCGTTTTAATTCAATGAAAATATGCTTAGGGTTATTTGGATGGACACTTTTTCAACCTTTAACACTATAATTTTTATTATGAACATTCAGTTTTACTATTAAATTATGCTGTAGGAATGTGCCAGCTGGTAGAATGTAATTAACAAACTGCAAACAATTCTAAACACAATGATAGTTTTTGTTTCCCATTTATTTGTTTATTTCAGTCTCCTCGGGTGTATGTACTTTCTAATTCCGTTGGAGCCCTCTCGGGTTCTACAATTATAAAGGAGGATTGCTCTCCCAGCAAATGTGTGAAACAAAGTTTGTAGCGAATTACTAAAAAAAATGGTTGTTGAGTGATTTTGCGCAGGTTATTCCAAGAATGGCAAGAGAGTTTAGGCTTGGAGAAACGAAGTATTACGTGATCGTGGTGTGGTGTGAAATAATGTTCCAATGCTTCTTCTTTGGAGTCGTAGGGGTGATTGTTTCAGGGTCGTCTCTGTTATCGGCTGTTCTGATTGCTGTGCTGCTTCCGGTGATTGAGGTGCTCGCTGTCATCTTCTTCCATGAGAGGTTCCAAGCAGAGAAAGGTGTTGCTCTTGGGCTCTCTCTCTGGGGATTCTTTTCTTACTTTTATGGTGAGTTTAAAAGTAGGAAGAAAGATGCCACCCCATAAGCTGATGGTGTGACACGTCAAACTTCTAATAATTCACCGGAAAATAATGTGTGAAATTCATTATGAATTACTACTTTTATGGCTGAGTTTCTGCTATTTGGTTTTTTGGAGTAAGATTTACGTATGCTTTAGGATAGTATTAATTGAGAAAATATTGTTTATTCTACAGTCATGACACATTCTCAGTCACCAAAGCGTTTGCAAGTGTTCTGCGGCGTGATGGCAGCAGGAGACCTTTCTCACAAGCCGGGTATTTGATTTGTAGCATTTAAATTAAAATATCTAAAACAGCAAAAGCTTCATTTCAAATTTGATGCACAAATTGAAACAGCATGCACTATATAATTTTTCCAATCAATCAATCATTTGATCACCACCACCAGATGATTGTTTGGCATAGATTGATCGGCTAATGAGTGATTTACCGTACAATACCAAGAAGAGTTATCCACTGTTTATGTGAGTGAGTATAGATTGCCATGTTCCTATGACTCCAAATATATAGGCAAATTAGAACGACAAAAAGATCCCATTCTTTAGATACACTGGGAGACGATTGTGGTCACCTATAGAGAACATCAGCATTGGGCAGGCGTTTTAATGCTTTTCGCTCAAGCTGACGGAGGTCCTGTATAATTTCAGAGAAAAGATAAATGCCTCAAAAATGTTTGTCGTTCGGGCGTTTACATCTGGCAACTGGCAAGTAGAGACCAATCATTTCCATCCTTCAGAGAGATGTCACTTCTCCGGTTCCACACCCACATGCATGTCCGTATCAACTGGAGTGAAAAGACAGCAATGGATCACATCATCCAGTCAAGAGATACTAATGTACTTATCATGTGTGTGGGAGCGCATGCAACATGGAATGGGCATCTGAATATCTACAGAGAACATTTCTCACAGGATAACTGAGACGGTAAGTTTGCAGTTATATATCATCGCAGTAAAATTCTACTTTGATGCACACTGTTCAAATGGCTAGCCAAAAATAAAGGCAAAAGGTCAGGTGGTACTACGTTTTTTGGGTCATGACTAGTCTGGGCAGTTGGTGGATTCAACAGTTACACTACATGCAAATATAGAACTATGAAGAACAATAAAAAAATGTTAGAAATTGGTACCTTTGAAGGATGAACATAGCAGTGTAGCTGGTTGCAAGCGCCTCCGCAGAAGTCAACTTGCGTCAGAACTCACCCAATGGCTTTGCTAAGGAACAGCAGGATTAGCATGAAAATTGAAAGTTGAAGCGTGAAGCTAGAATCCGTCAAGCGTTCTAGAAGTTGCTGCCACCTGTAAGTTCAACCAGTAGATAGCTGCTGGTAAAGCCTGTTATCCATTTCAGGATATTCATTACAACCAGTTAATTCTACAGAACGCAGAACATTGCTTCACCCAGAGTAGACATTTTTTAACACTCAATTATTTTACAAGTGACAAAAATGGTTTAATATAAGAAGAGAAAAGAAAATCGCCAATGAAATCCACAAAGTAGTTACAAAATAAAGCTCCTACATTCAGTAAAAGTGGTAGGAGTAGGACAACCACTGTTATGTTTAACTCAGTTTTCCTTCGAGGCATGGATATTACTTCCAAAAATTCTCCAAAAGCATCTACAGAAGTCAACTATTTATGCAGGTTAAAGCTTGGTGTTAGTTACAGACTAACTATAATCTGAGAGGCAAGAAAGACAAGAATTGCGGTCAAAACCTTAACTCATACATTCAGTAAAACAGGGAGGACACCTACTATTATGTTTAACTCAGTTGTGGATTCCCACATGAAGTTGGAAGTTGTAAAAATCACATTAACACTTGCATAGTGCAAGAGACAAATAAAACTGAAGGCAATGACTATAACTTCCGAGAATTTCCCTAAAGCATCTACAGAAGTCTTCTATTTATGCAGGTTAAAGCTTGGTGCTAGTTAACAGACTAACTATAATGTGAGAACACAGGAAAACCAGGAAGAATTGTCAAAGCCATAACTCATCTTCAAGGGACAATACTAATCAGCAGTTGCTCATTCCTGATTACAATAAAGTGCTAATAATACGCAGGTGGCCCCTCCAGAACAAAATGACGATATCCAGATATTAAGTAAACCTCACCTAATTCTCATTCCAGCTAGTCCTAAATGGTAGCAAAATTAGGAGGAAAAGAAGGATTAGAGAACCACCACTTATCATGGCTAACGAGAACTTACCAATTTCCTCCAGTGGTAGTGTCATTTTCATTATGTATCTCCTCCTTAGCAAACTCTTCCAATATTGCACGTTGCCGTTCATTTAAGGCACTGAAATCAGAATACACATATTAAGATGAGATTCGTGCAATTCCGTAGCAGTTGGGTTCACTCAAAAGTAAGCGCCACGATACGAATGAGAGCATATAAACTTTCTAATGAAACAGTTTTAAAACACAATGGAGAATAACATAACATAAAATGAGGATCACCAAGCTCATAATTATAGAAGTTAGAAAGTTTAGTTGATCAATGCATAGTTTCTCACCACAAGAACAGATCAGGGGAAGTGTGGGAAAGGAGTGTGTACAGCAATGAGTAAAAGTGGCATTTACAATATTATCAATGATCATGCTATCTTTTTTGCCAGAAAGTGACCAACATTCAACAGTGTCCAGATGTTCTGTCCTGAGCTAAATACCCAATTTAGACAGTAAAGGCATTTCCTACATTCTCTAGTTTGTGTTGGCAACCTGTACTGGTCAGGACTTATCTACTATTAGGCTTCAGGTTGAATACCATAATTCTGTCATGTTATTTTCTTGTTATACATAGTATTGGTTACAAACAATCCTATATTGGCCATTATAGTTTGGCATGGCTTCAACCATTGTATAAATATCTCCGTCAAAAAATTAGACAGTTAAAGACGATTTAACATTAGTACAATTTGGTCTGACTTGTGAAAAAGGTGCCCAACATGTTCCAAAGTCAAGAGCAAAAAGAAAGCTTCTCAAGTTTAACTTAGCAAATTGCACGACTCCAAAACTCACATTTGTATATTTTGCAATCTGCTTTGCTTACACTTAAAAGCTCTTGATCGTAAATTCAGAAATTAAAGTACCATTAGAAGATGAGATTAAAAGACATAGCCATTTTGATTTAAAAGACACTTAAAAGCTCTTACCCGAATGTTTTAAAAGCCATGGATCAAAGCATACAATTAGATGCAACAACTACCATTTTGATATAACAACTGCACATACTTTCTTTAAAAAAGTTATAAGAAAAATACCAGGAGAGAAATAAAAACCTACGTCGGAAATTTTATGCAAAAACGCACATATTGATCTCCATGGCTCACAAGAAAACCATGTTTCGGTAGCCCTGCAGGTGTCTAAAATGTCAGTATATTCATGGGAAATAATTTCCATAATAGAATTCAAGGAGAGCTAAGAATGTTAAGCATACCTTTCCCTTTTAATATCAATTCTTCTCCAGGCTGAACTCCCTTGGGTATCTGAAAGGCAATAACAAAAGAACCATGTGACCGTTAGGTCAAAGACAGTGGCCCAAAGATGTATAAAACAAGCAAAAATCTTACAGGAGACGAGATGGTCTAAACAAAATCAGAACATCCACTATTAACCAGTGAAATGCTCAAATTTAGCATATAATCCAAGATTGAAGAAAATAATGTCCCACCCTTCAGAATATCTATGTTCTCCTCTCTTCTTCCTTTTGTCATTTTTCCATGTCAAATTTCAAGTCCTTGCCCATTTGATGTATTATCATTGACCAATTCCAGAAACCTGGATGTATTATTCATCTAACTGAACTTTCTTCCAGTAAATCTACTAAAGGCTATGCATCTTAAACTCTAATCTCCACAAAAAATTTCATATTAACAGCGCTCACACTTAGGCAAACCATAATCCACAGAAAACAACAGAATTGATCCCGCCGGAACAATGATCAGTCTTAACAACAACAATAGACTCCTCAAGTTATCAGATCATAATGAACATTTAAGCACTTTATTTTGACAGTAAATGAAAGAGAGATGTAAAGAAGCTGAAGACAAAGATTATTACATTTACTTGCATCCTCCCTGACAAAGTAGGTATTTCAACTTTACCACCAAGAATAGCCTGTAAAAGAAATCCAAATCTTCATTAATGGATAACAATATATCATCATTCACTTAAAAATTAACTCCATAAGCAAAAACTGTATATTTAATACTTATTCATGTAATTAGCATGAAAAAAACAGTCAAACATGATGACTGGCCATGTTCCTTATGCAACCACAAAAATCCATCAAACAAGGTCAAATTTACCATCAACATTCATCTCATCGTACTAAAGAAACGGGAAAAAAAATAGAGAGAGAACAAACTCTGACTCTGAAGATGGAAAAACATAAAATATCTATAACCAAGGGTCTCATAAATTTCCAAGTTCAAAGGTTTAGATATAAAAAACTAGAAACCCTAAATAACTTGCATCAATTATTCTAATTCAACTTGGAATGCAAGTACTCGCTCATTGCCAGGAATCTTTCCGTTACTGAAGCACATCTTTAACACAAAGCTGAATCTTAAAGGAGATCGATCAACATCACAGAAACTAGTATTTTCTATCACTAACAGCAATACTAAAATGTCTAGTGTAACTTTGAAGAATAAAGGCAAACAAAACAAGTTACCAAATAAGACACAAAAACAGGAAAGAAAGAAGGACAAGGGCAATCCACTTTCAAGATAATTAAGAGAAGTTCACAAAACATATACATGATTAAGAGAAGTTCAACAAAATGATCACACAAGAATTCTCACTTGTGTAAAGCTAATATCAGCATCAACATAAACATCAGCACCATCTCTGGTAAAGACAGGATCATCAGCAACCTACACTAGCACAAGAAAGTAAAATTAGAAAGGCAGAGGGTCATAGATTTTAAACAAATGTTCATTTCCATGGCAACAGTCCAAGCAAAACAAGATTCCATCAGAACAGCTTCAAAAAAATCCAATTCCAAACGATAAGCACTTAACAGGAAAGGTTGAGCCACTCTATCCCAGACAATTCATGTAAAAGAAAGTAGCAGTTTAATGAATACTGCATGGAGAAAGTCATAAGGAGGGCAGAGAGGAACACCAGTTGTCAAACATTACAAGTACACTAAATTGGCTGTACGAATTTTAGAAATCCACCAGACAAATTGCCAAACAAATTCTGGACGTAATTCCTCAAAAGAGGGGAAAAAAAACTCTCAATGGTCAGTTAAAATTCTTATAGTATGCCACAACTTCATAATCTATAAAGCTTTCTTATAATAAGTCATACCTTCATACTCAATAAGCTTCCTGATCCTAAGTCATACAGCTATGGTGAACACCAAGATAAAGAAACAGAAATATTTATTTTAAAAAAAAAGAGTGAAGAAGTGGCGTGGGACGATGACGCAGACAACTTTTCACTAATTTCTATTTGGATTCAAAAGAATGCAACATTACAGTAATGGGTGCTCTCCATCAAACTTATTTGTGACAGGAGAAATTTATCATCTCAAGGAATGATGGCCAAAAAATTAAACTCAGAAAGTGGACTGTGCCTTCAGAGTGATGAATAAGCTGCCAGGCTGGCTTCCTGGCCCTGCAGTATTACCAGCTCCGGGTACACGTATTGTATCTCCAGACTCCAGACCTAATCCATAAAAAAGGATATATGTTAAATTCATGGTTCTGTATGGAATCTCAACAAATACGTAAATGAATTGCTCCCTGTTTTTAAAGACAGTAATGTTTGTTAAATGATCACTACGAGTTGGAATCAATAGAAATTGATCCGAGCTCAAGATGAAGACATGAACAAAGCATTCTCTCTATACCATCAATTGAACTACTTTTTCCGAGTGAAATGGGAGATTTTTTACCTACAGTTAAGATTTTCACCACTGATGAAAGTAAGATGTGAGATGGGGAATGGATAGATGATATAATAGAATCATGACCATGATAACTTTGTAACCAAAGATATCATAATATGTGGGAAATGATTTTTTGGAAACAATCTCCCATACTTCCTGGATAATGTATTTCTATAGCAGGACTCTCTCAACAGAAGAAAGAAAGGACCGGTAAAGCAAAACAAAACCAAGTGCTTTACAACCCCATTGGATATCAGCTAAATGAACTTCTTTAAAATCCAATCCAGCCATACACCATAAAAAGACGCTTATAAAACACAGCCGTCCCCAAGAAACGTCACAAGTAAGAGATCTAGGAAAAGTTGGCTTTGGATTAACTTGAATGTATAATCATTCTTATCAGTTATATCACTTCTAATTTCTGTAAGGCCGTCCAGTTAGAACCTTGCATCTAAGTCAAACATGCCAAATTATCACCTAGTCATAGATTAGTTATATTAAAGAGGACTTCACAGTTCACAATAGAACAACCATAATGAATATTTTCTAGTTAGCAAAAGAAAATAATGAATATTTTCTACCAAACAAAATAGGCATCGTTAGCATAAGATTTCCTAGAGACCGCTGTACTAGAACGAGAAGCATTAAAATGAACCTGCTGGTATTGTTACATTAACTTCCTTCATGCCTTCAACAAACCCTGATCCTCTGCATGACATACAAGATTCCTGTGCCACAT
Source organism: Viola odorata (assembly GCA_963691705.1). Classification (NCBI taxonomy): domain Eukaryota; kingdom Viridiplantae; phylum Streptophyta; class Magnoliopsida; order Malpighiales; family Violaceae; genus Viola; species Viola odorata. The sequence goes on from OY829544.1 coordinate 58,434,659, forward strand.
GGTGGCCATCATCACTAATAGTGACAAAGGAAGATGTAACCCAAATGAAGTTATTTAGATTCATTACACACCATTATGATCCGGCCTGACCCTCTACAAGCGCCACATGCTGACGTAAAGGGAGGAACTGTAACCTGGTTTAAAATGTGGATCACATCAGGCACAGTTGAATAGACTCAAAACTATCATATATCACAACTAACAGGGACAGGAAATCAGTATCAAGAAATGTATCCATCCATATATCCACTCATAATCATCACTGCAGGCCTTCAGAGTTCAAACCACTTACTTTCCCTATGCCTCTGCAACTTGGACAAATTCTTGCCTTGGCCTCGGCTGGATAGCCGTGTCCATCTGTGACGACAGACAAGAACAAGGAAAATCAATGAAAGCGCCCTAGGGAGATGAGTTCACTTTGCGTTGGTTTTATATATGAGAAATTTGGAAATATTGGAACCAATCCATAATAAATCAAAACCAAATGCCATTACATTGAATCCCTATAAAAAAAGGGTTTTGCTGCTATAACTTAACAAATGCAATATGAAAGAATATTTGGTTTATAAATGCATCAAAAACCAAAAAACTAAACCCAAAAAAGGCTAAAGATCACATTCATGCAATTAATCCTCTTTGGATGCTTTTATATATGAGATTTGGAAATATTGGAGCGCAGTCTAAAATAAATCAGAACCAAATGCAGAAACACTGAACCCCGAGAAAAGAGGGTTTTGCTGCAATTACTTAATAAATGCAACAATATGAAAGAATATTTGTGTTACTCACCACAAGAATCACATGGAAGATATGCATTAAAAGATAAGGTCTTTGTGCATCCATTAGCTGCTTCAGAAAAAGAAAGCACTAGCTCCACCTATAAAAGCACAATCACATGAAAAGGATTTAGAATCTTGGAACAATAAAAAACATTAGGAAGAAAACATCAAATACCAAACACAAACAAGATCACCTGACTATCAGATGCCAAACGGCTGCCCTTATCTTCAAAGATCTGCAAGGAATCATCTCATAGTTTCAGTTCTGACAAGTTATGGAATCATGCAGCATCAAGAAGTAGGACGTAAACACAGCAGTACATAGTACCTCTGAAAATATCTTCTGGAATGAATGAGAGAAATTAGTTTCATAAGAATATCTAAACTGCCCTGCATTACCAGCACCGTATCTAAACCCTGCACCATCAGCACCATATCCAAACCCTTCAGCAGCACCATAATCTACCCTCTCAGAACCTCTGCTCCCCTTTGTTAGAAACAAATATAAAAACATAACTATCCAGTTAGTTCAAAACCCATAACAGCAGAAATGGCTGAGTTGAACATATTCTGAAAAGGTAAATGAGATGAAACATTAAAATGATAACTGTCTTTCACCACCAAGGAAATAGGGCTGATGAATGGAATTGAACCATTGCTTATCCAGAAAAAACAATAATAAAATCAGGAAACCAATGTATCATTATAATGAGCAATCTTACCATGTCATATTGTTCCCGCTTCTTGGAATCTCGTAGTGTCTGAAATGTAATACAGCAAAACAATGAACCATTTACATAAAACTTAAAATGAAGAACCAATACAAAGTTCCACAATCGAGATAATGAGTGAGAAAATTGAAAAAAAAAAACAGAATTTATTATACAGCCACCTGGGAGTGGAACCAACCTCATACGCTTCTCTTATTGCCTGAAATTTCCTCTTTGCAGCAGGATTATTCTTATTAGCATCTGGATGGTACTTTTTGGCAAGCTGCATAGCAAGACAACATTCTTATAGGCAGATGGTTGGTACTACACATTGTGCATGCTATGATGGGAAATCAAAACTTGACTGAAAATGAAATTCCAACTTTGCAACAATACTTGCAAGTTATACATAAAGGAAATCGACTGACCATATGAAAAGCCTTTTTGATCTCGTCTTGGCTGGCATTCTCAGAAACACCAAGGATTTCGTAATAGCTTCGTTGCTTAGCGTTACAAACTCCTGAAAATAATAATAACAATTATGATGAAATAAAATTAAGAAGAAAAAACACAAACACAAACATTTTCAAAATAGTAAGAAAGGAAGATGATACCTGTGGCATGAAAATATCTCCACTTAATTAGAGGGATTCCCGTTGGTGCAAAACCAATGGGTTTGGAGGCAACAAAACTGCCACTGTGCAAAACTTATGACAGCTCAAAAGTGTCAGCATATGATAAACTTTCTGAGAGGAGGAAAAAAAAACCAGAGAAGCTTGTGAAAAGTAAGAAGACAAACAGAGCTTACATCGATCATGAAATGTGGATATTTTTCTTAGCTCATCTCCTCTGCTAACGGCGGCGAATAGTGGGAAACGCCGCCGGCACTGCACCGGATTAACATGCCAAAGTTATCCAGTGAAAAACGCAACGTACGATGCTGAAATTGATTATGCAAATTTCAGAGGTAGAATTCGAAATTCAATTCAACTTACTAGCCCTAACCAGCTGTATCGTCGCATCTGATGCGGCTATGACTGTCGGAAAATGAACTAGATTTCTTGGAAATAAAGAATGCAAAAGAATAGCATAACTTTTTGAGAAAAAAAGAAAAAATGTTGATAGACGAGGGAACCAAAATTGAGGAGAAGAAGCCGTCGTGTTCGACAAGAAATGAGTAATTTCACCGATTATGTAAACATTTGGCGGTGTTTAGGGTTTAATGGCCAGGTGTTAACTTGTTAAGAGTTTGAAAGACAATACGGCGTCGTTCAACGAGACTTCGAATTTAATAACTGTAGTTTCTACTTTGTCAACCAAATTTTCATTTTTTTCTTGAATCTCCTTCCAATTCCATTTCCATGGCGATTCGCTCGCTAATCGCTGCAACTCTCAAAGGCAGCAGAAAGTTCCAATTCGAATCCAGAAATCACATGTCGTCTCGCGCTTTGCCGATCAGCTCTACCACCAACCAGCAGTTTAGGAGAGAGAACGCCAATGCCCTCCAAAATGAAATTCTGAGGCTAGAGAAATATCCAGTTGGAAGCGCCACCGCCGTTCTTCAAAATTGGACAGACAACGGCGGAAAGCTCACCACCTCCGGCCTCAGACTCATCGCCAACCGCCTCATCAAATCCAAAAGCTACCACTTCGCCCTCCAGGTTCCTGCTTTTCATTAAATCTGCGTCGTTTTGAAATGTTCCCTTTCACTAGCTGTCCCTTTTATATTCTCGCTTGTGCTATCCATGACTTATATATACAAATACATATACACAGATAATGGAATGGATGGGAACTCAAAAGAATTTTTGTGCTTCACCAGTGGATTATGCAACTAGGGTTGAATTGATAGTCAAAGTTCATGGATTGAAAGAGGCAGAAGAGTATTTTAAATGTGGTGATATACACAATGCAGCTTCACAAAAAGCGGCATTTCTGCCTCTTCTTCATGGGTATGTGAAAGCGAGAGATGTTTACAAAGCTGAGGCATTAATGAAGGTTTTTAGTGATTTAGGATTAATTGTGGAGGCTCACCCCTTTAATGAGATGATGAAACTGTATAATGCTGTGTCGCGGTATGAACAAGTACCCCTTGTGATATTAGAAATGAATCGAAATAAAATACCTAGAAACACTCTTTCGTATAATCTCTGGATGAGTGCATGTGGAGAAATGGGTCAGGTGGCCAAGGCGGAGAGGGTGTATAAGGAGATGGTGGCTGATGAGAATGTGACTATAGGGTGGAGTAGTTTGGTTACTTTGGCTAATGTCTATATGAAGGGTGGTTTTCTTGAGAAGGCTCATTACGCAATTGGTTGTGCTGAGAAGAAGCTTTCTGTCAATGGGCAACTTGGTTATTTTTTTGTGATGACGATGTATTCATTAGTCAAGAACAGGGAAGGGGTCGTTCGGGTTTGGGAAGCAAGTAAACATGCTTATGAGGGTGGAAGGATGACGTGTGCAAATTACATTTGTGTGTTGTCGTGTTTGATTAAGGTGAGTGATATTGAAGGAGCTGAAAGGGTATTTAGAGAATGGGAGAATAATTGTAGGAACTATGATATTAGAGTATCAAATGTGCTTTTAGGTGCATATGCACGGAGTGGAAGGATGGACAAAGCAGAATTCCTGCATCTTCGGACCCTAGAGAGAGGTGGCTATCCTAATTATAAGACATGGGAGATTCTGACGGAGGGATGGATTAGAAGCCAAAACATGGAGAAAGCATTTGACGCTATAAAGAAAGGCTTTGCTTTGTTGAAACACAGTCATTGGAGGCCATCACATGATGTTTTGATGGCCATTGCCAAGTACATCAAGGAGAATGGGACTTTTGAAGATGCAAACCAGTTTGCTAGGGCTGTCCATCATTTGGGTGTTGCAAGTTTACCATTGTATAAAGCATTCCTCACATTGCACCTCTATGCTCAGACACCAGCGTTTGACGTGATTAAAATGATGGAAAAGGATAAAATTGAGATGGATGATGAGGCTCTTGCCCTTGTTCAAGTTTTGCAATCAGACACTTGAGCTGTCTTAATTGATCATTGTGGTGCATGCTTGCAGAGATTAGCAGATGACAAATAACACCTCCTCCTTTGGTTCTTATCTTGGGATAAAAGACTTTACGAGGGGGATAACTCTGTTGGGCATAAGAGATGAGACAGTTATATTTTGGGGAGAGCTTAGTAGGCTACCCATTGGCTTACCAGAACAAATAGGTTACGTGCCATGTCCAGTCCTCTCTTGGTTCATGGAATACTCTTTTTTGTTCACAGGGAAGATCTTTCTAGCATTATTGTTATTTGTTAGCAAAGTAAAAAGGGAGCGATGTAAATTCTGTAAAGATGAGCGCCAATGGATGCAACTTTAGCACCGAGAAAATGTCGGTATGGATGTCATATACTTGTGAAACTTGTAAGCATTGATCTTATACCTTATTACTTCTTTAAATTACTTATGAAATCAAGTACAGCAAGATCCTTTATTACGTTGCTAAATTACATATGCAATCAAGTACAGCAAGAACTTCTTGTATAGCTGAAAACTTGAGTAGATGTTTTTATTTTCAGCCTTGAGTAACAGCTGATTATTAAACTGTATGCTACAGATGCATTTTGCTGACAAGCTAAAGAAAGATCCTGGCACGAATCCTGCTACTGGCTTCAGGATGATGTAGTTGTCAATGTCTTGCGGAAATTTTTGCAGTGGTTTAGCAATTTATCCAGAGGTGGGGTCCTTTCTTTGATGATTGGAGCTGCAAGAAACTCATCAAACCAAATATTAAGCAGAGGCATGGTCTTTGGATCAGTCAGGTTGGCATCTACAATTTGATCTACAATGTGAGCCCATAGTCCGAGCCAACCAGCAGCAATATCCAGAAAGCCTATTGTTTCACCTCCAAAGAATTTCTTCCCTTCAAGAGCTCCCTCCAGAATCTTAAGGTTCTCACGAGCTTCTTTTGCAGCTTTCTCTTTCTCCTCCCCTTGCGCAACAAATGCCCGCATTATCGGTGGCACACACTGAGAGAGAATATTTAAAATGTGTTACTACGAGGCTATAACAAAAGGAGGGTTATATTTCAATTAGCTTAAAACCAACACAGTCTCTAGTAATCTGTTCATGCTCTACTCATGCATGTGTTTTATTAGAAAAATCAAGTGAGATCTTTCAAGTAGTTTGTTCAGGCATGTACCGTTTATAAATTCTAATGAATGGAAATGGAAATTCTATTTATAAAAAATAACAGTGTCCTTTCTTTATTCACCTTGTGATGCTTCTTATCTGAAATTTTGTGGTTGCTATGCAGAAAATGAAATCGTTTACTCAATCAAGACACAAGGAAGGTTGCTTCTTTCAGTTACCTTCTCGTCGGCGAACTTAGCCCAGAAGCGAGCTTTGGCCCTTTCATGGGGGTCTTGTGGGAGAAGCGGGTTGTCCTTCCACATCTCGTCGATATATTCAATGATGATGAGGGACTCCACCACAGGTTTTCCATTGTGCACCAGGACTGGAATCTTTTTATAGACAGGATTGTACTGCAGCAGCAAGGGACTCTTGTTTGCCAAATCTTCTTCAACGTACTCGTACTCTATCCCTTTTAGTTTCAGAGCCCATTCAACTCTAAGAGCATAAGGACTGCACCACAACCCAAGCAGAGTTACTCCGTTTCCGGCCATCCTAGAGATATCTGCTGAATGAGCAGCAAGTACAGCACACTTGTATATAAATTGTTGTATCTCATGGTATGTACACGTCACTTTCGCAGCCTAGATGGACCGTTGAATTGAATTCTTTTGTTTTGAGTACTGTCATTGTAGAACATTGAAACTCGGTCCCTAAGAAGCTTCAAAATTTCAACATTTCCAGGATAACTAACATACGTGTCGCCGTGTGGCTATCGCAGCTTACAAATTTCCAGTACTACTGAAAAGTCGACATGATAAAATAACATATTTGAATCAGTCAGCTCCTTTGAAAGAAATCAGCAAACGCCCACTACTGCCCCACCAGTTCAGGTGCTTAAGTCAATATGTCAAGAAAATAAAAACAACATTATTTGAAACTTCTTTTATGAAATTATAAAAGTTGATTAAACAATGGGCCTAGGCCCAAAGGATTACAAGATCAGAGTAATTAAGGGAAAATGATAAAAATCAACCCTGGACTTTAATATTTTGTTTAATCGCAACCCTGGACTCTGACATTAATTAATCTCAACCCTGGTCTTCGCAAAATTGTTCAATCGCAACCCTAACGTTACAGAATCATGACGTGGCACCGTCATGTGCCTCGTCATCCACTGGCTGCGTGCCAGGGGGGCCCACCCACCCACAACCCTCTCACCGCTCCGTCGTCCATCTTCTCACTTTTCCTTCTTCATCTCTGTTAACACTCAAAACCCTAACTTCCAATTTCATTTTTTGCTTAATATCTTCTTCTCCTCCCTCTCTTCTCGTCGTGCCGCTAGAAAACAATGAAAAGGTCGCCATCCTCCTCCTCACGGTCGCCATCCTCCTCCTCACGGTCGTCATGCTCCAACGCGGAGTCACATTCACGCAATGTGTACCAGCGCCAAACTTACACAATCTCAACGATTGGGCAAAAACTAGTGTTGGATTATGAAGGGCCAAATTTGAAGTGTTATTGTGGAAGAAGGCTCCACTCTGGACTTCTTGGACCGATGTCAATCCGGGCAGGCGATTTGTCACATGTGCCTATTTCAACCGATGTAATTTCCACAAATGGGTAGATGACGAGATGCAAGATCGGGCGAAGGAGGTGATTATTGGATTAAGGAATAGGGAGAAAGAACTGGTGGCTGGCTTGGATGGGTTAGCTGATGACAGTGAAAAACTGAGGCAGAAGGAGTCAAGACTAGACGCTGTAGTGACGACCTTGAAGAACGATGCAACAATTTTGAAGGAGGAAAATGAGAGATTGAAGCTGGAAGTTAGAAACCAGAAAAGTTATAGTGACAAGTTGCGTAGGAAATTGTGGTTTACGGTATTTTGTTTGATGTTTTGTATGTTCAAGTTTTTTATGAACTGGTAATGAGTTATTGAATGTTCTTGTAGTTCCAGTGTGATTTGGAATTTATTCTAGTTTTGTTTTTAATATGAATGTTATGAATTTGGATTTCGAATATGAATTTTATGAATTTGGATGTGGAATATAACGGGTAGATGACAAGCTTGTCTTCTCGGGTCAATGGGTTGTCGACTGAGATGGGGTTGTTGTTGTTGTTGAGATGGAGCAGGCGGTGGAGTGGGGAGAGGCTTAGAAGCTGGACAGGAGCAGGAGTTATTCTAGTTTTTCTTTCTTGTTTCTAAAGTACATAACTTTCTTTGATCTTCGTTTACAAGAGATGGTTTTTTTCCAATTATTAGGGTGTATTATTTTTTTCACCTGTTGTCTTCCTCTTCTACAAATCCAGCATAACTGGAACTGCTCATAGTATTTATAAGAAAAAATATGAAAGTGTCCAAAATTAATAAACCATTCAATAAGCTTAAAAGTACTTCATTGATATAACCATTGAAGGGAAATATGTCCAAAGTTGTACGCAATATTAGACTTTACAAAGTAGTCATCCCTATCTGTAAAGTAGTCATATAAGACTTTACACAAAGACAATCAGGGATGATTGTCATCAAAAGTAGTCATAAGACTTTACACAAAAACAATCACAGATGATTGTCATCAAAAGTAGTCATAAGACTTTACAAAATTCTTCCATTCTTTCATGCATCACCATCAGCTCCATCTTGATTCCTCGATGGCACTTTTAAAATTCTTTGAGACACCATACCAGGCTGTACAAATCACATGTTGAAGGTTAGATTGAAGGATTTAAAAATTCACATTTGTAGGCAGCTTAGATTGAATGATTTAGTAACTCACATTATATATCATGACACCATTTCGGCAAATATGAACTCCTTCCCTGATACGATCCTGGTTCCTTAGGATGCGTAACACCAACTGTGATCTTTGTTCAAAGATGGATTTCCTGCGGAATAGATGAAACTGATAGATAACTCAACAAGTACGAACTTAGACCACTAGCTAACCTGTGCTAAGTGCCCTAATCGATTTCAAGTCAAGGGTCTTGAATCGGGTTCTTAGGACTAGACTCAACAATGTGAGAATCACACTAAGATAAACGAGACAATAATGCAATTCCAAAGATTTACTTGTATAAGACTCAAGTATTGCGGACTCAAGAATAACAAGGTTCAACCAACTTGAACAAGGGGCGGAGATTGAAGAGATTAACTCAATTTATCAAATAACAGCCAAGTTTCTAAGGAGGCCAAGAGGCTCCTTATATAGGTTACAAAATAACCCTAATTCCATAAAAGGAATATTACATACAGTAGACACCTAACTAATTAATTAAAGAGTCAGAGACTAAATAAATAAAAGCAATAAACACGTGCAGCTTCTGGACAACAGAAACGGACAAGTGCCGATAGAGGTAGGAACCAATCGGGCAGGATCCGTTTCATTCAAGGGCAGATAGGCGCTAAAACGGACACGCGGAAATGTTGAAGCAAACGGCAACGGATGAGTCAAAACGGTAAGTGCCGTTTTGAGAGAAACGGACGCGTGCCGATAGAATGGTCAAATGCCGTTTGACCAATGCCGATTGTGCCAATTGATCAAGTGTCGTTGGGAGCATAACGGTCAATTGCCGTTGTGAGCATAACGGTCAATTGCCGTTTGACCCACGTCATCATCGGTCAAGGCAAAAGTGAGAAGATTCACTATCTTTGCCGTCTTCTCCCTAAGTGCAGCCCTCTCACTTGTCATCTCATATTCTAGCTCTTTGTGGATGAGGGATGACAATCGGTCTTGAAGTCGTTGGGCTCTGGCTCGAGTCATTGGACCAGCTGGTGGTAATGGTAACTGGATGCGTGGATTCGCATCATTCCCTCCCCATTCGGAAGGATTCGTCCTCGAATCCGTATCGGCATCACCCGCAAGTCCATACTCGTCATCTGTATCAAACAAAACTAAGTCAGAAACATTGAAAGTGGAGCTAACGACACCATACTCACTCGGCAACGTCAGTTTATAGGCATTGTTGTTGATCTTCTCAACAATCTGGAACGGTCCGTCTCCTCTAGGCGATAGCTTGCCGCGGCGTTGGTCAGGAAAACGCTCCTTGCGCATATGCAACCAGACCCAATCGCCAACCTGAAACGTGACTAGCCGTCGGCCCTCGTTCCGTTTCTGCACAAGCTTCTCATTCGAACGCTCAATGTTCTGTTTTGCCTTAGCATGTAATTGCTTGACAAAATCAGCCTTTTGTTCACCATCTAAACTTGCAACATCACTCAACGGTAAAGGAGTTAAATCCAAAACAGTTCTAGGATTAAATCCATAAACAAGCTCAAACGGCGAGTAATGAGTAGTAGAATGAACAGCTCGGTTGTAAGCAAATTCGATAAACGGTAAATGATCAACCCAAGTAGAAACATGCTTACGAACTAAGGTGCGCAAAAGGGAGCCAAGAGTCCGATTTACCACCTCTGTTTGGCCATCCGTTTGTGGGTGATAAGAAGTAGAATATAACAATTTAGTACCAAGTTTCTTCCACAAGACACGCCAAAAATGACTAAGAAACTTAGTATCCCTATCACTCACAATCGTCAAAGGAATTCCATGCAAACGTACTACTTCACGAAAGAATAAATCAGCAATTTGAGTAGCATCACAAGTAGTAGAACATGGAATAAAATGGGACATTTTCGAAAATCTGTCCACTACAACAAAAACAGAATCCTTGCCGTTTTTAGACTTAGGCAGTCCGACAACAAAATCCATGGATAAATCGGTCCAAGGATGAGAAGGAACAGGTAACGGCATGTACTCTCCATGACCAACAGACTTAGATTTGGCTCTACGGCAAACTAAACATCTAGCGATGATGCGCACAACATCACGCTTCATGTGAGGCCAATAAAAATGATCATTCAAAACATCTAAAGTCTTAGTCACGCCAAAGTGGCCCATCAAACCACCACTATGGGCTTCATGCACAAGTAATTCACGAAGAGAGCAATGAGGAATACACAAATGTTTTCCCCGAAATAAATACCCCTCATGCTTATAGAATTTAGAACCAGAAACAGAAACACCATGCATATAAATATTACCAAAATCAGAATCGGTAGCATAGAGTTCTATGATGTGTGAAAATCCAAGCAACTTAGCATTAAGAGAAGTAATTAACACATACCGTCGAGATAGTGCATCGGCAACAATGTTCTCTTTACCTTGCTTGTACTGAATATGATAAGGGAAAGCTTCAATAAATTCCATCCAAGCGGCATGTCTCCGATTTAGCTTCCCTTGTCCCTTGAGGTACTTCAAGCTCAAATGATCAGTGTGGATGATAAACTCTCTCGGCATCAGGTAGTGTTGCCATGTCTCCAATGCGCGAACAAGGGCATAGAATTCCTTGTCATATGTCGGGTACCTGAGCTGAGCATCCTTGAGCTTCTCGCTGAAATAGGCAATCGGCCGTTTCTCTTGCAGCAGAACGGCGTCGATTCCTAACCCGCTGGCGTCACACTCTATCTCAAACGCCTTAGTGAAATCGGGCAAAGCTAGTACTGGAGCAGTACAAAGCCGGTCCTTTAGTGTAGCAAACGCCTCTGCATGTGGCTGTTCCCATCGGAAGGCAGTATTCTTCTTCGTTAGATCATTCAAGGGAACAGCGATGGTGCTAAAGTCCTTCACAAATCGCCGATAGAAGCTTGCCAAGCCATGGAAGGATCTGACGTCACTAACGGTCTTGGGCGTTGGCCACTCCTGAATCGCGCGGATCTTTTCTTCATCCACTTTAACGCCATCTGTACTCACAATAAAACCAAGAAAACCAACTTGTTCTATTGCGAAAGAACACTTACTAGGTTTAGCAAATAATTTCTGTTCACGAAGTGTTAGAAAGACTTCCCTAAGATGTAAAACATGCTCATCAAAGGATTTGCTATAGATTAAAATGTCATCAAAATAAACTACAACAAATCTGCCAAGGAAGTGCCGAAGTACATGGTTCATTAATCTCATAAAGGTGCTAGGAGCATTAGTTAAACCAAACGGCATAACCATCCATTCATATAAACCGTACTTTGTTTTAAAAGCAGTTTTCCATTCATCCCCTTCTTTCATGCGAATTTGGTGGTAGCCACTCATTAAGTCGATTTTAGAAAAGATTTTGCTGCCACTTAATTCGTCTAACATATCATCTAAACGAGGAATAGGGTGACGATATTTTACAGTGATTTTGTTGATTGCCCGGCAATCAACACACATTCGCCAAGTGTCATCCTTCTTCGGGACTAGAATGACTGGAACGGCACATGGAGACAGACTCTCCCGAACGTACCCACGTGCAAGCAAATCGTCCACTTGCCGTTGTAGCTCCTTGGTTTCCTCTGGATTGGATCGGTAAGCAGGCCGATGTGGAATTGCCGATCCAGGGATAAAGTCAATCTGATGTTCAATGCCTCGAATCGGAGGTAAACCACACGGTATCTCCTCGGGTAGAACATCTTCAAATTCCTGCAAGAGAGAAGAAACACCAATCGGAACGGTAGGCTGTCGATCCGTTGTACCCGTTAGTAAACAGTAAGAACGGAAACGGATGAGAAAAAGGGGACGGCTTTTGCCAATAGGATTTTGAGAAGAAACGTTTTCCTCAACGTTGCTCCCCTTGGCATATACACTCAATTTCTTTTTATTTGACTCTCCTTTTCTCTCAATGCCACTCTTAGCACGCTTACTCTTTTCGTGCGAATGTTTACTCTCTCTCTCTGCATGCTTGCTGTTTTCATGTGAATGTTGAAGGCTCACACACTCAATATTTTGCTCTTTATGTTTCACTCTCAAGCCTTCTTTTTCATTCTCAAGCTGTTTGGCAATTTCATACTCAACATGGGACTTAGCAAGCCATTGCTGATCTTCAAACACTTCAGCTTGGGTTAACGGTGCCAAGGTGAATTTCTTGCCATCCTTTACTATCTTGTAGAGATTGCGCTTCCCTTCATGATTCGCCTCTCTATCAAACTGCCATGGTCGGCCAAGGAGGATGTGGCTAGCTTGCATTGGCACAACATCACAGAGAACTTCATCATTGTATTTGCCGATCCTAAACTTCACAAGTACTTGTTTGGTCACCTTAATACCGTTAGCATCCGTCATCCAATGTAGATGATACGGTTTCGGATGCTTCATTGTTGGCAAGGCCAACTTGTAGACCATCAACGCACTGGCACAGTTTGCACAGCTGCTGTTGTCAATAATAATGGAGCATCCTTTGTTATCAATCACACCTCGGGTGTGAAACAGATTGGTCCGTTGCTCCTCATCACACACTTCCTCGGTGGTCTGGACGCTCAGGTTCCGTCGGACCACCAGTAACCGAACCTTCTCTCTCTCCTGATAGTCACTATCGGAATCGGAACTGCTATCGGGCTCGGGTGCTGATTGTGCTGGCTCATCGTCCGATTCCTCCTCTCCATTCGGCCGGATGATAAAGACTCTCCTATTTGGGCATTCTGATTTCTTATGCCCTCGACCGTTGCACTTGAAACACACAATGTCTTTAGTGGCTGGTCGATCCACGGGTGGAGTGTAAGGTTTTGTAGTTACCGTTTTGGAAGGGATAACGGCACTGGCAGGATTCTTTGAAACGGTCGGAACCGTTTTATCGTCCTTACTCCAAGATGACTTCTTCCAAGGCGTAGAACCGGTAGGCCGAGAAGAATTCTTAGCCTTCCGATGCTTCTCAATCTTTTGAGCCATATGAAGCATCTCCTCGATAGTGTGGTATTGCGTCAGCTCCAAAGCATCGGCAATTTCTGCGTTCAAACCAGCACTGAACCTAGCCATCGTTACCTCAGGTTCCTCAGTAATCTTTGCTTGTGCTAAAGCAATCTCCATCTCATTGAAGTAGGCTCCAACACTCTTGCTGCCTTGTTTTAAGGTCTGAAGCCGTTGATGAAGCTGACGGTGAAAGTGAATCGGAACAAACCGTTGCCTCATTGCCTGTTTCATCTCGCCCCAATTAGCAATCGGACTAGCATAAACGGCTGCTCTCTTCAGGTTGAGCTGCTCCCACCAATGACTAGCATAGCCACTGAATTCAACGGCTGCCAGCTGAACCTTTTTACTCTCCGAATAATTGTGGCATAAAAAGATAGCGTCTAGCTTCCGTTCCCAAGTCAGGAATGCATCAGGGTCATCGGTACCCTCAAACGGCGGTATCTTCATTTTGATGCTGCTGAGATTAGCATCCAAACGGTCATCTTCCCGTTCTCTTCTATCTTCACGACGAATTCGTCTTTCCCCTCTCGGTCCATCTCGAGCATATATCCAACCTTCCCCTCCGTCAGGTTCTTCTTCCAGATCGTGTTGTGGAAGTTGTGGGCCACGTCTAGCAAGTCGTCTGGGACGAACGTTGGCAAGATCACGCTGCCGATTCGCTTCACGTAGGCGACGGACGTCGTCTTCCTCGTCGGACGGTTCACTCATATGTCCATCGGCTCTGTCGTCAGCTGCTCTCGGATTCGGGTTTAGAGTAGTTAACGCTTCGACTCTAGCCATCCTTGCATCGGCAGTTAGTTGCCGTTCGGTCATGGCTCTAAGTTGTTCCGTTATGTTGGCCAACATAGCCGACAGATCGGGTTGTACTCCTTCTTGAGACATATGTAAGTACCTGAAATTTACAACACAAAAGAAAACGTAAAATTGCACTAACCTAGCGCTCCCTCACGTGTTTACTCTCGTGTTTAAACACTCTATTAATCTCACAAAAATCACACACAATCTCCTGCAATGTTCAAGCGTTAGTAAGACTCAAGAATCCAAAGGAAAGCTGCCAAGAAGACTCTCAAGGGACAACTAGCTTCAAACAAAACGGGATACTTGGTATTTGATTAATTGCAAGATCAAACAACTAAACAAATATCAAGTGGAGTGGAAGACAATATTAAAGAATCAAAGAAAAGCTTTATTTGACTCGAACGACTCAAACAAAAGTAATCCTCAATCTTTGGTATATTTGGTGCATGGGTGAGAGAATAAACTAAGTTTTGCCCTTTAATAAGTGGAAGACAAAAACAGAGAATATTCCTATGGGAAAAGATAGTGGGTGCGGGACAAAACAAAGTGGAAGGATGGGTTGCCTTCTACTTTTCAGAGTACTTTTGTGCAATTCTAAAAGTACACTCAATAAAATATTTGCACATGCAATCCCAATAATTTTGACAGATGTGGGATCGGTCAACAAACAACACAAATCAATTTTTCCAATCACTGGAATGAATCAAATCATGGGTCTTTTTTTTTTTTTTTTTTTTTTATCCTGAACGCACAAAATCCAGTTTTAGTAGAATGTTTGTAACTTGCGTTTCAGATGTCCAAATCACTCGATTCCTTTTTGATTTGGAATCTACACAGATATAGCTTTCTAACGACACCAATATCACCCAATTCGGATACCAACTGATATGTTAAAACAATTTTGATAACTGACCAGAATTTGCACATATACTAACCAAGTACAGCAAGGAAATCGGTTCTGGAATGGAGTAGAAAGATTTACCGATTTCAACAATGAAAACTTGAAACAAAGAACGATACTTACCAATCTTTGAACGCCTTAAGCTCCGCTACCAACTGATACGATCCTGGTTCCTTAGGATGCGTAACACCAACTGTGATCTTTGTTCAAAGATGGATTTCCTGCGGAATAGATGAAACTGATAGATAACTCAACAAGTACGAACTTAGACCACTAGCTAACCTGTGCTAAGTGCCCTAATCGATTTCAAGTCAAGGGTCTTGAATCGGGTTCTTAGGACTAGACTCAACAATGTGAGAATCACACTAAGATAAACGAGACAATAATGCAATTCCAAAGATTTACTTGTATAAGACTCAAGTATTGCGGACTCAAGAATAACAAGGTTCAACCAACTTGAACAAGGGGCGGAGATTGAAGAGATTAACTCAATTTATCAAATAACAGCCAAGTTTCTAAGGAGGCCAAGAGGCTCCTTATATAGGTTACAAAATAACCCTAATTCCATAAAAGGAATATTACATACAGTAGACACCTAACTAATTAATTAAAGAGTCAGAGACTAAATAAATAAAAGCAATAAACACGTGCAGCTTCTGGACAACAGAAACGGACAAGTGCCGATAGAGGTAGGAACCAATCGGGCAGGATCCGTTTCATTCAAGGGCAGATAGGCGCTAAAACGGACACGCGGAAATGTTGAAGCAAACGGCAACGGATGAGTCAAAACGGTAAGTGCCGTTTTGAGAGAAACGGACGCGTGCCGATAGAATGGTCAAATGCCGTTTGACCAATGCCGATTGTGCCAATTGATCAAGTGTCGTTGGGAGCATAACGGTCAATTGCCGTTGTGAGCATAACGGTCAATTGCCGTTTGACCCACGTCATCATCGGTCAAGGCAAAAGTGAGAAGATTCACTATCTTTGTCGTCTTCTCCCTAAGTGCAGCCCTCTCACTTGTCATCTCATATTCTAGCTCTTTGTGGATGAGGGATGACAATCGGTCTTGAAGTCGTTGGGCTCTGGCTCGAGTCATTGGACCAGCTGGTGGTAATGGTAACTGGATGCGTGGATTCGCATCATTCCCCCACAAACTTCTGCTTAGTTGGTCTACCTCTTTTCTTACATGGTATGGCATTAGGGTCCTTGGGTGGTCTCCCTCTCTTCTTTTTTGGTGCAGCTGGTGCAACAGGCTGGACAGAGAAGGGTACAACTGCCTCATGAGTAGGATATGGTGGTGCAATAGGCTGGACACCTTCACTTGAGTTTGAACTTCCTTCAGTCAGGTCCTCGGCAGTTAGTGGCGGCTGAGACAGGAATGGAACATCAAATGTTTCCGATTGTGGTGCAACTGGTGCCTCCTCATGTTGTGCTACTGGTGCCTCCCCAGCTTGTGCAACTGGTGCCTCCCCAGCTTGTGCAATTGGGGCCTCCTATAAAGCAATGAACATATGCGAGATCAAGTAATATTAAGCAATGAACAAAATTTACAACACCATCTCATATAAAGCAATGAACAAATTTTCGGAAAACAATTACCTTTCTCTTCGGGCAACCTGCCCTGTTATGTCCACGCTGAAAGCATACCCCACAAGTAATCAACGTCCCTTTCCTTGACAATTTTATGCCTGTGCCTACAGCTGCCTCCCAATCCTCCAAAATTCTTCTCCTTTTAGGTCTTCCCCTTGCTGCAGCCAGACTTGGCGGACGAATTGGACCTTTGCCACTCTTTGGCCAAAACTTAGGGCCATTCACACATCTAATAGTGTACTTGTATGACTTCGCATACATGGCCTTCGTGTAGTAATGGCTGATATATTGCTCCACATTTTGCTTGTTGAACCTTATTGCACAAATTGCATGCCCACAAGGTATCCCTGTCAAGTCCCATAATCTGCAACTACATGTATGCTTTCTCAAACTGACAATGTACTTGTCAGTTATGTCAGTACACCTCCCTACCTCAATACCAGTAGAGCAAGCATGAAGGATCCTAAAATTTCTGCTTATGTCTCTATTAAACTCAATCTTTGACCAAATCCTACCCCCATAATCACCCTTAAACGTGTCCATAAATTTCCTCCTGTCAATAGTTCTCTTTATAACCATAAGTCTAACTTTTTCTAGAAGAGAAACTATGGACTTGAACCTAGCTGGCAAGATAAAACTATTGAAAGATTCACACATGTTATCAACTACATCTGACCTACAATTAGTATTTGTAAAGAAAGACTTACACCAAAGCTGGGGATTAGCATTCTCAAAATCTGCCTTTGCATCAGTTCCAAGTTCCCCCAATTTGTTCAACTCTATCTCATAGTCCTGCCTGGTGCTAGCTTTACATGTTGCCCAAACTGTCTTTGTAACTCCCTACCACCATCTTTTTCCTCCACTTGGCAAATATATGCCTTGCGCACCTCCTATGCTCTGCATGTGGCATGAGGTCATATATAGCTCTGACAAGGCCCTGAAAAGTCATTTATACCGGCTAGATTAATATAATATATCATATATAAACCATCTGTCCAACTAACTACATTAAAATATGTAAAACCAAACATATGTAGTCCCACCAGCATTGAAATATGTACAACCAAACAATATGTAGTCCCACCAACATTTAAATATGTACAACCAAACATTAACTAAAACCACCAGCATTGAAATATGTAAAACCAAACAATTGTAAAACCACCATCATTAAAATATACATACCTTTTGTTGGTCACTGCAGAATGTCCACCCACCACCAGTCCCACCAGCAATATTCAAATCAGCCATCAACAATAAAAAGAACCACTTCCAGGTCTTCATGTCTTCTTTCTCAACCACTGCCCAAGCCAATGGGTACATCTGATTGTTGGCATCCCTACCCACTGCTGCCAATAATTCTCCCTTAAAAGGTCCTTTGAGGAATGCCCCATCAACTCCAATGACAGGCCTGCAACCATCCTTGAAACCTCTCTTCATTGCAGCAAAACAAACATAAAACCCTCTAAAAACCCTTTCCCCCTCAACTTCTGCAATGTCCAATGCAATGGTGCTATTGGCATTACTCCTTCTCAGCTCATCAGCATAGTCTTCTAATCTATCAAATTCCAAGTCCACATTCCCTTGCAATACTGACATAATCCTCTGCTTAGCATACCGACATTGAGTCATTGAAGGCTCAATTGTCCATTTTGCATATACACCATCGAAGATCTCTTGTTGTGTCATTGTTAAGGCTGACAACCCTCTTTTCCTGATGAAATATCCAGCTATCACCCTATAAGTTAACCTTAAGCTCTTTAACACTTCCTTACAGTTATGAGTATGACTTGGTTGACAAGTTTTTACTTTCCAGTCTCCACTCCTAGTATCTATGCTGCATAGAATCCTCCAATCACAATCTTCATCTTTACATTCAGCTCTACATCGATTTCCTTCATCTTTCACATACTTAATGTCTCTATGATGGTGGAGAGCCAATTTGTTTATAGCCATCTTGAACTGGGCCTTGTTTAGGAATTTCTGGCCAGTAAAAAAAATAGGAACTTTGTCTGCAGGTTTGTAAAACTGAGATCTTGAAGGCCTTCGAGTGACAGATTCAAGATCATCATCACTTGTTTCCATAAAGCTGCCTTCATCATCACTGTAGTTTGGTTCTCCATCATTGATATTACCAGACAGTAATTTTTCCACTTGATCATCCATTATGTCTTCGGCATTCATATTATCTAGCTCTTCAGCCTCCAGCTCAGCTGCAACCTGCTCCATTTTCTTCTTCTTTTTCCTTGTTTTCTCCAATAATCCCTTCAATACCTTCCTCCCCGCAATCAACTCTTCATCTTCATTATCAGTTAACTCCTCCACATCGACTAAGTATTCTGCAGGGACTCGGAAACCATTAGCCTTGTCCCCACCTAGAGCTATTTCAACATCGTTAGTACCTGTCAAACCAGAAATATTCCCTGTTAATGTAAACAGAGAAGATGACTTAGCAAGTTAATTAATATTAACTTAAAAGCATTAATATAATTTGCAGAAATAATATTTCACCGGTCATTTGAAAATAAAAAAGTACCTTTAAACTCTTCACCACCATTCAAATGTTCCTCATGCTGTTGCAGACCACCATCATTCCATTCCTGCTCATCACCTTCACCTTCAACATCGTTAGTACCTGTCAAACCAGAAAAATACCCAGTTAATGTAAACAGAGAAGATGACTTAGCAAGTTAATTAATATTAACTTAAAAGCATTAATATAATTTGCAGAAATAATATTGCACCAGTCATTTGAAAATAAAAAGTACCTTTAAACTCTTCACCACCATTCAAATGTTCCTCATGCTGTTGCAGACCACCATCATTCCTTTCTTGCTCTCTACCTTCACCTTCACCTTCACCTTCAAACTCCACATGCTGCTGCTGATCACCATCATTCCTTTCTTGCTCACTACCTTCACCTTCACCTACAAACTCCACATGCTGCTGCTGCTGATCACCATCATTCCTTTCTTGCTCACTACCTTCACCTTCAAATTCAACATGTTGTTGCTGATCACCATCAGTGACTCCATTCTCCAAATTAAAGTCATCCACTCCTACATTATCCATTAGTTCCTCCATAAATCGACCCTCCACTGTAGCCTCCTCAATATCATCCTCATCATCCCCTCCCCAATCATCATCATCCCCTCCCCAATCATCATCATTATCTTGGACATATCCATCACTAACAGTACCATTTGTAGAGTCATTACGCATAATTAATCCAGCAAATACCCTTACTTTCTGGCCCATTACGTTTCCACTGCTGCAACTCTCATCAATTCTAAAGTCATCCACCTCATTAACTCTGCATCTACCACTGTCAATTTCATTTTCATCTCCTCTCTCGTCCCCACTCTTCAAATCATTACTATCTATGTACTTCTCTTCCTCATTATTTAAACCAAGTCTTATACCTGTCAGCTTTGGGTTATCGGTTGACAACAAAGGGTGAAATTTATCACCATGTTCCACATAGACAATACCCTCACCACCAGTTAATAAATAGCTAACCAAGGGCATAATAGTAGCATCATCAACAATCATAACAGTAGAGTGAGAGTTGGGGAGTTTAAAATGAAAACAGTTAACGTTTTTTAACCCCATATGTGCACACCAGTTTAACAACAAGAGGAATGTCATCGTGTTAGGATCCACATTCTTATCGTCAACATAACCCCCCACATATTTCAATTTATTACCCTTCCACAATACTACCCCACCAAAATGTAAACGTAGTCTGGCCATAGAGCCCACACAATAGAAACCTTAATTAACCGACAGGACCACAACGACAGCTACCTTACACCACTATGAAAGATTCCAATAAAACAAACGTACCAACAGAAGCATTAAACCCTCGTTCTTTACCATACAGTAACTCACGCGCGCGTCCTCTTCACCACCTCGCAAATCAATCGTCCGTCGAGATCTAACTCCCTCAAAACCACAACGTGTTTCCGCCAAACCTGCTTCACCACTGATTTCTTGGTTCTTCTTGATCGTTGATAAATTTTTTGTGTCTGTTTTAGGGCTTGCGAGTACGCCTGAGTGTGGAGAATGGGAAAAGTTAGGGTTTTTTTTGGAACGCGTTGTTGTTGGGATTAGGGTTGTTGTCTGTTTGTTCGCAACAAAAGGAAAGGTGAAAAGATAGACGACGCAGCGGATGAAGAAGGCAAAAGATGGATGACGCAGCGGACGAGGAAGACAAAAGATGGACGACGGAGCGGTGAGAGGGTTGTGGGTGGGTGGGCCCCCCCATTTGACACGTGGCTGACGACGTGGAAGCTAGATGATGTGGCACGCAGCCAGTGGATGACGAGGCACATGACGGTGCCACGTCATGATTCTGTAACGTTAGGGTCGCGATTGAACAATTTTGCGAAGACCAGGGTTGAGATTAATTAATGTCAGAGTCCAGGGTTGCGATTAAACAAAATATTAAAGTCCAGGGTTGATTTTTATCATTTTCCCGAGTAATTAACTACTCTCTCCATCCATAAATAACTGACGTTTTAACTTTGGGCACGCATATTAAGGAGACCGAATGACTCACTATTTGATCCCAAAAAAATCCGTATTTTTTTTCGAACGTCAAAACGTCAGTTATTTATGCACGGAGTATTAATTAAGTAGTATATAATAAATGAAATTTGAGGTAAATGAACAGTGGTTTTACTCTTGACATGGGTTTTGTGACAAAATAGTTGACGTCAACTACTGTTTTTTTTTTTGTCGCTGCAAGTGTAAAATATTTTTGATTAAACTCTTGATTAATTAATTTAATTTTTATGTTTGAAAAAAAAATTCAATCAAATTTAACCCCATATTTTATTTAGTACATGTATTCCTAAAATATTTTCAACTAAATTCATATATAATTAATTTAGTCTTTATTTCTGTGTTCCTAAAAGATTTTAAATCAAATCTAACTCTGCAAAGCGAGACTCAAATTGCTAGTTAACTAAAGATATAAACCGAAATGAGATTTTGAACAGTGATTTTCAGGGTTGAAAATGGTTCAAGGAGGAAATAGTTGATGTCATCTATTTTATTCTCATCTGTTTTTTCTTTAACTTTTATTTGCTGATTCATCTGATCTCTAAGTGCATAGAAGAATTTCAATTAAACTCTTATATAATTATTTTAGTCGTCATATTTATAAAATATTTTCAATTAAACTCCTAAATGCTTCATTTAATCCTTGTGTTCATAATTAACTTCCAATCAAATCTAGCTTCATGCTTAATTTAGTCATTGTGTTCGTAAAATATTTTCAATTAAACTCCTATAATTTAGTCCCTATATTCATAAAAAATAAAAAATTTAACCTTTAAATGATTAATTTAATCCTCGTCATCGTAAGAAATTTCCAATCAAACCTAGCCCTACATTTAATTTAGTTCTATGTCTTCGTAAAAAAAACTCAATCAAACTTCTATGTGATTAATTTAATCTTTATGTTGTAATATATGTCCAATTAAACCTTTAAGTTATTAATTTAATCATGTTAATAGAAAATTTCCAATCAATCCTTTGCTAGTGTACATATATATTGGATTGTTATTACCATTTTCTTAAAAGAAAAGTGAAAACTTATAATCTATTTTCTTAGTTTAGTTCTTAAAATGTAACTCTCTCGATGATAGAGCTAGAAATTAACTATTAGGTTCATCCGGCCCAAAACTCCTAAAAGCTATTTCCTCTCACAAACCTAAGTTTGTCTCATATTTGTGTCGAAACTCCTCCTGGCGACCAGACTCAAGAAGTAGAGTCCTACTCAACTTTTTTGTCTCCAGATTGTCTCTAAAAGTCATAAATAAATCTGATTCAATCTCTCACGGGTGGGAATTCCTATCCCCAAGCTAAGATTCCTCCCCACCTCTAGGAGATGCATAGCTCTACTAAAATACTATCATTCTTCTTTATAAATAGAGAGCGAACCACCCACGTTGCCAAGGTACATATACTACACGATTTATACACACAAACCCTAAATCGCCTAGCAGATTTGAGCGTCGGAGTGGTCTCCCAAAGGACAACCCTTGGGACCATTTATTAATTCTTGGTTGTGTTGTGCGCAAGTTTTCCAGAAAGAATATCAACTCACGACAACTAGAAATGTAAAAAGGGTGCGATGTAACATTTTAGTCACGACACCTACTGAGACACCTACTGAAAAACAGAGAATTCTAAATTTGGAGTCTTAGAAATATAACATTCTCAAAACTCAATAATGCTTAAAATACTACTTTACCCCAAATTTTAAGAATCAATCCGACTAAAGAAAGAGTAAAAGTTTCAACAAATGATATATATGGGTTGGGTAAGTCCCATAATAAGCCCATATGCCAAAAACTAATGTGAACCACCTTCACATATATAATATAGCAGAGGCCCAAATTACCAAGGCCCAACTATATACCAAACTATCTACTGGCTTCAGCGCGCCAGCCCACAAGTCGTTTATTCCAGATGTGGTTATTGGTTAAAGATCATCAGGTCAAGCAAGCGAATATTAATTGTATATTATTATACCCAAAAATAAAAAAATTTGTGGGTATTATAAATCTCAGAGATCTTATTCCACAATATATAACACCACGACCACATGTATGATTTTGCATGATGAAAGGGCGGACTTTCACAACGGAAGCCTTATTACAAAATTAGTTATCGGATTAGGTTGCTAATTAGTATTAATTAAGCAAGCCCATAATAAACAATGACTGATTAATTGGGTATATATTTGATGTGAGAAATGTTTAGAAATTGACACGGGAACGGTAAGTTTGTCCTGGTTGCCACCCATCAGGAATGACGGCGGTGGCGACAAGGGTCTTTCCGGCCTGGAGCGTGGTTAGCTTGATGGAGAGCGGCGCGCGTAGAACCGAGCCACCGGAGTCAAGCTTCCAAACAGCACCCCAAGACTGTTGCATGGAGAGCCATGAGTCGGAATACAGGGCTTGTTTCAATTCCACCGAAGCAAGATCACCATCCCCATTCTCGAATTCTACTAGTGTTGCAAAGTAATAGGGATTGGAACCTGAATCCACGTGGAATGCTATCTCCATACCCGGATAGTTGCAGTCAACCCTGTAAAGCAAACATCAATTGAAATACATTATTTTATTCTTATAATCATTCTAAATCGGTATAGACTAATTAATTAATTTTGTAATATTAATAAATCTAACAACTTATATTTTACTCCCGAGTTACACTATGATAAATTGAAATATGATTTGGTCCAACAAAAGTAACATGGGCAAATATTTGACTTACAGGGCTAGTATATTATGTGGTCCTTATTTTTGTGTGGAGCCTCCATGCATTCCCAACTTTACCATAAAACTAGAAGAAATTAATGCAATTGATACAAATTACATCATGTGATTCACTAAATATACAATTCTTACTCTTTTTCTTTGGTATACAATTCTTACTTCTTTCTCATTTCAATTAATTAGATTTTTTTCTCACATCTAATTAATTATAAAAGATTTGCCTCTTGATTTCCTTAATATTAGGTGAGGTATACTTCAAATATTCAGAGCGAGCAATTAGGGGCATAGATGTATGTTACAGAAATCAATTTATTTTTGGCAAATGTAAAATTTCCCTTTTAATTCGAAATTGTCAACAATCAATTGGAAGAAATTATATAGGTACATATATACCTTTGGTATTGAATTTGCAAGACCCCCGCGTTACGGAGCTGGTCAGCCTGGCCAGAGATGGCCATGGCTCCAAAAGCAGTGCCGCTTAAATCAAAATGAGTGGACTCTGCGGTGCACTCTGGACACTCATCCATGATCACCACCATCACTGGCTGCGCCGAGCAAGCCAAATTCGTCGTGCATTTCACCTATTTAATAAAATCGGACCCACCAATCAAGGCGTTAGTTAATCAATTACACTTAATAAATTAATTGCATAAAAACTTATTTTTCCTTAAGCCAAGATTCAAGATCTTGCAGGCTAGATATAATATAAAATATACGTAAAGAAAATCCGCTGTAAAGTTAGTTTTTTTCTTAATGTAATAAATAACAAAACGCTAAGAGCATTCAATTTTTATATGATATATTATATAATTGTGTGTTCAGTATTGCACCTGATAACACGCTCCACATCCTTTGCCTGATTTGTACAGAGAAGGACCTCCGGCAGATACCATTGAAGAAAACGGCGGCTGCCCAACTGTAGCCCCATATCCACAAGCTCCCCCTACACACACGCGCGAAACGATTTAATTTATTTCAACCAATTTATCATAGAAGCGAATGAATGGTGTACTTAGTGTCTCCAATAAAATCTGGTTTATCGGAAAAAAAACTTAATTATTATTTAATAGGTAACGTTCTTACAACCTACAACATATGTATGTATGTATGTATGTATAGTATGAATATTATTTACCATCGGTTCCGTAGCCATTGGGGCTACCGTACCAGGTTGCTCCGGCGGGTGACCAATCAGAATCTGAATCATGCAACTTTGAGACATTGAGGAGCCTGGGATTGAAGCAGTTGCACGAGTGCAGCGATAACACAACTGTAAGAATCAGGACAAGGAATAATGTTGTTGGGTTTTGAGGCAAAGCACCCATTTTCTTAATTTTCTGTAAGATGTAATTACTAATTAATTAGTGCCACAATATATACTTGCAAGATTTTGATTAATAATTGAGCTTTTTTCTGCTTTAAGCGTATATTAGAGCGGTATTTATAGACGGGCGACCAGTGCATGGCTGCTAATGCACCCAACTATCAGCGGCCACGTGGTACAGCAGTTACTAAGTGTGATTGCCCCTAATTACGACTAATTATACAGTACACCTGATGTGATTTGTCACTCTGTGCACACATTCACATTAGCTAATAAAAAAGTTCCACATTAGTGTTGATGGTTATAAGAACGTGGTGAGATAAACGTCAAATGAACTCGTCCAAATATAACCACCTTATTAATTTTAGTGCATGCCTAATTAAAATATCGAGTATATTATAATTTTTTTCATAATTACTAACCATGTGCCGTGTCTACCGTGGGAATTTAAGGTGTGGAAAATGAATATTCTTATGGGCCAACACCGCACATTTCCCTTTTTAGATTTGGGTTTTCTTGTTGGAAAAATTATATAATACATTTAATATACTAACCAGTGTGCACCTAAACTAATAAAATATTTATATATGAATGAATTTTTTAAAAAATTTATCTCACCACTATCTAAATTTATAGTATTAATTTAAAATTTTAACAAAATCAGCTAAAAAAAGGAAATAATTAAACAAACTAACAAATTAAAAAATAAAACAACTTATTATTTCCAACTTCCTTCAATAATAGTCCCGTCAACCAGTAGCATAATTAGTGGCGGTGTGGATGATTTGATTGGATCTTATTAATCATTCAATTCTTGTCTCATTTGCAAAGGCTTTGAAATGTCATTATGGTTCGTATTAGGAAACTTCATTACTGCAGGGTATGCGTTTGCTATATAATTGAACAAGTATATATTCCTCAAAACAGGAAAGAAAATTCCCATTATAATAATTAGCTTTTCTTCCCTTCGTTACTCCATAATGATATACATTCACTAAACTCGATTCAAATGCACTTATTCTTATTGAGCCCGCTTAAATTAGGAAAAAACTTGGGTACATACGATGTACCCAATACTCAGTACATCATGATTTAGGATGATGACACCTACCCCAAATAGTGCTAGAATACCACTATTCTTGACACTTTTGGACACTATTTAGAGTAGGTGTCATCATCTTGGATCATGATGTACTGAGTAGTGGGTACATCATATGTACCCAAGTTTTACTGCTTAAATTACCATCTTTCCTTTAGTAAATTTTATTTATTTTTATAAAATTTAATTAACTTATTTGTTATTTTTATTTTTATCACAATTTTATGTTTGTGAATTTTTTTTTTCTGTGATGCCCAGTCCTTTATTTATGGGGTTTAATTGTTTATTGTGTTCCTTTGAGTTTTAGTTTGTGAAAAGTATGCGATGAGATCTCACAATTAGGAAAATTATTAATTTCAACTAGCAATGAAAACGAAAATCTAACACTAGTGCTATTACTAGAAGATAAAAAGTAGGATTTTTATTTTTTGTATTTTTTTTATTTTAAAAATGATTAAAAAAAAACATACTTTTGATTATTCTATGTTCGATATTCATTTCATTAGCATTGTCCAATGTGAGGAGTCATTTCTTTATTATCGATTCAACTCTATCTTTAACACACAAATAAACGATGCACCTGAGCCTGAAGTGGTAGTATTAGAAGGTGTGTTCAAGAACACAAATTTTTTTTTTAATTAATCTCTCTTGTGCAAATTAAATGTGTCTTTCTCGCATCCCAATATTAAGTAGGTTTAATACTAAAAATACAATTAAAAGTTACAGTAAAAATAAATTTTAAAACAACGTTTAATTCACACGGGAGGGGGTAATTAATTGAAATTACCAGTGGTGTGGTGTGGTTACTGTGGTAGAGCCGTAGAAGCGTGGCGTTTCCGTTGGGACGGTTGAATGTGGGGCCACCTTGCAGGAGCCCAACAACTTACTAGACGGTTTCTATTCGGTGGGCCTCCCATGCTTCGTGGGTCCCACCACCATATTTTGCTTGTAATAATAGCTGATTCAGAGAATGAGCGCTTCCTCCCATTGACAATGCCAACTGCCAAGTCCTCAATTTTCTAAAATAAAATATTGAAAAAATAGAAAACTATTAAAATGACATTGCTTATTTTTATTTATTTATAGGCCTATATTTTTGCCACTAACAAATAATTAGTTCATTAGTTATTTTACTAGTATAAAAAATATCAGCTAGTAAAATCTCAAATTCGCCTTTCACTTCTATCTATAAAAAAAAGTGGCATAAGCTAAAATAATTTATATAATTTCAATTGGATAGATACGTACGGACTACGGAAGATAAATTGCAAGATTATTTAAACGAGGAGAAGGGGTCGATAATGTAGCCGTTGAAAATTTTACCTGATGGTCGATCGGACGGTCAAGTCCACGCATTTTGCACGTGATAGTCCCCATCATTCAGTGACATCCACGCGTAAGTTTTGGCAAGGATTTGGGTTATTACTTGTATTCAAATATTACTTGGGTAATTATTTCACAGTGACAATTACGTGGTGATGGTTTGTTTTGGACAACGTTGAATGTTGAAATATCAGTCACATGAGGTAAAGATGATTCCATCTTGTCTGTTTGGATTGAATTCTGCGGTTTCCCACCATAGATTTAACGATCAAAATTACTACTCATAAATGGGAAAAAATCAAAAAAAATAATTTGACAGATGGAGAGATAAAAACTAATAAAATATATTTAAATTTTTTTTTGATTTATTTGCCACCATTAGAAATGGGTCATGAGTCTTTTTACGAGTCTATTTTTGGACGTCGGGGAAACAAAAATTAGACGTACTAATTCTAAAAGGAAGTAAAATTTGAAGAATAACAGTTTTATTTTTATTTTTATAAATACGAAGCTTTTATTAATTTGAAGAAAAGTGCAGTAAATTGCTGCAAATTACTGCAAATTAAGCTTAGAACAATAATTAGAAATCTCCTCACGGGTGCTATGCTATGAGCGAAAAGTACAACTGGAAGTTTCTTCCTTATAGATTATAATGAAAGAGAGTTTCCATGATAAACACCTTCTTCCATTATTAATGGAAATCTGCAATGCCTTGAAGATTGCTCGAAGTTCAGATTCATTTGGTTCCATAACTTCTAGCTTTGTTGAGAAGAAGACCAAAATTACATACATCATTTTATTAATTTGTAGAAGTTCTTGATATGCTAAATTATTTGTATGTGTGTCTTTTTGTTCTAGCAAGTAATGTTTGTTAAAAAAAATAAAATAATTAATTGTTTATTTTTGGTAAAATAATTACTTTGATTTTAATGATATTAAAGATATGAATAAAATCAAATCAAGAGTTTCTATATATACATTTCTTATATAATTCGGTAACCTACTAAAATAGGTCACCAAGATAAATGTCCAATTTATATTGGTCGGGCACTGGTGTTCAAAAATAAGTTTTGGCATCGTAGAAAACACACATGGGTCATTAGCATCAGCACCTCCTGAACTATCATCGTCTGAAACATAAACCCCTTAATAATTTTTTGTTGAATTCAGTTCCCAAATTGAACAAGGTACAAAGTATATTAAAGATGTTTTACCAGTGCCTTTGCACAAATGAGCACGACAAGAGTTTGATTGGATTGCTAATGTATCTTATTGCAACGTGACCATATTTGATGTTTGTTGCGAGTTCACTTTCAAGTTTTATGACATCTCCAAGTCAAGCTCATCTTAGTGGTGCAAAAAGAGTCTTAAGGTATCTTAGAAGTACAACAATTTATAGAGTTTGGTTTGCTGCGGGAAATGATCTAAAATTGCAAGCTTATACATATAATGATTGGACCGGTTCTTTGGATGACACGAGAAGCACATCATAAGTTTTCTCATTCGGTTCAGGTGTATTTTCATGAAACTCAAAGAAGCAATTCGTTGTTGCTCAATCCACATTCGAATCTGAATTTATTACAAATGCCGCCACTACAAATTAAGCAATTTGGTTGGGGGAAATTCTTAAAGATTTGGGGCATGAACTAGCTGAAACTAAGAAGGTGAATTAGGGAAAGAGCAAGCACATAAAGATTAAGTTTTAAGTTGTTCGAGAAGCAGAGAAAGACATATTCACTTGATCCCTTGCTGTAGTGAGGAGCAAATTGCTAACATTTTGATCAAAGCATTGCCGAGGGCTCAAATCGAGTTCATGAGACCAAGATTGGGAGTTGTCAATCCAAGTTCCAAGGAGGAGTATCGAGAGTTGGAACTTGCACAACTCATTTCATATTTGCTCTAGAATTATCGGAAGTTATGTTATTAATTATGGGATTTTGTAGAATGATTTGTGGTGTATAAAAGGAGCTGATTAGAGCTTACTGCGATGTACTAATTAATCAGAAAACACCACAGCCAAATAAAACAATTTTACTCCTACATCTACATCTCTTTGTTTTACATTGATATTGTTATACTTTCATTATCTTTATCTTGGTTTCTAAGTACTATGTATGGCTAGTTTAGAATCCAACAGACCTAATGAAACAAACATAGCTATTCACTACCTAGATGATAATTGTATGTCTCCGGGCGTCAGCAGCTCAACGTGGCTATCACTTTCACACGAGAAAACGCAACAATTTAATTTGTTTTTTTTTTGTTTCTGAAAAGTGAGTGGCGAGTAAACACCAATTTCTATAGTGGACAAATTGGTTGCAGGTGAAACGAATTCAGGTCCAAAAATGCCCCATCCCGGCATAGGAGACTAAGGAGAGGCATAGAATCAGGATCCAAGATACCTTTGTATTGTGGATAAATTAATTATTATAAGCCACCGAAACGACCGACTCAAAATAGCAAAGAAGACAAATATGAACCAGATTCTTACTTATCCTTAGCGATTGCGGATATCAATAGTAAGTTTCTCATGACAAATTATTAGTTTAGAAATGCTGTTGGCCCTTGTGGTTCACGTTCTTGTGTTCAAGATTTAAAAACAAAAAAGACTATCCCATGATTACTCTAGATTAAAGCTGGACAGGAGTTTAAACGACGGTAAATTTGTTCTTCACTTTCTTTCACGCACTGTAAAACCATAGCTGAATTACCGTTCGTTAGTGTTTCTAGTTTCGGCCCATGAGGTCTGTTTAACGAAAGCTGGTCATGGGCTAAGGCCCATGATCACATAATTAGTTCCAAATTATTTTATCCGTGACTTGTTTTTTTTTATAACTTCAATCTCTTTTTGATACTTACCTTTACCGTACGATAATTAAGATGAGTTGTACGGTGTTGCTGGAAGCTTTGTTCGATGAGGGTTGCAGCCTGATCGCGCAGGAAGACAGGTGTTGCGAATGGCATATGCGCTTCTTGGTCCTTCTTTTTTAATCTATGGACTCTTTTATCTATTTTCTTTGGACCAAATTTGGGTTTGCAGCCTTTTGTATTCTTAAGGCTTTGGGCCTTCCTTGTAAATATGGATTTTTTTAACTTTTCAAATATTTATCACTATTTAAATTTTTATTATGGATTTCTTTTATGTTTTATGTTTTTTTTATTTTTTTATCCTATTTTTCCTACTTTTTATCCTTTTTAAAAAATAAAAAATATTTCGGTACCCAATTTATACCTTTAAATACAATTCAAGAGCTAATGGATTTACCTCAGTATAATTTACCATCCCCTTAGACAAGTCAACAAAGCCATCAGCGGGGTATCAAAGCCCTGCTTGCTAAATAGTTTTAGTGCATCTTCAGGTCTCAATCCAATTGCATCAAATGTCTCATCAACTCTCAATTTCACTACTCGTCACAAGAATTTTACTTCCATCACCAAACAGACTATGGTGGTCCAATAAACCTTTCAATTTTAGTAACCCTGAATACTCCAAATCATCAAAAACAATAAAGACCCTTTTACGAGCAAGTCCTTTCCTTACAAAAGGATGCCTTAAATTGAGACTAAGTGAATTCGTTTCCTCAAGTATTTCTGAGAGGACATTGTTCCAGAAAGCAACTTCACCCAATCGATCTAATTCAACCCTAACATTTAAAAAATGGGAGCACTGAAATTGTGTACGAATACAATCAGTAGCATTCTCAAAGATGTTGCCACAGGATCTACGGATGCAAGGGCTAGATATCAGTAGCAGAAGCTCTCTTCTAGTTAAATCTGAAGGCTCCTCGATTTCTGCCAGTGAAAGCAGCAGCATTTGATGAAATTTTCGCTGATCTACAGTGTAGCCTAATGTTTCTTCTTCTTGGAGTGTTTATAGACTGACCATATTGACAGGCAGAGCCATCATTCGTTTGATTTTGATTCTTTAATTGTGAGTGCAAGTTTAGGTCTGGTAGATTCAACCCTCTCTTGAAGTCGACATTCGTGAGGTCAAAAGTTCATTTCTTGGGATAGGACATTGTTTTGTTTCTAGTAGAGCTGCCTCTGTTATTCATGTCTTTGGTCCCCAATTAATCTCTGTTGGGTGCTTTTTTTGTTCTAATTTGTGTATTACTGGGCAAAACCAACATTTGTTTTATTCATTATCTCAGTGGTGTTCTTGCTCTCATGTCTGGACTAGAAACCTAAACTCCAAGTTATGCTTTTTTCAGACTATAATAATGTTCAGCTTTTCCATTTCAACGGTATTTATATTTTGTTTTTGAATTTCTATTTCTACAAGGGATAAATGAAAAGGGGAAAAAAGAGACCAAGAAGTATGCAAAATCTGATACTTCAATAACCGGCCTAGAGGGGGTGAATAGGCACTTTAAAAATCTGCACACAAGAGAAGAGTAGAATAGCAAACACAAGATGTATAGTGGTTCCAATTCACAACTGAATTGGACTCCACTACCTAAGAGTCCTCCTCTTAGGATTTTCGAATGCAACACTTGCTATTCACTTGAGCTTTTACGGGTTCAGCTCACAACCTTACAATTGATTTTACCGGGCTCACCAACAACCTTACAAGTAGTTTTCCAAGGCTCAACTACAACCTATGGTTTTTCCAGGGCTCAACCACAAACCTAAGTTCTCTTTCAATGGGATGAGAACACTACTCTTAACCCAAAAGTGTTAGGTACACTTTTCAAACCTTAACAATGATTTTGTATAAATATGCAACAAACAATTGGTGTACACAAATAGATAAGTATATGATTGCAAATCAACACCAATAAATGTTCAAAGTTACCTCAAGAAGAAAGCCAAAGAAACCCAGAATAATATGCAAGAATATTTGAAATCCTTGAAGAGAAGCTTGCATAAATGAGAATGTTGAATCTTTGGGTTTGTAAATGTGATTTTGTGTTTTGAGGTTTGTAAGAGCTTTCTTGTTATGTTTAAACTCATATGGGATGAGTATTTATAGGTAGGAATAAGTAGGAGCTCGGACAAGGGTGTATGGGTTCAAAAATAGCCGTTAGAAGTGGAGAAAATAGTTGTTGGCGCGTCTCTCTTGGGCTGGGGCGGCATGCCGCCAGACACCAAAGGGTTGGGGCGGCATGCCGCTAGCTTCGCTTCTTGACAACAAAAAATAATTCATTTCTGCGTTCACACTGCGCGCCAAAATGTCAATGAGCATAACTTCTGATCCAACCGTCCGATTTGGATGAAACTTATCGCAAAAGAAAGCTAACGTCCTGAAGTTTCCATCAAGCCCTTGTTCTCTCAAATCGGACTCCATTTGCTTGTCCAAATGCTTGATGCAACCACGCGATGAAATTCTGGCTTGAATTGGCCAGACAAGACCCATTCCTCTATAAAATATTAAGTCCAAAAACACTTGATCTTCTAGCTTGCGATATCTTGATTTGTTGCCTCTTATTTGTTCAATCACAAACTACACACACTTTAACTTCAAATTGCATTAGTATTATTAATTAGTTTGTGTGTCTTAAATCATCAAAACAAGAGTGAGTAGCCCTTGGGCTAACAATCTCCCCATTTTTGATGATGACAACCACAAACTAATATCAAAACATATTTGAACTAGCAATTGAATTTGAAGTTAAATTGAGTAAATTTACATCTCCTATCTTTGCCAAATTTAATGCTCCCCCTGCATAAAACGTTAGTGCACATAGGGCATAGCAAAGATTCAAAGTTTTGCTCCCCCTAAATCTTACCTTTCTCCTATCTCCCCATTTGTCAAAAACAGTGGAGTTAAACTTTCATT
The DNA here is from genome assembly GCA_963691705.1 of Viola odorata. NCBI lineage: Eukaryota > Viridiplantae > Streptophyta > Magnoliopsida > Malpighiales > Violaceae > Viola > Viola odorata. The sequence continues at coordinate 58,468,092 of OY829544.1, forward strand.
TCGGAGAGGGTGAGTTTCAATATCCCACTCTTTCAAATCCCACACTTAATACCATGCTCCCCCTTAACTTATTCTCCCCCTTTGTCATTAGCAAAAATGGTAAATCAAAGAAGGCCAATTAAGATCATACAAGGAGTAATAAGGGAGCAAGCAAAGATCAAATACAACACACCAAACGATTATCCAATCAAAAGTAAATGAGAAAATAAATAGATGATAACCGAAATCTTACTCAAATGGATTGCAAATACCGATTTCATGTCTTAGTTCCACAAAACGTTCTTTGGCAAGAGCTTTGGTGAAAATATCTGCAAGCTGATTGTTAATACCAACAAATTCAAGCATAATATCCCCTTTAGCCAAATGATCTATTTTTCCTCTCAACAACCCCATTTTGTTGAGGAGTGCGAGGACATGAAAAATTATGATCAATACCATTTTCATTGCAAAAATCTTGAAACATGCCATTTTCAAATTCACCACCATGATCACTTCTTATTTTGGAAATTTTGAAACCTTTTTCATTTTGGATTTTATAGCAAAGTCTTTTGAAGTTATCACATGCATCATGCTTATGAGACAAAAATAAAACCCATGTAAATCTAGAATAGTCATCCACAATTACAAAACAATACTTCTTACCACCCAAGCTAGCTGTCTTTATTGGTCCAAAAAGGTCAAGGTGAAGAAGTTGAAGTGGCCTTGAAGTAGACACGGTTTTTATGGACTTGAATGAGCTCTTGATTTGCTTTACATATTGACACGCATCACACAAGCCTTCCATCTCATACTTCAATGTAGGTAATCCTCGTACAAGCTCCTTCCTAAATAGCTTTGCAATATGATCCATTCCTACATGAACAAGTCTCCTATGCCATATTGAAGAATTATCTACTAAAGCACTTAAACACGTATGATCATTGTTAGAAATATCATTCAAATCAATCATGTAAATATTCCCAACTCTATTACCAATAAAAACAAGTGATTGTGTGTGTTGGTTCCTAACTTCACAATGAGTGGAAGTAAAAATGACAAATAATTCTCTATCACACAATTGACTTATGCTCAAAAGATTAAATTTTAAGCCTTGAACAAACAACACATTTTCAATAGAAGGTGAGTGACCAACTTTACCGATGCCCAAAACCTTGCGTTTTTGGTTATCGCCAAACGTCACGCCTCCTTTGTCTTTCTTCTCCAAATGGGTGAATTTTGACTTGTCACCCGTCATATGCCGTGAACACCCGCTATCCAAATACCATTTTGCTTCATTGGGTTTCCAGCATTCCTATAAAAGCAATTTAGTTAGTTCTAGGAACCCAAACATGTTTGGGTCCTTCCTTATTTGCATATGTACCCTTTGGTACCCAAATTTGTTTCCAATTAACAAATCCTCTACAAATGTAGCAAAAGTAAGATAAGTGACCAAATTTTCTACAATAGCTACATTTGTAAATAGGTTTAGCATGTGAAGATTTGTTTAGAACTCTAGATGAACTAGCATGATCATTAGAAGAATTTGCTTTGACAAAAACAGTTTTACCATTGTTCATGCTTGTGGAAGACTTCAAACCAATGCCATGCATATTTCCAACTTTCCTTTGATCATTCATGCATTTATGATGGCTATCATTACTTTGCATATATTTGGCTAATGTGTTTTCAAGAGTTTTAACTTTTTCTTCTAAGATTAAGATTTCTTTCGAAGAGTTTTTACACAACTCACATTTACCATTTTCCTCTTTAAGCTTGCCACAAGCAATATCAAGCAATTTATTCTTATTAGTCAAGTCTTTGTTTAGCTCTTCTAGATCACTAATATCCTTTTTAAGGATTTCTAACTCTTTAACAAATTTAGCATTTTTCTTAATAGAAATATCAAAGCGTTCAGCTAATTCATTAAAAAGTTCATGCAATTCATCATAATCACGTTCATCAATAGAAGAATTGCAAGAGCTTACCTCATCATCGCTTTGAGCCATAAGGCACAAATTTGCTACTTCATCTCCGGATGAGGATTTCGATGAATCACTACTTGATGTTTCATCCTCATCACTCCAAGTGGAGGTTGCTTTAAATGCTCTCCTATGATGTTTCTTTCCATCCTTCTTGTTCTTTGAGCTGTGTTTCTCATATCTCTTCTTCTTTTCAAGTCTAGGGCATTCACTTTTAATATGTCCTGGTTTGTCACACTCAAAGCACACAACATCAGAATTAGACTTGAATTTAGAATGGTTAGAAGACTCACCTTGATATTTATTCTTCTTAGTTTTCCAATGCTTATGGAGTCTTCTTGTGAAGAGGGCAATAGACTCATCATCTTCTTCGGCCAGCTTGCTTGTGAGGGCTATTGATTGCATTGTATTTCATCATGTTTTATTGTCCATTTACTAGTTATTTTAGACAGTAAATCTGCTGATTTATCCTTGTTTTCCCACATCTTAGCAGATCTGATCTGGAAGGCAGCTTTTGAGGAATCTGAACAGAAGAGAGCTGGAGCAGCATTACTCGAGTCTAGGCCTGGATCTTGGCCTAGACATATTCGCATCTGACGCATGGCGCATACCAGGATCGTCTTGGCCAGGATTGCGGCCAAGACATATTCGCGATTAAGACAACACTTTAGAGCGCTTGGACCGCTTTCAGCGTTGGACTCTTACAGCTGGCACGTAGCAGCTGTTCCGCTATTTTAGAGGGATCTGAAGCCAATCTTTTGAAGAATCTCGAATGGGATCTCCCTCTTTATTATTTAGCGATTTAGTTTCCATTTTAAGAACAATTAATTGTAATAATCTTTTAGGAGATTTTCTAGGGAATAGAGTTGGATTGGGACAGAGGTTCTGAGGGCTATTTTAGCAAAACATTATTCACCTTTGTCCAGATCGAACACTACGCAATCCTTCTTCTCTTTTCTTAGTTCGACATTGTTACACTTTGCTCCGGATTTTATTATCTCAGATTTATATTATTTATGCAATTAAATACTTTACCTTTTTATTCATGAGTATGAGTAACTAAACACCCATTCTTGGTAAGGGTTGAGGAGCTGTAGTTCTTATGCACTCGTGAGGCATCTTTCGTACTTCATAATCTCTTCCTTTGTATTTATTTAATTCTTGAACTTAATCTATCGCTTACTCACTAGAGACAAGGTTTGATCATCCTTGTACCCTAGTAGAGAAGAGTTGTAACCAGCCTAGAAGGAGAGGGAGTACCCGCCGGCTAGACGAAGTAGGTGACTAGTCTCGCGCCAGACTAGAAGAATAGGTAATCTAGGTCGAGACCAGATTGACAACCTAGGGTTTCCGTGGGGAAACACCTTGACCTAGGTACTGTCTTCCCCTGTACCATTGAAGAGGTGAGCAACCATTCAAGACAGCAGTCAAATGGATAAACCCTTTAACCAGCAAGGTGTCCCTTGGCTAGGATTATCAGGAGAGGGAGTACCCGCCAGGTAATTTGAAGAGGAGGGAAGACAGGAGTGAACAGGAGTACCTCCACTCTATAGCAGTACTACAAACGAAGAGAAGAATATCCTAGAGCCCGTGATCGAGGCATAAGAACGCAAGCTCTCGTATCACCCTTACCTGGAATTCCATATCACTAGACTTATTCCTAATCTAGACCCTAGTCTTGGCCTAGACTCTGGCCAATACTACTTTAAACTGCTTTCACTTCTTTTTGTTTTGTCTTTCAGTTTCAGATACCAACCAAACCCAAACTCAGTGACGAGGAAGTCAAACTCAAGAACTACGTTTCCTAGAGGTCTCTGTGGATGATCCTCTTACCATCATCTACAAATCCTTGTAGACAGTGATAAGTTGTATTTCTACCCCCAATTCCATAACTATTTCACTACTATATTTGACGTGTTCGACGAGCGATCAAATTTTGGCGCCGTTGCCGGGGACCTCTAACGGTATTTGTAGTTCTTGTTTTATTTTATTTTATGACAGTTGATGACCAGGTCCTCAAGTAGAGAACAAGATTTGTTACCCATCAATCCCAATCTCACTAGGACCGAACCACAGCTAAGGAGGCAAGCTCGACTGAGAGCAACCCAAGAAGAAAGCGAATCGGAAAGTTCTAACTCCGAAGCAGAATATAGTCTAGACCACGGTCTTGGCCTAGATACAGACCAAGACATGGCGGACCAGCAACCAGAACCAACAATGAGAGAGCTGAACAAAACAGCAGAACAGGAGACCTTTTCCTGTATTAATCTACCTCCTGTAGCTAATGATTGGTCCATAAAGACCAACATGGTGGCCAACCTTCCCAAGTTCTACGGCCATTCCAATGAAAACCCATTCAAGCATCTAAGAAACTTACATGTCCAGTGTGACATTATGAAACCAACTACTGTAAACATGGAGAGAGCGAAGCTAAAAGCCTTTCCAAGCTCTCTAGAAGGGGGAGCTCAGAACTGGTTTTACAGTTTGCCTCATAATACCATCAACACGTGGGCGGAGATGTCCACGATGTTCCTTAACAAGTATTGGAATGCAACGAAGGCGGGAATAGCCAGGAAAGACATGGCAGCAATTCAACAAAGAAGCGGTGATAGTTTCAGTGAGTACCACCAGAGGTTCCAAGATTTGCAAGAAGTTTGCCCCACTCATGGCGTAGCAGACAATACCATGATACAATATTTCTACGATGGGATGCTCCCAAGTAGCAAGGAAAAAGTGGACTCAGCCGCAAGTGGAGCCTTACAAAATCTCACGGTCACAAGAGCAAAAATGTTGCTCCAAACATTGGCAGACAATTGCCAAAATAACACAATTTCGGATAGAAATTCTTCTTCTTCTTCCATAAATGCAATTAATGTTGAACAAAAGCTTAATGATTTAACTGATATGGTTAAAACCCTCTCTGTTAATATTTCAGGTTCAATGTCTTCAGGAAGTCAGAACCAAGAGCAAGTAGCATCTGTTTGTGGGATATGCCAGCAGCAAGACCACCAGACCAACAACTGCTATATGGTGCAGCATCCGAAAGATGTGAGTCAGGTCAATGCAGTATATCCACAAAACCAAGGAAGCATGCAAAACTTTCCCCAAGGAAGTAACCAATACGCGTGGAGGGCACATCCAAACTTCAGATGGAGAGATCCAATTCCTCCAAATCAGAGTCAAGGTGTACCTCAGCAGCAGCAGCAACCTCCTGTCAATTTCCAACACTTCGTGTCGCGACCCCCAAATCAGAGTCTTGGCTAGAATCTAGGCCAAGCGCCAGGCCAACCTCCTTTAGCCCAGCTACCACCTGCCCCTCGACCTTTGCAGATAACTGGCCCCTCAGTGGAGGACACGCTCAAGCAAATGATGGAGCTGCAGAAGAATCATATGCAGTCAACTCAGACTAGCTTGGCAGAGCTGCAAAAGCAAATAACTCAAATAGCCAATCAAGGAAAATTGCCTCCAACCACGGTAAATAATCCAGCACACAACGTGAGTGCCATGAGTTTGAGGAGTGGAGTTGTGTTGCCAGAAAGGGAAGGAGCAAAAACAGATGAGGAAATAAAAAGAATCCTTTCGGAGGAAGTGGACGAAGATGAGGAAGAAGAAGCTGAAACGGAAGTAGTCTTGACCAAGACTCAGGCCAAGCCTACCATTATCGCAGAACCAGAGAAAAAAGAGCCTGTCTTGGCCAAGCCACAGGTCAAGCCAGACCAGAAGGAGGAGATTATAGAAATCATACCACCCTTTCCACCAAGATCTTCGAAAGAAAAGAAACAAGATGAAGCGAGAGACTTCATGGCTGTTTTTGGAAAAATAGCCGTGAATATTCCAATGTTGGATTTAATTGCAAAAGTTCCTTCTTATGCTAAATTTCTTAAAGAATTGTACACTAATAAAAAGAAAATTGCAGGTATAGAGAGAGTGAATTTATCCAGCAATGTCTCCGCAGTGCAACAACTCCCAGAGAAGTGCAAGGATCAAGGAACCTTCACTATTCCATGCCAAATAGGGAATAAAATCATTGAAAAAGCCCTTTGCGACTTAGGGGTTGGCATCAATGTAATGTCTCTGAGCGAATTCGAGACCTTGAAGATAGGGACAATGAAAGAGACTGACTTAGTGATACAGCTGGCCGATCGAACAATCATCCGACCTAAAGGTGTAGTGACGGATGTCCTGGTAATGGTAAACGATTTTATCTATCCAGTTGACTTTTATATAGTTGAGATGAATGTTCAATTGCCTTCATGTACCACTGATATTTTATTAGGAAGACCTTTCCTAAGAACGTCAAAAGCAAAGATAGACTGCTTCGAAGGAAGCATTATTCTTGAATTTTGTGGAAGAACAATTAAATTCAGCATCACTGATGCTTTAAAACATCCTAATGATTTGCATTGTGTTAGTTTTTTGGATGTTTTGGATCCAATTACTGAAGAAATTGCTGACATTTATAATAGCGATCCACTTGAGTATGTTTTGAGCAGGGGAATTTCCACTCAAGCACTGGAAGGATTAAAAGACCGCACGGGAAACCAGAAGGAACTCCAAGAAATTGTGGACAGTTTGGCCGATCAGGAAGATACAGACTTAGTCTTGGCCTTGAGCTTGGCCAAGACGCCGGCCAAGACTGCCAACAAAAGAAGAAAAATAGTTAGTTGTCAATATGTGCAATCAACGATTCCTAAATTTCTACCTTCTGTTGTGCAGGCACCACAATTAGAATTGAAGTCCCTACCAGACCACCTGAAGTACGCCTATCTAGGCCTAGATGACACCCTTCCCGTCATTATTTCAGCCAAACTATCGAGAGATGAAGAAGACAAATTGATTGTTGTATTGAAAAAATACAAAGAAGCGATAGGCTGGACAATGGCAGACATCAAGGGGATATCATCCAATATTTGTACCCACAAAATACATTTGGAAGAGGATAAGAAACCCATCCGGCAACCCCAGAGGAGATTAAACCCTCCTATGATGGAAGTTGTTAAGAAAGAAATAATCAAGCTATTAGACTCCGGTGTGATTTACCCTATCTCTGATAGTAATTGGGTGTCTCCTGTGCAGGTAGTCCCTAAGAAGACTGGAATAACAGTAATCGAAGGAGAAGATGGAGCTCAAAGAACAGCTAGAATTCAAGACGGATGGAGGGTATGCATTGACTACCGAAGGCTGAATCAAGTCACTCGGAAGGACCATTTCCCGCTGCCTTTCATCGATCAAATGGTAGAGAGACTTACTGGAAAGTCTCACTACTATTTCTTGGACGGATACTCAGGGTTCCATCAAATACCCGTTGCGCCCGAAGATCAACAAAAGACAACGTTCACTTGTCCATTTGGAACGTTTGCCTATAGACGCATGCCATTTGGGCTGTGTAATGCGCCAGCCACCTTTCAAAGGTGCATGGTAAGCATATTTTCTGAGTATGTAGAGAAGAGCATCGAAGTGTTTATGGATGATTTTACCGTATACGGTAATGATTTCAACCAATGCCTACACAACTTAGAAAATATTTTAAAGAGATGTGTTGATACATGTTTAATCTTGAACTTTGAAAAATGCCATTTTATGGTAGATCAAGGGATTGTCCTTGGACATGTAGTCTCTAAGAAAGGCATTGAGGTTGATCAAGCCAAAATTGACACTATCAAGAACTTGCCTTACCCCTCATGCTTGCGTGAGGTTCGTAGCTTTCTTGGACATGCAGGGTTCTACCGTAGGTTCATAAAAGACTTCTCAAAGGTGGCTGAACCCATGTGCAAGCTACTGCAAAAAGAGGTGGAGTTTGACTTCAATGAAGAATGCAAGAAATCGTTCGAAGAACTGAAGGAACGATTGACCATAGCACCGATCATTCAACCCCCTGATTGGAGCTTGCCATTCGAGCTAATGTGCGACGCAAGTGATGCTGCTGTTGGAGCGGTTCTTGGACAGAAGAAAGGAAAAGACCCTCACGTGATCTACTATGCATCTAAGATGCTAGATGATGCCCAACGAAATTACACCACAACCGAAAAAGAACCCTTTGCAATAGTTTTTGCCTTGGAAAAATTTAGATCTTATTTATTGGGCACAAAAATTATTGTATTTTCAGATCATGCGGCATTAAAATATCTCTTGGTCAAGCATGATGCTAAGCCTAGACTAATCCGTTGGATTCTTCTTATGCAGGAGCACAATCTGGAAATTAAGAACAAGAGTGGCAGGGAAAATCTCGTGGCAGACCACTTAAGCCGCTGCCTAGCAAAGGGAGACGAACGAAATCAAAGCAGAATTTCCAGATGAAAAACTGTTTTCTATCGCACAGTCTAGCCCGGAGTCTAGGCCTAGACATCAGCCGAACCCGCGACCATGGTACGCTGAAATAGCGAATTACCTAGCAACAGGTAAACACTATGGTGATATGACTACCTATGAGAGGGTAAAGGTCAAACACGACAGTAAGTACTATGTCTGGGATGATCCATATTTATGGAAGTTAGGATCCGATCAATTGCTAAGGAGATGTATACCTAAAGATGAAACCAAGTCTATACTTGAATTCTGTCACTCCAAAGCATGCGGAGGCCATTTTGGAGGTAGAAGGATAGCCCTAAAAATCTTAGAGACTGGTTTTTATTGGCCGACAATTTTTCAGGATAGTGCCCTATTTTGTAAAACTTGTCCGGCTTGTCAAAAAGTAGGAAACATTAGCTCCCGAAATGAAATGCCTATGAATTTTATTCTTTCTTGTGAAATATTTGATATATGGGGCATAGATTTTATGGGACCTTTTCTCACTTCTTTTGGCAACAGATATATTCTCTTAGCTGTGGATTATGTATCAAAATGGATAGAAGTGAAAGCCACTAAAAATGATGATGCTAGAACTGTTATTTCCTTTATTAAATCTAATATCTTGAACAGATTTGGAATTCCTCGAGGGATCATTAGTGATCGAGGAACCCACTTCTGCAACAAGATTTTATCTTCTCTTTTCAGGAAATATGGCATCACACATAAGGTATCCACAGCCTACCACCCTCAGACAAACGGCCAAGCCGAAGTGTCAAATAGGGAGGTAAAGTCAGTCTTGGCCAAGACAGTAGGCCTAGACAGACGCGATTGGAGCTAGCGGTTAGATGACGCATTGTGGGCCTGCCGAACGGCTTACAAAGGACCAATCGGGATGACACCTTACAAGCTAGTCTATGGAAAGACATGCCACTTACCAGTAGGGTTGCAACATAAAGCATTTTGGGCTATACGAAAGTGCAACCTAAGTTGTGATGAGGCTGGGCAAGAAAGGAAGTTACAACTCCATGAGCTAGAGGAATGAAAGCTTACCATGATAAGCGGATTATAGGAAAACCTCTCCACACAGGGGAGAAAGTTCTTCTTTATAATTCCTGTTTTAAAATGTTTCCTGGAAAACTAAAAACTAGATGGGAAGGCCCTTTTGTTATTACTAACATTTACCCACATGGTGCAGTAGATATTAGGAATGAGAAAACAAGTGTCGAGCTCAAGGTGAACGGGCAGAGATTGAAACCGTTCTTTGAGGGTTTTCAGGAAGAAAAAGTTTCTGAAAAGGTGGAAAAGCCACCTGAAAACAACTGAAGAAAAATTGAGAGTCGAGCCTAGGACTTAAAATAAGGGCGCTGCAAGGGAGGCAACCCTTGTTTCTTTTAATTTTAGCATGTATTTAATTTTTCTTATCACATTTGATTTCACTGGGTTATTTTCGTTTTTGTGCAGGAAATTAAGTGTGGGGAAATTGAAGTAGTCTTGGCCGAGATCTTGGCCAAGACTTAGAGCTAGACTGCCTCGCGAGTGAAGAGCCCTTTTGTGAGTTAGTGGGACACGTGTCATCGCCGCCAAATAAAAGCCTTTATTTGCTTTTGAAACGGACAATTTCAAAAAGCCAATTAAAAGGAATTAATTGGCAGCGTGGGAAATTAATCTACCACCTCTGCATATTCCTTCTCCCACTCTGACACGATCTCCCCACGTCCAACAAAATCCAACCTCTCACCTGAGCTAAAAGCAGCAGACCTTTCTCATTCTTCTTCCCCAAAATCGCACAGTGACCCCTGCACAAACTAAACTCCAAAAACCCAAAATCCTTTCAAATCTTTTTCCCCTTTCGCACCCATGACTGCACCCAGCCGTCCTTCGCCTTCCCACATCCCTGAGGAGAGCGATGATCTCCGTGGAGCTCAGCCGACTACCCTTCCGACCAGTTCCCTCTCCGCCGCTAGACGGCTGCTCAACGCAATAGGGGATGACGATTCCATGTCCTCCGAAGATGACTTACCCGAGGAATCAGAGGAGAGTGTCCAGGGAGGCGACCGAGCTGTTGTCGTATCCGATGAGGATTCCGATGAGGTTCCTCTCGCGAAGAGGATGAAGACCTCTGCTCCGGCGACGACGGGAGACAGAGACAGCCGGCGTCAGAGCAGGCTAATGAAGAAGATGACAGCTGCCGGAGCATCAAACCCAACTCCGACAACCGCTGCGAAGAAACCCACTCCTACTACTGCCGCAGCCGCTACTGTTACCACACCACCACCGCCACCTCCGGCGAAGAATAATTCACCCACTGCGCCGCCCAAGAAGTCCGGGCGAGTCAAGCAGGTGGCTCACAAAAAGACACCGACTAAGAAGCCGGCAAAGTCCCCGATTCCAGTTCAGTCACCACCCCCACCAAACCCTAAGCAGAACAAAGCCACTACCGCTCCTTCCATGGCCAAGAGCAAAGGGAAGCAGAAGGTGGTCGGGGAAGATTCTATTGAGGACGATGAAGACGATTTAGTCTTGGCCAAAACTGCGGCCAAGACTCCTAAGGTACGATCTCTTCCTCCTCTGCACACACTCAAAGGCTGGTTGAAATTTGATACACCAGACCTTAAAGCCAAATTGCGTGATATGCATGCCTGTGATATCCCTGCTTTTGCTCGATTAGAATTTGATTTTTTGAATGAGATGGCATTAGGGGATAAAATTAGGGAATATGTGTATGCGATTGGTTGGGTCCCTTTTATGTCTGTTGAGTGTGATGCTTTTGCTGAACTGTGTCTTGAATTTCACACAACCTTCTGGTTTGATGAGGACACCTTGTATGCTAGGGGTAGAGACAAACCAGATTTTGCTGCCCCTGATGTGATTAATTTTAGGTTGTGTGATAAATGGAGTCACTTGTCTATTGATGCCTTCAATGCTTTGCTAGGATTTGCCTTTACTGATGAAGCTATTTTTGATTATCCCCAAGATTGGGATAATAATGTTGCTTTTAGGGAGATCACTGGTGATCCGAATGCTAAGTTTGATAGGAACTCTAAGGCCCATGCCATTTTAAACCCTGCGCTTAGAATGCTCCATAGAACCTTATCTATCAACCTTTCGGGGAAGACAAAGGTCTCTGGAAATTTAGCCAAGTCTGAATTGTTTCTGTTATGGTGCATTATGCATAAGAAAAAGGTCAACTTAGGCTTGTATTTGGTTCAAGTATTGCATGCACGTGAGTCTAAAACCAAATTAATTTTTGGATCATTGATTACTTGGCTTGCTATTCAAACTGCTAGTTTCGATCCTGCTGCTTCTGATTTGTTTAGATGTTGCTCCCCCAAAATCCTGGATTTTAGATCCTTCGACCAAATGGGACATTTCCATTTGGAAGGAGAGTTTGTTGCTTGTAATACAGGTTTTACACCAGTGGCGGACCACATCTTCTCAAAGAAAAATGGAGGACAGTACAAGCTGCGTCCCATTGTCATCCCTGGAGAAGAAGCAGAGGGCGATCTTGCCCAGGATCTAGGCCAAGACGCTGGCCAAGACACCACCATTCCTGCTGCTGCAGCCGATCTAGGCCAAGATGCGTGCCAAGACCCCCCTGCCAGTAGCACCAGTGAGCCACCAGAGTGGGCAAGAGAATTCCAAGCTCGCCAGCTGCTCATCCTTGAGCAGCAGAAGATCATCCTCGATCGTCTTGGCCAAGACAAGGGCCAAGACCAGAATCAAGCACCCGTCAGAAACGTGGTGCCTCAGTGGGCCCAATGCCTTAATGACAGGCAGGACGTCCTCCTTGAGTAGATGAAGCTCACAAGGAAAAACGTCCTCCACGTTTATCAGCACCTCGAAACCCATTACAAGCTCCTCAAGGACCTTCATGACAATCTGAGCTCAGAGAGTGACTCCGAATCTTCTGATGAGGAGGATGAACCCCAGCCATCGGCACAGCCAGCAAACGCATCCCGCCCGTCGATGCCTCCTCCTCCTCCAAAAGAGCCCAAGCCAATATCCTCTCCTGCCCCTGATCTAGGCCAAGCCTCTGGCCAAGATCCCCAGACCCCAGCAACATGAGTTGCTTCTGCCCCCAGGTCGTACTTTTCTTTTCTTTACTTTCTTTTCTGTTTTTAATTTTTAAGTGTGGGGAGGGTGTTAAATATGTCTTGCGTTTTGTGAATATTGAATGTTTGATTATGTGTTTTGCGTCTGTTTTGTGAGTCAAATTAATGTGTCTTAATTTTTTTATTTCTATGTCAGTTTGTCCAGTATAGAGTCTGTCAAATGCATGATTTTTATTTGTATTTTTCTGCTTGTTTTGAGTCTGTTGTGAATGCACATCCGAATCCCTGTTTTCTTGCTTAGATTGTTTAGTCTTTAGGTGAGACTGCATTTAGACACTTTCCTAGGTGATACAATGCTTTAGTAACAGGGAAGCAAATGACCGTAAATGATCAATGCCCAAGGGGCATGTTATCTGATGTTTCCCAAACATTTATCATCCACATGGTCGTAGGGACACTTAACTAGTACCTTAACTCTTCTTAGGATGATGGGGTTAGCTGATTTGAGTGTGTCGTTCTATCTACTTGTAGTGTGAGGCAAATAAGGTGTTGGAATGTCATAGGACAGACATAGCAAAGGTGGAAGTCCCCGCTGAAAAGGACAAGCTCTGTCTATGTGCTGTGTCTGTAAACATACAAAGGACACTTGACATGTCAAAAGAAAAAGAAAATTTTTTTAAGGACATAAAAGAAAATAAGAAAAGAAAAAAAATAAATCTGTCAAAGTGATTTAAATGGCACCAAGCCTTTAGGCACTTATGGATAGACGACACTCGGTGGGGCTCAAATTTTTGGTTAACTCTGTTTCCCTTTTCCTTATCAATCTTTTCTAGTAGGGTGTCTTGATACCATGTGGAAGGTGTATGTTTGGGGTATTAATCATTCCTTGTTAGTCTTGCATTGGATATCTTATTGAAGTGTCTTGGCAGATCTAGTGGAAGGGTAGACAATCTGAAATTGAGAAAGTCCGGGGGGTTCAGGATGTGTGTTTTGTTTTTGATGTGTTTTTATTTTTGTTAGTGAGTCTTTGAGTCTGTATGCTTGGGGGCAAGCATAGTTTAAGTGTGGGGAGTTTGATTGCATTGTATTTCATCATGTTTTATTGTCCATTTACTAGTTATTTTAGACAGTAAATCTGCTGATTTATCCTTATTTTCCCACATCTTAGCAGATCTGATCTGGAAGGCAGCTTTTGAGGAATCTGAACAGAAGAGAGCTGGAGCAGCATTACCCGAGTCTAGGCCTGGATCTTGGCCTAGACATATTCGCATCTGACGCATGGCGCATACCAGGATCGTCTTGGCCAGGATTGCGGCCAAGACATATTCGCGATTAAGACAGCACTTTAGAGCGCTTGGACCGCTTTCAGCGTTGGACTCTTACAGCTGGCACGTAGCAGCTGTTCCGCTATTTTAGAGGGATCTGAAGCCAATCTTTTGAAGAATCCCGAATGGGATCTCCCTCTTTATTATTTAGCGATTTAGTTTCCATTTTAAGAACAATTAATTGTAATAATCTTTTAGGAGATTTTCTAGGGAATAGAGTTGGATTGGGACAGAGGTTCTGAGGGCTATTTTAGCAAAACATTATTCACCTTTGTCCAGATCGAACACTACGCAATCCTTCTTCTCTTTTCTTAGTTCGACATTGTTACACTTTGCTCCGGATTTTATTATCTCGGATTTATATTATTTATGCAATTAAATACTTTACCTTTTTATTCATGAGTATGAGTAACTAAACACCCATTCTTGGTAAGGGTTGAGGAGCTGTAGTTCTTATGCACTCGTGAGGCATCTTTCGTACTTCATAATCTCTTCCTTTGTATTTATTTAATTCTTGAACTTAATCTATCGCTTACTCACTAGAGACAAGGTTTGATCATCCTTGTACCCTAGTAGAGAAGAGTTGTAACCAGCCTAGAAGGAGAGGGAGTACCCGCCGGCTAGACGAAGTAGGTGACTAGTCTCGCGCCAGACTAGAAGAATAGGTAATCTAGGTCGAGACCAGATTGACAACCTAGGGTTTCCGTGGGGAAACACCTTGACCTAGGTACTGTCTTCCCCTGTACCATTGAAGAGGTGAGCAACCATTCAAGACAGCAGTCAAATGGATAAACCCTTTAACCAGCAAGGTGTCCCTTGGCTAGGATTATCAGGAGAGGGAGTACCCGCCAGGTAATTTGAAGAGGAGGGAAGACAGGAGTGAACAGGAGTACCTCCACTCTATAGCAGTACTACAAACGAAGAGAAGAATATCCTAGAGCCCGTGATCGAGGCATAAGAACGCAAGCTCTCGTATCACCCTTACCTGGAATTCCATATCACTAGACTTATTCCTAATCTAGACCCTAGTCTTGGCCTAGACTCTGGTCAATACTACTTTAAACTGCTTTCACTTCTTTTTGTTTTGTCTTTCAGTTTCAGATACCAACCAAACCCAAACTCAGTGACGAGGAAGTCAAACTCAAGAACTACGTTTCCTAGAGGTCTCTGTGGACGATCCTCTTACCATCATCTACAAATCCTTGTAGACAGTGATAAGTTGTATTTCTACCCCCAATTCCATAACTATTTCACTACTATATTTGACGTGTTCGACGAGCGATCAGCTATGCTCTTCTTTTCCTTTGTATTTGCCTCTTCTAAGTTATACAAACCCAACTCATGCTCAAAAGCGGTGAGAGAACTTACAAGTTGAGTGTATGAGGGCTTCACTTCCTTTTACTTGATGGTGGTTTCGATTGCTACCCACTTGCTTGGAAGAATGCTTAGAAGTTTCCTAACCATCTCTGAATCGCTTTGAGTCAATCCGAGATTATCCATGGCACTGCACAGATTTTGCAATCTTGTGCTGAGATCATAGATAGACTCTCCTTGCATCATCTTGAATAATTCATATTCAGTTTTGAGCTGGTCCAACCGGAGATCACGAACTTGAGCAGTACCCTCATGCGCCATCTCCAAAGTGTCCCAAATTTATTTTGCTGTTTTGCAAGAGCTGATGCGATTAAACTCACCAAAAGAGATGGAGACTTGAAGAGCATACATGGCTTTAGCTTCCATGGTTTTCCTTGTCCTCTGTGCATTAGTCCAGCGCTCAAAGTCAAGAATCCTTGTGGTTCCATCTACACCGGAAGGTTCAGTTGGAGCCACAAAACCTTTCTCAACGCAATCCCACATTTCACAGTTGAGGGAAGTGATGAACGTCTTCATCTTTATCTTCCAATGAAGATAGTTGTTGCCATCAAGGTAAGGTGGTTGATTGAATGTACCTCTATCTTGAGTGCTGGAAATTCCTCCTCTATCCATTTGAATCTTTCACTTGAGGTGGTTAAACCCTTATTCCAAGTGACCTTGCTCCGATACCAATTGATACTTCAATAACCGGCCTAGACGGGGGGTGAATAGGCACTTTAAAAATCTGCACACAAGAGAAGAGTAGAATAGCAAACACAAGATGTATAGTGGTTCCAATTCACAACTAAATTGTACTCCACTACCTAAGAGTCCTCCTCTTAGGATTTTCGAATGCAACACTTGCTATTCACTTGAGGTTTTACGGGTTCAGCTCACAACCTTACAATTGATTTTACCAGGCTCACCAACAACCTTACAAGTAGTTTTCCAAGGCTCAACTACAACCTATGGTTTTTCCAGGGCTCAACCACAAACCTAAGTTCTCTTTCAATGGGATGAGAACACTACCCTTAACCCAAAAGTGTTAGGTACACTTTTCAAACCTTAACAATGATTTTGTATAAATATGCAACAAACAATTGGTGTACACAAATAGATAAGTATATGATTGCAAATCAACACCAATAAATATTCAAAGTTACCTCAAGAAGAAAGCCAAAGAAACCCAGAACAATATGCAAGAATATTTGAAATCCTTGAAGAGAAGCTTGCATAAATGAGAATGTTGAATCTTTGGGTTTGTAAATGTGATTTTGTGTTTTGAGGTTTGTAAGAGCTTTCTTGTTATGTTTAAACTCATATGGGATGAGTATTTATAGGTAGGAATGAGTAGGAGCTCGGACAAGGGTGTATGGGTTCAAAAATAGCCGTTAGAAGTGGAGAAAATAGTTGTTGGCGAGTCTCTCTTGGGCTGGGGCGGCATGCCGCCAGACACCAAAGGGCTGGGGCGGCATGCCGCTAGCTTCGCTTCTTGACAACCAAAACTAATTCATTTCTGCGTTCACACTGCGCGCCAAAATGTCAATGAGCATAACTTCTGATCCAACCGTCCGATTTGGATGAAACTTATCGCAAAAGAAAGCTAACGTCCTGAAGTTTCCATCAAGCCCTTGTTCTCTCAAATCGGACTCCATTTGCTTGTCCAAATGCTTGATGCAACTACGCGATGAAATTCTGGCTTGAATTGGCCAGACAAGACCCATTCCTCTATAAAATATTAAGTCCAAAAACACTTGATCTTCTAGCTTGCGATATCTTGATTTGTTGCCTCTTATTTGTTCAATCGCAAACTACACATACTTTAACTTCAAATTGCATTAGTATTATTAATTAGTTTGTGTGTCTTAAATCATCAAAACAAGAGTGAGTAGCCCTTGGGCTAACAAAATCAACCAATCAACCAATTGATAATTTCTTATACTCCAAGAAAAGAAGCGAAGAAAAGACCAAGAAGTAGGCGCAGAAACCATGGTTGCATTACAGGTTCTCTCTCTGTTGCGCTTAAGAATCTTCATCACAGCTATAAAACTCTTCTTCCTCTACACTAAGATGTTCCTCATGCCATTCCTGTGTCTCCTCTGCCCCCGGTCCAAGGCAACTGTTAACTTTATCATCTTCTTGCTCCAAGGAACGCTCACAAGATTTCTCATCAAACTTGAGATACACTCCACAGTTCGTCACTTCACACGAGTTACTAATTTCAAGATGGAACTCAAATGTCGCCTCCAAATATTTACTGGAAAACACGTTATGAATGGATTCCATTGTTGGCCGGTCCTCCAAATACCGTATTGCTATGTGATTGTTTGCTCTGCCACTAAAACCTACTCCAGAACCACAAATGAGTGGTGTGACAACAATGGATCTCAATGTCAGGTGGTTGTTTTGACCATCTTTAGTATTTGCACGGCATATGCATTTTATCCGGAGATGACCTATAGTACTGTCTGAGCTGATAGATATGCAGAAAGCAATACCTATGAGGGGATTCGAATTGATTGAAGGCAGTCGTACGGTTACAGAAGCTCCCTCACTTGTATGATGAAACCAAGTTGGAATGTCAGTCCCTGGTAAAACAACCTCAACTGGCAAGCTAATTACCTGTAGTACAAAACATCCAAGGTTAATTAAATGAGTATGTGCGTGTGTGTACATGTGACTAAGAGTATCAATAAGGGCACAGCTAGACCTGATGAATTCTGAAGTATGCATGTTGCATGAGCTGTTGACACGCCATTGCATCCAATCTGGGGCAATTTGGAAATCTCACTGATTTCAACTTGCTTAAGTTGCTTATTGTTATGGTTTCCAGATCCCCACATGTAGTTACATCAAGAACTTCTAGAGAATGGGGAAGCTCTGGTATAGATCGAAGCTTCCAGCAAGAATATATCTCCAATTTGCACAGCCATTTCAAGTTACACATGCCCTCTGGAAGACTCATGATAGAATCCGTGTTGCTAACATGAAATTCCCGTAGACCACTACCATTGACCTCCATGATTCTTGAGATGCTCCCCTTATGCCAAATTAGATGAAGAGTCTTCAGAGATTTCAATGTCCAGATGTTGCTTGAAATACTAGAGAGATATCCGTTGTAAGCCAAGTACAAGTAATCAAGTTTATTGAGAAACTCCACAGATGAGGGAATCTCCTTAATGCCAGTTTTTATTAAGTATAACCGCTCTAGATTTGTACAAAAATCTGGAAACTTGGTCACATTCCAGCAGTATACAAGATTGAGTTCTCTAAGAGATTTAAATCCACAACATGGAGGCAGTTCAGTTATCCCACTCCCATACAAACTCAATCTGTCCAACTTACCCAAAACCTCTGGACATCCTTGGATATTTTCGCAATTTAGCAGGTTTAGAACTCTAAGAGCTTCAGAATCAAACTTGTCCGGGATTATCTCGAGGTTTTCGCACCATGCGAGATTGAGTACTTCCAGCTTGGTAAGATGTTGGGTAGAGGGGTGAAGTTTACGTAAACTACGGCATTCAGTAAGATCCAGATACTCAATGCCCCTGGCCTTTGACAAATCAGGGGATTCGACCAAGTGACGACAATTTTTGAGGTCCAACCATCTTAGGTTCACCAATTCCTATAGGAAAACATAATATGATAAAGTATTAGTATGAGCCACAAAAAGGTGACAATTGACGTATCATCTATCGAACCATAACAAGAATAACCATCGTGCTTCGTGCAAGCTAGGGAAATAAGAAAACAAATATATCATATAATTATAAATAGAAACTTAAATATCAGTACAATATATTATTGTTGTTGTTATTATCATTTACCCATCAATAATCAATACCTGTCCCCAATCTAGTCGCTCAATGTTGCTACTTGGTAAGCTAAACTTGACAAGAGCTGGAACATCAAATGTTGGCGGCAGTGATTTCTTTTGAAACATCTCCCAGTGGATGTACCTCAAAGTATTGGACAAAAGGTGCGTGACATGCTCAGCGAACTCTTCATTACAACCATACACTTTGAGGACCCGAAGATTTAACATCTTTGTCAGCATGTCTACAGAGGCCACAAAATCATCAGCGAACACATCTCTTGAAGCTGAAGCAGAGAGGTCTATGACAATGCTTAGAATTTCTTTGGTCCCCTGATAAGCAAAGTTAGAAGATTAGTGATTGCACATGTTTCTCTCAAAAAACAAAGCAAATTTAGTGAGGAAGAAGAGAAATTCATGGCTAAAATGTCTTACCTCATTCTTTGTCGATAAATAATCAATATCCACCGGAATATGAAGTCTTTTACGCTTAGATTGTTCACGTTCAATTTTCCAACTCATTTCTTGTAATAAATGATGTACCTCTAGCGTCTTGTCACTAGAAATCTTTAGCAGAGATTTATTCCTCAAATTAATTATACAACTGTAAGGAGAAGAATAGTAAGCAGAAGAAAAGAAACATTTTAACGACTCTGTGACTTCATGCACGTCGTGGCCCTGGAATAAGCATGCAATATCAAGAAAAATTTCTTTTTCCGCATCAGAAAGTCCATCAAAACTGACTCTCAGTACATCCAAAATGTCCTTCTCAATAAAACTTTTCATTTCGTTCAACTTACTTTCCCAGTAATTTTTGTCTTGGGCAATCAGAGCAGAACCCAAAACTTTCAGAGCCAATGGATTTCCTTCAGCATAATCTACCACCCCTCTAGATAACTCCATGAAGACATCTGCAGGGCATTCATTATGAAAGGCCTGCTTGCTAAATAGTTTTAGTGCATCATCCATTTTCAATCCTACTACTTCACACGTCTCATCAACTTGTAACTTCGCTAGCACTTGGATGTCTCTACTTGTCACTAGAATTTTACTTCCAGCACCAAACAATTTATGGTGTTGAGACAAATCTTCCAATTTTAGAAACCCTGAACTTTCCACATCATCAAAAACAATAAAAACCCTTTTACGAGCAAGTATTTCCCTTACAAAATCATGCCTTAAACTGAGATTAAGTGACTTCTTTTCCTCAAGTATTTCTGAAAGGACTTTGTTCCAGAACGCAATTTCACCAAACCGATTTAATTCCTCTCTAACATTTCTAAAAAAATGGGAGCTCTGAAATTGTGTACGAATACAATCAAATACAGCTTCAGCAATTGTTGTTTTTCCTACACCACCCATGCCCCACAATCCAACACTATGGACTTGTGGGGAAGCCAAGCACAGTGAAGATATAACTTGCTCAACATGTGGATCAATTCCAACCAAAAAATTGGAGTTATCATGACTTGATGAGGGCATTCGATACAATTCATCCCAAACAAACTCAACAAGTTCATCAATAAACTCTGATTCAGACCTAGAAAATTAACATCAAGAATAAAAAAATTGTTAGTGCTCAAGATTTAATTTTTTCTTCTTTAAAAAGAAGTTTTCTAAAAGAGCACCAGAGGGCATTCAATTCAATTCATACTAAACAACCTAAACAATTTCACATGGAATTCAACAATTCACCAGCCTAGATTTTGATTTAGAAATTAACACCTGTCATGTGTGCATGAGTATTATTAACAGTTAAAGTGTGAAAGAATATGTTACTTGTGCTCATCTTGATGCCGGCCAGATAAATCGGCTGCTTCCTTCAAGGCAGCTTTCCAGCGTTGTGCCTGCTCTTCCTTCGCCTTTGCTTTAACTTTGGTGAAGCCTTCTCCAAAGCTTCCAGTTTGGTATCTTATGTGTGTCGGATCAACCTTATGGAACACAGGTATGACCTGTTTCTTGTGTTGTTTCCTGCATTGGAGGATCTTTTCAAGTTTTCGCAAGCACCAAGTGGAAGATGCATACTCAGGAGAAAAGATTACAAAATAAAGCTTTGACCCTTCAATTGCTTCGAGAAGAGCGCCAGAAATTTCATCTCCACTCCTGAGGTCTTTACTATCAATGAAGGCTTTGATCTGTTTTCTTCTTAAAGCAGAATGGACATGGCTTGTAAAATTATTACGAGTGTCCTTCCCTCTAAAACTGATGAAGACATCAAAGACCTCGGAGTTAAGAACATCGATGGCATTTGGTTGAGAAGAAGCAGAAGCAGCAGACATATTGGAAGAATACAATATTAATGCTATCTTGGGTGCAGTCTGTGTGTGTGCATATTTAGTTACTTCCAGTTCTTGAAGAGGGTGAGAATAATGCAAATTCAACTTGGTTTGTGATAATGCAAGTATTTCTTAGTGTTAGAATAGCATTTCCAATTAACCTCATTTATATAGTGCCATTACAGTTGCTAATTAGCGTTGTTAAGTGTTGGGTACATAGGTTTGCGATATTTACTAAGTCCGCGGAAAGATTCCTTACAGTTACAGCAGTGTTTGGTAGTGATCAATCATTACCATCAAATGAAGTTGTTCTAACTACGATGTTTACCAAGTTCCTAAATGCCTAGTTTAATAATGAAAAATGAATTAATTATTCATGCTTAGAATTGAGTTTTACTTATGGCTACTGTTTGGTTGAACGCATTGTCGTCTTCATTCCACTTCAATAATGCAATGCTTAGGGCTATTGACTAATGGAAATACGTCTAATAACATCAAATAAGAGATATTTGAGAGAGTACTGCATCTGCATTTGCTGAAGATATAACCTACTCCCTCCGGTCTTGAAAGAATGTCTTTTTAGAACAGTAACATTCAGTAAAACAAACACTAAAAAGTCAAATAAAGTGTACAGTAGCAAAACGACATTCTTTCAAGACCGGAGGGAGTATAACCTCAATTTTATCGACAAACTTGGGGAACAATAATATAGTATTAGACAGAGCTGTTCTCAATAAAGAATACAGATGAATCTAATTCTAGTTTTGGCTTCGCTTAAAAATTGTCATTAAACAAGTAGTTTGTTGCCGACCAAGATAACCATTTTGATTATATTGCTCCATCTTCTAGAATTTTTGTCAAACGTTTTCCAGTGTCATTAACGTCACGACTTGTACATGATAAATCAATAACCTGGCCCGAGAGGGTGAATGACCGATTAAAAATTTCTGACACAAGGAGTAAGGAGAATAGCAAAGACACAATAATTTATAGTGATTCCAATTCACAATCCGAATTGTACTCTACTATTTAAGAACAACACCTTTAAAATTTTCTAACAACGAACTCTTCGCTATTAATTTGAGCTTTTACGGGTTCAGCTCACAACCTTACACCTTGATTTTACGGGCTCATCAATAAACCTTACACGTAGTTTTTGCGGGCTCAACTACAACTTTACACGTAGTTTTTTTGGGCTCAACTACAACCTTTACCCAATCCTATTTGCAAGTAAGGATTGTGAGAAGCCTAGTTCTTTTGCGGGACAAGAACCACTACCCAATGACCCAAAAGTGTTTGGTACACTTTTAAAACCTTCACAATTAAATTGTAATTGCAACAAAGAACTTGGTGTACAAAATAGATAAATGTATGATTAATAATCAACACCAATAAATGCTCAATGTTAACTCAAGAAGAAAGCGATTTAAACCCCAATTTAAATGACGCAAAGACGATTGAAAACCGATAATAAATGCTCAATGTTACCTCTAGTGTTTGTATTTGTAAATGTGTGTGTAAAACTTTATAAGAGCTTTCTTTATCTATCTAAGTCAGATTAGATGAGTATTTATAGTGTCTAATTATTTGATGAACGTTTAGGACTGTTGGAGCAAAAAATTAGTCGTTTCAAATTCGAAAAACTAGCCGTTATTTTTTGTCTGGAGGATTAGCGTCATCACGCTATGACGCTAGCAATGCCAAGAGATTGTCAATTTTGTTTCTTAGCGTCATGACGCTAAGCCCTGGTTTTTAATTTTCAAAATCTGTGTTCTTAGCAGCATGCCGTTAAGGATGCTTCTTCATTAGCGGTATGTCGTTAAGGACGGTTTTAATTATACAGTAGAAACTCTATAAAATAATACACTTGGGACGACCAAAATTTATTAATTAAAAGAGTTATTAATTAATCGATAAATTAATAATTATTAATTTATATATTAATTAATATTTTATTAATTTATAGTAAAATACTTAGTTTACAAACACCTTTCAAGCTTCCACTTACTGTAATTATTGTATACAATGCATGTACTGTATATCAAATGAAGGGCCCAATTTGAAAGAAACCTTCAATCTCCCACCTTATTATGCTTCTTGTGTTCAATGTATCACTTTATGGACATTAAAAATATTTTCTATATAAATAATATCAAAATACTGTAGGTTAACACAAACAAATCATACACACAACAAAAAACAAAAGACAATTGAGTCATTTTTCAAGAAACTTTCATAAATCATTCATGTAATATGCTATATATAAGGAATTATTAATTTATATTTTATATGGGGTCTAAAGAAATTATCAAAAATGTATTATCTTATAATTTTAGCGAATTATTAATTTAGCACCCTATCCCCGAGTCGGGACCGGCCAAAAATATTATCTTAGAGAGTTTATTAAATAATCGAGTATTAATTTATCGAGTTTCTACTGTAACTTGTTTTTCAAAACTTATTTTTTGATTTTCACCGGAATTCAATACGTAGTCTGAGATAGTATAAGGGAATTTGGATATTTTTCGATTTGTTAGATAGATAGAAAATAGATTATTAGCTACATAATTTTTTAAAATATTAATATGAGTTAAATATCAATTAATATAATTTTATTATCAACAATCTACCTAAATTATCATATGATTGTTATTAAAAGTGAAAACTTATAATCTATTTTCTTAGTTTAGTTCTTGAAACCTAACTCTCTCTCGATGATAGAGATAGAAATTGGCTGTTAGGTTCATCCGGCCCAAAACTCCTAAAAGCTTATTTCCTCTCACAAACCTAAGTTTGTCTCATTTGTGTCGAAACTCCTCCTGGCGACCAGACTCAAGAAGTAGAGTCCTACTCAACTTTCTTGTCTCCAGATTCTCTAAGAGTCATAAATAGATCTGATTCAATCTCTCACGGGTGGGAATTCCTATCCCCAAGCTAGGATTCCTCCCCACCTTTAGGAGATGCATAGTTCTACTAAAATACTAGTATCATTTTTCTTTATAAACAGAGAGCAAACCACCCACGTTGCCAAGGTACATATACTATACGATTTATACACACATAAACCCTAAATCGCCTAGCAGATTTGAGCGTCGGAGTGGTCTCCTAAAGACAACCCTTGGGACCATCAAGAATTCTTGGTTGTGTTGTGTGCAAGTTTTCCAGAAAGAATATCAACTCATCCAATACGTGGTTATTCTAGCTTACTAAAAAAAAAAAATACGTGGTTATTAGATAGTAATTCTTAGAAAAGTCATTATTTTATTTGATTAGTATTCTTGTTCCTAATTCTAAGAAATTGTTCAATACAAATTGATGTAAGTATCTCTCATTAGTAAAAAAGATAAAAAATTAAAATTTGAAAAAATATTGTTATTACTCTCTCGGTCATATCATTAAGGGATAAATTTTTATTTCAAAATAAATGTTTGAAAATTTCAAGGAGGTTGTTTTATTCACGACTACTATTGAAAAACCGAAAATTCTAAATTTGGAGTCTTAAAAATGTAAAAGTTTCAAAACTCAATAATGTTTTAAGAATCAATCCGACAAAAAAAAGAGTAAAAGTTTCAACAAATGATATATATGGGTTGGGTAAGTCCCATAATAAGCCCATATGCCAAAAACTAATGTGAACCCACCTTCGCATATATAACATAGCAGAGGCCCAACTATATACCAAACTATCTACTGGCTTCAGCGCGCCAGCCCACAAGTCGTTTATTCCAGATGTGGTTATTGGTTAAAGATCATCAGGTCAAGCAAGCGAATATTAATTGTATATTATTATACCCAAAAATAAAAAAATTGTGGGTATTATAAATCTCAGAGATCTTATTCCACAACATATAACACCACGACCACATGTATGATTTTGCATGATGAAAGGGCGGACTTTCACAACGGAAGCCTTATTACAAAATTAGTTATCGGATTAGGTTGCTAATTAGTATTAATTAAGCAAGCCCATAATAAACAATGACTGATTAATTGGGTATATATTTGATGTGAGAAATGTTTAGAAATTGACACGGGAACGGTAAGTTTGTCCTGGTTGCCACCCATCAGGAATGACGGCGGTGGCGACAAGGGTCTTTCCGGCCTGGAGCGTGGTTAGCTTGATGGAAAGCGGCGCGCGTAGAACCGAGCCACCGGAGTCAAGCTTCCAAACAGCACCCCAAGACTGTTGCATGGAGAGCCATGAGTCGGAATCCAGGGCTTGTTTCAATTCCACCGAAGCAAGATCACCATCCCCATTCTCGAATTCTACTAGTGTTGCAAAGTAATAGGGATTGGAACCTGAATCCACGTGGAATGCTATCTCCATACCCGGATAGTTGCAGTCAACCCTGTAAAGCAAACATCAATTGAAATACATTATTTTATTCTTATAATCATTCTAAATCGGTATAGACTAATTAATTAATTTTGTAATATTAATAAATCTAACAACTTATATTTTACTCCCGAGTTACACTATGATAAATTGAAATATGATTTGGTCCAACAAAAGTAACATGGGCAAATATTTGACTTACAGGGCTAGTATATTATGTGGTCCTTATTTTTGTGTGGAGCCTCCATGCATTCCCAACTTTACCATAAAACTAGAAGAAATTAATGCAATTGATACAAATTACATCATGTGATTCACTAAATATACAATTCTTACTCTTTTTCTTTGGTATACAATTCTTACTTCTTTCTCATTTCAATTAATTAGATTTTTTTCTCACATCTAATTAATTATAAAAGATTTGCCTCTTGATTTCCTTAATATTAGGTGAGGTATACTTCAAATATTCAGAGCGAGCAATTAGGGGCATAGATGTATGTTACAGAAATCAATTTATTTTTGGCAAATGTAAAATTTCCCTTTTAATTCGAAATTGTCAACAATCAGAAATTATATAGGTACATATATACCTTTGGTATTGAATTTGCAAGACCCCCGCGTTACGGAGCTGGTCAGCCTGGCCAGAGATGGCCATGGCTCCAAAAGCAGTGCCGCTTAAATCAAAATGAGTGGACTCTGCGGTGCACTCTGGACACTCATCCATGATCACCACCATCACTGGCTGCGCCGAGCAAGCCAAATTCGTCGTGCATTTCACCTATTTAATAAAATCGGACCCACCAATCAAGGCGTTAGTTAATCAATTACACTTAATAAATTAATTGCATAAAAACTTATTTTTCCTTAAGCCAAGATTCAAGATCTTGCAGGCTAGATATAATATAAAATATACGTAAAGAAAATCCGCTGTAAAGTTAGTTTTTTTCTTAATGTAATAAATAACAAAACGCTAAGAGCATTCAATTTTTATATGATATATTATATAATTGTGTGTTCAGTATTGCACCTGATAACACGCTCCACATCCTTTGCCTGATTTGTACAGAGAAGGACCTCCGGCAGATACCATTGAAGAAAACGGCGGCTGCCCTACTGTAGCCCCATATCCACAAGCTCCCCCTACACACGCGCGAAACGATTTAATTTGTTTCAACCAATTTATCATAGAAGCGAATGAATGGTGTACTTAGTGTCTCCAATAAAATCTAGTTTACGGGGGAAAAAATAATAATTCTTATTTAATAGGTAACGTTCTTACAACCTACAACATATGTATCTATGTATTGTATGAATATTATTTACCATCGGTTCCGTAGCCATTGGGGCTACCGTACCAAATTGCTCCGGCGGGTGACCAATGAGAATCTGAATCATGCAACTTGGAGACATTGAGGAGCCTGGGATTGAAGCAGTTGCACGAATGCAGCGATAACACAATTGTAAGAATCAGGACAAGGAATGATGTTGTTGGGTTTTGAGGTAAAGCACCCATTTTCTTAATTTTCTGTAAGATGTAATCACTAATTAATTAGTGCCAAAATATATGCTTGCAAGATTTTGATTAATAATTGAGCTTTTCTCTGCTTTAAGCGTATATTAGAGCGGTATTTATAGACGGGCGACCAGTGCATGGCTGCTAATGCACCCAACTATCAGCGGCCACGTGGTACAGCAGTTAATTGCCCACAAAGTACATCCGCTGTGATTTGTCACTCTGTTCACACATTCGTATTGGTCAATAAAAAAATTATACGTTAGTGTTGGTGGTTACAGATTTAAATTTTTAATTTTCAATTTTGAAAATACTATAAATTAGTGGTGAGATAAACCTTAAATGAACTCGTTCAAGTATAACCACTTTGTTAATTTACTACATGTCTAATTGAAATAACGAGTTTATTACATAATTTTTTCATAATTACTGGCCATGTGCCGTGTCTACAGTGAGAGTTTAAGGTACAGAAAATGAATATTCTTATGGGCCAACACCGCACATTTCCCTTTTTAGATCTAGGTTGGTACGAAGAAAGAAAAATTATATTACCAACCTTAACGTATTGACTAATAAGAAAATCAGCTACGCAAAACAAAGGAAATAACTAAACAATTACTAACAAAACAAGGAGGAGTAACAAATCATAAAACAACTTAACTTTAAGATTACAAAAAAATCAGCCACACGAAAATTTTATATATTCATTTATTTTGAAACTAAATTGAGTATAATTTTACAGTAGTGCTAGAAATATTAATATTTTTATTAACTTTTATAGCTATTTATTTAAATAAAAATAAAAATAATACAACCCAATTAAAAAAGGATAAACTACAATCATACATTAATACGATAATTAATTAAACTTTATTAATAAAATAGTTAGTATTCTAAATATTATTATTTCCAACTTCCTTCAATAATAGTCACGTCATTCAATTCTTCCCTCATTTGCAAAAGTATGTATCTATATTATAGAGGCTTTGAAATGTTATTATGGTTCGTATTAGGAAACTTAATTACTGCACGGTATGAGTATAGGCATTGTGTCAACGTTTGCTATAATTGACACAAGAGCAATGCTATTTAGGTAGAAAATTTAGGCAGAAAATTTAGGCGGATGGCATTTTCGTAAAATTTGTATTTTACGAAAATGCCATCCGCCTAAATTTTCTACCTAAATAGTAAATACTAATAGCATTGCTCTTGACATAATTTTGATTTAACAAGTATATAACTATATATTCCTCAAACAGGAAAGAAAAAAGTTGCTATAATAAGAAAATTCTCATTATAATAAAATAATTATATAATTTTTTTTAATTTTATAAAATTTCATTAACTTACCATTTTATGAAGTGGTAGTATTAGAAGACTAGAAGGTGTGTTCAAGAACACAAAAAATATTAATTAATTAAAATTACCAGTAGTGTGGTTACTAGAACCGTAGAAGCGTGGCGTTTCCGTTGAGACGGTTAAATGTGGGCCCCGCTTGCAGGAGCCCAACAACTTAGACGGTTTCTATTCGGTGGGCCTCCCATGCTTCGTGGGTCCCACCACCATATTTTGCTTGTAATAATAGCTGATTCAGAGAATGAGCGCTTCCTCCCATTGACAATTTGACAGTACCAGATTGCCAGTTCTTTACTTCTTTACCATTTAGTAATATTTTTAAAAATATAAAAAGAATAAAATTTTGGGGAGCAACAAGTCGAAGGTTTCAATGAGGATGATCATACGATGGAAGTTACTGGTATTGCCATATTGGTATAATTTCAGTCCAAACTGAACAAGGTACAAAGTATATTAAAGATGTTTTACCAATGCCTTTGCACAAATGAGCACGACAAGAGTTTGATTGGGTTGCTAATGTATCTTATTGCAACGTGACCATATTTGATGTTTGTTGTGAGTTCACTTTCAAGTTTTATGACACCTCCAAGTCAAGCTCATCTTAGTGGTGCAAAAAGAGTCTTAAGGTATCTTACAAGTACAACAATTTATAGAGTTTGGTTTGCTGCGGGAAATGATCTAAAATTGCTAAAAAGGTGATGTTCGATGATCAAGCTGCTATTGCGATTGCTAAAAAATCGGTGAATTAGGGAAAGAGCAAGCACATAAAGATCAAGTTTTAAGTTGTTCGAGAAGCAGAGAAAGACATATTCACTTGATCCCTTGCTGTTTTCCATTGATATTGTTCTACTTTCATTATCTTTATCTTGGTTTCTAAGTACTATGGCTAGTTTAGAATCCAACAGACCTAATGAAACAAACATAGCTATTCACTTACTTAAGAGGCCCTCTAATAACGACCCTAACCTTCCTAACAATTTGTCAAGTTGCTGGAAAATTGTAACCATACGGGAAACCCATCCCTAGGCCTAGGGATAGATACGGCACTCAACCCTGAACCTAGACCCATTCTTTCCTTTCTACCTAGATCCTAAAGACAAGTCTTATGTCAAATATTCACTAGTTGTCTACTCAATCTTCATAAATGCAGGAATCACACTGAACATAAATGAAACTGACATTACCCATTCAAATTAAATCAAGAGTTGATCAAGCTTTTAATTCAACAAGAACAAGTTTTAACAATTAAAGTGAGAAGAAAAGAGATATAAAAACATTCATATTAATTCCAATAAAAGTCTCACAACAACATGGATAGTCAACCTCTAATCTCTACCAAGAATCAGAGGTAATTAGCTACAATACATAATTAAAATTACAAATTAAAACTATTGTTCAAAGTAAAACAAATCTGGAAATTGTTGGTGAAGAAGAAGTGCAGTCCGCTCTCCTTGCTGTCCTCGTCTCCTCTCTCTCTCTGTCCGAATGTGATGATGTTCAGCCCTCTCCTTGGACGAAAGTCTTCTCTTTCTATAGCTCAGCCATGCCCTCTCACAACTCCCCAAGGAGCAAGCACTCAAGGGACAAACAATGCAAGCATGCGGCTCCAACAACAAGGAAGAGACAAGAATAAATTCTTGTCTAGCACTAAGAGGGATGGAATATATTCCTATGGAGTCTCCAAGGAGTTCTTGAGTCAAAGGAAATAAGGGAACACGAGATAGTGGAGTCAAAGAGTTGTCTAGCATGCTCAGGGGACAAGAAAAGCACTAAGAAATAAATTAATCCTCGGCACGCATAAACAAGGGCGGACTGCCCAGAATTTCACCAGATCGCCTGACTCATCCCTAGGCCTAGGGATGAGTAAGGGAAAATTTCTGCAATCATCCTCCAAAACGGCCATGATTGGAAAATGCTCTATCTTTCACCAAATCAACTCCTTTTCCTTCCAACTGATCTTTCAAGCCTGAACAAAGGAAAAGGGAAGTAAATGGCCAAAAGAAGCAATCAAATGCTCTCAAAACATAAGATAAAGAGAGCATAAATCATCGAATATAAACAACCAATCAAGCCCGGCGGCAAAAGTTGAAGGAAGCTAACAAGAACTAGAGAGATAAACTAGAGAGAAGTCTAAGAAAAACTAATTCTAATGATTCTCAAAATTATATTATGTGATAAGAGATGCCTAAACTATTCCTTGGATGCTCCTTATAAGCTAGAGCTCAAAGCACAAAATATCTTCAGCCTAAAATTAAGGACAAAATGCATTAATTGAAAGCCTATAAAAATGGATCCATGTTCCTCAAAGCACAAAGCTGCCTAATTTTCCCAGCTTTGGCAGGTCTGAACTGGGCTCAAGGCCTGCAATGGTCAGAGGGGTGGGTATTTTGTGATCAGTGCAGACTGTCAGAACAGTGTCAGGGAGGTCACATGGGAGCTTTGGCAAGAGGACACGTGGAAATGACGCTCTTTGCTCTTCGGGGGCTCGAATGGAGAATCCGATTCGGGACCTTGAACGCTGATTTGGACTCGGGACCTCGACTTTGGTCTTGAAGCTTAAATCCGCACAAAATGCACCAAAAACGCATGTTTTTGCATAAACTCCCTTTTTAGGCCTAGATCTGCAATAGTAATGAAAACAAGGGTAAATTAGCAGAATCATGCCTTAAATTGATGGAATAATGGAGGAAAAATCATGCATAAATACGCGCTATCAGCAACCCATGAACTAATCCTCTATCAAGTCCACATCATAGGCCAAAATAAAATTAGATTAAGTTAATTTGACAAAAATGTTAAAAAGATAAAAATCTGACAAGAAGTTAACAAGAAATCCAAGAAATCTGGGACTATGTGAAATAAATATTGAAAAAAAAAAAAAGGAATTGAAGGCTACAACAACCGAATCAAATCTACTCACATTAACATGATAGTTGAGGAAGAAGTACTTGATACACCGAATTAAGCTTGCTAATATACATACGAACTGAGGAACATGATCATGTAATTAAGCAGGTTCAACCAATTAGTACAAATAATCTCTGTTAATCTCACATAGCCAGCACCGCCACACCCGCCACCGCAACGGCCTCTCCACCACCACCAGCTCTGCCGCCGCTGGCTGGCTGGCTGGCTAGCTACGGTCCATTTTGCAATTCTGCGAAAGTATGTGTGTACTTTTAGCCAATGTATCCACCTCAAAATCACACGTCACAACAAGCTTAGCATCCCCTGTCCGGAAAGGGTTAATTTTCATTTTTACAGGGATTTCCATACTCAAGGACATAGAGATGTGATTCTTATTCTTCTTCTCTTTTTTCGCATCCGTCGGCGGTGATATGCTGTTCTTGATCTCCTTAGGTAAAGCAGCACCTGACGACCCTTTCAGGAATATCACCACATCTTGTGAGTTGCCTTTTCCTTGGTCGAACCCTGGGAATTTCCCGCTCGCTATCTTCTTCTCTTTAAAAGAAAGGGCGGTAAGACCACCTTGTTTGTAAGAAATCCCTGAATGCGCATTTGGATTTTCGATTCCTAACCCAATCCTGAATTCAGGATGTGAATTCTTGGCCGTGAGCGGATGGTGGAATTGGTTTTTGACCCCAACGTGCCGGAGTTGAAACACTGGATTCTTGGGCTTGTTCTTAATGATGAAAACAGCAAGGCCTATGGCGATTGTGATTAGTACAATCAAAACAGCGGTGACAATCAAACAACAAAACCTACTAATCCCGCAACTCGAGTTCCTGAAGTCTTCAGGTTTGTTTAATCGTTGCACAATCAAAGCGTTCTCAGAAGGAGGGATCCGATAGATTTGATCTTTAGGGACCTGGACGACGTACGTGCCCGAGCCCAAGTATGGTGGGACTTGAATTGTGAAAGCCGCGGATTCATTCTTGTTTGTGTCAGCTGTGACCAGCTCCGTCATTGAAGAATGGTGAGCAGGCAAGCGCCGGCGGTGGCGGCAGAGAAAGGGAGGAGGACCTTAGCCTTAGGGTGGTGGATATGCGACAAGAATACTCGAGAATATTATTAACCTGTACAATTAATGTGAGTTGCATCGGAACCAAAATGGCAATGGAAGGTCCGTCCATTCACTTTGATTAGTGGATTGTTTAAAAAGTTTTGATTGTTGGAGAGATGGGACTATTTTTGGAAATTGTTTACCTAGTCAATCAAAGATTTTATTGGCCGTTGGAGAACAGATAGCTACATCATATGTACCCAAAACTCATTACCACTCCATACAAAAAATTGATATTTGGCCTATTTTTACATGTCACTTAACGG
Organism: Viola odorata; assembly: GCA_963691705.1. Classification (NCBI taxonomy): domain Eukaryota; kingdom Viridiplantae; phylum Streptophyta; class Magnoliopsida; order Malpighiales; family Violaceae; genus Viola; species Viola odorata. The sequence continues at coordinate 58,500,653 of OY829544.1, forward strand.
ATCCGTCAAAAACTTATCCCATTAACTTAATTAATTTTTTTTTTCTACAGCCACCGAAGTTCTTCCTCCTTTTTTTCAGGGTCGTAGACTCAGAATTTATCTCCTTCTTCATTCTTCATTTTTCATTTTTTCTTGTCATTATTCAATCCATTACTCCACTTTATAATTAATACTACTACTAAAAACGTTTACAAATATTGATCAACCACATAAATGAAAATAATTGATACTAATCAAAAGTAAAAATAAAAGGGATAAAAAATCAATTTCCAGATCTTGAGTTTCCAGATCATGTGTCTAAAACCAACCTTGCATTTAATTTAACTCCACAAATTCAACATTCCTGCGCCATATATACAAAGACTTGAATTTGCTCATGAAAAATCATTTTCTTTTGGCGATGAGGTTGAGAGTGAAGACAAAGAAGGGAAGGAGAAGAAGGTAGATCTAGTGGTGGTGGGAGGTGATTCGGTGGTGGTGAGAAGTAAGTGGAGGAGAAGAAGGTAGCGGTGTTGGGTGGTGTTAAACGGATCTAACTGATGATGGTGATAGATCCGACGGTGGTCTGATCTAGCAGTGATAACCGAATTTGATGAAGTAAAGATCCGACGAAATCGAGACGGTGATGATGGTCCAAAGGATGATGGGGTCATTTTCTTAAGGAAGAAGATGATGAACAATGGTGAGGGTTTCGGAGGCGGCGGATGCACTTAAGGGGAGGGAAAGATGAGGACGAGGGATGCAGAGAGAGGGAGAGAGTGTCAGAGTGGGTGAGAAAGTTTTCGACGGATCCGTTAAGTGATGTGTAAAAATAAACCAGGTGTTAGTTTTTTGTGTGGAGTAGTACTGAGCCTTGGGTACATCTAATGTACCCAAGTTTTCGCCAAGAATGGGGACCCATGAATGCGTGTGTGTACATGAGTACAAAATAAAGAGAGTTTTATTAATTTATTTATCTGAAAGGTTAAATATGGAGTGCTTTATCCATTGAATCAGAATTATGGAAATTAATTTCCAAAGCATGAACTTAGCAGTTTGTCACCACTCAGCTTGTTATTACTCATATTACATCCTACTACTAATCAGTTCTCAGTGTTATAATCTATCATTATTCGAGCCCATAAATATTGATATTTAATGTATATAATATAATACTTCTTTTGTTTTTAATTAAATGTCGAAATGTCGTTTTAGAGCTCTAATTTTGGCCAAAAATAAATATCGTTTCTGATTGCCAACGCTGGAAATGTCGTTGCTGCCCTTGCCTACGTTTACTGTCGACGATGGTTAAAGCTCGACTCAGCCATATTTCAATTCCATCACAAATCAATACAAATCATCATAAATAAATAGAGATCTAGAGGTGGTGGTGGTGAAAGAGAAGAGAGAAGGTAAAGAGAGAGATGTGGAGCCCCATACCAGACCAGATCTGGAGACGGTTGATCGGTTGTCGAACCCGTCAAAAATAATAATAAAACCTGCAGTCAATATGTACAATAAATTGTCTATAGTGGTAGCAGGATCGAACACAGGGACTAAGGTATCAACTCTTAGTTCAATTTGACAAACCAAGTAATCCAAGTAACAAGTAACAAATGGGGGGTTTTGAATGGTTATTTGATTAATCTAATTATTAATTACGAAAGTAATAGCGACTAGTAGCAAAGAGAGATAGAAGTTGTGAGAAATCAGTAGAGAGAAAAGGTTCCCAGTAAGAGTCTGTATCCGGTTGCAATTATAGTCAGCCGGTCATTGGTGTAAGCATTGTCTACCCCGAGCTGATAGACGCACTATGGGGACCAGGTACGTTTAGGTCCCCTGCTTACCTTCATAATAGAAGCTACCCCAAGGTACGCTTATGGAGTAACCTTGACAGTCCGCCGTCCTCCAAGGTACGCTTATGGAGGCAACACTCGGATGCCCATGAAGAGGAGGTAAGATACGTCTAGGGCGAGACACTCGGTACGCTTGAGGCTCTACCCTAACGACTTGTTCAATCCAACTGCGAGAGATCAGGTTTCCGATCGCCTCCAGCTGGTTATTTGCTCTACCCTGCAGCTTCGCGTTAGGTATAACTACAAGGACGATTGTAATACTCTAGTTCAATTACTAGTTGATCAAGCTAATAATTAACCCTAGGTAGATTGACAATTAATTATTGAACAAGAAAGGTATTAGCTCAGAATTTATGAAGTACAGATTGACCTCACGGCTTTCCTTGCAACCTTCAATCGACTTTTACCAAGAACAAGAAGACTTAGCCGCACATATTAAAAGTAAAAACAATTAAATAAATAAATTGCATAATTAAAATAGAAGGGAAGATGAAGAAGAAATCTTATTAATTACCGGCCGGAGCAACTGCTCCGGTTTATTGAAGAGAAAAACAAAGATGCTGAAGGCAATGGTGGCGCCAAAGCCTAGCGGGAGAGAAGAAGAGAAGAGATCGAGAGAGATTGATCGCCCCTTCAAACCTAATTACTAAAAAGTACTTATAGTATTATTACAAAGATAAAACTCCTAATCCGATTGGAATTCAACTCCCCCTAGGACTTCTACTGCGACTGGGACTTCTGGAGTAATTAATGAGCGGATCCGCTATTTTCCTTTTCTGCGCTTGTTTCCTTTTCTTGCTAGGACACTGCTGCCTTCCGCCAACGTCCAGCTGCTTGGCCTAGCTGCTCACATACTTCCAGAAAATGATAGAAAGTGTTCCTCTTTGTAGTTTCCTCTTAATTAGCCCAGATCTGTAAAAAGTGAATAAACACAACAACATAAGTAGCATCATGATCTAAAAAGGCATACAAAAGAGGGAAGAATTGTGGACATAAAACACTCTATCAACGGCGGTGCTGCGTGGAGGAGAGGGTTGCACGAATTGAGGCGGATGTGAAGGTGGTGATGGCCGGAGAATAAAGGAGGTAGAGATGAAGGTGGGTAGAAGCAGAGGGAGGAGGCTGGCTGGCTGGCTGGTTGCTGGATTGAGAGAGAATAAAAGAAGGAGATTGATTTAGGGTTTAGGTTGTTGCTGTAAATGATTAAAAATGGGCTGAGTCAGGCCACAAATTTGGCCCTCTTTCTTTGGCCCACTTTCAGCCATAAATCTACAATTTTAACTGATGATATTTTCGTAAATAATGTAACAACCTAGGGGTACAATAGTCATAAAGTGTCTCAATTTTTTCGAACCAATCATTACCTTAATATGTATGAAAACACTAATTTTATAAAAGTAACTCTCCCAGCATAATATTTTTTATTCCCAAAACTCGAACTTGAGACTTTAGTTAAAAAGTGGATAAGTCTCTTACTACTTGATCACAACTAATGTGAGTATTTTATATATTTTTAATATATAATTTACATAATCCTTATTATGAAATTTCTTTAGTAGTTATAAAATAATATTTGATAATAATTATACGACTTATTATTATCAACAAAAAGAATTATAGATGTAACTTTTCTTTGAAAAACAAGTTGTATAAAATTATACTTAAGGTTAAGAAAAGATGCTTAAATCACCATAAAAGAACTTCTTTTTAAAGATAAATAAACATTAGTATTTAATTTTTATTACATTTATGGTTATAATATTATTTATAAAAAAACTTTATAGGAATTATGGTAAGATTGTCATTTGTTATACAAAAAAAATCCTTTTTTTTTTCAATTTTTCTCTCAACCAATTACATTTGCACTCAAAAGAGAGCTAATGACAAATTTATGGAAGAGCAACAACGTACACACACTAGAAGAAAAACTCATTTAGCGCGTCACTATTTTTACGAGAAATTTTCATCATAGTGATACATTGAGGTGAAAAAATCATGTAAAAGTAGCTCGCTCAAGTTGATATTTCGATTAGACATTGCTAGAATGACAGGATTTTTTTTTAACACCAAAATCATAAGTAGGTCGGTCCAATCCAATTGGCCCCTAAAGGTATATCTGCTTTTGCAATATACATATGGAGATCCTGGCACATTGTAGAATTAAATGGCTTTACATCTTTAGTGAAGCTCAAAATCCCCAAGAAACAAGAATACAAAGAACTCTGTACACAAGAACTTGAAATCTATATTCTATGCAGCAAAATTGCCACCAACAAACTGTGATGTTCTACCACATAATTCGAGCTGCTTGATTATAGATTTTGTCTTGTCTTTGCCTTGATTTGATCTCCTCCGCACATCGCAAAGTTTTTTCTATATGATACCCACCTCCAATGCTCACTTCCCTCTCTAAATGACAACAATAACTCTCAAAAACACTCAAATTCACATGGAATTTAAAACCCATCAAGAACAAGAACTCGAGCTCCAACTTGTTCAGCTCATTCGTCATCAGCCCACCAACTCTTGCGAAATAAGAATTCCTGTAATTCCTGTTCAAGAAACAGAGCAACCCATATCAGAAAAACAGAGTTTTTTTTTCCTTTTTCTTAAAAAATACCCAATTTCAAGAAGAGAAGAAATGGAACTCACATGTCCTCCACGTATTTAGAAGCCACCATGATTGTTGTGATGAGAAGCCGATGGACGTTTCTTGCGTTGATCCTAAACCCTGGATTTCCCTGGCAGAATCGGTCAATATAAACATACGCAACAACGTAAACGGATGGGGCGGCACGAGTGTATCGGAAAATTCTCTCAAGATAGGACTGGATTGTCATATCTGGTGTCTCGTGGCAATCAAAGACTCGAGTTTTAGCATCATTCGACAATGCCCAAGTACAGTTCTTGGCGATTCTTTCATTCCTGACCATGGTTCTCTCGATTAGAGAGGCAAGAACTGAGATGACAAGTGGGGTGTTGGAGTCATTCTGGTAGGAATACGAGTACAGATCTGATCGCAGCTTTCTTGGAGAAATTGCAAGGGAAGACATTGCAGCCAAAGAGAGGAGAATTTGATAAAAGAATTAGCTTTGGGAGAGGAAAAGGGGTTTTTGGTTGGCTTTCCTTGTTGATGAAACTGAATGTCTTCTTGATTGATCTTTTGAATGAAAAGGATTTGATACCGGAAAGAAAGAAAAAAACTCGTGGCAGAGCAGAAAACAATGTTTTGGACAGTGACTGAGGTCTTAGGGAGGATTTTAGACTTGTGAATTTATAGCAGGAGAATTTGGTAGATTGAAAACAAATGAAACCCAAATGAGTAGACCCATTTTTACCTTTTTTTCCCTGCCTTCTTCTTTCTTTCCTTTATTCATTATTAATTCAACTTGTTTTTCTAATTGCTATGAGGGTGGAGACACATCTAGCTGTGATAATGAATAAAGAAAGAAAGAAAACTAAACTATTCAAATGATTTCAAAATTGATTTCAAGTGTTTTTTTGTCACTTTTCGGTACTTAACCTTAAGCTTAAATAAAAAATAAAGGGAAGGGGAGGAAGAGTGGCATCGATTTGCGGCAATTGGAAGGTGGAAGGAAGAGGAGAGAAAGTACAGACACAACAGCTAAGCTTTCTGGATATAAAAATATGATTCCATTTCCATCTCTCTCCCGCCCTTCCAATTCCAAGCCCGCCGACAGTAGCTGGGAATCGGTACGGGACTGCGAATTCAAAGCCGGTGGGTCATGCCTCCGCTGGGCCCCACTCTAACTACACGACAAGGACTTCTGCGTTGAGATTGGTACATAAAAATTCACACGTGCGACTGTTCGCGGTCATCAAATCTTGGTTTGCAAATTGCACCACCTGCCGTATCTTCACCTTGTCTTTCAAATTAAACAAGCAAAGGGACCGCTTTCTCTTCCCTTTTTTCTACTCCCTCCGAAATTTTTTATTTGACTCTTTGCTGTTTTTGTTACTATAATAACTACTTGACTTTTTAATTTTTAAGTTATTTTTTGTTACTGTAGCAAAGAGACAAGTAAAAAATTCCAGAGGGAGTAATTATTTGTTCTCTTATAACAACACCATTTCTTTTCCCACATACTCATACTCCCTCCGAAATTTTTTAAGTGTCTTTCTAGCTTTGGGTACACATATTAAGAAAAACTTGATGATTCACTTTTGAGTTTATTTTTTATTTTTTTTCGAATTTATCAACATACCATTCATGTAAAGACAAAAAATAGTGGGGTAGGAAAAGAAAAAGTAGGAGCATAATAGTTATCTCACCACTTAAAAAGCTAGAAAGACAAATAATAGTGTGCTTTTTCAAAAAAACTAAAAAGACACTTAAAAAGTTTCGGAGGGAGTCCATAATTAAATTATTTTAACTTTTATATGCTCTTATATATTTTTTATTAGTGTTTTAGTGACATTCAATAATTCAATGTAATTTTATACTAATATGTTTCATTCTTACTTATTACTCGACTTGTATAACATATTACTCCCTCCGTTCGGTATTAAGTGTCCAGTTATTGTTCATGCACGCGTTTTGAGGAGGCCGAATGACTCACTATTTGATCCCAAAAAATTCCGTATTTTTTTTCGAACGTACACTAATCATTAACGTACGTTCGAAAAAAAGTACGGAATTTTTTAGGGTCAAATAGTGACTCATTCGGCTTCCTCAAAACGCGTGCATGAACAGTAACTGGACACTTAATACCGGACGGAGGGAGTATCATTTAACAACTCATTTAGTAATTTTTAGGTTGCGGAAGAGTTAGGAGTTATGTGGTACTTTCTTTGTGAGAGACACTTGAGATTATAGTAGACGATGTTATTCTTGTAGAGAGACCGATGAACTTTTATTTCTCCATTAAATGATTGTAGAGACACTGATTAGATGGACACACACTGAGAATCGATATAAATGTGGTGGCATACAGTGAAGCTCCAAGCTGAACTTGTAATCGGTGAGTTTTAACGGTGAGTTACGTGGGATCTGATAATTTTTAAGCAATAGTATTTTTAAGGGTGGAACTTAATACCTTAGTTAATTAAGCCAGAAGAGTTGAGTTCTTTGTTAACTCACGTGCGGTCCGGTGAGTACTAGACTCCTCTTTATTAACAAGTGGTCCACCGGAAAATATCTCGTTCTCGTCAGGCCCAAATATTTTGCATGGCCCGCAAAATAAAATTCTCTGGTCCAACTCAAACCTGTTTAATGTGAGACACTCGATTACATAAAAGTAAAACTAAAAGAGCTGGGCCCTGGGCCCGGTATTTGATCCGTGCAGCTGTTAGCTAATAATGCGCATGCCTAACATCTAATGCTCAGTAGTAATTTCTATGATAAAGTTCATTTTATCTTCATTTTCAATATATCTACTATCTAATGCCTAATAGATTAGTACTCATCTAGTTCGTACTGGATTGAGCCACTAAGGATTAAAGTGTTCATCGGAAATAATTTCTCCATACACAATGATCAAATCTGTAACCTCAGAGTGCCACCAACCAATTTGGTGTTTGTTCCAAAATCTTAAATAGCACTCTATTTGTACGTTAAGACAAAATTAAATATTTCTCCTAATTCAATAATTCTAGAAATTCTGACCTGAACTAAAAAAAAAAAATTGGGGAAGACAATGTTCACTTTTATCTAATTTGATGAGCTATTTATAATTTTGGGATAAATGTACAAAACAAACTAGGAACAACCTTTTATTATTCACTAGGAACTGAAATTTATGTAGAAATCATTCATTTTACTTCAATGTGTTTTTATCCATATCTTTCATACAAAATTAAAATAATAATAATCATTACTACAGTCTGCTACAATTACTACAGTCTGCATTGGGCCATAAGTAGAGAGAAAGCCCATATACGCTATAGTCTTGAAGGAATAAAAACGAGATTTGGGTTTGGTAATGCATCAGAGTTTTTTTTTAGTAAACTACATACAAAAATTCAATAGTTTTAATAAATGTTTTACTTATCCTCCTATAATTTAAAATCATGTAATATAAATATTTTAATTTTGTAAAATTTATAATCTTAACATTTTAATAAATGCTTAAAAAGTTCAAATAAAATAGTAAAAAATAAAAAAAAATGAAATTTAGACAAAAAATATAACTAACATGATAGGAATGCAATGCAAATGAATTTTATTTACAATTTATTTTTTATTTTACTCCTTTTTAAATACATTTTTTTAAAAATTCTCATTATTTATTTCAATTATTTTTGAGTGAATTCTCCCATATTCGTAACATTTTTTCTCAAATTTGTATATTTTTTAAATATTTAATCACTTATTTTGATTTTTAAACACTAGAAAGATTAAAATTGCAACTTTTAAAAAACTATTGGATTTACGTTCTAAATTTTTAGACTATAAAAAGCTAAATGAAACATTTTATAAAGTATATGATTTTTTTTACCTAGTTTTACCCTTTTAATTTTTATCTTTATTTTGATATATTCACGGTCAATATAAAATCCAACTTTTCAGTCCTTCTGCAGAGACTAGCAAGTCTGTGGCAGAATATAAAAAAATGGTCGACTGCAGCTACGCACCATGTCTGTAGTCTGAAGAGATAGAGGCAGAAGGTGTCCTCTAATGAGGCGACTTTGCTCTGACATACGACTTCATTCCTGACCAGCCATAGTGACCACACGAGACTAGCTAGGAAGAATGTCATCATCCAAACCCTCCTTTGTAGCTTACCATCAACCATAGCATGCCACCAATGGATGCCCCACCAGAACAAGAATTTCGATCATAATGACCAAGTGAAGTTGCACCAAACCAAAAGATGATCCACCGTTTCAGCATGACACGAGCACAGGGGACATTTGTTGTCTGAGGCAGCTGCGATTCCTTTGTTTGCTAGGTTTTGCTTTGTATTAAGTTTCCAGTGTAACGCAATCCAAGTGAAAGCTTCTATCTTTGGAGGCACCAAACTTTTCTGAATAGCTGCAATTGGGTTAGTAATTGAAGAGCAATCAACATAATTAAGCTGTAAACTCATATATTTGACCGTAAAGAGCACATTTGTATTGTGTATCCAAACTAATCTATCTTCGACACCTAACTCTGGCTTTATGACAAGATTTTCCTCCCACAACAACAATTGCCTTCTCCAAGTGAAACGCCAAACCCAAATTTCTCCATCCCAAAACCCCATTCAGGCTACAGAGGCATTTTTACATTAGGCTAGGCTATATAGTCTAGGGAATTGGATTGAAAGTTTGGAGGGGCCAAGTCATACATCATCCTAGAATCTAGTGCGCTCTCCGTCTCCAACAACAACTCGAAATCCTCCCTTGATAGTGCTTTCAGCTATTCTGTCATCCAGGGTTGCTTTCAGGATATCCCCCAGAGTCCTTTAAAACTGAGATCATTTTTAGCAACCATCCATTTATCCTTCTTAATTTCAGGAGCGTTGCAAACAAGGGATTTCCAAAGTGAATCTTTTCAGTTCCGAATCGCCATAGCCATTTGGTTAAGAGCGCTCTATTTTTGTCCGGGATTGATCCCAGGACGAGACCTCCTTCTTTCTTAGGTAGTTTAACTGTTCCCCGTTTTACTTTATGCAAACTTTTCCCATCATCTTTGCCACTCCTCAAAAAACTGCGAAGGATTTTTGCAATTGAATGCGCCACACCTGTTGGGATTTTAAACAGGGATAAATAATATAGAGGTAGGTTGTTAAGGACGGCCTTTACTAGTGTTATCCTACTCCTAGTGAGATGTGCTTTCCTTGCCAACCTGCTAGTCTCGACCTGATTCTCTAATTGGTTTCCAGGTGGCTTTCTTCTTCGGGGATGCTCCCAAAGGTAATCCCAAATAGGTGATTGACAGTCTTTCCGCCTTGCAATGAAGTCTTGCTGCTACTGTCTTCGCTACCTGTACTCGGAAGCCAACTTCAATAAGTGAGCTTTTGGAAAAATTTACTGACCCGATAAACACCTAAGGTTGCGTTTCACAAAGCAAAATTTTCTGAAAATTGAAAAAAATTTCAACATCTGTTTCACAGCTAAAATTTTCCAAAATGAAAAATTTTCAGTTCTCCAAAATAGAAAATTGTGCTAAAAATACTTTATAATTGATATTTATCTAAAATTAATCATGATAAATTGATTCCAATGTTCCAATTGTTTTAATTAATCAATACTCCTAATTAAATTCATAATTAACCAATACTCTCAATAATTTCGGTACGGTATTACGGTAATATCGAATTACATACAAATATTAGTTTAATAAATACTAAATAAGTAAAAATATAATCTTGGAACATTGGAATTACAAACATTAATATTAATTCGGTCGATAATTCGATATACCATACAGTAAAAAAACCCTTTGTACTAACGCGAAAAATAGAAACCTCCCATGGTTTTTAAAAACTATATTCAATCTCCCTTGTACTAAGGGTCAACGACAAAAGTGTAGTTTCTGTTAGTCAAACTAACAGACCGTTAGTGTTGACCGTTGATTTTAATTAAAAAATTCAGAAAAAATGTAAAATTCCAAAAATAATATAAAAATATTTGTACAAATTCTAAAAAAAAATTAATTAACCTAAAAATATAGAAACAAAATTTAAAAATTCCAAAAAAATATTTAATTAATTTAAAAATTCTAAAAAAATGTAAAAATTCTAAAAAAAATTAATTAATCTAAAAATAAAAAATGTTAAAATTCCAAAAATAATTGAAAAACTTTTTTTTATAATTTTTACATTTTTTTCTGAATATTTAGATTTTTTTTAGAGTTGTTACATTTTTTCTGAATTTTTAGATTAATTTTTTTTTGGATTTTTTACAATTTTTATATATTTTTCTGGAATTTTAGATTAATTTTTTTCAAAGATTAATTATATTTTAACAAATTTTTAAAGATTTTTTACATTTTTTCTGAATTTTTTAATTAAAGTCAACGGTCAACTCTAACGGTCTGTTAGTTTGACTAATAGAAGCTACACTTTTGTTGTTGACGTTTAGTATAGGGGAGGTTGAATAGAGTTTTTAAAAGAGTTTTTAAAAGCCATGAGAGGTCTCTATTTTTCGATTATTCACAGAACATGGTATAAAAGGTCAGCAAAATTTAAACGAGAACGAAACTACTGTGACGCAAGAAGGTATTCAAGTGGATATGTCTCAACAACAACTAATGAATGCGGTGAGAGAAGATATTGCAAATCCATTATGGGCTAATTATAATAATTGTTAGAATATGAAGAAGTAACAAGTTAAATTAAGTATGTTTTGAATGTTCAAATTTGTAGTATTCACGTCATGAACAAATAATTCAAGACTATTTTATATATTTTTTTATTTTCATGAACGGAATTATTATATTTATATTTGATTTTTAACATGAATAGATTTAGCATATCAAAATTACGAGGGTAGACATGTCTAAAATAACATTGTTTCTTTTTTAGATTAACAATATGGATCGGTTGAGCTGGAGAAATTTTTTTTTGGAAAACTTCAAATATGACGTTTGCAGAATTTTCTAAACTTGTAGTGTTAATTCTAAAAAACTGTTTTCCAATTGCAAAAATGGAAAATTTGCTGAAAATTTTCCATTTAGGAAAATGTTGCTGTGAAACAAATTTGGAAAATTTTCTAACGTTTAGAAAAAAATTCAAAATTAAACAACCGCTAAATGGCTTGTGCTTTTGAATTTAGACATGAATATATTTAGCATATTTATGCCACTATTTAGTTTATTAGTTTTTTTCAAAAAAACCTTAGCATTGTTTTGTAATTAAAATAAAATTGATATAACAAAAATAGTAGTTTTTGTTTTTCAAAAAAATAAGAAATAGTTGTTAGGTGAATACGATTTCGAGTTTTCTAAGGCTAGAAAATGAAAGCTAGAAAACAGAAAATGTACTGTAGCAGTGAAATAGAATTTTCATTTTCAGAAAATTTTCTACTATTTTTTAGAAACAGAAAATTTTGCGTTGTGAAACACAGCCTTATCTTTTTATGTGAGATTTTGATTCCGTAAAAGCCCAACCGTTTAAGTCATTGTAAAACAATAAAAGACTTTTTAACCTCATATAGACTTCTCCATTGCAATCTTGCTCGGCTTAAATAAAAAAGATTGGAGGATGTGTAACGCTAATTTTAGATCTTCATCTTTATCTAGTAGTGTTGATTAGAGGCGGTGCCTCGTTGATCAAGAAAATCCATAAATGGAAGGTCGACGTTGAGAACTTACAAGAAGATCTAAAATAAAAGGATGAAATTGCACCGCTTATATATCTATCTATACTATATAAAAAGTACGAAGGGGTTTATTCCTTTAAATTACTATGATATCTTTATTCCTTTAAATTACTATGATATCCTTAAATTATTAAAAAATTCAAGAGTATAATTGTCTTTTAATTTTTAAAATTACCTACCTATTAAAATTGAATAAATCTATTATTCAACTACTTATTTAATTAATTAACTTACCTATTAAAATTGAATAAATCTATTACTCAATCACTTATGTAAAGAGATTGATTTTAAGAGACTTGAAGAAACATAAACTAAATAAAAGTGAAAAATAAATTGGAATATTTATACATTTTCGTACATAAATTATATGGTAAAAAGAAGAAATATTTTATGAGAATAATTGAGAAGTTTATTTATAAGTGTTGACAATATTAGCCATATATTATCAAAATGATTTACATTAATTTTATTCTTATGAAAGAAATAAGGGTTAATAATATTTATTTTATTTTTATTATTTAACTATAATTTCAAGGCAATACATGGTTTATTTTTTTCAGAAAAAAATTATATTTAAAGTTAAGAAAATCATAAAAGTGAAAAATAAAAAGAAAATTTATAACTTTTACTAAAATTAATTCAGTGACAACTGTTTGTTAATGTGTTTTAATAATATAAAGGGATGAGGTTAGATATTTTTAAAAAATACTAAAAATTAATATTTTATAATCTAATCATCAAATATTTATGGTTATACATTTTTCTCCAATATTTATAAGTTTTTTTCAACTTTTTACCATTTTTTATATTTTTTAACCACTTATAATGTGTATATTAAAACATTTTAGGATATTATAGGATTTTTAATGTAAATCTTAAAACTATAGTGTCCGAAGTGAAAGAATTTTTAAACCATAAAAAATTATGTTGTTTACCTTAAAATCTATGCTAGGTAAAGTGATAAGATATATTTTTAAAAAAATTGGTTATATTTTTAGTTATCATTATAATATTATGGGTCGAATACATGATCTACATCATCAACATAACATACGATAGGTACATAAAATATATTAAATAAATATTTATTGTAAACTTAAAGTTGTTAGAAAGTTAACGTTAAATTAACTTTGAAATGAGATATTGTTACAATGAGTAACCTTTTGAATCTTTAAATTGATAATTAAAATTAGATGACACAACTCTCAATCCCACCTCTCTGGAAAAAACGTGCAACTCAATATGCATGAGTCATATATTAAAAAAATAATAAAATAAATTGATTAATAGTTAGTTACTAATTTACAAGTTATCATTATACCTAAAATAATTAAATAAATATTTATCATAAACTTAAAGTCCTTAAAACCTTAAATTTAAATTATTTTTTCAATTAATAACAAATGGATGAGGGTAAATTTGTATAACGTAATAGACTGCTATAAAAGTACACAGAAGATCTCACTCATAGATTCTTAATGCGAGTGATGAAATGTTGATGAAGTTGATATAAATAAGAAAATTAAATAAGAAATCATGTTCTAAGCCATAAGTTATAGGAAAAAAAACTAAAAGTTATGGATTAGATGAGATATATAAATATTCTAACGTTATTATCATATTTATCTAATAAAAAATATTTTAAAATTAGAATAGTTTATTTATTTATAATAATAATAAAAGTTTCATAACTTAACTATTACTACTATTATTATTCTAACTCAAAAATTTAAGTCAAAAGATAAAAAAATATGATATTATTACGAAAAGAAGAAAAAAATAAAGGACAAGTATATTAACAAAGTTATCCTTTTTATTAAATTATAATCACAATGATTTTTAGATTATTTTTTTAATTATTATTGTTGTTGTTATTTTCTATTTCATGCATTGCCATTATTAAAATAAAAACTAGAAAGAATGAGATATGAGAGAAAAAAATAAAAAATAAAGTAAAAATGATAATTATTTTTAGTTAAAAATTAAAAAAACTATAAAAAATATGTAAAATAAAGAAGAAATTATATTGCCTTAATAAATACTCCCTCCAGTCTCGATTAATTATCCACTGTCACTATTCCTGCCGCCTTGTAAAATGGCCGGAATAGTAACTATATGACCTCAAAAAGTCCGAAATTTTTACACAACGTATATTAATCATTCACGTACGTTGAAAAAAAAATTCGAAATTTTTCGAGATCATATAGCTACTATTCCGGCCGTCTTGAAATACATGCTAGAATAGTAAAATGACAATTAATCGAGACCGGCGGGAGTAATTTTTTAATAAAAAATAAAAAAAACTATGAAAACCATTTTATAATGTATTATTCTTAAAAAGTATATATACACAAATATTAAATTACTTAAGTTTGATTTCGTAAAATTTGTAATTTTTTTTTTTTTTAATAAGTAGAGGATTTATTAAAGAAAGGTCATGAAAAACATGACAAGAGAACAGAAAACCAGAACTAGAGCCTGCCTAAAGAGGCTCAAAAACCAAACCAAAAACATGAAACCACACAACCAGCAAGAACAATACAGAAGAAAGAAACCTAAGCTCACACAACCCACATCAGAAGCACTTAGCGCCACCAGAAGGGCCAAGCACGGGGAGCAGCTAGACAACTCAAAAGACGAACACGCCACCAGATGGACCAGCCACGACCACCGCCAAGATAGATGCGCAGACGACCACAGCACCCCACAGCATACACATACAGAAAGGAAGCTCAGAAGATGAAAAAACAAATGGAGGTCACGACACAAACCGGAACCAAACACGCAGAGGAAGACCAGGCAGGCAGAGGATATCTCTCCCCAAGACTAATCTCACGACACAAACTAGACCCCACCAGACCATACAAAGAACCCACTGGACCTAATAGACTTAAAACTACAGAAGCATGAAAACGCAGCACCAAAATCTAGAAACGGACCAGAAATAACAAGCCGACAGACACCTAAAACCATCAAGACCAACACCAAAAGGCAATCACACCCACAGCTGCAGCTAAACGGAAGCCCAGAAACCCAAAAGACAACCCCGCAACACAAACCACGTGGATCAAACCACGCCAACTGAACGCTTTCCCGCTTTCTTGAACACCTCTACCTCCTTTTTGAAACAGCCACTATCAAAAGCGCGCATAGATTCCTCGTTAGCATGGTCTGTTAGTCCCATCAGTTTGCCAAACGCCCAGATGTCGCCTTTGAGAATGGGCGCATCCAGCGCCTTATTCACCGCTCTAATATCCTCGTTATCAACTACGTTACAGCTTGATATAGAACCCGCTTCTGATTGCTCGGTCTCAAGACTTCCCCTGGTTCCCATTAACTTTTTAACTTTCCTATCATGTCGACTTGCTGTTTCGTAGGAGCCTATTGGTACATCTCCCCTCTCTGATTTGGAAGCCAACTCCTCCTCCTGTTCAGCCCTTCCGGAATTTCCAGTCAGGTTCTCTCGCTCCGTAACCATCTCCATGATTTCCTCCTCCTCATCACTGTCTTCTTCTTCCTTCCTTCCCACACCGTTCATCCAGTCCAGGTTTGAAACAGCTCCTTGTAGTGGCTCCTCGTAGCATTTCACGTTATACAAGTTCCCCTTAAGGCTCACCATGATCTCCCTGTCAACATGAGAACTAGTAGTAGAAATTAAAATGCGACCAATGTCAAGCCTTTTCCTTTCCAAGGTCTGACTGTCCACGACTACCAGGTCGCCCAATTTTCATCCTATGTGATCAAAAGCTGCCTGTCCCCAAACTGCTATCGGGAGCCCGACACAATGGACCCAACATAAACGTCCCCCGTCCATCATTGCCTCATCCCAACGCAAGACCTTGTGGAACAGTTCGCGAGAAGCCGCGTTAGAGTCCCCAAGAGCAACATCCAAGTCTGATTGGCTCTCAAATTCCAGAAGCACTAGCCCTCTTCCCATTATCCTAGTTTCACAGGTCCATCCCGCCTCCAAAACCAACTCCTGAATCTCAGGGAAGTCTTCAAAACGCTTGAGCGCTCCAATGGCACTCTTAGCCAGCCAAATCTCATTTTGTTCTGGGACTGTTAGCTCAACTACATCTTCCTTCTGTACTTTAGCTGTCCCCTTAGATGAAGATTCCTGCACCTCTTGATATGATTTCCTCTCCTCCCATGTATCGGTCCTAGCCGACTCTCTGCGCGGCACTTTTGATCCAGGCAACTTAGACTGTTCCCAACGCCTCGAGCGTTTCCCAACTCTACACCGAATGCTCGAGGCTCCGATGTACTGGTGATCTAAAGCATACTCCATTTCTTCAAGGTTATCAACACCATCAAATCGAACAAAACCAAATCTTTTGCCTGCCAAATTGGTCCACCTAGGAATGTAAATATCTCGAATGTTTCCAAAGCTAGGAAGTTTCCACATCCTAGAAATAAGATATTCCAAAGCCTTGTGGTTCACATGGAGTGGTAAGTTTGCAACATAGAAAGTGACAATCTTAGTGCCAGCTGCTCCTTCCTGCTGCCTCGGTCTATACTGATGCTCAGGCCTCTCTCTGTCGCGATGATCACTGTGCAGATCCATGGATGAGTCTCTGAATGAGTCGGATTTACGCCACTGAGCATTAAAACACTAGAAAATTCTCTTAGGCAATTTGACGAACAGTTGGAATGTTGGTGATGAAGAAGAACCACCAACTAACCCAAAGGATCGAAAGCCCAAATCGGAACAAATAATCTGCAAAAAACACAAAAAGGGCCCACGAAGTCCCTTCAAACCAACCAAAACCAAGCAAAAACAACGCAGAAGTCCAAAACAAAACGGACTCCGGCGACCACGCCTTCTACTGAGTCAGAATCGGAAAGGGAGAGGGTCGACTGAAGGTGAAATCGGTCTATCGACACCTTCTGAATCGATGGACGCCGCCGATCCAAAGCATCCAGAAGAGCAGCCTTACGACGCTGCCCGAGAATGATGTAGTAACCACCGGATCTGCTGCAGAAATGAGCACGCAAGGACTTCCTCACTCGCCGAAGGCAGCAGATCGGAGATCAGGAGGATCTCCGCCGGAAGAAGACGGGAGAATTCAAGTCTTTGTTAATGAGTTTTAATAATATGAAGGGATGAGGTTAGTTATTGAAAAAAAAATACAAAAAATTAATATATTTTTTTTTTCATAAACTGAATAGATTTTATTAGCCATTGTAAAATTTGTAATTAAATATACAAACTATTTTTCTTCATGTTTATGTATGATAAAAAATCACATATAAAAGTACATAGAAGATCTCACTCATGGATTCTTATTGTGAGTGATGAAATGTTGATGAAGTCGATATAAATAAGAAAATTAAATAAGAAACCATGTTCTAAGCCATAAGTGATAGGAAAAAAAGCTAAAAGTTATGGATTAGATGAGATACATAAATATTCTAACGTTATTATCATTTTAATCTAATAAAAAATATTTTAAAATTGGAATAGTTTATTTATTTATAATAATAATAAAAGTTTCATGACTTAACTATTACTACTATTATTATTCTAATCCAAAATTTTAAGAAAGTATATTTTTTTCTTTCAAAAGATAACAAAATATGATATTATTACGAAAAGAAGAAAAAAATAAAGGACAAGTATATTAACAAAGTTATCACTTTTATTAAATTATAATCACAATTATTTTTAGACTATTTTTTAAAATTATTATTGTTGTTGTTATTTTCTATTTCATGCATTGCCATTATTAAACTAAGAACTAGAAAGAAAAAACAATATGAGAGAAAAAATAAAAAAATAAAGTGAAAAATGTTAATTATTTTTAGTTAAAAAATAAAAAACTATAAAAAATATGTAAAATAAATAAGAAATTATCTTGCCTCAATAAACTATTTTTAAAAAAAAATTAAAAAAACTATGATAACGTATTATTCTTAAAAAGTATATATACACAAATATTAAATTACTTAAGTTTGATTTTGTAAAATTTATAATGATAAGGAATTATTTTTCATTAGCTAATTATGTGATTTTTTTATCATACATAAACATGAAAAAAAATAGTTTGTACATTTAATTAAATCATAATTTTTCATTAAATGTTAAACTTATTTTTTTATTGAGTTTGGTTTTTTAAAGAAAAATTCAGTAGTGGTTGTTTTTAAATAACCATATAATTATTTACAATATTTGGAGAACTAGAATAAAAATAATATAAAACATTATTTTAAATATTTAAATTTCAATTTATAAAAGTAAATTACTTAATTGAGTTAAAATTGTTTTAATTTTAAGAACTAAACTTAAATTATTTCAGAATTAATAAAATATTTTTTTGTCAACACCTACATTAAAACATCAATAACAATACTAATATACTGCTTACAATATAGTTTAAACACCATAGTAAAAATTTATATTAATCTCATTTTTTGAGACATTATTAAAACTTTTATATTCTACTAAAAATATTTTGGGTGAAATACTTTTTTGTACATAAATATGATATTTTAACATTTTCAAATCTAAATTAATTTCGCACATGTAAAGTCACGTGCCAAAATAACCTAGTTATACAAAAGCCTTTATACATACACAATCATATGCATATAAATTAATAATACAATCATTCACAATCATACACAATCAAATAATACAAACAGCAAACAACAAACAAGAAATTGAACTGCTAGAAGAGTGACAGATAAAGAAGTTGTACAGCACAATCTAGGAAGAACAGACCAGAAGCACAAGTTGGCTAACACAGAATTTGAAATCCTAGGTAGTACTAAAAGTTGAAGACAAAGAGGCAATCTAATAGAGAATTTCAAACCCTAGGAAGTATTAGAAGCTGAAGACTTGGCAGAAATCATTGAGGAAGAAGCAGTAGAGTTGGAACTAGCTCCTGTAAAATGGCGACGCCCTTTTACCGAACCACTAGCACCACCATGAGAAGAAGATTCACTATCTAGAAAAATGGTGTCAAGAGATGGAGCAGCAACACTTTTTAACTTTGGCATTGACTGTGGCAGATTAGGCAATGGGGCCTTATTGAAGAGCATGTCAGTAATTTCCCTAACGGAAGGGCGATGGAGATGATTAGGATTTGCACAAGCTAATCCAACAATGATCAATCTTTTCATCTCGTCCACATCATAATTCTGATCTAATCTTGCATCAGCAGCACCCAACACGTTTCCTCTCCCGTAACATTCCCAAACCCAATTCACCAGTTTTACGACATGTCTAATGCCATCTATGTCAACCTCTATAACAGCAGGTTTTCCACAGGCTATTTCTAACAAAACAACACCAAAGCTGTAGATGTCTGATTCTTTAGTAGCTTTGCCACTCTGTTGGTACTCCGGCGCTACGAACCCGATTGTTCCGATCACAGTTGTGGAATGTGATTCTTTCCCATGTTTCAGAAGCCTGGCGAGACCGAAATCCCCAAGCTTGGCACTGAAACTTAAATCCAGCAATACATTGCTTGATTTGATGTCGCGGTGTAGCACACATTGTTCGCATTCTTCTTGCAAGTAGATCAAGGCTGAGGCTAGGCCTTCGGCTATGTTGTACCTCTTCTCCCATGTCAGAGTTGAGGACTGGCCAAAAAGATGGAAATCAAGGCTCTTGTTTGGCATGAACTGGTAGACGATGATGAACTCGTTGTTTTCGTGGCACCAACCAATCAGGTTGACCAAATTCTTGTGCCTTAGTTTGCTGATGATGTTCACTTCTGATGCATATTCCTTCACCCTTTGTCCGGATTCGCTCGAAGAAGTGATTTTCTTTACTGCTACACTGGTGTTGGTGTCATTCAAGAAACCTACATAAACCTTTCCAAAACCTCCCTGCCCAAGAAAACCTTCACTTGAAAAGTTATTGGTGGCCAGGACTAATTCCTGGTACGAGAACTTCCTTGGTCCTTCTATCATCTCTTGTAGCTCCCCTGCATTTGCATTTGCATTTCCAGTGCAATCTCTCCCTCTCCTGTTCATCATCCAACAAAAGAACCAACCCAACCCAACCAGGAGCAAAAGCAGACCAACACCAACAATCACCAAAGCTCCGAGCAGAGTTTTCTTCTTGCTTTTGACAGGTGCTGGAGGAATAGTACTTGTCTGATTGATTTCCAAGGAAGAGCTGAAATCCCAAGAGTAGATAGTATGCGTCTCAAAATAATTGCCAGTGGCTGCGGAGAAACCGAAAGTGACCCATTCCGGTAAGCAAAGTTTCAAATCGATTTTGTAGGAAAGAGTTGTAGAATTCCTCCCCAAACTCTGCTCATTGTTATCAGTCAAGTAAAGACTTAGATTCTGGCTACTCGAGTTGTAGCGTATCCAAGCATCAACTCTTTTCCCACCCGGGACATCACTCCAATTCCATGGCTGATAAGCGCTAGAAAGGATGCTGTTGTAATCAATTCCCACATGGGGGCTGCCCTCCTCAATGTCCCCGTGATTCCTGTAAACGCCATCCTTGTCGTACCAGCCATTGTTGTTGTCCCAGCCATTCGCGAAAGTATCAAATTCCACTGCAACAAAAGTATTATTGATCTGAGAGTTACCCACAAGACCAAATTCTCCGCCCCCTCCTAAAGTCTGTAGGGAGGAGCCATCTGGGGCGAGAAAGAACACCAATCCATCTCCGTAGTATGAACAGTTGTGGCATTTGATGATGAAGGAGAAATGGGTGTGGAAATTGGCAACATTACCGGAGGATTCGTCCCACAGGTGCATTGGTTGATGATAGGTTGCTCGGCCGATGCTCCCATTGATGTCCTTGTCTCGCTCGTTTTTTGTGAGTTGAAGCTCATTCTTTGAGTATGCATCACCTTCATAAGTTATATTTGGCATATCCACAGGGAAGCTTGTATAGTTAAAACGGATCTCATCGAGGTAATTACTTGTCGCAAGTGCAGTAGAGAGGATGATGCTGATCAAGAAATGAAAAGTTAGAATTTGAACTTTTGAGCAATTCATCATATTTCTGGAAATGCTATTGCATCTTTCAATATCCATGATTGAGAAAACTGCTAGCTAAGGACAAATTCCTTTTGACAACATGACTGCCCAAAAAGCAGTGATCACTAAATGCAGGTCTTGGTCTTCCACCCAATGAGAGCTTGTGCATGAGACAGCTTGCACTGCCCAATCCAATTATGTGGTCGTGCATCCTATCGCTTGGAATTTTCGGAGGATGCTTGGTCTTCCACCCAATGAGAGCTTGTGCATGAGACAACTTGCACCGCCCAATCCAATTATGTGGTTGTGCATCCTATCGCTTGGAATTTTCGGAGGATGCCCCCTAAAGTACGTAATTGTGGATTCAAAATGCTTTACATAATACCGCGTTACTTTACATAAGACGCGTATATTTCTCCCGATAATTATCACATTGCTGGTATTTTTGTTACCAACAAAACAAACAACGTTTTGCGTACAATTTAATTAAAGATCGAACGGAGTAGAAGAAATAGTCAATCTAACAATGAATTATAGGGGTGTACACGGGCTGATTCGGTCCGATTTTGGGACTGAGCTAGAAATTTTCGGTTCTGGTTGGGTTAGAATTGGACCGAACTGAAAATTTTAGGTTCGGTTCTAATTTTTATGATTCGGTCTGGGTCGGTTCCGGTTCAAAACCGGTTCTGTTCATTTTTCTCTAATTTTTATATGTTTTGATTTATCAATTTATAAATAATAACTTAATATTATAAAGATATTTTAGTATGATAAATCTTTAAATTTTATGATACAAAACATATAAAAATTTAAAGTGACTAAATATTAATAAATAATGAGTATTAATATATTGAAATGTAATGAATATATTTAACAAGTATCTAGTGAAGAAGTATCGTGCTTCATATCGAGCCTAACATATACGCATGATGAATTTTCAAGTATAATCATGCTTCATATGAATATAAGATTATATCACTTACATTTAAAGCTTCAAAAATATATTTGAACAATACAATAGTTAATTAATTATACTTATGTATTGCGTCACATTAATACAATTTAAATTTAA
The DNA here is from genome assembly GCA_963691705.1 of Viola odorata. NCBI lineage: Eukaryota > Viridiplantae > Streptophyta > Magnoliopsida > Malpighiales > Violaceae > Viola > Viola odorata. The sequence continues at coordinate 58,522,772 of OY829544.1, forward strand.
ATCCCAAACCTCTAAACAATTAACTCAAGTAAATAATGAATACTATAAATCTAAGTCATAAATGGTAAAAAAAAAAAATGTCTTATAACCCGCATTGTTCCTCTCCCTCTCCCTCAATCAAATTTACTCCATTAATCCATTCTAATCACCTACAAATTCTCCCAAAATTGATACTATAACTCTTAATCCTTCTCTAAACAAAACCCAAACTTCAATTTCACTCAAAAAATACACAATTTTTTTTAAAAATCTGAAATTTTCAATTCAAAACCTAACTCCCAAAATTTTCATTTTTGAGGTAGAAAATGTTTTGTTTGCGTTAGTTTAATTAATTAATTGAATTGAATTTGGATTTTGATCTTTGGTTGGATTCGATTTGGTTTTATGCAGGAATTTGAGAAATGGCATCTAGTGCCCGAACGTGTGAAGCTTGAGTTTCTCAGGGGCCTCAAATCCACAAATAATTACAGTAAGTATTTATTAATTTATTAATTATTTTGCCATTTTTTATATTAATTATTTAATTTTCTAACTAACAGTAATTTTAATGATAGTCTAGTTTGAATGTTTGTGTACTTATTATTCCGCCCTTTAAATTACAGTGACTTCAATTTGACCACTATTAGAATAATTTTGTTCGTACTGAGTTAGTGTACTAAAATTTGCACTTTACCTTACTTGCAACTTGCAAGTGTATAAATCCTAAGTTGGTTTTGGTGTGTTTTTCAGTTTTAAAGTGCAACTTGGAAGGTAAAGTACAAATACTCTTAAGCATTTTTTCCAATTTTGCGTTCAGCTCGCTTAACTTCCCTTTAAAATACAAAAAAAAAAAATCGGAGACGCTGCCCCCGAACCCCCGCACCCCCTAAATACAAATCCTAGATCTATCAATGTCGCCCCCCCAAACATCGATTCCTGGCTCCGTCACATTTGTCCATTAACCATTACGCAAATTCATTATTTTAGTTGTCATCTAATTAGTAATTACATTTATTTTTTTTATGACAATTGACATCATTCTTTTTTACAACAATATAATTCTATTTTTATTAAGTAAAATACTGAATAATAAACATATATCCACGATATATTTGGGTTTACATCATTTGGTGTAAAGTATGACAAAGAACTTGCTTCATCGAGGAAAGGAGTTTATACCTTTAAAGCTCAAGGTCAGGCATACCACAACCTTCCCGGATTGGTGCCTGTAGAGAATAATCCAGTGTATTTTCAACTTTATTTTTATGATACTGATAATGAGCTACACAATAGGATGAGAATTATGCAGAATGCTAACTTGGATGAAAGCATTATGAAGAAATTGATGAAGATTTTGGAAAACAACCCATATGCTAAATTTTTGAAAGGTTTGAAAGATATTTCCTCACTTGACGATTTACAAATCCATATCAACACAAGTGTTAATATTGATCAAAGAGTTTATAACTCACCTTCTGTTGATCAAGTTGCTGCTATATGGATTGAAGAAAATAATTCTAATGTTCCATTTGAAAAAGATATAGTTGTTCATGCACATTCGGGACAGAGCCACAAAATTAAACATTACTTTAGCTGTTATGATCCTCTCCAATACCCACTTTTATGCCCTAAAGGAGAAGTTGGTTGGCATCAGAATATTTACAAACAATGCAGAAGGTCTTCCAATACTAATACAACAACCACAGAAGACTTTTCAACTATTCTAACATTTACTTCTGCAGAAAATATTTTTGATTAAGAAATAAAAGGTAAGCTTTTAATTAATACGATATTATTTCAATTTTTAGCTCTATTTTTTTTCATGTGTCTTTTAGAATTTTCACATGGTTTTTTTAACATATAGGTGTGCATAGACCTACAATATCAAAAGTATTGTGTAGAGAGTACTATTGTTACAAGCTTCAAATTAGAGCTTTTATACAATAGATACTTTTATTATCTGGTAGACTATTCCAACAATATGTTGTAGACATGTACATTAAATTGGAGACTACCAAACTTGATTTCTTCCGTCATCAACAAGCAAAAATTCGATCTGAATTGTACCAAAGTATTGCTGATAGTGTCATGTCAGGAGAAACTACTGCTATTGCATTGTGAGGTGGCAAAAGCGTGCTGGGATGGTTGCATGGGTTGGGTGGGTGTAAAATGGTGCCAACCGAGGAGTCTCCTTGATCTCTGGTTGATGTGGGCAGGCTGGCTCCCGGGAAGGAATGTGCAGGCGCATCGTATGTGGAAAAGCTTCTTCTATGTGGTTGCTTGGAGCATTTGGAAGCAATAGAATCAAGTTGTTTTCCAGCAAGAGGTGCAACATAGGGATAGGATTCTAGATGATATCATGACACTGTGGCATAGATGGGTCAAAAGTTTAGATGTTAAGTTCCCTTACCCCCTGGCCACAATGTCTGCTTCGTCTGCGTGGCTCACTTCATGGGGTTGATCTGCAATTATGGGCAGCAACGTTTCTTGTCTGGGTTGATCTGCATTTTGGGCAGCAGCGTTTCGTGTCTGTTGTGTGAGCTTGGTTCACCAGTAGCATAGTTATATTGTACATTCTTTCCCTTCTTGCAGCCATTTACTAATGGCTTGCTAATAATAACTTCTTCCGTTTATTAAAAAAAAATGTCAGGAGAAACTAGAGGAAGTGAAGTGGGAAAAAGGTTAATCCTTCCTGCCTCTTTTGTTGGAGGGCCACGAGATATGCGACGGCGATATCTTGATTCGATATCATTGGTCTAACATTTTGGAAAGCCTGATTTTTTTATTACTATGACATGTAATCCAGATTGGAAAGAGATTCAAGATCAGCTTACAGAAGGGGAACTTGCACAAGACCGTCCCGATTTAGTTGCAAGGGTCTTTCGAGCAAAAGTTCAAGATCTCAAAAATCAAGTTATCAAGAAACAAGTATTTGGAAAAGTAGCTGCACATGTTCATGTTATTGAATTTCAGAAAAGGGGAATGCCGCACGTTCATATGTTAGTCATACTCCAAGAAGGTTTCAAAATTGTTTGTTCTCCATGGTAAACTCATCATCGCTATGCATTGCATCTATCAAAGTCATATAGGCTGAATATACACCCGGGAAGTAAAGATTTGCAGTTGAATATTTAGTTCTCGAGAAAATAACAGTCAAATCATAAAAGACGCCCAAGAACTTAGCCACCTTCTCTACAATATCCCATTCAATTCTAGATAGACAAGATGATGTGAAGTTTGAATCAACGGAATGACATCAAAATATCAAGGTAAGTCTATAAAATATAAATTCAAGTCAATTGTTATCTAATAATAATTAAAATGCAATTGCTCAAATTAGGAATTTTACAAGTATCAACTACAAGAATGACAATAGTGATGATCAATCCCATAACATATGAAGCAGATAACCGAATCGATTAATAGTTGATAACCGAATAGAGATTTTGCTTGATTGATGCTTATGTTGCAGGTTTGTATTCTATTTTTTCTTTGGGTTTCTAGTCATATTTTTGGAGTAAATAAGGTTGTTTTGTTTGTTTATTGATTATTGACCATGAAATTACTATTGTCAATCATGTGACACTTTAACGAATCAATTTCATCCCATTTGTACATTCAATTTGTGTTTTATGGTTTTTTTATTTTTTAAAATTTATACTTTTGTGGTTTTGTTTTGAGTTTTAAATACACTGGATTATTCTCTGCGGGCACCAATCCGGGAAGGTTGTGGTATGTCTGACAACAACATGTTGGTGGCTCGAACTGAATTTTTTTTGCACCACAATAATTACAAGTGGGAACATCTTTTAACGTATGTAGAGGTGAAATAGATGGTTCAACTTCTATGTCCTACATATTAAAACAAAATGATGGGAATAATTTGGTTGATGAGATAGAACAATTTCAAGATGGGAGATTTGTCTCTCCACAAGAAGCTACATGGAGGATATATGAATTCAATTTAAATGAGATGAATCCTCCGGTGATAAATTTGCAATTACATTTGCCTAATAAATAGGCTGTCTATTATTGGGAGAATCAAAATTTGCAAGAAGTGGTACTTTGGGAGCATGTATCGAAGACAATGCTTACAGAATTCTTTACAACATGTTCTGAGAATCCAAATGCAAGACAATATTTATACAGGCAAGAAAAAAACTTTATTCTTAAAATTTTATTTCTTTGCTTATTTATTTTCCAATGTCACTATTAGTAAATAAATATTATATTATTTATTTATATTTGTAAATATAGTACATTAATTAATGTTCCAATATGATATCTTTCACATAATTATTTCTTATATTTTTACTACAGGGAATTTCCTGTGCATTTTGTCTGGCAATCTAAAGAAAAAGCATGGAAAAAAAGAGAATCAACGAGGGGTGTGATTGGCCGTGTAAATACTGCAAATCCAAAAGAAGGAGAAAGGTATTTTCTAAGGTTATTATTGAATCATGTTAGAGGGCCAAAATCTTTCGAAGATTTATTGACAGTAAATGAAGTTATATGCAAAACATTCAAACAATCAGCACAAAAGAGAGGACTTCTTGAATCTGACGAGAGTATATCAGCGTGTCTAAGTGAAGCAGTTATGTTTAAAATGTCATTGGAGTTACGCAGACTATTCGGTACTATTTTGGTGTATTGTCAGGTAATTTTCAAATTAAGTCACTAAAAAACTAAATTTAGTAGAATTTACTATCCTCACTTTTACATCTTTTAAATCCATTTTTTCCGTATAGCCTTATATTTTGTCAAATGTCTTTTTTAATTTATAAATATTAAGATTAAGATGCAGCAAAAGTTCTAAACCAACTGCGTTGTTCCCCGAATATTTTTGTGTATGTTTATATTAATTTAAGCTATTTTTTATTAACGTTTATATTTTTTATTTAATTTATTATCAGCCTGAAGATGTAAGGAAGTTATGGGATCTCTATTGTGATGCATTATCCGAAGACTATAAAAGAACCCATCAAAATTCAAGTGTAGAGGAGGTATTAGTATTAACACTCAAGAGTTTTAATTTTTATTTAGAAAGTATGGGGAAAAGTGTTAAGGACTATGATTTACCTACATTAAAGGAGATAAGTTTGGAATATGATTCGACATTGCCAAAGGAGATTACAGATAAATTGTCCATTAAAGTCACATTGGAAGATATAAAGACACAATCAAAGTTAAATCCATAACAAGAAGAGGCTTTTAAGGCAATTATAGAAAAAGTTGATTGAAATTCCAGTGGGGTATTTTTTGTCGATGGACCAGGAGGAATAGGAAAAAATATTTATACAAAGCATTGCTTGCTAATGTTCGATCACGTGGGATGATTGGACTTGCAACTGCGACATGTGGGGTTGCTGTTGCAATCATGTCAGGAGGTTGTACTGCTCATTCACGATTTGGTATCCCTATAGATGTTCATGAATCAAGTGAAAACAACTATTCAAAACAAGAACCCAATGCTCAATTAATAAAAAGGGCTAGACTTATTTTGTGGGATGAAGCTCCAATGGCAAAACGATGAGCAATAGAGATGGTTGATCAATTCTTAAGGGATATAATGAACAACAATGAACTATTTGGTGGTAAAGTTGTAGTTTTTGGAGGTGATTTCAGGCAAGTATTACCTGTAGTACCACGAGGGACAAGATCAGAAACTGTGGGAGCAAGTTTGGTAAGATCATACTTATGGCACCATATGAGAAGACTGAAATTATCTAGAAATATGAGGGCTAGCTCAGATTTAGAATTCAGCAAACTTTTACTCATAATAGGAATTGGAGAAGAGCCAACAATAGATGATGACATGATATCTTTACCAGAAGAGATGATAATTAAGTATGACAACTGTGAATCTTCCATTAACCGTTTGATTGACAATGTCTACCCCTCACTTCGAGAAAATGCAAGATTACCTGAGTACATAACAAATCATGCTATACTGGCTACCAAGAATGAATATGTTGATGAGTTGAATAATAGAATGATATCATTGTTCCCCGGAAATGGCAAAATATTTAAGAGCTTTGATATCGCATCTGATGATGAAAACAATTGTTACCAAGAAGAATTCCTAAATACATTGATGCCAAATGGATTGCCGCCACATATACTATAACTCAAGAAGAATTGCCCTATAATGTTGCTGCGGAATCTTGATCCACCAAATGGATTATGCAATGAGACTAGAATGGTTTGTCGAGGATTTGAACGCAATGCCATACATGCAGAAATAACAGTTGGCCAACATGCAGGTAAACGTATTTTTTTGCCAAGAATACCTTTGTCACCGGCAGAAACTGGAACATATCCATTTAAATTTATTCGAAAGCAATTTCTCATGCGACTTTGTTTCTCCATGACAATAAATAAAGCTCAAGGGCAGACAATACCAAATGTATGAGTTTACTTGCCTGAAGATGTCTTCTCGCATGGACAGTTATATGTGGCGCTATCAAGAGGAGTTTCAATGTCAACTACTAAGCTTTTAGTCAAGACAGACAACCTTAAAAAAAAAACGAGCTTATGTTAAAAATGTGGTGTATAAAGAAGTACGAACAAGCTAAGTTGTTTCTAAAGTTGTTTCCAGTCCTTTCTAATAATTAAACTTCCTGTCTATTTATTCTTTTGATTAATGTTCTTAATTCTCCTAAATTTAATTCTTCAAGCAACATCAACTCTTGGAACAACGCCACAGGTATGATCGAAAAGACGACATACATCTTTTCGTCGACTTTTTTCTTTTTGTTGATATCACATTTAAATTTAAATCTTCAAGCAAGTATAAATATTAAAAAGAACAATATATTTACGATTTTATTTATTTGATAATTAACATGGATTCTAATCTTATGGATTGTCTTGAATCACATATTTAATCACATATATTTAATTAGTTTGATCCGCGTATGCATGTTTAACGATGGGAAAAAATATAAACAATATGAATTATTTTCAACTTAGAAATTATTATAAGTAGTTATGATCATAAGACCATCAACAGCAGGGTACCAAAATTTGGTACCAGACTAAGCTGGTGGGTTTTTTTTTTTTAAAAATAAAATAAATCGGAGAACCAATGGCAGCGCGCCACGCGTGCGCTGCCATTGCCTGCTGCATTATTTATTCCCCCCTCATTTTTTAAATGAGTTTTTTATATTAAATACTGAAAATAATTTTATAAAAAATATACCATTATTTTTAATTTTTTGAGATCTATAAATTGAGACTAGGTTTGTATTATTTGGACACTAAAAAAATCAGAGTTTTTTTACACTTTTTTTCATTTTCTTCTTTTTTAAATGTTTTTTTTCATAATAATTACTCAAAATAATTTTAAAAAATATACCATTATTTTTATTTTTTGAGATCTATAAATAGAGCTTGTGTTTGTGTCATTTGGACACCAAAACAAATCTGAGTGTTTTACAATCTTCAAACTCTTTCATGTCTGATTAAATGATGTGGAAAGGAGAGAGTGAATAACACCCTGCTGTGAGAAGTGGGTGTTAAATGCTTTTTGGTTGGGTGTTAAGTTAATGTGGTAGTGAGAGAAAGTGAATAACACCCTAAATTTAACACCCGCTGTTGTGGATGGTCTAATACATCCTGTTTTTGTTGCTTTGTGTTGAACTGTGTTGGATATTTGTTGACCACTTTGTTTGGTAATTGGTAATTTGGTCATGTCGTTGTTTCTAGCACTGATACCGTATGCCAAAATTGATTACAATGGCTCGAATATTAACGTTTGCACGATATAATTACCTCATGATTGTAGGTTTGCATCCATCCTCACGTAAGTTGTTATCTGCTTTGGATTACATGTATAAAGCTCATAATTTATTTATTTAAAATTTAGTTTAAGCTGATCCAAATTCCAATTAAATAAATCAAATTCCTTGACATTTTGACAATCCACATTTAGAATCCTTTTTATTATTAAAAATACTAATAATTTCTTTTTTGAATTTTGAAAACAATTTCTTTTCTCTTTAGATGACAAGAACGAGCGAAAAGATGCAACTGTCCCAAGAAGAAAAAGCATGCACATATATAAGAGAGCTTGAAGATCAACAAACTAAATTTCGTCTGGAACTTTTAGTTATCCGAAAAGGTCAAGTCGAAAACTACAATGATAAAATGGGCACCTCAGAAAAATTAGGACTGATCTTAATAGATCGTGAGGTATAAATTAAAGCATTACATTAATAATTATTTTTCCCTTTACTGAATATTTAATATTAATTATAATATTAAATTATATATATTATTTCAGGGAACAAAAGTTCAAGTAATGATTTTCAAGCAAGCGGTGCAAAAGCTCAAGGATACCTTATAAAAGGGATGCACATATGTTATTACTAATGGAGTTGCCAAGAAACCAAATCCAAATTACTCGAATATTAACCTCGACATTGAACTCATTCTGACAAACTCAACCATGGTGCAAGAATCGTCAATCCCTATCCCCCTTGATGTTATTAACTATGAATTCATGGACTTTCAGGATCTTCCTCATTGTGATCAAATCAAACGAATCGGTAAGCAACTAAATTTATAAAACATTATAATCATTATTTTAAATTGATGTTTTTTTTAATACTCATATTCTAATTTTAATTATTTTAATGATAGATATTATTGGTTTCGTCATTAGCGCAAAACCATTCAATGGCAAATTTCGAGAAATTCTATTAATGGACAAAAGGTAATATATTTATTTTCTAATGTTCAATTACAATTTTTTCTATATATAAAATCAAATAATTGCAATTTTGTTTAACAATACTTAAAATTTTAAAATTAGAGGTGAAGAGTTGAAATTGATCTTGTGGGGAGACTTAGCTGAAAAGGAAGGAGAAACCCTTTATGAAATAAAAGATGAAAAGCCTATCATTGCCTTATCAAACGGAATGATATCAAAATATCAAGGTAAGTCTATAAAATATAGTTTTGAGTCAATTTTTATCTAATATCTAATAATAATAAAAATGCACATAACATGACCTATATACAATTGCTCAAATCAGGAATTTTACAAGTATCAAGTACAAGAACGACAATAGTGATGATCAATCCCATAACATATGAGACAGATGAAATCCAGCAATGGTAAGTATATATGTATATATATGAAATATAATATAAGATTATTTTACCATTATCTATTGTTTAAGTTATTATTATTTTCATGTAACCTTACAAATATTTATACATTACAGCTTGACCTATACTCAACAAGAAGACACCCAGAAGATAATCAAATCACCTTCAAAGAGAATGGACAATGCGACCAAAGCAACTGTAGAACAAATTGCGATTGAAATTGCATCATCAAAACAACAGGTACCAACCATAAAGCAAAAAAATTAGTTATGAGTATAAATCAAAAAACTAACATTAACTTTTATTATTACTTTGCAGTCTTTCTATGTCCTAACAACAACTATTACCGAAGTGATTAATAAAAGACAACCTTGGTATGAATCATGTAAAAAGTGCTGGAAGAAAGTATTTTACATGGGTGAGGGTCAAGCAACATGTGACAGGTGTAACAATTACGTTGAGACAATTCCAAGGTAATTCCAAACAAATTACAAATTGTATTATGTTAAACATAAAACAAGATGACTAAGATTCAACTAACAATTTCAGGTACATGCTGAGATTACAAGTTAATGATGGTAAGAATGAAGCAACAATTGTTCTTTTTTATGAGACAGAAACACTAATAGGTTGTGACATTAAGAAATACAAAGAATCAGTTGACGACAAGGTAATTTTTTTTAGAATAGTGATAGTAAATTAATTTTATTACATAAAAAATACTAATATTATTCTCAATGTAACAGGAAAAAGAGAAGTCGCCACACTATAGAAAAATGATATCTTGCAAGGACAAGGAATTTGATTTCTTAGTCAAGGTCAATGAAAAAAATGAGAGCGAACGACAGAGAAATATATTTATCACTGAAGAGGTTCATGCAACTAAAAAGAGGACAACAACTGAAGGACAAAATAATGAAGATGAGGAGTCATTGGCGGTAGTTTGGAAAAGGAGCTAGAAAAATAAACTTCAGTTGAATACTGCAACAGAAAAAAAAGATGAACAATACGACAAGGATGAAAGCAAGAATAACAAGATGAAAAAAAAGGAGGCTAATCAAGAAGATCAAAGAAGATGATGATCAACAACAAGCTAAAAAATCTAGCTTAGAAAATCTGGAAAAACACTAATACCTCAAAAAATAAAACCCTAACTACCAAACCCTGATTGGTATCCCCATCTCCGGCGTGCCCACTGCTGCCGGAGATCTGCCAAACACCGATCAGCCTCACGCGATCGAGGTGAAACCAACCCTATCCCTTTCTTTCATCACTACGGTTCATGGCACAGCGTTCGTCCCAAGCTCGGAGAACTCAGGAGATTTCGTTCTACGTAGAAAACCTCCCTCTGTATGTCGATCATCGTGCACTTCGTTATCTGGTCATGCGTAGATGGAACCTTCTTCCATTCGAACGGCTCACAGATGTCTTCATTCCGGATTGACGTAACAAGGCCGGCAGACGCTTTGGGTTTCTACGCTTCTCAGGCGTACGAAATCTCATTGACATGGAATTAGCTCTTGATAATCAGTATATCGGAGCCTCTTCGATCAGATGTAGCAGAGGGAGATCGGAGAAGCGCGCACCTCGGTCTTCGCCTAGGCAACAACAGTCTCGTTCCGATGACAAAAGACCAGTTGTCACTGCAACCGACAATCAGAACCCTAAACGTATATCTTGGAGCAAAGTGGTGCAAGGTGTGGAGGCCCCAACTCTGTCCAAGACCCCAGCAGACCCGGAGCCTTTAAAGGTTTCACCGGATCCCCCAGCCGTTTCAACCAGCCCGTCAACAGACCATGTAAGTCCTCCAAGTGTTGAGATTTTCACTCCGGCAGAGAATAAATTGTGGCTTGTTAGAAGTGCAGTAGGCATTCTACGAAGCGTTGAGGCGATGCCTGAAGTTCAGGATTTAGTGAAGGAAGCTGGTTGGTCATGTGACACTAAAATTATGGGAAGAGGATTGATTTGGATGGAATTTCCTACGAAAACTGACTGTGATAATGCGATCGCGGAGGATAATGTCACCATCAATCGCTTATTCTCTACAGTCTTCCCGTGGTCCGAGAAACTAGAAAGCGGTGGGAGAACGGTATGGGTGCAATGTGTGGGTGTTCCTATCCAAGCATGGGGCTACGAGACATTCGAATGGTTGGCAAATACTATGGGCAAGCTAGTGAACATTGATGAGATGACTTTGAATCCTGCACGACTGGACGTAGCCCGCTTGCTCATTATGACAGAACAACAACACATCAAGGGTACCCTGATTGCTAAACTAGAAGGTAGAGATCATCATATCTGGTGCCAGGAAGAATCAATGCAGGGTGCGGTATCGTTTCACGAATGGATCAGTGGAACATATCAGGCAGCAGAAGATTGGGACTCAAATTCAGGCAGTACTGACCAAGCTTACAGTTCCCAAAATAGGGGTGAGAATGAGGATTTGCAAGACTTGGTAACACCCCGAGCATCACCACTTAACACTCCCAGTGAACCACAGGGACCACTTTCTGACAAGCCACCAGTGAATAAAAAAGAAAAGTTTATGAAATTATTAACTGCAGGAAGTCTTCAAACAGCCAGTTCGGGTGATGGATCAGCCCCCCTAGAAGCACACCGCCCAACAGAAGAGGAGATTGTCAACTCTAATAAAAGAATCGAACATGAACTTGAGCAATACAGCACGTGGAATATTGGACAGAAACTCGATATTACGAGTGATATGATCACGGACCCCTCCAAGACCAAACTTGACCTTCAAGGCATGTTGCCTCAAGGATCGATCACACGAAGCAAATCAAGAGGGTTGATCCTATGGTTTGAAGGCAAAATAAGCGAGAACGAATGTATCCAAGTCCAGGAAAAGGTTGTGTACGTGAACCTTCATCAATCCAAACTTGGTGAAGAACTAATGTCTGGCAGCATACCTCCAGAACCACCACCTTTGGGGATTGCAGTAAATCATCATGCTCCGATGGACAAGCAAATGGAGTCTGATTTGAGCGAACAAAGTCTTGATAGAAACTTCAAGATGTTATCTTTATTTTGGGACAAGTTTCAGGCCAATCGGACGGGTGGATCAAAAGTTATGGCCGTCGACATTTTAGCGCGCGCAACTGTCCAGTAGCAAAACGCCATAGCGTTTTGCCCCTGCTTTGTCCGAATTTTGGGCTTCCAAGCCCACTTTTGCCTACTTGTATAAATAGCTCTTTGTTTCATTTTCTTAGTTAGTTTAGACTTTGAGTGATATTTGTAAGTTGAGAGTACTCCTTAATCTATCACCTAGGTCCCTAAACTCTTCAATCCTTCTTGGAGAAAGATCGCTTGAGTAGAGAACACTCCTCCCGATCTTCCTCCGGGAATTATCTTGTAATCGAACTACTGTATTTTGGATGACTGAAATCTACTGCTGTGTTACTTGCTGTTCTTGGTTTGAGCTTCTACAAGCTATGCATTTGTTCATCATTTCCTATCCATCCATCTAGTAACAATCATCAATCCGGGTAACATCGTTTCTTCTTTTCCTAGTCTATTTCCGCTGCAAATCCGTGTATTGTGTGTAATCTTCTTGTCTTTCTTTCAAGTCTTGTTGGTAACTCTTTGGCTAGATCCTCCTCAAGCTCCATATATCATTCGGCTTACTTACACTAGGCCGGATCATATCAACGAGTCAAGCGGACGAAGTGGCAATGAAAAAGTTTGATAACGTCCGAGCTAGAGAGGAACTGCTAGCGCGCTCGATCTGAGCGCCTTAGCTCGACGTGTCTTCCCCATATTTTAATGATTTCATTATTGACCTGGAATAGCCGTGGGCTGCTATTAGTTAGTAAACGGGTTTTCATTAGACGTCTAGCGAGCCAAAATCATCTTAATTTCTGCTTTCTACAGGAAACAAAAAAACCTGACATGGACGATTTCTTCATCAACTCTCTGTGGGGGATCAGGGAGGTGAAATGGTTAGCTGTGCCGGCGATAGGCAGATCTGGTGGCCTTCTCGCCATGTGGGATTCGCGCAGTTTCTCCTTACATAGACAGGTGGTTGAAGATCACTTTATTTGGATGGAAGGTACCCTCACTTCAACCAACCTTCCCTGTGCTCTAGTATGTGTATATGCATATAATGATGTTGTTCAGCGAGGCCAGTTGTGGCACAGGCTCTCTCAGCTGATAGAGAATTGTGCGTTCCCTGTCTTGGTTACGGGCGACTTTAACGAAGCGCTTCACCCCTCTGATCGTTCGCAAGGGTCTGAGATCACCAGCGGAATGCAAGAATTTCAGAACTGGATTAGTGACAGTAGGATGCAAGACTTCCCGCTGCAGGGCAGACAGTATACTTGGGGGAATATCAGAAGCAGGAGCAAATTGGACAGACTCATTTTTCAGGAAGGATGGTGGGATATGCTCAAAGACCTCCAGCTGTCGGCTTTAGCCCGGAACGGTTCAGATCACACCCCTCTGTTTCTTCACTCAGACACTAAGAATTGGGGCCCCAAACCTTTTAGAGTATTGAATGATTGGTGGTCCTTCCCAGGATTTAAGGATCAGGTGGAAAGGTGGTGGAGTGAGATATCAGAAGCACACCTAGGTCGCTTTAGAGTGATTTGTAAAATGAAGTGCTTGAAATAAAAGCTTCGTATATGGAATAAAGAAGTTTACGGTTATGTGGAAGTAAAGCTGAGAGATGCAAAGCGGCGATCTGAGGAGCTAGATGTTCAGGCAGAGGCTAGACCGCTAACTGCTGAGGAGACCGTAGAGAGACAATCTATCACTACAAACATTCAGGTGCAGCAGAATAGGGTCGACAACTACTGGAAACAAAAAAACAGGACTAAGTGGAATACCAAGGGTGATCGAAACACGGCGTACTTTCACAGGTGTGCAAAATTCACTACTACCAAATCTCAGATAGAGGAGATAGAAGCTTCTGGGATGGTTCTGACCGAACCAGCAGACATAAAAGCGGAGGCTCATCGTCACTTCTCTAACTTCTTTAAGTCTCAGGGCTGGCTTCGTCCTAGAATTTCGGGAATCACTTTCAATACCCTAAACTCAGAGGAAGCGGATACAGTAGAACAACCTGTTACAGATGTGGAAATTTGGGAGGCAGTGCGTGACTGTGGTGGTGAGAAATCCCCTGGACTGGATGGTTACTCTTTGTTCTTCATCCAGAAGGCATGGAACACGATTGGGCCAGATATGTGTGATCTGCTTCGAGGATTTTTTGACAGAAGTTGCATGCCCAAAGGCTCTAACACATCTTTTATGACGATGATCCCGAAAGGAAACACGCCCAGGAAATTCTCCGACTTTCGTCCCATCAGTTTGGTTAGCTGCTATTACAAAATTCTTTCCAAGATCCTAGCTAACCGTCTAGGGAGAGTCATTACTAAGGTGATTAGTGAACACCAACATGGATTTATTCAGGGGCGGCAGACATTGGATTGTGTCATGATAGCGAATGAGATAGTTCATCATCTCAAAACCAAGAAACAACAGGGCCTGTTATTTAAACTTGATTTCGAGAAAGCCTATGATTCAGTCGAGTGGTCTTATCTAGAGGATGTGATGAGACGCATGGGTTTTAAGGATAAGTGGTGTGGCTGGGTTTGTGAATGCATTAGCACTAACAGGGTTTCTGTCCTAATTAATGGCTCCCCCACTCAGGAATTCGAAGTTGGTAGAGGGTTGCGTCAGGGATGTTCGATGTCGCCTCATCTTTTTAATATCGCTACGGAAGGTCTTCACCAGCTAATCTTTAAAGCTGAGACCCACGGGCTAATAAAGGGTATTGGAGATCAAGCCGAAAGTTGGAATTTTACTCATTTGCAATATGCAGACGACACCCTGATTTTTGTTAAGAATGAGACTCTTGAGATTCTTAATGTCAAAGCTATTCTGCGGTGGTTCGACCCTTTCTCGGGACTCAAGGTCAATTATCACAAGAGTACTCTGGTGGGTATTAATATTAGTGAGCGCGAGGGAAGCACATTGGCTCGTAGAGCGGGCTGCTCCCATGAAGCTCTTTCGTTCAAATACCTAGGATCTTTTGTCGGTTTCAATCCGAGGAGACTTACAGGATGGGATTTCCTGATTCAAAAGTTCCGTAACAAATTATCCAAGTGGAAAGGTCACCTCCTCTCGGTTGGAGGTCGATTGACATTGGCTAAAGCGGTGTTAACTAGTTTACCTGTCTACAATATGTCCCTTTTTATTATGCTTAAAGGAGTGGTGAAGGCTTGTGAGAATATTATCCGTAGCTTTCTATGGTCTGGCAGCGAGAATAAGAGAGGTTTTGCCAAAGTTAAATGGCAAACTGTGATTACTCCTACGGAATATGGTGGATTAGGCTTATGTGACCTCCATACCAGGAATATTTCCTTGCTCTTTAAATGGGTATGGCATATGTTTTCAGGGACTAACAGTCTATGGGCAAGATTCCTTAAATGCAGGTATAATATTATGTCTGTGGGGGACTTGTGGAGGGCTGAGGAACAACATCTATCTCCCATTTGGAAAGACATATTTCGTTTTTGTGGTCGCGACAGCAAATTCTTTGACTTCTGGGCGCAACATATGAAGTATAAAATTGGTGACGGGAGGAATCTTCGTTTCTGGTGGGACACTTGGTCCCTTAACAAGCCTCTCACTCATCCTCGTCTCTATTTCTTGGCAGCGGATCAGTTGTCGACGGTGACTGACAGTGGCACGGGTTCGACCAGCGCTTGACAATGGCAGGTGCAGTGGCGTCGGCAGTTGTATGAGTGGGAACAAGACCAGTTTATGCAGGTGGCAGCTCAACTGCAGGAACCGAGTTCCCAAAGTCCTGATGCTGTCACTTGGGATTTGGATCCGACAGGCACTTTCACGGTGGCATCTTGCTATCGTGGCATGATCCGATGGACCAATCCTGACCTTACCCCTCCGCCGTATGGTGATGTTTGGAACAGTCGCGTTCCTTTCCGCATTTGCTTCCTTGTATGGTTGGCTTTAAACAAAAATCTTGCTACTAAAACCTATCTGTGGAGTCGCCACGTGATAACCGAAGATAGCTCGACTTGTGCGCTGTGCAATTCCTCACCTGAGTCGGTTGATCACCTGTTCATCCAGTGTCCATCAGTAGCTCCTGTGTGGGACATTATTTGGGCTTGGCTGGGATTAGCATGCTGTCAACCAGCTACACTATCCGATTTCTGGCATGCTTGGCAAGGTCTTGTTCAGCGCCATAACAAGGAGGCGCGGGAGCTGTGGAAAGTGTTTCTATACGCCATCATTTGGAACATCTGGAAAATGTGCAACTCGGTCGTTTTCTCAGAGGAAAGTTTTCAGGTTCACAGAGTTTTTGCTCGAGCTCATGCTTCATGGTTGTTTTGGATGAAGAGCTCAGATCACCGCTTCCCGTATACGCATTCAGATATCTCCCGGTCTTCGGAGTGGTTCCACCTTTGGGGCGCCCGATCATTTAGGTGAGTTTTGGTAGCAGTTTTCGTGTTTTTCCTTTAGCTTGAGGATTTCCCTTTGTTCCCCTTGTGATTTTCTTCTCCTGTAATCTGGTCTGGCCAGTTTGTCTTTTTCGAGTCATATTCTTATGACTCTTTAATAAAATTTCAGCTTATTCAAAAAAAACAAGCTAAAAAATCAGCCAAGCCGAAAAAGAAAAGAGACAAAAAACAAGATGAGGAAGTAATTATTTTGCCCACACCGATACTCATTGACGAAGAAGTTGAAGGCAAAAAAGTGATAAGGAAGGGAACAAGACTCAAGAACAAGAAATTTGATGAATTATATGAGTATGAGCTCATAATCAAAAAGATCAAGCAAGAAAAATTGTAAAAACGCTTTATAATTAATAATTATTATTAGTGTGCTTAACAATTTATATGGTTGGTTATATCTTCTATTAATACTTATTATTAGTATGCTTAATAATTTATATGTTCGATTATATGACCTTAGAATAATATTTAAATACTATTAAGCTATATCTTCTATTAATACTTATTATTAATATGCTTAATAATTTATATATTCGATTATATAACTTTAGAACAATATTTAAATAGTGGCTTTATATATTTTAAATGACCAAAATTAATTTATAAATAATATATATATTAAATAATTTAATTTTATATAAAAAGTACCTAGTATTAATAAAAAGTATCACTGTGCTGTAAAACCATTCATAATTTAGAATGTGCTGAAATTTACATCTGTCCCGGCGAAATTCGCATATGTTAGAAGTACTTTCCAACAATTCGCATATGTTAGAAGTACCTTCCAACAAAATATACAACAGAACTGTTTGTAATGATACACTTGTTCATAAATATCCACAAGTACGTGACTTCAGTAAGTAAAAAACTATAAATACTCTCCGTGTGTCAAATTACATATCCTACCTACCTATGTGTTTGAAATCAATAAAGAACATACATATATTGGCTTAATTAGTTCTTGTAACTTGAAGCATTATTTTGTTGGTGCAGTTGCTGATACATGGCAGCCATCCTGCTATAGGCATCCATGCTCATAGGCTGCAACCAAAAAAGAAAATAAAATGTGTGTTTAATTAACCAACAAATTAACATTTAACATACTGTATTAAGTAAGATATGTTAGTGTGAAATACTGGTGATGCCTACCTGTGATTGGCATGCAAGGAATGCAGCCTGCATAGGGTCGGGCTTGACTGTAGTGGGGGCTGTAGGGGTTGTTTGTAACCTGTCGTAAGAGCCGTCCCAAGAATGCATAGGCATGAAAGCATTTGGGTGGAGGGCCGGCGACATGTTGGGAGTACGGTTGATGGCGTTCATGTCCATCATCCCCATGCCCATACCGATACCCATACCCATTGTCATCGGAGCCATCATCGACATTTGGAGTTGTTGCTGGAGTTGTTGCTGCATCGCCATTGGCATCATCATCGGCTGCATGTTCATTCTGCCCATCATTTGGATCTGAGCTTGCAATTGCTTCAAGTATTCTATCACTTCATCCAACATCGACGCCTTGTCCGTCTATATATTATTTACAACACCCACATACAAAAAGAATTACACACAAATTAACAAGTGTCATTAATACGTGCGGAATGAGTTTAAAGTTTAATGGTAGTAACGTAAAAGAGTGTTGTAATGTAAGGCTATTTTGTACGTTTGAGAGTTCCCAACATTTGTTTGGTGGTTGCAACTTGCAATTGCATGTGCGTGTGTGTTTATACTTGATACCAAACAACTTTATGCAGTCCCCATTTGTCAAATTGGCTATGTACCGGACCGGTCCCAATACAAAGATATGAGATAGCTGTTTGGACTCAATAGAAGAAATCTCTAGGCATGTATAGCTTGGACCCCATTTCCAGTCATGTTTATGTCTGCTGTGTGCTGTCCATCTAAAAACACTAGTTTTCTGATTCTTTCTACAATCATTTGTCTCAGCGAAAATCTAAATTTAAGTCGCACCAAGAAACTTTGAGCAGCAAAACAGTACAAATTCACTGAATTGGAGCCAAAGTTTAACAGGTGGGTAGAGCATTTAAAGTGGCCGGCCAACTAATTGGTCCCTAGCTAGTCCAATCGAATGGGTGCCAAAATTATGGAATTTTGATTGGATGAAGATTGTAGACTCACTTTATGAATATGGATTCCGATCGACTATTCACTGTAGTTGAGGATAAGCGATCAAGCAAGTGGGTATATATCCACATTTGGACTGAAAAAAAAAAGAAAAAGAAAAAAAACTACAAATTCGTCTTAATTTTGGTCCTTTAAAAAAAAAAGGTAACTTTGATAACTAATCAAATAACATAGTATCAATCATTATTACGTAAGCTTGTCAACTCTAAGTTAGAAAGCTGACTCTTTTTTGAAAGAGATGTATGAGATAATTATTTTCTAAGGAGGATCTTATTGAAGTGAACGAACTAAAATCTCACGTTAACAAAAAAAAAAATAAAATATATATATATATATATATATAACAAGAAATGATCTTTTAATAAAATGAGACTTTTTACGAAAACCATAAGAGCTCAGGTTTAAAAATAATAATATAACACACGGTTTATCTAAACTACGAGGAATAGAACGACACGAAAGATCATTTTTAGAAACGTTCATAAGAAAGGGAAAAAAAGGGAAACCTCAAAATAGTTAGATATGTCATGTGTGATCAATGGTTTTGAAGTTTGAATGCATTGGTGGCAAAAGATGGCAGGAAATCTTTTAGGAAATGACATATAAACTAAGAACATACTCCCTCCGGTCACAATTAACTGTCGCCGGTACTGTAGATACGCATATTGAGGAAGCCGGATGACGCACTATTTAACCTCAAAAAATTTCGTACTTTTTTTCTAACGTACGTTAATTCTTAACGTACGTCCGAAAAAAAATTCGAAATTTTTTGAGGTCAAATAGTGCGCTATCCGACCTCCTCAATAAGCGTATCTACAGTACCTGCGACAGTTAAAAAAGACAGGAGGGAGTACATACTAATAATCAAACTTTTCGTACCTTGTTGGAGTTGGGGACCAGCTTCTGTAGTGTCTTCATCCTTTGATTTATCTTGTCTCTCCTTTTCTGTCAATCAAATTGGGCGCTTATCATCATTAAATTAAATATAATTACCGTACTACATTTTACCCAAAAGGGCCTAAAAACTAATAATAAAATAAATAAATAAAAAACAGCTCTGTTCTAACTTCAGTACTAGTACTGTTCTAACTCTCTTCTCATTGAATTGATCAATTTAAGATAAAAAAAATAGTGAAAAATATAATAATCATTTCCTTTGCGTATTTTTCTAAAAAAACAGACAAATTTTGCATAACGAAAATAGTATCAATTAACCAGTTTAGTGGTACATTTGCTAAGTATATCTTTAATATCACTAATGAAATATTTTAATACTTCTTTAAGGTATGGATTATAGGTTATAATATATATAATTTATTAATCATAATTAATTTTATTCGCATTAGAAAATGTGCTTAAATTCCTCCCTCCGAAATCTAAATAATGTAATATAATGTATTTTTATTGAATAATTTCATGATAATATAAATTAATCAATGCTACAAAGTAGTTAACCATTAGCACAATTTTTATGTGTATTTTCGATTAATTTAATAATCTTTAAATTTGGGAGGGAGCGGTAATCATTCCATTAAAGTTAGGCTAAGGAAGTGAAAACATTAAATTAATCACTAATCATTTGTTCGTATGATTGGCTTATAACACTCTCGCACTTTTAAGTTTTAAGTAACCTGGTCGGTGATTCCATCCTTATGTAAGTATTATTTTAGTACTTTCAATCCTTACTTAGTGGCGCAAAAAAATTATTCTATTACAAGGACCGTACCTTTTAGGCCTTAATACGTCAACACAGTATTGAACACAAATGCAATTCTTTATTTTTCAATTATTATATTGGATGTGATTACTTCGAATTCGAATCGGTTAAGATATTAAAGAGCGGAAAGTGACAGAGTAAGGAGAAGGACATACTCTTTCAGATTGGTTATGAATAGCAGCAGCTCTGCTTCTTTTAGTAGAAACTGAGGATTTTCCATTCCCTTTTGTCTTGCCCTCTTCATGATCACCTCCCTCCCTCTTTAAGAACAAGAGCAAAAACAAAAATGCAAAAAAGGAAATGATTTCAATATCCAAATCCTCTCTTCTTTTCTTTTTTTGGCCAAGCAAAACTTTTTGAAACAAAAAATAAACTGAAATTAAGGAGGAAATTAATTTATTTGCCTGCGGTCTACTGTGGCAAACTGAATCGTTCTCATCGGCGGTGACCGTCTTGGTGCCCTGCTGACCGGAGCTCGTATTTTCGTGGGACCCAAACGAGGTGGAAGTGAACCCAAAACCCATCTCCCTCTCACACGTGTCCACCGTCACGTGCTGGCTATCCCTAAACGTGGCACTTTGACTCACGCTTTGGTCTCTGCTGCTCCACTCTGGCGGTATTGGTGTTGGTGCCAGCGGGACACGCGCCACCCGCGCGCGTTTCGCTCCTACAAACCCCGCATCCGTATCCTGCTGCGTGCTGCATGACCCCACGCGCGTCGAGCACACACCCTGACCCTGGTGGGATGATTCCATCAAGTGCGCGACAGCAGCACGGTCCTGTTGATGATGATTACTAGTTCCGTTGGAACAAGGTACCATGGCGTCCATGGTCATGCTGGCGGATGCAGAGGCAGAAGCGGCCGCGACAACGGCAGCAGCACCGTGGTGGTCAAACCATGGGACAAGCTCGTCAACTTGGCCGCCGCCAGCACCGCTAACTACTACCATCGGCTTGTTAATGAGTTGCTCAAAAGGCATGCGCGTGGCCTGATTGACTATGGATTCAAGGGTGCCACCGGCGCGTGGCTTGTCCCACGTTGTTCCATACTTGGACGGAGAGGAAGAAGGAGGGATGGGCTTGACTGGGACGCGTGGTGGGCCCAAGCCGTGCATAGCTAGATGGCCGTTCTTCCATGTCAGCTCCGCCACTTCATAGTCTAGCCTGCACCCATGAAAAAAGTACAAAAAATGAGTTTTCTTTCTTTTTTAACGTCTGAGCAGAATTAGCACGTACATGGGCACATCTGGAGTGCTGGAATTGGAGTGGGAGCGGAAAGAGAGCTTGGGTGCAGAAGCGGGATTGTCGTCGATATCCCAGCTGGGCACGCACTGGCTCATTTTTGGGCAGCGCAGTACTCTTTGCTATTCAATTCTACTACACTATGCATCTTGTGTTTCTCTCTCTCTTTCGGTGGAGACTCCAATATGAGATAGGGAAGAGATTCTTGTGTATTTAGGGAAATATAGATTGATTCTTTCTCGAAAAGAAAAAAAGAAATAAAAGAATGATTTGGAATTTCTCAAATTTCGATTTTGGTTTGGGGATATTAAATAAGTGGGAGAGACATGAGCGACTACGTGCAAGCAAATCATCCACCAAAAAGGAACTTTGCAATGATAAGAATGAAAAGGAGATTAACACTACTTCCAGTACTGACCAACGCCACGCGCTCGCATGCCACGCGCTCAATGATAACGGAGAAGAAGGAAAAGTGTTCGTGTGTAGTAAGCGTGCGAACGCATGATTGTGGATGGGAGAAGCAAGGCGAGTAGGCGAGCGTGTATTGTAATTAGTAATTTGCAATGCAAAACGTGGAGCAGAGAAGTCTTAGTTTTATGTGGCAGGAATTAATACAATCTAATAAATAATAATGAGAAAAGTAAGCGACACAATACAGCAGTACAGCCGAATGAATCCATAATGATAATACCAATTACCAAGGATGTTCTTTCATTTTTTTCCTTTTTTAATATCATGTCGTGTTAGTGAATTTTTTCCCCAAATTATATATTCATCTACTCATCATTACTGTGTTAATTAGAGCCTAAATAATACCTCAAAAAAATTTTAAAACTCAAACAAGCGATTTTAGAGTATCAGCGTAATCCTAAACTAACTTCGATGCGTCTTATGATCTTTTATTTTATAAATAAAATAAATAAATCTAATATTACTCTTTTCGTCTCAAATTATACGATCTTTTTAAGTGTTTCACATAGATGAGCACGGTTTTTGAGGATTTCAATACAAACTCCATTGCAGACTGAAGTTAGGTAAGTTAGGCGACCTCTAGTCCATCTTGGATTCTTGGGCCGTTTATGCCAATAGTTCCCATTATCGCCTTTTGTTCATATTCTTTTTCATTTTTTAATTGCTTTTTATTTGAGTAAAATATTTTAAAGTTGTTAAAGTATAGGCACTCTTATAATTTAGTCATAGATATTTGAACTTTTAAAGTTTAGTTTCTAATATATTGAAACGTACTAAATTTTAGTCTATATCGTTAGAATTTTTATTTAAAACTCTAATGTTGCATTAAAAAGGTAACCTTTTTATATAAAAAATTATTAAAAAATTAAAGACTAAAAAAAGTTCAGAAAAATGGAGATTGAATTTTTTCTCATAATATTTTTTAATAATTAAAAAATTAAATAAAAATGAAGAAAGTAAAAAATTATAAAAAATAGGAGAAAGTAAAAATTACAAAAATTTCAAAAAAGTATACAAAGAATTTCAAAATTTTATGAAAAATTAAAAAAAATAGAGATTGAATTTTTTTCTGAAAATATTTATTAATAATTAATAAAATTATAAGATATCTATTTTATGAATTAAAATTCAAAAATATTCAAAAATATTTAAAATTTTCTTAATCTCTCATATTTTCTTAATTCTTTTATTTATGAAAAAATATTATCATAAAATTAATCTTCATTCTTCTGATGTTTTCATAATTGTTTTGTAATTTTAATTGCACGAAAATTCTAATGATAGTGATTAAATTTGATGCGTTTCAGTATGTTAGAGATTAAATTTTGGGTGCCCAAACGCCTGAAGCTAAGGTATAGAATTATCTCTACCTTATGGACCTTGTAATATACACTAATAAAAGTCATTTAGTTTGATAAGGAAGGAGAGTAATTCTTAAAACTACAAGTTTTATTCATTCATCACTTCTTTATCTTCATTTTTTTCACAAAGACATTTTATCACCCAATATTTGGCTAACAACAAAAGGGCCAAGAATACCATTATCAGTTTGATGGCAGTGCAACAACAAGAATGCGAATCTCTAAGGAATTACATAAGAAGATTTAATAGAGAATGTTATGAGATCTTTGGATTGAAGTTGTTGTTAGCATTAGCCGCATTGATTAACGGTCTTCTAAAGCATGAGGGGCTGAAAATGTCCTTGGTCAAGAACTCGCCAACAACAAAAGGCCCAAGAAGACCATTGGGATTCATCCAATAAAGTCTTTGGATAAATTTCAACTTCTTAAGTTAGAAGTCCTATCAGAGTAGAAAATCAAATTACAATTTTCTAATTTAATTTAGAATTAATTTTTATTTTCTTTCCTTACAGATAATTATGGGAGAAAACTATATATATTCTCCTAAGGGTTTTGGAGGGGAGACGTCTTGCCTCACTTCTTTCTTTTCTTAGCTTTGTTTTCTTTGGTTTTGAACTCGTTTGCACCCGTTGTTTTCAACTTTGAAGGCGTAGGATTTTATATGTAATCACTTTATTGTTCCCTTTAATCTTCTTGTCTATTTCTAGCTAAATTTTTTCATTCCCGGTAAAAACAATTACAGTTATGATTCTAAAAAATTGTGAAGTCTAATTATTTTTAATAGTTTCTAGGTTGCATATATGCATTCGCTAATCACTTGTCATCACTTTTCATGTTAGGTTTATGTCTGATCAACCTATATTCAAATATGAATAGTAATAGTCATTCTTTGAGGTTACGACAACCTACAAGCCACTTACGGATCAAAAGGATTAAAGTAGACAACTAACCTTGAGAGAATAATATTTAGGTTCAAGCCCTAATTGACAATCGATGTGTCTTGGCTTAGAATTGTCTTTCCCTAATCAGTAATCAATCAATTTAGTAAACCCTTTAACTAGGAAGGTGCTAGTTGATTAGAAATCATCTCTAAACGTATTTGAGATGGTTTTAATAATAAGACTCCCCATTTGAGTTTCATTGTTATATATATATATTTTGGCTTGAGATTTTTTCGGGTATTTAATAAATTATCAACTGCGTTATAATTTGTTAGAGAAATAAAAATTCATTAATTTTTATTAATATAATAATATTATTTACTTTGTGCTTAAACTCTCGTAATATTATTAACAGAGTGGCTTGTTCCTTTAAGAATTTTATAAACTGCACGCATATCCAACTATTAAAAATTCCATTAAGAATGTCTAATTATAAGCCAATGTACCCTCTAGACAATAAAAGTAATTAAACTTTCACTCTCGGTTTATAAAAAAAGGCAGATAAAAATAATAATGAAATCTAACCTCTCTTTCTGGGCCTCATAAATAAAATCACAAATGGGACGGACCATCTAAATGTGGCCAGTGCACGATAACTTATGATTGGGCTTTTAAGGAGGTACATGTCCATCCAGCTGAGCAAAAAGAGCCCAATATTGAAGCCCATTAAACTGAAATTTTGTCTTTTGAAATAGAATTTTCACATTTACATAAATCTTTATCTCTGACATTATTTTTTTAAAGTACATATATAAGGAAGCTAGATCATAAACAAAAAATAATTCATTCATTGCAGATTTTTTTTTCCGTATCACGCGTTACGTGTGATGAGATGAGAGATTTTTAAATGCCCACAAACAATTATTGTGGAACCACAAAATAGTATCATTTTTCTAATCATTCCTGACATGACACGTAAGCTAAGTTGTAATCCGGTGCGTACAGTCACGATTGCACTTCTTATTTCAATCTAATTAAAATTCGACACGCCAATAAAGGCACTGATGTGTTTGTCATCACGAGAACCGGCTACAACTAGAACAGCTGTAAGCATGGTCGTTCCCACACCAGAAGAGAACTGAGCTACATGTTTATTTAACAAATGTACCTTTTGTTCACATCAAAATCCAATAAATTGTTCAAAAATAAACAAAAAAATCCAACAAATCCAAACAGAACAAAAAATATATTTTGTTCATCACCTTCTAGAATCTAGACACAATCCAAATAGTGATTTTTTTACAGAGAGCTGTAAAAGTCTGCAATGTCGCATTCATCAGATAAAATCCCAATCCCAATCCCAATCCCAATCCCAAATCCTAACCCTAACCCTAATTTCTCCAATTCCAAGCCACCCTCCTCCTCCTCCTCCTCCTCGCCGTTGAACAGAACCAGAACTCTAAGCTTACCAGAGTTACTGTTCAAAGAACAATTGCAACTGTTTCCAGTTTCTGCTCTGAAGATGATGAACCATCTTAAACCTTCCTCAAACACTCCGTCCCAATCACAATCACCTTCTCCTCGCTCTGATTCTGCGTCAATCACCACAGAACTCCAGTCACTTTCCATGCACCCTCCCGCACCCGATCATACCTCCCTCCTCTCCGACGAGCTTCTCCTCCAGATATTCTCCAACCTTCCTATCTCGCAGTATGTCTCTAGTTCTTTGGTGTGCAAGCGCTGGTTGTACCTCCACGGCCGCCTCGTCCAATCAATAAAGCTTAACGACTGGTCGTTTCTCACTTCCGGCCGCCTCTTCCAGCGCTTCCCTAACCTCTCCGACATTGACTTAGTCAAGGCGTGCATTAAAACGCCGAGAAACTCTGGTATTTTAGTCACTCATAAGAATTTGTCATTGTATGTTGACACCGAAATTTCACAAACAAACTTCATTGATCAAAGGAGAGACTTTTTCTCGTTTGATTCTGTCGACAAAGGGCTTCTAATGATTGCAAAATGGTATCCTAATTTGCGGAGGATAGTTGCAATTGGTGCTGGCGAGGCTGGGTTAATGAGTGTTTGCAATGGGTGTGAGACATTGCAAGAGCTGGAGCTGCATTGTTGTGATGATTTTTCTTTGAAGGGCATTTCTGGTAGTAGGAATTTGCAAGTCGTGAAATTGATTGGGTCTGTTGAAGGGTTTTACAGTTCGGTGATCTCTGATATTGGATTCACCATATTGGCGCAAGGGTGTAGGCGGTTAGTGAAGCTTGAGCTTTGTGGTTGTGAAGGCAGCTACGATGGGATAAAAGCGATTGGGCAGTGCTGTCAAATGCTGGAGGATCTAAAGGTTTCTGATCATAGGATGGAAGGTGGGTGGTTGGCTGCATTGTCATTTTGTGAGAATTTGAAGACCTTAAGGATCGAGTCTTGTAAAAGCATTGATTCTAGTCCTGGTCCAGATGAGCATTTGGGGTGTTGTCCTGCACTGGAAGAGTTGCATTTGGAGAAGTGTCAAATGCGGGATAAGAAAGGGGCCAAGGCATTGTTTATAGTTTGTGAGGTAGTTAGAGAAATAGTATTACAGGACTGCTGGGGATTAGAGGATGAAGTGTTTGCAACTGCAAGTGTTTGTAGGTACGAGGTTCTGTTTGTCATTATTGATTTTCTGTTATATTTTTGCTTGTGTTTTGTAAGTTTTAAAATTTATAGTATGATATTTGATTTTATGATGAGAAGGATGAAACAAGTTGATAGCTTAAAGATTGGGTTTTATGACATTGCAGCTTCAATGTGTGCTCCATCTAAGACTTATTTTGCTCTACCTGTTTTGTTTTATATTATCTGGTTTGGAAGGTTCACCTTTAGATTTGACAGTTGTATGTCATTGATGAACTGGCCATGCATGGCCAAAAATGAAATGGCAAACAGAAAATTAATCCAGTGGGCTAATCTGATATGCGAGTTATCATCTAGGGAACAATGTTTCTGCTCTGTGCCTTAATTTCCATCAACTCCTAAATTTTGTAGTGATAAATTCACCTCTCAGCCTTAAAAAATCAGGCCAAATTAAAACTGATGGAATTTGCAAAAATCATTCTGCGCCTTTTTATGCGTAGCAGGAAATGCATTATTACATGATTATCTGGATCATTTCCTTTTTGAGTTTGCCTTTCTCCAAATGTGTAAAAAAAGAAAAACAAGTACTATTGACTTTAGATGACCAGCGTTGCACTTACCTATTCAATTTCTTCCTTCGTTCTTCCCACTATGAAATGATGATAAGCTTTATCTGATCCATTCTAGACATTTCTGTCAGGCAAGTTGTTGCACTTGACAAGACAAGTAGAAAGTTAGAGTTTGATATCTATTTCACTGTAGTAATGTTACAGTGACCTTCATGCTTAGATCATATATATGTGTTAAAAAAGAACACTTGCTTGATGTAGTTGCTCAAGTTGTTCAGTTTATATCATTAATTTTCCAATATATTTAGCCGCGCATGCGAGTGATTGCTTCTGAGTTGACTATGAACCTTGAACCTGGGACCTTCGTGTTCTTGTGGCTGCATATATCTTGTCCTGTTGAATATCAGCGTACTGGTTATGATAGTGTGACGGATGGGAATTATCTGTGGAATTTAGAATTTTACTGTGTGATATTTCTGATACAATGTTTGACCAGAATTTTCTTTTCTTTAATAGGAGAGTGAAGCTTCTATCCTTAGAAGGATGCTCACTGCTGACAACGGGAGGTTTGGAATCAGTTATTCTTAGATGGAAGGAACTTAAAGGTCTAAGTGTAGTATCTTGTAATAAAATAAAGGACAGTGAAGTAACCCCTGAGTTGGCAACTTTGTTTTCTGTTATGATAGAGTTGAAGTGGCGACCAGATTCCAGGTCTCTTTTGTCATCAAATCTTGAAGGGACAGGGGTGGGAAATAAAGGTGGAAGATTTTTCAAAAGAGTGAAGGCTTAGGCCACCACATGCATGGGAACTGTGCTCTGGATTGATGGTTATAATGGTAGCTGTGAAGGTTGTGGTGATGATTTCTCATCCCTTCTAAAAGAGTGGTCCAGCCTGGAGGATTATTAATGGCATTTTCAATGTTGCAGCAATAGGTGCACACTCTGTACATGCTCTATTCATTGTGCTAGCTAATTGAGACGAGAGAGGTCCATTGGTTTTCGCACAAGGATAGTGCTAAATGGGGTCATCATTAAAGCACATAATCACAGTAATGTTCGAGCACCACTTTTAGCGTATGTGCAACGGGATACATGTTAGACTAGTTAGCTTATTAATGTATTTTAAAGTGGGGGTGCTTTTTCCGCTATTAAACAGGGGAAAAGTTTTGAGTTCAGTTAGTCAGTAGCTCATTAAGTTGCTAGGAATCAGTAGAACTACAGGAACTTACTGTGTTTTTCCCCCCACATTTCAAGTAATTTATACGCATTACGGATTTGATTTTTACTGCCACAGGTAATTTTGTACTTCAGTTTGTTAGGCTTTCAGATTCACAGCGCCAGTTGACTGATCAATTCCTTTTTATCTTGGTTCAAATTCAATGCTCTCCAAAAGTTGGCCTTAGACTGATGCCCTTGTTGAATATGTTTATCTATCTAAGGTACTCTTTTTATAATGTTTTGCCATCAATTCTTTTGGCTAGAACTTTATCCATCAAAAGTTGCACTGTTGTTTCATTCTGGGATCTCTGTTCATTACCCTGTCTTGCATGTGCAGAAATGGAGACTTTAGATACAGCAAGTGCATAATAGTAAACCTCGAGAAGGGATGGTAATGACTCTACAAGCTGTAGTCTGTTTATTACATTACATTATATTGCCGTTCTTTCATGAATTTCCCCTCATATTCGTTTCTTTCCTTGTTTCTTGCATTGCTTCCAGTGAGATTGATAAGGAGACGTTTCAATTTGCTCAGGAAATGGTTGCTTGCCATTCTTGAGGTTCTTCAGGAACACGTAAAATTTCCTTAGAAACGTTAGTTTGTTTTTTCATGTAAAGCTTGTTCATCCTAGATGTCGTCCTTGTTGTTTTGAGAAGCTTAACTATGGTTATCGTAAGTTGGATCTATGCTTTTTCTTTCCTGGTGATACCACAACAGCAGGGTATTCAAATTGCAAAGGCAGCAAGGATAATACTGAGGTAACTGAGCACCAAATGACCAGGATGAACGGAGTGCAGATTATTTTACTTTCAAGTGATGCTGGAAGATGTGGATTTATTCCATAGAGCGATAAAAAGGTGTTTTACCACTATTTTCCATGGTCCATATAGGCCATATCCATGCTTCTGTTAGCTGTAAATTTGGCTTCAATGGAAAAGAATTGCCAGTTTTTACTGACCAGGCGGCCTATCTGTTGGATATATCCTTGCAGCATAACTGTTGCAATTTTGTAATTTAGAAGAGAAGATTTGAAACCAATGCTAGATTTTCGAAAAAACGAATAGGAAGTCTTTAGATAATTCAAATTCATTTCAACTCTAGAAAAACTATACATATTTAGTTTTTTTTTTTTTTTTTTCACGACCATTCAGTAATCCTATTATCATAGTAGATCGAGATAAAAACCGACCTAAGATACTTGTGGTTTAGTTAAGTCGACGCGGTTCACTGCCAATAAGGTGAAAGAGAATTATGGAGTGTTTCCTTCTTTTTTTATATGAAGCGTTTCCTAAAGAAGAAAAAGAAACGCATCGGCAGCCCACTAAAATAGTCCATGACGACAAGAAAAGCCCACGACTGATTTGGTGCTGCCAAGTTTGATGATGGCTAAACTCGTTTTGAAATCTGACGTGGCAAAGGCTGATTGGTAAGTAACGCGTGTACAAGTGGGGACTCTGTGATATAAGAGTCGATAATATTTACGACAATACAATTCCAGTCGAGCCCGTAAAAACTTGCATTCAAATCCTTTGACGCCGTCTTCAACATCTTCAATTTCAGGTGTGTTCCTCTTCATTTTCTCTTGATTTCGAAGGTTGTTTCGTAGACAAATTTCCTGCTGAAATTGCGGTTTAATTACTCGGATCTGGATTTCATGTTTTTGCGATTGATCTCCCTTTTCAAATAGCCATCAGATCGATCTGTGGATGTTATTTGTTAGAGATGAAAAAATATCTCTCCTCTTTGATTTACGAGATCTGTTTGTTTCGTTTTGTGAGTTGAATTTCTATGATACACGCATGAGGTGTGTTGTTTGTTGCTTTGCACGAATTGACGGTTGTTGTTCGTTTTCTTGTTGGTGGTTGCAGCGATGGCTTTAGGCGGAGGAGCTCCACAGAGAGGAAGTGCTGCTGCGACGGCAGGCATGCGGAGGAGGAGGACAACAAGTGGCGGCGCCACAGGAGGAGCAGGAGCAGCTGGGACGATGCTTCAGTTTTACACGGATGATGCCCCAGGGCTTAAGATCTCACCAAATGTTGTACTTGTGATGAGCATTGGTTTCATAGCTTTTGTTGCTATCCTTCATGTTGTTGGTAAGCTGTACTTGGTTGGTAGAGACTAGAGGCTTAAAGTCTGTAGCAATGAGCTTCAAATTGTACCAAAGATAGGAAACCTCAGTTTCGTTTCTCATGTTCGGATTTTGAATCGATCCAAAAGTAAACTTTTTTTTGTTTCAGGACCTAGATCGTTTTGTTGTTTGTTCATTGTTGGCCGTCAAAGTTCAATTCCATTGTCGTTCATTCTATGAATTGGGGTTTTTAATATCATAGCTGCAAGTTTTGCTGTGTTCTGCTAAATGGGGTGATCTTGGATTGTTGGGACATTTTGGTTGACAATGTAGAAGTAGACTATTATTGCGTCTATTTTTTGTGTTTTCAACTTGGTCCTTTCTTTCTGTTTCAACATGGTTTATTGCTTCTGTACTGCTTTTGCGAGATTTTGTGGCAAGTGAGTGGCTATTGAACTTTGGTTCAATAGGTATTCCCAGCTGCTAATCAAAGGAAGCAAAGGCTATGTAGAAAATTTGTGGTTGAATGAATAGTGATGTTAATGTATAGCAATAACAAAGCAAGGATTGAGAGCATTGTAAGAAATTCAATGACTTGGAAGAAAGATCTAGCTGAGAACAATCCCAATCTCCCATGTAGAACAGATTGGGCCATTTCATTTGGGCTTGAATTCTCCAAGGCCTTTTGAAGTTTGAACAACATCAATTTCAATACCAATAAATCGACAGAGACAAAATCCGTTCGTTCGCTTAAGCAAATTCAGCTGGTAGGCCGAGAATCGAATTTGCAAGTCACCATGTCCTCCGCTCAAGAACTGCAAGAAAGAGGAACCGGAACCGCTGGAACATTTCTCTTCCCACGCAACACCACCACCACCGCCGCCACTACCAAACCCATGATGCCATTTGCTGCAGAAAATGAAGCAGCCGGGTATCACCGCTTCTCTCCGCCACCATTAATGACAAATTCAAGAACTCTGAAGAATCAAAGACTCGAATCAGCCTGGAGACTTACTTCTCTATCAGCAGCGTTGCGAGATTCTCCATCACCCAGTTGCGGCGGCGGCGGCGGATTTAGCCCACGCAGCTGTGCTGCATCCTTTACCGATTCAGAATCATTCTACTCTCAGGGCACCACAGAGTTCTCCTCTCCAAAATTCCAGGTGCGTGTGTGTCTTCTTGCCAGAAGATGATCTAAATGCTGCTAGCTCTTTTTCATATTTGTTTCGTTAATTTTCTTGAATTGAAGATTGGCTAAATTTTGTTCATGCATTGTATGGTGGTTGTGCTTGTCTGGTAATTAGATGGGTTTCTTCTTTACCTTATGATTTTGATCTTTGCATGGCATAAATAAGAGAGACATTGTTCTTAGTTTCTTTGAATGAAAGGGTTTTGAATCATCAAGATTCTATTTCTTGTCCTTTTTATATTTGGGTATTTCACCAATTCTGTTTCGCATAGAGTACCCGTTCCATCTTTAACAAACCATCAATGACAAGCACCGAAGCAGATGGATGGGTCCAATGTGGCAAAATCTTGAGGTCAAATGTCAGTTCCAAACGCTGTGTTAAAAACAAGTCATCAGCAGCACAAAATCCTACGCTCGCGTCCAATGAAGTTGCAGTTGAAGATACAATTGATCAGAGGAACTGTGTATATGAAGAATGCACCCACAACGGTGACAGCTCCGACGCTGAGAGTTTGAATGATGGACGGCACAAACTTATCGCTCGACCGAAACCCTACAATGAGTTTTTGGATGAAGTCAAGGCACAGGGACTCCAGGCTCAGATTGATGCTTGGAAAAGGGCTAAAGAAAAGGAGCTGATGAGCAAGTAAGAACCAATATCTCTGCGTCTCTAGTGAACAGTTATTTGTTGTTTTGTTTTGCTTTGGTTCCTAACCCATGCTCATGCATTTCTTGGCAGGTTGAGAAGAGAAGAAGCTGCGATACGTGATTGGGAGTTTAAACAGATCGAAAAAGCCACCAAGGAAATGAGGAAAATAGAGGTATATAAGTATCATATATGGAGCAGTACATAGTTCTGGCATTTGTTCTGCATTTTGTACTACTTAAACTAAGAAAATGCTTGACATACTAACAAAGATGACGTCATGTTGCGACTGGAATTGAGAATTCATGCTACTTTTGGTCCTGTAGGCTTGGTTAGTCAGTACTAAATGCAAGAAAGTTATGAGCTCTAATAGTATATACACTTTTCTTTTGCGGTTACAGTGCAAACTGGAAAAAAAACTAGTTCGGGCACAGGAGAGATCCCAGAAGAGGATGAAGAGCATCAAAAATGAGGCAGACAAGAAGGTTGAGGTTGCAAGAGAATCAGCTGTTAAGAAAATGTCAAGCGCCCTGAAGGAATGCGCTAAGATGCCGCCCAAAACCTCAAAGTCGACTAAGCTGATAATTCTATGTCGCTCTGGGTGACCTCTGATACATATAAACAAAGGAGCATCACACCTCTAAGAAGGAAGCACACGAAACGAAGGTCTTAGTGAGATCGTATGAGCAACTGATTCAGAGAAGTTCTCAATTTCTGGTTCCAAAAGCAGTATGAGAAGCAGTCTCTGCCGTAATTTAGTCGGGAAGGAAGAACCTTGTTGCATTTTGTGCATAGATTTTCAGCAATAGGAAATTGTGCAGAGTTTTATTAAAGAGAACATAATGTAGCATAACAACTGAATACATGTTGAAAAATTTACGAGTAAATGGATACAGAAGCCTCATGTTGCACTCGTGTGTTATTGCATTTAAGCCATCAGCCTCTGGTTTCCAGTGAGTTTATACTAGTTCATTACCCTCCAAGCATTATATGTTGATTAGGGGACATTTATGTGATACTTTCTTTTGGTGACGTAACGGTGAGAGATTAAAGTTTTAAATTCAAGTACTGATGGAGAAGATTGTGTTGGGTGAGTTTCTCTTTAGAGGTCTAACCGTGCTCGTGCTCGTGCTCGAATGGGGTTACGCGAGGAAATTACTGGTAATACTATGAGTAGAATTATAATTAATACTATGAGTAGAATTATATTATAGAGGGGCAGAAGAGAGATCCGATGAATATTAAATAAGCTACATCATGATTAAGTTGATAAGTAGAACATTACATATAGAGCCTATAAATAAGCGAGGAACATGACTAATATGTAAATATAATATATTGAATAATTAGAGGGATATTTATAATAATCTCTCCGTAATTAAAGGAAGAGGTATCTTTTTTATTTTGGAGATATCTTCCATATATAAAATATCTTAACACTACCTATCACATGTCATCTCAATTAATACTAGTTACATACTCGCACATTTCGTGGGTGTATTATTTTTAAAATTTTGCTAATTGAATCTTACGATATAAGATGTTATATAGTTGAAAAATATTGTTGGAATGATACAATAATATAATTTTAATTTAATTTTAGAGTCCATTTCATCAAGTCTGTTTGTCTTGAGAAAATTTTTAGAATCAATTTTGACAAGTTTATAATCTTGGAAAAAAATCTTACTATAAAATGGGGAGATATTCAGGAAGAAAAAGAGTAAAATAGTTATTCTCATTTATATAAAAAAAGTTAAAATTTCACTCCAGAACTTTAAAATTTTAGAGTCCATTTCTAAAAATTTATACCCTTGGGAAAAAATTTAGTCACAAATTGGAGAGATTTTGAAGAAGAAGGGTAACATGGTCATTTTGTCATATTTAAGAAAAAAATAAAATTTGAATAAAAAAAATTCTAATTGAAATATAAAATTCTAGAGTCCATTTCATCAAGTCAATAGCCTTGAGAAAATTTCTAGGGTCAATTTCGACAAGTTTTTACCCATGGGGAAAATTCTTACTATAAAATGGGGAAATATTCAAGAAGGAAAAAAGTAAAATAACAGTGCCAAAATATCTAATGGTGTAAATATTGGATGCCATTTTAACTGACTTTTAAAGTTAAGTGCCAAAATGTCTAACTCTTTAAAAATTGGGTGCCAAAATGTCTAACTCTTTAAAAATTGGGTGCCAAAATGTCTAACTCTTTAAAAAATTGGGTGCCAAAACGTTTTTTGACCCAAAATAATATCAAAAGCCCAGGCCCAGTTCACATCAAAAGTCGGATTCTATCCATCTGATGAAAGGATCGGGTCGGGTATGTTTTTTAACTTTTTTGGTTTGTTGCTCCAAACGCTGAAGTGCCGATCTATAAACCACAGCAGAATCAATCCTCCGTGTCGGAAACCAACCCCATCGCCACCGTTATGGCAACAGTTGAAGAATCATCACCGGAGGAAGTATCAACTTCAAACGAAGTGAAACACAGCGAAATCCCTTCTACGAAACAATCCAGAAGTTTAGAAGAATCGTCTCCGTTGTTGGACCAAGCACTGCAACAAGTTCTTATTTACAAGAATACCATAGAAGAAACACTCGACGCAGCCGTTACCGCTTCCAAGTCCCGCTTCTCTGAAATTCGATCTACTTCGTCTGCTCACTTCCACCAAACAATTGTAAAGCTCATTTTGCCATGTCTGTTTAGTTTCACCGCATTCTCGTAGACCTTCCGAATTTTGATTTGATTTTGTTTTGGCTTTTGGTAGGATTCTCTCCAAGATGTTAACGCTGAGCTTGCTGTTTACGAGGAGAAGCTATTTGGAAAGCTTAAACGTATGCACCTTGGCACCATTGTTCTCACTTGATCATTTCCATTCTGATTTCTCTTTTTAATTTTCTTCTTAAGCATTTGATTTCTTGTTGCAGAGGGCGTTGATGTTGCAGCTGCACATCCGTTTATTACTAGTGGGGTTGCGATTGGATTGGGACTGGTAGCACTGAAAAGTATGGTTTACAAACTCTTTTAGAAATATTTGATGTGATGTAATAAGTCTAGGTAAAGGACTACAAGTTCTTGTGTATGTTAGATAGTGTTCCAGACTGGTAGACTGGTGTCGAGACATGCTCTAGATTAAGTGCATATAATAAGAAACCTGTTTATGTGTGTTCTTATGTATGTTGTTTATTGTTAAATGATTAACATTGGTCTATGATATACAGGGCCAAGACGTTTCTTGTACTACAACACTATGCGCCTTTTTGTGAGCGAAGAGGTGAGCGGATACATTTTCTCCCTTGTTTGATAAGTCGGCCTTTGTAGCTAGAAAGGTTTCTAACTATTGTCAATGCAATTCAAAAGACAAGAAGTTAATCCCCAGTTTTATATGTTGTTAATATGTAGTTATTGCGCTGCTCTGCCTGAGGGTTTGCAGTAAAATTGTAATGCCTGAATGAATAAACACTGATCAGATGGCTTTATTCTATGTATCATTATGTCTACGTGGAGTTGCTTCTCCCATAACTCCTTAATATGTTTATATGGTGGATTCATATGCATCTGTAGTAACGCCTAAATCTAAACCCACTAGATGAGATAGCTTAGATCCATGGATTTTTTTCTCTCAGGTGTCTAATATCCACACAATAGGTGCATGTGCATATGTAATGCCCTTTATTGAGGAGTTGGTGTTGATGACCATGCAATATGATAGTTAGGTGTGTACTTATATCATAATTAAGTATATCATTTTTTCATGTACAATACTTTTTTCAGTGCGATATAGTGGCTGGAGGTTATGCCAGCCTTATGTCATCAGTGTTTCTCACATGCCCTCACAAATGATGAACAATGCTCTGCATTATATGAATATTTTGTTTATGCATTTTTGGTCCTTAGATGTAGGATGGTCCAACAATTTTTGGTCTGGCAGTTTCAGTGGTTTGGAACTTAATGAGCTGCACAATATACCCTAAATCTATGTAATTTTCAAGCCCACCAAGCACACTGGTGTGCCCTCATGGGCCAGTTCCTTTCGCTTAGAAAATTAACATTGCATTTGGTCCATTCTTGGATGCAGTCTTTGCTTTCCCAAGCTAAAACAAAAGTACAAGAATTGCATCAGTCAGCCAGTCTCTTGACGGCAGAAAAAGAGAAATTGGAGGTAACCTTTCACTATATCAGTGCACAGTGACATAAGTAGATTGCTGATCATGCGGTAATATGGTTTTGATTTAAAAATATTTTTTCCAACTAGCTCCATTTATTGTTTTCCAGAAGACGGCAACACTAGCAGAAGAAGTGTTCATAAGGGGAAGAAATAAACTCAGGTTATAATTTAAGGGCAATGCAACAGATTTATGTTGCTTATGCTGGGCTGTTTTTCCTTCTCAAACTTTTTCATCCCTTGTTACAGGCTAGCAGGAAAACAGATTCAAGGGGTGATTCAGTCAGCCTATAAGATTGAGAGACAAGCAGCGGGTATGTGAATTTGTATCTGAGTTACGTTTCACACTGGATGAAAGAAGCTTGTATGGAAAGATATTATGCTTCTATTTTCTAATGCTTACTCTATATTGCACCAGGCCTGAGAGATATCCTTGGAGATCTGCCTAGCAAGGAAGCATCTATATTCCGGTCTCAGGTAAGTCCAGTAGATATTAGTCATGGACATTTTGTTGACTCCTGGGTTGGGTATGAAAATAGGTTGCTGGAAGAACTGCTGTGATAAATATGTCTAACTATTGTAATTCCATGCTTCCATGGTAGGAAAATAGGTAAAGTGTGGCGCAGAACATGTTCTAGTGTATTTTGATGCAGTAATAATGCAATCCAAATAAATTATAGAATGAGGTGAAGTGTGAAACTGTTGTGGAGAAGCATGTTGCATACAATCTGTATTCTAGCAGGCACATTTCACAATTTTAGCCATAACCCATCACAACATAGCATGTCCTGTTGTAAAAGAATCAATAATGTGAACAAAAATAGGAATGAGTTGATTTCTGAAAAAAGTTTCAATAGCTCTTGCCTATTTAAGTAAGTCAACTTGGAGCATTTTCACTGTGATAATCAGATTTGATAAACTATTATTTGTTTCTTCTTATTTATATGCTGGCCTAGTTTCATGAGCATATTTACTAATCTGACAAACCACACACATCATTTGCAACCCATAATGAAATTGAGCCTCGATTTAAAGCTGAAATGCACTCATTCTTTCTGTCTCTCCTTCTTTCTTTCTTTTTCTTTCTTGAAGATATCTTCTTGTTAGTTGTTGTTGTTTTCAGTTATCAGAGATGAAAAAGATGTCCTTCATCTAACTAAATATATTTTGTTTACATAGTGTTCGATATAGATTGGAATGATTGCATGCTGAAAACTAAGCCAAAAAACCAAGGCTCATCACCTCTCTCTCTTTTTCGTGACGTTGTTATGATTTATTTATTTTTTCTCAGCATTATGTTGTCTTAGTTGGGGATATAATTCAATGACAGGTAAACAACCTTGCTTCCGAGGCAAAGCAAGAAAGGAATGTTTTGTCCAAGGAGGTTAACAAGATCAGCAATTATGGAATTCCAGTATGAGAATGCTTGTAGGTCAAACACTATTTCTGCCATGTGCACTGGAGGTTTTAGATCACAAAGAGATGGGTTTCACTCTATCTAGTTTCATTTTTGACATTAATTCCATCACACATCTTCATTGTCTTGAATTATTGTGAAAAGGCTCGTTGAATAAGCACAGAAAGTGGGAAGGCTTACTTTGCAGACTGATTGATACAGGCAGCACTTGTTTTCTTCTGTATCAGCTTACCCTTGCATCTGTCAACGGGTACCTTTTATTTTATTTTGCGATCATAATAACCGCTCTAACATTTTGCGACAAAACTGTTTTCTTGTGTCTTGGGATAGTGTAATAACGCAATGAAAAGGACCTAGCACTAGCACTAGCACTAGCACGGTAAAATAGACTTATAAATGAAACACAAAGGCTAGCTGTAAAGGTTCATTTTCTGATTTCCGCAATTTTTAGATGCATGCATTATTAGCAGTACCAGTACTGTACTTACTTGCTAAAGAAACGAAATTGTAAATATTGTAAAACAAAACTGAAAAGTCAACATCAATATCCTCTCCCTGCCCCCACAAGTTACACTTTGAGGTTGCTTGCTTTCTTGTTTAAATTGCTCGACACGCCAAAAACAACTGCTCTCAGTTTCCACGTGACCGGACGATAAGAAAACTTAATTTTACAGAGCACAGAATATTCGTTCAGCCTCAGCGCCTCATCTCATCTCTATCTGCCACTGCCAGTAAATCACGTGCAAGGTCACCCTCACCCATCATCACACGCGCTTTGCATTTTGCTTGTACAGGTGTCGGTTTTTATTACAAAATTAGAAGAAAAAAGAAAATGAAACTACTGCTAGTAGTATTTTGTTTCTCGCCAGTAAATTAATTAATTGAACAAGCAAGAAGAGGAGAATTGATCACCCACGATTCCCATGGGCGCTAATTGCTAATGAATCAATCACGTACGTACATTAGTGATCAGCAGACTTCAAAATCATGATGCTGCTGGTGGTGGTGATACACGCGCTGATGCTCCTGCTGTTGCGCCATTGACATCTCTTTCTGTCTCCGGAGCTCCAGAACCTTCCGGTGCGAGTTGGAGTGCTGAGTCAGCACAAAAGTGGGGCTAGCCGCGGGTCTGTATTCGGGCACCAGCCGACCCGATTTGTACCTGACCCCACAAGCATTGCACAGGGTTTTTGGGCCCATCGGCCCAGTGCGCCACTGCGGAGTCTTCTCTGACGCGCAATGTGTGCATCTCCTCACTCCTCCCTCCGTCGTCATCGGCGACGTCGATCGACTCATGTCCTTCTTCGACTTAGACCTCCCGGACGCCGGCGGATCCTCAGCTTCAGGGGAGGATGTCCATATGCTTGTAATTGGTAATCCACGGGAGCGTTTGCTGCGAGCTCTGGCACCGGATAAGGACGTGTCGGGGGGGACATT
Organism: Viola odorata; assembly: GCA_963691705.1. Taxonomy (NCBI): domain Eukaryota; kingdom Viridiplantae; phylum Streptophyta; class Magnoliopsida; order Malpighiales; family Violaceae; genus Viola; species Viola odorata. The sequence goes on from OY829544.1 coordinate 58,562,499, forward strand.
GATGGTGCCGACCAGCGAGGAATTGGCCGGGAAGTCGGTAAACGAGTCATCTACGAACTGCGATAGCCACTCCAGCTCTGCCACGTCATCACTCTACAAAACGCACCGCACAAGAGAAGAACGGAAATTAAATCTAGGCCGATCTCTCACCATTTGAATTCACCACTGTACAATAAAACAATTGGAACAAAAAGACGAGATCAATGAGATTGAGATGAGATGAGCATACCGGGACGGAGAGGTTGTCGGTGAAGTCGGTGGAGATGAGGGAGGGGCATGAGGGGTACTGGTGGGGAAAGGAGGGGGTTTCAAGGGGAGGGTGGGAGGCGGAGGTGGAGGAGGAAGAGGGGAGGACTTCGTCGTTGGAGAAATCGAGGAGGTCGTCAACGGGAAAGTAATTGTTATCTGGTGGTGTGGAGACGGTAATGTAGACATCCATGGAAACGCGTTTGGTTTAATTTTGGGATTATCTGATTCTGATTTGATTCTGGGGAAGAGAAAGGTGAGTTGTTGAGTGAAGCGAGTAGCGAGTGAGGAATTGATATAAATGATGGGAGGAGGAGAGGAGAGGAGAGGAGAGGAGAGGAGAGAGGGAACAGAGGAACGTGCAGAGGGTGAAGCATGCAGCTGGGTGTGTGTGCGAGTGAATCAATTGTGAGGAGTCAAATTTTGAAAATTAAAAATTGAAAATTGAAAATTGAGTAAGAGTTTCACAATAATAGCACTTTAAATTTAATAAACAAACGACTCTACTTGTAACACCTTTATTAATATACGTAGATAGTATAGGAGTTAGGACTCTATTATTAGGGGTTATAATAATATTATCAATCTCGTATTTTATCGATAAATATTTTCTAACTTAATATCAAAAAATAAAATACAAAATATATCTAAAATTTGAAGTGGATTATATAAATGTAAAACCTCCAATGATTAAATATAATATATCATATGTTAGTTTAATAAGCACCGAGAACAATGGCACGATTACGGGTAAAAAATCAAAAAGAATTTGATTGCTTTTGTTAAACGCAATTTATTTATCTTGTTAGTGCCTCTTCAACTTACTTACCAATTTTATTAAGGTTGTAAAACTCGACTCGGCTATAAATTCTGGATTTTAGGATAGCAAATATTGATTCAAAATTATGGCATTGGTATAATCACAGTTGACATATAAATAGAAGTTCTTTGGTTAATTAATTCCCTCTTTTCACGAGAACCACACTCATAGTCATATATGCTCACATTTTAGTCGCCTACATTGCCTGACGAACCCTCATGGCTCATGCTATCTCTCACACTTTGCCAGCTAACATGTGCTCAATTAATTCCTCATATACTCATGGCCCATCATCCATCAGTAAACACAGAGACCGTGAGTGTGAAGCAATTAGGTTTGGTGTGTCGGTGAAGAGTAATTTATTTAATTACTATATATTAATAATTCCATCTAGCTACGAACCTACGACTAGTTGACTGGTCTATCATTTTTTTCTTTTACCATGTAAAACAAAAAGTAAAGGAACACTTGGCATTTAATGAAGACAGGCTACGAGACCAAATGGAATGGGTATTATTATTTTTTTTACAAAATATCATTTTATCTGTAGGCCCAGCTGGATCCAGCTGGCAACCTACGTGACTAAACCTAGACGTCGTCGTAGAGGGAGAAGGATTCCATAATTTTGTACTACTGGTTTAATTGAATTTAAATGCAGGAATAAAATAGAGGACAGGCACGTGTAAATGGCTGATGGAACCATGGATCATGTATGTGGAGGTCGGTGACAAAGAAGACTTAAAAAGTCTAACAGAAAGAAAGGGCAGTATTGTAATTGGCATTGGATTGTAAGTAAAAGTACCAACCGTACGGTGCACCCTTTTTCTCAACATTGTACCCTTCACTGAGATTACCCTCTTTTTTCTGATTATTAAAGATGGATGGCTGATATGACTTGTTATTCTAAGGTGGGTCCTCTGATTCCGACCCTCTGTTTTTTTTGCCAGCCTCGATCCAAGGGCCCTCGTTCACCGTCTCAAATTAAATAAAAAAATTAGAATTTTATTTTATCTTAAATTAATTGAAATTTTATGGCAGTGTTAGATGATTTAATAATTAATATTACTTATTTATTTATAATTATTAAGGAAGATGATTAGTGGAAGTAGTATAATATGCCCTCTATCTAAAATTGAATGTCGTATAAAGGAAAAGAAATTATTAAAGAGTGTCGTTTTTAGTATTATAGTTAGAATAAGTGAAGTAATATTAAATATAAACTAAAAAAATTGAAAATTGGACAAAAAATGTAATATGTTAGAACTTAATATAATGAAAAAACATAAAATAATTTTTATTTACAATTATTTATTTATTTATTACTTTTCAAATACATTTTTAAAATGTTCTCATTATTTTTTTTAATTTTTAGTGGAGTGAACTTTTCTGTGTTTGTTACATTTTTTTTCAAATTTACATATTCTTTTTTTATCATTTTATTATTTTTTTGAATTTTTTAACCACTAAAAATGTTAAATTGTAACTTTTAGAGAATTATAGAGTTTATATTGTAAACTTTTAAACTATAGGGGTAATAGTTTTTAGCTCCCCTGTACTATCGTCGAAAAGCAAGAACCCCCCTGTACTTCAGTTTTTGCAGTCCGCCTCCCCTGAACTATTGTTTTCGGGCAAAAAGGTCCTTCAATGCACATTTTTACAATTCTAAAAAAAATATAACAATTTACAAAAAAAAATTGTAATTAACCTAAAAATCAAGAAATATTGTAAAAAATTCTAAGAATTTACAAAAAAATGTAATTAATTATGGACAGAAGAGTCTTTTTGCCCGAAAACAATAGTCCAGGGGAGGCGGACTGCAAAAAATGAAGTACAAGGGAGGTTAGTTCAGGGGAGTTAAAAACTATTTCCCCTAAACTATATAGTGTTAAGTAAAATATTTTATAAACTATTAGGGTTTTTTAAATCTAATTTACCCTAATTTTTTCTCTGTCACCCAACATTTAAAGATTAAAACATTTTCATACCTATTTTTACCCCGATTGAATATGCATTCAATATTTAATCCGTCAAATACTTTAACAGTCAATATTTACTCCGTTAAATATTTTGATATTCAATATTTGCATCGTTAGATATTTAATCACCCAATCAGTTAACTTTCAAACCACTTGCTTGTAGTTCTAAGTTCTAACTAGCAATGTTCTTAGCACTTGTTTGTGGGAAGCAAGCAGGGACCTCGAATCACGTGACGTGACAATGTGATGATCCCGTAGCAATGGAAATGCACGTGCAAGTTCGTGTGGTCACTACTGTTCACAACTCACATCTACTTAGGGTTGTAAATGAGTAGAGTCGTTCGCGAGCTAGTCAATGTTCGAATAATAAAAAGTTCATTAAGGCTTATTCAATAAGACTCGTGTACTAGGCTCAAGCTCATTTACAAGACTCGTTTTTGTAATGACTTGAGCATAAGCCTTGATTAGGTTATGTTATAAAGACTTATTAGGCTGATGAACTAACTCATTTAAATTCGTTTATAGGTTTGAATGCTAAACTTATATTGTTATTCCTTTGGTTTTTATATTTTATATTTTTGTTATATTAGTACTAATTTTGAACCAAACTTAAGTCAAAGCTAGCCTAAAGAAAAATAAATGAGTCAAGTTTGAGCTGCTAATCACGAGCTTGAACAAAATTTGAGCTTTTTTTAAATATGATGAGCCAAGTATGAGCTCATTCAAGTTCGTTTTAATTATATTCTAAAGTTACATCAATCAATGAATTATTTTACAATTTACTTAAGTAGTTACTGAGTTATTTCTTGAGGTCAGGAATTCGATCCCCATTAGCCACGTTGTCTTATTTATTTTTTTAAATTTAGTAATTTATTAATAGAACGAGAGAGGATCAAAATCAAAACCGAACTGAAGCCGAACGGTAAATGAAGAATCAAACTGAACCGTAAAGAAACTATTCAATTGGGTTCTAAGCTATCAAGGACTGTAAATTTTTCCGGTTCAGTCTAGATTTCCTACCAAAACCAGCCCAATTTAAACCGTGTACACCCCTAGGTTTGCTGCTGCTTCTTTTTTTCTAATTAGTATTGCTATCAATTGAGCTTCAAAATGATTTCTGTACAGTTCATTTCTCAATTTAGCATGTACTTCATTTCTGTACAGTTCCATTACAAATCTGTAATCCATATCTCAAACACTTTTGTTACGAAACAAGCAATGGGCTACAAAATTACTTGAGAAGCCCATTACATTTAGCATCACACACTGATACAGCAAAATTTATTCAAAAAATGCATAAACAAAACCTATAATGAGTAGTGGCTTGTCATACAAATACATGAGTTAAGAAATGATGTAAACTAACTTGGCTCGGCAATTAAATTTCTCCCCACTTACAACTCATTCTCCTAAAATATATTATAGAAATATTTTTGCCATTAAAAAGGCAAAAGAGGTCTCACCGGTCGTTTCTCTGCCGATAATGAGCAAAATAATTTTCTTCCAAGAGGGCTGTGTTACTGCTTCAATACCAGTTTTGTCTATTGCACAGACCATAAAGATGCCAGTAGGCACAATGCCCACTCATCAAGGACATAAGGCTGAAGCTATCAAAACCGAGACGTAAATAGTCTTGAGGCACAAAGCCACAAACTGTAATAATGCCTGCAGTAGTACCTCAGGCCTGTAACTACTCGACTAGTTTCAATGCCATGGCAGGTACACAACACATCTGACATGACCCATTATCTTCCTTGTCAGTCGTCACCGGTGAAAACAAAGTGGATAAAGAAACATAAAAAGTTCAGCGCCATCATTTCGAATATCAGTCCTATTCCTGTCCATCTTGACTATCATCTTTAACCAGTCTGATCATGTCATCAATTCGAAGAATTGTTATGGCAGCTTCAGTCGCAAACTGACGTATAAACGAACTTTAGTCAAGGGGCAGACATGATGAGAACACCCCATTAGGATATCACAGGATTCATTCAGTTCAGAACTATTACCTGAATAATTTTCACTTTGCTCATCGCTGGCTCAATAACTCCAGCTTCCAAGTTGTTTCTGACTTTTCCATTAGAAAGGTCTAATCCCATGCTGTAAAAATATCCGTGAAAACAAAAAAATAGGACAATAAGAGAGCACGCCCTTGTGAACTAGGAGAAGCAAGCAATTGAAATTCAAGTACATCGGGAAAAGCTCATCATAGATGCAAAGTATCGTCTTGCATATGGAAAAATAATTCTAGAAAGCTACTATGAGATGAGTGGGCAATATCCCACTTCACAAGGAGGACTCAACTATCCCAAACCTATTTACATACCTCCTCCTTAGGGGGTGAATGTGGAAGCGAACTTAGTAGAACAACAAAATGCCTATTTAGTCTTACTTGCTATTTCATCCGAGTTAAGGAAATGGTGAATAACAGACAGAATGCCCTGACAGCAACTGCTATACCTTGAAAAATGCTTCTTATCAGCCTTTGTTTGAGCAGAATGGTGATAAGCACGTAGTGTCGCAACTAACTCGGTGGCATCCTTAGCAGCATTAACAGCAAGAACCTGTGCCAGAGACATGGTCACTTTCTCAGAATTATAATTTTCCAAATGGAGGTTGAGGGAATTGAGGACTTCTGTGCATAGGGCACTGATAACCTTAAAAGTTTTAGTAAACACAGCGAAAGGAAACATTCAATACAGTTCAGTCAACATCATTCATAATTTCAGCCAGCGTGATAGAATACAAATTTGCACATTTTCTGAGCATTTTTCATAGTTCTTTGCTATACCTTTGGGATAATCAATAGTGATTCGGCAAACTCTGCGATTGCCAACTGCTCTCGGGATCCAAGTGTGGTAGCAAGATACTCCAGATACACAGACAAGGCAGCCTCTACCGCGCCGCCTCCTGCTACAACCTGTAACTCCCCCACCAAAACAATAACAAATGAGCGAAAATAACTCTAATCACGAATCTTACATCAAGCTTATGGCAATTGAGGAAGGGGGAAAAAGGGGTAGCAGAATCCTCCACATCTGGCACCCAAACACAGTCTATGGCCGCAATTGTCAATGTCAACCACCTCAAACAAGAATTCAAGCAATGTAATCAAGTATCCAAGTCTACCGTATTAGATTCAAGGGTCCTCTTAACAATGCACAAAGCATCATGAAGAGCTCTCTCCATTTCGTCAAGCATGTAGTCATTTGCACCCCTGAGAACCAAGGAGACCTGTAAAAAACGAAAGAATTACGCAACTCCTTGTGTTAACTAAAATGCCACAAAACAATGATATGACTAACTTTGTGATGTAGAGAAAGTAGAAAGTTCCTACATCAATTGGACACACTAAGTTCTTCCAAATGCTCAAGTTAGAATAAAATTATATATAGAGAGAATTAAAGTACTCTTATGTGAATTTGAGTTTCGCGAATAGAGCATCAAACAACTATTAGAAATGACAGGCTCAGCAAGGTTGAGTATAACCACAGCTGAAATTCATAAAGCTAGAAAAATAAAACTACTTACAGCACTAGTAGTTTTCGTCCCTTTTATCATAATCACATCATCATCAGCAATACGTTCCTCTACAACCTCATCAGCAGATCCCAGAAGCGATGAATCAAATGTCTCATCCCCTTCCATGTCAGCGAATGTTGAAACCTACAACCACCGATGAAAAACAATTGATTAAAAATATCATCAGTGCAGGAGAGACGGAGGCTGTGAATGAACAGAAAAACGTAGCACCAAATAAAAATAGGATTAACATGTCAACAAAAGCAAGAGTTCCAAACAAGATATAGTAGTAACAAGTGAACAGCTTTGGAAGAACTCACTAAGAACATGGTAAGAAAAATTTACTTCCATATTTCATAATGACATCTAATTGATTTATCAAGTGAGGGAGAAAAATGTATAGTTATTCCCTGGATTAAGAGAGATCGGTACAGTGAAAGGTTACAGCGCCAAACTTCAATATAGTAACTTCAAACAACCAAGTTATCAGTCTTTGAAATTTAACACAAATAGGAAACATTCCAGATGTAAAATGACAAAGTCATCAATTACCATGGTTGCACCAGTGGCCTTGGCAACATGACGCACATCCTCCTTCCTAACACGTCGTACAGCAATAGCTCCAGCCTCGACAAAGTACTGCAATAGCAACACTCAAAAGAATTAAGCAAATAAATAAGAAAATGCATTAAATAGAAAAACCACAAAATAAGGCATGATTAATATAAAAATTCAGATAAGCTTCTCTCCACGGTCCAAGCGCCCATGGGGACTTATCAAGCAATGAAGAAAATTAACCAAGTAATCATACACTGCGCTCTCGTGACTAAACAAAAAAACACTCATACTGTCCATCAGAAAATAGAAACTGACTAAGGAAAGTTGATATCCGAAACTCATTAGGGAGGCATACCTTAAGGGCCATGTCATCAATTCCTTTGGTAGTTAAAACAACATTAGCTCCAGCTTTTAAGAGTTTTTCAATGCGCTCCTTCGTCATATCAGCTTCTCTGGTAAGGACATGTATCATTAACACGATATTAAAACAAATACTAATAATACCCAAAAGAAAGAAAGAATAAAGACCGATGATGGGCACAAGTATGAACTTGTTAAAATCATGATCTCCTATGTCTGAGCTGGCCTCATTATGCACATAACGTCAGATTTACCTTTGGCGAATTTTCTCAAGCTCCCTAGGGTCAGTGACCAAAACTTGTACACCCATTTGCATCTTTGTTTTCTGAAGATTAAAGTCAAGGCAAGCAATTCTTGCAGGTGCGACTCTCAAAGGCATTCCTTGAGCTGCACGGCCGGTGTTTAGAGCATAGCCATTCAACAGGTAGCTTTCTCTAGCACTTTTTCCATGAGCTTTCAGAATATTAATACCCTGTTGTACATTAAACCAACAATTGGGGAGACAAAAACTATCACAAATCGAGAGATAATGACCTAGTTAATTCAACAAGAACTATTAGGGATAAGTCTTACTAATCTCACAAACTGCACCATTTTTACGTGCATAAAAACGTTCAATATAACGACAAGTATCAATGACCTCCAACCACACAAGCAGAAAGAAAACTTCAGACGGCCAACATACAGCACAGTTAAAAAACAACTAACCTTTATTGGATATCTGACTTCTCCTCGTACATTGGTCATCTTTACTGCTAGTACGGCATCTACAACCTAGAAAGTTGGTAGAAAAAGCTTCATAATTACCACATATGGTATTGAAATAGGGATCTCTGTATTAATTTTTGCAGAACCAACTATCAAAACCCAGTCAAAACAATAAACTGCTCTGAATTCGCCTTACAGAAGATTCCTAGTGGGGTGGGGGGAACAAAACAGAGCTGCCCAGAAATTACAGTATTTAACAATGGAGTGAACGGTAGCTAAAAGTTTATGACAATAACCAATAAGAGCGAAGTACTTTTCAATTCAGACTAGAGGCAATATAACCAAGACATTTACCAGATTAGCAAAGAAGTCACTGTCACCAGCTATCAACTTTGAGGACATGCTTGTCTTTGCACAGTTTACAAGAGAATCTTTTCCAAGCTTCTCAACCTAAGAAAACAAAAAATATAACCTCATTATGAAACAACAAATCAGCCAGCCCCAAGAAAAAAGAACAGATTCATTCAATTGCCTCATCTTAAAAGTGCATTGTTTGATCTATTATGTCGATGAACTACAACTATTTAACGACTATTCATTTAGAAATGAGCATATAATGTATAATGGTCAATTACTGAATTGTTAATGAACTGGAGAAACCTAACCTTCACTGCCAGTTTCTCTTCAACATATTTACAGGATTCCCTCATAGCAAGCTGTTCGCATAAGAACAGAAGTGATGTAAGTTTCCAGTATGTACAATACGTAGTGTTATCTCTTCCGGAAGCAGATTTTACACACAGAAAAACATGCAGGTCCAGAAAATACTCACTCTGTATCCACTAATTATTGATGTTGGGTGAATCTTATTCCTCACTAGATTGTTTGCTCTCTGCAAAAGAAGTTAAAGGCTCCCACTAAATCATATGGTCAACTCCCTGAATAATCAAAAGGTAAAAAAAATTGCAGTATATCTTACCTTGAGAAACTCAGCAGCGACAATAACAACTGAAGTTGTCCCATCTCCAACTTCTCGATCCTGAAGCTCAGCCAACTCTACAAGCACCTAAACATCCAAGGACAGGATGGAAAGGGAAAATCCTATGAGCAACAAAAGCAGAAACCATAGAGTACCAGCAAAGAAAGAACAAATTGGAATGTAGATACACATACCTTGGCAGCAGGGTGCTCCACTTCTAGCATCTTAAGGATCGTCGCACCATCGTTGGTAATTGTTACGTCACCAATGTCGTCTACAAGCATCTGCAATGGAAAATGGGAAATGAAGTGTCGAATAAGAGATATGGTCACTTATCACAGGCAAGAACTAAACAGATTTAACCAGAACTTATCTACTAGGCTATGTTGAGTATCTTTAGTATAAATATATGCATTTCAGCTTTAAAATACTCATCTGTTGATTAAGAAACCAGAAAACTCCTTGAAAACAAATGAACAGAAAATATTGCAACAAGTATAAACAGAAAGGGAGGGTACCTTGTCGAGTCCAACGGGACCAAGTGAAGACTTTACGATGTTTGCAACTGCTTGGCACGCCATAACTGCCATCCAATACCACAAACGTCATTAACACAAAAGAAGCAAACAAAGCAAGTCAAGTAAGTAATTAACTAAGAATAATGTATCAGTGGAAACTTGGCAAAACATATCCATGAAAGAGAAGCTAGAGGAAGATGGGGAGGGATTAGAGAATACCGTTTTGAGTGCGAACGTCTGAGCCAGATTGACGGTCGCCTAGAATATCGAGCGCCATTGCTTGTTCTAACAAACCCTAGATGGAATCCGTAAGAAAGTGAGAGCAGGGAGCTTTGTGGTGAAACTACGAGAAGAGAGGAGGAACTGCACAAAAATGCCACTCAAGAATGTTCAAAAAGGCGTGCGTGGGTTTTGGGTTTTGACCGGAGAGAGAGTGAGTGAAAAGTGATGAGTAAGGCTATTTTTTACCCAAACGTCGTCGTACGCTTGTTAACCTACTACTACTGCTACTGCTACTACTACTACTATTATTATTATTCATCTCTTATGGACAGCAGAGAACAATTTTACTATTTTTTTTTTAATTTAAACTAGTTTCGTTTAGGCACGTGAGTATATTGTTACTTTAGTTTATATTAATAAAAAATTAGAATATTATGCAACTAAAATATATCATTAAGTTTTAATTTATTCACATTTTTACTATGTGTATAAACAATATGTTTTTTCAATTGTAACTTAATTATTTGTAATAGTAGTAAGAATTATTAATGTAATTAATATAATATAATGGTTTACTTTTCAAAAAACAAAGTATGATTAGAATTTTAGTGAATTTTTATTTTTTTACATATGTATATTCTAGATCGATAAGTAATTAATTGCAATGCTGGTAATATTAAATTATTATTAAGATTTAAATACAAATGAACATGGAGTTTTTTTATGGGAAAAATGAATAGATTGCGGTTATGTCTTAATCAAGTTCCATTAATACAATAATTATTCAATTAATATAAAATATTTAATTTTATTATTATTATTAAATAAGTAGAATATCAATCCCTTTTGAATTGATAAAGAAATTGTAAAGCATTGCACTCTTGGACATGTATTTGGTTTCTTACAAGAAATTTGAGGTACAGTAACATAACAGTCAAATGCATAGAAAAAGGAAAAAACACATTGTGATCGAATAAGTTCAAGGGAGTGCAAAGTTTAGAGTTTGGCGTGGTTTGAACATAACTTGTAGGGGAATAGCTTTGTTCATCGTAAAAGCTACATTTTCAGCCATGTCAATTTCATGATCTTCATCGATCCTCTTCCATTCAAAGCACTGAATCAAAGCACCCAACGTCAAAGCAAGCACTCGATTTGCCAGCTCATCTCCTGGACAAGCTCTCCTTCCCATGCCGAAAGGAATCAGTTTTGACGACCCTTTAACATTCTCATGATCAAATCTTTCAGGTTTAAAACTTGTTGGATCACTCCACAGCTTAGGATCCTTGTGAATACCCACAACATTTTCAAGTAACACTGTACCGGACGGCACGTCGTTTCCTTGAATGGTACAATCCGCAGATGACCTATGAGGTACAAGAAATGGAACCACAGGATACAATCTCAGTGTTTCAGATATTATATTTTGAAGATACCTTAGCCTTGACAAACCTGATTCATCTATTAAACTCTCTTCCCCAATTTCAGTGTCAATTTCTACTCTAGCCTTCTCCAAGACATTTGGGTGATTCATTATATTACAAAAGGCCCACTCTAATGCTGAAGAGGATGTTTCTGTTCCGGCAGCTAATAGCGCGTGAAAAATTAAAAGGGACAGTCATATATTTTGCTTGTAAAAAAAAAAAAAAAAAAAAAAAAGAAGAGAAGGATCTCAACGCACCAGCATAAGACCTTTGATGGTTTCATCGGTATAAATCTCGGGTCGCGACTTCCGCAGAGAAAGAACATGTCGATGCACCAGCATAAGACCTTTGATGATCATGGTATTTCTTTCCTGACCATCTCGATGCTCATCTACCAATCTCTGAAAGAACATGTCCATCTTTCTACTAAACCTCTTCATTTCTTGAATGATGGGTCAAACTGTTCCAAAATGGGAGAGAAATCACCAAACCTGGTCACCAAACATGATTGCTTACACTCCTCCATAATCTCCTTAAATTCCTTTGCTTCTTCAACATCACTCACATGATCATGATCACCACAATGTCTTCCCCGTGACCATCCTCATTATGATATTACACGTAAGATCTAGAAACATTGCTCACAACTCTACTGTAGCGAATCCGTTTCTTGAGTTTGTTGAAGCCCGGCGGAGTCTTGATACTAACTTGTTGATCTTATCTTGTCTGATGGATATGAACTGATGGAGTCTTGTCGGGGAAAATATTTCAACGTTGCAAATGCGACGAAGGTTGCGCCAATGGTCGCTGTAGTATGCTGCGGCCACCAATGTGTGGTTGTAGGCTAGGTACTTGCCGCTCGCAATATTGATGCGGTTGGCGAAAACCACGTCGTTCTTGGTGAAGCATTCTTCCACAGCGGATGGGGATGATACAACAACTGCTAATCGGTTTCCTAATTTGAGAGGGAGAAGATCTGGGCCGTATTTTTGGGTTAGAATGTGGATTGTTTTGTGGAAAGGGTGCTTGAGGAGATGATGGGTAGGGAAGGAGGGCTTGGTGGGAGATTCTTGAATTTCTTTCTTGACCTTGTTATTATTAGGAATAATCAAAAGGTAACAAGAATGAGAATCAAAGTGCAAACAAGTGTGTATACTGAGGTATCCTCCATTCTTCCTCTTGCATTCATCTTTCAACGGGCTTGGTGGCGCTATTATAATGAATTCAATAATTCAATATGTGTTTTTTTAATGCTCTACATATTTAATTAGTGCTCCAATTTCCTTTAATTAATTAACAATATAGTTGACTTATATATGGTTAAATGATCCTCGATATATTAAGTGACAATATGTGTATTAATTACAGGAGTATATATATTAATTTGTGGTCCATATATATTATATATTAAATAAAAAGTTACGAAACACAATGTCAAATTACTCTTTTGTATAATTAATAATAAAACAAATCATATTTTTCCAACTTAATATAAAATCGCACAAATTAATTAAATTAAATGATTTTTTTATTTGGATAAATTAATAATCAAAATAAAATTGAAAAACAAATATATTAAAATAAGACAAGAAATTGTATAAGTAGTAACTTTATTCATTAACTAAAATGTGACTAACTATTTTTTAATAAAATTTTATCAATATTGATTGTGATCAAATTGTAAAATAGTTGTCTAAATTATGTTGGAAAATTTTAACGATCTGATAATACTCAAACCAAATTATTCGGTGAAATAGAAAAAAAACATGCAACTTAATAAGAATAACTAAAAATAAATAATTTATGTAACTAAATCAGGATTCCTCTCACTAGCTATCTAGGAATCACTTTCCTAGCCGTTCAATTTTCCCATTCAATCAAAAATCAAACACAAGAAAAATGAAATCTAATGAGCCCGTATTGACTTTCCAGTCCACAAGTATCGGGATTATCTCTCTAGTTGATCGCAGCAGCACATAAAACAATGGCGACATGCCTGCTTCATCCAATTCCTCTCAAATCCAAACACTCTCACGCTCCTAAAATCACCTGCTCGTCCATCACAGCCCATCCCCAATCAGCCAAGCAAAACCTTCTCGCTCTCATCTCCGACCAAGACCGTGGTCTCAGAACCCAGAATGACCCAACCAGGCGAGCCTCAATCATCCAAGCCATCGACGCCATGGCTGAACTGGGAAAAGGTACGGTCACCACTACTGACAGTTCTCTCTCCTCCACTTGGCGGTTGCTCTGGACCACGGAAAAGGAGCAGCTCTTCATCATAGAGAAAGCGCCTCTGCTCGGTACGCAGGCCGGTGACGTCCTGCAAGTGATAGATGTTGAGAACAAAACTCTCAACAATGTAATCACGTTCCCGCCCCATGGGGTTTTCTTCGTCCGGTCAAGCATTGAAATCGCTTCGTCTCAGAGGGTGGATTTTAGGTACTACCTGTGCTTCTTGTCGATATTTCAATCATGAAAAAGAATTGAGGTGTAATTGCTTATTTTGGTTCGTTTATTGTTGGAAATTTAGGTTTACAAGCGCGGTTCTAAGAGGGAGAAGTTGGGAGATCCCGTTGCCGCCATTTGGGCAGGGTTGGTGAGTTGTGTTTTCTATTTTGAAGCTTCCATTTTGTGTTGTTTTCTGTTCTGGTCAGGGGAATTCAAAAGTTGCTCGTGTGATCATGAAATGTGTGGTTCTGTTTCTAAATTTGTAGGTTTGATACGGTATATCTTGACGAGGAGATTCGAGTGGTGAAGGATATAAGGGGAGATTATTTAGTTGTTGAGCGTGCCCCATATGGCTGGAAAGAATGAAAGGCTGAATCACAGGTGCATATTACTCTTAGGTTTCAGTTTGTATTTGGATATGTTGCTGTGTCTTATTAAAATAGGTACTGGATTTAGTGATATCTTTATTGGTAAGGGTTACTTACTCAAGGCTAGAAAACTTGCTCACTTGTTTGTTTTGCTTTTTAACTCGCAACGAATACGTCATACTTACTCCAGTAATTGATTAAGTTTTATATGAATAGTTGGAGAGCGAGAGAGTGATTTTATTGCTGCCTACGGTAGTTAGAGAGTCGGTTGGTGGAATCAGAGTTGGTTTGTACCCAGAGAGCAGTGTTTTAGTGACTTTAGTGTTGGAAAGCTGTGAGAGATAGCCTTCATTTCCTTGCATGACAGGGTAATGTTGGCCTCAAATTTGATAGCTTGCTAAACATGACTGAGCTGTGGAACCACAAAAGCATGATCCTAAGATTTTTGAGAGCTTCTGAAGAAGAGATTCCCTTAAATAATCTAATTGAGTATGGCCATAGAGCATGGGGAGTTGGGTTTGCGATTAAATCAATAGAAGTTTGAAGCTGTTTGGCCTATGTTCTCCATATTAGTTAGGAGAAGTGTCATTACATAGGGCGGTATAATCTTCCAAAAGGTCCGAACTTATGCTATTTTGCTTATTGATTATGTTTCTCTTCATTTCCATCATTTCCTTGCTCAAGCACTCTCTTGGAAGTTATGACCACCTGCCATTATGCAGTTTCTCGGTTTCCCATTACAGATTTGATAAAATGTTCTCTTGTTAATTAACTGCTGTCATGTTAAGGTGGTTGAGTTAGGTTGATCTTAGTTCATACGATCTATTTAGTGGAAAACCATGCTTCTCCTGCAACATTTTCCTTCCTGTTCATTGTCTCCACTTCCCTTTCGCATCTTAGGCGGTATTCAGATAGTGAGTTGTGTCATACTTGTACTTTCTTGTTCTGTTCAAGTGTTTAAGGTGAACTAATTCTCTTCTGTGTCAACATCTCATGTCCCCTTTTCCTCAGTTCGATGTTCCCATAGGTGCATGACGATTGACGACTCCCTTTATATATATAGTGTTTAAGATGGTGAGTTGTGTCATTTGTACATGTTTGTTGTGCTATACTCATCCTTTATATCTATACAAGTCTTCGCTCTCTGGTATTGTGTTCCTAGTTAATACTGGGATCAAAAAAAAGAAACACCCGAGTTAATGATAACTTTGGTTGGGTACAAGAAAGACTGATATTATTGGTGTCCATCATCGGAATTGTTTGTTTACTGTGAAAATTGTTTGATATTTTGGTGATTAAGGGATGAGGCATCGGGAGTTTTGTTCATTGGCCACTACCCAATTAATAATCAGTATGAAACATATATGCAAATTAACAATTATCATTATTTAGAATTGAAAAATAATTTTTTTAATTGGAAGTATTTTGTCTCATTGTATATTTACTCTTTCTGAATAAAGACTAAGCTCGTTCCAGAAAAAGACACTTAAAAAAGCAAGCCATTACTTCTTCGAGCTAGGCCCATGTTACTCACAGGCCCGGATCAAGTTCTTTCTACAAAAAATATAGACGAACTCTACCGTAAATTTCGTGTACACTCCTGCTTCACCTGAATGAGTATGTCGAAAATAGTTGCCGAATAATAAGGGCAATACAGGTGGAAATTCCATGATTTTTTTATATAAAAAATAAAAAGATAGAAAGAGAAAAATCCCGATAATGAATATGCTATTTCAACTTGTATCCAAATTCCAAACACTTTCCCTATCCAGTTTTGTTTCATCTTTCCTCTCCACAAAAGCAGGATCTGAAAATAAAACATTGAAACCTAAACGACATGGTGCTTCATTGAAAGAACATAACTAATAAATAGTCATCCAATGAGAGAGGAGTGAAATAAAAAGCATTTTAATTGAAATTGATGTTCTCCTCTCTTCTTATTCAAGAGATGATTAAATAGGATTTGTTGCATCCTGGAAGTGAATTGTTCTCGGTTAAATTCATATTAAACTACTTTGGTAGTGAGGGTAAATATCATTTTAAAGATAATACTAATAAACACGTCTCAAAGTCACACATTCTCTTTATATAATTTTATACTAATAATTCTATTTTTCTTGTAGGATTTTTTTTGCTAACACCTATCATATCCATTCAATTACTCTTATTGATAAAGACTTGAGATACTAATACAAGTTTTTCCCATTTCAAAATTGACTCTTTCAAAATTTTCTGAGTCTTGAATTTTAGAGATGAGAATGAGATGTTAGATTAGCGAAAAACACTTATAAGTGCGGAGGGGAAAATTTGGTTGACATGACAGATCTGCACTTAACAAGTTTAAAAGTCTCATCATGTCTTTGGTTTCACCGGGTGCCATCATTTTTGCTCCGCACGCACCACGGGGCGAGCTCACCTTCTCTTTCAATGGATTTGTGTTTTGACTTTTGAGTCCCTCCACATCTCCTTCAAATCAAACAGGGGACATTGTCATATGCTTTTAACACTCATAACTACTGCTGGAACCTCAGTGGCACATTCACCACTGTCGAAAACCAAAGTTGATGCTTTGTTTTGGTGCGCGGCGCTGCAAAGTGTAGGCAGAATCCGGATCGGACCCAGCCGTGACATACCCTAATCCGGTGAGCCCCGCCACTGATGTGCGAAATCACGTAATGTGTGGGTGATGGGCAAATGTGGACAAGTAATTGGATGAAACGTTGGTGTTGGTCAATTCAGATGATTGGTAGTGCGGACCCGTTATAAAAACATTATTGATACTCTCGCTAAAGTCATGACACATCTTACATCTCACACACGAAAAATCAATCTAAATACAAGGATCATGAACATAGGGAGGCACTGACCCCACTGGAATTGCAACTTTTTATATATATACGATTAATCTAAATATTTTTGGATAAGTTCTAAATCTAATTGACCCCATAAAAAATATAAATTTAAACTACATGAGATCATTTTATTGTTACCTAATGACAATTTTGGCAATTGACAACTCTATTTATTTTACTTTTAAGTCTTATTTAGTACTCTCCTATATTAGCAAATTGATTTAACTTCGTGCAATTTAGAAAAAATAAATTATTTTAACAATATTTAGTATAAATATACGTAACAAAACCAACTAAATTCTTCTGAAAAAGAATATAAATCCACTAGAAGTCTAGAACTCACAAGCTCATAGGTTTATTTTCGATAAATACTCTAGGGAGTTGGGACATGCCACCCTGAAGTCTAAACCTTGATGAGAAATATATTTGCTGGCTTTAGGGTCCATGACTATGTGTGTGTTTGGTGTTGGGAGTTGGGTACCCAATCCAATTTTTCCCAACCCAAAAGCCAAAGAAAGTGTTTGGCTACCACTTATCAACCTAGCTTTCCAAAAAGCTAGCTTCCTCATCCTCTGAAAAATCAAACCAAAAGCCACAAATACTCCAGCAGCCCAACGCACGCTGCGTTGGGCACTCTCTCTCTCCCTTTTTTTTTCCTTTCCATTTTAATTTCATTTTTTTACTTTATATAATGAATAAAATAAATTAAAAACTACCTCAATAAATTCTCCATCTCAAGATAAATAATTCTAGATCCACTTTTTCTATTTTTATTAATTTTTTAAAAATGGGTTTTATACTCTAACTCTTTCATTTTTATAGTTTTACCAAACACCAAAAACAACTTCTCGTTTCCCACAGCACTTTTAAAAAATGTTTACCAAACAGCATACTACTTTGCGCAAAAGTGCTTTTCCCACAACACTTTTGCCCACAGCACGTTTCGGACCAGAACCGGAACGCCAAACAGGCCTTATGATTGGTTGGTGCATGTCATGGCTAAGGAGGTTGGCAGTACGCAATCCACACCACAAACGCATTGGCATGGCAGAAAAAGGTCAAGTGGCGTGTTGGGCTGGTGGGCACATCATGGTATTGGTAGTGAGCGGAGGAAGAAGAAGGGAAGAAAGAAGTTGTGAGATTTCGGGTGGGGCTACGCTGTCTTTAAGCCTTACGTTTCCTGGGCCCAATCGCCCAAGCACGAATAGCTGTCATGAGTCATGACATCTTTTAATACTAAAATGACATTTTCCATTTTGAGTTTAAGATCCTATCGATTTTTCCACAAGTCTCATTTATTTAAGAGAGAGACTCTTATACTTAATTTTCATTTCTCTTTTCTCCCGTCACGGCCTACCCTGCTTTCGCTTTGGCCACGTACTTCATTTTTAGCCCCCATTAAGTTAATTAAATGTAGTTTTTTAATTCAAATTTATATATATTGATTATTAAATAAATTGTAATAATCATTATTTTTGCTGATTTAATTAAAAAATTAAATTAAATTATATTTGCAGAATTTATTAAAAAATTCCATTCTTTATCATGTTTTCATATTTGATTAATCATACTCCAATATTTATTATATTTGCATATTTAATAAAACAAATACAAATACAATTTAAATTATTATTACTACGAATTAAATAGAGTGCAATAAATTACAATAATTGTTTGCATATTTCCATTAGTAAGAAATTAAACATAATTTTACTAAATATGCAAACAAGTGCAATATTTGCATAACATTTAGAAAAAAATTTGGATACATCATGATGTACGTATATCATGATCTAGGATGATGACACGTGCCCCAAATAGTACTAGAATATTACTATTTTAAAAAAATTTGAACACGTGTCATTCTTTTACATCATGATGTACTCAAATTTTACTCATAAGATTCATCGCATTTGCATAATATACATCACATACAGTTTATACAGGGCAAAGATTCTTTGGTAGATGAGTCGAATGCTCACTAGTGGGAGTGGAAGGTCCCATGACCCCCTCGTTACACATCCTCTCAATCTGCGCAAGAATATCCGTATGTGTGTGAGAGAACTACGCATATCGTGCTTCTGCCTTGGCCTCTTGTGTCTCTTCCTTCCGTTTGTATGCGCTCCGTCTAGAGTAGACCCTCCTCCTGGTGCTGTAGACCGTCTAGAGTAGACCCTCCACGTGTATAATATACAAGAACATGTTTTATTGGGCACAAAGAGTATGTTTCCCCCCAAAGATATATACTCACAAGCAGTGGCGGAGCCACGAAGAGACTAGGAGGGGGCTACAGCCCCCTCTAGCTTTTAAAAAAAAAATTATCAAGTAGGGATTTTGACGGGGATTTTGTAGTGTAAGGATTAAAATTATAGCAAAGAATTGCTTAATTTGTTTAGAATAGTAAAAGTCATTGTCTATCCTATGCTTGTATCTTAAATAAGTGTGTATTTTTATAGCTAGAAGTGATTAATGTAAATCTAATTAATTTGAGTATCAATTTCAGATAAAAAGTTACACTATTCATCTCCTATACTTCAAATTCCTAATTGAAATAAGACTAAGCTGTTAATAGAAAAAGATCATACCAAAAATGATGTAGTCCAAGCTCTATATTGTCTTCTTATTTATCTTTTTGTTAAGTTTATCTAAGTATTTGTTATTTAGTGACGGATACAAATATTCTTAAACATTTTTCCAATTTTTCGTTCAGCTTGTTTGCCTTCTTTTTAAAATATTCCAAAAAAAAATTTCGGGGGCAACCCCCGCATCCCCTGAATACAGATCCTAGATCCATCACTAATCTCGCCCCCCCAATCATCAAATCCTGGCTCTGCCACTGTTCACAAGATAATGTTTATATGAACAAGAATATTTTCATATATGCAAGAACATGTTTATTTCAAAAATAAATGGCGAGGGAGAGTATTTTTCTATATTTATGTATATGTATAAAAAAAGGGAAGGATAAGAATTAATTATGGTTATTTTGCATGAATTGTGTTATGTTTTATCCTTATATTATGACATGTTATGTTCATACATTTATATGATTGATTGTGGAGCTCTGGTCTTAGAGTGAATTTTCACAAAAGTACCCTTGTCGGGGTTAATATTAGCGACCAAATAGGAACCATTTTGGCTAACCGGGCTGGATGTAAATATGAAGCTCTCCCGTTCAAATATCTAGGGTCTTTGGTGGGTTTTAATAGAAAAAGGATCTCGGGTTGGCAATTCCTAGTTCAAAAAGTTCGAAAAAAGCTAGCTACTTGGAAGGGCCACCTCCTTTCAGTGGGAGGTCGGGTGACTTTGATTAAATCTGTTCTCACTAGTTTACCCATTTATAATATGTCGATTTACCGGATGCCTGTAAAGGTCCTGAATCAGTGTGAAGGGGTGATGCGTCGCTTCTTATGGAGTGGTAAGGAGGATAAGAAGGGTTTGCATAAGGTGAAGTGGGAAGAGGTTACTCGGTCAACGACCCTTGGAGGATTGGGAATTGGGAAGCTGCAGGAGCGCAACGTGGTGTTGTTATTTAAGTGGGTTTGGGAGTTGATCAATGGAAGTAGGAAGAAGTGGGCGGAGATTATTCGAAAACAATACGGTATTAGTTCAGCTGGGGATTTATGGCGGATGAGGGGGGCTGGGATATCTCCAATTTGGAAGGATATTTTAGGAGTGTGCGGGAGGGGGAGTGATTTCTTTCAAGTGTGGACTGATCATTTGTCGATGTCTGTTGGCGAGGGGGATACCACTCGCTTCTGGTGGGATCCTTGGGTAGGTAGACAACCTCTTGCTCTACTGCACCCTAGGTTGTACCATCTATCTAGGAAGTAAGAAGGGATGGTTAAAGAGTTCGGCGAATGGAGGGAGGAGGAATGGAGGTGGCGCGGGGAGTGGAGAAGAGGGCTATTCGGTTGGGAAGTTGACGAGTGGACAAACCTGTGTGATCGTCTCCTAACTCCTAGCAGGGGGATTCAGCTAAGTGAGTTGAGGTGGGAATTGGACAGAACTGGGAAATACACGGTGCACTCAGGATATAAGTGTTGGGAAGAGATGAAATTCGATAAAATGCCTCTGCTTCACTCCTGCTGGATTGGTTTGGTTCCGTTTCGGGTGGAGTTTTTCCTATGGCTATCGCTTAGAGAAAGAATTGTTACTAGGAAGTTCCTTGAGAGTCGTAACATGATCCCTGAGAGTGGGAATTTCTGCCCCATGTGTCGAAGAGGATCGGAGGATGTCACCCACCTCTTCCTTCGGTGCGAGAGTTCTAGAGGAGTGTGGGATTTCTTTATGAGATGGCTTCGGGTGAAGTGGTGTCAGCCTCGGGATTTAGCTGATCTTTGGCAGTCTTGGACGAATATTAAGCCTTCTGAAGGCAAGCATGCGGGGGAGAGGTGGACTACTCTGTTCTTTGCGATCATATGGTCTATATGGAAGCAGCAAAATGAGATGGTGTTCAGACAGAGGGAGTCAACGGAGCACGGGTGTATTCAGAAGATATTCTCTCTATGGCATTGGTGGTTGAAGAGCAAAGATCACTCTTTTGCATACAGCGTGACTGATATGATGCAGTCTTCTGCTTGGATTAGTGGCCTGCTTAATATGGATACTTGACAGGTTGTTTCTTTTGGTTTTTTTCTGGTTTGGTGGCACAGCATATGGCTGTTGCTGTAACAGCGAGTGTGATTGAGTTGCTTTCGTTGTCTGTGCTGTCGGGTCTGGTTGTTGTTTTTAGCTGGGTCTGGTGTTAGTTAGCTTTGTGTGTGTCGTGTGCAGCTGCTGGTTGTAGCAGGTTGCAGGGTCGTGTGCAGCTGCTGGTTGTAGCAGGCTGCTGGCTTCTGGGCAGGTTTTGCCATGATCTTCATGGCAACTCCTCTTAATAATACCTCTGCATATTTAAAAAAAAAAAAAAATGCTTATTCGCTGACTATAAAACATAAACTTAGCTCAATAAAACTTAAGAGATAAATATGTGTTTTCACGCATGAAAATCACCTAATTAGAGCTGACAGAGAGTTTAGACCTTCATGTTTGGAGTTAGGCCCGAACTACATTATGTTTGGGGAGAATAAAATCATTTTCTTGTGGAACTAACTGATAATATATAGAAGTATCAAGGGCATCTGGGTCATACCGTGGGCCATAAGGTCTTGTATCGGGACAACATGGCCACATCTCAAAAAACTTATCACCCGGAAGGCCTCCACTGCGTGTGGCCACCCCTACGTAGAAGGTCAACTGAAAGGCGCTCCAAGGGCGGACGAGATTACCTCATAACCGATAGCCCTCCCTCGGCCAACGAGACTCGTGGATCGAGGGCAGTCATTACTCCCAGCCTGCATTTAATGCCACCGTCTTGGAATGCCATGTGTTCCCGATAGCCAAGACCCCCCCGATAGTTAACTTGATCGTTGGAGATTTTACACCGGAGACCCCTTCCGGTGCTTTGCAGGTGATATTGGAGCAAGGACACCATCTACATTCAGGTGCCCATTGACAAAATTGCCCTCACCCCCATATAGGAATATCACTAACTTTCATAGGAAAGTCAAAGTCTTACCTCGTTTTGGAGTTATTATTATTTAACGTGCTAAGAAGTTTTCTTTAGAGTAAAAAAGTATTGAACTACTTAATGGATAGAGTTTAGAGCTTCATTTTACTTGTGTTTTATGTTTAAGAGTGTGATTGCTAAAATTTATGAATTAAAAAGCTTGTTATTTGAACTTTACTTATGTGTTGAGAAACAGGAACAAGTCGATTAAAGAGTTTCATTTATTTCAAAAGAGTAGCCTAAACCTCATAGTTAATTTTTATTGTTTATATCAAGATTTACTCACGTGTGGTTCACTCACCTCTCTTATTTACATTTTTCATCCAGATTATTAGATACAAGGATTACAAAAAATATGGTTGTGAGAGATGGCGTTATAGTGAGTAAAGAGTTATGGAAGGTTGCTAAAGGACAAATAGAGAGGTATGTAACTCCCGTGTGAATTTCAATTAATTTTTGGGTACAATTTGTATAAGAGAACAACATTTAATTTATGTAAAAAGAGAATTTTGAGAGAGAAGGGTGTTACATTAAATATAACCACAAACTAGCGTTAAATAATGCTCGTGTGTGGGTCCTAGGGGTCGTCCCATCTTTCGTCCGTAAACATTTATTGCGCTTATTCCTCGTCGATACCTCCTGCCATTCGGGTGACGTCCACTAATCAATAAGTTTGGACCATATCATGATAGTGAGGCCAGGAGGCCTTTGCATTGAATGAGACTCAAACATATCTTTGGCGTACTCCTTCCACTTGTGAAGCCTCTCTCGAAATCGCTCGGAGGATTGGATACCCCAGGCACGACACACCGCTTCATTATTCTATCCTACATAGGTAATGTATGCTCATAAATACGAATATTGGATGGGCATCTATATTTACGGATAAAATTATCATCTCTAATTGGTGCAATTATTATTGGTGTTGTGTAATTTTTATCGACTCTTATTTCTCTTAAATAAAGTTTGAGATTTATAAAATAAATAATGCTCCTGTACTAACTTATTTTACTTTTAGTCACTTCTTCTCCTACGTGAATGAACTGCGGTAGCATCAACTAGATTAAAATTCACCTTTGCTTTTTATCAAGACTATCCATCGTTCTTTTTCTTCTTTACACTAAAATAATTGAATGTCATCAATTCAAACTAAATAAAGTATACTAATTACGTTAGTTTTTTTAATCTAGAGATGAAAAGGAGGTGGTAGGTAGCCACCACATGGTGATCTTTAAGCATCTTCTGACATCGTCTTTTCACTAATAAAAAATCAACAGAATCAATTTAAATAAACAAATCAAATCTTTAAATTCTTGGCTTCCACTAATAGTAGTCTCTACTCTAGTCAAGCATTCAGATTTGTCCAGATTGATCTAAAGCTTGATCGAGTCTTCTCAAACGCTTCATGGTTTCAAGCCTTGCTAAACTGCTCTCTTGTTCTATGGCGCGTCAGACCATTGCTCTTTTATCTTATCGACTGAGCTATGCAATTGGTGTCCTAAACCATTTACCTGAATGGCTAGTGGCAACATCCAGGGTTTGACAATTTGACAGTGCCAATATGGGACAACGAATTAAAGCTGATTAGACAGGAAAATTATAAGCTACTTGAGGAGACAGGAAAATTATAGGCTACTTGAGGAGTGTCATGTGTAATTTATTTCCTCACTCACATAAGTAATAAAATCCACTTTTCAGACTCCACGTAATTATGATGATGAACCTCATTATTAGTATAAAATTCATCATTATGTGAGATGATATACATAATGAGTTGACATACTTAAAATAGCGTATAAAAACTCAACTAGATAGTAGACCTGCGAAAATCAAACAAAGCTCAACCAATTACTTCTCAAAGTAGTTCCAAGAGGAGGATTAGATTAGACCGTCCTTTCCTGGTTTACATTTTGGAAAGATTTCTTACACGAAAACAGTCTATCTTGACTCTCGTTCTAAACCGAAGAAATCAGTGAAGTGGTTGAGCGTTGTGATAGTGACAAAGCCACTGGATAGACAACATTGATTGAGTATTTTAGCTAACCCAAGTATTTTTTTAACTTATTTACTAAAGTATGGTACTCTCAAATTTATTTCTCCAAGCTAAATCTCTCATCTGAATTTAAGATTAATGAGTTAAGCTAGTGTAGAACTTCACGGATCTCTGAACCAAGGCTAGGCATCTCATCGCATCTCGTCGGAGCACTAAAATAATGAGCTAATTAAGCTAGCTAATTTGGAGAAGATTGGTACATAGATAATTCTAGTTTTTACTTGGTTGTCATCTAGGTTTGCCCTACCAAAGATGAGCCAAGGATCTTGAGCTTTTGAGAAAAAGAGTTTAAGTCTTAAAACTTGACAAACAAAAAGCTAATAGAAATAAAGACCATGTCTAATTATAATAACTAAAAATTATGTCTTTCCTTCTTCTTTTCAAGGAGAAAGATGATTAACGCTGTTTTTAGATTTTCAATATTAGTTGTTGTTAACTAATATTTTCCCCAGCCCATAATCATTGTTTTTTTTCTTTTTTTTACTTTTCACATATATTAAAAAACGGCAAAAAGACATAAATGACTCCTGAATTTTAATTTTTTAATTAATGTGGCCCCTGAACTATTTTTTTGTTTAATTACAACCCTGCGAATCGAGGATTTTGACATAAATGGCTCCTACCGTCACAGAAATATGACGTGGCGACGTTATCTTCCACATCACCCATGTATCACTTGCCACGTCGTCGTGCCACGTCAGCATCTTGCCACCTCACATGGAAGGTTTAGGGGCCACATTAATCATTTAATTAAAGTTTAGAGGTCATTTATGTCTTTTTACCCTAAAAATTATAATTGTCCATTTCAACTTTCTATCAGCTTCCCGTATTTTCAGAACCCCAAAAGGACACTTAAGTGATTAACTATTTTTATTATTTAAATGTCTTGATTATTGATAATACTTATCTTCTATCTATGATAGACAATTTTTTTTCCTAAATTAAACTTAAATTCTGATACTTTATTATAAGCAGATAAGTAAAATTTAAAAAAAAGAAGTTAAAATAGCTAGAAATTATTTATTTATTTATTTTGTGCGGAGGAATTATGTCTTTTTACCCTAAAAATTAATTAAATGAGTATATGTATTAATTTTTTTTTATAAAAAAAATGGATTTTATATTTTTCATGGGATCACTCATGGTTTTCTTCTTCAAAGTATGGAACATTCCAATCATCAATGTTGAAATGAATATATAAACTTAAATAGGAAACTAATTAATTATATATATTCTTATATATATTATGTGGCAATTAAAGAGTAGAAACTAATTATTTATTTAAAACAAATATGTTGTGCGGTGATGGGAAATTGGGGCTGGGTTTAGTAGTTCCTTTTCTCTCTTTTTTTTGTCCTACAAAACATTTTCTTCCTTCCTCTTCTTTGTAATATTTATTTTATTAATATTCAGGACACTTAACAGTTAACAATTCTCATCATTTTGTCCAGGGAAGAGAACCACTTTACCAGCCTATCATGCCTTTAATTCAACTTCCATACCCATTGTCAAACCTTACTCATTCTCCTCTTCTACTCCTCCGCACAAAATAAATAAATAAATAATTCCTAGCTATTTTAACTTCTTTTTTTTAAATTTTACTTATCTGCTTATAATAAAGTATCAGAATTTAAGTTTAATTTAGAAGAAAAAAAATTGTCTATCATAGATAGAAGATAAGTATTATCAATAATCAGGGTATTTAAATAATAAAGATAGTTAATCACTTAAGTGCCCTTTTGGGGTTCTGAAAACACGGGAAGCTAATAGAAAGTTGAAATGGACAATTATAATTTTTAGGGTAAAAAGACATAAATGGCCCCTGAACTTTAAGTAAATGATTAATGTGGCCCCTGAACCTTCCATGTGAGGTGGCAAGATGCTGACGTGGCACGCCGACGTGGCAAGTGATACATGGGTGACGTGGAAGATAACGTCGCCACGTCAGATTTCTGTGACGGTAGGGGCCATTTATGTCAAAATGCTCGATTCGTAGGGTTGTAATTAAACAAAAAAATAGTTCAGGGGTCACATTAATTAAAAAATTAAAGTTTAGGGGTCATTTATGTCTTTTTGCCATTAAAAAACCGATATATGATTGTATATTTTTGCTTTGTTTCTTTCAAATAGGTCATTTGGTTAGTTCTTGTATGTTATCGTTTTTATTTTTAAAAGAAAAACATAAAATGTGTTTGGTAAAATATTTTATTTTAAATTTATTTTTTTAAGTGAATAATTTATAAAAACAGAAATATAATTTTAAAATAAAAAAAGTGGTTTCTTATTTTCTGTTTTAAAAATCAAGAAAAAAAACTAAAAATTGAAAACAAAAATGATACCGAACAACTCCTTAATTTTTAGTTTTCTGATGAAAAAATAATGGATAATAATAGTGAGAGGTAATATTGTAAAGTAATATAAGAGAGGAAATTTTTGGGACATTAAAAAAGAGGGAAAAGATAGGATAATTTTTTTTATGAGAAATAGAGTATTTTTTTACTTATATTCAATTATATTTTTATAGATCTAATCATGAACCAGACTCGGCACGTGAGTCGGCTTGATCAACTTCTATCAAGGCTAGACTAGGGTTTAGGTTTAGGTTTAAAAATTCAACCCGAACCTATTACTTATTTACTCCGGATTATTTTTTTATCTCAAATTAAATGATATTTTATTATTAATTTATATTGAAGGATGGAGGCCCAAATCCTTGGCAAAAATAGGCTCAAATGGAGGTTGCACAAGAATTCAAGTTTTTATTTTTTTGAATAAAACATGATATTTATTGATTAAAAGAACAAAACTAACTTTTCTTTTCATCGTTTCACTCGACAAGGAAGAAAAGAAAGATTCGGATAAAGTTGAGTCTTTTGGGGTTTCGAAAAAGAAAATATCTTGGCTTTGAATACTTGTGCGAAGCAAATGATCATACGTCAGCACTTGCGATAAGTACTTACGAGTGCGAAACACGGTAGTTCAGTCCCCGAGGTGCTTTCCACTTTTGATCATGGAGTTATTATAGACTTCTCGTTTAAAGGCTATAGCAGCAGTACAGTACTTTTTGTTGGGCTGGGTGTAATCCCCTGATTCTCTTTCATCATTCATTTAATTACACTCATGTCCCATCTCCTTCCACGTGTACTTTCATTAAATAAATTCCCCCACGCACAGTTTTTAACCTTTTACCTTTTCACTTTTTACAGTTTACAGTTTACACGTCATTAATAGCGTCTGTGAAACACAAAAGCAGTCTCCACTCTCCACAATGCGCGTCACAACTCTGCTCGTTTTTTTTCTTTCTTTGAAAGTGGAAAAACATATCATTTAGAAATATGTTAATTACATCAGGTACTATCGCTTTGAAGTATACCCCTAGTCAAACATTTTCCAAACTGAAAAAAATAGCTTCTTTAGCTAGTTTATGTGCATACCCTATATTCGAATAAACTCATCGTCGCCCACTCTCTAGAAACAACCACTCCTAAGGACCCCTTCCCAGTAATGATACTGCGCCAAATGTAGCTTGGTTTGGTCCCCACCTTTGCTCGCAAGAAGTCCGTATGAGGGTAGTATCTAGATTTCAGGACCCTAGCCAGGAGGGAACCGAGAGAGTGGCACAACTGCCATCCTTGCTTAGCTAACATAGCTAGATAAAACTCCATAATTTGCCGGAACCCCGTACTGTCGATCCCTTTCGCCCGACACAATTTGTTCCGCGCTACCCAGTGTATCTTCCTTCCCTCATTGTTTCCTCTCCACTAGAATCGCCACGCATCCCTTTCAATTTCATCACCAACCACAACAGGGATCTCAAAATAGCTCATAATGTACATAGGGATGGACTGGATAACAAACTTGATGAGAACCTCCCGACCATCTTGTGAAAGTTTTTTCTCCTTCCAACCCACCAACTGCTTACAGATTCTATCCCTGATATCGCTAAATAACTCCCGTTTCGACCTTCCAAAATACATCGACAAGTCAAGGTACTTGGAATGGGAGGAGACAACTCTAACACCAAGTTGTTGCTGGATCAAATTTCGTGTCGCGTCCTGTACCCCGCGACTGAATGATACCTCAGACTTATCTAGGTTGACCTTCTGCCCCAAAGCAATCTCATAACCGTTCAAAAATTCAGATATGACTATAGCATCCGGAATCGATGCCTTAGAAAATATGAGGCTACCGTCAACATAGAAAAGGTGACTAATAATAGGAGCACATCTACAAATCCAGATCCCACTCAGCCGGTCCCCTTCCACCGCAACCCGGAGCATTGTCGAACGACCCTCAGCACATAAGATAAATAGATACGGGGACAGTGGGCTGCCCTATCTCTGCCCTCTCTTGGCTAAATGAAGGACATAAAATACCATTTGTAAGAACCAAATACGACACTGAGGTGACACATCGCATGACAACCAAGATCTAAGCATTCGAGAAACCCATTTGGGCTATTATACCCTCCAAGAAACCTCATTCCACTCGATCAAAGGCTTTGCTCATATCTAATTGACACTCATCCAGCCAGGGCCTAAAACCCGCGAATTCATGTTGTGGAACACCTCCTACACGATTAACGCATTATTCGTGATTAAGCACCCCGAGACGAATGCACTTTGGTTCTCCGATATCACAGTAGGCAGAATTCCTTTCAGTCGATTGTCCAACACCATTGTTACCAACTTGAAGACAACATTATAGAGGCTAATAGGATGAAACTGAGAGCATTCATAAGGGCTATTGACTTTGGGTATAAGAGTAATGAATATATGGTTTAGGTAACTGATCGGTTGTCGAAGCAGTAAAAAATAATAATAAAACCTGCTGCCTAATGCACAATAAAAATTGCGTATAGTGGTAACATGGTTGAACTCAGGGACTAGGATAAGACTCTTACTTCAGTGTATGACGCGGACAAACAACCGAAACAATACTAGTGGAGGGTTTTGAGAGATTGTTTGATCAAATATTACTAAACTAAATAAAACAGAATGAAGCAGAATAATTGAGGAGAAAAGGTTCCTAGCAAAGGTCTATCTCCGGTTGTATTTATGTTAGTCGGTCATTGGTGCAAAGATGTTCTACTCTTAGTTCATAGATGTGCTATAGGGACCAGGCACGCTTATGTCCCTTGCTTTCCTTCGTAAGAGAAGTTACTTCAAGGTACGCTTATGGAGTAACCTTAACAATCTGCCCTCCTCTAAGGTACGCTTATGGAGACAATACTTAGATGCCCATGAAGAAGAGGAAAGACATACCTAGGGCAAGACGTTCAGTATGCTCGAGGCACTACCCTAATTGGTTGTTTACCCTAATCAGATTGGACCAGTTCGACGTGATGACTCTGATTTAGTTGCCTACTCTATTGTGTAGCCTCACGTTAGTTATTACTACAAAGATGGTTGTAATCACCAAGATTCAATTAATAGTTGGACAGACTCTTAATCATCCCTAGATAAATTGACAAGAAAATGGTAAACAAGCAAATACAAGCATGGAGTTTATTAAGTACGTTCTGATCTCACAACTAACCTAAGCAACATTCGAAGAACATTTGCTAAGAAAGGAGAATTTAGCCACTCATATTATAAATTAAATGAACAAAATAATAAAAGAGAGATTGCATAAAAAGAGGAAGAAGAATACCGGTCAGAGGTAAGGTTCTGGGATTATTACAAAGCTAGAAAAAATCTGAGCCGCCACCTCTAGGATGAGGAGAGGAAGAAGAGATGATAAGATCCAAGAAACCCTAAAAGTTCTAATATATATAGTAAATAAAAATAATGTCATAAGTCTAATAGAACTAGGTTTTCCATAATTACGCCTTTGAAGAGCTGGAAATACGGAAGGGAAGTAGGAAAATCTATCGGATTTATTAGATTTCCTTTTCGATAATTTCCTTTTATGTCACTGGCTCCTCAGAGTCTGCGAGTGATGAGCAGCGAGGCCTCGACACTCAGCATCCGTCAGAATCTAGCTGAAAGTGTGCATTTCTATGATTTTTCTTCTCAAAGTCCAAATCTGTAAAAAGGAAGGAAACAAACGCAAATCAATAGCATCAAGATCAAAAGTGGACTAAAAAAAGAGATAACAATATGCATAAAATACACACTATCAGTAACTCGGGTCCTCACCTTCGTTCAGAATTCCTAGCACTGCAGAGCACACTTCCTTTTCTACCAAAGGCTATAAGTTTTGGAAAAATAACGGAGGCATCCCATTAGGCTCGGGAGCCTTATTGGGATGCATATGCTTGAGAGCTTGAAAAAACTCTTCTTTGGTAAAAACGCTCGTTAAAGATGCATACATGTATGGGGTAACACATGTATGAACATGTTGGAAAATATTTTCTAAATTGTTACTACCAGAGGAAGAGAATAGACCTTTATAGTATTCAAGGAAAACCTTGACAATCTCCTCCTTAGATTCCCTCCAAACACCATTAGCATCCTTGCTCCTAGGCACCGAATTCCTTTTACGACGCTCACTGGCTCTTAGCATGAAAAAAATTTGTATTCTTATCCCTAGCTTCCTACCACAACGTACGAGAACGTTGTTTCCACATAATTTCATATGTGTGTTAGTTCCTCAATCTCAGCCCTAAGGGTATCCATCTCTTCCATCCTATGATCAGTGTGGTGGAGCGATTGTAGACGATCAAGTTCCTCCCTTTTCCTAGTGATCGTCCGTGGGATGCCCCTAAAAGTTTTCCTACTCCATCTAGAGAGAGTTGAACCATAATGACTAATATACCATGAAAGATTCTCACCCCTCCGTTGCTATAGACCTTCTTCCCAAATATCCTTCATAGTGTCGTAACAAGATTCTTCCCGAAGCCACACCGCCTCAAAGCGAAAGGATCTGACCACCGCTTCCCGTATACGCATTCAGATATCTCCCGATCTTCGGAGTGGTTCCACCTTTGGGGCACCCGATCAGTTAGGTGATGTTAGGTAGCCGTTTCGTATTTTTTCCTTATAGCTTGAGGTTTTCCCTTTGAGTTATCTTCTCCTGTAATCTGGTCTGGCCAGTTTTGTCTTTTTCGAGTCATATTCTTATGACTCTTGAATAAAATTTCAGCTTATTCAAAAAAAAAACGAAAGGATCTGGCACTACCCCTGTGAGTGGTGGGAGGAGTTAGAGACACTAGCAGGGAGGCATAAGTGGAACCCAAACAAGGTAAATGTTTCAAGCGGGCCTCAGGGAAATAGTTCTTCCAAGCTTCATTGGCGACCCCCTTATCGATACGATCCAGGATCGTACCACCCCCCGTTGGTTGTTACACCAAGTGAACTTCGACCCCGAGAAACCTAAGTCTGCTGGCTCACAATCATTAACGGTACATCTAAAGGCATCCATAGGGCGAAAATCTATCTGGACCGCCTATCTTTATTTTTGGACAATTATATTTTCAACTCTTTTTCAAATATGCCAAAATAAATTTTCTTTGCAATCTTGCTATTTAAGTTTTTCCGACTTATTAAGCATGTCACGGGGTCCTTGTTTTCATATTCATGAATATCCGGTAATTCTTTCATTATTTTCATATTTATTATTGGTATTTTGGTTCTTAACTTTTTTATATTTTCATATTGATGTCAAATATTATGATACAAAATAGTCTCTACTCATTTAAAAAAAAAATCTTAGTAAGTATTTTTGTCAATATTTCTATGTACATATATGATGTAGGATTATGCAAAAAAAAAAAAAACTGAAACCCGTAATTTAAATCAATTATGATTCGATCTGAAAAAATAAGTACTTAAACAAAAAGAGGAGAAAAAATCTACTTATGGGTTGGGTATGGTTAGGGGCGACATGTGGGTGGTTATTTTTTATTTATTTATATGATGATGTTTTTGTCGAAGACTAGTTATTTCTTTTCTCTCTTTTGGCATAAGAAGAATGGCCAAAGCCAAGAGATGAAGCAAAAGCGACTAACGCCAATAAGTGGCGCCTGCAATATCATGTCCAGACTAAAGACCCAGACTAATCGAGAAATGATCCAGCATACGGACTCCCGAAGGGTAGCAATAAGCCACGTGTGAAAAGGAATCCTAACTTCGCAATGCACATGAGAAATGGAATGCAAGGAGACCGACCGCAGTTCGTCCCGATCAAATACCATTAGAGCAATACAGTCGACGGAAAGCGCACATCTCCTATATCTCCAGCCGAAACACTAGCCAAGGAAGCATCGGTGCAAATTTTTATCACACCGGGCAGACGACACTGCCAAGCTACTGGTAGCAAATGCCTATTCTCTCCCCCATTCCCTTCAGCTTGCTCCATTGCCTCAAAAGCTACCCTTACAAATGTCAAAGTCTCGCTAACTAAAGCCATGACCGGCTTGTTTATATCTTGGAAAACTGCCCCATTATGACGTTTCCACAGATGTCAACAACTAGCCCAAAAAACCAGCGTCCGATCTAGACCATGAACCAAACTGTGGGGAGGGAGAAAAATTATTCATAAGCCACTCTTTTGAAAAATAATAAGATCTGGGTTGCTAAATGAGTGATTTGATGTTCAATAGTTGATTTATGAACATAAATCATGAAGAACACTAGCAAGTCGAAAAATATAAGTTTTATAATTCAAGATCTAGTTCATAATATGCTTGCACCAGCTTTATTATCATGTCCTTCATGACTTTTTTCATTAATAAATATCAGCTTATTTAAAAATAAATAAAAAAATAAGATGATTGGGTTTGAAAGATAAACAACAAGGACTTGATTGAATTAAAAAATGATTACAAAGAATTAGAGATACTGAATTAACGTTTTACTTGCTTAAAATACAAAGATCGCTACTCGCTACTCCTAACATCAAACAAAAGAGCTAAGGTGAATAGTTGGAGGATTTCCTCACTCTACAAAAATTCACAAAATCAAAGCTAAATGAAAAATGAGTAAAAACTAGTTAGATACATAATAAGACAAACTAGATAGAAGCACCTAAATGAGGTAACCCTAGAGAATGAGAATATTCCTAAGGGTGAGGTCATAATGCTCATTTGGTGGCTTGTGTGACTCGGCAATGGAGATAGATGCCTCCGCGCAGCCCTTGTGCACTTGTGCGTACGGGCTAGCTATGGTCGAGCGTGCATCCAGTTGGTGCCTATATGTTAGCCGATCCCTTTGATGTTGGAGCCCATGTGCTCTCCCGCGTGCGGACCTTACTGGCCTTGGCCACTAGCGCCTGGTTGACTGCTGCACGCGCACGTCCGTTGCGTGCTGCGTAGCCCGACGCTTGGGCCAATGCCTTAGGCGAGGATTAGGGTTTCCTCGATGCGGCCTTTGCTTGGGCCTTGGGAAAACAAGTCTCGTTCTGAATGGTACACAAGTACCATCTTGTAGGCTCCCCTCTTCTTCATGGTCCTCTTATTTCTTTAATTCTTACTTGATCCATAAAGAGAGTTTTCTTTGCCCGAGTCCTTGTGATGAGTCCACTTGTAGTCTCTTATTGGTCATTGCTTTCCAAGTTACCCTTGATCATATCAAAGAAAGCGTATTGTCAAAGAATAAAAAACAACTAATCACTCGGCAACATAAGAATCCAAAATTAGGTATAAGGGGCACAATCGTGCAACAAATGCAAAACTCTCTCTGCGCAACTGCAAGTTGGGCAAAGGGAAGAATTAGTCAATGTTCTTCTGTATGCTCAACATTTGTCATGACCCATTATTGAGTAAAAGCCAAAAGAACATGCGTACCTTTTAAGGGCGGCCACGCCATTCCCAAATGAACAGCTAAGGGAAGAATGGAGGGGTTGGAACTCCTTCATCAAGCTAGCAGTCGACTGACTTTAAAGTAAAATTCCCCACAGATGAGATCCCCCAGAAAATCGTGCCTGACCTTGGAGCAATAGCAGCAATAAGTGCAAAATTGCTACAGGCAAGTAAGGCGAAAAAATGGACCAATCCCAAATTTCTTGCTCATTAACGAACATGTTTACGTTTTGAGAATGCATCTCGAAAGGGACCTCCTATATAGCATAATGAAACAATGACAGGGGGATGTCTGGGACTTATAAATCTGTAAAGAAAATTGTTCTCTACCCGTCTCTAGAGACCAAAAGTAGTAATGAATAGTAGAGCTCCAATTTCCTTTCATAAACCGCCATAATGAGGAACATGAGTTTGGTGTTGGCTATTCAACGAGCAATCCATCAGGGACACGATATTTAGAACAAAGAAGGCAGACCCACAACTTATCCTACTCAGTAGCCAAACCCCCAACACATTTTCATACAATACGCTGCATTCACTTTGGCAAGATCACGCAAGCCAAGTCCTCATCGCTCTTTGGTTTCGACATTTTGTTCCAAGCTACTAATGGCAGCCACCGCCTCCCCCCACGCAAACCTTCTAGTCACTCGCTCAAGCTCATGGCACGTCCCAAAGGGGGTTTCGCTATTTGCATTGCGTAAAAGGTGTTGCTAGAAGTACCGAATGAGCTAAATTAACTCTGTTTGAAAGAGAAAGATGAGAAGCATTCTAGTCGGCTATTTTACTCCTCATTTTATCGATGCACCAGTAAGTGAAACTTTTGATCCGACAGTATAAAAGTGGCACCCCCAATGTATCGCCCCAAATCGTGTGTTTCCCTCACACCCAAGTGAGAGCTCAAAGTAATACTACTAGCGTGGACGGCAACACTTTTTTTAGAAAAGTTTACTCGTTGTCTCGATGACTGACATGATTGATCAAGAACACTACGAATAGTATCCACTTCAGCCCAATTCGCTTTTCCAGAAACCACAAGATCGTCCGCGGATAAAAGATATGATAGATCAGACCCTCCTCGCGAGAGGCATATTGACCTTTAAGCACCAATTCTCGCTCCTTCTTGAATATTGTGTGCTAACGGTTACATGCAAATGACAAACGAACAGGGAGACAAGGGATATCATTGCCTAAGGCCTCAATACGTTTTAAAACTCTCGGTGAGACCTCCATTCCACAACACCTACATAAAATACGAAGAGACACACTCCATAATAACATATATCAGGCCAGGGGAGAAACGAGCATCCAAGAATATCAAAACGGAATGCACAACTAATCAAAAGGAATGCCTATTAAAAATAAATACTCCATTTGTTCTTATTTTATTGTTCATTTTAGATAAAAAAATTGGTGCAAATTGCTGTATGTTTTCACAATTCCTAGGTGATTAGTAGTATAATTTTACTAACTTACCCTAATCATATTTTTTAATATTGCTCCCTCATTAAAAAACGAGTCTACTATATTTTTTTGTCAAATCAATATCATTTTCTTCCTTTTTTTTTCAATACCACTCTCATTTTTTTTCTTTTTTTTCCTCAATTAATATCAATGTTCCGAGGAGAAATCATTAATGAGATTGATAAATCTAGCACTCTAAAATATGTAAATTAATCATTTCTTTAATCTGTATGATTTAACTTTTTAACGTGCTTCGGCGTTAAAGTATACGTCCACGGTATTATTATTCACATAGATGATACAAGTAATACATCTGCTCTCGAATGATACAATTTTAAGTTTGCAATATTCCAAGAGTTAGGTAAGGAAGTACCGTTAAATTCCTCTAAGTGATAAGCTCCTTTTCTGATAACTTTGGTCACCCGATAGGGCCCTTCCCATATGGGACTGAGCTTCCTCATGGACTGACCGGTGGCTTTTTTGTTGCATAGCACCAAGTCTCAACACTTTTAACAATCGTTCTTTGACACGTCGATTGTGGTACTTGGTCATCTTACACTTGTAGTAGATTATTTTGAGGATTACTTGTTCTCGCAGTTCCGGTAATAGGTCAAGTTGTGCTCGTAGTCTGTCTTCATTCTGTTCCTCATTGAAGTACTTAATTTGGAGGCTCAAAGCTCCAATTTCTACTAGGTGACAACTTCATTGTCATAAGCCATCGCAAATGGAGTTTCCCCAGTACTTGTCTTAGTGGTCATCTGGTAAGCCCACATAATGTATGGTAATTCTTCGGCCCATTTATTCCAGGCCCATTCTAAATTCTTCTTGATCTCGCTTAGAATGGTCCGGTTGGTGACTTCTATCTGGCCGTTTGTTTGAGGGTGAGCAACAAAGGAGAATCTTAAAATAATCGACCGATAACGTTCCTGGAAATAGGCACTGGTGAACTGTGTTCCGTTATCACTGATGAGGATTCGGGGAATACCGAACCACATGATAACTTGATGTCTAAAGAAGTGTCATGCCTTTCTACAGTTATTACATGGACAACTTTCGCTTCAGCCCATTTTGTAAAATAATCGACCGCTACAATGACAAACTTGAGCTGACGGAATGTTTTCGGAAAGGGCCTAAGATATCAATCCCCCATTTTGCAAACGGACATGGGTTGACCACTACCGATATCTCCGAGGCTGGCCATCGTGGGATCCTTGCAAATTCTTGGCATTTTCTACATGTCTTCACAAAATTATCACAATCCTTCCGGATTGTAGGCCAATAGAACCTATTTCGTAGCACTTGTACGACCATTGTACTCCCAAAAATATGCATTCCACAAACGCCCTCATGAATTTCTCGAAGAGTGTAGAGGCCTTCTGCCTCCGATATACATTTGGTTGCTGGATGAGAGTAACATCAGCGAATGAGCTCACCATCGTGGAATATGCATTTGTTGGCTTGTTTGAGTACTTTTTTTCTTTTCAGCAAAATCTTTTGGTAGCACGCCATACTTGAGATAATTGATCATCAGAGCTCGCTAATCATCTGCTATTTCGTTTACGCATAGAGTAATGTGTTCTTCCATGAAAGATGGCACCATAATTTCTTCCACTATGACATCAACCGGCATGACAACGTTGAAATCAGATGCCAGCTTTGAAATCTCATATGCTTCTGTATTTTCTTCTCTCTGTATGTGCTCAATCTTGACTTGGATTCCTCTCTTCTTAATCTCCGATAGTTCCTTCTGCACCTTCTCAAGATACCGTAACATCATTGGGTTTTTAGCTTGGGAATGACCATTGACCTGGTCCACAATTAGCTTTGAGTCACTGTATATTACCAGATTTAGAACTTCTAATATTCCATGGTTATGGATTCCCTCAGCACACAGATTTCTCCCGATGCACAAGCCAGTTAAAAGTGCTTCATACTCAGTCATATTGTTGGACAAGGGCTTCAGGATTCTTAGGGCGTAACGCATCTTGATATCGTCGGGTCCTAAAATAATGATACCAGCACTAGTGGATTCCTGGTTCTTGGCACCATCAACAAAGATGTCCCATTTATCGCCGAAGGTCTCAAGATATGGTAGATCTACCTCTTCCATTTCTATTATTGATATTTTAGGTAACGACTTATCTGTGAAGGTGCATTCTGCTATGAAGTTAGCTAAGGTTTGCGTCTTGATTGATGGTCGAGACCGATACTGTAATCCATGCTGCTCAAACTCAATGGCTTATGTTACCATTCTTCCGGAAGTTTTCGGCCTTTTAAAAATTCTTCTCAACGGCTGGTTTGTCAGGACGACTACCTAGTGCGCCTGAAAATATCGCGTAATCTTCCGGATTGTCTATACCAAGGCAAACGCCAATTTTTCAATCCGGTAGTACCTCAGCCCGCATCTTTAAGAATGTGACTGACGAAGTAGACTGATCTATGTACACCGTCTTCATCATATACCAAAACAACACTTGCTACTTTGTCAGCAACCCCCAGATACAAAAATAAAGTATCTCCATCTTTCGATCAAGTTAGCAACAAATCGGAAGTGAGATATTCCTTCAGCTTAGCAAAGGCTTCTTCACATTAATCTATCCAACCGAATGAGGCTTTCTTCCGAATTAGCTTAAAAAATAGGAGGCACCGCTTGATAAATATTCACCCAGGGTAGGGAGAATCCTGGAGATCTTCACTTTTGAGGGGGTGGTCCTCCTCATCACTGCTACACCTGCAAGGCGCTGGAGGGGGTCCCCGACGCAGGTACTCCGACACTCAAGTCAGTATAAGTGATAGATGGAAGGATAAACATGAGTTTTAAGGAGCAAGAGAGAGAGTAGAAAGAGAGAGTCGTTCTAGCGAGTGGGTACCCAAAAGTGATTTCCCTTCTACCCCGGGGGGGGGGGGGGGGGTATTTATAGGGCATTTAGTAGGGGACGTTATCTAGGGACGATAACGCCCTAGTCTCTAGATAATGCTTATTGCTTACCAGGCGTGGGAATAGGCGCCATACATATCGGATGGGGTCCCCTCGTTGACGTCGACCACACCCCGGTAACAGAGGGAGCAGGATGCCGGGTAGGTGCTATAGTGGCTGAGGATGTCGGTACCCCATGTAAAGACAAAAATGCCCTGGGGGGTATATTATATTTATCACCACTCGCCTTATTTGGAAATGAACCGGCTCAAAGCAATAATTTTATCAGTAAGTCTTTGTACTTCTTTGACATTTCTAGGCGAAATCATGTCATGAATCGCCTTCAGCTTAGTAGGGTTGGGCTGAATTCCCCTTCGACTGACAATATATCCAAGAAATTTTCCTGTCTAAAATGCGAACATGCAATTCTTGGGATTGACTTTCATGTCATATCATCGCATGACTCTAAACACTTCCTCCAAATTCGCTAGATGGCATTCGAAGCTCTTGCTTTTCACCAACATGTCGTCCACATACACTTCTAAATTTTTGCCAATTTGAGCCTAAAAAATCTTATTGGTTGTTCTCTAAAATGTGGCTCCAGCGTTCTTCAATCCAAATGGCATAGCCCGATAGCAGCGGTGTGGCTTTAAAATTTGTCTGCTTACCCTTTCAGGGGTCTGGTCTCCTCTCTGTTGATTTTCGCAGCACATATTCTCTTTGAGTTCTCTGTTGGTAATTAGCCTCTTCTATTTCGGCATAGTTATGAGCCTTGATTGGCAAAAGATCCAGGGTTTGCGAAGGATCTGCTAGCAGTGTGTCTTCCAATTTATCATAACCGCAGTTTCTCTTAATGCTTCTACCACGAAATCTACAGTGACATCTGGCGTCATGGCCATTTCCATGTTAAATAGATCCAGGTAACCCTTAAAAGATTCCCCTAGCTTCCGACATATATCAAACAGAGTTACGGATGATTTCTTCAGAGGGATAGACATGCTGAATCTGCTTTTGAATCTCTCCT
Source organism: Viola odorata (assembly GCA_963691705.1). NCBI lineage: Eukaryota > Viridiplantae > Streptophyta > Magnoliopsida > Malpighiales > Violaceae > Viola > Viola odorata. Next base: position 58,602,248 of record OY829544.1, read on the forward strand.
CCAACTGTGTAAAGTTATCTATAGAGCCAGATGGTAATCCTTCAAACCAGATTCTGGCAATTCCGGACAGAGTTAAGATGAAATCTGACACAATGCCTCGTCTTTCCGTGGTTGGAACTTGACATAATTATTTACCTAACTCAAGTGGGTAACGAGATCTTTGGTAATAAACTTCTATCGGAAGCTTGATCCGTCTGCTGACCTAATACCTTCGTACCCGATAGGTTAGCGGGTGCTTTAGATCATCATCTTGCTCTCTCCGATAACAGGGTGAAATGGATCGGGAATATTCGAACTCTTCCTCCCGTGGATTCCATCCACGATCGTAGTGTCGATGATCCCTCACAAACTGGTGTACTGCTGGTGATCTGTCCCTACTCCTTTTACCGTCAGATCTCTTTGCATGCTGATGTAGAGGGCTTCTCACATTATGCCACGCTACGCGGTTACTGACCTCATTCATATTATCCAAATATCCCTCCTCTACCCTTGGAGGATTTACTTCCGGGGGTAGCGACAAAACAAGCTGCTCTAGGTTTTTTTGCAGGAGGCTAACTTTCTGTAGAGGCCAAATTAGCCACCTGAGGAGCTGGTGGCTCATTACTAATGAATGGTTGCCCTGCCTGCGACGCAACTAGGGGCTGAGTGAACAACGGTGGTGGGGCTGGCAGATGAGCCAATGGTTAAGGAATCAAGCTGGCGAGCATGGATATGATGACATCCATTCTCCCATGCAAGGAGGCAACAGACTCAGTGGATGGTGGCGTTGTGCTGGCCATACTCGATCCAGGTAGAGTTGTAGCTGGGAAGTTTATTTCTGGGCTTGTGGAGAAGATAAGCTGGCGATTAATTGGAACCGACCTCATTCCTACTGGTGTCACCGACGTTGGAATCACTAGTATGTCACGGGTGGGCATGATGGAGCCGCTGGTGGGTTGTAACGGCGAGAAATCTTTATTGGAAGTCATTTGAAGAGTAGATCTTGAAGAAAAGAGATGAAGATCTTGGATATTAAGGTTTACTCACTCAACAATCCATGACTCTCAATGAAAGCACCAATTTGATAGTCCTAAATCTGGGGTGAGGACTATTTTATAATCTAGCGTGCTGATGTGGACTATTTTGATGTTCCTACGCCACTTACAAAGCGTAGGAGACCCCCTCCGGAGTAGAAGCTCCCACGACCAAGTCAATAAGTATGATGAAAATAGGTAGTAAGTGAGAACTATCGGGTGTAGGTAGGTAGTTGGGCAGAGTTTTAGTACTCATGTGTGTGTATGTATCTGTGTTCATGAAAGGGTGGTAGGGGGGTATTTATAGTCTCGCCCTATGGGTCACGCTGGACACGTGTCGTTCGGGCTCGACCAACCATTACCGATACCTGTTCCTTTACCCGGTAGTTTTCCTAGTATGTCGTATAAGTAGTATACTTACCTGGTAGAGCCGGTATATGTGGTCTTGGCTACTATTGAGGATATATACCGGGAGGTACATATATCAGGACCCCCTCGTTGGTGAAGAAAGACCATAATTACCTTTGAGGTGCCTTATTTGTATTATCAGTTTATTAATGACAGAATGATATATCTTTGTGTTTTGTCACTCCATTTTTGGAGCGTGGGGTACAAGGTACGTACCAACTATGAGTTAGCAAAATTCATTACTACTAGTACACAGTAAATTGTTTTGCAACACTACCGGCCTGGTGACAAAAAGAAGATCCAGATTAAATTTCTAAGCATATCAATTCGAACTTTGCATAAAGAAAGTCAAGACACTGTGTGGAAAGAAATTAAAAAGGAAGAAAGGGATGGAAAGAAGTATAGACACTTTATTTTTTTATGTTGTATCTATATTAAATTTATTTTCGACGTCGAGGCTCGATGAACACACACGATACGTATCTAATTCATTACTTTTTGTGTTCTATTTCTTTTGTCATAAATTTGAACAATTATTTATATTAAACGTTAAATTTAATTTGAAATTGATGTTTTAATTGTATTATCCTTAAAAGTATAGTTATTTTTTTTATTATTATGAATGATATTTTTATATTATATATATATATATATATATATATATATATATTAGTCCATGTTTTATGATATTTTATTTCTCCACGTCGTTGTGTCATGTCGATATCGTGGCTGACTGTCTGGTGTCCGTGTTCCTTGCTTCGTAGGAAGAAAGTGAGGAGGGGGTAATAGTGTAATTTCAACACAAAATTTAAGGATCACATCACTTCCTCTTCCTTTTTCTTTAAATGTCTCTCTCTCTCTTTCCTCCTAACTGAAAACGACTGCAAGCAACCTGTGGTCTACCTGTGTATATATATTTAATATTATTTTGTGGGATTCACACACCGACTAAAAAAGCAGAAAAAGAGATTATATTATTATTTTAATTTTGTGTCTCTCTATATAAACCTCCTCTCTAAGTTTGTAGTTATCCGGTCTCTCCTCGAAATCCTCTGCTTTGTAAAGAAAAAAGAAAAGAAAAAAGGAAGAAGAAGAAGAAGACGACATCAATATATCAATGGTGGATCTTCAAACTGTGTGTTGCATGTGCGGCGACGTCGGTTTCTCTGACAAACTCTTCCGCTGCAACAAATGCCGCCACCGTTTTCAACACTCGCAAGTCCTATACTTATATATGTTTTACGCCTGCTTTGCTTTGCTTTGTTTGCTTTTTCATCGCAACCATCACCACTGTATATCATCATCATCACCACCGTATATCATCATCTCACACGAACACACAGAACTTATGATATGCTATACCACACACAATAATTAACTATCATTTCAATTGTAACGTCATAGTTTGATAGCAACCCGTAACTGACTGATCGAATTCATTTTTTTCTTTCTTTTTTTCTTTTTCAAGTAAAAATATAATCAAATGAGAGAAAATAAAAATGATGAATTTGGCCGCAGATACTGCAGCAACTACTACAGTGAGAACTGGGAGGCCGGGATGGAGCAGTGCGATTGGTGCGTGAGCGAGGAGAGGAGTAATCCTGGATCGAGGCATATCACGAATAACTCGGCGAGGAAATCAATAGGAGGATCAGGATCAGGATCAGGAGCAGGACCAGTCGGGTCAATGATGATCATGAGCAACCGGTCGGAGTACTCCGGGGAGAAAATCAAACAGCAGCACGATAACCATCGGGAAGAGATCAACGCCGCGGCCACGGAGAGAGGATCGGCGAGGAACAACCACAGCAGCGGAGTGCCATCTCCTCGGACAGCCACTCGCAGGTACAAGCTTCTTAAGGATGTCATGTGTTAGTTAAAAGATCATATATATTGTGACGGATGAGTATTATGCGCGCGGCGTGACAATATGCTATGGTCGGTCTCGGTCTGGGTCTGGGTCTGGGTCTGCGCAGCGACAACAACTCTCTCTCGTATGTTGTGATCGACTTTTTTGATGTGGTGTGGTTTATTTAGTTTTGTTCATAGTACTAGTTTAGTGTGGTTTTTTCTAAGTGCTTAATTTGGTTGTGCTAAATACTACTAGTAGTGCATGTTTTGGTCGAGAGATGTTTAATCTATAATCTATGATAATAATAATAAAAATATGGAGACATGTTTGAGTAATTAAACTTTATTCTCACTAACATGCAAATTATAGATCGGTGGCACAACTTCTTAAGCTCCTAATTCTTTTCAAGTCCTTAACCTTAGCGCTGGAGGCCTGTAATCCAGTTTTTTTTTTTTTTTTTTTTTTGGTAATTTCTCTTATATTAATCAAATTAAACCTTTCTTGTGTTAAACTAATCTTTGCATGGAAATAGGTAACTCCATTAATTAAGAACGTCTATATCATATATGGTTTTTTCATGAGAATTTAATGTCTAGCTAGCTAGGATAATTAAACAATGGAACACGTGTGTGCACGTATATATAAATAAATAAATAATTATGGAAAAGAATGGAAATATTGTAATTAAGGATGATGGCCTCTTTTTAGGAAATGCTTGCTAAAGATATACATGTAGGTTTTGGTAGAGTATATAGCTCTCTACCTATAGCAACCTACAGCACGGTTTGGTAATCGGAAGGTGGAAAGCTGAGTAGAGGGTTTTCTTTTCCTTTTCTTCTATTTAAGAAAAACATTTTTTTGTTAGCGCCCGTATTCAAAAGTATTAGTTGGTACGAATATAATTAATTTTAACCTAATGGTTTAAAAAAATATTTTTTTTAGATATCCTCTTAACTTTTTTTCGGCTCGAAACCTTACAACCTTTTAGCTGGGAGGGGGAAAGAGGGGGCACGTAGGGTTTTGTGACCTGTCAGTTGGATCAATGAGAAAAAATTATAAATTTATAATCGAAGCGATCAATTTTCCTGTTTAATGCTTTAATAATTTTGTTGGATCTCTTGAATTTAGATGCATGCCTTTTGGTTTTGGCTAAAGGGAAAAAATTCATGGTACCTAAAGCCTGCAAAGCTTTTTCCACTCATTCATTGAAGAAGGCCTTTAATATAGAGCTAGCTAGGCCCTCTCTATTATTGTTTGAGTTGCCGCAAGCAAGCAAACTAGTATGACCGTACCCAACTTTGCGTGCACACATTTTCCTTTTTTTTGTTTGGATTTACAATCACTTAACCCTAATTTTTTATTTGTTTATTTTCACTGCTAAATTATTGTAATGGATTATCTATAAATTCTCTATGTGTGGGTTTGACCAGAAAATAATATTATATTGCAACTTTTCATAATTTTTGTCATTAATTTATTGGGATGTGCGAACTAAAGTCTCATATCGAAAAAATAAAAGAAATAAAGATTAAATATAAAAGGATTGAATCTTTTTAATGAAATGACACATTTTATGAAAACCGTACGGATTTTTATTTCTCCAACATGCTACACGAGGAAATAGAGATTTTTATTTTTTTCAAATAATTAGTTTGTGGCTGCAATGATTCATGGAAGTGGTTGGGTTGAGTTTGTGGTTCTAGGCTTCTAGCTAGGCCATTCGTTTGGAGTGCTGACTGTGCTGCTGAGGTGTTAGTACCTAGAAGTAATTAATAATACATTTTCTCATGCTTCGTAGTTTGTACTACGGCTTGGATTGACCGTAGTTGTATAGTCGTATAGTTGTGTAGTTTGTACCAGTTGAGCGGAAATATCTCCAAAGTAACATAAACTGGTAAGGTATCGTCCACAGCATCGGTTTTGGCCATTTATGACAAACCAACAAATTAAACAAACACACCTTCTCATTTCTCATTGGCCCTCGCTCGCCTCCTTTCTCCAATCCACCATACACCATCACCTTTTCTCTCCTTCTTAAAATCTCGTCACAAGTGTACTATCACTTATTTACAGCGTAAGATTCAACATAATTAGATGGGAAGTGTACAATCATTTTGGTTCTATTTTTTTGTTTAGCAGGATTTAAACTCATTATTTTTTATTGATAATACGCGGAAAGAAGATAAAGGTAGAAAGGTCATTATACAACTCTTTAATTTAGTCTCCACTGGTTCGGGGCACGTTACTTCCCCTGAAAATACACACACAACATTTTAGTATTTCTCTTCTTTTCCCATATATGGAAAATTAAAATTTCCCTTGGTTTGGAAACTAAGGGAAGTCGCTATAAATATGACATTATTATGTATGGCCCAATTTCGGTCCACGTACTTTCCTTCATTTCTAAACTATCATAAGACCTGTTCAGTGTTCACACATGGTTGCTTCATTTCAAACTTTCCTCTTTTTTTCATTAAAAAACAAACCCATGAAATAGGTAAATGTCTGATGTCAAGTAAAGATCCAAACTATTAGGTCTTGTATCAATTAATTGGAATTTAAGGCAAATTAATCACATTTATTAAAAAGTACCGTTATTAATTAAGTGAGTCATTCACTATAATTATGTAAGATATAAATGGATTGCATCATATATTTATGTGAGTTAAAATATTTTTTTTCGAAATCTTGTATATTCCCTCATTTTTTCCTCTTGCTTATGGGGAAACAAAATTGTGGTTAGGTATCTTTTTCACTTACTCTGTCAAATTAAATGACATTTTACTAAATTTTATTTAATTTTATTAACTTATTTTTAATTATTATAGAGAGATGATTAATAAGAGTAATTAAATATGATTAATTAGAATAACACAAGAAATAGTAATGATATCAAATGTAAACTTATAAGGTGTGAAAAATTATTAGCTTATGAAACACTAATGAAGTTGTTTAATTTATATGCATATATTAATCTGTTAGTTGTAATATGTTATACAATGTTTTCATGCTTTTTTCTCTCAATCTTTTTGGGGGTGTAAAATAGTCTCTTTAACACTGAGATATGTTCTTGGTCAAATTATAAATTTTAATTGGCACGTTTGGCTTAGCGTACCCAAAATAATCATTTTCATGTCTTTTTTCACAAAACAAATATTCTCTTCGAGGCAAAATAAACGTCGTTACGTATAACGAGATGGTCCGAATGACTCACTATTTGACCTCAAAAAATTCCGAACTTTTTTTCGAACGTACACAAATCCTTAACGTAAGTTCGAAAAAAAGTACGGAATTTTTTGAGGTCAAATAGTGAGTCATTCGGGTCACCTCATTATGCATAACGACATTTATTTTGCCCCGGAGGGAATACTAAATAATATTCTCTCCATCTCAAAATAGTAATCGTTTAGTACATGAAGTAGTTCAACTGGTTAATATATTGTCTTTATGACGTAGATTATTAGTTTGATTTCTAGTATTTTAATAATAATTAATAATATAATCATTTAAAAAAAAAAGGAATCGTTTAAGGTTGTTTACCTCTTTTTTACCAAAATGAATTTTTTTTTTGCTTGCCTCTTTTATACTCCTTATACGAAAATTGTGTTATTTTACTTTTTTACCCTATATTTTTAATGAGTAGAAAACATGTGTTGTAGGGGGAAAATGAATGGGTAAATGATAATGGGTTAGCGCACTCGGCGGTCCCTAAACTTATCATTTTCATTTTAGTCAATTCTTAACGGCCATTTTTATTCGATCCGGTCCCGCACGTTATACACGTTAGTCATCCGAGGTCCCTATTGTCATAACGGTGACTAACGTCCGTTAAATATAAATATTTTATTAATTTTTCAGAAAAAGTAACTGCGTGCGGGTCCCACCCCGTCAGAGTCAAACGCGTTTTGACGGAAACCATCAACGACTTTAATGGACGTTTTTTTTTTCATTTATTTTCTAATTTCCTACTCCTTTTTTCATCATAATCATCACCGAAATTAATTAAAAAAAATTCAAATATCCTTTAAAAAACTTGATTAATTTAACTACACTTCTAAAAGAAAAATTAGAAAACAAGCCTACACTTCTTTCTTCCTCCACTCAACCGAACAAAAAAATACCACTCTTCTTCTTTCTTACCCAAATTCTAATCTCTTCTTCTTCTCTACTCGTTTGGATTGGGTGGTTGGTTGAGGCGGCTGGATTTGTGATTGTGGTTGTGTGGTTTAGGTGGTTGATGGGTAATCGGCGGTGATGGGTTTTGGCGGTTTGGCAGTGGGATCGGTGGTTGGTGGTTTGGGTTGAGAAGGAGGTGCGGCTATTGTGATGTGTTTCGTGGCTGGGTTTGGTCGACATTGAGTTATTGAGGCGGTGAGCAAGGCTGTTTCGAGTGAGGAGATCAGGATTGATTTAATTTGCTGGGAGGTGGGTTTTAATTGATTTTGGCAGTTTTGGTTTCGTTGGTGGTGATTGGCCGGCGGTGGTTGGTGGCCAGATTTGTGTTGGTGGTTGTGGTGTTTGTTTCGGTTGGTTGAGGAGGAGATTAGGCATTGATTAATTGCAGGGGGTTGGTTTTTTTATTAATTGCAGATTGGGTATTTTGATTTTACAGATTGGGTAATTGATTTTTACAGATTGGGTATTGGTTGTGGAATTAATTTGCAGATGATTGAATTGAAATTTACAGTGGGATTGGTTCTGGAATTAATTTGCAGATTGTTGTTTAATTGCAGTGGTTTGAAAATCGATTTTATAAAATAAATAAAAAATTAAAAAAATGATTTAACCGTTTGAAAAAAAGGAGAAGAAAAGGAGTAGGAAATAAATAAAAAATGAAAAAAAAAACGTTAAAGTCATTTGTGTTTCCGTCAAAATGCGTCTGACTCTGGTAAGGTGGGGTCCGCGTTCAGTCATTTTTTAAAGAAAAAATAATAAAAATATTCATATTTAACGGATATTAGTCACCATTATGACAACAGAGACCTCGGGTGACTAACGTGTATAACGTGCGGGATCGGATCAAATAAAAACAGCCATTAGGGGTTGATTAAAATAAAGAAATAAATTTAGGGACCGTCAAGTGCCCTAACCCAAATAATAATTACAATGAGTAGCAAAGACAATTTAGTTAATTGTGCTCATTCAACCTCGCCAAAGCCTTATAAGGATTATCAAAACCCAATGATCTGAAAATAGAAATACACAATTGGACAAAAGCCAAGATTAGGCTTAGAGAATAGCCCACAAACAACAAAAGCTTGGGAAAAAATAGCTTATAAGCCCAAAATAAATAGGGAAATAACCACAAAGGTAGAGCCATAGTAACAAGTATTTTTATTCATAACAAAATCATAATTTATTAATGTAAAAAACACACGGCGATGCCAAATATTGATAGTGTAGAATATATAAGAAGAAATTAGGGAGGCACCTTAAATATATTTTTATTAAATCAGAATTAGATAGAATGAGAGAAGATTCCATGAATGTTTTATACGAGAGATCTTTACAGTAAAAAAATAGTCTACTTTAAATAATAAGTCCAAAAATGTTATTCAAATTCTTTTTTTTTGGAAAATGGAGGGTCGTAATTTGTAGAGATACAAGTGAGGACTTTTTCTTTTTTTTGTACGAAATAAAATTGAGAATTTTGTATGATTTTTGCTCCCAAAAAAAATGTAGCAGGAACGTGACACTTAATTATGAATACTGGTTAATCTTAAGGTGTGACTTGAGTCCAATCCTAAGGTTTGAGAGCTTGGGTCGGACCTCAGGTTTGAGTTTCGAATTAGGCTCAAAGTTGAGCTTCAACCGTGACCAAATCTTGAAGTAAGCTTGCAGCCCAAAATATACTATCATTATTAAATCGTACATTACCTTAAACATTATACCAATTAAAAAAATTAAGGCTACCAAGTGGACCAAATGTATCAATCAACCTCCTCCTCTATCAGTCCTAGAATTACCGTATATATTTTATTTTTTTAAAAGAATAAACCAGAAGAAGGAAATTATATGCCTATAATATATAGTGTGAAACTCAAAATCAAAGCGGCCCAACGATGGGATGTTGAGGATCTAATTAAGTGAACGGCTTGATTTGCAGAAATATCAGACTCTAACAAAGATCCAGCCGTGAAATTTGGATTAGTTCCATACAAAGCTTGGACTCCTTGTACATCGTCCGCACTCAATTGCACCTTCTTTTCCCTGGGTTTCAAGCTAGGATACATCACAGCCTCCTCATCCGAAGAGTGGGCCAGCCCTAACACGTGCCCTATCTCGTGCACCGCCACCGATTCCAAGTCAACAGCAACCTTTGACTTCTCCAACCCAAAATCAACGGCCCAGATCTCCGCAGCGTCAAGATGAAGCTTACCGGCCTCCGGGGAGAAGGAGTGGGCCAGCACCCCTAGCACCCCATCGAACGGCTCTCCATCGCCGTGATCGCCGCTGTAAAATCCAATCTTGATGTCCGCAAAACCGTAATCATCCGCCTCAATAAAACTCACTGGTATCACGGACTCCCACGTGGCGAAAGCATGTTTGAACACGCGTCCTATATCCGACACACTCAACGACTTGATCAAATACTCGGGCGACAATGCGTACGTCAGAGTCATGGGAATTTGACGGGCCCACCTGGGCTTCCCAGGAAAATACACGTAATTCCTCGAGGTATGTAATCTGCGAAACGACGCCGCGTCGTCCCTGTCAGGGACGCCGCATCTTGGTGCAGAAATTTTAGAGAGCGTGTGAGAATCCAGCTTACCCGTCGCTTGCAGGCCGAGTTTTCTTTGGTACCGGATAACCGCCGATTCGAATCGGTCGTCGAACGTATCGGTTAAGTTACCGAAATCTCGGGGTTGAAGATAGCCGAAGCGACGAAAGCATCTTTTGAGGTCTGATAAGCCGCTGACGTGGCTGCCTCTTCTTGCATTTATGAACTTTGAGAGATTGTGCCACGTGTGGGTGGTCGTCACAGGGGGGACCGTTGCCTTTGCAAGTGGTGTTGGTCTGGCGGCGGTGGATGGCGGCGAGTGGAGGAGAAAGATGACAGAGAAACTATAAATGAAAGATGGAGACATCGAGATGTTTTGGTATTAATTTGGTAACTTCGAGGTGGAGGGAGATAACGAATTCGCCAAGTACATGGTCAAGGGAAAGCTTTATTAGAAGGAAAAGGGCAACTTTGGTAAATTTGGGGCTGGTTTTTTTCTTTTCTTTCTTTTTCTTTTTTTTTTTATTAGAAAAAAAACAGTTGAGAGAATGATGATCATATCGTTGATCTAAATGATAGTCATATAATTTGGGAGTATTGATAAGTTGGATGATTGCGACAATTAACTTTGTTATATAGTACTCCCTCCGTTTTTTATTAACTGTTGTTTTGATTTTGGACACGCATATTGAGGAGTCCGGATAACTTACTATTTGAGACAATTTTGCCTCGAATTTTTTCTCGCACGTTCGTTAATCCTTAACGTACGTTCAAAAAAAAGTACGGATTTTTTTGGGGTCAAATAGTGAGTCATCCGAGCTCCTCAATATGCGTATCCAAAGTTAAAGCGACAGTTAATAAAAGACGGAGGGAGTACTACTATTGCTCTCGTGTAGGTTGTGAAATATATATTTTTTTAAATAAAAAATTAGTTATATTATTGATTAATCATCATTATAATAATAAATATCGAACGAACTAACGGTTAATAATATGCGTGAAATAATTAAGTGATTGCTTGAACTAATAAATAGATATCTGATTAGTGTGATTCTAGAACTAGTGTCGATAAAAGAAAAACAATGAAGTTTGTTGATGAAAAAATAAGACTTTTCGTTTGAGAAAAAAAACCGGTGTTGCTGAAAATTTTAATTTTATGCTTTAATTAGCTAATGAACTCTCATATATATTTAGTTTAGACCAAAGTTATAGAAACGGAAATAGACCAACTGGTCGATTTGGTACATGAGAATGAGACTGAAACATGGACGCAAAGTTGATTAATTGAGACGGAATCTGTTTCTCCATCACATTTTCTTTTTTGATTTTTTACATCTAAATCGGTTATATCATTAATTATTAGTATAATATTATGGTTGGAATTTATTATCTATCGCACTAAATAAATATATATTAATAAGTTGAACTATAATTTTATGTGTTATTTTTCATCTTTTTTTTATTTAAATTTATAAAAGCATGTGTACGTTTAATATTTTATTGACCAATAATCATATTCGTATTCAGTATTGATTCAACATATATGGTTAAGAGTTACCGAACATATTTTGTAAATATTAAAAAAAACATTAATCGTAAAAAATAAGTCAATAAATATCTTATTCTATTAATTATCATATCAAATAAACCAATAAATACAAAGTATTAGAAGTTATTAATTATAATTTTGTCTTGAAAATACTTTTGTGATATTTGTTTTATGTGACAACTAAAATATATTTTCTCTATCTTTTAATAATGGACGTTTTGGGAGAAAATACAAATTTTAAGATATTTTTTTAAAAAAAAAGTATTGTCATGGCAGCCACTTTGTTCCTTCTAAAATTTTACGTGGCTCGCAATCTATTTCAATTTTTTTATTCTAATTTTAGCCTACTGCAAAACTATTTTTTACTTACAAGTGAGATCAAAAGTATATTGAAATGATCAAAACGTTCATTATTTATGAACAAAAAAATAGATTCAAAACGTCTATTATTAAAAGACAGAAAAAATATTAAACAATCTTTGACCGAGTGAGTAAGACATAAAATATTGAATAAAGGAAGAAGAAACCCTTTAAGACGTCTTGCAACCGATTGAGGAATTCGGCATATAAAGTTTGGTACGTGGGACCAGATTTATTCACCTAATTAAACTCATCTTAACAATTTAATTAGATAATGGTGGAAGTTCTTTAGTTTAAGTGCTTTGGTGGGGAAGCCAACTACCCATTTTTTGGAAATTTAGGAATCCACTTCATTAGACCTAAAAGAGATGATTTTTAAAAAAAAAACTAAAGGGTAATGTGCAATATAAAGAATTTCATAAAAAATTTAAAAGGAAGAAAAGATATAAATCTACCAGAACCATGTTCCTGTGGTTAAGTGAATATAAATTCAAAGAATAGGAGAGATGCATATATGGTAGAGCAACTTTGTCTGGTGGAGAGGCTAACTGCTAGAAGCAAAGGGAACTGGTGATAGTGTGGTTGTTAAGAGTGTATGATTAATGTTGCCGTTCGTAGTAAGTGTCGCTTTTCTCACCAACTCGATCACCCACTCACTCTTATAGCTCTAGGCGTGTGAATGACTCAACTCAATGCCGCCTTCTGACACTCTTTTTCTACAAACTCACTCAAATCTCGTCTTTACTTCAGCATACTGTAATTTCTTTTTTTTAATTTTTCAATTGAAACTAATTTCGTTCGAGTGTTATAAGATTCTCATAAAATGGTGATTCTTCCATCATAATTTTCTCTATTCTTAAAATTTTGGGTTTACTATATTGTAAATTGTAAGCCTTTCTCAGATCAATTTTAAAGGCAGTGGTCGCAATGGGTTGAATACTTCCACTGATGCACCGTGGGTGCGTCGCTATGTTTATAAGATTTTTTCCCGTTAGTGACGACGCTCTTTAGCTGTCACTAAACGTGTACTTTTGTACCTAGTAGGTGTATCACTAAGGGCCTGTTTGACGTTCCGGTTCTAGCTGGAAAAATTTAGTGGAGAAAATTTCAGTCTGCAAAAGTCAATTTCATACTTTTGCAGAACGGAGTATGTTGTTTGGTAAATGTTTGTTAAAAGTTCTGTGGAGAAACCAGAAGTTGTTTTTGGTGTTTGGTAAAAACTGTTTTAAAACTATGGTTGGAATGTAAAATGACCATAAAGGGCATAATTCATTTCAAGTGTTAGAAATAATTTTTTTAGTATCTTTATATATGCTTTTAATCAATTTATTTATAATCAAACATCTACCACCTAATATTTATCAATTTATTTATAATCAAGGGAAAACGACATATTGGCACCCAGGAGATACTCCGGTGGACAATCGGACCAGCAAACTATCGTCGTGACCAATCGGACCACCAAGAAATCTCCGTTAGACAAAATTGCACCCAGCGTTATGTCCGTTAGACAATAAAACCACCGTGCCACTCACTTTTCAACAGCTTTCCTTTACCCCGTTAAGAACAATCAATTTCGCTCCATTTTCCTCCGTCTAAATCCCTAAAAACACATTTCCCCCCTTTTCCTCTTAGACAGAAAACCTAAATCCCTAAAATCACATTTTCCCCTTTCTCCTCATCCCTGCGGCGCTCGCTGCTCCGTTCTTGCTGCTCGACGTCGCTTCTTCCTTGCTGCTCGACGTCGCTGCTTCCTTGTCGCTCGACGTCGCTGCTTCCTTGACAACATTCCTCTTTTGCAGGTTCATGTCTATATACCTCTCCTATAATAAACATGTTGTTTCTTGTACCTGTGCTGTAAACGTTTTTTCCCCACCTTGATCATCATGATCGGCCTCTAATTTCCATATTAAATTCATGCTTAGACGTTTGATGAATTTTGATTTTCGTTGCATTAGAAACAGTTTCTGTTTCGCTTGTGGTGTTTGATTTTTATGTTTATCGGTTGGTTTTAATGTGTTGAGGAGGTGATGAATTAAAAACAAAATTCAGATTTTAGTCCATTTTGGGTTTGATTTATTGGCTTAGTTATCCTGTAGATAGATGGAGTTTGCTGGTTTAAGTAGTTGAAAGAATATGCATGGCGGATTGAGGCATACCATGCACCTGGTTTTACTGAACTTGAGGGAATGTATTTTGTATTGCTTATCTGGTTCAAGATAGTTATCTAATGTTAATCCGCTGAAGTAAAATACAGTCATTAATAGTGACCAAGTGTTGCCACCAGGCCCTCGGGCACTTTCCGATGCACTCCATGATTATTAGTTGCATCATAACTTGTAGTTTTAATCTGTTATTGAGTTCAACTTGCTTGTGTGGAATTTTATTTCATTTGTTGAAGTAGTAGTACAATTGATTGTTGCAGTTCATTTTCTCCAGAGGAGATAAGAGTGTGAAGAAAATATCGATTCATTTGAAGATTTTCTTGGATTGATTGATTCTTGTCATTGCTTGCTGTCATTGATTTGAAGATGGAGAGCTCAATGGAGGAGACAAGTGGGCAATCTCGAAGTCGATGTGTGTTGTGCTGGTGCAATATTCCAGCTAGGGTTAGAACGAGTTGGACAAACGCAAACCCAGGGAGGCGCTTCTTTGGTTGCTCTAGGTATGAGAGTATTGCATCGCGAAGAGGAAATGATTGTGGGTACTTTGCGTGGAAGGATCCACCGACATGTGAGAGAGGTCGTGTATTGGTCTCCATGTTATTGCCAAAAATTGAAGCGGCTCGATTGGAGGTTGTGAAGCACCAAGAACAAGTTAAAAGGCTAAAGTTTTTTTTGAAATTGTCATGGCTTGTTTTCATCTGTTTTGGAGTATTGATCATGTTGTATTCGATGATGAAGTTTTAAGTTAAGGAAAATCTTGTACCAATTAAGTTTGACTTTGAACTTCAATGTTGCAAATACGTTCTCCTGTCTTCTTCTTCTTTTATTTTATTTTATTAATTATTCTTGTCTTCTTCATTAAAAAGTCAAGAATTTTATACACAATACCACATAATTTAAGGCAAAATAATCAATAGAGAAAAAGAAGAAAAAAAAAGGAGAATTAATGATATATATATAGGTCCAAAATAAAAACTGATCTTCTAAAAAGCAAGGTAGCATCCAAAATTAGTACTAAGTTCACATAATATCACTTAGTACCCGTTAATCCCAAAAAGGCATACAAAACCTTAAACTACCCAAAATGGCATTAGCACTACTTTTTTCCATCACTGTTAGGTTTCTTTTTCTTCACAGTAAGCTTAGGAATTGGTGCTTTGGCAGCAACTTGTACTGGTAATTTACGAGTTATAGGAATCGGTGGCTTGCGAGGTTGGTTATATCTGGAGACGACTTGCTTGGCAACTCTACTACTAGGTTGAATGGACTCCAGGTTGGCGGATTCCTACATTAAGCAATGAATATCGTCAAACAAATAATTGACAGCAGTATAGTGTTCGAAAGCTCAGCAACATACATACTTGTGTTAAGACATCAGGATTTGCAATGAGGTTCTCAGAACTAGGCGCAACCATTTCTAAACTGTTGATAGTATAGTCTTCAGTACGTACACTCGACTGTTAGAAAATTATAGAAAATAAGAAAACATATCCACATTGATGAAAACACAATGGACAGCGCAGCAATTAGATAGATAGCATTTAGCATTTAACTACATCACATGCCATTAATGCTTGCCGGATAGGAACACTGAAACCCATGTAGTATTCATGTGTGTGGTCCTTTTTATTCTTGACTTCCCCTCTGCAAGTCCTTGAGTTATGATCAGGTCCCTTACACTTACTACAAACTATTGTGATCTTCCTCTTCTTAGGTCTGTAGGGGTTTAAAGCTTCATCTTTGTCCCTAATTCTGACCCTTTTAGGTCTGTCTGGCTGTCTTTTAAGATGCGGAGGAAGAGGTCTGGTTTGTGAAGAAGCAGGCCACAAATTTTATCCATTCATAGGTTCCAACTTCACACTCCACAAGCTGTTATAGGCTGTCATATGTAGGTATGGTGATACATACTCCTCTGGAGTACCATTAATTGCAAAAATAGCTCTAGCAGCATGCTCACAAGGAACTCCAGTTAAATCCCACTCATTACATGCACATGACATACTGTTTAAGTTGACTTCAAATTGTACCCTATCCTTACCAATCTCAAAATTTTCATCCCCACAATCAGTAGCCTTCCAAAACCTTGCCTGTTTCTTATTGGCCTCTAGCTTAACTTATGCTTGTGGACATACAGGACCTTTATAGACTGCCAATTTATTTGTCCTATCCTTTGCCAACTTAATGCACATCTTCCTAAGACCCTCTAGCATGGTAACTATAGGCTTGTCCCTTTCACCTATAATATAAGCATTAAAACATTCACTGGGGTTGTTTAAGATCATACCCGACTTTGCTCTTGTCCCCCATAGATGTCTTGACCAGTGTTGTGGATCAAGCTTCATGAGGTAGTTTTTCGCTGCAGTGGCATTCTTTGCATCAAACTTCTCCATATGCATTTTGAATTCCTTCTCTGTCATTGACAACGCGGCTGCATCCAATATATCCTTCATTTCCTTGTTGTGCCATTCTGGTTTGAGTTTAAAGTTGCTGTACACATGTCTCAAGCAAAATCTGTGTTCAGCATTTCTTTCTTTCAAAGCGGGTATCAATCCCTGCACAATTGAAAACTATTTTTAGTATCTGCAATATAGAGAATAAAACATGTAAAACTAATATGATATGGTTCACCTTCTGCTGGTCAGATATGAAAGCCCAGTTATTTTTCTCAATGCTCCCGATTCCCTCCTCCAACTGATTAAGGAACCAAATCCACGTTTCTTTTGATTCTATCTCCACCGCACCATACGCAAGTGGGAACATACCATTGTTACCATCAAGTCCCATTGCCGCAACCAATTGACCAGGATATTTACCTTTGAGATGGCAAGCATCCACATGAACTATTGGCCTGCAATAGGATTTGAAAGCTTTGCACAGAGGTTCTAGGCACACGAAAACTCTTTGGAATCTCGGTGGCATATTGTCAGCATCCGGCGGGCAGCGTGCTTTCAATACAGATCCTGGATATTTCAGCTGAAGCTCTGCAAGATACTCCCAAATCTGACCATATTGAGCCTCATGGTTTCCATTTATAATTTCAGGAGCCTTAAGCTTTGCTCTGTAACACTTCTTGACACTCACGTTAATATTGTGATGTGTGTAAACTTCCTCCTTCAATGCCTTTGGCATCAAGTTTGGCTGGTTCCTAAATCTATTGAGATACTTTCTTGTAGTCCAGTCTTGTGTTGAAAGAGCACTATTGATGATACTATTACAAGTGTGTCGGGGTTCATAAGACACTACCTTTAGAACCTTTTCGAAATTCTTCTTCGAACCATATAACCTCCAAGGACATTTCCCGGTAGAGCAGTTAGCCACTACTCTCAGTTTGTCACTTTTCTGAATTTTAATAGGATAACCAAACTTGATGCCATAGTCCTTAATGGCATTACGAAGTTCCTGAGTATCAGTGAAGACCATATCCTCACAAAATGGATCCTCTAAACATGGATTTGACTTGAAAGAAATTAAAACTGGAGCAGCTTCATTGTCTGAGTCATCTGGGCTAGCATAATCCTCATCTGAATCTCCAGGTCCTCTGGTATTCTCATACCCTGACATCCTCGCATAACCAGCTTCAAAATCAGCATCATCATCCTCTCTTCCATTAACCTTCACCCCTTCTTCATCATCATCATCATTTTCATCAATGTTTGCCTCCTCACCAGCCTCCTGAACAACCTCAACTTCCTCTTCAACGGGTGCTAAATATGTATGCTCAACATAAACATCAATAAAAGCTTCACTGCCAATGCAATTAATAAAATTGTTGAAATCTTCAGTAGAAGATAACAACTTGTAGCCTGCTGCTAAATCACTATCAGGTAAATGCCATACGAAATTTTGTATATTTCTAACCCCAAGCACATGTGCTCTGCCTAATAAGTATCCTAAACCCCATGTCTTTGGATCGCAATCGACAAGAACCACCACATCTCCACCAGTGTACTTAGTACAGGGAGCTCCGTGGGTTAATTTCCCATTATAGTACAAGGAGACGTGGAACTTCCAATTATAATCCATTATACCTACATTAAAACATTTATCCCTCAAAATTTAATGTAGAAACATAGAAGAAAATACTATGCAAACCATAAATATAAGGATGTGTTAATCACTTTTTTTAAGATGTTTTGATAATGCAAGTTAGGAGAACAGACGGCATAAATAACAATCAACTAAATGCACAAGACACCCATTATCCATCAAAGAGATTCATCCACAACATCCAACGACAGACTGACACCCACAGCCGTAAAAGCCTCATGAATCCGATAAACTTAGTAAGCAAATTAATTTACTAATTGAACTCATACCGCTAGTTTTAGCAAGGAAATCCACAGCCAAAAACTCAATTGCATAATACCACGCCCTAGACAATCACTAGAATACAAAATCCATATCTGCTTTTATTTAAATGAAAGTTAACTTTGGTGGACCTTATCGTTTTTCCTCTTCCCTACTTGTTTGGTTATGATTATGAAAATAACTTGAAATACCCAATGAGCTACTGATCAACTAGCACACAATTACAACACAGGTACAAGAAACAACATGTTTATTGTAGGAGAGGTATATAGACATGAACCTGCAAAGGAGGAATGTTGTCAAGGAAGCAGCGACGTCGAGCGACAAGGAACTAGCGACGTCGAGCAGCAAGGAAGAAGTGACGTCGAGCAGCAAGGACGGAGCAGCGAGCGCCGCAGGGATGACGACGAGCAGCGAAGATTTGTCGAAGAGGAGAAAGGGGAAAATGTGATTTTAGGGATTTATGTTTTCTGTCTAAGAGGAAAAGGAGGGAAATGTGTTTTTAGGGATTTAGACGGAGGAAAATGGAGCGAAATTGGTTGTTCTTAACGGAGTTAAGGAAAGCTGTTGAAAAGTGAGTGGCACGGTGGTTTTATTGTCTAACGGACATAACGCTGGTGCAATTTTGTCTAACGGAGATTTCTTGGTGGTCCGATTGGTCACGGCGATAGTCTGGTGGTCCGATTGTCCACCGGAGTATCTCCTAGGTGCCAATCTGTCGTTTTCCTTAGTTAATTTAAGTAACTATTTTCATCTAATGTCACGTGCGTGTACTTGTAATTAAATTCTACTAGAATAAATACAAAAATACTACGCTATTCAGTAGCAGCGCATATATTTTGTTGTTTTCCTCCTTGTCGCACCCCTTTTTGGATTTTTCCTAATGCGACGCGAGATTAATCGGGTAGCAACAGTCCTCATGCAATTGATTCTTTTGCAACCAGTACTTAGTGGGGTCTTTCAATTTCAGCCCCATCTATAGTTACCGATGAGATCTGTACTGCATGCGACTTCAACCGCCCAGGCAAAAATTCTCTCCTTAATCTTGAATGGGTTTGGCGTGGAGAAATATTCATGGCAAAGAGAAGGTTCATTTTCTATCTCCTTTTCTTTCTGTGGTTTTTTTCCTGGGACATCAGCAGCCTGGTTGTTACTAATTGTTCATATCAAACACAAAAATAGTTAGGTCTGTTCAAGATATTCAACATTCACACCAGCAATAAAGAAACCTTAAATTTTAGTTTTAACATATGAAGCACTTGCAACATTCTAAACTTGTAAAATTTTATGAAAGTGTGGAAGCCTAGCCACACTTGAGGGGAAAACATGTAAAAAAAATAATATAATAACTAGACACGAGAACCGGACTTGTTTACAGTTTCGACTTTCAATTTAAAGGAATTGAATTCTTCCCTTTTGTCCACACCAAAGAGTGTAAAATGTCAAAGGGTTTATCGATTTGAACCTCTTTAGTTTCTCGTTTTGAAGGATCACTGATGAAGAGTCGACTCCTCATGCTGTAAGATCGACTAACCAATTTATTCCTCCAGAATCCCAACGGCATGTCACCACAACCCCAATCAATGACAAATAATTTAGTCCAAGATTGGGTCACTCCAAATTCAAGCAGCGCCCATATGTCGAATTCTTTAAAGTTGTGTGTTTCAGGATCGTAATTCCTATTTATTATAAACATTGACCCTTCCTTCAACTTGCAAATTTCTTGGATGGAGGACCGGTGAGGATGGTGCGGAATGGAGATTATGTTGAAAACTTCACCAGACATGTCAAAAGACACAATCACGTTTGAAGCACCCCAATAGAATGTCCCGTCCCTGTAGCTGCGGGAATAAACACTACTAGGTCCATAAGGGCCGTCGGGCATATTTGGTTCGGCTACTTTGCGCCAGCAATTGTTGCCGCTGCCCAGGCTATACACATACGCTACACAATCCCACCGGTAGCGCAGAATCTGAACAATCTTGTAATCCTTCCTCTTCTCATCAAACCCAAACCCAAGCGTTAGGAATGTAAACATTGAAGACACATTTGAGATCGCAGGTACGATCTTTGTTTCACCGGTTGTGAGGTTCCACACGCAAATATCCTTTCCACAGCCGTTATTAACGCAAACCAAATCATCACAAGAGGGAGTTAGAACAGCACTATTAAATAGACCTGGAACCGCTCCGCGCGGGAACACTTGAAGCGGGGTGGCCATGAGGGTTTCATGCGAAACCACCGAGTAGTACTGCCGTTCCCGGTCAAGCACGAGGAGGAGATCGTGCTCATTCTCAGCATCAAAGAAAGTCAGATTCTTGTAAATGAAATGTGGGTCGGAAAGGGAAGCACACCATGATTTTGAAACGCATCGAAATCGTACGGTCGATTTGATGGGCAGTCTTAACCAGATATTCAGCATCAACGCTTCTGGGAGGAAGAAATCAGACATGATGGATCCACCAAATCAATCCCCAAATTGGTTGGAGCTGTTTGTTTCTGCAATAAACATCAGATAGAATAATGAAAACAATATTGTAACTGGAAATCAATCCCCAAATTGGAGTTTCCTTTCTTTATCATCAATTTCCGCACTGTAACGCTAGGTAAAATTGAACAGAAAGGAGAAAGGCAGATAATCTAAATCGGTAACCGGAAACAACGGATCGAAACCAAGGTGCCATTTTTGTTTTGTAATCTAAAATGGAAAAAACAAAAAATTGCAGAGAACATACCTGCTTAAATTGTCTGCAAATCTTTTTCTCGATTCACCCCATTTTTCTTTCTTCTAATCAAATTGGAGTGTTGTTGTCCTCAGCGCAGGTACCAGTTTTATAGTGGGACAATCGATCTGCTAGAGTTGGAATTATGATTGGATTGGTAGAAGTTAATTTAGAATTAAATTAGATTAAGAAGTCTAATTCAAGTTGGATTGGAATTTCTAAATTGTACTCGAAAGAAGAATTTGCTACACGTACGCTACAAAACCCACCGGTATCAGACTGTGGATGGTGGGGTCCACTCCGGAGAGTGTCCTCGGGGTGGGCATTCGGGTATTTCGGAAATATCCGAATTAAAAATTTCGTATATCGGGATTCCGAATTTGCAAAAATCCTTCCCGAACCTGAATTTGGTTTTTTGCTACCCGAACCCGAATTTCCGAAATTTGAAATTCGGAACCGAATTCAAAAACCTGCCTGCTGAAATTTAAATCCATTTTATCCGGCAACCAATACTACCAACAAGCATTACCAAACATCCAACACTCTATGTTCAATTCAACATACAAATTAGACATAAATTAGAATCCACTACTGCCAAGCAACAACAACAATCCAGCATCCAACATCCAAATTAAACATACCAATTAAAATCCACAACTGCCAAGAAAAAAACCTCATAATTGTCGCCGCAATTCGTCCCAGTTTCACCTCCACCGCGACCACCATCTTTGTAGCCGCTTCCTTCGCTCACGCCGCCAACCTTAGAAACCCTCAGATCTGATGGAAGATTGATGGACGAACAGATCTGATCGTTTGGTGGCGGTTTTCGTTGATGACGATGATGAACGGTGATGGGGATTGAGATTGAGATAGGGTGATTTTGGTTGGGAGATTGTGGAGGTTCGAGGAGTGAGAGGAGATTGTGGGTGTGGGAGATTGATGATGAAAGAGAGAAGAGATTGTGGGTGTGGGAGTTGATGATGAACGGTGATGAGAGAAGAGATTGTGGCCTGTGGGTGTGGGAGATTGAAATAAATAGGTAGTAATTTGGTACTACCACATAAAACGACGTCGTTTTATGTGGTAGTAATTTCGGAAATTCGGGTATCCGAATTTTTCCAAATGGATCCCGTACCGAACCCGAACCCGAATTTTCTGATACCCGAAATAACCGAACCGAATTTCAAAAAATTCGGGTCGGAAAATTTGGAATTCGGGTATTTCGGAAATGTGCCCACCCCTCCTCATTCCCTCGCCCCGCCACGCCTACATGGCGCGTGGAATACTGCACCTCATCTATCCCGTGCTTGTAATGTCCTTTATTTTTTATTTTATTTTATTTATTAGAAAAGGTAGTGCAACCCTAAAGTGATCAGTCATTTTCGACTTGATTCAATCAAAATCATGCGTTGGTCATAATTTTTTTTTGGATAATTAGATAAATCTACGCTATAATGTTTTGTTTTGCAAGTACTTAGAAGAAATATTCGATAATTAAAAATAAATTATTTATCATCATCGATCATTAAGATCGATATATAAATTGATATACAAATCAAAAAAGTTAGGTGTGGTGTTGTTCAACAATATATAACATGATATGTAAACGAAAGAGGTTACAGGTGGCTTTTGGATGTCACCATCCATCCACAAAACCCTATAAATAGATGCAATTTGTGATGGTACAATCACTCAAACACAAGCTCACAATCACACTCACACAAGCTCAACAATCACTCAAGCACAAACTCACACTCACACAAGCTCAACAATCACTCAAACACGACTCATACTCACACTCACACAAGCTCAACAATCACTCAAACACAAGCTCATGGTAGAGAATAAAAGATGAGTGGATTAGCAAGAACAGTAGCTGGAAAAATTTAGTGGAGAAAATTTCAGTCTGCAAAAGTCAATTTCAGACTTTTACAGAACGGAGTATGTTGTTTGGTAAATGTTTGTTAAAAGTTATGTGGGCAAATCAGAAGTTGTTTTTGGTGTTTGGTAAAAACTGTTTTAAAACTATAGTTGGAATGTAAAATGACCATAAAGGGCATAATTCATTTCAAGTGTTAGAAATAATTTTTTTAGTATCTTTATATATGCTTTTAATCAATTTATTTATAATCAAACATCTACCACCTAATATTTATCAATTTATTTATAATCAAACATCTAAAAATATAAGTTATTAATACCATGGTTTACAGCATCATATTAATTTTTTTGCAAACTCTATATAGATATTTTTAATCAATATATTTCGGTAAAAAAATAATTAACATTTTATTTATAATAAAAAATTATGCTACAATTTTGTTCCAACAACACTTTTTTTTAGTGAAATTCCTTCATTTTTCACTACATTTCAATTTATGTCAAGATTATTCGATCTTCTTTGTCATTTTAAATTATACGAATAACATTTTAAATTAATATATAGTCATTTTAATCTTTATATATTTTATATCATAAAATGTAAAGAAAAATCGCGTAATAAATTGAAATGTAGTGAAAAATGAAGGAATTTCATTTTTCACATGACGCCTCGCCCTGGCTGAAAAAATGAAATTCCTTCATTTTTCACTACATTTCAATTTATTACGCGATTTTTCAACAACCTTTTTTTTAATGAATAAATAAATGTTATTTTGGCCCATTTGGCTTGCAGTCGGGTTTGAATCCGGGCTCTTCAATTTTTACCCATTTTTTCTCCGTATTTTAAGTATTTTTTCGTTCAATTTTTTTGGGTTCTGAACAAAATTTCTCGAACCGTAGATCGAACATTTCCGTCCATTGTCACATTTTACATTTTTGACGCGTATCATTTCGTTTATTTCATTTTAAAACTATGGTTGAAATGTAAAATGACCATAAAGGACACAATTCATTTCAAGCATTATAATTAATATTTTTTTAATATTTAAGTAGATTATTTAAATCAATTTATTTTTTTATATAAATAATTAACATTTTATTTATAACAAGAGTTAAAACTTCATTAAAAGAAAAAAAAGTTAAATATTGAGCACTTTTTAAAATTCTTATATATATAAATCAGTTTTATTATATCTAAAATTAAA
Organism: Viola odorata; assembly: GCA_963691705.1. Classification (NCBI taxonomy): domain Eukaryota; kingdom Viridiplantae; phylum Streptophyta; class Magnoliopsida; order Malpighiales; family Violaceae; genus Viola; species Viola odorata. The sequence goes on from OY829544.1 coordinate 58,626,433, forward strand.
CAAAAAGAAACTATATCTACAATTCAACATTGTTTTTGATAAATTAAAGATGCTATTGTAATACACAACAATTTCTGGCTCAATTTATAGTTTTTTAGTATCAAACTTTTTTTAATTTCTTATCGTCATCCACACCAAAGTTACTCAATTTTATAACTTTTTTTTCTAAGAAATAAAATGTAAACTTTAAGATTTGAACTTAACTTCATTCAGGAAAAAAAATAACTCTCATGATTTGCATCTATCGGAAATACCGCTGAATTACAATTTCCGAAGAATTCTACCGCGACAAAACTCATGACCTGCAAAGTGTATAATGAAAAGGCATTGACCATTGGACCTAACGTAAATCTCATTAGAGTAACACAGTTTTGTGCATCATACTTGCCAAGTTCCAAACAAGCAAAACTGACATCAAAATACAATACAAATGAATATAAATGGAGGATAATGCACAACATCCAAGTTGTCTTTGAATCATTCATCAGACAAATGTCATGGCATACAAAGCATCGGTCGCAGTTTAAAACAGCTAAGCTACTATATATATTTCTTCTGTACTGCACTGTCTAATTTACCTATTTGTATAACCAATAGATGTGTTACACATACAACAACAATGATCCAACAAACAATCGTTCAGGCAAAAATAGAACCCCTCTATAGCTTTCAACTCCGATATTGCAGCAGGAATTGGAATTCAGTTTACCTCCTAATCACCCGTCTTATTTCTAGTTTGGCAAAGTAGCCTTTCAGCTATGTCGCACCAAACCATTTGTGTTGACACAAATCTGCAACCAGGAGAGCAGTGACGGATTCAGGAATTATTTCCGGGGGGGGGGGGGGGGGGGCGGGGGTTCGGGGGTAGCGCCCCCGAATTTTTTTTTGAGTATTTTAAAGAGAAAGCAAGCGAGCTGAACGAAAAATTGAACAAAAATTTAAATAAACTTAACAAAAAGATAAATAAGAAGACAATATAGAAAAAAATTAATTATACATTAGAATTCATACAATATACATACTTCTTACAATTGTTCTCTACGAGTTTTCATTTTTTGAAATTTCAACAAAGTAATCAAACAATCATTTAACATATCATCTTCCATACGGTTCCGCAGTCGATTCTTCACAATGCTCATATGAGAAAAAGTCCTTCCCACTGTCGCAGTTGCAACCGGTAAAATCAAAGCTAGCTTCAAGAGTAAATACACCAATGGATAGACAGTATGCTTTCTTCTTTCAACTAACTTTTCGGAAAGATCATTAATCCCTTTCAAATTTGAAAATCCAACATCCAATCGCATATCCAAAATATAATTCTCAAGTTGATTATCAAGAGCAAGAACATCAATTGTAGAAAACTCATTAGGATAAAATTGAGTCAATTGAAGCAATTTCTCCTTATTGAAAGCAACAAAGGAGTCTCTTGGATTTAAGCACCCCACACAAATGAGTAATTCAGTATTCCTCTCATCAAATCGATTATTGAGCTCATGAAGTTGCATATCAATGACTTGATAAAATAAATCAACTTGATAATGATGTAGATTGGAAATTTGCTCACCTTTCCGCCTTGGTCTACCTTGGGTAACAAACATATCACTCATAGTTGGAAGATTTATATTATGTTTGCCACAAAATCCAAATACTTCATTAAGTAATAACATCCAACCTTCATCCCTCATTGACTGTAGTCTCAACTTGGATACTTTGAGTAAATCTAAAGCATTTACTATGTCTTGATCTTGTCTTTGAAGTGCTTGAGAGAATTCATTAGTAATTCCTAATATATTCTTCATCAAATGCAAACAAAATATAAAGTCAAAACATTGTACCGTATTCAATAATGCACATGCTTAAATTTTAGGTCGCATACCTGGATCAGCAGGAAGATTTTTCAAATCAACTTCTAAAAATCTCTTAGACTTCTTCGCAAGTCGTTCTTCACTTTCATTTAGACCAACATTTGATGATATCGATGGTGCTTGAGCAGATGGTTTAATCAAATATTTATCCATATCTATAAAAAAAATTAATACAGTTAGCATATATTAATTTAGTGTGAATATGGTTGTCTTGAATTTCATTTTAATAAAGAAACAAAATGTCTACATATGGTTGTCTTGAATTTCATTTTAATAAACATAACAAAATATCCATAAGCTAATAAAGCATTATTGTCTAGGGATTTGGTCTGCAGTACAAAAAGAGGCGTAGGGATTTGGCAGAGGCAGGGATTTGATTTGGTAAAGGAGAATGGGCTTAGTAAAAAAAAATTTGGATTGGGCCTGGGTAGGCAGTAGCCTACCCTTGTCCCTTAATAGATCCGTCATTGCAGGAGAGGATGACAATTCATAAGGAATACTGAGGGGACGAATCTCATAAGGAAACGTTTGAGATAAGAGTAGTGCAATTAAACCAGGGATATGTACCAGTATTGTTTTTCCAAACCAGGGATTCAAGACAACAAGGATGTTAAGCTGGTGTATAAAAGTAGACTATACATATAGTTTAGCGCAAAAAACTTGTAGCAAAATGCAAAATACGATTCAGCCAGGAAATCAAAGTATCAAACAGCTTTGGCAGACCAAAACTAACAACAAATGCAAAATCTCCATGACCTCAAGGCAACAAAATATCAGCAGTATACTTATATGTCAGTGCTACAGGTAACCCCAATCATACAAGGATATGAAAATCTAATCCGGCAAGAGGAAAAAAAATGCATAAACACATAGAAGAAGTGCAAGGAATTCGGAGTTGAAGTTAAATGTTTCCAAATCATGAAATCACACAAAGCTTATAAACTAGAAACATACTTTCTGTTGCAATCAGGGCGGCAAGATAAGTCAACTGTCCTGATGGGTGCCGAAACCAACAAAAATAAATCATACAATTCACCATGCACAATTAATTAAAACTGTAGCAAGTGGTAAAAGGATCGAGCCATAGAGATTTCATGACTAAAATTAATACTTATTAAATGACCAAAATTGTAACAGTGGTAAAAACCAATGAGTAGGGTTTTGTGTTGCAATTAAATTAATAAATAGAGAGATTAAAAACAGTAAACAAGTAGTGATTAGAAGAACTCAGATGATGACTAATTCCCGGTAAAGACTCAATCTAGACCATGATTCAAATAGTTTATCATCGATGCAAAAATATTCAAAACCAATTCTATAGAAAGGCTATAGAGACCAGCGGTACTCTGAGCCTCCTGCTCTCCTCCTACTCAAGATTCCTAAGGCAGTACTCCTACTAGGATCCCTAACCGTTCAATAACTTTAAGGCGGTACTCCTAATAAAGTTTAATTGAAGGGTTGATTAAACACGGGGAGAGACCTTTCTCGATCTAGAAGAGAATTTCTTCTACTCCTATAAACCGGATTCTACCCTTTTCTAATTAGCTCTTACACTAATTAGTTACCTACAGCTTCCTATCAACGATGTAGAATCCAACGTTTCTAAGAAAGCTGTAATCATTCATATTTAAAATCAAGTTAGCTACTCTTAATCAAAACATGAATAAATTGACATTTAATTAAAAAGGGTAAAAATATGGAATCGAAATTTATAAAACTCAGTTTGATCTCACAACATATCAGACCATGATCCTAGAGTCTTTACCAAGAATAAATGAATTAGCTAGAACAAGACATAATTAAACCAAACACTTATTATGCATGAATTAATTAAATCAAAGAAAGAAGAAGAAATAAAATAGATAGAATAAGAACAGTAGCCGTCAAAACCAAAAATTCAAAATGGAAGAAGAGATAGCTCCCTTTTCTTTCCAGCTAGGTTATTAAAACAAAATCCTAGTCCAACTATAATCCTATAAAATAGGATTCAATTAATTATTCAAAATAAATGGTCTTAAAATCCTAGAAAGGGAATTATAATAAAAGTCTACAAAATGGAGTGTGCGTCTCTCTGCATGGCAGGCCCAAGCCCATTGACTTTTAATTACTTTGCTGGTATTATTCCTTGGCTTGTAGCAATTGTCCAGTATGATCATCACAAAATCAAGAGGGAGGTGTTGCATTCTTTTCTGTCTTCCACCGAACTTCAAGCTTTGTACCGATTTTCAGGACCTTTTTAATATTTAGGCTTTGTAGCCTACTCTCTGCAAAAAGAGGTGAAAAGTGCACACAATCAATGGAATCACCATCCAAAATAGCAGGAAAAAATGGTGATAAATTCAGCATATTAGCACTTAATCATGTCCATATTTGCCAAGCTAATTGTCCAGAAGAGAGTGTTAAACATGCATAAAATGGCCAACCTGCTCCATATTTTTTATTTAAAAAGAGAAGGGAGAAAAAAAAGAAGTTATTATGAGCCAATGGAGCCAATGGACATCAACACATTGAGAATAGAGAACTAATACCAATCTCAGCATTATATCCACTGAGGGCAAAGCTACCGATGCAAGCAGTTCCAAACCCTATCAACCACTCCTTTGTTGAATCCCCAAACCTCAAGGCTGTAGATTTTACACCCACTTTTAAATCATCCTCCTTGTCCTAAAGCATTGACATGAAGGCATTTTGAACTACATAAATATATACTTCAATAATTACAAACACATGTACTATGCGAAAGGAACTTGGAAAAGTAGCAGCCAGATGTAAAGAAATAGGCCAAAGAGAAAGTACTGAGGCACGCATCCTTTTATAAGGTAAGAAGTTAAACCCAAAAGAGATTCTAAACCATCTTGTTGGCAGGGAAAAAGAGCAATCAGCATTATATCCTAATTTTCAACTGTTTTGCACAATTCATCAATCAATTGAAAAAAAAGTATACAAATTTCAAACATTTTCTTCCCAGGCAACGAACACATACGTACATAAATGAGATAATCAATAACTACAGCAGTAGAAGAACAAAAGCATAAGCGCAGGAAATAGAAACCCTAGAGTGACTCAGCAAGAGTTATGAAAAACTCATCTGAGAAGATGATTAGATCAAAGAAAATCAGAAAATCAGAAGGATAGTTGAGGAAAAATGGGTTTACCATTGCAAGTTAGATGCGGAGAAGCAGAAAGTGTGGAGGTCTTTCTCTATGTGTTGAAGAAGAAGAGAGCGGCGACGAAGAGGGTGAGAGGCGGAGGGCGAGGGCGAGACAGATCCGGAGGGTGAGAGGCAGAGGGCGAGAACGGACGGACAACGATGAAACGAGGAGAGGAGAGCTAGAGCGAGAGAGTGAGAGAGCGAGAGCGGAGCGTGTAGAGAGAGAGAGATTGGTATAATGATATTTTTTATACCTGGTATGAATGGTAATTTTAACAGCTTTGATAGAGTTTTTTGTCCACTTAAAACTTTGACCTCCTTCTCGTGTTTTCATCCAAACCAAAGGTTTGGGTGCTGGAGCATTTTGCTCCAGTGACAAAACCCTTGTTTTGTTTTGTTTTGAAACCCAACTTCTTAACCCAACTGGAGCATGTTCTCTTAAGAAGTTGGGTTTGAAAGGTGGTTACCAAACACCAAGTGAAGCTTTTTGGTTTTGGAAACCACCTTCCTGTGGCAGAACCTGAATGCCAAACGGCAACTAAGAGCGTAATTCAGAGAAAAACCTCAGAGTATCCAATAGTAATGCACTAGTGCGACTCAACTTAGTAACGCATCGGCGCATAACTGGGTTTGATAATTTTCAAACTTTTTTTTTATTTTTTTTTTCAGATTTAATTTGAATCACCTCTTATTTTCATCGTCGTGGTCATCCTTTTACCCATAGTTTTTCGAACCGTACCGGACAGCGAACCGGAAATGAAAATTTCACGGTTTGACTGGGTTCAACCCAAAAAAACCAGATTGAGCCATTGGATCATTTTGAACCGGACACACATTGAACTGTTTAATCTTAGATAATTTAACCAGAACTGATTTTTAAATTTTGATGGGTTGGTCCATGCATGTAATGGGACGGCCCATCAAATTTTCAAAAATAAAAATAAAAAAATAACCAAAACCAAAACGGTGCCGTTTTGGGCTAGCTCATAAAATTTTCTAATTTTTATTAATAATAAAATATAAAAAATTAAAACGGAGTCGTTTTGGATTTTGGGTTCAAAACGGCATCGTTTTGTATTGAACCAGTCGGGTTGTTATCGAACCGGTCGGTTCGTCGGTTGTTAAAAAATCGGACGGTTTAGCCGGTCCAACCCGGTTCACATGTATTTCCGAGCCGATATCTGAATTGGATCGGAAAGCTCAAAAAATCCGGTTAAACTGATCTGACTGGCCAGTCCGGTCCGGTTCCAAAAACACTGCTTTTACCTTTTAAAAAATAAAGAATTAAATACTAGAAAAGTTAAAAAAATATAGAAATCATGATTATTCGGGCATGAAAAGAGACCTAGATATCAGGTTGTAATTTAAAAGAAAAACATTTAAAAAATTATAAAATTTATATTGCAAATTTTAATGCTTAGAAGCGAACTAGAAAATTTGATAAACTTCAGGGTTTTTTCTTTTCTTTGGACAACGGTAAAGGATTTCGATGATGTTAAAATTAAACTGAGAAAATGGACAAATAAATGGGTTGATTGTCTAATTATAATAGAATTTTGTACCCCGCGTTGCGGGTCTGAAGATAATAATGCTGAAAAAAATTCACTCCACGATGCAAGCGAGTTAATTTTTTTCAATTTAATGATTAAAAAAAATCCATGGGAAAGTTGGTCGATAGCTTCATGCCGTCGATATATGTCGTGTTAGCTTATATACCCACACTTAAACAAGAAGAATGGGGTATTTGTGTGAGAATTACTTGGACCAAATTTATAATTAAGGAAGAAAAATAGGATTTTATGAATGCAAAGGCTCGATTGGAATTTGGAATTTTTTTATGATCACACAACCTAAACTGACCATTAAGCAAAAAGTGGGAAGAAAGAATAATTATGTAGGGTTTAGTTGGACACAATTTATAGACATGAAAAAAAAGAAATGCTGAGATTTAATTGAAAATTTAGAAACATAAGGATTAAATTAATTATTAAATAATTATTTCAGAGGAAAATAAAGTAGAATATAAGAAGAAAATTACAAACACACGTCAAGAAATATGAGATTTCATAAATTTAAGAGTTTGATTAGAATTTTTTATGAATAGGGGACTAAATTAATCATTAATTAATTATTTTAGAGAAGAAAAAGTAAAAAAGAAAACTACACACAAAAATATAAAATTCAATAAATGCATGAGATTGATTGAATTTATTTTACGTATACGAGGATTAAGTTAATTTTTAAGTAATTGTTTTACATCACAAAGAAGTAAAAAAACAACAAAAAGTTTTGTCCCCTAGACTGCTTTGGCATGAGACTGATTTTTACGTCATTCTAATGTAGAAATAGCCATTTGGGCATGAAAGCTTTTGTGATTTCTACCCGCCTTGGATGAATATGTAGACTAGGCGTGGGCCGGGCAGCCCGATTAGCTGTCCGGTTTGGTTTGACATGAGCTTATAGAAAGCTCAAATCCGACATGGCTTGACTCGATCTCGAGCTCTAACTTTAGCTTAGTTTTAGCCTAAATATTTATCCTGACTTCATCCGATTACTATTAAGAAGTTCAACTCAAGTGGGAAAGAGTCAATCGAGATGAAGGGATGAACACGATTGGAAAATAGACGAAGAAAGTATGTCGACTTTGAAATAGATGAAGAGATTGGTTGTTGAGAATGAAATCTTATCTGAAGAGTAAGGTCTTCTGCTGGGGAGAAGAAGAATCTATCGGCTAGGTTTTGTGTATCTATAAAATTAAAAAAGAAAATTGTCGCTTCAGTGTAGCAACTCCAATAATGCATGATTTCTACAGTTATGACAATAAAACTAAGGTTTAGAAGGAATTTTTTCTTAATTAAAAAAAAAGTTATATAATCACTTTTTCTTTAATTAAAAATGCCTAAATTCGTGGTAGCTCGACAATAGTTTGACCCTAACCTAATGAATATTGTATCGGGCTTCAGTGTTATCAAAACTTTCATATAAAACATAACTTCATCTTTTGTCCTACCATCACGTTGTTCTTGTCTATGCTCCTATGGACCTAGGTTTAGAACTGGGCTGGTCTTAAACTGTACTTTCCTGGGCTTTGTTTGAGATTGCAGCTGCTTTATTGGGCTGGCCTGTCTTCGGCTTGGGCTTGTGTATTCCAGTTTTCCATCCAATGAAACTTCTCTTACACTATGTTTGGTTGGAAGGAAAATAGGAAGGAAGAAAAATGGGAGAAAAATTAATATTTTTCATTGTTTGGTTGAGCAAGGAAAATAGGAGGGAAGGAAAATCATTTTCCACTCTTTTTCCTCCTCCTCCTTTTTCCACCCATTTTCTTTCCTCTCATTTTTCTTCCTTCCAACCAAACACATAGTGTTCGAATCCTGTTTGATAGACAGAGAAAGCGGAACAGTGGACACAGTGGTTAGCCTTTATGAGTTTCGATGGAGGTGCAGAGTTTGGGCCCATGCTGAGTCAGCTTTGATTGGACTCGAACTTATTGGAATATCTTTTCCAGTCCTTTTTTTTTGCTGATCTGGGCCTTTCGAGTTCCATCCATGTCAAGTCATCCTTAAAAAAAATTAAAATTGATCAAAATATATATAGGAGAAAATCCATTTGATTTCAATTAGATCTAATAAATATTTAGGGAATTAGAATTTTTATTGATACTTTAACACCAATAGATAAATACTCCCTCTGTTTTCGAATAATAGTCATTGGCTACTATTTATGAATGCGTTTCGAGGAAGCCGAATGACTCACTATTTGACCCAAAAAGTTCCGTACTTTTTCTCGGACGTAACGTACGTTAGAAAAAAAATACGAATTTTTTTGAGGTCAAATAGTGAGTCATTCGACTTCCTCGAAACGCGTACATAAACAGTAAAGTGTCAATTATTCGAAAACGAAGGGAGTAATAAATTAAACGCATGTACCTTTCGACGGTTTTAGAAATTCAATAAAAGTACGTGTTTTCGAATAAACTTCAGTAGTTTTATTTTTATTTTTATGATTTAATAGAAGTTGTACTTTTGCCACTTGCAACCGTCATTTCAAACCTTATAACTTAGTGAGAATATACATTGTACTCAAGGACGGATCCGGGGGGCACCGTGGGCTAATGGGAAAAAAAAATTAGTATACAGCCCAGCCCAAATCTCTAATCTAACCCACCCCAAATTAATTGCCTTATTGAGTAAATTGATACCCAATCTGTTGTTAAATAATTAGTGCTACATCTCTAGATTAATTACATATCCTCAATTTCACAAATCGATTAACGGTTTACTCCAATCTTGCATTTTAAATTAATTAGCCAAAGTTTCGTATTTTTAAAATTAAATTTTGGTCGTCCATCAATCGAATATTTCGTACGAATGGGTGAATCGGCGATTGATTTTAAAATATTTTAGTCGACTCCGTTTTTTATTTTGTGGTTGTTGGTCGGGATCAAATATTTTAGCCTTAATATTTGTTTTTGTAGATATGGACAAATATTTGATTAAACCATCTACTCAAGCACCATCAAATGTTGGTCCAAATGTTGGTAGACCAAGCCGGAAAGGTGAGCAAATTTCCAATCTACATCATTATCAAGTTGATTTATTTTATCAAGTCATTGATATGCAACTTCATGAGCTTAATAATCGATTTGATGAGAGGAATAGCGAATTACTCCTTTGTTGCTTTCAATAAGGAGAAATTGCTTCAATTGACTCAATTTTATCAAGTTATCTAAATATTTGTTATTTAGTGACGGATACAAATACTCTTAAGCATTTGTTCAATTTTTCGTTCAGCTCGTTTGGTTTCCCTTTAAAATACCCTAAAAAAAATTTTCGTTCAGCTCGTTTGGTTTCCCTTTAAAATACCCCAAAAAAAAATTTCGGGGAACCCCCGCCCCTCCTGAAAATCATTCCTGGATCCGTCCCTGATTGTACTGAGACTATTCTAAACCTATGCTAGTGTGCTACGAATTCTGCTTTATAAAATGGTCCTGACCCGACCCAACCAAAAGAGAAATGATTAAGAAGAATGGTCCCTTTGGATTCCACTAATCCTTATCCTTTGCTGTTCTTTGCAATCTTTTTTGTTGTTTCATTAAAAGGAACAATGTGGTCACAAACTTGTAAAGTCTCTCGGTTGCACGACTCTGCTTGCTAGAGTACGGGAGGAGCAAGGCTTTGGAATCAAGTTCCTTGAGTTACACGTGGCAAACACTCATATCTTGCTCTTTTTCTCCAAAAATATTAAATAATTTCTGGATAAAATAGGAATGCAAGTTGTTTTACTATTATAGTAAAAATTATTTTACTATTTCTGATTACTTATGGTGTTCTGGAATCTGGATGCTGAGTCGCTGACTTGTGTCCATCAATGTCAGTCAAGTAACGCGTAACTTTGCTGTTTATCCACTGCAAGCAAAACTGCTATAAAAGATGCACGCGCGTATCACCACGCTCCCCAGTCCTTGCAAGTAATAAAGATGGCAACTTTTTCTTTTTGAGTAGTAAAATAAAGAAGGATCATGATGGAACTACTAAACTTTACTAATTCATTTGAATTTCTAAACTACCATTAGATGAATTATATATCTGTCTTAGGTTTTTTTCATTTTGGCGTGCATAATTGCATTATTTATTAAGGTGATTACAGGTGGTCTAATTATTTTGAGATTTATTCTACAATTATCTAGATACTAGTTACATACCCGTAACCCAGCGATTATTTTTCTAATTTTGATCTTACAATATAAAATGTTATATAATTAAAAAGTATTGTGAGTATACAATGACATACTTTTGGTAATTATATTATTACTCTTTATATATGAAATATAATTTTAATTAAAAATGATAATTTATAATAATACAAAAATAAATAAAATATAAAATATATTATTAATTTGTTTATTGCTATTTAGTATGAGTTAAATATTAACTATCGATCTACATAAACTATCAAGATATCATTAAATTTTAACATAACATGACATTTAAATATTTCTTGCAATGAGGTTAATTAGATAATTATGATGTAATGATACCTAAATTAATGAAGTTTTTTTTATTATAATAGATAAATGAATTGGTTGGGTATCTTATTTTAATTTTCATCCAAAAACTGATTTTAGGTTGAACTAGTAAAAAACCAGTGACTTATCCGGTTCAACCGATATTTTTTGATTGTTTTTATCTTCAAATTTCAAATCATGATAATTTTTTATCTGACTATTGGATTAATCTCATTTTTTTGGAAACATTTCTAATACAATTTAGATATCATAAAAATCGTTTAGACCGAGAAAAAATTCTTCAAATAACCTAAAACGGAGTCTGAGGTTTTGAATTAAAAACCATATATCCTTAATTTTGCCTTGTCTTTTAGGTTATAGATTATCATTGAGTTTATGGATTATCAAATTAAATTTTTATATTTTAATAATTAACACCTAATTGATTCTTTTTGCAAATCAAATAAAAATTTACATTAAAAAAAAATTAAATATATAAAAAATATATAATTTTATTAAATTAGTTGAATCTAAATTTTTTACTTTCTCGATTATAAACCTTTTGACTAAATGAAGCAGCTGAATAATGGGAGATACAATTGGAAGAAAGGTGTGGTGAGAAATTACGTCAATCTGTGCGGTCTTACAACGGACATCATCCGGTGGACCCCATCAAGTGACACGTGTGTGGCTTATCCTCATTGCAAACTGCAACCAAACTTTACAGACTGTGTTGCATTAAATGAAGCATGAACGCTCCAGTCCCACAGTAGCCTACAGAACCGGAATTCTTCCAAATTAAAAAACTCACTTTTCCCGGTCTCCTTTTGTTTTTGACGCTCATCCAATTTCTTTCTAAATCCTCCTTAAAAAGAACAAAAAACTCTGTTTAAACCATTAAAGTAGAATTTGGTCCCTAATATTCATAACTAATAAAGATAAATAAATACTAAAAGCTAATCAACAATGATTGATCCGTTTATTGATTAGATTGTTTCAACATTCTTAAATTTGATATTGAAAAAATATTATTAATTTTAATGTGCAATAGTGGCATGCCCTCTCTTTTCAATAATTTTGTATGAATTAAAACATAATTTTATAATAAGTATTTTTAAAAATATGTTACTAAAATAAGATATATACTTTTTAAGATTTCTTTATGGGTCTGTTCTCCCATCACAATATACTTTATCGATGAAATTAGTTAGTTCCAACTTGATCTGAATTTTAGATTTTTCACAAAAAAATCTCAAGTTTTTTTTTCATTCTATATGGCTTGTTGTCTTCAAGAGCGATATCAAGATCCTTCAAAGTCAACAAATCTATGACCGTGGTCTGCCACATTGCGAAATTATTTATTAGTCATCTTTCAAACCTAAACCGCTACCATTTATTAGAGAAATAAAATCTCACTAGTATCTTTTAATATAATGATACTACATATTTTGGGCAAAAACCCGCATATTTTCCCCAAAATGTCTCATTTCATTCGAAAATCTACCTCCTTTTATATTCATTTTGTTTTTCTTTTTTCTTTCTTGGTTAAAATACTATTAAAAACAGTGATCATTATTATTGACATTTTATTTTAAATTGAAGTAGTACTTTGCATCCTTTTCGCACGAGTGATGGAATGCACAACTAGCTAGTAGCGTCTATATTCTATAAGTATGAGATTATTAGTATAAGGTTTTAACTCTCCATTTATATAATTGGAGTGAAATGCGTGATATGATACAATATGAGAAGTTTTGAAATTAAATCAATTCGTTTAGCTTACTGATATGAGTAGCAAAATCAACACATGAACTCTACAAAAAAAACCCTACACGTAAGTGGTCGAGTTTATTATTTATATAAGTAGAGTGTAAATACTGAGTTAACATTTTAAAAGTAGTAGATGATTTCTCCATGAAAAAAATATTTCTCAATATGTTTTTTTTTTTAAATTTACACGACAAAATTTATACCACTTAAGTGAGTAGAATGTGAAAAGTGATTTAATATTTCAAGGGTAAAAATCGTTAAGTACTCTTGTAGTTCCATCTAAATAAGTATAAATTCGTTATCCAACAAAAAACAACTAAAAGCTATACATCTACTTTAGGTAGTTGAGGATCAACTCTAAAAAAATCCATTTTTGCATATTTAATCTCATTGATTGACTGATCTAAAATCTACTAAGAGTATTAAACTTTAAGATAACCTCTCTATAATATGAATTCTTTATCAAAAATGAAAAATTATATGCTACTTCCGGTTGAACACAATCTCATTCGAATCCATCCACTTGCAATTACAATTGATTCCGGTTGTTTGTTGTAATCCAATGAGTTGATCCCACTTGGATAGTCCCCCTTCAAACAAGGATCCCACGTGTGAGTGAGCTAATATCCTCACACGTTTGGCATTATCTCTCTCTCTCTCTCTCACACACACACACTGTAAAAATTGCAGCTTTTCCTTTCACTTTTATCTTCCCATTTGAGTGCAAGAATAAAGAGTCAGAGTCTTTCATTCAATACATCTCACTCATTATTTTTCCTCTTTTGTTAAAAAAGAAGAAGCAGCACTACAAATCTCTACCCCGCACTTAGCATTCTTGTAGCCCTTCTTGATACCCACAAAAACACACACCCAAAACTATACTGGACTACTTTAACGGCTACCACCAATCCATATATTGCCGTACAGTACAAATCCATCAATACGCAGAGAGACTGAGAACTACTGAGTTCTCCATTGTACGAGCCACTCATACCGTCTCTTCAATTCGTAGGGAGCAGAGAGAGAAAAGAAGAAGAAGAGAAAACTGATGGAAAATGGCGGGAACATTTTCAACACCACCAACCGTAACAGAAGCCAAACCGGAGGTTGGGACATATGGGAGCTCAACTCTTCAAGATTCGGTTGGGCCTGTAACACTAGTAACCCAACATCCACCACTTGTGCGCCGGAGGCAACCGCCATTTGCTCCTCCGTCTCCGCCGCCGCCTCCCCCTCCGCCCCCGGTTGCAGTCAAGCTCTCTTGTTCCCTCACCACACCAACTGGACCTACCACCAATCTCCCTACGCCGGAGATGGGTCCCACTACCACCCAGACCCTCACCTCATGTGCTTAAAGCTAGGGAAGCGGCACTACTTCGAGGATACGAGCGGTAGCGGCGGTGCTTATAATCCGGCGAGTGGGAGCAGCTACTGCGACCGACGTCATGACGTGGGAGCAGCTGGGGAGACGACCCTGATAATGGGGAAGAGAGGGAGGCCAGGCTACTACGGGGGAGTGGGACCCGCAACCACATCAACGGCGGTGGTGACGACGGTGCCGAGATGTCAGGTGGAGGGATGCCACGCGGCGTTGATAAACTCCAAAGACTACCACCGGAGGCATAAAGTGTGTGAGATGCACTCTAAGGCGCCTAAGGTGATGGTTCTAGGGGTAGAGCAGCGCTTCTGTCAGCAGTGCAGTAGGTAATTATAAATTACTACTCCATAATAACTCCAACCTGGTGGGCCCGCTCCTCTTAATTACTACTCTATATAATTATCCTATAATATCTTTTTTCCTAAACAGTTCCAGGATCTTTGGGATTTTTCTTTTTCTTCATATACTTAGCTCTTTCTCTTTGGACTTGTAAGTGTTTTTTTTTTTTTTTGGGTGTAAAAGTGATTTTATTGAGGATCAAAGCTATAAAATGAAATGGTTAAAATTTAGATTTTAATAATTGTTGATTTTTTTATAGAAAAAACTGATGCATAATTATATAGGAAAAATGTAGCCAAAGTGTACAAGGTCATTGCAGCCGTGACCCCCAAAAAAAGAAAGACCAACTAACTCCTTGACTGGTTATAATTTAGTGGTATTTCAACAAAAACGATAAAATTTTGAGTCCTCAGGCACTTCATCAACGTTATTGTATACAAAACTCTATTTATTTCAAAATAAAGCCGTTTAAAGTTTTTGTATATTGATTTAGAAAGTCATTTAGTAATCGAATTTTTTTTCTATAATCTTTTAGTAATTTTATTTGTACATAACTTGTCTGAGTTTAATTTGATTTCAAATTTAACATAAGACGTAATTAATGTAATGTATTTTCCTTATTTTTGTCACGGGCAAGCACAGGTTTCATATAGTTTCAGAATTTGACGAGTCGAAGAGGAGCTGCAGGAGGAGATTAGCAGGGCACAACGAGCGAAGAAGAAAACCCACTCATGATTCTAGTTCTTCCAACAGGACCTCTTCTCAAGGTACATCTTTTGTTTTTTTTATTCAATTTAACACACTTTTTTTATATTTCCTGTCAGGAAAGAGTTTATACTTTTCATCCTTGAAAACTCACTTCTATCGGATTTGATTTCAATTGTTGTTACCTAAACAAACACTTAATATTATTTTCTAATTCAAGAAAGTTTGATCTTTGTCGATCTAAGTTATTTATGAAACACACACATACGGATTTACTAGGAAGAATGTTGTACATTGCATTGCATGTCTACAAGAAAATTCATTAATTCTGCTAACATTTTGTATCAAATTCATTGATTCTTCATTGGTTGTCTTGCCAGTAGAAAATGTACTAGTAGAGATTCGAATTCAGGTTTAAATCTTCCCACTTCTAAAAAAAAAAAAAAATCATTGATTCTTGTTAGATCGGGGATGATGAGTTTGAAAAATAATTGCTGAAGTATAAGCTGATTTCAACCATTAGACGAACTTGACTTAATTACATCTTTGCCTTAATTTGTAGAAATTGTATGATCTGTGGAAGCAACTGAATGTGGGATCTAAAATTTTGATGTTAGTAGCAGATAAACCGATGGTCGACGACGTGAGGTTTCCATGCTTATCACCACCAACAGAACGTGCTCTCTCTCTTCTGTCATCCAAGTATGAGTCTTGGGTTTCTCCATCAGACCTCTCCTCAAGATCAAGCGCTGCATTACGTGAACTCATAGCCGAAAACCGCGCTGCCATCATCGCTAGACAGCTCGTCCTTGACCGCCAACAACCAATGGACACAGACGGTCAGGATCTTGCTCATGAGTCCCGTTCCATGTCCAATTCGCTCGCACCCAATCAACCTCAAACGTTGCCTGATCAATCACGTTGTTGGGACGACAGGCTCCGCGACGCAGGCACGCACATCACTTTGGACCTAATGCAAGCACCGAGTTCTGCATTCGGATTCATGTCATCAGGAAGAGGGAAAAATAAGGTAGAGGATGAAGAGTGTTCCAACTTATGGAACACATTAATTTGAAGGATCACATGTTGTTTAGACTTCTTTTTTAACCAACTAGGTAGTTTAGGCTCGAGAGACAATTTTTATATGCAATTTAATTGTATGTTTTAGATGTTGCTTATAAATTATTTTTGGTCATTTGAAATAGATAATATAACTTAATAGTATTTAAATATTATTTTAAAGTATTATAACCAATCATATAAATTGTTAACCATACTAATAATAATTATTAATTATAAAGCGATTTTACTATTTTTCTTACTTGATCGTTTTGAATAGTGGCTCATACTCGTATAATTTATCAAATTTCTTGTTCTTGAGTCTTGTTCCTTTCATTGTCTTTTTTTTGCCATCAGCTTCAATATGTTCATCAATGGGTTTAAATTTTATATCCCTCATCGTTTGTGTTTTCTCCTCCTCTTTAATGTCTTCGTCAATGAGTATTGGTGTGGACAAAATAATTACTTTCTCATTTTATTTTTTTTGTCTTTTCTTTTTCGTCTTGACTGATTTTTAGCTTGCTCTTGATGTGTGATGCGAATAATTAATTAATTGACATTTTTTGGCAAAAGGGTTGGAGATGAGGTAGGATGCACGTAGGTTAAACTAATCGATTCAAGTTTTTAATTAATGGACAATTTTCGAGAAAGAAAGATCAGTAAATTGTATAGGTTATAATGGACAAAAAATAGTAAATTGTCAGATAGAGGTAAATTGCAATTACAAGC
Organism: Viola odorata; assembly: GCA_963691705.1. Taxonomy (NCBI): domain Eukaryota; kingdom Viridiplantae; phylum Streptophyta; class Magnoliopsida; order Malpighiales; family Violaceae; genus Viola; species Viola odorata. The sequence continues at coordinate 58,643,436 of OY829544.1, forward strand.
GGATTGTAGTTTTTAACTAATTGACAATTAATGGACAAATTTCGACAAAAAAAATCAATAAATTAGAATTATTACAAATTAAGAGTGTAATAGACTTTTGAAAGAAAAATTAAAGGTATAATATATTTTAACAAAATAAGGCATTTCGTGTTTTTATATTGTATAGGTTAATGGCCCAGTAGTAGTTATCAATTGAATTCATTAGAGCATCAACTAGGCATTTTTTTTTAATAAACTGAAGAGATATTATTAAGCTGCCATTAGGGAAATGACAACAAAAAAAGGTGAAAAGAATGTACAGAAATCAACTCACAGCAGCTGAAGACAACAGCTTGAGCAACCCAGCAAAAGAAAGCTTACTAGCCAAACTAAGAAACTACCAGGCACAACCATCGACTACCCTCCCCCCTAACTACAGCTGCTAGAAGCAACCACAAGATGCAGGGGCCAGTCCCTAGCAAGGGACAAGCGAGGCTGAATGACAGCCCCAAACATACAACCACGTAGAAGACCTCTACATTTGGGCAGAAGAGTATGGGAAGGAGTGATCCATGCTCCGAAGCCAGCGCCTCCAAGTAGAGAAGATGACGTGCTGCAACTTCAGTAGACTGAACCTCTCTTTCCTGAACACAATATCATTTCGGTGCTTCCATGAACTCCAGAATATTGCCTGTAACAGCGTCTGCCACATGTCCAACGTCTGAGAGTGCTGCTCAGGAAACATTCCGCGCCAGCAGTGCCACAAGTCTCCCACATGCCTCGGGCGAATCCAAACAATCCCAGCCCAACGCGAGATGACATCCCACAGTAGGTCAATCTTACGGCAGTGTAGAAATAAGTGATGAGTACTCTCTGCATGTGAAGAACACATAGGACAAGTGTCTGCCTCAATAATGTTGCGCTCCCTGAGAAATTCCAGAGTTGCAATACGGTCTTGCAAGGTCAGCCACATAAAGAATTCCACCCGAAAAGGGATCATTCCCCGCCAGTAAGAGAGAAGGGTGTCATTTTTTAGATGGCCAAATCTAGTCTGTTCAATGACCTTGCAAAATGAGTTGACAAAAAACTCACCCGAACTTCCGAGCTTCCAACGTAACGAGCTAGCTCTGTTCGTTCTGTTAGGAATCAGCAGTGCCTCCTGCATATCATTAGCCTCATCCACCTCACACTCAAAGAGACCCCGCCTCCAAGGAATTTGCCAACGCTATTCCGAACCATGCCAACTCCCAAACTCCCGGACCACTCCCGTCTTGTTGCTGGTAATAGAATACAACCTTGGATGCTTGAGAGCTAACGGCACTAGGGCAGCCCAGGGGTCCCACCAAAATCTAACGGCTTCCCCAGACCCTACATTAAGCTGAACGTTAGAAGTCCAAGCTCCAAACAGAGAGGATGATCTCCCACAAACCCGAATGATGTCACACCAAATGGTAAAGAGATTCATACTATCCTGAACCCAGAGATCTCCCAGCGTGGAAATCTTATATTCTTTGCGCACAATATCTACCCATTTCTTATTCTCCCCCGCCAAGAGACCCCAAACCCATTTCAAAAGTAGAGCTTCGTTGCGAGTCTGCATACATCCCAAACCTAACCCTCCCAGGTCTTTTGGCCGAATAGAATTTGACCACTTCACCTTTGATAAGCCTTGACGGTGCTCGTCACCACTCCAAAGAAAGCGAGCCATTATTTGGTTACATTTTCGGATAATGCCCTTTGGCATACGGTAAAGTGACATATTGTAAACCGGAAGACTCGTTAAGACTGATTTTATTAAGGTTGTTCTCCCACCCACAGATAACAGGGACCCCTTCCACGTTGCTAGCTTCTTCTGAATTTTTGAAAGCAGGAAATCCCAACTAGAGAGTTTCTTCGGGTTCATCCCCACGAACGACCCGAGATACTTGAATGGCAAAACCTCATATTTACATCCTGCTCTCCGAGCCACTGTAGACCTCAAGTGTCTAAATACGTTTACACCCACTAAGGTACTCTTGAAGTAGTTGACCTTAAGACCTGAAAAAGCGTCAAACCAACGCAGAATCCCTTTTACACACTGGATTTCTTCTTCATCGTTATTTTTTTTTTTAATAAGCTGAGAAAGATTTTATTAATGCCATGAAGAAAATGGCAGAGAAGAGGGAGAAGAATATACACAACCAAACCCAGGCAGCCTCAATCTGCTACCCCAAGCAGCTAGCTACCCTCACCCCAACCCACACACGACACCACTGCAACAGACTACCACTAGAACCACTCTAGCCCCATCTATAAATCCACTCCGAAGACATACTCATTTGTTCCGACGTGTAAGGAAACATAGGATCAATACCGAGAAGCCAGTGATGCCAATGAGCAAACGCCACCTTCACTGCCCGCCTGTGACACGGGATTCCCTGCTGGAAAACTGACGCATTCCTTTGACGCTAGATTGACCACAGAACAGCTGCAAAGAGAGGCTGCCACATCTCCTGGACCTGCCTCGCTCGCACAACCATAAGAGACCCCCAAGATCGCCAAACCTCCTCAACATTCCTAGGCCTAGCCCAGCTGCAACCCGCCCAAAGGGAGATCTGGTCCCAGATTAAAGTGGCAAACTTACAGTGTAGAAATAAGTGGTGGACAGACTCGCTATGATCAGAGCACAATGGACAGATATTTCCTGACTGCTGGACTATTTGGCAGCGGCTAAGATAGTCACGAGTAGCTATGCGGCCTTGCATAACTAGCCACAAGAAGAAGCTAATGCGATATGACACTTTGATCTTCCAGCAGGAGTACAAAGTCTCATTCACAGCAGTGTGTAACTGAGCTTTCTCCAGGCCCTCTCTCCACGAATGAATAGAGTAGTCCCTCGATTTATCTAGCATCCACCCTACTTCAGACTTGCTGCCATTTTGACGAGGTAGAGGAATGCTGTCTCGCATTGTTCCCACGTCTGCTGCCTCCCACTCAAACAGACCCCGACGCCACGTCCACTCCCAAACCCAAACGCCCTCCTCCCACCTGCCAAAATCAAGCACCTTACCCATACGGTTACATGACAGAGAGTGAAGTCGAGGATACTTGACAGCCAACGGGACGTTATCCGCCCAAGTATCCCACCAGAATCTTACATCCTGACCACTCCCGACCCTAACCTGCACATGGTTGTGCCAAAAGTAAAACTTAGAAGATCCCCTCCCACATGAGCGAAAAATGTCACGCCAAATAGGGGACATCTTATTTGAGTCCCTCAACCAAAAATCACCAGTAGCGGAGAAGTCATATTCCCTCCGAACCAGGTCCACCCATATTTTCTGTTCACCCTTTAACACTCCCCATATCCACTTGAATAGATGAGCGGTGTTACGGGGGTGTAAACAACCTATCCCCAACCCTCCCCTCTCCATCGAGCGAGAGAGATTCTCCCAACTGACCTTAGCCAGCCCCCTCCCTTCCTCACTCCCACTCCACAGAAACCAACTCATAATGCTGGCACATCATCGAATTATCCCTTTTGGCATAAGGTAAATGGACATATTATAGACAGGTAAGCTATTTAACACTGCTTTAATAAGAGTTAGACTTCCTCCCATCGAAAGCAAGTTCCCTTTCTAAGTAACTAGTTTCTTCCGCATGATTTTCAGGAGGAAATCTCAACTAGATATTTTCCGCGGTTCTAATCCAACATAGGATCCCAAATAACTAAACGGTAACACCTCATACTTACATCCAGCTCTCCGAGTAGTGGTTTCCCCCGCCTGTCTACAAACGTTGATGCCCACCAGAGAGCTTTTGTGGTAATTCACCTTCAACCCTGAAAAAGCATCGAACCACCTAAGGATCCCCTTGACACATTGTATCTCCTACTCATCATTGTTCACAAACACGACGGTGTCATCTGCAAATTGCAAGTGCGAAATATTCCAACCTGTTAAGGGATTCCCGATACCTTTCATGAGGCCTTGATCAACCGCCCTATTAAATAGTAAATGTAGTCCTTCCGCGGCCATGTTAAATAGAAAGGGAGAAAGCGAACATCCCTGTCGCACGCCACGTCCCACCCCGAATTGCTCAGAAGGCGCTCCATTTATTAAGACCGAGACTCGGGCTGAAGCAAGACACTCCTTCACCCACCCACGCCACTTTACACTGAATCCCATGAATCCAAGGACGTCATCTAAATACCCCCACTCTATAGAGTCATACGCTTTCTCAAAATCTAATTTAAATAAATACCTTTGACGCCTGTTACTTTTAAGATAGTGCACAATCTCTTTAGCAGTCATCACACAGTCGAGCGTCTGCCGCCCCTTAATAAATCCATGCTGCACTTCACTAACTACAGAAGCTACTACCCTACTCAACCTCCTCGCAAGGACTTTAGAAACAATCTTATAGTAGCTACTCACCAGACTAATTGGTCTAAACTCCGTGAATTTCTTAGCTTGCTCAACCTTAGGAATCAACGTCAGGAATGAGGTGTTCGCCCCATATGGAAATCTCCCTGCCTGAAAGAAGCTGCACACTAGTCTGCTGAAATCTTCCCCGATGATGTCCCATGCGTTTTGAATAAACAACATAGACAACCCATCCAGCCCCGGGGATTTATCCTTTCCACAGCTAAGAACAGCTTCCCAGATCTCCGAGTTGGATACTTCACAATCAAGCATCTCCACCTCTGCGGCAACAAGTTTTTTGAACCCCAAATCCATTAGTTTCGGCCTATCCCATGTCACTGCTTCGAAGAAGCTCTTATAATAAGAAGCGGCCGCCCTCTTCACCTCCGCAGGCTCCGTCAACCGCCCAGTTGGGTCAATAATCTCCAAAATATTGTTCCTGCGTTGCGTAGCTTTCGCCACTAAGTGGAAGTACTTAGTGTTACGGTCACCCTGTAAATCCCACCTCAATCTAGCCTTCCTTTTCCATAATCTGCATGCTTGGCCTTGTTTAACCCAAAGCGTCGCCTCAGCTGCCGCCTTAGCAGCGCGCTCAGCTGGGGCAATACTTCTTAGTGAAGATTTTTGACATGTCCGCCCAAGAACGAATAGATCTTGCGGGAAGGTCGTAATACCAATATAGGGCATCATCTTTGAGAGACCACTGGAATGCGCGAAGCTTGGCCTGCTCAATACTAACGTTGGTAGGTTTCATGGCCTCGCAAATAGAGTGGAGCTGTTGAAGATGGCGAAGAGCATTTTTCTTGGCTACCCCTCGAAAAGTAGGCAGATGATGAAGTACGGCGGACTTCAGAGTCCAGTCATTAGGAACGTTGGGCTAGTCAATACAGCTACTGGCCATATCGGGGGTTGCATGGAAATTGTCGATGGTTTGTTGGTCTGGGGTGGTGGTGGATCTTCGTGGTTCTCACGGTTGTTACGGTTGTCATTGTTGGCTAGGTCATCCATTGCTGGAAAATTAAAGTGGTCTGGTATGGGGTTTTCGGGATCACGATGGAGAAAGGTCAGGTCTACGAAAAGCTGATGTTCTTGGTCAGCCAGATTAGAAGGGGAGCCATCGAGGGCAGGATGAGGGATCACTCTACGATGAGCAGATGTCCCTTGAGCTTGCTTACGAAGTCCTCTTTCCGTTCTGGTCAATTCGAGGTCTAGAGGGCGTAGATCGAGGGCAGATCTCCTGGTCATACAAAAAAAAAAACAAAATCAGTACCGTTCAATCCCCGACAACGACGCCAAAATTTGATCGTCACTCAAATATACTTAAATTTATCCTGATGCCTAAATGCACAAATTAATGTGTACAGAGCAAGACAGAGTCGAACCGCAGAGATTGAAGGAATGAATTGCTAGTGAGTATGTATGACAAGGCAATACACAACAGATCTAACCAAAGTAACAGTAAAGGGGGGGTTATGTTGATTAATAAATTAATCAACGCAGAGTATGGGAGCTAACAAAATAGAATTGGAAAGTACTTATCTAGGGAACGAAAGTAAATCGTAATCCAGGGCAAGATATGTAAATTGCAATCCAGAGCAAGAGACGTAAACAGATTGAATGCAAGAAAAGTAATGAAAAGGATATTAATCAAATAGGACAAGATCTTAGCGAAAGGTTCTCCCTTGGGTTGTTTTCAAGGTCGGCTAGTCATCAGTGCAGAGGTTTTCCAGACTCATGTGCAGATCTGCTATAGGGACCGCGTTTCCACACCGCATCCCCTGCTTACCTTCGTAGATAAAAGTCACCTCCCGTTTCCACATATGAGGTGACCTTGACGTTCAGCCATCCTCCCAGCTACCTCCCTTGTCATCAAAAGGTAGCCTTGACCGTCCGGCCTGCCATGGGCTCGAAGTAGGGAGACTAAATTCAGAACGCCCATGAAGGGGAGGTAAGACAGATCTAGGGCGCGATAGCTCAGCTTGTCAGACTCGTATCGCATACCCTAGATAACCGTTTACCCCTAGGTGAGGCCTCTCGCGCTGCCTCCCCTAGGTGTCTACTCAAACTCCAGGGCTTCGCGTCAGTTATAACCCTGGAATATGACGTTACTCATGCAGAAATACTAAAAGATGATCAAGCTCTTAACATTTCTAGACAAGCATGTAATTAAATCGGTAAACAGTTATGTGTCACAAAAGAATATGTTAAGCATGCATTAGACCTCTTAGCCGAACTCTACAACCCGTGGAACACCCTTCACCAAGAAAGGGGTATTTAGCTACTCATACTATAATATAAACAGTAGGTAGATAGAATCATACAATGATAAACTAAAGAAAGTAAAAAGGGAGTAGAGTAAACCGATAGATTAATTAAATAATCGAAGAGGAAAGTTGTTGACAATGGCTGCTCTTCATCGAGAAGAGGAGATGATCCCCAGAAAATAAATACAGAAACTAATGTAAGAAATTATCCTTGGAACAGCCGTCCTTACAAAAACCCTAAAACTATGCTTATATAGCCTAAACTAGCTAGGAGACAAAAACAGCTAAGGGCAATGAGGGCGTGACAGCACATGTCCTTGCAAAAGGAATATTCTGGGATTCCGTGCGGATCTCAGAAGATGCTTTCTTTAGAAGAAGGCTCAGAACTGGTCTGGTTCGCGTCGAGGTCTTGACGACATTCTTTCTTCTAGGCCTGGAAAATGGAAGTCCTCAGAAATGCTCTAAAATCGTTTTTTTTCGGTATTTTTCCTCCTTTGATGCTAATCTACAAATAAGATTGAAATGAGGGTCAAATGTCAACATCGAGCCCCCGAAAGGGCTAGAAAGGAGGGTAAAACCAAGAGTATGAAACGTGCTATCAGTAGACACTAATATCCGCCCCACATCCAGTCTTTTGCGTTTCATCGAGTTTTCATCTACGACGACCAGGTCCCCCATTTTTGCTCCCAACACTTCGAAGGTTTTATGCCCCCATGCTTGAATGGGAATACCCACGCAGTGCACCCAACAGAACCTGCATCCGTCTGTACTCATCTCTTTCCACGGGGCAATTTTAGAAAATATTGCGTCGCAATCCGAATTATTGGGCGATATCGCTTTCTCGTATTCACTTTCCCTGTCAAATTCTAGCAAAATCAGCCCCCGTCCCATTGGCCTGGTTTCACAAATCCATCCCGCTTCAAGGACTAACTCTTGTATTTCCGTCACTCTCTCAATACGTTTTAGCACTCCTACTGCACTCAGGCGAAGCCAATCCTGATTTTCTTCTGGAACGTCCAGTTCGATGACGTCCTCCTCCGGCATTGTATGTTCCTTTACTACCTCCTTCCCTCCTCTGGCCACATCCTTCCAACTTTGGTAATTGGCCTTAGTTCTCATTGAAGTAGATTTCGCCGGCTTTTTATCTCCCTTCTTCTCGAAATCCGCCTCTCTTATCTCGGATCTCACGTGCCTCCTTCTGATTATCGCTCTCCTACATCGCAGGGCCGAAGCACCAATGAATTGATGGTCTAAAGCATCGGTCATGGCCTCAACGCTTCCCACGTTCTCTAATCTAATAAACCCGAACCTCTTGCCTGAGGCGTTCCTACGACGAGGGATATATACGTCCCTTACCCTATCAAACCCCGGCAACTTCCACCTGCGATACAATAGATATCTAAGCCCATGGTGGTCCACGTGTTCAGGTAAGTTTTCTACATAGAATGTCGACACCCTTTCATCATCCTCCATTCGCGATTTAGGATTCCGTAAGTGTGACGGCGGGGGAGGGTTAGGTTGGGGGTATGTTTTCACTCCAGTTGCGTGAGGCATACTGGTGTATGTGCTCCGGCCGCAGTGGGCTTGCCGGAGGGGGTAGGCGGCTAGGGTTTTGACAGTCTGCTTTTATCCTTACTTCTTCATCGTTATTGACAAAGACTAAAGTGTCATCTGCAAACTGCAGGTGAGTGATATCCCACCCCCGCGTCTCACTTCCAATCCCTCGGAGAAGAGCTCCCAATTTGGCTCTAGCGAATAATTGATTCAACCCTTCCGCGGCGATGTTATTTCTAGCATTGATTTTCTTTGTTCATAACATGTCTACTACTCCATGTCTTTATGCCCTGTTTGATACAACCATTTATCATTACTTTTGGTTAGTGATTTATACCTTTTAGTAGGGTTGCTCGCAGGAAGGGCTAGATACTACCTACCTCCAGCCCGTATTTAATCAGTTTTGAACTTTAAACATTCGACTATACATCAAAATTCTTCAAAAAATTACTGGATCATGTTGAGTAGAATCATATATATTACTTGTGCAGATTGAGTGAATATTAATTTTATTTATGCAATCATAATTTTAGTATGTGAAGAAAAAATGTTTTATTTTTTTTGCGTTTGTATCCAATGTTCGGATAAAATCTCAAATTGAATCAATTAAATCTATGCATCAACTAAATTTAAATTATATATATATTAACACAAAATCAACATCGCGTTGTATTCAATGTCCGGATTATACCCCCAATTTACAATTTGTTCAATTTGAATTATATATTTGTCAATTTTAACAAACCACACACTAAATTTAAATGGCCATATGACTTGTTTGGCTTCTTCTGATTTAAATTTTGCCGACATGAACTTTTTTTTTTTAAATATGGAAAATATTTTTTAATTATATATTTTTTTAAATGACCTGGAGAATATATATTTTCCTTCCATGTCATTTTTTAAATTTATTTATTTTCTATATCAGCAAAAACGTTTCTTTATGAAGAGCCAAATAAATTTAAATGCAGTTTCAAAATTGGGTTATAGTTTGACAAAATTGATAAATATGGAGTTCAAATTAAATAAATTACAACTGAAGTGTCATCTGAATATTGGATACAAACACGAAGTTGGTTTCATAATCTTTTCCTTTATACTATATGTTATGTTATGTTCTAACTTTGTATCATTGATATGGTATTGGCGGATTTTATTAGCCAACACATAAACATGAGTTTGATTCCTATATTTAATAACTTTATGGATTTATTTTCTTTGTAATCAACTCAGTTAAACACGAATTCGGCCGATCGATTAATTATTTGAACCGGTCAAATCGATCAAATTTTCACAAAATCAAGAAAATAAGAGAATTTCAGTGGTTATTTAGCCCGGTCTTGTGGAGCCGGGCCGGGTTTAATAACATTGCAACTCATGGAGAAAGGTGACTCCAAAATGTACCACAATGATAAAATACGGAGCATTTAGACATTTAAAGCTGAAAGCAAAAGTTTTTCAGGTTAATTAATTAATTATTTAATTTTAAGTGGTCACGTTTCTTTCTCAAAGCCATGCCTACAATTCCACCGTTGAGAAAATGTCCTTGTAACCAAAAATAGCATGAGATTCCACAACACGTCTGTGATAGTTTATCGAGAGGTTGTTATCAATTAGCATGAAATTTCCCTACTGCTCAAGGCCTGAATACGATCGCCATTTTCCTTTGCCATGACGATAATAGTAAATGGTCAATTTCGCATTATTGTGGGACCAGGGACCACTAATTTCCCTCTTCATTAATTCTCATGTTTAAGATTACTCAGTACGATTTTTTATAAGTTTTCATTTATTTTAATCATAACCATACAGATGAGGATAATTTCACACCACCCACCTAACCACCAACCCATTGCTCCTCCTCACAACCCAACCCTCAAGCTCTGATTAACAGACCAGATCTGGCTTGAAAGGATCCGAGAAGAAGAATCGGCGCACAAGGAACCACCAAAGCCCACAGATCCGCCAACTACAATAACAGAACCACCACAAAATAACACATGTAGCACCTCCTAACGACTTCCATCGCAGAAGTGACACACAACAACAAACCAGAGCTACTTCTTGGATAAACACAAAAAACCAAAAAGAGACCCAAGAACTGACCCGTAACTGTGGCCCAAGTCAGAACGCTAGGGGTCTTCACCTCCTCGAAGGGAGGTGCCGGAACGGACACACTATTTACGAACCCGGCGATAGAGGGGTTGCGCCTAGATAAAATTCTCTCTCTAGAAAACTAGAGAGAGAAGGAGCCTCTCATTCTCCTTAACATCACTCTAACCCTTCAGCACCATCATCGCTATCCCCTTTCTTCACCACCATCATTTTAGTACCAAAACTTTCATACAAGCTGCATCGCTTCTAAGACCCATAAGACTCCAGCCAAATGTTAAATGTCCACCTACAAAATGAGGTTTCAAGAGCCTACATATAATTTCGGAGATTATGAGGAGGCTAGTATGATAAGAAGCAAGCAACGACGCCGCATCAGGATCCCTCTTCCCTGACCTCTAATCAGATTCAAAACATAAGTGCTTCCCAAATCACAGAACCAACAACACAAAAAAACACACATAATCAAAACCAAAAGGCAGCAGACAATATAAGCCAGAAATTCCAAGAACAACACACCACCTTCTCCAAGCCTCAAAACCTTAAATTCATTGTAGCACCCTAAGCCTAACAACATATTGACCAGGCGTGTAGGCCACTCTCAGGTTTTGGCCAAGGCGCTAGCCGCGGCCTAGGCGAGGGCTTGAGAGTGAGCTTAAGCGAGGGTTTGAGAGTGGCTTTCAAGCATGACCAGCAAGATTTTTACTTAATTTTTTTTTTAGAAGGATTGTTTTTTATAAATATAAAAAATTGGAAAAAAAAGAAAAATATAAGCGTCAAAATGGTCACATAAAGATGGGCCAAATAGGATAACCCTACCAAGTTTGAACATAGCACAATTCCTCAGTCGTGGGTCCCGCCATGAAGTGTGAAGGACAATCGCTGTATCATGCACGTGAAACTGCGAACATATAGGATCCATATATATATTGACATTGTGACCCATAGGTCCCACAAACACACCACACAATACATTTGTATGAGTTATTTACGAAATCACCCCCACTAGGACCAGCTACGAGCAATGCCAATAGGAAGCCTCCACGTGTAACCTTTCGGGAAGAGTGGGGACTGGGGTGGTGTTAGGCTGTTAGCAGTTGCACTTAAAGAGTATGGGCTCCACATTCCCATCGCAGAGTTTATGGTGATCAGGGAAAGGACCCACTGATGAATCTTGATGGGTATATAAAAATAAAAATAAAGGCAGAAAAAGGTGGGGACCAAGAAACCCGGTGCTTGGGGAGCTGAGGCAAACAATGGTTACTATCTTCCCCTTTTTCCTCCATAGTCCATTTGTATTTTGTCCGCAACAACGATCAATCAACTTTCCTTCAATTCACTCTACGGACTTCACTTTTATTTTTAACTCACTACTTTATTTGTTGGCAGAGAAAGTTACAAAGACTTCTGTAAATTTCTATCCCCTCCTTAGTAATCACAGCATTTTTTTTTTAGTTGAAATTGATCGCCTCTATGTAGATTGGTTTTTTTATATAGATGAAATCGTAAAATTTCATAACTAGACTTAGAATTTCGTAAAATGTGCATAAAATGTCATAATTTGAAATTTAAGAGTTTCAATTAGTTAATAAAATTTAAGAGAATTAATTGTTACGTTGTAAATAATAAATGAGAATCGTACAAATGAAATTTACGAGTATAATGGATATGTAGCACATTAGTTGTTTTGTTGGTGACAAAAGTATTAATTGAGTTTCGAACTCAAGTTCGAATCTCACTTTTACCTATATAAAAAATTTTTTTTAACTAAACCAATTGAACATTAGTCAAACAAGTCCTTATCCTAAGTCTATATATATTAGCCTAGTCACCACTTGCTCCGGCCCTTCTTGGATCCGATTTCGTCTAAGAAAGAAGAATTTTTTTTTGTGCTTGTTGTGTATGGTGAGGCCGAACCAAAGGGGGCAAGAGAAGGTGACCTTGGTTCAAATTCAAGGTTAGTTTCCCATCCTAATTCTTTAAGCTCTAGATGCTATCTTCTACATGTGATTTGTTTGGTTGTGCTCGCGACCTAAGTTTTAACTCGTAATTCCGAGTTTGATTTGAGCTGTGTGGTAGTGCTCGTGACCTCCAAGCTGACTGGAGCTTTCGAGCGTTACAGCCCTACTAATGGACTATACGGTATTTAGTTTAGGGAGAGATTCATGGAACCTAAGTATGGGCAATGTAGTACTTAATTCAATGGGTGATTATTAGTGTCTATAAATTAAAGTTTCGCTTCGATTAGATAATAAAAATAAAAGTAAACTATAAAAGTAATAGAACTTTTATTGGAATTATTGAAAAATATTGGTATATACATAAACAATAAATAATGAAATAGTATACACTAAAATACATAATTAATGATGTGAGAAGATCGAATAATAGACACAATAAATAATGAATATATTTATAATATTTATATAATTTATAATATTTATAATTAAAGTAATAAAAAGATAGGAAAGAAAAGTAGCTTGATGATTGAAGCACGCCACGAGACGTTATCCTTAAAGAAGAAACGTGTGGAAACGTCTCAACGGCATCATAACTAAATTATTCATTTACATAATAATAGTTATTATTAAAATTATAAATCATAAACTAATTTTCCAACAGGAATGACATTTTTTGGAACTTTATTTCACCAAAAGGAGAAGGCATTATTAAGAGTACCAATATGGTTTAAAGGGTTTTCTACTGAGCACTCAACCAAGTAACCTTACGAGAATCCTATTTAGAAGGCTAAAGTCTGACGACGCATTACTCAAAAGTGTTTGTGGTTTACTTTTAAGACATCTCAAAGTTGGAAATTGAAAATACAAGAACAAGTACTGGTGACTTAAAAAAGTACTTGAGAATGATTATAAACATCATCAATTCCACTGAAATAGCCTATGAAATAACGATCTTGTTGAAGTTAATGTTTTGAAAATCAGATTTTCAGTTTGATTTTTTCTTGAAAACTGAATTTTAGTTGAACAAGTAAAAAAAACCGGTAATTGGTCAGTTTAACCAGCAAACCGGATCTAGTTTCATAGTTTAATTGGTCTGTTTTTTTTTTCTTTTTTACTTCAACATTCAAATGACATAGTTTTTGATTTATTTGTTGGATCAATCTCACATTTTATGGGAGAAATTATGAAAAAATTGAATAAATATTGACCGTTCGCATAGGGAAAACCCTCTTCAAATAACCTCAAAATTAAATCTAAAGTTTTATATATGTTCTTGTTTGTTTCAAATTAAAAACTATTTATTTCTAGTTCTTTTAGATCACCCATTATGCCACTATATTTATGAAATGTCAAATTATTTTTTACACTGAAAGCAAGTGTTTTTTTTGCTAAAGCGTGAGCAACAAAATTAGCAATTTTACGAATATGAATGTAAAAAACTACAAGAATAAAAATCTTAAACATACACCAAGACCAAGATATCCCGAACTACTAACCCAAAAGATGACAAGGCATGATCTATATAGCCTTGATGTTGTTAGCCCAAGGGCAACTTACTCTTGTTTTGATGATTTTAGACACACAAACTAATTAATAATACTAATGCAATTTGAAGTTAAAATGTGTGTAGTTTGCGATGGAACAAATAAGAGGCAACAAATCAAGATATCGCAAGCTAGAAGATCAAGTGTACATTAGGACTTTAAACGTGTAAGTATGATTCTAATTAGCACTTGATTTATGTTCGATAATACCTCAAGGAAAGTGTCAAAAGTTTTTTTACACGAAAAATAATTTTTGGGAAAAGAGTTTTTCATTTCACTGTAGCAACGGATAAACTCACTGTAGCAACGGGAAGTCTACTGTAGCAACGGGAACGAATAGTTCCACCGTAGCAACGGATAGACTTACTGTAGCAACGGATAGTTTAACTGTAGCAACGGATAAACTCACTGTAGCAACGGTTATATTTTTCACTGTAGCAAACGGATATATTTTTGTTACTGTAGCAAACGGCTAGTTTTTGCCTCCTTCCTTCATGGATGAGCCTCTACTCATTTGACACTATAAATACTCATCTAAGATGAGTTATAAAAGATAAGAAAGCATTTTACAAGTTTCATATACACAAATCACATTTACAAACTCCTTTAATCAAAGTTTTATAACGCAAGCTTCATTTATCGGTTTTCAACCATTCTTGCGTCTTTCAATTCGAGTTTGGATCGCTTTCTTCTTGAGGTAATATTGTTCATTTATTGGTGTTATTATTGAATCATACATAGTTTATCTGTACACCAATTTTGTGTTGCCATTTAACATTTCTCTTGTCAAGTAATCATGATTGTGATAGGTTGTGGTTGAGCCTTAGCAAAAACCAAGTGTAAGGTTTGTTGGTTGAGCCCTTAGTAAAAAACAAGTGTAAGGTTTATTGGTTGAGCCCGCAAAAACCAAGGTGAAAGGTTTATTGGTTGAGCCCGGAAAAACCAAGGTGTAAGGTTTGAGTTGAACCCGTAAAAACTCAAGGTAAATAACGAAGTGGTCGTTGTTAAAAATCCTAAGAGGAGGACTCTTAGGTGGTGGAGTACAATTCATTGAGGAATTGGAACCACTATATATCCTTGTGTTTTTACATTCTCTTTTCCGCACTCATATTTCCTTACTCTTTGTGTTAGAATTTTTATTTGCCTATTCACCCCCCCCCCCTCTAGGCCGTTTATCAATTGGTAGCGGAGCAAGGTACTTGTTTTGTAGGTTTAATCGCCTCAAGTGAAAGATCAAATGGCTCAAGAGGGATTATATGTAAGTGCTGCACTCAACCGTCCACCATTTCTTGATGGAAACAACTACTTGCAATGGAAGACAAAGATGTTAGCCTGACTAGGTGGACAAGATCAAATTATGCTAGATTGTGTCTTACATGGATTTGCAACTCCCATGGAACCACCGGCTGAAGATGGATCAACAAAACCTCTTCCATTTGACAAGTGGCCAGCTGGATCGGTTTCAAGAAAACAAAGTGAAGACAAGGCAAGGTTTGCTTTATTTTGTGCAATTTCTCAAAATGAATTTAATCGTGTTAGTGCTTGCAAATTGTCCAAAGATGTTTGGGAAACTTTGGAGACAGCTCATGAAGATACTCCTCAAGTGAGAACCATTAGACTCAACACACTCAAGCGTGAGTATGAATTACTTAATATGAAAAGTGGTGAGACTATTTATGATTTAAGCACTAGAATTCAAAATATTTGCAATACTATGGGAACTCTTGGTTGGACTCCTAGTGATGAGGAGATGGTAAGAAAACTTCTTAGTATTTTACCTAACTCTTGGAATGCCAAGACTTCTATTTTTGATGAGCTTGAAAAGAGACCTACCTTCTCTCAACTTGTTGGCTCTCTTACGGCTTTTGAGTATAAACTCAATATGGGAGAACCGGAAGTGCAAAATGTCAAGAGCAACAATGTAGCCTTCAAGGCACAAGAAGAAGAACGTGAAATGGCTCTCTTTTCCAAACAATTCAAGAAATTTTGGGATAAAAAGAAGAAAAAGTATCAAAGTAAGTCTTCTAACTCTTCTAAATCCGATTTTAGAAATGATGTTATTTGCTTTGAATGTGAAAAGCCAGGACATGTAAAGAGTGAGTGTCCTAGACTTGAAAAATCAAAGAGACGGTCAAGAGATAAAAATAACAGCAAAAATCATCATAGAAGAGCACTTAAAGCTACTACTTGGGATGATGATGATGATGAGGAGGAGTCAAAGGGTAATTCATCGACATCCTCATCCGGAGAAGAGATATCAAACATATGTTTCTTTGCAAATGTAGAAAGTGATGCTTCTCAAAGGAGTTCTTCATCAACTTCCACCTCATTCAACGGATGTACAAATGTGTGTCTTATGGCACAAGAGGAAAGCGATGATGAGGTAAACTCTTCTCAATCTCTTGATAATGAATATGGATTGCAAGAAGCTTTTTATGAATTGTCGAATCATTTTAAAAAATCTTGCAAGCAAAATGCTAAACATGCTAAGGATTTAGAAAAATTGGAAAAGGATATTCTTGAATTAGAAACCTTGAACAAATCTCTTAAAGAGGAAAATGATTTTTTGAAAAATGACAATGAAGATTTAAGAGATGTTTTGGCTAATACTAGAGATGAGCTTAAATCATTAGAAATTGCTAATGGAAAGAAAAACTCTAGATGTGAACTTTGTGCAAACTCTAGTAAAGAAGTAGCTCTTTTAAATGAAAAGATTAAAACTCTTGAAGCTACTTTAGCTAAACTTATTCAAAATGCACAAAGTCAACAAAAGTGTTTAAATGAGCAAAAGACTAATTTTGATAGAAGAGGAATTGGATTTGATAACTCTTCTAGCATGAATAATTCTAAAACATCTTTTGTTAAAGCAAGAAATTGTGACCATGCTAGTTCTTCAAATCAATCACATGATAGACCTTTGTATAAATGTGATTATTGTCATAAGAATGGTCATTTAGCATATTTTTGCTTTATTCGTAAAGGACTTGTTTATGCAAAACAAATGTGGGCACAAAAGAATGCATTTGCTAAGAAAGGATCCAAACGTGTTTGGGTTCCTAAAACTAACTAGTTTGTTTTGTAGTAGTGCCGGAAACCCCTTGAAGATAAATGAAATATATTTAGGGTATTCGTGGCACAAGTCGGGTGATGAATCGAAGCTCACCCTTTTGGTAATTTTGGCAATGTTATTTAATATATTTGATTGATTCAAATTTCTAATATTGATCATTGATTCAAATTTCTAATATTGATCATAATTAATTCTTGTGTTAAATAGTTATCTCATGAATTTGTTTAGAAAGAATTGTTTTGTAGGAATTTTACTTGATTGGTAGCCCAAGGGAAAACCGACAAGTAGGCTTTGATTTTGATGATTGCCTCGGTTGCAAATATGGAAGTAATTTTTGCGAAATAGCATATGCTATATATTGAGTAATCGCAACCGGTATTCCTAAAAACTCCTTCTTTTAAATTATGCTTATGAGATTAATTATTGATGCAATACTTGATTTAAATGATTATGTTAGTTATTAACATCCATAATCATATATGCTATAAATTGCCATAAATTATTTTTGTTTGTTTGTGTATATACGTGCTTAATTAGAATCATTTCTTTCTATCCATGTATGCTTTTGTTCATGTGAGTGATCATTGAGAAAATCAGATTGATGTGATATTTTTTGGATATACGAATATGAGTCAAAATGATTACAGTGTTTAGAAGATTTTCTCTTCGAAAAATCCTGACCAAATCCTACTAAATTTATTCGATCTCCTCGTTCGCATGCGTTGGGCATAATAGTCAACGACATTGCATATCCTCGAGCCGTAATTCTTAGATCTTAAGCAGCCATTTTTGTGTTTAAATAGCCCTAAGATTACACCTCTAGAGATATCCTAAACGGAAAGCTTTACCTTCAAATTCCTTCGAATCTTCAAAATGCTTTCGTTTGAGATGAGGATGATATTGGCCATTTTGGCATTGATGATTTCTTACATTGCTTTACCCTTTCTCATCCTACAAAATTGTCCAAAGAATGTTGACATGTTCATGTGCCCTCCTTGTCATTGTCCTCCATGTGATTGCCCTTCACCTCAATGCCATCTTTGATCACATCTTTGTATCGTGTATTTTATATTTTAAATGTATTTGTTCTTATACTTTGTAATGGTCTTTTAGGTTGAATAAGAGTTGTAATATTCCATTATGAAGGAATTTTAATTAGGTTTAGTTCTTGAGTATTTTCAATGTTCTAAATGTTCTCTACGTTTCGTGTAACGTGACATGTTTGTTGAATAAAAATTCTGTTTTAATTATGCATTTTTAGATCATCCATCTTTATAATCTTACTATTCATATTTGTATTTTGACTTTCGGATTGGATAATTGTTTGATCTTAATACTTGTTAAAGTATTTTTGGATTTGATCTTTGCTTGCTCCTTTATTACTCCTCATATGATCTTAATTGACTTTCCTTATTTTATTAACCCTTTTTGCTAATGACAAAGGGGGAGAATAAGTTAAGGAGGAGATTGGTAACGAAGCTTATAGAATGGGGAGAAAGGTAAGATTAAGGGGGAGCAAATCTTTGAAATCTTTGCTATGCTCTATGTGCACTAATGGTTTATGTAGGGGGAGCATTTATTTGGCAAAGATAGGAGATGTAAGTTTTCTCCATTTAACTTCAATTTCAATTGCTAGTTTAAAAATGTTTTGATATTAGTTTGTGGTTGTCATCATCAAAAAGGGGGAGATTGTTAGCCCAAGGGCAACTTACTCTTGTTTTGATGATTTTAGACACACAAACTAATTAATAATACTAATGCAATTTGAAGTTAAAATGTGTGTAGTTTGCGATGGAACAAATAAGAGGCAACAAATCAAGATATCGCAAGCTAGAAGATCAAGTGTACATTAGGACTTTAAACGTGTAAGTATGATTCTAATTAGCACTTGATTTATGTTCGATAATACCTCAAGGAAAGTGTCAAAAGTTTTTTTACACGAAAAATAATTTTTGGGAAAAGAGTTTTTCATTTCACTGTAGCAACGGATAAACTCACTGTAGCAACGGGAAGTCTACTGTAGCAACGGGAACGAATAGTTCCACCGTAGCAACGGATAGACTTACTGTAGCAACGGATAGTTTAACTGTAGCAACGGATAAACTCACTGTAGCAACGGTTATATTTTTCACTGTAGCAAACGGATATATTTTTGTTACTGTAGCAAACGGCTAGTTTTTGCCTCCTTCCTTCATGGATGAGCCTCTACTCATTTGACACTATAAATACTCATCTAAGATGAGTTATAAAAGATAAGAAAGCATTTTACAAGTTTCATATACACAAATCACATTTACAAACTCCTTTAATCAAAGTTTTATAACGCAAGCTTCATTTATCGGTTTTCAACCATTCTTGCGTCTTTCAATTCGAGTTTGGATCGCTTTGTTCTTGAGGTAATATTGTTCATTTATTGGTGTTATTATTGAATCATACATAGTTTATCTGTACACCAATTTTGTGTTGCCATTTAACATTTCTCTTGTCAAGTAATCTTGATTGTGATAGGTTGTGGTTGAGCCTTAGCAAAAACCAAGTGTAAGGTTTGTTGGTTGAGCCCTTAGTAAAAACCAAGTGTAAGGTTTATTGGTTGAGCCCGCAAAAACCAAGGTGAAAGGTTTATTGGTTGAGCCCGGAAAAACCAAGATGTAAGGTTTGAGTTGAACCCGTAAAAACTCAAGGTAAATAACGAAGTGGTCGTTGTTCAAAATCCTAAGAGGAGGACTCTTAGGTAGTGGAGTACAATTCATTGAGGAATTGGAACCACTATATATCCTTGTGTTTTTACATTCTCTTTTCCGCACTCATATTTCCTTACTCTTTGTGTTAGAATTTTTATTTGCCTATTCACCCCCCTCTAGGCCGTTTATCAGATGTCTTGGACGATATTTAGACAAAATGTTTGAAAAGCGACTCTTCTAATATCATGCTCCATAGTTAAAACTTGTGCTCGTCGAATTGCTAGCCCTTATGCTATTGTGACTTCCTGATCATGAGGAACAAATATCGATGCGTCAAAAATACATTCCTCATCCGCTTTTCTAACCATGATACCATAGCCGACTGCTGTCGGGCTTATCGTAGCATATGTAGTAATGCTTACCGTTTGGCCAATCGCAGGGATCCATTCGAGGATTTTTATTTTATGTTGATGTGTCTATCAGTATCTTGCATTTTTTGGATGACGACAAAATATGCATTGTCTATTCTCATCGAATTAGAATGTAACTTTTTTCGCTTTTCTCTTTTATAAAAAAAAATTATATTTGAAAGCTTCATTGTCCGAATGTAGTTAAAATAAATTAATAGAGTTGGTAGGGGATCTTATATTAGGTCGAGATTCAAGTGATGAACCTATAAAAAATATAGTTTCATTATTAAAAACTTTCATTTATAATATTTATTTATTTTAATCGTTGCCTTTATTATAGTAACTCAAATTTAGTTACACAAATTATCTTGTAACATCCTAAAAGAGTTAATGTTTTTTCTCCAACTTTCAGTTGTAGGAATTATAGATATAACTATTAATACTAATTACAACAAGAACATGTGAGGAAGTGATGAATTGAGTTTGAGGGGTAAGATTTATAGTTTTTACAGTTTGACAGTGGGTTAGGAGCAGAAGAAAGGAGGAGTAAATAGTAACTAGGAGTAGTAAATACCGTAAATGACAATAAACAAACATGGTAAAGATCTCTGACACCAAGCAGACACTTCTGCAGAAAAGTGTCCAGAAATTAATGTATTGGACTTAATAATTTTTTTTCTTCTTTTTGCTTCTTGAAGATAACTTTCCAGTAACCCAGTACAGTCTCAGAAATATATAGAAAACAGGTCACCTACGTACATGAACTCCTATTTAATAATAATAATAAGATGAAGAAGAAAGGAAAAGAAGGCTGCAGATACTACTACTAACTCCGGTTGTGGTTATAATACGTACTAACAACATACACGTACAATTCAACAGCTAAACATTGAGGAAAAAGAGAGACTATGTTATTGCTAGACGACGACGTTCCAGCGAAACTCATTACTACTGACTAGAAAATTACCCACTGGAGGAAAAGAGCGAGCTTGATGATGCAGAAGAAGAAGTGGTGGCTTGATGATAAGGTCTTTGCTTGAAACAATCCAATGACATTCTTGGAGGTGAAAGTGCCCCAATTGTCAACGATGACGATGATATGGCTCCCGATTCCGGTGGAGACGACCCTACTAACAATTAAGTTCACATTCAAATTCCCAGTTAAATAATTAAATTCAACATTAGTCTAATTATGCCACACGTTTTCCTCATCTACATACAGAAAATATTGTAAATTAAATTGATGATGAGGAGGGCTGACTTGTTAAATTATTATCAAAAGAAGAGTTGAGGGTGATGGTGTTGTTGTTGTCGTCCAGCTGTACTGCCTTGTTATTTTCTTGATTTGTTTGGTGTGACTTTCGCCTGCGCCGGTTGTGGTCAGCCAATCTCTTTCGGCAACTGCGCTTTCCATTGTCGAATTCCGAAAGGAGATGGAATCTGCAGGAAGACAGCAATGAATTATATATTGTTAATAAAAATAAAAATACTAATGCATACATTCATTCCTATGTGAGGCAAACTACGGAGTACAGAGATGAAAAGAATATGAGTAGTAAAGTAGGGAAGTGAAGAAAATATTAAATCATACGGACACAAATGCCCTCGGGATTTCCCCAGTACGGCAACCCCAATCATTTTCGAAACCTATGTATAATCCCCAAGGGCATTCTGGTCACCTGCGAAAAAACTTCTGACCATGTCCGGTCCAGAACCATGAATGCTGAAAACGACCATCTTTCATTCCTAATTTTGTTGTCTTCCTCCTCCAATTACCTCTAATGAAATTAAGGTGTTCAAACAAAATTGAAAAGTAAAAAAGCAAAAATCACTATCAGGGAAGAAGTGAACTATACATCTTTTTAAAAACAAAACAAAAACGGTACGTAAGAAGGGAAACTTCCCGTTTACGTTTACGGACGCAAATGCCCTCCATGTACGGAAAACCAATCATTGGGGTTTTGGTGATGGTCCAGGGGCAATTCCGTCAGTTGCGACCCATTTTGTATACCGATTCTCATAGTCGATCGTCATCTTCTAATTGTTTTGCAAAATGGTAATATGCAATTATCAAGTTCTTTTTTTTCAGTTTAATAAAAAAGTATGAATGCATGGGAAGGGCGTTTTGGTAATTTTAGAAAGACAACCACAACCACACACCCACCTGCTGCACTGCTGGCAGAAACGCTGAGTCAAGCCGGCGGCGATGACGGTGGAGGCTTTGGAGTGGAACTCGCAGACTTTGTGGCGGCGATGGTAGTGCTTGGAGTGGGTGAGATCGGCATTGCACCCTTCTGCTTGACACCTGGGAGCATTAGAAGGACCGCCCGGTTCAACCGGCCTGGACCGGCGGTAAAGGCGATTGACGAAATGATCCTCCGCAGACGAGAAATAAGTCCTCCCCCCGAGCCCTAAATTAAGCCCAATCCTGGAGGTGAAATCGGAGTGTGATCTTGTGGTGACATCCTCGGTTTTGGGGACCAGGAAGTAAGAGGAAGCGGCGGAAGGGACGGCGTCTAGGGAGAGGACGGAAGGGTTGTTAGCGTAGGAGGTGGGGTAGGCGCGTGGGTCAAAGTAAGAGTTGACTTGGTGTTGAGGGTTTGGGTTTGGGTGGTGAAATAAGGTTTGGGAGATGAGGTTGTTGGGGTCGTCGTTGAATTGGGGGTGAGGGGAGGCGTAGTGGTTGTGGTTGTGGTTGTGATCGTCGTAAATGGTTTGTCGGGTCTGATGAGTCGGGTCTACTACTGGGTGGTCGTGGTTGTTGTTGTTGGGTTGATCATCATCTCCTCCGCCGCCAGAGAGCATCATATTGGCCGGGTTGCCCCATTCGTAGTCCAGCATCTTATTTCGGATCCACTGGATTTGATAAAGAGAAATGGAGGAGGTGTTTGTATGTTTATACTACTCCATAATAATCAGCTCCTGCGATTGTCTGTTACAAATTAAAAGGCAGAGAGGTGTTTAATTAGATAAATTGATAATTAGCAGCAGTACTGGAAAATCTGGAATATAAAAAATGAGCTGTTGAAGAAGGTGTTGAAGGTCAGAAGAAGTGGGCTAAGAGAAGTGATATTTGGGTTTGGCTTTTGGAGAGTAGCTGCTATAGCTAAGCTATAGGGGAAGGAATATCTTTTGGGGACATGTCGGTGTTCGAGGGAGCTGATGCTGATGATGATATGCAAGTAGTTGAAGTTTGAAGTAAACTTGTAATTGTAATGAGAATTGAGATTACATGTGAATAATTAAAAAACAATTATTAAAAATGAAAAATTAAAAAACAATTAAAAAAGAAATTAACCTCATGGAGTGCCGACTGCGGAGGGAGGAGAGGAGATAGATGCGAATTTCGAAAACCCTATACTAGAATTAGAGTCGGAACTGGAACTGGAATTGCCATTTCCAGATTTCAGTTCTTCTTTCTTCTCTGTTTCTTTTTCAGTTTGCTTCTTTCTTTCCTACTAATGCTAATATATCATCTCTCTGTTCTTTAGGTAATGCCCAGTCTAGCTATCTTTATAGCCTGCACTCTGCACCTAAACTCTCTCTCTCTACAAATGTTCTCTTTTAGCAGCTGAGTGAGTGAGTGAGTTTAAAGTTTAAACTGTTTTAGAAGCCAGCCACTGATTTCTAGACCCATTCATTCACTGTGTGTCACTCTTTCCCTTTCCTTTTTCTTTTTTCTTTTCTCCAGCAGTTTGGAAATGGAGACAAAGCATTTCTACTAATTTTTATTTTGTCCATTTAAAATACTAATGAGCTAAAATACCGTTTTACCCACATGATATAACGTTACCTAATTTGTGGTGAAAGCCACTGCGATTTTGGTTGGGGAGTCTCTCTCTTCTCCTCACTCCAATTTCATCTCACTTTTTGAAATCTCTGCGTTTTATGCGTCAAGAATTAATCTTATTCGTATTTAATGGGTTAATTAAGAGTAAAGTTTAGAAGTGGGAGAAGTGTTGTATGGAGAGAAAAAAATTCAGAAGTTCAACCGACATCAAACCGAATATTTTTATTTAGTTTAACAAGGAATTTCTTAGTTAAGAAGTTTGATTACTAAAACATGAAAATCGTTTGACATTACCCAAATCTAGTGACACAATTAATTTGCAACCTTAAAAACAAGAAAAGTAGAAATAAAATAGTTTTAATTTGAAATAAATAAGAAAATATAAAAATAAAATGTATAAATATAAACTTCATACCTAAGTTTGAAACCACTTGAAGAGTTTTTTTTGCCTGATCCGAATAATTAATATTTACTCAATTTTATCAAAAAAAATTAATAAATTTGAGATTAATTCAACGATTAGATAAAAAATTATACTTATTTAAAGTTTGCAAAAACAACCGATTGAAGCGTTTAACCATGACTGATTTGCTTGGTTTGATGATTGAACATGCCCGGGTCATCAATTTTTTACTGATTCAACTCAAATTCAGATTTTGAACCCAAAATTAGATCGATATTAAATTTTATCGGTCATAAAAGGCTTAAGTGTGAGAGTATTCCTAATTAATCAAGTGATCTAGTGGATTTATTGTGAGGGTCTATTAATTACATCTTAATTCCATATAATATCAAATTTGTTTCTCACTTTTATTATATATATATTTTTTATTTTATTTTTGCATGAATTAAATCTCTCTCAAACAAATGTAGCGGTAAAAGCCATAAACCGTGTTGTTGGTTGATTTTCATTTGATTTCATTCCATGGTGAAAATTGCCACGCGGTGTTGCTGCACTCGCTGGGCCCCACTTACTGTTTTGTGCTCTGTCTGATTTTTTTGGATCAATTTGCAAATTTGCATGGAAAGGGGAAGAAGGGTCATCATAATTGTCTGGGATATAAAAGCTTCTTTTTCACATTTTTGTTCCAAAAAAGTAAATACTGTTATATTTCTATCTCTGTGTGATAAATAAAATAATACACATAAGGTTAAAGTTTAACGTGTCATTTTTATAATATTCCTTCCGTTTCCAATTAAATGACGTTTTAAAATAGTAAAAATTTGTAGGATAATTATCTTTGATCTTATTTTATTTCACATTGTTTCATTTTTATTCCTAATTTCCACTCAAATTACCGCACCATTATCAAATTAGGTTGATACATAATTGTTTTTTGGGTCATTTGCACAAAATATATGCTTCGGAAAAGATAAAACGACAAGTATTATGAATAGTAAGAATCCGTAGGAAAGTGACAGTTAATTAGAAACAGAGGAAGTATAAAAGTTCGATCAGTAACGTAAATCATTTTTTTTAAAACTAAAATAAAAGAAAGAAATTGACAGCAACCCATGTTTCTGAAAAAGTCTTTAAATACATAATGATGAGTTGCCGTTTTGTGATAATTGTGGAATAAACTTTATGTGTATGTATGTTAACTGAAAATAAACTATTCCAATTAAAAATCGTGTGATTATTATTTATTGTACAAGTTCCCCCCTTATCTTGTTTAACTTCTTATTATGCCATGAAATGAAGATAGCTAAGACCATGGCAGATGTATCCAAAAGAGAAGAAGAGATGTTGTTGGACGTTCTCGTCCCTTCTTTAAAATCCTAAAGAGACCATATATATAATTTTCTCTCTTAATAATATCTCTAAAAAGAATAAATAAATAAATTCTAATTAAACTCTAATTATATTTAATCACTCTTCCTCTCTGATTAGAAGTTTACAAAGCTGAGATAACACAAGCAATCATAATCGCATTAGACATCTTCGGCAAGTATTGCTCGGAATTTTCTACCAACCAAGAAGGATCATTCTTGACCAAGAGACTTGACCAAGGAAGGTGTCTGCGCAACTTTGTCTAAATTTTGCTCTTTTCTGCTACTTTTTTACTTTTTTCTGTTCTATAGTTATTTTCTGCAAATGTAGATAAATTCATCTCTAATCAGTAGAATCACATTCTAAATTACATGAAAATAGATAGTAAAAACAACTATAATTTAAACTCAGTAAGAAAACCCAGAAAGTATTAGATGAGTGAAAGTTTTAGTTAAAGAAACATAACCATTTATATTTAAAACTAGGCTGTAACATCCTCCAGATGATCCTTACTTTTCTAAGAGGTCAGCAACTCCATTACGCTTTATACGTATGTGGAAACAAAAATCTTACTCGAGTAAAATTCTTGATGAGAATATAAATACTTCTAAATTTATAGCAAACCAACCAAGGCCTCCCTTCACTTATGTTAACCCATTTGACAACATTTAGGGAATCAGATTCAATGATAACTAAATATGAAGAATAAAAGAAAAAAGAATGGTACTTTAAGGACTATTGGAAGAATTCAAAATTTTGAAAGAGGAAATTTGAAAGGTAAATAAGAAAATAATGGAACTTTAAGGCCTTGTTTAGCAAGACCATCAGCTAGGTGATTAGCTTCTCGTAGAGTATGAACAACAAAGTTTGTGAGGTACGTAGACGACGTAGGGAATCGATAGCTCGAAATTCCATAGTGAACAGCCATGGCCTCTTTTCTGGGTCATTGATCCATCGAATGGTATTCAATGAGTCGGATTTGATAATCAAGTGGGCATCCTTCGCAGCAGCTTTGGAATTTGACAGCTCCAAAGCTTTCCTTACGGCGATAACTTCTGCGAGATTAAAATCACATATACCAACATAGGATGAGAATACTACTTTGAATTTCCCCTCCTGGTCACGCAAAACTCCGCCTATACCCGTTGGCCCCGGTTTGCCCAAAAATGATCCGTCAATATTCCATTTGAGCCAGTTTCAACGTGGGGGGTTCCAAGGAATATTGGGTCTAGCATTATTTTGGTTGCACCATAGTTTGAGATTGTCCACTAAGACAAGAAGATCTTAACATGTTATGAGATCGACTTGGATCATTTTAAATTTTATCTATTTTTAGGTTGAATTTGGAATATTTTAAAATATATGTACACTCAACCCAAAAACCGACGTTTTTTTCCTTTCAAAAGAGAAGTAGTAGTATATTTTTACTCCAATCCATCAAATTCACACCAAGGTAAGGTGGTGCATTCATAAGGAACCACTTTTACCTAAATATTTGTTTTGACGTGAGAATTTGAAAAGAAGAAGGAAATAGTGAAATCCTACATATTACAACCAAAAATCCCAGCTCATAAATTGGAATAAAAACATGTGGGTGGGCATGTTGGAGAAAAGGAAATAAATAGTGTGGCAGATGAAAAATTAATAAGGTAGGACATAGTCGCATACAAAAACAAATACAATACTGAGGAGCAGAGAAAATCCGCAGTAGAAAAGGAAAAACGAGACAAGAAAGGAGGAGACGATCGTATCGTATCTCCAGTGTACGATGTATTATTATTCGGTGTTGTAAGTAGTTCCTTCCTTCATTTCAACCACTCTATACTCGCCAGTCGCCACCACCAACCAAAAAGAAGAAGACGTAATTATCATTTTGACCCTTATGTTTTGCCCTCAATTTCGATATGGTCTCTTATCTTTTTTGGTGTCAAATAATTTTGACCCTTAGAATTCCTTCTACTGTTAAGAAATAAATTTGATATCTCAAAATGAATTTTAAAACCTAACATTTTTTGCTCTATATTTATTTAGTAAAGTTTCTTGAAAATGTTAAAAATAATTATTTTTTAAAATGTTAATAATTCTTAATATAATTAACAGAAAAGAAGACAAAACTAACTGTGTTAATTGAAAGTTGGGTGTTTAGGTACTAAAGTGTTTAACTATGTAAAATATTAGGTATCAAAATATCAACCGGTATAAAAAAATAGGAGTCAATTTAACCGATTTCAAAGTTGGTTGTGAAAGTGTTCAAAATGTCTTTTGACCAAAAGTTTATGTTGGACATATGTTGGGAGCGGTGAGGGATGTACAGAGTGGTTGTCTGGGAAGTGCAACGCAGGGAGGGAAGAGGTTGGAGGCAGAAGGAGCAGTGAGAGAGAGAGAGACGGAGATGAGTAGATAGTAGAAGAGAGTAGAGAGAGAGAGAGACACTAGTACAGGCTGGTTGTGGTGGCATTTGGTGAAACCCTGACACCGACGTTGACTCTTCTGAATGTCTACTCTTTGGTCAGAAACCTTTTTTTCTATTCAACAAAATACAAAATACAAATAACAAATACAATTCCAAATTAATTTATGAAATCATCTTTTCACCGATGAATTCTGGATGTGGATTTTTTTTCTCCCATCAAATTTTTAATCTTGTGAAGCCGAGACAGGACATGGGCG
The DNA here is from genome assembly GCA_963691705.1 of Viola odorata. Taxonomy (NCBI): domain Eukaryota; kingdom Viridiplantae; phylum Streptophyta; class Magnoliopsida; order Malpighiales; family Violaceae; genus Viola; species Viola odorata. The sequence continues at coordinate 58,671,645 of OY829544.1, forward strand.
ATACGCTGGTAAAGACCGAGATGCAAACCTAGATGATACAGTAAAATTTTCATTAGCTGGAGTCCCCAACCATTGGACATGTCATTACCGACGCATGTTTTGCTGGTCTGTACGTTGGGAATTACTCACTATCTGATCCTTTCTTCTTTTTCCTTCTGAAAGAGAGAAGAACTTCTACATGTATATATTTCTACCTCTTCACAGCTTTTTTTTACCGCTAGAAAAGGATACCTCTTCAAACTGTATAGATTTTAACAGAAAATCAAGGGTCGACTGTCGTTTGTGTCAAAGCAATGAACAAGTACAGTTTGTACCCAAAAGATAAAATAGCACACTCTGTATGTATAAGAATCCAAACTTCCTATTTAAACTGTAAGCAAAGTCATCTAATTATAGGTCACCAGTAACCATGAATAACAAAGTATACCGTAACTGATTCGAACTAGCGAATGAATATCGACCACCATTTTAACTGATTTTATAGGAGTGAATGAGAATAAAAGTGCATCAGACATAGTCTCAGGCAGAGGTGAGTTCAACAGAATCTATTAAACAGAAAAGCTTCCAGCTCTGTTTGAGAACAGACTCTCCCTGTTTTGGCCAAGACAACTGGGGGAGATAATTACTGCAGAATTTTCATCTGCAATAGTAATCAGTTCAATGAAACATCTAATCTGTAAATAATCTAGTTTGAGATTAAAGTTGCATCGTCAAATTCAAAGACGTTGCGATAAAGTAACAGTAACCAAAACCAAAACCAAAACCAATTCTAAATCCACAAGAAAATGGACAGAAATAAAATGTTTGTTGCCAACAGAAAAGAAAGAAAAGTACAAAAGAGAAGGAAACACCAAGAAAGGGGACAAATTTGGTGATACATATACAACAATCTAAAGTCTAAGCCATGTGGAAACTTGCTGCAAAAATGGACCACAAGGTAGCAAGACAAAACTCTTACAAAGGTATTCTCAACTGTTTAAGCAGTCCCCACGAAACTTCCACAGTTTTTTTAACTCAGAATAAAATTAGCTGGTCCCTAAAACCTGACACCATTCCTTCCTCTCATGTTAATTCCACTACGGAATGTTAGCATAGAGGAAAGGAAGGTAGGAAGAAGCTACAAACTATAATATTTGTGGTCACAAATCAAAATGAAACAGTACTGTGGCAGATAATGGAGAGACAAACCACAACTTATGATCCCTATTGCCTTTCAAGGGAGAATTAAAGAGAGCAGTGTTCATGAGCATTTCGCATAAATTTTGTCAATGAAGATCGATAACTAAGAAAATCCTTCTACCATGACAACAAGTTACGACCCCCAAAAAACCTCTTTATACCATTCCAAAATATCTAAATACCACAAATATGTTACCATTATCTACCAGCCAAGGAGCAAGAAGATTGTTCCCAGAACTCTATAGCTAATGCATAGGTGTTGAGCTGGATGCAAAAACAATATACCGAAAAGTAGATGCAAAAACTCTGAAGAGCGGTGAACCATAAACACGATAGTTCACTCAGTCACCAGACTGGGAAAGTCAAAGCAAATACACAGCAAAAAAGACTCCACCCCAACATGATCTTCCCTGACATTTTTAATTTAAAAAGTGCATGCAAGAAGTCGTTATTACACCTACAAATGGATGAATGGTGTAGCTGGTTCCCACTGAAACAATCATAGAAAAGCCATCTTGGTAATCAATATACACCATGAAATGAAGATAGCTAAGACCCATGGCAGATGTATCCAAAAGAGTTGAATATTTTTCATCAATTTCTTTTATCAGAAATATTTTTCATCAATCAATGAACTAATGTTTACAATAATCTTATTAGTGAACAGGTAGACTCATCTCTGGAAGCAGAACTTACTTCGGCTTGTCTATTAATGTCACCAATGACCTGAGCACACCAGGACTGATCTTGTCAGCAAGGACACCTTTATCTGAAATTAAGAGAGACTTTTCTTTTACATAACTTTGTAGCGTTTTAGCCTCATAGTCAAGTCGTTCTTGATCTGCATTGCAATTAAGACCACATCCAATGAAGTCAGTATCAAAAATCAAAATTTAGGGAAAGGAATAATAATAGGGAAAAAGATTTATTGTCCATTGGTGACAAAATTGTTATTGCAAAAATGACCATTTCAAGTCTATTAGAGAAAAATCAGTAACGTCCATCACTTTAATATCCCTAGAACTAGAAAACATCTCTCAACAAATAAACAAATGCATTCCCTACAAACTGCCCAAACAACATGAAATTTCAGATCATGCAAGATAAGCAAATCACAGTATGAAATGCATCCCATTAATCGATGTGGCATCACAGATTCTGCTTAAATAAGTGAATAATGTTTAGGATAACGAAGAACTTTGTTAAATAAGAGAGTATCTATATGAAAACATCCAATAAAAGGCAGTTGCCTGTCTATGAAGCAGCCTCGAAGAATTCATAAGCTCGTTATGTGGCAACTGATTTCACATGGACAGATAGGCCCCTGAAATAATTTGGGGTTGTGTCCCATTGGGACCAATTTTTTAAATCCTCAAACAAAGTCTGTAAACGTCCTAATTATCATAATTCTAGTTATGGGCTCAGTATCAATCATGAGAATTTTCTCAATTCCTTGAGTTCTCAGTTAATAGATTACAACATATCAACACAAAAATTCCATAACAATACAAACTTCAGATGGAGGAGATTTGGATTGGAATTTTGAGGTAACGTGTCATGGGAATCTTAATTAATACAAGTAGTTGGGAGAGGGAGGAGCTCATGGTAGAGGAAGACTAACAGATGAAGTCAGCACTTAAAGCGGAAAACCCAGAAAAATATTCATACAAGCAGTTCTTTGCATTTTAGATAGCAAATAAACTTAAATGTATCGCCGCGAACATGGATGCGATTTAAAACAACAAAAAAAGAAAACAAAAATCGGTTTTCACAATCAAGAGCAATCAGACCACCGTCAGGAAGTAACATACAATTCAGTGTGAGGCACTTCAAGTTCATGGCAACAACTCAACTTCTAACTTATTGGTTCAAGCACATACATTTAATACGGGAATACAGTATGTCTTCTAAAAGTAGTATGCTGACTAAAAACCATACACAATTTTCTTGAATGACAAAGTTCTAGAAGAAACCTGTCTCCAAGATAGTGTGAACAGCATGGAATGGGATGCTGGCGAAGATATCAGAGCCTGGGAACATCATCCATGTGCGCTCGTCTGAATCATGGTTCCCACAAGTTGCACAAACTTCCTTCACCAGTGGCCTTGATCCAGCCCTGCCAAGATCCTTCATTATTGACTCAAACGGAGAAGAAACACTAGTTTTGGTGGTCTTAGCCCGCCTCCTCAGAGCTGTTAATGCTTCCCTGTTCCCATTCCTCACTTTATCATTTTCAACCACCTACATTATAGGTAGCCCAATGCTTTAGAGGTGAATCCGAGCATATTAAATTGATATTTTTTTCTTGGTTTGATAATTAATTTTGTACAGAAAACAAACCAAATAAGTATGCAATCTCTCTAGAAAATACCTGACTCCGGGCCAAGAGAAAATGCTCAGCTTCGTGTTCTAGTTCAACCAAGCTCCGCTGGAGTTGCTGCGTATTGTCGTCCATTTAATAGGGAACTATATCAGATTGAAATAGACGTGTCAGTAAACTCTAAAGACAATGGGTAACAAAGAGAACAGATATGAGCAATCAATATGAAACAAAACATAATTTGGACCAGCAAAACCTTCTTCTTTTTTCATTACCACTCAGCAGCGAAAGGGGAATGCTTAGATAAGTACACGACATGATGGTGGAAACAACATCACAGAGATGAATTTGATGATGTTAGGGTTTATGGTTTTTCTATTTTTCTAAAAAGTGAAGAAGAAAGAATAAAGGGGTGGGCTGTGGGCTGTGCGCTGTGCGCTGTGTTGTTTGAAATTTTGAATTACTTTAACATAAGGGTAAAAGATACTGCCTTTCATCTTTGTCTAAGAAGTTAAAAATGCTCTGTTGTGGAAGGTAAAACAACATATATACTTCACACATTTAACTAAGCAAAACCACATAACATTTATCTAAAATAGCCACATATTACTTAAGCAAGAGTAATTGAATTCGGAATGCATGAGAGAGAATAAAAAAAACTGCAATACATGTTGAGCGTTTAGAAGGAACATGGAGGGTTCATGAATTTGGTCTGATCCCGATTCTAGTACTCATCATCTCTCGTAATACGAAAGATGAAATCAATTATAACAGCCAGCCAACACATTTGACATGTATAAAAGTACGAGAGTAAACTACAGAACGAAATCAAGAAACCACCATCTGATGTTATCCATTTCAAAGCATTAACCCAAAATCACAAAATGAAGATCAATACAAATAGCTAACAAACAAGCAACAGAATGACTAATTACACAATAAGACAAGTGAAACTCGGATCAATACCCACAACAACAAACAACTATTAGATAGTGGCTTCTGAAAAAAAGAAGTTGACAGACAACTTTAAAAGTAAATTGCTATACCTGGTGGAAGACTGTTCCCGTCCAATTTATCGAGTTAAATTGCAGGGAGCCTTACGAGACAAAATTTTTATTCTATTTCCCAGAATCAACCAAGCAGACACTCGTAAAATAGTAACCTAACCTGCAACAGAAAGAGCGCAGCTTATGATTAACATAATCACAGACGGGACTAAACAAAGTATAAATCAGAACATGAGAGGATAAGTCAAATGCATTCTACATCCCAAATAATCTTAATTTACATCCATTATTTTAACAAAGTATACTTGGTGAATTTTTCAGTTGTCCCACACCAAGAGGAGACACATAAACCAACGCAATTGACCAAGAGATTAGACTTTTATTTATGCGTCATATATTTGTTTCATTGTTCAATTGTACTCTTAGGTATTAGCCACTAAATAAGGTTGAGACTGATGACAATTTTGCTCCATTTTTATGTTTTCCTATCTTCTAGTCCTTTGTTTGACTGAGGTCCTAGTTTCTTTTCTTATTCAATTCCATTCTCGCGTCATAGATCAATCTCATATGAAAGCTGAAAGACAAAGTATACTGACCCACTGCTTGAAGCCGTGATAAGTGACAAAGATGTCTGAGCTGCAGTAGCACTTTGGCTGGCAGTTGTCGCAACTAAAGTTGAAGGAAGAGCACCTGCATTATGAATTCCAAACCCATGAATAAAATGTATAAGAATTTGTTGGAGCAGAAAAAATAAATCAGAGCTCACTGATGATTCAAGATTGAAGAATGCAGAATACATAGATAAATGGCACTAAGAAAATGACTAGCGCACATAGTTGTTAAAGGGAAATGGTAGAGGTGCAACCACTAACTCTCACAAACCCTAAAGTAGGAACAAAAACTCACCAACTTTCTAGGAGAAGGCTCTGGCTTATCCGCATTATGTTATAAGCAGATCGTTAGGCCCTGTATATAGTAACAGTAAGGGGCATCCGCAATAAGGCATGCAGAGGGATGCTCATTATTTTTTTCATTCCTCTCCTCCCCTCTACTCTCACCGTTACTAATGAATGGATACTTCCTACAAATGAGGTTCCATTAAGATATATCTGTTCTTTTCATCTGCCAATGATTATATGATAATGGATTAGGCTAGAAGAGCTTTCACACACGATGAGGCTCAGCACAACAGCAAGATGCCAGGCGATATAAAATGCATGTAAACATATAGAGTAAGAGTCTAGTAGCTTTCTGAACAACGAAAAACCAGCCTATACACCTCCTACATACATCTCTAATTGCTAGCAACAAATCATATGCTACTTTCTGAAGTTAGATTAGCGAGCAGACATACAAACATAACACCAGAATTCACATTCAATAACCATCAAATGCTCCTCAACAGTAACAATGCTAAATCTCAAGCGTAAAGAAACTTACTGAACAAAGGCGCAGTGGTAGTTGATTGAGTTTGAGATGGCGCCGCGGTAGTTGATGGAGTTTGAGGTGTTGAAGCTGGCGCTGATGTAGTAGTAGACACTGAAAATCCAGGGAATGAGCTAGCACTCCCTGATGAAGCAGGATTGTTGCTAGCCACTCCAAAACCCAGAGAAGAAGCAGAGCTAGCAGTTGCAGTAGTAGAAGGCAAAGTAAATGAAGAACCGATGCCAGAAGTAGCTCTCGAGGCAGGGGCAGGAGAAGCAGCACTAGTAGTTGTCACTGTGGAAAATAATGGTGACACAGATGCCGGTTTTGCAGCAACTGTTGTGGGAATTGCAGGGGCAGAGGAAGAAGGAGTGTTTGCATTGTTAAACAAAGGAGTCTGGGAAGGCGCCGAAGATGCGGACAAAAATGAGAAAGCTCCAGTGACTGTTGATGAAGATTGAGTCGAAGCAGCTGATGTGGACACCGAAGCAGCACTACTTGAAGCTGAACTTGAAGTGGGTTTTGACCAGGTAAAACCAGAAGCGCCAAAAGATGCGGTAGTGGTTGGAGCTGGAGAAGAGGCAAACAGGTTACCGGTAGCGGTAGTAGTAGAAAGATTAGCAACAGACGACGACGAGGAGAACCCAAACAGCGAAGTCGATGGAGCGGGAGTCGCAGTGGTGGTTGCTGATGCAGAAGAACCAAACAGGAAAGATGGCGTAGAATTTGTTGATCCAAACAAGGATGAGCCTGCACTAGCCGCAGATGAGGTTGCGCCAGAAAGCGATGGAGTAGAACTCGCTGTGGTGCCAAACAAGGATGGGGTAAAACTTGTTGTAGAGCCAAACAGGGGAGAAGTAGTAGCTGCTGGTGCGGAGGACACTGTACCAAACAATGGAGATGCTGAGCCGCAGCGGACGAAGTTGATCCAAAAAGTGGAGAAGATGAGGTCACGCCGAATGAGGATGAGCTGGCAGCTGAGGTACTGGAGAAAGAACCTGCGCCGAATAATGGGGGGAAGCGGGTGGTTGAGGGTGTTCCAATCGCGAATGGAGAAGAACTGGGTGCGGAGCCAAACGGGGATTGGGTTGTGGTCAGGGACGGATTCAGGATTTATAGTTAAGCAGCCGATTTTTTTTAATATTTTAAAATAAAGGCAATCGCGGAATGAAAAATTAAAAAAATATTTAATTTTTTATATGGGAACTAAAGTACACAAAGGAAAAGAAGGGAAGAGAATTTTTCAACAAATTGTATCTTTTAGATATAAAGAAAAAAAAAGAAAATTGTAATAATTGAGAATGGTAATATATATAAAAAAATTAAAAAAATAATTATTATTTTACTACTTTACCCTTACCACTATCGCTGCCAAACCTCCAATAACAGGGAACAGAATTCTTATGCAATGCACTTAAAACCCAGACACTAAAAAATGCACATGAATATGAAGAAAGATGGAGAAAAAAAACTTTTTGAAAGATTTCAGCAAGAAAATGCCTCAAGCAACTTGATTTTGATCACCAGAATCAAGTTGTTTTTCTTCTTCATTTCACTACTTGATTATATTAACTATGGATGAAAAAAACAGAGCATCATATTAATACATATTAAAGAATACATGCAGTAAATTAATACAGTAAGTGAATATATGTCATTGTAAGAAGCAAAATTGCTTATGAAATACAATTATTATCTACAAACCCTTCTGTTTGATGCTCATGCATCCCCTCTCCAATTCCAGGGATGATATCCCACACTGTCTGCTGCGCGTGAGTGCCAAGATCACAATCAATCGTCAGATTCCCTCTGAGACGATCTACCGTAGGGATTTTTTGCCTGAAACACAAAACAAATCTTAGAACCATGTCAATATTAAATGCCTACAAAGAGTATACTAGAGAATTAGATAAAGCACAACTGAACATTTGGCTAATTCCATCACCAGCTCAAGCCAATCAGGGCCTCATTGTCAACCAAATAACAGGAAGAAAATTTGAAGAAACTGGATAAAATTGACAGTCAGCACAAATCTAGAATGTACAAGAAGAATGGACTTACAAAAGGTTCAACATAATGTTTGATCTCCACCTCAACGTGAAAGCAATATTTGCACACAAGTCCCTTTTCATCATCAAGGATAAGCTTATGGATTCCTCTTTTACAACGGGTAGCGGTATCAATTGGTTTTTCAAGTTCAACATCAGGAGTAATGACAACATCATTTCTGACCTGCTCAACATCGCAAAAATGAACCCGTAAACACCAAGTGAAGAAACATTACAATAGCATGCCAAACAATTAAATGGTAAACATATTAACAAAACTTCCAAAAGGGTGACTGATTCTAGAGAACTTGTGTGCATCCAAGTTGACAAAAAAAAGTGTAGGCAATGGAGTATTTTACAAACCACAGCAGACAGCCTCATGTTTTAACGACCTACTTTTACAGAACAGCCAAAACTATGTATATTTCTCAGTCATTCACAAGTGACTCATCGATGGAACAGATCTATATAGAAAAATGATCAACTTGTCAAGAAATTATTGTGCTTGCCAAAAATGATTGAAGGTAAAATGACATTAAGGATTGAAGGTAAAATGACAACATACTGCTGCAGTATTAGTGGGCATCATTTACATAAAGAGCTGACCTCAAATTTGCCCAAATGTGGGCAAATTTGGGGTCAGCTCTTTATGCAAATGATGCCACTAATACATATTAACGAGGGAGAGAGGGGAATCACATGAACCTACATTCATAGAGCAATCAATTGATGAAGCTCATGAATCATCTGTTTGCAGTTCTTGCTACCGGTGATGTCATTCGGGTTGAACAGGAGTTTCCGTATGGTGAGATTCACATCTCTAGAGGAAGAAACGTGTGAACGATATAAAGTAGATGGTAGAAAAGGCCTATTGAATAGTAGGGTTGAGAGATGGTAGAAAAGGCCTATTGAATTTGAGCCTATTATGTCAATTGGTCCCTCCGCTTTACACTGATGTGATGATCCATCAACTTGGCCATCAATTCATTGCCCCAACTAGGGTGATTTTTGGCATACTTGATTAATATTTAGTAATACTAATCTTTTCGTACCAAAAATGTTTCATTAAAACAACACAATCATTAGATTCATTATACTCTTAAAATAGGCGTATTCCATTTCATTTCTCTTACCATTTTTAAAATAAGTTGCACGATATTTTTTTTTTTTGGGTGTATTCAATTATATAAATTTACTTTAATTTTTCCTAGCATTTCCTTCATGAGGATGGGTACTCTATGTCAATAAGTTCGAAGTCCCGATCCCGGGATTGTTTTCGGGACTGGTCCCTGTTTTTTTTTTTTTCTTGACCGGTCAGGACCAGGGTATATGAAAAAAATTAGTTTAGTCCCTTTACTCCTTTAGGTTATGCACGCACCATAAGACTTAGTCTCCTCTCTCCCTCATTCTCGCACAGCCGCGCCGCTCCGATTCCGTCTCACTGCCAAACCCAGTCACCGCCGTCACCCGTCACCGCCGCCCATCGCTTCTCTTCTGTTCACCGCCGAAAAGCATTCTCAGATTCTCCTCTCTCCGGTGAACAGAAGAGAAGCGATGACAGGGTGACGGCGGTGACTGGGTTTGGCAGTGAGACGAAATCGGAGCGGCGCGGCTGTGCGAGAATGAGGGAGAGAGGAGACTAAGTCTTAGGGTGCGTGCATAACCTAAAGGAGTAAAGGGACTAAACTAATTTTTTTCATATACCCTGGTCCTGACCGGTCAAGACACAAAAAAAAAAGGGACCAGTCCCGAAAAAAATCCCGGGTTCGGGATCGGGACTTCGAACTTATTGACATAGAGTACCATCCTCATGAAGGAAATGATAGGGAAAATTAAAGTAAATTTATATAATTGAAATACACCCAAAAAAAAAATTCGTGCAACTTATTAAAAAAATGGTAAGAGAAATGAAATGGAATACGCCTGTGTAATGAATCTAATGATTGTGTTGTTTTAATGAAACATTTTTGGTACGAAAAGATTAGTATTACTAAATATTAATCAAGTATGCCAAAAATCACCCTAGTTGGGGCAATGAATTGATGGTCAAGTTGATGGATCATCACATCAGTGTAAAGCGGAGGGACCAATTGACATAATAGGCTCAAATTCAATAGGCCTTTTCTACCATCTCTCAACCCTACTATTCAATAGGCCTTTTCTACCATCTACCTTATATCGTTCACACGTTTCTTCCTCTAGAGATGCGAATCTCACCATACGGAAACTCCTGTTCAACCGAATGACATCACCGGTAGCAAGAACTGCAAACAGATGATTCATGAGCTTCATCAATTGATTGCTCTATGTCTGGGTTTTAAGTACATTGCATAAGAATTTTGTTCCCTGTTATTGGAGGTTTGGCAGCGATAGTGGTAAGGGTAAGGTGGTAAAATAATTATTTTTAAAATTTTTTTTTATATATATTACCATTCTCAATTATTACAATTTTCTTCTTTTTCCTTTGTATCTAAAAGATACGGCCGGAATTTGTAAAATTCCCTTGCCTTCCTTTCCTTTCCTTTCCTTTCCTTTCATTTCATTTCATTTCCCTAATTAAACTTCCCTTCTTTTCCTTTGTGCACTTTAGTTCCCATACAAAGCATTAAGCATTTTTTTAATTTTTCGTTCAGCTCGATTGCCTTTCCTTTAAAATACTCACAAAAAAAACCCGCCCCCTAAATCCTGGATCCATCCCTGGGTAGAAGTAAGAAATTCCTAGATACCTCTTACAGTATATCTTATTATTAGGATTAGGAGTATCCAACTCTAGTCTTCTTTGTACTGAACAATAGCCAAAGGAAGTATAGTTTTTATTAGGATTTAGCAACTTTTCTCAAGGTGTACAGGAAAAAATGAAGTTATACCTTTGATGGTGCTACTCCTTGTTCAAGACTTTGGGAACTTTGATATATGGCACCTCATAGCTTGGAACACCAGCAATAATACGTTCCCTGTCCAAAACACAATTTTGACTTACTAAACTGTGGTTTCTCACCAAACTTGTAGCGACCACACTTGAAATGATCACATTACTTACGTTTTTTCAAAAGTTTCTGGAATATCATCTCGCAAGTTGTCGCCCTCAGTTTCTGCTAGTTGAGTATCACAAAAATGAAAAAGAGCAAGATCAATTATCCAATTAAGTATGCTAAGTACTCTATGAGGTGCCAAAGTGCTATTGCACTTGTAGAAGACAAGCTTGACATCCCTCCATTTGATTTCCCTAGCCGACTCAATTTTAATTACAATCAGCTTACAACTATCACAGTAAATATGAATGACTACCAACTATTTCCTTGAAGTAAAAGAAGACCATCGGTAAGTTTTATCCCATTTAACACTAGTTTTATTACCCTAGAACACCTTTTGACATGGTTTTCTGTTGCCGCTCTCATAAAAACTGTCATAATGCAAGCTTATCACATTGGGTATTTAAAGTGTTAAAAATTACAAATAAAATTAAAATGCATAAGATGGGGGATTACAAGCACCTGCTCTAAGTGCTGGCTCCACGGTATTGAGATCAACTGCTTGAAGTTGTCCAAACCTGCAACATTCCCCAATTAAAAAATACAAAACATTCAAACAAACAAAAAACCTTTAAAAAAAGGACTAGAAAAATTATACCAGTCAATCACTTGTTGAATTTTAGGAGCAAACTCTTCAACCTGAAAATCGAAAGAGCACACAAAAAAAATGAACATCAATAACATTGTCTATACAGTACACGAAAATGGGGATAGAAAAGTAAAAACCTCTTGTGGGGTGAGAGTGATGCGAGCCGTTTCTGACAAACGAGGCAAATCTGGTGATTCAAGCGGTGACCAATTTTCTGCTTTCGCCGAGAATTTCCATGTAAAGTTACTATTCCGATGAATAATCGGTCGCTGAGGATTAATGAAGAAGTGATTTGATGGTGTTCTTAGGAGTAGCAGAGCTCTACTTGCCATTTCTATTACTCCGATGCTCCAGTTCGGTAACCGGTTGTTCCTCAACCAAAAATGCAAAATCTGTATCGTAAAACTAATAAAAATGATTTCTTTTTCGCAGGCATAATGAAAAGAAAAACAATTGCTAATCTGTATCGTAATCATTAGATCTACAAAAAGAAAAGGTATTAAAAACCATAAACAAACAAACAAACTCAGCAGCCAAAATACAAACTAATTAATTTTGAAACATATAGCATGCCTAGAGGTTTCATCATGAAAATTGAAAAAACAGATCTAACAATCTAAAAGAAACGCATGTAAATCAGACGCTTACCGAATCAAAAATCAGATCTTTGAGTTTAGAAGAGAATCCTTCACAGCCGCTGTATCACAACCCCATCAGAGGGAGAGAGGAGGGAGGAGAGGTGTCACGGGCTTAATGGAATTTGCCGAGATTTTAATTTCTGGGGTAATGCTAAACAGCTCACTGAGATAGCTCACTAGGCCAATGGATGGTATTTTTGTAATTTTCGTTTGATGCAGCTCACCCAGATTGGCCTAATGAGCTATCTCAGTGAGCTATCTGGGTGAGCTGTTTAGCATTACTCTAATTTCTGATGTGAGGAATGGTAGACGAATGGTTGGGTGTTTTTACAGTCATGCCATACGTTAAAAGCGGGGTTGGTTCTTGCTTTGATAATTATAAAGGAGTCACATTGCTTGCACGCCACATACAGAAAAACAGGAGTACGCGCCGACCCCGTCTTCTAAACTGTACTGCTCACTACACTTACCGACTACCACTACCACTACCAGTGACGCGCTATTGCTTTCCTTCTCATTCTTAAAATGGCTACTTGGTAAACTGAACTAGGGTGTGGTGTGTATTGCTTTCCTTCTCATTCTTAAAATGGCTACTTGGTAAACTGAACTAGGGTGTGGTGTGTATTTACAAAACAAACCAATGTGAATTGTAAGCTTACATTTTACATTTTATTCATATAAATTGTTCGTACAAGAGGTTTCTCTTAAATTTTAGGTTTTTTCCTTTTAAGTACTCCATAAGTTTATATCATTTAAGTAAAAGATGTGACACTTTTAATTTGTTTATGTTGTATTTTTAACTGATTGTCACTCTTACCTGTTAGAAAATAATATGCACAACTATTTGAGTATAGAGAAATTATCCATTAAGAAAAATTACCCCCTAAAAATACTTTATCCTTTAATCGCCAACCTGGTACAACAAATATAGTGTGTAGGCTAGTTTATCATTTTTATATCTGTCTGACACAGAACGCAAAAAAAAAAAAAAAAAATACCAAACTAATACTCCCTCCGGACACAATTACTTGTCACTGGCTACTATTCATGTATGTGTTTCGAGGAGGCCGAATGACTCACTATTTGACCCAAAAAGTTCCGTACTTTTTCTCAGACGTACGTTAAGGATTAACGTACATTAGAAAAAAAGTACGGATTTTTTTGGGGTCAAATAGTGAGTCATTCGACCTCCTCGAAATACGTGCTGAAATAGTAAAGTGACAAGTAATTATGTCCGGAGGGAGTACTAATTAGTGAATACATGAATATACAAGCTAGTTTACTACAATGACAAAAGCTCAGTTTGGTAGCCTACGAGTTACCGATATGATCATGTATATGGAATTACGAAAGCAAACAAGTTATACTAATCATAGACACAGAATGCTATACTGCAGCTGAAATCATTCAATTTTCAGTAAAAGCAGAGGATTAGATGCTTTGGTTAGCCTAATAAACGAGATTTTGCTTCAAATTGAAAATTTCTAAAATTGTCAAACCAAATCGTATACACTTTTCTAACGAAAGAGCTGGGAAAAAAAAGAAAAGTGCATCTTAACTTCAAGCCGGTAAAATGCATCTTGCTATCGGTTGGCAAAAGTTTGTGCAACCGAAAGTTATCCAAATTTAAATCTTAAAAGTTATAGGCAACAACCTCATGGACTGACCATTCAAGACATGCATTTCCCCCCTCTCTCACCAACTTTGATGGCATCCCTAATACATGCAAAGAAAATATTTGGAGAGAAAAAGTTGATAAAACAGAATTTCCAATGAAACAGCAAGCTTGCAAGAGAAACCTGTTATTACGACCTGAAAATGGAAGCATGGTTTCCCTTACAAAGAAAACCTGAGGAAATTTCGAATAGCAGAGCATTATTGCACAATCACACGCTTTGCACCATCCAAAGTGTTCCTGAGTAGCATTGCAACAGTCATAGGACCCACACCACCTGGAACAGGAGTAATCCATCCAGCTACCTTACATGCTTCCTGGTAATCTACATCTCCAACTAGCCTATATCCCGACTTCTTACTTGGATCATCAATAGCATTTGTTCCAACATCAATCACGGCAGCACCTGGCTTAATCCAGCTTCCCTTTATCTGAAGATTCAAGAATTATGATTCAGATAGAATAAATTACATATAACCAAAGAAACTTTCCAAATCAAAACTATTGCTTGACTACAACATACAGGATAAACTAGCTGAAAGTATGTTCAATACAAAGTGAACAAGTATATTGTTTATGCAATTCTTTTATCAGATGCTACAACTTGTATGAATGGTGGTTGAATTCGTATAAAAGTAACATAAGGCAAACATATAAGGGTATTTTCTTGCAATTAAGGCACGGTTGAAGCTATCCAGCAAAAATATATATTTCTTCCTAACTAAGCAAGTACTTAATTATCTATATGCTACCATTTTTGCTTGCCCAGCAGCTGCGATAATAATGTCAGCTTCACGAATTACGCTTTCCTGATCATTTGAACTTGAATGAACAATAGTAACAGTCGCATCCGCTTTCAGAAGCAACAACGAAACCGGTAGTCCAACTATGTTACTACGTCCCACAACAACTGCATTTTCCCCCTTTATACTTATACCGCTCCGTGATAGAAGTTCAAGACAACCCTGTACATGATTCTCTAAGTTAACACCTTGCATACGCATTTATAGGAAAAAGAACTAATCAACCAATATACAGGATAATGAGAGCTTTCAATCTTGAAAATAATGTAAAAAATGTATTGCCTTGGGAGTGCATGGAAGGAAAAGAGGGTCTCTCCCTTTCATAGCAAGCTTGCCGATATTGAGAGGATGAAAGCCATCTACATCCTTTTCAAGACTAATTGCACCTAAAACTTTCTCCTCATCTAAATGCTTAGGCAATGGCAGCTGAACTAATATTCCTGTAAACATAACAAATAAGCAACGCCACAATTATAAATCACATGACAATTCCCTGCCTACTTTGATGATGCATTACACCCATAATCATTACCATTTGGAATAAAATGACAAGCACTGGAACAAATAAAAGCAAACGTAAACTTAATTACTTTTTCTACAATTACTTCTTGAAACAACAGAATTTCCAATTTTAAAAGCAGTAGTAGCAAAAACGAACCGTGTACATCAGAATTTGCATTTAGGTCGTCAACTTTGCCAATCAGTTCATCTAGAGATATTTGCTCTGGCAGGTCTACATCGAACGACTTAATCCCAACTTCAGCACATGCTTTCCTTTTCATATTGACATAACTCTGGGAATCCTTCCTGTTTCCGACGATTACCACAGCCAACCGGGAACCTAAACAAACGATAACGAAGAAAAGAACCTCAAAGAGAAGAAAAGAGTATGAAATCCGAAGAAAGCAAGTTTCTAGTAAATTTAGGTTTCAGTTACCTTGTTGAATTTCTCAGAGAATTGACTGACTTCTTGAGCGATTTCAGATCTGATGGTCTGGGCGATGGCTTTGCCGTCGATTATGGTGGCTTTGTGATCGGACGGTGATGCCATGGTCGGAGATAGATGGAGAAGGAAAGCAATAGCGCGTCACTGGTAGGGGTGGCAATATTAACCAAGATCCTTCAACCTCAATAATAACCTCAATAATTAACTAAAGATAGAATTGCACCCACCCAGTCGTAAACGTGAAATTACTAACCATGTGGTCAATAAACAAAAATGAAATAGAAAAATGAAAAAATGTGCCTGTGCTTACTAGACCAGCTTCAATGAGAAATCTCAGCAAATCTGAAGAGCACAGGACATTCATATACGAGCAGTTTAACGCCTCCTTTGCCATAATTTGAAGCAAAGGGGCTGCCTGAATTGCCACTCGATAAACCATAATTTAAGAAAAACAACACCTTTCGGGATAATATGACAAAAACACCAATCTGATCTGACCGATCAAAACAAAAGCACAATAAACACACCACAAAATAAGCTGATTAAAGGAATGGCCGGTGCTTTTGTCATCAGAGAGAGAGCGCGGTAGCATTTAAGGAATGGCCGGTGTTCTAATCCAGAGTGACAAACCGGGAAGGGATGGCCGATGGCCAGTTGGAAATGAAAGGGATGGGTGTACTACGCACATGAAGGTTCTAATTATTTTGTCCTTTTTGGAAGAAGTTATAGAAAAAAATAGGAAAATAAGGTCAAAATCAAAACGGTCATACGCGAACTCAGCAAAACACAGTTGAGAGATGAGTGACACAACCAACAGTTATCATATACTCGGTACCAAATGCGGATTCTGAACAATCTGAAGACTCGTCCCATTTATCTCCCTTCTTTAACCTAACTTCTTAATTTCTTAAAATTGAAAGGATGAAGTGATTAATAATTTACAATTGCTCCCTTTCGCTTCTATATGCTCTTCACTGCTTTCCTTTTTCTTTTTGGTAGATTTGGGTATACCCTAAAAACTAATAAAAATGATTTCTTTTTCACAGGCATAATGAAAAGAAAAACAATTGCTAATATGTATCGTAATCATTAGATCTACAGAAAGAAAAGGTATTCAAAACCACAAACAAACAAACAAACTCAGCAGCCAAAATACAAATTAATTAATTTTGAAACATATAGGATGCCTAGAGGTTTCATCATGAAAATTGAAAAAACAGATCTAACAATCTAAAAGAAACGCATGTAAATCAGACGCTTACCGAATCAAAAATCAGATCTTTGAGTTTAGAAGAGAATCCTTCACAGCCGTTGTATCACAACTAGGGGTGTCAATTCGGGTCGGGACCGGGACCAGTAGACCCGAGCCCTTTCGGGTCGGGACCAATCCCGGTGCCGACAAAAAATGGGACCAAAATCCCAGTCCCGGTCCCGACCTGTCAAATGTTCCCGGGACCGGGACCAGACCCGGAACAAAATGGTCCAGGATTTTTTTTTATTTTTGTAATGTCCTCGGTCTCTTTTCGTTGTAAATTGTAATGCTTCTTTTTAACTAATATGCAAACTTTGTAAATATTAACAAGCATTTGTGCCAAAACAGATTTATGGATCAAAGAGTGACGGGAAAACCAAAATCTAGTATAGCAAGCAAATGAAATTGAATTGCATGACCTAATCAAAAAGGATTTCGGAAATTGATACAGCGAAAACTTTCATTCACACAAGGGAAGGGAATGACCGAATGACTAGCAACAAACACAGGGATGCAAATACGTGCATATGTTTTGGGTGCGGATCAATAAACAACCAATCTATCACCCAGCAATTCTGAGATGAAAACAATACGAGAACAGCTCTATAAATACAATTCCTAGCAGAAGTTACCTTTCTGGATATGTGGAATGGAATGAGGGAGAGAGGGGAATCCGAGAATGCTTTTCGGCGGTGAACAGAAGAGAAGCGATGGGCGGCGGTGACTGGGTTTGACACTTGATAGTGAGAGATCGGAATCAGAGCGGCGGTGATGACTCTGATGAGGGTGGTGCGGCTATGCGAGAATGAGGGAGAGAGGAGAATCTGAGAATGCTTTTCGGCGGTGAACAGAAGAGAAGCGATGGGCGGCAGTGACAGGGTGACAGGTGATGGCGGTGACTGGGTTTGGCAGTGAGACGGAATCGGAGCGGCGCGGCTGTGCGAGAATGAGGGAGAAAGGAGACTAAGTCTTAGGGTGCGTACATAACCTAAAGAAGTAAAGAGACTAAACTAATTTTTTTCATATATCCTGGACCGTTTTCCGTCGGGACCCTGTCCTGACCGGTCAAGACCCAAAAAAAAACAGGGACCAGTCCCGAAAAAAATCCCGGGTTCGGGATCGGGACTTCGAACTTATTGACACCCCTAATCACAACCCTATCAGAGGGAGAGAGAGGAGGGGAGGAGGTGTCGCCGGCTTAAACAAAACTATGTATAACTTTCTGAGGCTATAAGGGGTTAAAATTAGGGGTGAGCTCGGATCGGAGGATCCGACCGATCCGATCCGAACTCACCCATCCGATCCGATCCGTGCCATTTTCGGATCCGGTTCAGAGGAGGCAGTCGGAATCCGATCAGTTTCGGATTCCGACGGTCGGATTATCGGAATCCGTCGGATTCCAATAATCCAAATGATTAAATGATACACCCAACCCAACCCTAATTCAGTTACCCTAATCCCCAACCCAACCCGCAAACGCAGCGCAGCCGCTCGCTGTCCCCAAACAGCCATCAACCCATCCTCTCAAACACCAAATCAAAACCAATACCAAATCAACACTCAAAAATTGATTACCTTGCCCAGCCGGAAATACTGTTGCCGCCACTGCCCCTTCCTCCTCGCTCCGGCCAGCAACCAACAAATCGCCCAATGCCACCGCAAGCCTCCATTACCCGAACTCCCTCTCCCGCTCGACCACCGCGCGCCCAGACAGCCGCGCATAGCCGCTCAATCGCCCATCTTCGATTCAACACCATCCCGCCACCCGAATCAGAAAAAGAAATGACAAGAAGGAGAGAAGGGAGAAGAGGGAGGTGCGGGTAATGGAGTTTAGGGTTTTGTTTTGTTGTTTAATTGAAGGCTTGTTCTTTGTTTTAATTTGAGCTAGAGGAAACGAAGCTCAACGAAAAGAAGAGAAGAAAAAGAGGAATGGGCTTCGGCCCATCAGAAGAGAAAAGAGAAAATAGTTCGTTTTAATTAACGAGCTCGAATATTTTGGTCAATATACGAAATCTAATGGGTAAGATGATTTCATAATTTTTTTCTATTTTGATTATTTGAATTTTTATTTGTGAGTCCCTTACTAATACGCGTTTATTTGCACGGTCGATATGAATTACAAATTTACAATTATGATCGAAAATCCAAAAAAAATCCGAAAATTCGACCGAACCGATCCGAAACCGGAGGTGTCGGATTGGTTTCGGATTCCCTGTCAAAAAATCCGATCCGAAAAAATTCGAATCCGAAAAAATCCGATCCGAACTCGTCGGATTCCGATCCGAAATCCGAACGCACACCCCTAGTTAAAATTCTTGTAAAAAAACACAAAATTGAAGAAATAATATTTACTTAGTTGGGAGCATTGTGTTTGTGTTCATTGTTTCATGTCCAAATTTCTATACTCAAGGTTTTAGTGTATGATAGTTAATGTTTACGAGTCTTCAACTTGTAATAGCAAAGCGGTGTTATGGGGGGAATTAAGGAATTTATGTTGGCAAGTTAATAAACCTTGTTTGTTCACCGGTGACTATAACGAAGTGCTCAAGCCTGATGAATGACTTCGTTGTAGAGATTATAAACAAAGAATGCGGGATTTTCAAGAGTGGATTGACTCATACGGCATTTTTAAATTTAATCTAATCAACAAATTTTTTATAATGCTCTTAGTATGAATAAGATGGATGGGGTCTTTTCTCACACGGAATAGTGGGATAGATTTTCTAATGTGCAATTGATTGAACTCTAATTATAGTAACTTTTACCACTTAATCTCTTGTATTTTCGAATGGTATGCTATTGATTCTACTACAAATCATTCGAATACTGCAGAAATCAGCCCTGGAGAGGCAAGGAATAAAAAGGAGTAGAATTGGGCATAATCATGGCCAGATTTGGAGCAGGCAAGTTGACAACTGCACTCTGGACCAAGACGGACTCGCTTGGTCAAGCCTCAGTTGGAGAACATTTCGGAGCAGACAACGGATCAGCTGGCGCTAGCAGATGATCTTTCCTGCCTTGACGATTGAAGCGTTGATTACGGACTGATTGAAAATGCGCCTGCTGATTCGATCCGATTATATTTCCTTGTGAGGATAAGAGAAATTAAAATACAATTTAAAGTTGATTAGGATTCGATTTCCGTTAATTTCCGCTTTTGGTTATTTTTGGAACCTATTTACTCCTTTCCGAGATTTTGGAGAAGGAGGTCGGTCGTGTGGGGTTTGAATCTCTTTCTCTGCTTTTGCTATCATCTTGACAGACATTTTGCTCCTTCGGAAACGAGGGATTCTCCACCATTTTTGTTATACATTATTATTTGCTTTTCAATTATGTGTATGAATAGTTAAGCACATCGTTCTTAGTAAATGCGTTAAAGCATGAGCATGAGTTTACATGAGACCTAACTGATCTTATTATTCTTTATACCTGCATTTAATTAACCTCGTGACTATTCTTAACGTATTTTCTGTGTGATCTTAGAAGTAGCTAATCTAGGATTGAACAGATCACGCAACAGTCATTCTTTTTTGTTGTGGATTATCGACCAAGAGGATCGAAGTAGACACCTACGCGCTACCGGCGGGATCGGAAAACGGTAGGGGGAAAGGTTAATCAAATCCAGTCCCGATTGACTCCCGAGGATACTAATCTGGAGTTGTCTTCTCCTAGTCGTTCATCTGCCAACTCAGTAAACCTTTTAACCAGCAATGTGCTAGTTGGTAAGGCATCATCTTTAAACGTACCTGAGGTGGTGTTGATACAGGAGGGAAGTAGGGGTCATAAGCGTACCTTGATCCTATAGCGACTCTGTGGATTGAAGATGAATATTCATGCGTCGATGATTGTATCTCTTGTCTCATAGCTTGCCAAGCCTCTACTAAGAATCCCTCTTATTTATTCTCTATCACTGATCCATTTGCCTTGACCAAGAACACCATTCTTGGCCAAGATAAATGCGTGCCTATTTACTTTCTAGTTCTAGTTTAAGTACAAACCCCTAAATTCCACCTAAGTATTGTTTGTTCATTACAAGTTCTCACATAAATTCATACATTTGCTCTCTGTGATTCGATCCTCTTACTGCTGTCTACAATATAATTGTTCTTAGTAGCGAGTTGTAATTCATATTTATTTTTTACGGGTTCGGCACCCAGTCAGCAACTTAGATGCTTGAGGTGTAGTTTGTGATATTTGTATCCTTTGTTGCTTGTGGTTTGGTGCTCTCTTACTCCTTAGCACTTGTGATTTATGCGCTTGTTTGGAAATAAGAGGTTGGTAGGAGTTTATAGTATTCCTCAGTAACTGCATCGTGTTTGGCTGAATGATGTGCCTCCAAGGATTGTGATTTTTGTCTAGTTGGCCGCTCAAGACATGTTGACGATAAAGGATCTTCTAGTGAAGCGTGGCATGCTTGGAGATGATTATCTTACATGTGTTTTCTTTCTACCATCAGTTTCAAGAAGATTGTGATTCACAGAGGCGGAGCCTCATGGGGGCCTGGGGGGTTGCGGCCGCCCCCCCCCAAACTTTTCAATTTTTTTAAAAAAATATATACATTGTTGGTTCGGTTCGAGCTGATGATACGAGTAATTTCACCTTAAAAATGAATAAAAACTCAAATCGAAATTGTTAAAGTGTGGAATAAAATAAAGCAAAATAATTAGTACACAGTAAGTGACGAAAAATCTGCTCTATAGTTCGATAAAAATTCGCTCGTAAACGATAAAAGTTCAAACGTAAGAGATAAAAGTTTAAAAAAATTAAAACCCAACCCACACCCAAATCCTTTCAATTAAATCTCAAATCCTCATTTCCCAAATCATCACTACCAATAAACTCGTACCAAAGCCAATTCAATCTCTGCAGAAATCCAATCCCTCCATTTAATTCAATTTCTACACCAAATCATCACATATCAATCACCCTCTCAATCTCTCATTCAATTCCAATCCTAAAGTAGAGAACAATTGTAAAAAGTACGTATATTGTATGAATTCTAATGTATAATTAATTTTTTTCTATATTGTCTTTTTATTTATCTCTTTGTTAAGTTTATCTAAATATTTGTTATTTAGTGACGTATACAAATGCTTTTAAACATTTTTTCAATTTTTCGTTCAGCTCATTTACCTTCCCTTTAAAATACTCAAAACAAAATTTTCGGGGGCAACCCGCACCCCCTAAATACAAATTCTAGATTCATCACTGATCTCGCCTCTCCAAACATCGAGGGCAGGATCCACCACTGGTGATTCATATATTGTTCAATGCTCGTTTAGCCATGCAGTTTGGTACTTCTTCCTTGGGTGCTAGTAGGGGTGTCAAAACGGGACCCGGTCCCCTAGACCCGTCCCGGAGTCGGGGTCTCGGGCCGGGACTGGGACCAATTTTTGGTCCCATTTTGGGTCAGGACCGGGACTGGACCCGGATAAATAAAAAAAGAAAAACCCTAAGATTAATTTCTAATTTTACACTCATTGTCCTCTCCTCTCAATCTCATCTCATCGTCTAAATCAAAAAAGAAAAACCCAAAGAAAAATCGCACGCACACTCATCCTCTCATCGTCGCTGCCGCCTCTCATCGCTAATTTTACACTCATTGTCCTCTGCTTTTCATTCACACCCAACTTTCACTAGGACCCTCACCGTCGGCTTCGATTCTTTCCGTTTCAGATCCGACCCCTCACCCTCGCCGCCTCGCCTGGTATCAAGGCTCGCCCCTGCAAGGTATCTATTCTACTTTGTTCAGTTTTATGCTCTTTTTTCTTTGATTTTTGCATCTGGGTCCATGTTATTTTCTCTAGATCTCTTGTGGGTTTCTTTTAATTTGTTTGACAAGTGAAGAAATCAATATTTTCAACTTCAGTTGCTGTTATTTTATTGATTTTGCTTCACCAGTTTTGGGGATTGAAAAATGCAACCGTGCATTTGCATATGGTTTTTTTCTGTTATCAGTCACTGAAAATTATTTGGAAAATTTTATTTGCAGTAGAAGAGAATTGACAAATGAAAGTTTCACAATTAACTGGTTATTTATATGACTAATTAGTAGTCAGACAATATTTTAGACTTGTTAAGATGGTTTTAGCAGTTAGTTTGGTTGGAGGAAGCCTGCAATCCTCAATTTGTTAAGCAGCGTTGTTAATTACTGAAAATTGATTCTTTAGCAGATGTTAAGTCTACCAGATGCATAAACCTTTGATTTTTAGTAACGGCATAGTGCATCTGCATTTTTTAAAACTTTTATCAATTTGCAGATAAATTGTCAGCTGCTTTCTTCTTTTATTCTTAACAGCTTTTTTAACTCAACACTTCTTTTAAACCAATATCAAACAAAAGTTTTGTTTGCTGCCCATGATGTGTCATTGTTACTAATATACAATTTTTTCCCCGAATGTAGATGGAAATTAACAGTGAAGCCAATATACTAATAGAGGAGGAAAGGGATGACATAGAGGATACCCGAATAGTTGGTGTTCCACCATCAGGTGAAGAAGAAAACAATGATTGTCCAAATGCAAGTACAACTACAACAACTGCAGCAAGCAATAAAAGGAAGAAAAGTCGCACCTCAAAGTGGTGGCAGTTTTTTGATTTTGTGGAACCTACTGAAAGTGACAGTCGTAGCTGGTCGAAATGCAAGAAGTGTGGATCAAGGTACGAGTACAAGTCTAGTAATGGAACTAACGGCATGAAAAAACATCATCGAGTTTGTCATCAAATTGGTCAACACGAATCAGGTCAGTCTCAAATAGTAGGACCATATGCACAATTGAGTCATCTCGTTACGCCTGATTTTGATAGTGATGTTTTTAGAGAGTTGTTGGCACAATGTGTTATCAAGCATGATCTTCCCTTTCAATTTACTGAGTGGGAGGGTATAAGAACCATTTTTCGTTATCTCCGGGGGCAAGATTTTAGCGTTTGTTCTAGAAATACATGTAGAACTGATGTGCTTAAAATGTATAAGAGGGAGAAGAGTAAAATTTTAGCAATGTTGCAACTAGCACCGGGTAAGATTAGCTTTACTTCTGACTGTTGGACCTCCATTACAACCGAAGGATATATTACTTTGACTGCCCATTTTATTGATAGAGAGTGGAAGATTCATAAGAGACTCTTAAACTTTAGTTATATGCCACCTCCTCACAATGGTGTGTGTTTATCTCAAAAACTCTTATCATGTTTGACTGCTTGGGGGGTAGACAAAAGAGTTATGGCAATGACTTTGGATAATGCTACTTCTAATGACTCATGTATTGATTTGTTAATTGAAAAGTTGAGGAATAGAGGAGTGGTGTTTGGTAATGAAGATTATGTTCACATTCGGTGTTGTGCACATATAATTAATCTTTATGTTCAAGATGGTTTGAAAGAAAAAGTAGTTGATCCTGCTGTAAAGAAAGTTAGAGAAAGTGTCAAGTATGTGAAAGGATCTCAAGCTACGAAGAATTTTTTTTTAGAATGTGTTGCTGATTGTTCAATTGATGGTAAAAGAAGTTTGAGTCAAGATGTTCCAACTAGGTGGAATTCAACCTATCTCATGCTTGAGAGTGCTCTTTACTACCGCCGGGCTTTGACAACTTTAGCGTTGATTGATACAAATTTCACAGTTTGTTGTCCATCAAGAATTGAATGGGATATTGTAGAGAAGGTGTCTAAGTTCCTGGGTGTCTTTTATGATATGACTGTTCTTTTCTCGGGAACTAAATATCCAACTGCAAATCTGTACTTCCCGGCTGTATTTGATGCTTATATGACTTTGACAGAAGCAATGAGTAGTGATAATGAGTTTATGAGGACCATGGCAGCACCTATGTATGCAAAATTTAACAAGTATTGGGGGGATTTTAGAGAGATTTTAGCTTTTGCAGTCATTTTAGATCCCCGATACAAATTTTCTTTTGTTGACTGGTGCTTTAAAAAGGTTTATGGTGAGTATGTTGGGCCTTCTAAGGCTATTTCTCTAAAGGAAAAGTTGGTACTACTTTTCATGGAGTATGCTACACCACCTACAAGTTCATCTCAAGGTGCATCGACTTCCTCATCAATTGATCATCCTTCCTCATCCACTTCAATGTCTCAAGCAATGGAAGTCCTTCCTAGACATACTACTACTAGATTAATGGTATGTTATATAAAATTTGTTTCAAATGTATGCTTTAATTTGGTTTAGTTTTGTTTAAATATGTGTTTGATAAATTTATTTCTTTTATAGGAATTTGATGCGATTGACATGAATGGTATGCCTCAAAAGTCGGAGCTTGACCAATATTTGGATGATCAAAGGATTGATAGGAGAATTCCTTTGGATATTTTAGAGTTTTGGAAGTCTAGTCAGTTTCGATTTTCTGGAGTTGCTGCAATGGCTCGTGATATTCTTGCCATTCCGATTTCAACCGTAGCTTC
Organism: Viola odorata; assembly: GCA_963691705.1. Classification (NCBI taxonomy): domain Eukaryota; kingdom Viridiplantae; phylum Streptophyta; class Magnoliopsida; order Malpighiales; family Violaceae; genus Viola; species Viola odorata. The sequence goes on from OY829544.1 coordinate 58,696,971, forward strand.
TGAGAGTGCATTTAGCAATGGTGGTAGAGTACTTGATCAATATAGAAGTGCACTTTTACCGAAAATTATTGAGGCTCTAATTTGCACTAGGGATTGGTTGTATGGAGCTGAAGGTAATCTTGTTTTAATATGTTTAAGTTAATTATTCATTTGCGTATTACTCATTTATAATTATGTGTTTGTGATATGTTTGTGCAGATGTGAAAAATAAGTTCGACAATCTTTGTTTAAATGTGATGGAATTAGAGGTCGAAGGTAGTGGAGACATTGGAGAGAATTGAGAGTAGCCGCTGATTTGGATGGAGAGGATTCAACACTGGACTTGTGGTTGTATGCATGCCTGATTAACGTGTCTTTTGATATTCTCAGTGCACAACGAAGGAAAGTAATGTTAATGTTGCAGAATTAATTGGTTGCAGAATAAAAGTTTGGTGGCCCATAGATAAGAAGTGAGCATCTCTTGGTTCTTTCAAGGCTGAAATTTTATTCAAAACATTTGTCCAGGCTTTCTTTCTCTTCAGTACCCCACGTCTTCCTTATTCATTTCTACCAAACACGCATCTCATCTTTTGTTTTTTTGCTTGCATTAGTACGCTTCACAGACATTGGAGACAATGGAGAGAATTCCTGTGTTGTTTGCTGTTTTGGATCTATTTTGAATCTTTATTGATATTGTTGATTTGGATGTTTATTCCTGTGTTGATTTGGTATAACAGTATTGATGTCATGGTATGGTTAATTATATGATTATTGTGGTTGATTATCATTTTTGCAGAAGGTTTTTTCCAGGTTTAAAAAAAAAAAAATTAGGAATTTTTTTCCCGGGACCATTTTTCCCGGGTCTGGTCCCGTGGTCCTGGATTTTTATACGGGCCGGGACCGGGACTAGATTTTGGTCCCGTTTATTTTCGGGACCGGGACTGGTCCCGACCGTATTTCTTCGGGACTGCCGGGTCCGGGTCGGGACCGGTCCCGCAGTCCCGTTTTGACACCCCTAGGTGCTGGGGAGTTCAAGGTCTAATTCAAATGACGAGCTTGTAGATTTCTTAGCTTGGCAAGGGCTAGGTGGTTATGGCGGTTAAATGGCATTCATGTTTTGGCATCTGTTGTGGTACTCAGTGTTTTGGGCTTATGGTTGGAGCAAAATCTTGATGTCTTCAACTAAGGACTCGCTTGCATTGATCAATTCATTCGCTTCGTTTTAGGCAATATGGTTTTATGGGTTGAGGCTAAGAAGCCATCGTTTTATTATTTAGTGCAAAATTTATTTTTTTTACCCCAAGGAATTATTTGTTGGACTACAAATTGTTGCTTTATTCTATCATATTTTCGATGATAGGGTTTTCTTTTGGATTAATATTTTTCTTTCTATCCAAAGAAATAATCTAGAGGCTATTTCTTTTTAGTCATTAAATTAGGTAGTTATCCATGTGCCTTCAAAGACCTAATCGATTATAATGGCAAAAGTATTTGCAGCCGCAAGTTTGCCTCTAATCATGCATAGTTGAGGTAAAAATATATTAGCCCCTAAATATTTGTCATAAAAGTATAATTTAGTGGTGTATATTTTCCACTAAGATCTATGTTTGTTGTAGTGCATCCACCATCAAATGGTGGCACCCTCACATTAAAGCTCACTTGCTTAGGTACTTTGAATGATAAATTATATTTATATTCTAAGCTTGACATGCACACGAAAATATAAACAACTAGTAAACTTCAATGAGTAAATTAAAAATATTTAGGTGATTACAATGACGATATACTTTTATTCTTTTATAAGGAAAGTTATTTGTTAGCTTGTTTGAAGCCTCTTTATTTCTCTTCCAATGTTGTAGAGTTTTTTTTTATATAGACGAAGTGAGATTCAAATTTTAATTCGAGTTTCTACTGATACTTTTACCACTAGTAAGACAAGACATGATCACTTCATTTTTATTCGAGACATGAATAAGCCAGTGATTTCTCTTCCAAAAGCTCTTTTAACGTAGCATCCATCTTTGTCCTTGAGAACTCATCAATCTTGAGTCCTAACATTACACAATATTTCTTCATTAATTATCATATTTAGTCTCAAACAAAAATTAAAATACTATTTGGTCCCCAAAAAGATCATCCTAGTTTCACCCCTAAAAAAGTATATCCAATTTCAATCTTACCTTGTACAATGGACCAACTACCTTTCTCACATGAAACAGGGAATGAGTAAAAAAGTCCAGGTTGAATGCCATAAGATCCATCGGAACATACACCCATAGACACCCATGTTCCCTACGGGTAAGAGACAAACAAGGAAAAAAATGCATATCAAAATAAATCTTATAAGACCAAACAACATCAAGGTCACAATTTTGATAACATATCTAACCTTTGATGTTCCAAGCACCCAATCATGTATATGATCACAAGCAGCGCTTGCAGCAGATAATGCACTTGATAGCTTTCGAGCTTTGATAATTGTTGCACCACGTTGTTGGATTGTGAAAATGAACTCCGAATTTAACCTGAGAATATATAAATAAAATGGCGCAAATATATAGTTTACAATGTAATTTTTTTTACTATTTAACTTTTTTTTTAAAAAGCTTATTGGCAATTGACCAATAAGGCTAAAAATGTTATCTGAATAAATTTATAGATTTAATACGATACTGTACTTATAAAGTACACATTTTAAATTTCAATGAGATAACATTAGATTAGCATGAAGATATAAAGATATGTAATAAAAAGTGTTTATGAAAATTGCTTAATATACCATTGATCATCTTTGACCAATTCTCTAACAGGTTTCTCTCCATTATTGCTTTTGACTGTAGCGTGATTGACATCTGGATATTGTGTTGAAGAATGATTTCCCCATATGATAACGTTTTTCACATCACTAACTTGCATGTTCAGCCTCTCAGAAATTTGTCCTAATGCTCTATTATGATCAAGTCGTGTAAGACATGTGATGTTCTTCTCTGGTATTGAAGGTGCAAATTCTTTCAGGATAAGTGCATTGGTATTTGTAGGGTTTGCAACCACTAACACCTGCGAGTGAAGAACTAAAATATATCATAATCTAAGATACAATAACTACCACATTTTATTACACAAAACTTATTTCTTATCATACAATTATTTTCTAATATGTTCTTCCAAGTTAATAACAGAAGGCATAATTATACCTTGCAGTCTTCAGCGGCGTATTCTTCCAAAGCAGAAGCCTGAGCTTTGTAAATGGAGACATTTTTAGTCATTACATCTTTCCTCTCCATGCCTTCTTTTCGAGGAAAACCTCCAAGCATGACAACAATATTCACATCCTTGCAAGCTTCAACTATGTCTGTAGTAGCGATAACTTCTGCTCCATAGTATATAAAATATATAAGTTTGTTTCAAGTTAAGAAACTTAAAAAAATTACTTAAAAAGTTATCCTAATTAAACTCGAATCCAAGTCTCTCATACCTTTGAGTAGGGGGAATGCGGAATCAATCAACTCCATCTTCACTCCTTGTAATTTTTCAATATTAGATTCTTTATCGAGCATGTGAAGGATCATGGGTTGATCTGGACCTAGCATGAGACCCTTCGCAATCATTGGAAGAATGGCATAGCCTATTTGTCCTGTCAAATAAAAGAAGTTTACTAATTGGTGCTCATAGGGAAAAGTAACAAAAAAATGAGAAGTATGTAAGTGAACTTACCTGCGGCTCCGATAACGAGCACTCTCACAGGTTCTTTCTCTAAACTCAAGAGGTTGCACATATATTTAATTAACTTCCAAGAAAGAGTAATGACAAATATAACGACTAGAATTTTTTGAAGCAATACAATGTTAATTTTAACGATGATATCATCCATATCTTGATAATAAAGCCGAAATTAAATGAACAAATTAGAATCATCCAATCTATCAAATATGATCACATTTATATATGTATAAAATAGTAAGCATCAACGAAGCAAGAATCCTCTTTTCTATCATGTGAAGGCAAAAGATACCAAACACAAAGAGCACAATCAACGCCCATCCATAAAAAAAGATGTTTAGAAGAAAGAACCTATTCTTTCCTTCCTTCTTTTCTATCAAATTTGTTTATGAATTATGAGCTCAAAATTCAGATTTTCTTAGTCGTGACAAGAAACGACGTGTCAATCAACCCAACAAAATTCCGGATCTTGCAAAGCCCATTGATTTTTTATTTTTTCCGAGTAGCAAAGCCCATAGATGACAAGCCCAATATAAAGTAAAGCTGCTAAAGATTCCGATTAGTGAAGAGGAAACGCCAGCACGTCACTACAATCCGGTACTACTACTGGTATGGAAGAAACATTTATACGCAGTCGCAGAGTGACATGATAATATCGGAGAAGAGAGAGCCGGCAAATCCGATTTGAGAGAAACTGACAAAAATGGGAGGCTTCAGACCAGTAGCTGCTTCACTGATACGGCGTCGTAGCGCTCAGCGCGCTTCTTCTTCCCTCGTTTATCAAAATTACAGAAACCTCTGCTCTCTTCCAAGCATCAACCCTATCGACGATGGCCTCGAGAGCCAAGTTAGTTGCATTTTCTTTTCCTTTATAACAATTTCAAAAGCTTAATTATCTTTAAATTAGTAGAATTTAATAATTATATTACTACTTTTTTTTCTTCATTTGTTTGGGACAGTTAATAGTTGAAGGCAATGCTCATTCCAGAACTGCAATCTTCAATAGGACCTCCGCACTCAATGCTCTTAGTACTAATATGGTAAATGTGTGCATTGTAAAAGTGATTATTGTTTTATAATTACGATTTTTAGATGAAAATTTTGATCCTTACAAGGTTTGTATTTTTGCGAAGTGCAAAAGATTGTTAAAATTCTATAAATCTTGGGAGGATGATCCAGATATTGGCTTTGTTACTTTGAAGGTAACTCTCTTGCTTTTCTGTTTTCCGTTGTGCGTGTGGGGTAAAAGGATGCTTAGGGCTTTACTTTTAATTGTGAAGGGCAGGGGCAGGGCATTTTGTGCTGGCGGAGATGTTCTTGCTGTGTATAAGTTAATGAAACAAGGTATGTATTGATTTTAAACAAATTGGGACTCTAATTTAACTATTGTGTGTAGCTATGCATGGCTGCTTACTGAGCTTGTATCCCATTGTTATGTTCCCGTCTTTGTTTGTGATGAAATGCTGCACAGGAATACAGTTACATAATTTTTGAGATGTATTATCACTAAGAGGATCTGCTTCCATGGCTGAGTCTGCTGTATTTACTTGTTACGTGCAGGAAAGTTGAAAGAGTGTAAGGAATTTTTTCAGTCAGTCTATAAAGTCGTATACCTAGTAGGTACATACTTGAAGCCACATGTGAGTTCCACTATCTCCAATAACCATTAACTTCTTTGATCTCTTCTGCTTTCTTTATAATCCTCATGGTAGAATGGCTACTCATCTCAAGAAAATGGGATTTGATGTTTTAATTGTTAGTGCTAACCATGTTTCCAGGAGACAGATACTTATAATGGTGTGATTTCTTGATAGGTAGCTATTCTGAATGGCATTACCATGGGTGGTGGAACCGGAGTCTCAATCCCTGGAACATTCCGTGTTGCTACTGATAAAACTGTACGCAGACATATTATGCATATTTGATATGTAATCTACACTTTTCAATGCAGATTTGCTTATTGTCAGCCCATCTGTAGTTTTCATTTGTTAGACTCATCCTATGTATCTCAGTGAGGATGCCACATAGTTTCAAGTTGACCATGCAATGTTTCACGTGTAATTTCATGTGTAAGTCTAGCTTTTCCATTGGTCTCCATAGGACCGACCGTTGCTTGACTGCTGGATTTTTACATATTATATATACAGTTGTGTTTCAGGAGTCATGTATTTCAGAAAATGTTGGTTTCCTTGAGTACTAGATCTGTGTAAAATCCTGGGATCCTCCTTCTAATGTTAACACAAGAAGGCAGTGATAAAAAAATTAGAATTAATTATGATGCTTCCCGTGGTGGGAAGTATTTTCATCTCTTTTCCTTTATCTGTGCGTGGAGATGAGTAATGTGTTTATTACAATGTCTTGCAGGTTTTTGCAACCCCTGAAACTCTTATTGGGTTCCACCCTGATGCTGGTGCTTCCTTCTTCCTCTCACATCTACCTGGTCACTTGGGTATTCCTGCTGTAACCTTTTCCGTTCTATTGTTATTGTGATTGTTACTAAACTTGATGTTGTGAATCATATATCTTTGTGGCCCTTATATTAAAATAATCTCTCTTAGTTTTTAACTTATATCACGTGTCAGCATTTGCCTTGTGGATGCTTTTTTATCCTTTAGTTCTCAAACAACTGAATTCCTGATTAACTTTTTAGAGGTCACCAGAAAGTATCCCATTAGATTTCTTAAGAGAACATGATAAATAAAACACCAAGAACAATATATAATAAATTCTACTGTCAATTTATGAGCACAACATCTTCCATTTCAGCATAACAAATCCAACAGCAAGCTAAGAGGTTAAAAAAATATCATGAGAAGAGATTGAGAAGCTAATCTTTCAGCCTCTTCTAGACATGCTACTGTGAACAAACAATTAAAACTCACCAACAAATGAATGCTATGATTGCTGTTAGTGGAGAAGCAACCACAACTTGCAGGCTTTTGAGATGATATTTTCTTGTTTGCAGGGGAATACTTGGCTCTAACTGGAGAAACACTAAAGGGAGTAGAAATGATTGCTTGTGGCCTGGCCACACACTACTCATCGAGTGCAGTTATTGCCATAGGATGCTCATTCATTTTGTTAACTTCTTTGCCTTTCCTGGCTATATAACATGAACTTATCCTCTGCTTATTTTGATTTTACAGAAGCTTCCCGCAATTGAAGAACAGCTGGGGAAACTGGTTACTGATGATCCTTCTGTCGTTGAAACAACTTTAGCAGAATACAGTGATATTGTCTATCTAGATGAAATGAGTGTGTTTCACAGGTCTGTTGAATGTGTTACATTTTCCAGAGATGTCTTATTTCCAATTTTTCAAGTCAAAAGCAATAGTCTTTTCTTCACCTTCCGTATTATATGTGTAATGAAACTCAACTCAACTTTTGTCACAAGTAAAAGTTAACTAATGCACACTCCTCCTCCATTCAGCTGTATGATGGCTTACAGTGTTCAAGAATTGTAGGGAATTTAAATCGATTAGTTCTTGCATCCACATTATCTAGGATCCCCTGCTCTTTTCACCTCAAACCTCAACGGGTCTCCTCTTGATTGGTGGATACAGAGAGAAAAAAAGTTCTGCGTTCACATTATTGAACCTTCAATTCCAATTTCTTTATATGTATATATATAGCTGTCTCTGGAAAGATATGTTTAACTAATCGTATATTATTTCATTTGATTAGGATTGAAATTGTGGATAAATGTTTTCGCCATGACACAGTTGAAGAAATTTTTTATGCTTTGGTGAGTTTTTCATAGACTATTACACTATTTTTTCTCATGTAAGGACTGTGAACCCAACTAAAGATCCATAAAACATAGGAAGACTTGATTTTTTTCTTTTTAGCTTTTGGATTTATAAAAAAGAAACCCATCTCTCTAGTAATTTGTGGGTGGAACAATTTGGGAACCAAAAAGAAGACAGGCTTGGGAAAATCTGATGTGTAAACACACAGCAATAATTGGAAGTAGAATACTCTTATACCACTATGTGGTGGCTCTTCACTCATTGATGCATATTCTGTCTGTATTTTAGTTGTTTATCTCTTTATCTTTGAGGTTTCCCAAAGTTCTGATTAGATCCCTTCTATGATATTAAGTTCACTCATAGAGACCTTTTCTCTCATTGTCAAGCTTTATATTTGGTTATATTCTAATATAAAACCTTTTTAGGTCGGACATTTTTTTTTTTTTGATAAAAGGTCGGACATATTTACTTAACTGTAGTAGTGCATTCCTTTCCTTGACTCTAATGGATTTTATAAGTTTTTTATGAGAGTATGAGATTATCTTACCTTATCATGTTCTGGACAAAACAAGCTGCCTTCATTTCAGTCAATCATTTTTCTCAGGAAGAAGAGGCTTCTAGAACAAATGATGAGTGGTGCAATTCCACTATAAGAAGACTTAAAGTAGTATCACCACTGAGTTTGAAGGTCTCCCTGCGATCTGTGAGTCCTTTATACTGGCATCGACTGACCTTCACCTTTGAGATTTATCATGTTATGACAGAAGCTATTAACTGGTTCAGATACGAGAAGGCAGATTTGAAACCCTTGATCAGTGCCTGGCCCGTGAATATCGTATGACTTTACAGGCAATATCCCAGCAGATCTCTGGTGACTTTTGTGAGGTATAGAACTTTTGCATTGCCAGTTGAATGACTTTTCCGAATATTTCAATATTTTGTTTTTGCAAATCCATTAGGGCATTCGAGCACGAATGGTGGACAAGGACTTACAGCCTAAGGTGTGTGCTCTTCATATCACTTTGGATATTATACTGTCAAGATAATCAGTGGAATACAGTCATTATTGTGTTTAAACTAGAGGCATATTGGCGACATTTAAGAGTTATATTGTCATGGGAATTGAAATGTGCAGTGGAATCCTCCAAGGTTGGAACAAGTGTCGGAAGACATGGTAGACCATTATTTTTCCCCTGTTAGTGACTTGGAACCGGAATTAGATCTTCCCACAAAACAACGAGAAGCATTTTTTAGTTAGCAGGCAAGTCTTTGATGGATTCTTTGTTCTCAAATGCCAAGGGAGAGTACGAAACTATACCGACATGTAAAGTCTCCCGTTTTGTGAGTTCATCTCTAGAATCAATGTATAGGACACACTCATTCATTGACACAGAAATAGAGCTACTGGTTTATCTTTCCATCGAATCAAATTAGCAGCCTAAAATGAGGTTTGCACTGCCAAGAAGTAGAATAGAGCTGCAGCTCTTCAATTGGATCATTGCTGGCCTACTAAGGAATAAGGATTGTTAATGAATATTTTATCAATTAGTGGTTTTGGATTGTTTCTAGTTCCATTGCATGTATGTTTTTTTTTTTTTTTTTTGGAGAATTGTGTTTCTAATTTGGTTGGAGATGTAATTAGTATTTCACTTTAAAAAAAAATATCTTAATTGTTCTTTAGAATTAGGGCTGTAAACAAAAGGGGGAAAAAGAAGGTCGAAATGGTGGTGTATTATGAGCGAAATACATGGTCCTTCTTCTCTGTTCGAACGCCTGAGGCTGGAACTACCTCATTTCTACAACTTAAGATGCAACCAGCTGCTACTCTTACAACTTAGAATGCATCTTTTATGTGAGAAAGTTACTCATGTATCCACCACCAGCAGTTTCTATGGATGAAAAATCAAACTATTTGTGATATATCGATTATTAATCCTAAAAGGGCGGTAGCTGCAGATTTTGTTCACCATCTGCAGAAGATTTTGTAGATATGGCGACCGGAGCGTTCACTGTGTCTTGATTCTCATGTTGATCACCAGAGTTCATCTCCTGAACTGGAGGAGGGTTAACCACTGTCATCTCCGCAGTCACATTATCAGACAGCCGGTTCTTCATCTCCCTGTGCTCTTGACACAAGGCACACCAATGCAAGCAACAGTGCACCATGCACGAGTCACATGGCGAGTCCTGCACATCAATGCACATCAATCCAATAGATGGCAGAATGTATATATCAAAATGAGATTACTGGTAATGGGGAAATGACTAATCATATGCGCGCACTATATCAGCCCCGAGTAAGTTATTCCTAGTAAGTAATAACTTTATAGACAATGATCAAACTAGCTATCTCTTACTTAAGAATCGAGAACGTTGAACCATTTACATTCAAGCCAACCATCTGCTTGTTTGTGAATTAGAGAGAAATTAAAATATAATGGATGGAGAAAGGAGTGTGGAATGACCTTGAGATGGTATTTCTTCTGTAAGGATTGTCGAAACAGGCCAGTGTAGATGCCACACATCCACCAAGTAAACAGCAGACCCTCGCAAATGAGGAATGAGGTATTAGGATTAATAATACCCTGGGAGAGCAGAGTAGCTGTGGCAAGTGCGAGGCCACCTTCGACGCAGATGCCATGACAAACACAAGCATTGCTCCATGGAATGTCCTCTCTTATCGCCTCGACATTTTGCCCGAACAACACACATGGGCAAAACACCCCAGTCCAGCCTGCGAGTTATGAGAAATCACCACCATCGACAGTATACAACAAATGTAAGTTACGAGAGGAGACTTCACGTAATGCTAAAGATATAGCTATAGCTATAGCCTATAAGAGTGTAAGGTACATTGGTAACACCGTAACAGAGATCTAAATTCAAAGAAGATTTTAAGGAATTGATCACGTCTTACAACTCTGAGTATCTTCTGCACAGCCACAAATTCCAGTTGTCCAATCTTCATCGGCAGGAGGCTCATAACTTTCAGGTAACGCTTGCCCACATTCGCTGCATCTCCGACAGTTTATCTGATTCAAACCCAATAAATTCAAATGATCTTATGGAAATTTCTAGAAACCAATCAATCTGGGTAATGTGAGGAGATTAAGAGAGGAGAGAGAGACCCTAGCGATGTCAATGGGTTGATTGAGTTCACCAGGCGTGATGTCTTCGGCGGGAGCCGCCTGCTCTTTTGTCAGTTTCACATATCTGGATCTTGCGCTTCCGTCCGCCATCTGATCATCCAACAAATTAAACATACCATAAAAGGAAAGAAATAATAATTAGGCAGAGAAAAGGGAGGAAGAGGAAGCTGACCGACTGACCTTCGAAATGAGAATGGTGTGGAAAGAAAGATGAGGGGATCGGTTTATTTATTCTCTTCCTTCTCTAATTTTGGGATTTCCATTTCTTGGGGAAACCCATCACTTTAAACCGCCAAATCCTTTCAATTGTGGACTACTGTGCACCGTCTAGTAAAGTATTCTCATAAAAATTCTAATTTCTAATTCTTCTTTCCGCTGCCGTTTTGAGTTCCTTTTCTTTTATTTATAAAACGTTAATCGACTGATGAAATTGTCTGTCCTAGCTAGTGTCTTGGGTACAAATGCAATGAGTTATATTCTGACAAAACATTTAAATTCTCATTATAAGAAGTAAGAATGGAAAAAAAGAAAAATCTCCTACTTAGCTCAGGTGGTCAGATCTATAATTATGCAAAGATGAGCCTTGCCTAACCGCAGTAGTCAAAGCAAGCAGATTTTTCGTCAATTAGTTTATACTATAAAGCTAATGTGGAAGCATATGATTGGCCAACAATAATAAAAGAAAAAAAAGGAGGCCAAAAACCAATTTATCTTCAACTGGACATAAGAATAAGTTAGGATACATGCCGTGCCACGGATTATACTTGAACACCAAGAAAAATGGGAGGAGGAGGAACCCTTCCCCTCATTCAATTGCCAACCTCATCATCGTCTTCTGTTCTCCCTAATCGTCATCTACCTAATTCTTCTACTACTCTTAATTTTCCAGTTTCATCAGTCAATAGTAACAACAGTACTAGTACTGCTGCTGCTAATTCTCTTGCAGCAAAATCTTCTTGTTGTTCTGCTCCTGGTGGTGTCTGTACAAGACTACTAGCGTACTAGCGGTAGACTCATCCCGTGGAGAACAAGAATATGTTTTCGGACCTGTCCCCGATCTTGTCGAGGTTGAAACTGCCATTGCCTCTCTTCAAAAGTGAGTAATAGTGTGAAGGAAATTACATACATCAATATTAGGATTCTTTTTTAGGTAATTTGTATTTTGTATCTGGAACAGTTTTATGGAAGGGATACCTTCTTCAAGTGGGTCAGAGTTGAACCTGCAGTTGCAGAGAATCTTGAACTGCTCCACCAATGTCACAGCAACTCTGCCTTCTCATGGATACGAAAGAGTACGTGACGCGTTTAATCTGCTGCAAACAGATCCATCTGTTAAGGTGCCTCGTCAAATCAATCATCGTTCAGTAGTTACAGTAAATTAATTAAAGATGCAATTAAACTTGTTATTTTTCTGTACATGTACATGCCTATCTTCAAAGAGGCTGGTGGTTTCTCTGTCATCTGATAAAGCTGTATGGGATGCTGTTATGAACAATGAGGCTTTCATGGAGCTACAACAATCAGGTTCATTTTCCCTCCAACCATTCGTCTGCTAGTACCACATTTTCTTATATATTTCCTTAATTTTTTGGGTACCCCGTGTATCCTCTCTACCTATTCTGAACAGAAAAGTTCATCACTTCAAAAATAAAAATGATGTTTGGTTTATTTTGATGAAATCCAGCTCAAAATATCAGAATCCAAAGCAGCAGCGATGATGATAACGACGACCCAGATATTACCAAACGCATACTGGATTGGATCATAGAAATGACCAAAGCGAAAGTGGGTGAACTTATTCACAACTTCCAATCACTGTTGAACGACGTTTTTCAACCTCTTGAGAGAGGCAAACCCAGAGATGAAAGGAGGGATGAAATGGACGACAAAGTTCGATCATCGTTGCTTCTGTCCATTGTCATCCTCTTGATTGTTGTATTGGCCAGATCTTATAGGCCATGATTGCTGAATTACACAACAAATTGCTAGTTCCAAGTTCCATTTGGTGATTACCAAAACCATGAGAGACCCATCTAAACTTGGAAACTGAAACGTTTGATATTTTGTTCACTGTAACTTTTATTTGTATTGCATAATTGCCATGGTTAACTTGAGAAAAATGTAATTGTTCCCACTCATTTTCGCCAAAATAGTTAAATACACAGAAGGATTATTCACTATCCATTAAAAAAACTAGGTTAGGAAAAGACTAAAACTAAGAAATAAACATGTCACAAGCAAGCGCATCGTGCATCACACCTTACAATGTTTTACTTCACAAAACAGATACTCCCAAATGTTTCACCTTTTCAGCTAAATGTTCCGTAAAACAAATTATATCAAACAGTTGGAGTGATCTTTTGAAATAAATCCAGGGAAAATTAAATGATTTTTTTAAAAACTAACTATTTCTCCCTTTTCAATTTCATTTGATCATAGCAACAATAATATTTCCCTCTTCTTTTTTTCTTTTCTTTTTTCTGAAACAACACATACCATACCTCTTATTTTAGAGGTCCAATCCCTATATGCCACGTAAAAGACCCATGTCGAAGTGCAGACTGCATCTCCATTACACGAAGTCGTTCTTTCACTTCCAAACTAGCCCCCGCCTAGTCGATCTCTGGGGGACTGGGGGACTGGGTGAACGAAGAAAAATTATACTCTAACGCACCATTAATAATCTACAAAACTGAAGTATATCCACTCGTCAAGGAAGTGAGCAACTGAGCATTAAGGCTCTGTTCATCTACATGAAGAATCTCTAACAAGGCCCTGGTAATCACACATTGAACACTGGCCAGGCAAAACCAATTGTGAGATAACTTTGCAAACACATCAAAATCTTGGCCCCAACAACAACTCACGATCTGCAACATGACCTTGAGTCGCAAGCTTTTGGATACGTGATGAGAAATCTTCAGCCTGTTTAAAAAGAGAGGGCAGCTCAATGATTTAAGTGTAAAAAGGAAAAAAATAAAACAAAGGTGACCTTATTTAATCAACAATGTAGCAGTACATTTATTGTTCAGTAGCCAGAAATAAACCAATTAGAGCTCTGACACTTTCACATTCACATGGTTCTTGTAAATACATCAATTAATTGAAAACTAAATGAAAAACATGGTATGATATACTAATTTAAAACCAAATGAAAAACACGGTATGATATACTAACCTTCTCATCAATCCACATTAAAGAACTTAGTTGATTGTTTAAGATACGGACAACCATGTCCAATGGAGTAATCCCATCAACGGTTTCAAGTTCACCACCCTAATCAAATCATAAGGTAACAGCATTCGTCAGAACTTGCTCAAAATGCTCATTGGCAAACAAATAATCCAAAATGAAAGACCTCACCTGGTTATTATTCAGTGTTTGGATAACTGATTTGATCTGTTCTGTCATTTGCTCCATTTCCCTCTCTATAACTTCAGCTTGCTCGTACCTGAATTAAAAAATAAAGCAAAAGATCACATTGGCATGCAGGAAACCATGGACATGAAAAAAAAAATGAATCCATAAGTAGCCTCTAAATACATGCACTAGTGATCTAAATCCTACCTAGCCTAATTCATTTCCCTAAACAAAATGAAAATAATGGCTATGGTTAAGTGCGACCGAACATCTCTAAATCATTTTTTATTCTAATTAGGTAAACCAAAGGGGAGAAGTTGAACTGAACCAAATAATCATAAATCTGGAGAATGATTTAAAGCATCTAATAACAGAGTAAAAAGTAAAGTCTGAGTCTCAACATTGCATCTCTAGTTGATGCAGCTTCATCATCAAGAAGCAATCCACGTTCATCCTTGTAGATGCGTTCAGCTTCTTCTTCAACACTTTGCAAAGCCTTATCAACCTAGCATTATAACAAAATACAAGTGAACCAAAACATCCACAAAAGACGCAAGTATTAGTAATGGAATGCTTTATTTAGACATGAATCTAGTAGTTTTGAAACACGTAAAAATGTAACCACAACCATGGAAAATGCATGCTTCTATGTTCCAGAAATTGGACATTAGAAATACTATAGACAAGAAACAGTAACGAGCACAACTTCCCAGCAAATTCAAATGTGCAACAAACAATAATTGTTTGGTATCAGTAACAATACTAGGCATATTTTGATCTAGAATATATACCTCATGTTGATGAGTCTCAATTAACTCCAGCTGTCGCTCCAAGTTAGCTTGTGTCTCAACCACTTTTGCCACTTCAATCTGGGCAGTACATAAGGTGAAAGAAAGAAATGATAAATGCCAAAGCCTATTAATGATGTAACATAAGCGCATTTTATTTAGTTAGCAACATTATCAGTTCAGAATGAACATGAAACAAAATTAATATTTCAGACAAAAGTTCGAGTTACTGAGTTTATTCCTCTGACTCGCCTTAATTCACAGATGTTCCGTAGGTGAATTCTGTGGCTTTAAATGGGGGGCAGTTTGGAAAGAAAGAAGAAGACAGAGAAGCTGGATCAGCAGCATAAAGCATAAGCGAGAGAAGCAAGAAAAGGAGAAAACAGAAGCTAGGTTCGTTCGAGCTGGAGTTGTTGGTAGCAAGACAGCTAAGGCAACTAAGGCTGTTAGAAAGCCGGAGAAGGGAGGAAAGTCAACTCAAAAGAAATTCTCCATATCTCCGCAATACAGGAAGCTTCAAGCAAATGCAGCAATTCAATCATATTCATAATAGCCATTTCTTTAACAAATAGACATAATAGCGCTGGTCATCTCATGCCTCAGGAACATTAACAGTGTGTATGATGCTACTAACATTACAGTATCTCACTGGAAAATAGGATTTCTTTAACTAGACCACGAGAAATTACCTCAAGCCTGAGAAGAACATCACGATTCTGCAAGATCCTCTTATCCCACTCAGCTATTGCAGCAGCTTGCTTTCTGAATTTCCCAGTACGCTCTTGCAGCTCAGCATTCCACTCCTTGATAATCTTCAAACAGAAACAATGCACAAGGAAGTTAGTAAGGGATCCACAGTGTCATAAGACAATGCAAATTACATAAACAGTACTCCTCTGCCGACAACCCACCCCCCCACCCCCAAACAACCCTCAAAGAATTAAAGTGTGTGCCCATACTTCCCTTTTATTTTGTCACAAGTGTTTCACTTCCCAATGAGATTAGAAAATGTCATTTCTAATATAATGACCACCAATGAAAAAACTGGAGTTGAATGCGAAAATGATACTGTTTTTCCTCCACTAGGAACTCTACATCCCACCAATTTTTCTTCCCCTCAGGCAGCAAGGTCGACTAACTTTCCATACAGAAATATAAATAATATCTGGGAATAAGAAGTAATAGTATATACAGCAACCAGAAGGCAACTTAGGAGAAAGGCGCGATGAAAAGAACAAACACAAAATACCTCCTCAACATTCTTCCCAGTAATTTCAGAAGGTAACTTTGGTGCAGCAGATACAGAAGTACTTGTTGTCCTACAGAATAAATCAGAACATGAGAGGATAAGTCAAATGCATTCTACATCCCAAATAATCTTAATTCACATCCATTATTTTAACAAAGTATACTTGGTGAATTTTTCATTAGATGTCCCACACCAAGAGGAGACACATAAACCAACGCAATTGACCAAGAGATTAGACTTTTATTTATGCCTCATATATTTGTTTCAGTGTTCGATTGTACTCTTAGGTATTAGCCACTAAATAAGGTTGAAACTGATGACAATTTTGCTCCATTTTTATGCTTTCCTATCTTCTAGTCCTTTGTTTGACTGAGGTCCTAGTTTCTTTTCATATTCAATTCCATTCTCGCGTCATAGATCAATCTCATATGAAAGCTGAAAGACAAAGTATACTGACCCACTGCTTGAAGCCGTGATAAGTGACAAAGATGTCTGAGCTGCAGTAGCACTTTGGCTGGCAGTTGTCGCAACTAAAGTTGAAGGAAGAACACCTGCATTATGAATTCCAAACCCATGAATAAAATGTATAAGAATTTGTTGGAGCAGAAAAAATAAATCAGAGCTCACTGATGATTCAAGATTGAAGAATGCAGAATACATAGATAAATGGCACTAAGAAAATGACTAGCGCACAGAGTTGTTAAAGGGAAACGGTAGAGGTGCAACCACTAACTCTCACAAACCGTAAAGCAGGCACAAAAACTCACCAACTTTCTAGGAGAAGGCTCTGGCTTATCCGCATTATGTTATAAGCAGATCGTTAGGTCCTGTATATAGTAACAGTAAGGGGCATCCGCAATAAGGCATGCAGAGGGATGCTCATTATTTTTTTCATTCCTCTCCTCCCCTCTACTCTCACCGTTACTAATGAATGGATATTTCCTACAAATGAGGTTCCATTAAGATATATCTGTTCTTTTCATCTGCCAATGATTATATGATAATGGGTTAGGCTAGAAGAGCTTTCACACACGATGAGGCTCAGCACACCAGCAAGATGCCAGGAGATATAAAATGCATGTAAACATATACAGTAAGAGTCTAGTAGCTTTCTGAACATAGAAAAACCAGCCTATACACCTCCTACATACATCTCTAATCGCTAGCAACAAATCATATGCTACTTTCTGAAGTTAGATTAGCGAGCAGACATACAAACATAACACCAGAATTCACATTCAATAACCATCAAATGCTCCTCAACAGTAACAATGCTAAATCTCAAGCGTAAAGAAACTTACTGAACAAAGGCGCAGTGGTAGTTGATTGAGTTTGAGATGGCGCCGCGGTAGTTGATGGAGTTTGAGGTGTTGAAGCTGGCGCTGATGTAGTAGTAGACACTGAAAATCCAGGGAATGAGCTAGCACTCCCTGATGAAGCAGGATTGTTGCTAGCCACTCCAAAACCCAGAGAAGAAGCAGAGCTAGCAGTTGCAGTAGTAGAAGGCAAAGTAAATGAAGAACCGATGCCAGAAGTAGCTATCGAGGCAGGGGCAGGAGAAGCAGCACTCGTAGTTGTCACTGTGGAAAATAATGGTGACACAGATGCCGGTTTTGCAGCAACTGTTGTGGGAATTGCAGGGGCAGAGGAAGAAGGAGTGTTTGCACTGTTAAACAAAGGAGTCTGGGAAGGCGCTGAAGATGCGGACAAAAATGAGAAAGCTCCAGGGCCTGTTGATGAAGATTGAGTCGGAGCAGCTGATGTGGACACCGAAGCACCACTACTTGAAGCTGAACTTGAAGTGGGTTTTGACAAGGAAAAACCAGAAGCGCCAAAAGATGCGGTAGTGGTTGGAGCTGGAGAAGAGGCAAACAGGTTACCGGTAGCGGTAGTAGTAGAAAGATTAGCAGCAGACGACGACGAGGAGAACCCAAACAGGGAAGTCGATGGAGCGGGAGTCGCAGTGGTAGTTGCTGATGCAGAAGTACCAAACAAGAAAGATGGCGTAGAATTTGTTGATCCAAACAAGGATGAGCCTGCACTAGCCGCAGATGAGGTTGCGCCAGAAAGCGATGGAGTAGAACTCGCTGTGGTGCCAAACAAGGATGGGGTAAAACTTGTTGTAGAGCCAAACAGGGGGGAAGTAGTTGCGGCTGGTGCGGAGGAGACTGTACCAAACAATGGAGATGCTGAGCTGGCAGCGGACGAAGTTGATCCAAAAAGCGGAGAAGATGAGGTCACGCCGAATGAGGATGAGCTGGCAGCGGAGGTACTGGAGAAAGAACCTGCGCCGAATAATGGGGAGGGGGAAGCGGGTGCGGATGAAACAGCGCCGAATAAAGACTGGCCAGTGGTTGAGGGTGTTCCAAACGCGAATGCAGAAGAACTGGGTGCGGAGCCAAACGGGGATTGGGTTGTGGTTGCTGCGGAAGAAGACAAGGCTGTTCCGAACGACGGCTGGGCAGGGCTGGCGGAGGAGAAACCGAAACCAAAACCGGAGCTAGGGTTAGGGTTAGGGTTAGGGTTAGGGTTAGAGGAGGTGTCGGAGGGGAGGGAGAAAGGAGAGGGAGAAGAGGTAGGGTTTGCGGTGGAGGAGGAGGGGAAAGCAGAGGATCCGAATGAGAATCCGGTGGTGGAGGATGAGGATCCGAATGAGAAGGGTGAGGAGGTGGAGGATTGGGAAAATGAGGGAGAGGAGGCGGAGGCGAAGGAGAAGCCTGACATTGCCGCTGCTGGCTCTTTGCTTACTATGAGTGGGGGGGATTTTGAAAATGGAGGGGTTTTTCGTTTTTTTCTTTTTTCAGGGTTTGGTTTGAGGAAGAAGGGAAAGCGGTTCCTTTACCCCAGCTTGGACTGGACCCTAATGAGAACCGCGGGCTTCAAACAAACTGTGCAGAGCCCAGCGTAGTTACAACTTGTTCTTGGTGCCAATACCATACCATAATGAAAAGGTAATTTATAATTGTAAAATATATAGAAAATAAATTGTATATACTTATTTTACATCAATAATGTTTATTATATTTACTCATTTTGTTGTTTTTAAATTGCTCATGTTTATTTAATTAACTATTTATAAAATTATTAGTTTTCATATGCAAATTGAAAAAATGAGAAAGTTGAATATTTAAATACTACTCCGTCCGGCCACCCACCACCACGTCCTCCTCCACCCACAAAACAACCACCAGCAAACACCACCACCATCTGCATCTCCACCACCTTCTCCCCAAAAAACAACCAAACCACCATTTCAGCAATACGTGAAATCGAACCCAAAGAGGCTTCCCTTTCTCCTCCCTCACCCAGCGCTCCTCTCTCCTCTTTCACTACATTTTTAAGTAAAATTTAACAGAAAAAATAACCTTAAAAGTAGACAACTTAACTGCTCCCTCCCAACCTAGTTAGTAGTGGGATTAACTGTAATTGCGAAGACCAACGCAATCATTGGAGGCGGTTTGTGCTAATTAGTGCAATCACTCCATCGTTGGTTTGTGTTAAATACAGCAATTAGCATTAATTATTTGCCTTCAAAATGGCCAATTAAAACACATATTTGGAAATCAAAGAGTTTTTGTTGAAAACGACTACTAATTGGGTTGGGAAGGCGAAGGAGTAAATTATAGAACCGAAAAACATTTAGAAGCAGATAGTAATAAAAAATAGTTTAAGGATTAAATCGGTATCAAAGGATACCGGGCGGATGAATTCGTAGTTTCTCCTAATTTTTCTTTTAGCATTTTGCCACGTATGTTGCCATTCTAACCACATTGGCGCCGCGCGGGTTCGAACTTTATCCCTTTTCTTTTCTCACGTTCCTTCCCTCCAAGTCCCAAGCTTCTACTGTACACAACCGCTACTTTTTTCCAGCACACCGAATTTCGAAATGGTCAAAAGATGAATTACGAGCACCGTCTAACGGCAGCTGCCACGGTCGTCCTCGATTCCGACGCTCACGCGGTTGACGCTCCGGTCAACGTCGCAGAGATCGGAATCACGGCAGCGCTGAAGCCTCACCAAGTGGAAGGACTCGCATGGCTCATTCGGAGATACCATCTCGGAGTCAACGTCATTCTTGGTTTGACTTCTTCTTTGATTTGCTATTTTCCCTTGTTGTTTCTTTCTTGTTTATAATCTACTTAAACCCGAATGAGGCCCATCTTAATTTGTTATTTTGTTTTTCGATGTGCAGGAGACGAGGTATGTATGGTTTCTCTGTATCTCTTAATCTGTAATTTTCATAAATTCGTTATTTTTAACTACGGGTCAGTTGCTGACAGATGGGATTGGGGAAAACTCTTCAAGCTATTGCTCTGTTGAGTTACTTGAAAGTGTTCAAGGTCTCAGCTGGACCATTTCGTGAGTCAACGGCCTTTTTGTTTGATTTTGAAAATCTAGGGTTTATCTTTTCCACCTAGACTTGGATTTGCATTTGAATGTAAAAAAAAAAAGAATTAAAGAAATCCATATTGTTTTAATTTGTGCAGTGGTGTTGTGTCCGTTGAGCGTGACAGATGGTTGGATGTCAGAGATGGCAAAATTTGCTCCAAAACTAGAAGTCCTTAGGTATGTTGGTGATAAAGAGCATCGGCGTGGACTGCGTAAGACGATTTATGAGTATGTGAAGGAGCATTCTAAATCTTCCAATGTAAGTCTGGATAGAATTATGTGCTGCTTGTTAGTTTTTGGCCTTGCAAGCAAATGCACATGTTACGTTTTATCTGTCGACAGGGGCCACTTCTTCCTTTTGATGTGATGTTGACAACATATGATGTTGCATTGTTGGATCAAGATTTTCTCTCCCAAATACCGTGGCACTACACCGTAGTCGATGAAGCTCAAAGGCTTAAAAATCCTTCCAGTGTATGTTTAAGAAATTTCAAATCTCTGATACTCTGTGAGTGTGAACCTATATTCTCATAGTGGATAATTGTTGGTCGTTTTCAAGTTAACATGCAGTATTTTAGCTATAGTGCATTATGCCATTGTGGAATCAGGTTCTCTTATTGGGCATTCTATATCTGTCTGAGTCAACCCATGATGTTTACTGCGCTATAAAGATTTGAATGATGTAATTGTGAGTAAACTATGTATAAAGTATTACAAGATTATAAGCATGGAAATTAATAGGCATGTCATGGCGATGATGGAACTTCGATTTTAAGTTCTGTTGCTACTGACTTAATGGAAGTATAACAAATATGTAACCATTTTGGAGTGTCTTTGTGAGAGTTTCAAGTAGTTTGTGTTAGTTTGGGGAATAAATTAGATGCGAGTGTGTTAACAATATTTTTATGGTAAAAACAATCATTATTTTTTTGCTTATTTAATTAAACCTTCACAGGTTCTGTATAATGTACTCAAGGAGCGGTTTCTCATGCCAAGACGGCTTTTGATGTCTGGCACGCCTGTTCAGAATAATCTAACTGAGCTTTGGGCATTGATGCATTTTTGTATGCCTTTAGTGTTTGGCACCCTGGAGCAGTTCCTTTCCATCTTCAAGGAAGCCGGAGATCCTTCAGGTAAGGCTGGCCTCTATTGAGGCCATATTTGTGCTACTGGAATTGCACTGCTCAATTTTAGCCCCTCAAATATTTTTTTTCTGGACATCCAATTGTTTCTTAGATCTCTCATCATGCATAATTTAGGATCTCTCTACATTGGGTAGTGTAACTTTTTCTCTCTTTAAAATTGTCAAACACTATCAAAGGCAGGCCAAAAATGTGAAAGCTTCTCATTATTACTTTCATGAATATTTCCACCTAAATTGGAAATATTGTGGAGTTTCCTTTTTGATGCTGCTATTTAATTAGCTCAGTGGTTGGTAAATTAAGAGCTATATAATGTTTTCATCGGTATGGCCTCTAGTCTATTGCCAAACTTGTAGCTAGCCCTGATACTGGGATCTGCATTTGATTCTGGCAATATGACAGTTATTGTGCTCATCTCTTGGTCATTGTCGCTTTCTGTAGGTGGTCAAACTTACTTAATTACTATCCGTCTCTTTTTGGTTGGGACTGGGGTTGTTTCCCCTGAGTCCATCTGAATATGTATTCACAATGTTGTCATTGATGAACAGGTCTTGATGCAACCAAGGCAAATGAACAATTTACAGCATTAAAGTGTGTCTTGAAAGCCTTCATGCTTCGAAGAACAAAGTCAAAACTTGTTGAGTGTGGAACCTTAGTTTTGCCACCACTAACTGAAATTACTGTGTAAGCTCGGGGGTTTGAATTTTAAAGTGTATTACATTGTATTGGAAATTAATATTCTCTTTAGCAAACGTGTTTTTCTCTTGACAGGATGGCTCCATTAGTCAGCTTGCAAAAGAAAGTGTATCTGTCCATATTGAGGAAGGAGCTTTCAAAACTTATTGCGTTGTCTTCTGCAGCATCTAATCATCAATCTCTACAAAATATTGTATACTAAGTTCTCATTAATCGAATACGGTTATGTTCTTGCTTACTTGAACTTCTCTGTCTCATTAATCATTCATGTGGCCCAGGTAATACAGTTGCGAAAAGCATGTAGCCACCCTTACCTCTTTCCGGGTATTGAGCCTGAGCCATATGAAGAAGGTGAACACCTAGTTCAGGTAGCCTTGCCATCTAAGTATTTACTGTACACAAGATGGTAATATGTTGTGAGTTCAAAGTATTCATTTATTGTGGCTGTTAGAAGAAACAAAATCAGTAAATTTTCAGGTCTGAAATAGGAAAACCTCCTCTCAGCAAGCTGCTAATTAAATTTTTGTTGTTACTCGTCAATGCTTCATGTATAGGCCAGTGGGAAACTTATAATATTGGACCAGCTGCTCCAGAAACTACATGATTCTGGACATCGTGTCCTTCTCTTTGCACAAATGACACATACCCTTGACATTTTACAGGTACATTTTCCTTAAAATTTCAAGAGATTGTTTTATCTTGATTGCATGTGCAAGTCTTTGTTTAACCTTTTTTTAATTGGTTAATTTATGGAATGTAGGATTATTTGGAGTTACGTAAGTATTCCTATGAGCGGCTTGATGGTTCGGTGCGGGCTGAAGAGCGCTTTGCTGCTATAAGAAGTTTTAGTGGGCAATTAGGCAGAATGGATTCTGAATCCAGTCAAAGTGGTGCTTTTGTTTTTATGATATCTACAAGAGCTGGGGGAGTTGGCTTGAATCTTGTGGCTGCAGATACAGTGGGTTTTGTCTAAATATGTTTGTGTATCACTATATGTGAATGTGCCTTCACTGGTAAAGGTTTTAATATGCCACTGATACATACATTATGCGTCTGGTTAAGAAAATGTGAGGGTGGAACAGTGTGATTGGCATCTGCTTGTGTTTAAAAATGTGGTTGATTGTGGTGTGAAGATGAAACAGTGTGATTGCTATCCGCTGGTGTTTAAAATTCTTCAGTCATCATAATGCTGGAGTTTCAGAATAATACCACTGTGAACATGAAAATGTGAAGGTGAAACAGTCAGTTAGTGTGGTGGTTCTGCTACTAATCAAAGTGTTTTAACTGCCCTTACTCTGCTTCCATCTGCTTTTATTCAAGCTGCTTCAGTAATAATATTGATGGAATTTAAGTAGTCTACTATAGGGAAAGAAATTTATGGTGGTGTAATGACTTGTCCTATCAGATATCATCATTCCTCGAAAGAACATATTGCCTGCAGTGTAATAGTCTTCTTGTTTTGTTAACATAGTGCAAATTCCAATTCATGAACAGGTTATATTCTATGAGCAAGACTGGAATCCCCAGGTCGACAAGCAGGCATTGCAGAGGGCACACCGTATTGGTCAAATGAATCATGTGCTGTCCATAAACTTAGTCACAAGCCGCACCGTGGAACAGGTAAACATTTATAGTTGGCCTTCGGTGTTCATAGTGAATGATGTTATAATGCTGTGATTTCTCAGGTATGTGGGTGTTTGCATAGGTAATTATGCGAAGGGCAGAGAGGAAGTTGCAACTTAGCCACAATGTTGTAGATGATGCCGTGGAACAGGAAGGAAGAGAAATGGGAGTTGAAATTGGTGATATGCGATCTATCATATTTGGGTTACATACTTTTGATCCTTCCATGATCAACTGTGAGAAACCAGATGAATTAAATGAATCGGAATTGAATGCGTTGGCAAAGAAAGTCATCGCTATACGCAGCAACCATAAATTGCGCAAGGATGGCAGAAAGTTTGACCTTGATCCATCTGATCAAAGGGATGAGCTTCATGTTATTAGTGCAGAGGGTTCTGTTCTTGCTGGTTCTGATCCTGGTTTTGATGAGGCATCATATCTCTCATGGGTTGAAAAGTTGAAGGAAGCATCACAATCAAACGTCAACTCAATCTTGGATCTGGTAGATAGAAGGAGCTTACCTGAGGACAGGCATCTTAAACTAGAGGCTGCTAGGAAAAAAACAGAAGAGAAGAAATTGTTGAAGTGGGAGACCCTCGGTTACCATTCATTATCTGTTAAAGATCCTATCTGCCCTGTGGGTGCTGATGGATTGTCAGACTCGGATTCTGTTCACTTTGTTGTTGGGGATTGTACACTTCCAACCAAGGTTTGCCCGTCAGAGCCAACCATTATATTCAGGTATTCCTTGTACTGAGTATTCTTCCATTTAGCTTCTTCATTGCTGCGTTTGTACCTAGATTGGTGATGGTGGATATGTTCTCTTTCCCCGTTTTGAACAACGAGAAATTAAGCTCTACCATAAGTTGTGAGTTAGAGGCTAGTTTCCCATGTCAATCTGTAGCCTTCCAGGAAGACACTAAAAGTTGTTTCACTTGGTTTCCATTAAGACAAATGAATGATGGTGGGGTTCATCATTTAGAAGCGAGTCTGTAGAGTTTGTCGGATGACAAAAGGTGGTCCTTTTCTGCTTTGTGTTTAAAAGAAAACCTGTGCTTTCAACTCCTCGGTAAAGAAGATGCACTGGTCGCACACATGAATCATTTAGTTAGTGATGTAGTTTTGCTCTTAAACTTGCTTTCATTATTGATTTGACAGCTGTGTAGATGAATCTGGAAATTGGGGCCATGGTGGAATGCTCAATGCACTGGCCAAGCTGTCATCAAGTATTCCTGAGGCATATGAAAGAGCTTCTGAAGTTGGTGACCTTCATCTTGGTGATCTCCATCTCATACAAGTTAATGGTAGTTTGCTCTTCCTTCATTTTGACTCGTCTATTATCCAAGCTGTTCATGATACATAGTTATTACATATCATGCTGACAAGGGCATTGCTATTAAAATTCCTTTGATTAAAATTTCCGTGACTTTTCTGGAAGTTTTTTAGACATCTCAACAACTTCCATAAGTTCATGAACAAAACTCTGGAAACAACCATACTCTTTAGATCCCCTGAAATATCACAATGAACCAATTTTGTCTAGCAAAGCTTGTGACATTTTTGTATCTCAATTTGATTTGTATTTTTGTATCTCAATTCGATTTGTATGGTTTCCCAGTGTGTTGCTACCCAACATCAAATAATTTCTCATTGCTTTCAGAGGACAATGGTGCACGAAATTTAGAAGTTGATACTTCACAATGGGTGGCTTTGGCTGTGGTACAATCATACAATCCTAAGCGCAAGGTTCCTCGTGGTGATATCTCTATTCCTGACTTGGAACGTTGCATCTCCAAGGCTTCCTTTGCAGCTGCTCAAAATTCTGGTATGATTTTTCCTCAAGTTTGTTTTTGAAATAGCACGGATTAATCATCCTCTCAGCAGACAGCTATATCTTTGTTCTTTACCTTGGCATTCGAAAAAATTTCCAAGTAAATATTATTTTTTCTTGTATTAATTTTATTGTTTCCTCAATCAACAAGCTCAAACTTGAAATTTTGTAGAGTTAGATAGAGGGGATGAACTAAATTGAGACAAGGAGTTGTTGTTTGGTTTGCTCCATGCCATGAGAACGGAAGTTTCTTTTTGAATTGTAGAGCTAACTCTTGCACATAAGGGTCTTACCTGTTATTCTTATCTACTCATCATGTCACTAGGTATGATTTAGGATTCTCATATTGTGCACACCCTTAAACTTGCTCTAGTTGCTTTTAACTTTACTTCTGACCTTTAGTTCTGTTTCTTCCATATTATTTTGACATTATAAATCCATCCATTCTTTTCACAAAGCTTCAATCCACATGCCACGAATTGGGTATCAAGATGGATCAGATCGGTCACAGTGGTATACGGTGGAACGACTTCTACGCAAGTATGCTTCTCTTTACGGCATAAGGATCTATGTGTAAGTCCGCTCTCCATCTAAAGGAAGGAACAAAACCATTTCACCTTTGTGTTGCTTTCTTCTCAGACCAAATCGGATTGATTGCTCTTGATCTCTTGCAGGTACTATTACCGGCGTTCTTCTTAAGGCTCTAGAGGCGTGTGCTTGTGATCTTTAGCTAGTTGAGTGATAGAACAGGGTAAAATCACAGGGTTGAACTTTTCATTGAGGTGGGGAACAGTTTGTGACGATGTGTTCAGTATCGATATCAATGAAAGGCCTAGCGCGTTTTATGCCCAGATTTTTGTCATCAAATGCTTGCATTGATGAAAAGATGCGCTTAGCTATCCCTGCTCTTGGTGTAACTTTTGGCTACATTTACAGTACAGTGTATGAAAGTTTAAATCTAGTAAGAGATTGAAGCTGTATATGTTTTCTATTTGTTCCACCTGTGTGTTCCCATGTTACTGTTCTGTAGCGCAAGGTTTTTTTTAAATTTTATTTTATAAGTGTATGCAAATTTTGGGGAAGAAATGTCCAATTGCATGGTTAACATCTGATGGGTAAAAAGATACCGCATCGAAAAGAAATGTCCTAACTGATGGAGTTTATAAGGGATTAAATTCTCCAATTTTAAAAGTTAGTAGTTTTTTGGGTAGGCTCTTTCAAGTCTAAGTGGAGCAAATTTTGGATTATGGGATGTCAATTGTATTTTTTATGTTTATTTATAAAAAATAAATTGTCTTGTGGAAGTTTATTAATCAAATTAATAATTAATAAAAATGTGCAGGAAATTAAAAATATATAAAATTTATAAATTTATAAGCTCTTAGATTTAACGTTCTAAATTTATTTTATGATTTAATGCTCCAAATTTATTTTGAATTTTTTACCATGATTATTAATAAAAATATTATAAAATTTAAAATTCTTACGATTATATATTCTAATTTTATATTTTGATTTTACTTTGATTTTCGTGTCGAGATACCTCTCGAGTTTGACAACTTGATTTTACGATTCTTATGAACGTTTGGGAGGTGGCAAAAATTGAAAATGGAAGACTAGACGGCGTGTCGTCTGTTTGGAATGGCGGTAGAAGATGGGGAGCATGCAACCTATTTTTCTAAACGACATGCTGTCTGTTCAGCTTATACTAGCAGTAAGCAGGGTTCACTTCAGCTTCAAGGCTGCAACTTTGAAGTTAGTTTCGTCTCTCATGATCGCAAATCTCCATTTTTCTCACAGCCGGAAATGGAATTGGCCACAGTTCTCATCATCTACGCAATTCTTCAAACTTCTTTCTCAAAAGGATTCAGCAGCTCACATCCATTTCAGTCCCATCAGGTACACAATCCATTTTCATCAGTCGTTCTTCTGGTTTGTTAGTTACTGGTATCTTAGACAAATAAATCCCCTCTTGTTAGGTACCTCTCTTCCTCATCCTCTGAAGAATCCAAAACCTCCGATGATAGTGACGATGATGAAGAGCAAGGAGAAGAAGATGGGTGTCCTCATGTTAGACCCAACACCATCAAAACCAACAAGAAGGCTAAATCCATGGCCCAGCTCATCATTTCTAATCCCTGGTCAAGTGACCTTGAATCTTCACTCTCATCCCTCTCCCCTTCCCTTTCAAAAACCACTGTCCTTCAAGTTCTTCGCTTTATCAAAACCCCATCAAAAGCTCTTCAATTCTTTCACTGGGCACAACAAGTGGGGTTCACCCACGACGACCAGTCCTTTTTCTTCATGTTGGGAATCTTAAGCCGCAACCGGAACCTTAATGTTGCTAGGAATTTTCTTCTCTCCATTGAGAAGAAGTCTAATGGGTCTGTGAAGCTTCAGGACAAGCACTTTAACTCCTTAATCAGGCGTTACGGCCAAGCTGGGCTGTTTCTTGAATCTATTAATCTTTTCTCTTCCATGAAATCAGTTGGTGTTCCTCCGTCTGTTTTTACATTTAATAGTCTTTTGTCAATTCTGCTTAAGCGAGGCCGGACCAATATGGCCAAGAGCTTGTTTGATGAGATGCTTAATACATATGGCGTTACGCCGGATACATGCACATTTAATATTCTGATTAGAGGGTTTTGTAAGAATTCCATGGTTGAGGATGGATTTTGGTATTTTAAAGAAATGTCGCGGTGTAATTGTGATCCAGATGTGGTGACTTACAATACACTTGTTGATGGCTTGTGCCGGGCAGGGAAGGTTAGGATTGCACATAATGTGCTTAAAGGGATGGCTAACAAGAGTGCTGAGTTGAGTCCTAATGTTGTTACTTATACGACATTGCTGAGAGGGTATTGCATGAAGCAAGAGGTAGATGAGGCTTTGGTTGTTTTTGAAGAGATGATTAGGAAAGGGCTAAGACCGAACGAAATCACTTATAACACCCTTATTATGGGTCTGTGTGAAGCGCAGAAGTTTGATAAGATCAAGGAGATTCTGGCCAGGGGAGGCTTTAGTCCTGATACTTGCACTTTTAACACACTGATGCATGCTCATTGCAAACTGGGGAACATGGACGAAGCATTGAAAACATTGAAGAATATGAAGGAGTTGAAGGTCCAACCAGACTCAGCTACATTCAGCATTTTGATTAGGAGTTTGTGCGAGAGGAGGGATTTTGGGAGAGCAGAGCAGTTGTTTGATGAGCTGATGGAGAAGGAGATTTTGGTCCGTGACAATGGGTGTCAGCCCCTTGTTGCAGCCTACAATCCCATATTTGAGTTCCTGTGTGAAAATGGAAAGACTAGCAAGGCTGAGACACTCTTCTGGCAGCTAATGAAAAGGGGAACTCAAGATCCTCCTTCTTACAAGATTTTGATTATGGGTCACTGCAGGGAGGGTACATATGAATCTGGGTATGAGCTCTTGTTATTGATGTTGAGAAGAGATTTTGTCCCTGATTTTGAAACCTATGAATCCTTAATTGATGGTCTTTTGCGGAAAGGTGAACCTATTCTGGCCTATCAGACTCTGGAGAAGATGCTAAAGAGCTCCCATCTCCCCAAAACATCTACTTTTCATTCTATACTGGCTGGACTTTTGGACAAAGGTTGCGCCCTTGAATCAGCTAGCTTTATACTACTGATGTTAGACAGCACTATCAGACAAAATGTGAAAATGTCAACGGACACTGTAAAGCTCCTCCTTGGACATGGACTACGGGAAAAATCATTTGAAATCGTCACATCACTTTATAACAAAGGATATGTGGTAGATATGGACGATTTGATTGGTTTTCTTTGCCAAACTAGAAGATTCCTCGAGGCGCTTCAAATGTTGCTATTTTGTTTGGAGAAGGAGCATCGTGTGGATGTTGATATGTACAACACAGTGGTTAAAGGTCTTTGTAAACGGAAAAAATTTACAGAAGCATTTGGATTGTACTATGAACTGGTAGAGAAACAAGTTCATCAGCAGTTGTCCTGTCTAGAAGATTTGAGAATTGGTTTAGAGGCTACAGGAAGGGTGGAAGAAGCAAAGTTTGTAGCGAAAAGGATGCCAAGTCCCGCGCAGCAGGACATTTCTCCAGTAATCATCTCCAGAATTAAGAAACCTCAACAGTCTTAAGTTGCACTTGCATCATGATGGCCAAGAGGTCTCACTTCACTGAATCCCAGTCAAATGGGAATTTAATACTAGTTTCGGGATGCATTAACAAAAACATCTTCTCCCAGAAGGTCTCGTGCGCGGGCCCTTGTGGTGTTGTTTCATGGGGGTGGTGCTTGTGGTTTTCACTAGTTATTACAGCATCTGAATAATCTTCCCAAAGAGTTGAACTGCTGAAGAGCATGAGTTCCTTCTATTCGGGTTGATTAGAGCGTTGACATCAATAGATCAGTTCATGTTGCGTAACCAGGCACACCATTCTCTTCTGTCTCTTATGATGCTTGCTTACCCTCCACTTGTCTGAAGCAAGTTATTTACAGTTCCATATCAACTCTGTTTTTGGCATGCAGAGGGCGTTTCTAAATACCGGTAAGGTGATCCGATTTTTACTTGCTTCTCGTTGTAACTGTGCTCTATTTTGACACTGAAGCCAAGGTTGCATTGTTGTAGTTAAATGTATCATACCTTACTTATTCTTTTTAATTTTATTTTGTGAATGAAATGAGCATTTGCAGTGAAAGCCGTACCCTCAAAGAAGTTAGGTTTTCTCAAGTTTTTTTTTTTTTTAAACAATTTTTTTCACTGAACTTTACGTGAAAAATGGATGTAAGTTGGCTAGGAAAGAGTTGGAAGGGGGGAAAAAGGTCATGAGAAGGAGAGAAAGATTGCCTCCAACTACAAGAACCAAAAAAATTACCAAACAACAAAGAAGCTATATTTTTTTATTTTTCATGCCAGTCTTCCTTAACACCAACCTTTCTCCAACAACCAACTGACCCATCATTTATATTCCCCTGCTTTTGTCATATTTACTTCATCATCATTCATCAAGCTTTCCTTGCACCAAATATCTCTAAGGCTAAAGAGCTAGAAGATGTCAAAATCCAACAGTAATGGTGCTTCAAAACACTCTCCTGCTCCTGCCCTAGGGAGGCGCACTCCCTCTCCCGGAAAGGCAACAGTTCTTGCAATAGGAAAGGCCTTCCCTAGCCAACTGATCCCTCAGGAATGCTTGGTGGAGGGCTATATTCGAGACACCAAATGCGAAGATGATTCTATTAAGGAGAAACTCGAGCGACTCTGTAAGTGAAACTTATTTCAATCTACATTTGCTAGTTTATATATATATTGCAGCACCAATCACCATTAATTTATCTTTTGCATTTTGCTAGGTAAAACCACTACTGTGAAAACCAGATACACAGTCATGTCGAAGGAGATACTCGAAAACTACCCTGAACTCGCCATCGAGGGCTCATCAACAATAAAGCAAAGGCTTGAAATTGCAAACCCTGCAGTTGTTGAGATGGCAATGGATGCAGCCCTTGCTTGCATCAAGGAATGGGGAAGGGCAGTGAGAGATATCACACACATTGTCTATGTTTCTTCCAGCGAGATACGCTTGCCCGGTGGTGACCTTTACCTAGCCACCCGCCTAGGCCTGAGAAGTGATGTTAACCGCGTAATGCTTTATTTTCTAGGCTGTTATGGTGGTGTCACTGGCCTCCGAGTTGCCAAAGACATAGCTGAGAACAATCCTGGCAGCCGCGTCTTATTGACTACCTCTGAAACCACCATCCTTGGTTTCCGCCCACCCAGCAAGGCACGCCCTTATGACCTTGTAGGGGCTGCACTTTTTGGTGACGGTGCGGCAGCTGCGATCATCGGAGCCAACCCTGTCGCAGGAGTCGAATCTCCTTTCATGGAACTGAACTACGCGGTTCAACAGTTCCTGCCAGGTACTCACGAGGTGATCAATGGGCGCCTTTCTGAAGAGGGCATAAATTTCAAGCTCGGAAGGGACCTTCCTCAGAAGATTGAAGATAACATAGAGGAATTCTGCAAGAAGCTAATGTCGAAGGCGGGTTTAACTGAGGTTAACGATCTGTTCTGGGCTGTCCATCCTGGAGGACCGGCAATCCTGAACAGGTTAGAAAGCAACCTGAAGCTGAAGGACGGGAAGCTGGATTGCAGTAGAAGGGCTTTAATGGACTATGGAAATGTCAGCAGCAACACCATATTCTATGTAATGGAGTACATGAGGGAAGAATTGAAGAAGGAAGGAGCAGAGGAATGGGGACTTGGCTTAGCATTCGGGCCAGGAATTACCTTCGAAGGCATCCTCCTTCGCAGCTTATAAATAAATAAATAATAAGCTCATCCTGCAGCTATGCTATGCATGGCATTTCGTTTCTAGTTTTCAGTATTTGAGTGTTTTGCTGGTAGAACGCAGTTCTGCAGTTGAAAGTTGAAATTATTAGTATGTTTCGAGAAAGAAATGATCTGGGATTTTTCAGTCAAGCTGAAATTTTTTAGTTTCCTATCAATCAAATTCTAATAAAAAGATAACTAGTGTCTGTCTTTCTTTCCGTCTGCAGAAGTAAGGAACTTCCTTTTTTAGTAGTTTGAGGAACAAGAAACTCACATTCATTGGAAATGGGAATCCGCTTCAAATCAGGATTTGCAAACCGTAAGGCCTAAATAAAACTATAAAGATTTCTCGACCCATGTTAGGAAATTAGGGGGCAAGTCGGTGTTGTTTTATAACAATACACACACAAGTAGAGTAATGACCCAGAAATCAAGCAGAACGTTTCATCCCAAAAAAGCAAAAAGAAAATGAAACATAATTTCAACCATCAACTGATTAGTGCCCCTGAGTCCCTGACGTTAGAGTCCTAGCTCCGCCACTAGCTCATTGTCTCCTCCAATAAGTTCCATCTATCTCGGTTCAACCTCCAGGACTATAAAGATGAGAGTCCATTCCTAACTTAATTTTGTTTATTTTAGCCCAATAATTTACTTTTCTTTTTTCTTTTTGTCGTTTTATATTGAGTTTCTTTTTTCTTTTTGTCTTTTTATTTGGAGTTTCTTTTTTTCCAATCTTGCCTAATGTCTTCTAATGTCTTCCCAGCTTCTTCTAGACAGAAAATTATTCTTATTCGAGTACTATGGAATCGTGAAAGGTACTAGTCCATGATAGCGCATGCAGTGATTTGGCTTTCAAGTTACTAGTCTTCTGCAGAAATCTTGGAGTTTGGGTAAGACAGCAACAAAATTGGACAAAATCCAGTAAATAGCTTGGATTCCAATAAAAATCTCATTTATGTTCTTTATCTGCACATATGAATCAAATAGGTAATCTTGCTTCAAATAAGACAAAAAAGAGACAAAAACATGAATAATATGCTCGCTATCAGTGATTGATTCAACTAAAGTGAAAATCTTAAGAGGGAAGAACAATGAACCACAAGAATTTGAAATTTTGCCAAAATTTTGATTGAAATACTTGGCGGATTGATTGCAAAACCTAGCTGAATTTTGAATTCGTTTTCTATAGCCTTGGAACTTTTCAAGGCCAATTTTATCTCAATCTTTCCGTTTCTTTAAAATCGAGATAGCATATGATTGGCCTATTACAAGAAGAACAATTAAGGATAATGAGAGAGGTTACAAAACATGCTAATCGATTTATTGCTCCATCAAGGGTAATTGAGTTCACAAACCACTCTTTAATGTCAATAAATAATGATTGCTTTATTTCTTGTATTTTCAGTTAATTTAACATTCATATGAATTCGGAAAGAAGTACTAATTTTCTAAAAAAATACAAATGGACATAAATGTATAATACTAATTAAATAGGATGGATTGTAAAATTATAAAATTTTACATTCTAAATTACGAATCTAACTTAAAACTGGGTGGCTAATCAGTCTTTTTACCTCTACAAATGTATGACTACATTTATAAATTACTATTTGAGATTGTCTAACAGTTCCACTAAAAAAGAAGAGTACTAATAAACTTTTGTGCAGCTCCCACATTTGGCGGGAAACGAAACAATGATCCTACTTGGTAATTACACACAGCCACCACTAATAAACTTTAGCATTGGCATGAGCTAATCCAGGAGCAAGGAGGATTCACAAGTTAATTAGGAAGGAACCCAGCTGTCGGTTGATGGTCTAAAGGCAAAGAAGAGCTCTCAAATCTCTTCACCAGATGCAAATATGTCTTAATATCATGACACGTTGCAGCATCTACTCCGTTCAAGTATGGGGACCACTTGCTACTCAGCCTCAGCTCTCTCCCAATTTCAGAATACACCCACTGCGTTAACAACCATCCATGCAGGCCTGCCACGTCGCTACCATCACCATCATCATCCCGCTCATCAACTAAAAAACCAGGTACTTTGGTTATTATGTCATCAGAATTAACAATTCGTAATACATTCGTCCCCTGCTCCTCCAATTTCCTGCGAAAGCTACGGTTCCCCACTCGAGGCCCGCCAAAGGATATGACAGTGACGAGTGGTGACTTGTCGAAAGAAGACTTAATATCATACGCAGCAAGAGTAGCTAAGGATGCGCCAAGGCTGTGACCAGTGATTGTCAAGCTAAGAGGTTCGTCGCCATACGAGTGAAGAATCTTCTCAATCTCTTCCAGAACCATTTCCTGTAAGCTGGGCGCGGTTGGTGTTCTAGAAGTGTAGATGCTCAGGAATCCAGACTCAACCATGGGCATTCTCGACGGAGATGGACATGTGTCACGGCCCACATTAGTCGGAGGGATTTCAGTGAGGTTGGCCCGTAGATTTTCAAGCCATTCAAGACAAGTGACAGTGCCTCTAAAAGCAATCACAACATCTCTTCTACCCAGCCTCGCAATCTCAACTTTGTCCACGCACACCGCCACGTACCCAATCCAGCTGGACTGTACGGACATCCAGCTGGGAGCTTTCTCCATCCAGCGTGGGAGTTGGATCCCAGATGTTGCGCGGAGCTGTTTGGTGATCTTGTATCCTGTTCCGGGTAAACCGGAGCGCTTGAGCAATGAGGATTTGGGGAAGCGGCAGGTGGCGTAGGTAGGGGAGGAAGGGTCCATATCAAAGGCCGAATATGTAGCCTCAACAAACTCACCGTAACGAACAATTTCAGAGCGTAGACTATCATCGAGAGGATCGAGAAGACCCTCCCAATTCCCGACGCCTTGATACTGCTTCCATTGGTTCCCGAGTTTAGTGGGGGTTGGCGCAAAGGAGAGATCTGCCTGGTGCAGGAGGTATTCCCAGCTCCGGAGGTATTGCGGGCTGTTTTGGCGGAGCCTTTGAGATGATGATAATGGTTTAGGAGTGGTGGTGGTGGTGGTGAATATACAATTGCATGGTTGTTGTTGGGCACTCGCGGAGACCCACATTATTAATTTTGCGGAGTGAGCTCAAAGGAGAAAACAAAGAGGAGGAAGATGAAAAACAAATTTGATTACGTGACGTTTTATAACAAGGGAGAGATGAAGAGGCAGGTGAGAGAATTAATAAAGCGAAAAGTGAAAAAAAAATAGTAAAAAAAAAGAAACGATTTTCTTTCCCAAAACAGAAAGCAATTGCATAGAAAATGCCATTATTTGTTTAAGTATGGAACGGCAATGCGACCGCAAGTGTTCCACGTATAAATCAAGCCAAATTAATTACTAATTAATGAATTTACATAGTCGAGTTAAATAATTAATGTTTTTTTTGTGAGTACTAATTTTTTCGGTTTTTTACGATAAAAATAATTTCTTTCAAGTATATAATCAGGTTTAAAAATAGACATAATTTTTTTAAAAAATTAAATTAACGATGCATAAATTACTTATGACTCGAATATAAAATATTTTCTTAGTGTGTGATTAATTGTGCATGCATGAAAATAGCGAGATAAAGATAAAGTTTGTTCTTTTTCGATGCGGCGGAAATGAAAATGAAAATGAAAATGAAAATGAGTTTTTTCAACTGCAGTAAAACTGGGACTCCACTTTGCATCTCACAATCCCAAATTCCTAAATTTCCAAATGGGTTTGGACCAAAGATTTGGTTGAAAAACTAATTAAGAAAATAAGGGTTAATTAGAAATAAAATTGATTAAATTAATTATTCATTTAAATAATATTATCTCAGTATGTACTATTTGATTCATATTGAAAAGTACTAAGTACGTATTACATGTTGTTAATTATGATATTGACTAATTTATTTCAACAGTTGTTGTTATTCTTGGAAAATGATAGCGACTTGAATAGTTGACTGGAGTAGTACTAGTTTTTGACTCTCTTATCCATTATCTATTGGGAAGAATTCAGTCTTTCTATTATTAATAAAATTCTATCTAATCTGAATTTTCTGTTTCAGTCTTTCTCGAAATGCTCTTATCGCTCCATCTAAAGGTATGTAATCTGAATTATCTGTTTCCCAGGTCAAATTTATAATAATGGTTAATAAATAACCTTTTAAAAAAATAAAAAAAAATAAAATCATATCATCATTTCCCAGATGCTTTTTGTCACGTCTTTCTAAACGCCACTCCACCATCCAAATTCCAAAAGATGACATTCGGGGCATTGGATTGAGCAAGAAATTGGTAAAAAGGTGCAGGGAAGGGCTTGAAGCAGCAGTAGTGCAGTACTCCACTTGGGTGTATAAAGAAAGTAACTTCCTTTGTGCCACGATTTGTTGCTCTACTGGGTATGTTTAATCACTTAATTTACTAATACAGTTTTTCTCCAATTTCTTTGCTTTGTTAACAACATGGGTGAAAAAATTGCTGTTTTGATTGATGGGTTCTATCTCTTATTCGAAAAATAAGTGTTTATGGTGAAGAATCCCATGAACAAAATCTGGGTTCTTCTAAAAAATCCAACAAAACCTTCCAAGTTTTGATTTTTAGAGGTTAATTGTTCGTGTCGCTGGAACCAATGGCATTCACAATGATGAGGTTGCAGTCATACATTGCAACAACATCAAATATGCCAATTTGGAGTATTCAATTATTTGTTCTGTTTTGCTTTTGTTTTGCATCACTTTGCTCATGTTCTTGTCATTGAACAGTATAAATTAGAGGTCTTGACAGCTGTGTGTTTAAAATATAGGTTAAATTAGGAGGAAAAAACCACACTAAGATAGAATCTTTACTACTGCAGGTGGCTGTTCTTTGTTTAAAAGTTCGCATATTCTGATCCTTCCTCTGCATATCTAAGCTTGCAAAAGATGTTATAAGCTGTGGAAAGAGGAGAAGCTGCACGAAACCGGAAATTAAGATGGAAACTTGTCAAATATGTTTCGAGGATATTGTTGTCGATAAGACGTTTAGTATAGAAAGCGGCCTTCATAGATATTGCTTTTCTTGCATGAAGCAGCATGTGAAGCCTAAATTACTTGGTGGCTTGGTGGTTAGATGCCCTAAAGAGGGTTGTGATTCTGAGGTGAAACTTGATGATTGTGTGAAGTTTTTAGAATCTGAACTAGTTGTTGTAATCAAAGAACGTATGAAGGAAGCTACGATTCCAGTAACTGATAAGGTTTATTGCCCGAATCTGCGGTGCTCAGCATTGATGTCAGAAAGCGATCTTAAGCATAAGACTGTACTTATTGATGATGATTGGCATACTGGAGCTAGGAAATGTGATAAATGTTGTAGCGTTTTCTGCGTCGATTGCAAGGTTCTTTGGCACCATAATATGACTTGCTCTGCTTATAAAAGTTTGAACCCTTATCCCGATGGAGAAGAAACGGTAAGATCTCTTGCGAAAAGCAGATGTTGGCGTGAGTGTGTTCAGTGCAAGCATATGATCGAACTTGCTGATGGTTGCTACCATATTATTTGCAGGTGCTTTTTGTCAACAATGTGGAATTTTGATATTGAGATTTATCAAATATGTTCTGTTTTGATGAGTTTATTAAGATGATCTTATGAACCAATCCTAATTCTATTAGGATCTTTACAGTCAAATACACTGTTAGTCTTTGTTCAACATTACACTAGTTCATCTGCTGTGTTGTTTACCTTGCAGGTGTGGATATCAGTTCTGTTACACTTGCGGAGCTGAATGGAGAAACAAGAATGCAACCTGTAGTTGTCCACTTTGGGACGAGCATTACATCATTCGCGCCTACAAATTAATGATCCGGAGCATCATAACGCGAAGGATAAAACATCTTCTTTGCTTATAGCAATGATTTTTGTACATTACAGATTCATGATGGTTGTATCAAGTTTGTCAGAATTGGTAGTCATGTTTTGATGCAAACTTCAGGCTGTGGAGATGGTTGTGCCTTTGAATTTTGATTAGGCAGCTTACTTTCAAGTCTCGGTAGAAATAGCTCAATATGAACATTATTGCTGGGCTCACTTGCGGATCTAATATAGTATAGAGCTGGAGGGTGTGACTCCCCTATAACTACTGTAACAGGCTAACAGCCCACAAAAAAAAAACATGGTGCAGAATACTTTTAATAAACTATTTTTGTCTCCTACGATTCGATTCTATTTTTATTTTTATTTTCAAAGTAGACGTAAAAAATTGCATAATACTTTTTACTTCCATCTTTCTGGTCATAATATGACATTATTTATATACAATTTTTTTCCTTACTCAGTAACAGATTCTACTTTTAATTTTATTATTATCAAAATAGACCTAAAAAAAATACTGAGAGAGTCATCTAAACAAAATTCGAACAAGATTAGTTTGATCAGTTGAGAAAAAATCCAGGAAAAAAAATACTATTCCTTTACTTTTGGTTGCAATCCAGGAGTAATTGATAATTTCAGCAAATATTTAATTTTAAAATTTACTCCAACGTTAAAAAAAAATTATAAGACCCGAGTCCAAAACACTTTAGGGCGTATTTAGGAACCCATTTGAATTCATCAAAAGACTAGAGAAACCCAAACAAAGGAATCGCAAGTTGAAAATAACCCAAAATTCACACTGAGAGCTGTTCCTCACTGACTGCCACCATTGCAGCATCACCGACAGGACAAAAGAACAAACATTTCAGAAAAAAAGGTACTAAAATTAGTTGAATAGCATAATAAATGAGCAAAACTGGTTGCATTGAGCAGTCTAGAGATTTAAGAGAGGGAGGTGAGAAGGCCCAAATTGTTGTTGGCACTGCCCCTGTTTGTCTTGTCTGCAGCTGCAACGTCGAGATGACGGTAACCGACAGTACACCGGAGGGATGACGGTTGCTAAAACAACATCGAAGGGATGGAGGCCACTGAAACGACGCCGGAGGGATGAGCTGCCTCTGCTCGGATCTTGTTTTCATTGGAGGCTAGAGTTAGCTCTGGTAGAGAAGAAGAAGAAGAGTATATAAAGGCGCAACAATGAAAATAAAATTTAGACGTGAGAATAAATTTGTCTGAAACAAAAGCCACTTAATACTAAAAAGGCGTGTTTTCCTTTAGAAAAAGCGAGTCCCAAAATTTAGAAAACAAGATCTTGGACTTCTCTTCCCTGAACTTGTATGTTAAATTAGAAAATAAGGGTTGTTTTACAACTCAAAATTTTCTATTTTTTTTTTATTTTGTAAATATTTTCTAATTTATTTTTTTTACTCTAGTTCAATAAATTTATATTGTTAATCTAAAAAAAATGTTATTTTAGACATATTTATCCTTGTAATTTATGTAAATTGATACAAATTATACTAAAAATACTTCATAATTGATATTTAACTAAATAATACTCCTAATTAAAATCATACGAGTAAAATTCAATGTTTAACATTGTAATGAATAACATTTTTTATCATGTTGTTATCGAAAGTTACATTATGAAATAAATACAAACTCGATTTAAAACAAATAACTTCATACATCCTAAAGAAATAAGAATAAATATGGCTAAAGATACACTTTTTTTAATTTATCTAAAATTAATCCTGGTAAATTGATTCTAATGTTCCAATTATTTTAATTAATTAATACTCCTAATTAAATTCATACGAATAAAATTAGATTAATATTTATTGGAAAATTAATTAACCAATACTCTCAATAATTTCGGTACAGTATTACGGTAATATCGAATTACATACAAACATTAGTTTGATAAATACTAAATAAGTAAAAATATAATCTTGGAACATTGGAATTACAAACGTTAACATTAGTTCGGTCGATAATTCGATATACCATACAGTAAAAAAGCCCCTGTACTAACGCGAAAAATAGAAATCTCTCCTGACTTTTAAAAACACTATTCAACCTCCCTATACCAAAGGTCAACGACAAAAGTATAGTTTCTGTTAGTCAAACTAACAGATTGTTAGTGTTGACTATTGACTTTAATTAAAAAAATTAGAATAAATATAAAAATTCCAAAGAAAATGTAAAAAATCTATAAGAAAATGTAAAATTTCTAAAAAAAATTAATTCACCTAAAAATCCAGAAACAATATGTAAAAATTTCAAAAATATATTTAATTAATCTAAAAATCCAAAAAAATGTAAAAATTTACAAAAAAGAAATTAATCTAAAAAAAATTTTAAAAAAAAAAAAAAAATTAATCTAAAAATTCAGAAAATTTTTAAAATATATAATTAATTAATTTATTACAATTTCTTGGATTTTAGATTAATTAATTTTCTTTTGAATTTTAAACATTTTTCTGAATTTTTAGATTAATTTCTGTATTTTACAATTTTTTGATTAATTAATTTTTTATAGATTTTTAAATTTTTTTTGGATTTTTTACATTTTTTTGGATTTTTTACATTTTTCTAAACTTATAGTGTTAATTCTGAAAAACTGTTTTGCAATTGCAAAACTTCAAATATGGCGTTTGTAAAATTTTCTAAACTTGTACTCCCTCCGGATTATATTAAATGACGTTTGTACTGTAGATACGCATATCGAGGAGGCCGGATGACGCACTATTTGACCCCAAAAAAATTCGTACTTTTTTTTGAACGTACATTAATCTTTAACGTACGTCCGAGAAAAAATTCGGGGTAAAATTGTCTCAAATAGTGAATCATCCGACCTCAACATGCGTGCACAAATAGTAAAAGTCGTTTAATAAAAGACGGAGGGAGTAGTTTTAATTCTGAAAATCTGTTTTGCAATTGCAAAACTGAAAAATTTGCTGTGAAATAGATTTTGGAGAAAATTTCCTATTTCAAAATTAAATGACTTGTACTTTTCAATTTAGACATGAATATTTTGCAAAATTTTCTGTCGTTTTGCAAAAACTGAAAATTTTACAAAACAGAAATTTTGCGTTGTGAAACGCAGGCTAATTTTTTTTTTCATTTATGGAAAAAAACTACTCTCCCTAAATATAATTTTTTTTTTTCCAATTTTCTGAAAAATAGAGATTTTCTGGAAATCCTCACTTGCTAAACACACCCCGGTGATTTGAGATGTGCTTTTCTTTCTGGCTACTCGAGGCCTCGAGAAGGCCCAGTAGCAGGCCCACAACACAGGCCCAAGAGCAATTTAAAATTCCCAATGGGCCCGGCCTAAATTCAGTCTTTTCGGTTAAAGAGAGAGAGCATTCGCATAATCGCATTACGGTCTCTCTCTCCTCCATGAAGAAATATACATCTGATCTGAAAAAATATATATATACATAGAGCTCTCACTTTTACACAAATCCATTTTTCTTAATTTCTTGTAAATTTTGTTGAACGGTTTGTATTATTATCAATTCGATCCTCTCCAGGTAAAACACTAAACATCAATTACTACTTTCTTTACTATAATTAAGTTTGTTTTAGTTCTCATTTCTCAAATTTTCAAATTTAATGAAGATCTAAATGAAGGAAGCCGCAAGCCCTAGCAGCCACGAAGAATCAAGATCACTATTGGTGAGCACTTTATTTATTTTGTGCTGATGAGATTGATTAGGGTGATTTTCTCATATGCATGGGTTTTTTTTTTTTTTTTTGGTTTTAATGATTATTCAGTCAGAGAATGATGGTTTAGGCAATGACAGCCTTGCTCCGCAGCTGTTTTCCTCTGTACCGACTCTCAATGATGCTGCTTCTTATCTTGTCCAAACAACTTCATTGATAACCAGCTGCTTCTCTGATTATTCTGGTAACCTCCCAATTTGAAATTTATTATGTTTTATTTATACCCAATTTGAAATTTATTATGTTTTATTTATACTGGAATCTGCATTCTTATTATTAGTTGCCATAAATGATATGTTGAAGAATAAGTTGGGTTGAAGTTGTAAAATTTGGTGTTGTTTCATTCTTTAAATCAATGTTGAGAGAATGGCCTGTGGCAAATAACATGCAAGCTTATGTAATTAATGTTTGGATAAGAAAATATGATGTTTTCCATGAAAAGAGTCTTTGATTTGCAACTGCTTTCCGTTTACGCGACCGAAATTCCACTTAAAGAATGAAGTCGGTTTTCACGAGGCAAATATTGAGATTTCTCTTTATTTGTATTTGTTACTAAATCAACCATAGACCAATTATTTAGTTAATCTAATTAAAGATCAAAATGTAGTAATAGTTATAGTTAGAGATAAAAATGCAGAAGACCCTCCAGTGAATAGCTTTGTATTAAGTGCCAAATTTGGTATCCATTGTGAAGTCAATTTTGTATTGCTCAATGGTACTACTAAAGTAATGATCTAGTAGGAAAGATTTGTGATAACTCTCCATGTAAGCACTTTGTTTGCATAAACTACTTTTCCCTAGAGTATCAAGGCTTTGTGTGCCAAGCAATGGCATGGAATTTTGTTCATTTGCCTAGACTTATTGTGAAATGTCCAGTGGATTATCCTTCAAGAGATTTGGAGGCTTCCACGAATGATGCACAGGAAATGGTGGAACTTTCTTCTGGACAAATAAGGAAATCTCTGGATGGTGATTGCCCATCTTCAAGTGGAAGCCATTGCACATCTTCTGAACCATCTGCTTCTGCTACTGCTCCCCCGCCTATTGTTGATGAAATAACGAGAAAAGCTTCAGAAGGTTCATCTCAGATTAGTAGTGCTCTTGTACAATCCAATCCTGGTGGCCAAATGGGATTTTCCATTTTTCAAGGGTATTGATTCTTTTTTGTTAGTCATTAGATATATCTTATGTAGTAATAGATAGAATTTTTTTTTTTGGTCTAATAGCTTGTTTCCATGCTACGTTAATCATTCATTATATATTATCTTGTTATTAGAGCTGAATGACTCACCAACATTAAGAATACAATATGATATCTTTCATATATTCTTCTTAGATAAATAATAAATTGTCATATATTTAATTATTGTATTTTAATGCTGTTCCAACTTAGCAGCCAAAGGTAAAAAAAAACTGGATTTGATAATTTCAGAATTTTGACTTCTTGATGGCCATGGTTGTGTTTTGGTTCACCATTGATAAGTACAACCAACTTTTAACCAAAATTAGCATCAAATAACCCCCCCCCCCCCCCCCCCCCCCCCCCCTCCCCCAATTTTCCTCATTTTTTGCCAAAGATAAGCTGTTGCTCCTTATGATGTTGCTTGCGGATTGATGTCTCTTATACTCTATAATAATCTTGCTTTGACTGGCATCAGGCTCATTGAGCGGGCGCGTAAGACTGTTCGTGGATCTGCTGATGATATAGGGTGGCTGCAACGCGCTTCAGGAATGCCTGAAGTCGAAGATGGAACTGGAAGGTTTATGGAGATTCTTGGTAACATCAGGTATTTTGAGCTTGTCTGCATTATTAATATATGCCTGACACAGTGAAGCAGTTGTTGATTGAGTTCTTTTCCCTTGGTCAGGCATGGTCTGCACATGCTGCCAAACTCAATTGTTTACTTGTTGGTTCCAGGTACCAGTTGTCGTACTGAATTTTAGGGTGGGCTGGGAATGTAGTTGCATGCTTGTTGATTGCCCATATTGTCAAGTCCTTTTGCTGCATTATGTTGGATCAGATCCTGAAGTTCTCAGTTTCAAGTTTTGACTTGCTGAAGCATTTTGATTTTTCCAGTTTCTTATCTAGAATCACTACTTAGTGTAACTTTTTTGTTTTATTTGACAGGACTTTTTAGTAATCATGGACCCCTGTACTTTGTCAATACAAAAATGAGGTTCTCTAAGATGGGTCTAGCCTGCCACATAGCCAAGATTCATAGTGAAGTAAGTTTGTGGATATTCCTGCATTGTATAATCATGTTTGTTTATATTCTATACTGAGCGTATAATGGTCACTAATCAGGCTTCAGTTGAGAAAAATGCAAGGGAGATAAAAGAATATATTGAGGAAATCTATTGGGGTTCACAGAAACGTGTTATGCTTCTTGGGCATAGCAAAGGGGGAGTGGATGCAGCTGCTGCTTTATCGTTGCATTGGTCTGATTTGAAAGATAAGGTTGCTGGCCTCGCATTAGCTCAAAGTCCCTATGGTGGTAGCCCAATAGCTTCAGATATTTTACGTCCAGGACAGCTCGGTGACTATGTTAATGTACGGAAGCTTATGGAGATTGTAATCTGTAAAGTGCTGAAGGTATGCCTGGAACATTATTTATTATTTATTTTTTATCAAGACCTCGTATGCTTTTCTATTTTTGTCCATGCATCTGTCTGCGCAACGTAACATATATGCAATTCCCAGTAAGTAGTCAAACCTATATAATTAGTGATGTACATCTAAAGCTTAAATTGGGCAGAGCTAAGATTGGACTGCTTTTAGCTAACTTGTTACTTCTTCTTCCAAAATAGGTAACATGGTGAGCTAAGTCTGTAGTTAGTTTGATGTATAATATTGTCAGATAAAATACTCTTTTAACTTTATTTAACTGAATTGTTAGGAAGCATTAGATCTCAATAGTCAATCCTACAGTGTAGGAGTGATGGGGTCCGCGCACCCCAATTAAATGTGCACAAGTTGCTCATGGTGGTATTAATACATGTTAATTGGTTGTTTGAAAAGTAAGCAGCTTAATTTACTAGAATGCCATATTTAGGCTGATTGGAAATAAGTGGGATTATAGGGATACAAATGAAACTTTTAGGGAAAATTTTGTTGTAACATTAGGAGCTATTTTACCAACTAGGACTCCTATTGCGCTCGTAAACAGTGATCTGTTCCCATGAAAAGTGGTGCCAGGACAGGGGGGAACATTATATACCTTTCTCCTTTTAAGTATTTCTTGAATTTTTTACTGAAACCAGTGTTTTTTTAAAAT
Organism: Viola odorata; assembly: GCA_963691705.1. Lineage (NCBI taxonomy): Eukaryota > Viridiplantae > Streptophyta > Magnoliopsida > Malpighiales > Violaceae > Viola > Viola odorata. The sequence goes on from OY829544.1 coordinate 58,741,782, forward strand.
GATTTTGCATCTCTATGAATTCATTAAATTGTTGCGATCCTGACTTTTATGCTTATTTTGGTGCCTCTGTGGAGGGTGACCTGCAAGCTTTGGAAGACTTAACTTATGAGAGAAGGAAGGAGTTCTTGATGAAACATCCTTTGCCAAGGGAACTTCCTGTCGTATCATTTCATACAGAAGCTGGCATCACTGCTGCTGTTTTAGCGACAATGTCTCATGTTGCTCATGCAGAGTTGCCGGTGGTGGCACCCTTATCTGCAGGCGAAGTACCAAAACTCCCAGTGATGATGCCTCTTGGTGCCGCGATGGCTACATGTGCTCAGCTGTTGCAAATCAGGTATGGTGAGAAGAGCGATGGCCTAGTGACATGCCGTGATGCAGAAGTCCCCGGGTCCATTGTGGTTCGACCAAACCGCAAACTGGACCATGCTTGGATGGTATATTCATCATTGAACGACGACCCCTCTGAAGCAGATGCTTCCCAAGTGTGTGAAGCGTTGTTGACATTGCTTGACGAAGTTGGTCAAAAGAAAAGGAATGGGCTATCAAAAAAAGACGAATGAACTTTTCTCGTGAGGTGGTAATTTTTATTTATTTTTATCATCTCATGGATGTGGTGTTCCTTCTAAAGTTGTTGGCACCCGCCCACCATATAAGCTTGTAAATATAAAAACTACTGTTACTGTAGGGAACTATTACATTTTCGGCGCGCGAATCAAACATTTCGGTGTGCGAATCAAACGTATAATCGCACCTAGTCTTTGTTAAAATGGAGAAATGCTTCATCTCTACATATGGAATTATTGTTGTTGATGATATAGAGGCATAAGTAAATGAAAAGCTGACTTAACCATCATACAACTGTTTATAACTGGAAATGGCTTCCAGAACTAGGCAATTTTTAAACAGTTGGATTAGAGCATGGCAGCCGGCCGTTGCTGGAAAAAAAAAAAAAACTAGCAGAATATTACAGTCAAAATTCAAGATATTCAACCATCAAGAAAACGTCGAAATTCTGTAGAGATCAGGACAGGACGCTTTCATCCAATCAGAGTTTCAGTGCATGCGTTCTTCTCTCCACTCCCTGTCAGTCTATCATATCTCATCCCATATGAGATTCCTAGAGCAAGTGTCCGCATGCGAACTGGTTTCCGTCTAATTCCCGATTTTACCCTCCAAATTCCAAAACTCTTACGAAAAAAATTAAAAAAAGGAAAAAGAAAAAAAGAAAACTACTTTACAACTAAAACACGAGCATTTCTTCTATGCGTCTCTCACCTTGGCGTTCTTGCTCTGACTGGCCACCGAAGAACCATCACGAAACTGCCTGTCTTTTCTTCTGCATAGAGAGGAAAAGGGAAAGGGACAACATCTCAGAGCCGCAGAGATTTCAGTTTATATATATGTGTATATTCATATTTGTAGACCGATAGCTGGGCACATATATAGATAGGGTGCTGTCTTTAGGGTTTGGATAGTTAGGGTTTTGAGGTGAAAAGGAAGGGCAAACGAGTTTTGGGTGTTGCAATTTTTTCGGCTTTTTATTGGTGTTAGCTAATGTGAGTGAAGGTGTTGGTGGGTGGGGACTTAGGGTTTTCAATGGGGAGCACTGGTGAGCCTGACAGAAAAAGGCGTCACTTCAGCTCCATATCTCCCACTCCTACAATGGCTAAACAGCAGCCGTTTTCGCACTCCTCTGAGGATAAAAAGGTTTTGGTCTTTCCCTACTTGATTTTTTTATGTGATCTTGTGTTGGTTATATTTGGATAATGGACTGTTGTGAATTTGAAGCTTTTGCTGTTCTGGGCTACTTTTTGTTATATGAAATTACATGCAGTTTGTGTTATTATTAGGATAATTGAGTTGGAACCATGCAGCTTCGCTTTTTGGATTGTTGGTGTTTTATTTCTGATTTTTGTTTATGTTTGTGATTGAATGTTGGTTGCACCAGATTCTATTTTTGAGTTGTGCAATTTCCCCTTTGCATGGTGCCCTAGTCTTCATCCATGATTTTATTTGCAAGCTAATGATTTTTTCAATGAGATTATGCAATTCTTATTTAGTATGCAGTCTGCGTTGTCTCTACTGAATTGCTGTTTACATGGTATTATTAGTTCTGACTTCTGTGATCTTGTGCAGTGGTTACTCAATAATAAAAGGATAGTCATTTAATTGCATAATAGTTGTCTTTTTGTTTGTGGTTTTTATGGTCGACATTTTCTTCATGTTTCGTTATCTTCTTGGAGCAAGATTTTGCTGAGAAGGCAGTAATTTCCACTTGCATTGTGCTTGAACTTGTGATTGATGTTGTATATTTCTGGGAATGGCTTATATCTTAACTCTTGAGCTGAACTATGTGATCATTGCTATGTTTTATCTCCTGCCCATGGAGTCCTGGGGGCAGCTCTTTCAAATAGAAGTTTCAACTTGGCTGTTTTATGAAAATACACCCCTTTACTCATTTTTTATGTTTGATGATGTAGCTTGATACTGCTGTTCTTCAGTTCAAGAATCAAAAACTTCTGCAGACGTTAGAAGCTCAGAAGGTTGAGTATAATGCTTTAGAAAACAAGTTCTCTCTGATGAAGGGCAAACATCAAGCTTATGATTCTACATTGAAAGCTGTCAATGAGTCTTGTGAAGTGGTAATTCCTTTGCTGTCTTTTCCTTTGTGTTACATTCCGCTAGTTTGCAATATTTGCTGGTTTGCATTACTAAAAAGCATATGATGTCTCTCTGCTCTGTCCATAAATAATTGTATATCGCGTCATGGGAAACTAACCCCCTTTCTTTTCTGTAGCTGGTTACTGACTTGGAATCACACTCTAAATGCTTAAGAGAGTCGAGCATAAGGCAAGATTTCAGCCAAATAACAGTTACAAAAGGTGAGGATCATTCTTTGCAGTTTTTTATTTTCTTTTTGGACTACAGTATTCTGGATTCCTAGGGCCATGAAAGCTGTTTATGTTAATTGTCACTGCGCTATCTATCAATTTCTCTCTCTATAGTAGGTGCTCTTAGGTAGACTTTTCTTTTCCGTGTGCGTCATTGTATCTGCTTCCAATTTTTTCTCTTTCTTGACAACGAGGAATCTTTGCATTGCTTTATTTTGTTTATTCAAATATTGCGATTCTTTGAACATATGCAGTACGCAATGTCAGTGGATGCAAAATGTTTAGTGAATTGGTTTTAAGTTTGCTGTGTTTTGGCCATGTGTGTATGCAATTTGTGCACATTGGTTGGTGAGTTGCATCTTAGACTTTGCATTATTACAGTGCATATGTGTAGACTGGAGTTATGGGCAAGAGTGGTTTTGGCAATTCTATTTGGATTGGTGCATGAGTAGGTGAGACATTTTCTGAGAGGTACAAACTGGATTGTAGGAAAATTTTGGTCCTCTTTTGGCAGACTTGTTAGTTTATATTTTGGGATTTAATTAATTATGGAACTTTTGAACTTTGGTATTAAAGATCATGCATTTTCTGATAGGGTGTTTCAAATTGATTGTCAGATGAGGGCTCATCCACCCTGGAGGATGCTTTTCTTAGCCGACTCATGGAAACAGGTGCCACAGAAAGTTCTTCTTCAAATAATTGTCCTGATCTGATGGAGGTGGACAGAGGAAGTACTTCTGCAAGTGTAAGAAATATTTTGTGCAATATAGTGGTTGCAATCAATGACCTTTGGCATCTAAAAGATGGACTACACGCGGCAGTTCTGAAAGAGCTTCCAGAGGATGGTAAGAGTTTATTGCCAGGTGTCTTTGTGTTTCTTTGGCTTTTTCCTGAATTTCTCTTTCATATTACTCCACTCTTTTTGCTAGGTATGCTGAGGCAAGAGGTGTTTAGTGAATTAGAGACAGAAGTTAAGAATTTGAGATCAGTGCTAAATGACCTCCATTTGAAGCATAGATCACTGGCAAGACAATTGCAGGATTGCCAAGACATTGATGCTAAAAATCATGCTGAGCTTAAATACTTAAAAGGTAACATTCTGTTGAGGCTCAAACAAGTACCAATTGTATACGTAATGTGGAGCTGATAATTCTACTCTGGCTAACGTAGTGTACTGTATTTAAGGTTCACTTGAATTTGTGTATACTTCATTGATCCTTTTTATTTTCCCTGTAACGAAAATGTAGCAGACTTTGGCATTTTGTGGCTCCCTTTTGCATACTACTTTCATCTTCTTGATTTCATGCGCTGAAGTATCTTTTACTTATAATAGCAGAATTAACTTATAATGGGGTATGCTTGATAGGATCCTTTGAGTGCATCAAAGATTTTAGAACATGTAGGGTGGTTGAAAAAAGTGATTAATCATGCTCTTGATGTGTTGCCCTGTATGGCTTGACACACTTGCAAACCTTTGAGCTGTTTTACTTTCACTTGTTTTCCAAAGGCGAATTAGGAATTGCAGTAGCAGAATTAGAAGATTGCAATCATAAACTAGCAGCTCTTAAAGCTGAAAGAGATGCGACAAAGGGGGCATTTTTCCCCATATTAAGTCCAGGAAGTAAACATGTTGCTGGCGATAAGATCAGAGATAAACAAAAGGTTCTACAGGAAATGGAGTCTTCAATCAGAGAGCTCTCAGTGAGTTTCTTTCTTGTTTTTTCTTGTTTCCACTCTTGAGAATTTATTCAATCAGAAGGATGCGCATACTGATCAGTTTGGTAATCACAGGACCAAGCCTCTTCATGTCTACAAGAATTAAAAGGTGTTCATGAGGAGAGGATAAAAATATTACGGCACTTATCCAGTTTTCAGGTGGGTTGTTTTAGCTATTAATGTCGCTGCTCTCTGTGAATATAATATAGTTTTGCTCTTAATAGTCATACTCAAATGCAGCTTACTATTCAGTAATATAAGTAGCCTGGGGATATTTTGGTTTACAGAACTCATCGAAGAATGTGAAAGGAATCTCTTCCTCACAATCATTTCTTCTGCTGAGAAATCAACTGGAGATGTCAAAGTCAGAAGTTCATCAATATCGGGCCTTATTTGAGAAACTACAGGTTGTAACTGGTCGGTAGTTTCATTTTTGCCTTAGTCTAGCATTTTCCTTGCGCAGATTTGGGTCTGATGCTGATCATTACTACTATTCTTTTTTGCCCCGGGTGTTACAGGTTGAGAAGGATAACCTTATGTGGAGAGAAAGGGAACTGAGCATGAAAAATGAACTAGTTGATGTTTTTCGAAGGTCCTCTGCTGTTGTGGAATCTAGAATTGCTGATTTACGAACGGAGATACAGAAACATATAATTGAAAGAAATAAAATTGAGACTAAATTGGAAGAGGCTTCCAAAGAACCTGGTGAGTAACTTCTATGATTTTGTAGCTAAGCAGTGTTACCTTCTTCACTATTCTTTGTAGTTTTGCACTTGTCCTTGATGGGGTTATTCCACTCTCCAGGAAGAAAAGAAATCATTGCAGAATTCAAAACCTTGGTTTCTTCATTTCCCAAGGAAATGGGCTCCATGCAACACCAGTTAAATAATTACAAAGAGGCTGCTCCTGATGTTCATTCTTTGAGAGCTGATGTGCGGTCCCTTTCTAATGTTCTTGATAGGAAGGTGCGCATGGGAATATTATGCACGGCTTGTTAATAACAGATTAATTTAAAAAGATTTGAATATTTGTTTTCTGAAGCAGGCTAAGGAGTGTGAAAATTTGTCTGCCAGATCTGCGAGCCAAGGTGCTGAGACGCAAAAGCTGCAATCTGTGGTATGACCTTAGTGAGCATTTATTTGTCTGAATTACTTGCAATGGATGATTTTCCATTCCATTTTGTATTTGACTTGCATCATATAGAAAGGCAGTTTGAGTCTTGTTAGTCAAGCTTGGGACATGGAGGGGTGCATTGCCGATCCATGCTGTTGTTATATGTACCTTGTCAAACTGGTTCTGGGCATTGCTTTATCCTACAAAAGAAATGCCAGAGTCATGTGTTTGTTTCTGTTTGTGCTTTTATGTGATAACTGGCTTACCTTTCTGCCTTGGTAAAATACTTCAGCATTGACTCCTCCAATGGGTATTTTTCGCCTAGTCAAGCCTTAATTTGGTGCATGGTCATTCATGAGAACTTGTAAGTTGACAAGTTCACAGCTAATAAACGGACTTCTTATATAGCCTTCAAATCAACCACTAACATTAGATTAATCCCTTGAATGAATTAAACCCTCAGGCACAACTTCTATTAAGTCTGTTTCTTTTCTATCTTCTTAATGGAACTCTTTGCTACTGTGATGGGATCACTGTTCATAGCTATAAGCAGCCTTCTCATATAACCTTCAAATCTACAATTAGAACACTAGATTAACCCCTAGAATCAATTCCAATCTAGGCCGTGTCAGGCCCCAGCCCTAAAATCAACTAGATCATTTTAAAAATCCCCTCTAAAAGAGATCTACCCTGGTAGGTACTAGACTGTTCTAACATCATAGGATATGCTAATTTGGTGGTTTGGCCTATGTTGAAATCAAATGTTTTTCAGGGTTATACTTTTGATTAGAAAATTCTGTACGGAGGATCATGATCTTTTTGTAGGACCTGTTTCCCTCACTTAAAGCTTTTTACTCCTGTGAGCTTTGTCTTAGTATTGCATGTTTCATTCTCTCTGAGGGATAAGGCATGTATCTGATCTGTTTTCTTACACCGCTTTTGTCCATCTTACAGGTCCAGTATCTGAAGGAAAGTGAGCTGGAGTTGAAGCTGATATTAGAAATGTTCCAACGTGAATCCACTGATTCAAGGTCGGAATAATTGTAGATTCTCTTCCCTTGTTCCCCTAGTGCAGTTCATTACAATTAAGCGACCTAGTTTCAACTTATTTTTTCCTATAAGGATATGTCTTCATTCTTATGTTATTGGAGGATGGGTTGGTGAGGCTATAGAACTTTTAAGTGTAAACACTTTGACAAGAATGAAATGTAGCTTGTAAATTTGTGTCCAACATGTTGCAGTGGCTGTTATCATGTTTGATACCATCTTCAGCAATAGCACTGCAATGCCTTCAAAAGGCTTCATTTCATCATTTTCTGTTCTGGTGTGGGCTAGATCATGTGTCATGTTGTTTATTAGATTTTTCTGCAACCACAGGGATGTCTCAGAAGCTAGATATCTGGAATATAAGGCATGGGCTCGAGTTCAAAGCTTGAAATCCTCACTTGATGAGCGAAACTTAGAATTACGGGTTAAGACAGCAAATGAGGCTGAGGCCGTGTCCCAGCAAAGGCTTGCTGCTGCGGAGGCTGAGGTTGCTGATCAGAGACGGAAATTGGAATCTTCTAAAAGGTCTGATCATGCTTTATGACAAGTTAGTTGCAGTTTCTATCTTGCAATGGATCCCTATTTTTGTTAATCTAACTGAATGTTTGCCGAGTCAGAATTTCTTTAAAAGTGTGGTTTTGTTTCTATTTTCTAAATAGCGTGCTATACATGTTTTTTCATGGGGGAACCTGCAGTTCTTTTTTTCCGCTCCTCAGATATACAAAACCTCTATTATACTTTAGATCCGCAAACTCAATAGTTTTCTTTTTTGGGACTAGAGGATTAAAAAAGTTCACTTTCTTTTCACTTTATTTTGAGATGGAAAGTATATTTGCATTCTTTTGTAGACAACTTTTTCAGAAGTCATATTTCACCCAGCATCCCTTTTGTTTGGAATTACGGTTTATTTTGAATCACTTTTTAACTTGCAATCTGTTATGGTCCTGATTTAGGGATCAGGTTGTGGGTCTGTGAGAGATGGTTTCTGGTAAGGGTTGGATGTGGGTAGGCTGTTTAGTTGGGTTTTCTTCTTTCTACCTATGACTGCTAAGTTACGGGCTCATTAGAGAGAACTCGGAGACCTCTTGAGTTTAAAGTACTCAAAACTTTAGGAAATTTTCTCATATCTTTATTCTTTCTGCTTGGATATATTTATACACACAACAGCTAGGTGGAATCTCCACCACTTACATGATAGAAAACATGGGAAAGAAAGTGGAGGTATAACCTCCTACAACTAGGGGACATGGAAACAACTAAAAAAAAGAATGGCTAAAACTAAGGATTTTGTTGATCATGGGTTAGTTGCTGGTGGTATTGTAACACAATCCTTATGACTTTGAGACTGTTCCTCCATTGTTATTTCAGGGAGTTGTCTAGACTTTCAGATGTCCTCAAATCCAAAAATGAAGAAAATGAAGCCTTCTTGTCTGAAATTGAGGTTAGCTTGTTTTTTTGTTGTGACCATTTGTTTTAGGTAGGATAACGTTTTTAGTCTCTATGTCCAATGTTCTCAGCTTAAGCCCTTGCATCAAGAAATTCCTAATTGCATCTACACTTTGTTTAATTTGTCTCAGTTAGCACCCCCTACGAGATAAACTTTTAAATTCTTTTATCCTGGAAAAAATATTAAGAGGATGCTAATTGAGATGATTGGACAAAGTGGAGGTGCAATCAGGGATTTAGTTGATGCAGAGGTTTTATTAAGAAAACTGGACAACATAGGGGAGGAAAAAAATCATTCTGGACAAACATGTGTAATATTATCATCACTTAAATACTTTTTTTGCCCTGGTTTTTTCTCCAGACAATTGGACAAGCATATGAGGACATGCAAACTCAAAACCAACATCTATTGCAGCAAGTTACTGAGAGAGATGACTACAATATCAAGGTGATTGGCATACTACTTAACTTATCCTTTTGAAGATATAGTAGATGTGTTCAGATACTTGTCACCTTTTGTTCTTCTTCATGAGATGGAAACTTAAGTGGTCTTATTGGTGGTGGAATTTTTATTTAAGTGTAGCTGGGGTCTTTGAACTAAAATGAAATCCTGTTGATGTGCTATGATTCCTTCTTCTGCTGTCTCCTTAATATCTTGGATAGAATGACTCGCCCTAGAATTTATTCTTTAGTTTATAATGCTTGTTAAAAGAAGTACTTAGCACCTTCAACCAGCATCCTTTAACACTGGAGGAGTTTGATTTAGCAGCCTTGGTCATTGTGTTTCAGCTTGTTTTAGAAGGCACAAAGGCAAGGCAGCTGCAGCATTCTCTACTCCTCGAGAAACAAAACATGGAAAAGGAGATTCAGCAAGCCAACATTTCCCTTGATTTCTATAATGTGAAGGCTGGAAGAATCGAAGATCAGGTATTTTTTATTAGAATCACTGTGGTGGAATCAATTTTGGTGGAGTACCTTTTGTGTAATAAATAACTGTGCCCTGCAGTTGAAAATTTGTTTGGACCAGCTTCATAAGTTTGCAGAAGACAAGGTTCAGAAGTCAACTTCGTTGGAGAATATGCAAAAGAAATTGCAAGAGATGAAAAGGTCATCCAATCAAGCCAGAGAGTCCTTGGAGAATTCCCAATCTAAGGTTGAAAGAAGTAGAGGGGCACTTTTGGAGCTCCGGGTAGACCTAGAGAGAGAGAGGTATTGAAATATATTTTCCTATCTTTTCCAGCTTAGTGCAGAGTTTATACATCATTACTTGTTTATCAGGTTTGAAAAGAGAAGAGTGGAGGAGGAGTTGGAGGTTGCAAGAAGGAAGTTTTCATCACTTCGAATGCAGGCTGAGGGGTCATCCGTTGTAGATAAGCTTCGCGAGGAGCTTAAAGAATACAGGGAAATAGTTAAATGCAGTATCTGTCTTGACAGACCTAAGGAGGCAAGTGTCTAATTTCTTTTTTAATTCCCATTCCCCTTCCACTCCCCCACCCCCCAATTGTGGACTGTGGTGTTGTGATTCATTGTAGGAAGTGGTGATAATTGAACTTCCTGTATTGTTAGATAACTGGATGGCGGTGTAAAGGGTAGTGAAACTGTTGTTGATTATTACTCAACTAATTTGATACTTTTCAAATAGGCATATGATAATGGTTCATTCCGTTACTGCCAACCCTCCATAAAGTTTACTCTTGGTTGAAGGCTAAGTTTTTATAATAACTTAATTAGATTCTAACTGGCTATGTTTGTGGTGAGTGGAGTGCAACAAAAGATACAACTGAATGTCTCCTATTTTTTGTTTGTTTGTTTGTTTTTTTGTTTTTTTGTGTAAAAATGTCTCCTATTGAATTGATCTATTTCATGTATGTGAAATGAGTGCCCTTCAGCTCAGTGGAGTGGGTTACCCGTTGAGTGTAAATTATTAGAAGTAGGCTGATGGATGCATCATTGTGGTAAGGAAATTGGATTGAACTGGTAATTGTGATTTATGCCATATTGACCTTTTTGCATGGTATGGATACCAAACATGTGAGATGATACTTACTCAAAGTGTGTTTATTTTTTTCTCCTATAATTGCCCACACTTGGTAACATATTTTGTTTCCCAACAGGTTGTCATTACAAAATGCTACCATTTGTTCTGTAGTCCCTGCGTGCAGAGAATTAGTGGAAGTCGCCACCGCAAATGTCCAGCTTGTGGCTCTAGTTTTGGCCCTAATGATGTCAAGCCTGTCTACATCTGATGTATGAATCGGGATGTACTTGCTGTGCTGCTTGATGAGATGAGGTCACTCGTGAATGTGCCCCATCATGAGAAGCTTGACCTTTGGATGCCTGCTGGCATATACACATTTTACATTTTGGGTATTGTTAGAAAGGAAAGGAACATTGACGGGGAACGGAATGTGGCTCCTGTCTTTATCATTCTGTGCAACTCATCTTAGATTTGATTCTAGGTCATTGATTTTACCTAGTTTTGGACCTCCCTGTGTTACTTGAATGATGCTTCAGTCCTTTAACTGACTGCCCAGAGCCAGTAGGGAGTGAGCCATGAGTAATATTTGGAGACGAATCGGAGTTATTGATGGAATACCAGTCCTGAAGGCCTTGGAGGTTGCGTGAATGGTTGTGAAATGCAAGTCACATCCTAACCCTCAAGCATAGCTTCCCGGGGGGTCCACATTGAACGTTGGCTCTGTTATTTTGATATCATTTTTTATCCCATCTGCTAATATCGTCTTGGAGCATAATTGAAGTTGTTTTTGGATGTACAGGTCTTACTTAGCCCATTTTTGTTGTTTGATAAACTTAGTCAAATCTGTAATGATATAGTTTTCGCACTTTGGCAATGCTTCAAACGTGTACAAAAAAATGATGTTATTGTTTCGTTTATAGTTTTGGCTCGATGCTGTTCCTTGATGAAGATTGTAAATGCTCCTCTTGTATGATCGATCGTTTTCATTTGGAATGGTGTACATAAGTGCTTGTCTGGTATGTCTTGCTATCCACAAGATGCTGTCGGTGCTGAAGTCGTGGTAGCCTGATAAATTGTAGAAACAGGTGTGGCAAGAGAATGTAAACCAGCTAGATTGCTGAGTTGTGATTTAGACTTCTGATGAGGAAACCTCCTAGATTGAAATTCGTCGGTGCTGGTTGTTAGAGTTGGCCGATTGGTAAACCAAACCGATTCGGTCCGCCGTAATGTTTTACTGTTGTAACTTGCAAGAGAGTGTTTTTGTGATCTTTATGCGACTAAGCATGTGAATTGCAATGAAATGAATGGGTTCTTTTATGTGAGTGAAATTTAAGAATACATGCAACGACACCACATGGGACATGCAAACCCAGTATGCAACTTTTGTTTCTTTGGCGAAGTAAATGAGAGAGAAAACAACACCAGCTTGTAGCTAAAGTATTAATAAATAATTCGGTGAAAATGTCGATATTTCTTATAAAATAGAAAATATAATATTTCGAGTTTGAAATTCATTGACCATAAATCGGATAAAAAAAAGAAAAGGAAAGAAAAGAAAATGTGCATAAAAAGCATACAACTAGAAGTAGAACTATTTGGACGAAAGCATTTGATGCTCGCTCCTCTTTCCAACTTAAAAGGAAAAGGTAAGTAAATTGTAATCATCTCCTCTTTCTCTTTTTTTAGTAGAATTATCTCTTTTGAGGTTTTTACTTTTTAGTCTTTATCAGCATACTGTATTTATCGTCACCCTCAAATAAACAATTAATTTCTTACCCTACAGTACAGACAGAGTACAATTGAGAAATTAAATTCCACACATCATTGCATGTTACAACTTCAGATCTTCACATGCATTTTCACCCATTTTACACGTGTTTTTATTCCCGCTAGTGTCGTGGCTTTCTCAGATTACATTAAAGTTTGGACAAACAATTGATTCAGCTAAGAATAACCTTGTAGCTCTACGAGAATTGTCTTTTAAGGATGTCCTTAGCATGAATGATTCTTTTTGGTAACACACTCCTTACCTTTAACAAACAAAAAAATTAACTCCAAAAGGTAAAGTAATCCATTTGCTTAGCACAATTATTAAATCCATTTTAAGAGGCATGTCATGAATTTGATCCATATTGGATAACAAATATTATTTTTAGCTATAAATAAAAATAAAAAATAAAAAATAGACTTTCCAAGTTTATCTTGTAATTAAAAAAAATAATTATAAGTTATAAAAAAATAGTTAAGATTTTTCAAGCGGTTGACTCTCTTCAGGTTATTAACCAACAAAATAATAATTAAGGAGATGATTAATGTTATTTTGGAAAATTCCTCCTTATCATAAATTCGATGATTTTAACAAATAGGGAATATGTTAGGCATCTTATTCATTTGGGTTTACACATAGTGTCAAATTGATTATATTCATTTCATGACTACCAATAATTGGGTTTTGAAAAAGATTTGATAAAATAACAAATACAAGAGAACATCAATGAATGAAATTTACAAGTTGGGAGGAAAGAAGAGACATCAAATTAGGATGAATAGAAGGAATGAAATAGAAAAGATCAATCAAATAGTAAAATCAACATAGCACAACAATGACTTGATTAGAATACAAGGACAAACAAAGAACAACTCACTGAAACATTTTTACAAAGATTGAACATTAAGACATGACCAATGTAAATAATCATCATGAAGAATTTTGTGAAAACCCAAGTTTGACAAAAATTCAATTTTGAAGCTAACAAGCTTGACAAAATCAATTAACAAAAATCTCAATCAAACTAATCAAGTTTTGATCAATTATTTATTAACATAAAAAGTTATTCGTGACAAAGTTAGTCACATCAAGAATACATTATTTGCAATTCAAATAATATCATTTTTTGGGAAAAGAGAAGGCAATAAATGTTGTAGTTAAATCCAGACATTAAACAACACAAACAACACGTAGTTCTTGAGTTTCATATAATTATGAGAAATATTTATCATAATGCTAATAAATACAATTGAATAATCATCTCAACAAAGAAGGTTGATTTCGAAGTTAACTGTCCATCGACGAACAATAATATTTGGATTTATCCTTTTTTGAGAAGATCATGTCAAGGTTTTCTTTTTTGCTCTAGGCTAGGGCGACGAAAGCTTTTGTCAGCATTGCTACTTATTTTTGTACTGATTATTAATTATCAATATAATTAAAATATTAGTGCTTGAACCCGTAACATTACTCATAAAAATGACATACACGAATCAGCTATGCTATGCATGTTTTTATTTTTAAGTAGGGGCATCAATTTTAGGAAAGATGAGAATAGTATAGGTTTTTAAGTAATTTAGTTTTTTCTCTATGTAATTAATAAATTACATAATATTAATGATGTGGCTTTCTTAAATAGGTATCACAAAATTATTAATTGTGGATTATAGGACTCATTTTTTTCAAATGCTTTTATATCTAAAAACAAATAAGGGGAAAAAACTGTAAGATTCCTGAGTTAGACTCTTCCCGTTGTCTCTTCTTCTCTCGTCACATTCTTCATCATCTTCCTTCAATATATATATTGTTGCAAACGGCCACTTCCCAATATAAATCAATAAATTAGGGAAAAGATTAGGTATATATATATCATATATGGTGAGTCATGAGCGTGATTGACTGTTTATGTAGTCAATGAGTAATGTGGAGCGTAGACTGTAATGATGGAGGAGAAGAATGATCAGTAGATAAGTGAGGATGAGGTCAGTAATCACTTGATACATTTCATTGATGGATGGTGGAAATTCAGGGCCCTTTGCTTTTTCTAAATGGATGGATGCATCAATGTTTCATTAAAGAGAAACAGGTATGGTTCGAACATTTACTTTTATTTTATTTTACAAATTGACATGCACTAACCAGTTGAACTTAACTGTTTTGTATGAGTTTTTTCCTTTTTCTTAGAAAAAGAAAGGTAAAGAAAAAGAAAAAAGAAAGATCATTGGCATATGATGCAATACAAGCTTTGGGTCTCTTTTCCTACCAAAACATAATAAAATCGAATGGCATCTCTGATGTCTGTCTCTAGATCAAAGTGGTAACTTTAAAGCCAACTGGGTTAATAAAGTTTTATTTAACACATCTTGGTATCTTAATCTAGCAATCTACCAAGCAACCTTCCTTCGCCTCTCTTTAATTTTGTTCTTAATTAGCTGATCAATTGGACTTATAAGCCTTTAATTATGACTACCAAATCAATTCCTCCTAAACATAGTTAATTAATTTAGCCATTCTAGCTACAACCCATGGCAAGGGATGATCATAATCTAATTAGATCTTGCCATTATCATTCGTTGGATGACACGTGGCATAAACTTACAGATGTCAACAAGTAACACAAGTCATGGATTAACAGAATTAATCAATGAATATTCACTAAAATTAATTAATAAAAAAGAAATGCTAATGATAATCGCTTTGGTCAACTGTCCATTCACACTTACCATGTGATTTTTATAAAACCGTATAATCTGTAACCACAAACTTTAACGTGTAACTTATTTATTGACTAATGTGATCGGTATATAGGTGAACGAAGTGACATAACACGTAGGGTGTACTGTATATATAATTACTCATAAACGTGGGTAGTTATTTATTTTTAAATTTCAACTTTTTTTTTGTCAATTAATTATATAGTGAGTGTTAAGGGATAATTAGTCAAAATGACTGTCCGTGACACTTATTTTAATGAAAATAAATAAATAAACAAAAATTACCAATAAAACAAAGACATATTAGCATAGGGAACAAACATGTCTTCAAATCCTAATTATTAACTAGGCAACAAAAATAATAAAAAACGACATTCCTCCTTCTACAGTGAAAAGTAGATGCAATTAATTAAGACAGACAGACATCACATGATAGTTTTAGGTCCGTTTGAACCGCACAAATTAGCAACTGGGTCTGCTGGTGATTATTCTGGAAATTAATCAAACCATTTTCATGACTATATATATATATATATATATAATGATTTTTTGAAATTATTTACTTTAAGTTATACTCCCACGAGAACGGTTCCTCAAGGCGGAAGCCAGCATCTGATGCACAAAACTGCCACGACGACATAGAATAATGAGACAATAATCCGTCGCTGTGATGATTAACGCCGTCAATACACAGATCGGGCAGGTCAAACAATGCGTCATCATATTCAGTGGAATTGGGTGAACTTGAGCTTGTTGTTGATTCCTGTGCGCACAAATGTGAACCCGTGGTGATCATCAGCTCATCAGCTTGGCTCAGCTCAGTTTCTGCTTCCGCTTCCGCTTCGCATTGTCCTGAAGTGGCCAAAGCGGCGGCCCTGGCGGCCGCGGCTTGGATGTCCTTGGGAGAATTGCTGACCGGACAAGGAAGTTCACTAGCCAATTCAGGGAAGTTCAGGTACGCCGAGCCGCCTTTGATGGCTATGGCGGCTACATCGTGAGCTCGAGCAGCCATCTCGGCTGTAGGGTAAGTTCCAAGCCATATTCTAGATTTCTTCCTCGGCTCGCGAATTTCGGACACCCATCTGCCCCAACTCCTCATTCTTACACCTCGATAGGTTGGGTGCTTACTGCCAGTACTTATGCTCTCGTTGTTGTTAGTGCGATCACATTTTTGCTTTTTTTGAGAGCAATTGATTCCGCTACTTTCTTGCAATTCTTGATGAGTACCTTTTCTTGACGTCTCTTTTTGACACTTGATTTCTTGATTGGTGGAAGAAGTGATTTCTTGCAACTCTTGATTAGCTGATTTTCTTGATGGTGACTCATTTTGAGCTACACGGTACGTGGTTTCTTGATTGGTTGAAGAAGTTTCTTGCAATTCTTGATTGCCTTTTCTTGATGATGAGTCTTTTTGAGCTACACAGTACTTGGTAATTTCTTGATTGTGGGTAGAAGAGGAGGAGGAGGAAGAAGAGGAAGAAGTAGTGCAGATGGTGGTGGTGGAAGATGAGGTAAGGGTGGAGGTGGGATGGTGATGGGCATCAATATCAAGGTTGATATGTTTTTCCATCATATTCATATTCATGATGGTAAACCCTGGTTGTGTGTAGCTAAAGAGAAATGTTGAG
This sequence comes from Viola odorata, assembly GCA_963691705.1. Lineage (NCBI taxonomy): Eukaryota > Viridiplantae > Streptophyta > Magnoliopsida > Malpighiales > Violaceae > Viola > Viola odorata. The sequence continues at coordinate 58,758,086 of OY829544.1, forward strand.
TGATTGTCACATAAAAATAGAGAGGGCTTGGTTGAGCTTTTTATGATTCTAATTGGTGTATACATTTATTATTATTATTATTAAAGAAAAAAAGGAAAAAAAAGGTGAAAAAAGAAAGAAAGAAAGAAGAATGCAAGCAAGTTTTGTTTTGTTTTGGGGTCCAAGACAAGAAAGGATGTACGTACAGTTCAGCTAGTTTGCCACCCATGTGGCAAATTGAATAATATGCATGCTTTGCGATCAGCTTTAATTAACCACTGTTTTGTTATACTTTAGATATTAAATATCGCGTTATATTTTACACTTTATTTATAAAAGTGATACAGAGGTTTATGCGTATTGGATTGTTGAGAAATAATGCGACCCAATATTTTTAGAGTACACTGTAATTAACCTTTGAGAGAATTAATAGTAGGTCCGAGGTGATGTGCTCTCATGTTTAACATGCATTATGTATTAATATGCTGGCTGGTGGGCGATATTTTCTGGGGTCCTCCAAAATTGAATACATTTTCCATTCCTGAATTGAAGCCTTTTTCTTCCTCTTTATTTTTTTCTTTTTCTAAAGTGTTGAAGTGATGAAGTGATGTTGGTCTTTGGTTTGGGAAATTTGGAATCTAAAGTAGAAAATATATATCATTTTAGATTGACATTCTCACGCCGTAAACAAAAACTCTTTCATCTGTATATAAAGTAATTATTTACTATCAACACTTTAATCCTTAAGAAAACCCTAGCCGCCGCTTAGGCATCCCCTCCGGTAGCCCACTGCTGTCGGAACAACCAAACACCAGTATACCTCACACAACTGGAGTGAAATATTACGACAGTAGACAGAAAACTTTAGGAACGATGGAGGCGACTAAGGATTGGGCGCAGGTGATCAGTTACTACGTGGAAAATCTTCCATTACATGTTGATCAACGTGCACTGACATACCAAATCAGGCAAAGGTGGAGGTTGCCGCCTTTTGGTAGAATTGTGGACATATTTATTCTGAATAGAAGGAATAAAATGGGAAAACGATTTGGTTTTATGCGTTTTGACTGGGTGGAGAATAAGATCGACATGGAACTAGCCCTTGATCGACAATACATTGGAGCATCGGTGATCGCGTGTCGAGCACGTCAAATATAAGTGTATAATAGATATGAAAAAGGGGTAGAAATACAACTTATCACTTGTCCACAAGGAACTTGTAGTTGGTGGTAAGAGGATCGTCCACAGAGACTTCGGGGGATTTGTAGTTCTTGGTTGACTTCCTCGTCACTGAGTTTGGTTGGTTGATTCTGAAAATTAAAACAAAAGCAAAAGCAATTAAATAGTTCAAAACAGTCTTGGTCAAAGGTTTGGCCAAGACAGGGGGTCAAGATTGAAAACAGTAAAAAGAAGATTCCCGGTAAGAGCATGAACGGGCTATGTTCTTATGATTTGATCACTGATTCAATGGTTTTCATATTTATATTTGCAGCGCTGCTGTGGATAAGACAACGCCCAACTCAAGTTTACCCTCGGTTGTCAGTCGAGGCCCACGGTTGTCAATCGGGTCTGAGTTATAAAAATACTTGCTTGCATAAATAAAATAAATTCGTGGATTCAAAGAATTAAATCCCGGAGCAAAAGTATATCAATGTCGAATTGGGGAAGAAGAAGAGAGCCTGAGAAGAGAAGGACAAGTTCAGCTATAAGTAAGCTAAAACTCCTCTGTCCTTCTCCAACTCAATCTCCTAAATAATCTCCTAAATAATTATCCTGATTTGTTTTGAATAAAAATAGAAATTTAAAATATATAAAGATGGAAGGAGATCCTTGATAGGATTCTTAAATAAATATCTTCTTGATCCTTCTCTTTCTCGCTGGACAACTGTGATTTGCCAGCTCGCAAGGCCCAACGTTGCTGCTCATGATTGCTCTTCCGCGGATGAGTCTTGGCCGGAGTCTTGGCCAAGACGATATGGTGGTGCGACACGTTGAATGCGAAGGAGTCTTGGCCAAGCGCTAGGCCAAGACTCGGGAAAACAACTTCAGTGCTCCACAAGTCATATTCTTCTATAAATTACCTCCAGACCAGAACTGCTAAGATATGGGAAATACAAGGATAAATCAGTAGGTTTACTGCCCAAATAAGTAAATGGATAGTAAAAACATGATGAAATGCAATGTAATCAATCGGCCATAAGAGCAAACCTAGGTCGTCTTGGGGGTAGGAGAACAGGATCCTTGCGCCAGGATCAAAAGGAGAAACCGCCTAGGGAGAAGTGGCCGAACCTCAGGGAAGGAGCCAAGAGGGCTCGCCCAGCGGTACCAAGGAATTTAATGCATTCTGATAATGCAACAAAAATAGGAATTGAGGGGTCAGTTGCAAGGGCAGAATTGGGGACCCATTTTGACAGTCGTAAAGGGCTGAATAAGGAGGTTAAGATGAAAGGGAGAGAGGAAGCGGAGGTGATTGAACTGGAAATACCAACTGAAAATAAGGAATGGTTGTCACGGAGTGTAGTAGGTGTTCTTCGTAAGATAGAGGACATCCCGAAAATCCAAGAATTAGTGATTGAGGTGGGGTGGATATGCGTAACCAGAAACCTTGGTAGGGGTTTGGTTTGGATAGAATTCGACAGACAAGAGGATAGAGAGGAAGCGCTCAATAATAACAATGAGGGAGCGAAGCGTTTGTTTTTCAAGGTGGTTCCTTGGATAGAAGTTTTATCAAAAGCTGGGAGACTATGTTGGGTTCAATGTACTGGGATACCAGTACAGTGCTGGGGTTTTGAAACTTTTGAGAAAATTGGAATGAAGATGGGGGGATTAGTGGTAGTGGACGATAACACATTGTCCCGACGAAGGCTCGATGTGGCAAGGATGTTAATCATGACGGAAAATAGGCAGATCAGGGAGGATATCAGGGTAATGGTAGAGGACAAAGTCTATGTAGTGAGCTGTCAGGAGGAGCCTATGCAGGGGGCAATATCCAACCTTTGATTGGATGATAGGGGTAAAAATAGACGAGGTGGGTTTAAAGGAAGAGTTTGATATGAAGGATTATGTGGAAGCAGATGAAAGGGAGGCTGATGATCAACTTAGCGCAACAGTGGTTAAGGAGACTATGTTGCCGGATGAGAATGAACTTCAACTTGTGACGATGAGACAAAGGGGGAGTAAGGTTAAACGGATCATGGCTAATACGGGCAGCTTACATACGATAAACACATCTATGGACTCGGGAGTGGAAGTGTTTCGGGCAGAGGATAGTGAAATTATGAACATGAATAGGTTGGCGGATGCCATTATGGTAGAAACAAACGCTTGGGAGATAGGGCACATATTGTCGATTACAGATCAGGTAAATGAACAAGCTCTCCGCTCCTTTGACCGTGAAAGATTTGGTGTGGAAATTGGAAATGTCCGAAGATAGGAGTTTTCCAGAGGTGAGTCATTCACGTCACAATGATCCAGATATTTTCGTGGAGCTGTAGGGGTTTGCTATCGAGTAGGAAGAGGCAATTTATTAAGAGTATGGTTCAAGGAGAGAGGACGTCGTTTTGCTTGTTACAGGAGAGCAAAAGGGAAGAAGTGGATGAGTTCCTAATTCATTCACTGGGGGGGATTTAGAGACTCGTTGGGTTTATGCCCCTTCCACTTGGAGGTCGGGGGGCTAGTTTCGTTGTGGGATTCTAGGTGTTTCTGCATGGAACAATCAGAGGTTGGGAATAGTTTTATCTAGATAGAGGGCACCCTTATAGAAGATAACATGAGATGTGCGGTTCTAAATGTATATGCCCCAAATGATGTGACGCTACGAGAGCAACTATGAGAGGAATTGGGTAGGAAGATTGAAAATGCTGCGATTCCTGTTCTAATAGCAGGTTATTTCAATAAAATTATGGTCCCATCTGATCGCTTACAGGGGGCGGGGTACACGCGGGGAATGGGGGCATTTCAAGATTGGGTGGATAGGTGTGATCTACAGGACATTCCTCTGGTAGGAAGACGCTTTACCTGGTCTAACGCCATTAGCAGAAGTAAGATCGATAGAGTTTTTGTGCAAGTTGGGTGGCTGAATTGCATTAGGGAGTGTGTTCTTACAGCTATGGACATGAATGGGTCTGATCATGCGCCGCTATACCTTAGACAGGAAAGGGTTGACTGGGGTCCAAAACCTTTCAGAGATCTAGCAGTATGGTGGGAGGATGGAAGATTTAGGGACTCGGTGGCAAGATGGTGGAGAGAGGCAAGTCTCGAATTTCCAGGGAATTTCAGGGTGATCCAAAAGATGTGCTACTTGAAGAAGAATATTCAAACTTGGAATAAGGAAGTTTATGGCAATGTGGAAACCCGTTTGAGAGAGTTGCAGGGGCAGCTTGAGGCGTTTGAGCGAATTGCAGATGACTTTTCCTTGTCACAGGTGGAACAGAACGAGCTTAATGCCATTAAGCTGCATGTATGGACTCAACAAGAGCGAGTGGATAGATATTGACAGCAAAAGAATAGACTAAAGTGGAATATGCAGGGTGACCGTAATATAGGGTATTTTCACAGGATGGCAAAGATTGCAACTAGGAGGAATAATATTAGAGAGATAGTGATGGAAAACGAAAGAATTAACACTCCAGCGGATATAAAGTGGGCTGCTGCACAACATTATGAATCCTTCTTCCAATCGATTAAGTGGAACAGACCAAGAATTCCAGATTTGGGATTCTCTAAGTTGACTGAGGAGGAAGCGGCTAGGTTGGTCAAGGAGGTATCTAGTTTAGAAATTTGGGAGGCGGTAAAAGATTGTGATGGGCAAAAAACTCTAGGACCGGATGGTTTTTCTTTAAGGTTCCTGCAGAATGCACGGGGTATTATAGGAGGGGATTACTACAGATTGATCCAGGAGTTTTTTAAGACAGGAAAATTCCCGGCGGAGTGAATTCTTATTTTTTGACGCTCATTTCGAAGATTCCTGATGCTAAGAGATTTACTGAGTACTGTCCCATAAGTTTAGTGAGTAGCTACTACAAAGTTATATCCAAGGTCATGACGCGTCGGCTAAGTGAGGTAATAATGAAATTAGTTAGCGAGGTACAACATGGTTTCATTAAAGGCCGACAGACCCTCGATTGTGTCATGACGGCAAGTGAGGTGGTCCACTATTTGCAGGAGACAAAGCAGCAAGGGTTGTTTTTCAAGCTTGATTTTGAGAAGGCTTATGACTCTATTGAGTGGGAGTATTTAGATGATGTGCTGAGACATATGGGCTTCGGAGAGAAGTGGAGGGGATGGGTAGGTCAATGCATTAGTATGAACAAGGTTTCGGTTTTAATTAATGGGTCGTCATCTGCCCAATTCGGTGTAAGGAGAGGTCTTCGTCAGGGATGCTCCATGTCCCCATTTCTTTTCAATATAGCGGCAGAAGGGTTACACCGCTTGTTTGCTCGTGCAGAGGAGGTGGGGATCTTGAAAGGGATAGGGAATCCGGCAGCAGGATGGCACTTGAGCCACCTTCAGTTTGCCGATGATACTCTGGTCTTGGTAAACAACAAGGAGGAGGAAATTCAGGGGGTGAAGGGAATTTTAAGATGGTTCGACGCTTATTCAGGGCTCCGGGTAAATTTCCACAAAAGTACTCTTATAGGGGTAAATTTGAGTGAACAGATCGGTAGCTTATTAGCGTTTGAGTGAATAGATCGGTAGCTTATTAGCGACAAGGGCTGGTTGTAAGTATGAGTTGCTCCCTTTTAAGTATCTGGGATCGTGGGTGGGTTTTAATCCGAGGCAAAAATCAGGTTGGCAGTCTGTAGTTCAAAAAATGCAGAAAAAACTAACCACGTGGAAGGGGCATCTCCTGTCGATGGGAGGTCGGGTGACTTTGATTAAGGTTGCATTAGCAAGTCTCCCTATATATAACATGTCGATTTACAGGATGCCAAAATCAGTCGCAAGTCAATGCGAAAGAGTGATGCGGCGCTTCCTGTGGAGTGGTAGCGATACTAAGAAGGGTTTGGCAAAGGTGCAGTGGGGGGAAGTGATGAGATCAATCGCGTATGGGGGATTGGGAATAGGCAAGATTCAAGACAGGAATGTGACGTTGTTGTTCAAATGGTTGTGGGAGTTGCTAAGAGGTAGTAGGAAACTATGGGCTGACATTATTCGGAAACAACACAAGCTCACTTCCATTGGGGATATGTGGCGTGAGAGTGTTGGCCACCCCTCTCCGATCTGGCGAGATATCAAGAGGGCTTGTGGCCGTGGCAGTGAGTTTTTCACGCTGTGGTCCGAACATACTTCGGTGAAAGTGGGAGAGGGAATTGATTTGGCTTTTTGGTGGGACACCTGGGCTGAAAGGAAACCCCTGGCGCTACTGCATCCTCGCTTGTATAATCTATCTAGTAACCAAAGTGGTAAGGTTAAGGATTTTGGGCTGTGGAACGGGTCTGTGTGGGAGTGGAGGAGTGAGTGGAGGAGAGGGTTGTTTGAATGGGAATCCGACGAGTGGGGTTGTCTGAAAGATAGGTTGCCAACCCCAGGCAGAGGAGGACAACAATTGTCCATCTGCTGGGACTTAGACCCTTCGGGGTCTTACACGGTACATTCGGGGTACAAACAGTGGGAAGAAATCAGGTATGACAAAGATCTCTTGCTTCGGTCTTGTTGGACCAGTCTAGTCCCATACCGTGTGGAGTTTTTCTTGTGGTTATCGTTGCGGGAAAGAATAGTTACTCAGACATTTCTTGAGAAACGTAGCATGATTTCAGCTGATATGAACGTTTGCCCGATATGCAACAAGTGCCCAGAGGATGTGAACCATTTATTCATTCATTGTGAGATAGCTTCTTGAAAATATGATGCTAAAAAGTGATCTAATAGAATTTTTCTCTTTTTGTAATTCCCAATTGGGGTTTGGGATTATATCAGGCGGTGGTTGAGGGTGGTGGGATGTCAGCCCCAAAAGCTGGCGGATCTTTGGAGTGCATGGGGAAGTTATTTACCTAGCCTTAGCAAGCGTTCATATAGGAATTGACAAACCCTATTTTATGCAGTAATATGGACTTTGTGGAAGTTACGTAATGTTGTGGTCTTTAGACAAACGGCGTATGATGAATCGCGATGTGTGAATTCGATTTTCTCCTTGCGGCATTGGTGGCTGAAAAGCAAGGATTGCTCGTTTGCATATAGCATGTCTAATATGCTTCAGTCCCCAGCTTGGCTGTTCAGTCAGCGTTCTGATGTTCCTTGAGTTCTTGGTGTAGGTTGTAGTTGAGCCTTAGCAGTTTGTTAGGCTGCATGCCTGTCTTGTTTTCCTTTGATTCAGTGGAGTGTAGGTAGCGTGCCTGTGCTACTGTTGGCAGCGTTCCTTGTAATATTCTAGTCATGTCCTTCATGACATTTTAATTAATAAATCTCTGCCTATTTAAAAAAAAAAAAAACACTTGAATCCTTATAAATAATTGATCAGATATAAATAAGATTAATTACTCGAGAAAAGAAGAAATGAATGTCCTTCATATATGCTAATTGAGAAAAAAAGAAATGGTCAACATATAGACAAAATTATTTTTCGCATCTTTAAGGTGTGTTTGATCACGTCTTCTTTCAACTTGACTTGTGGGTATCAATCAACCTGTTTGGCATCCGATTAAACGCTCTGACGCAAAATTGTCAATCGGATTTGGAGGGAACATTGATGAGGAAATAATATATATATAATTAATTAAGGGTCAAATTTGACTCCAATTTGTCGAGTTAAACAAGTGGGTTCTGTGAGGCAGAGGACAACTGATGCAACACACAATCACATGGCATTTTACACACGTATAAACTCGCAGTGGCAGCAATATGAATTTGTTTCTACTTCAAATTGATAATATAATAATACATAATTTATTTATTTATTTAAAAAAGAGAAACGCTTAACGTCTTACAAAACGAGTGTAATAAAAATTCATATAGTCTTTAATTATTAAGGAGAAGGCTAAAATTTTATTGATTAGGGATTTAAATAAACAAATATGCAATGTGTTTAATTCGATTAGGGTTTGGAATAAAGACAAATATTGTGTTGGCCCTGATATATTTTTTTAGTTTGGGACCATTTACAATTGTGGTCCTTCTATATTTTACAATTAATGTATAAATATTGCTTGGTCATTTAATAATACTATAGTGCAAATCCATGATAAGATGTTATTTACTGTGAAAATATTCATGGGTGGAAGTTGGATCTTAATTCCAAAGCTGCAGTATGTAGATGCAGTGGAAGAATGTTTCTAAATTGAGTATGATAAGCTGACAATAGGACACATTACTGACAGAGTCTTAAGGAAAGGATACCATAATGCTCTACATTATAATTATAAATATCCATGGGAAGAAATGGAGGAAGGCATCAAGGGATTGAGGAAGGATAAACATACGAAGAGAATCATTGCTGAGATGCTAAAAAATGGCGAGGATACACTGGAAGTGTATGTGGAACATGGCGTTCACACCCCTATATTTGTTGTCAATCTTGAGAGTAGTGATGAAGAGATGGAAAATGAAGATGAAGTAGGGTGTGTTCCCTTGTTACTAACCTTTGAAGGTGTAGACCACAATGAATCTGTGGGTGGAGATGAGGTTCTGGTTGAAAGTTGTGATGATAGTTCAGATTGTGATAGGGTTGGTGCAAATACAGCTGAGTGTTGTGAGAGGATTGAAGTGGAGGGGTTGCAAGAGATAGACCCTCTGATATGGAGACCAGCTGGAATTAGTGACAATTTTCTACCCCCAAGACCAGGAATTAAATCTAGTGCATCTGAACTAGTACAGCCAGTCTCATCAACACGTAGTACAAGAAGCCATGATGCTAGAGCAAATCTAATGTATAATAATTTCCTCCCTTATGTTATCCTAGGCCACTTCTCTTTAAAAGAATGTATATGTAACATAAAGACTATAAATAATGAAATTAATAGTATTTTTTTCTTTTATAAATAAATCTTATGAAAGCTATTATAGTTAGTTAAGTGTAAAAATTAATTATTTTTATTAAAAAAAATCACCTATTTTTATTTATTTCAACATCATTATGAAAAAAAATCTAAAAAGAAATGGAGGTACCTATTTGAGATTCTAGTGAAGAGGAGGAAGCAATGTGGTTTTTTTTTATTAAAATGGGAAACTATTTGAGACGTTTAAACAGACGATGAACTTGTTTTAGGGATTTCGCCATGATTTTTTTTGTCATTCTTTGCCGTGGAAACGAGATCATTATGAGTACTAAAATACATGCCATGATGTTTTCTCTTGAATAGATGACATGGTAGTAAACCTCTGTTGTGACGGTTCAAGGCGGCTAGCTGATCTAGCGTTCAAGATGCAGAGCAATTATCAATGATTTTGTTCTGATGCTTCTTCTATTTGTCACGTTAGAAATGAGGATATTTAAAGCATTTATTCCCTTTGTAATATAAGTCTCTAAGTTATCATTTCAGATCTAAAAAAATAATTGTAATACGGTACGCAGGCAGCAGTAGTACTGTACCATTGTTAACAGTTGACAGGGAAATTTCGAAATTTGGCTGTAGAGCCATATTAATTGGGTAAAAAGTATGTCGTCTCGTGTCTGGGCCTAGATCTGATTATTTGGGTGGTGGGCCCTGTTTTGAGTCTGATTGGCAAGTCGCATCGGTAAACGTCTCGATTTGATAATTAGTATGAGATGTATCGGTCTCCGTCAATATACCGGTTTAAGTTAGCATCTCGGTATCATATATTTTTTATCTTATTTTTTATATTGGCATGGGATGTACCGAAAAGTATGGTATGAGATTGATAACATTAATGCATGACCCATATTTTTTAAATTATGTTTAAAAAAAAAGAGTAATTAAAATTATTATAAAAACTACTAAATAATTACAATAGATTGATGAGAATTGAGAACAAAATTAGTTAATTAGTTGATGAAAATAAATAATATATACTAGTATATTTTATATAATGATTTCAATATCTAACATTAAATGTCTTCCTAGCTCTTCATCACTAGATCAATCATAATGGCTTAATAATGGAAAAAATTAATTAATTAATGGGATTAATTCTAATGATAATTAGTAATATAACTATTTTATTTTTATGTTATTTTTTAAATGGAGAGTGATACGAAAATCAAAAGTTTGGTTGTTATTTTTTTAATACATCACTTGACATCTTGATCCCTTTTCAGACCCGATTAATTTAAACTCACCGTAAAAGACCTCACCTTGGCCTTACACGCGGCCCAATTTCTATCTTTTATTCTTATAACAACATATTTCCTCCGTTCTTAAATGTTTGCTCCCTTTTTTTTACAATACACGCAAACCAATTTTAATAATTGGACACAATTAATTGGAGTTTTTGATGTAAAATTTTCTCACAAATCTTCTTTAATTACATGAACAACCATTAATTGGAGTTTTGTAAATGAAATAAATTAAAAGAGAGTAGATTAATGACCCTCCCTTTGAAAACATTTCCATTAAATTATGAAATAAGTTTCAAGTAACTGAGAAGAAAATATCCGGAAAAAAAAAGTAACAAGAAAAATACCGTCAAGCATTAGAATGGAACTAAAAGGTAATTCTAATCTCTAACTAGAAGGTTACAGAGTAATTTAAAGGGCGCACAATCAAAATATTGGGTTGGACACATCCATGTCCACGTTGCATGATGTGCACAGTGTTACTGCTGTGCACACTGCACTCGTGGCCCTGCCTCGTCTTCATCGCCATCATCGTCGTACGCCTGCCTCTGCTGCTGTTGCTGATACCTCCGCTTTCTTTCCTCTTCCGCCATGTTGACATCATGCAACGTGGTCTCTTCGCAATCATCCAACTCCATGGATGACAACTGATTGCTTGACCTTGGTGGTAGTGCAGTCTCTAACATCCGGCACTGCTCCGGTGACAATATCCCAGAATCTGGGAAATTCACATGAAATTTGATATAGAGTTTACCCTTCATGAAAGGCCTCTGGTAGTGAGGCATTCCTTCATCGTTAATTGCTTTGTCTTGCCCTGTATAACAAAGGGGATAAGTTAACAACAAAAAAGATCAGGGCTTTAAGAATGTTGAAACTCGTGGAGACACTTGCAGGTTTTCCCAAGTCATACCAGGTTTCACAACCTCCCCGGGATTTGATTTGATGAGAAGCTGCCTGCCATCAAGATGAGTAAGGGCAAACTGAAACCCACAGAGAGCCTCAGTTAGACTCAGTGTGTGTTCCACAAAGAGATCATCAGACTTCCGCTTGAATTTGGGATGATCTTTCAGTTGCAATACAAAAACGATGTCTCCTGTTACGGTATCAGGCTACAAAGACATGGAAAACAAGCCCATCAGATTAGTTTTAAAGATTCTATAAATTAAAAGAGAGTAGATTAGTAAACTACAACACAACCCCACCGCATAAATTAAACCATGGAGCATACTACTTTATTGAGAATACATTTAATAAAATGTGAACTGCGTTGCCATATACCAAGTTGGTTTGGCCCACTTTTCTTGCTTGCCATACGAGTAAGTAGACGCTCTAAAATCTCTGCCGTTTAAGCAAGAATTTTATGGGAAACAAACAATCTGAGATTTCAACTTTATATTAAGTGTTAGTTAACAATCAATTCTATGGTCACCAAAATTATTGAGATCATAATATTAATCCTACTTCAAATTTTCAAAATGGCATCGCCTTCTGGTGGAAATGACAGGCTGGTTTCAGTCAAAGAAAGACAAGGAACAGATATGCACGCTAAATGTGTAATTTAGTTTCTGATCTAACTTTACTTACAGCTTCATCAGCTTGACCCTCAAAAACAATCTTCTGGCCATGTTGCATCCCCTTCTCAACATGCACCTCAAGCGCCTTCTTCTCTTGGGTTACCTTCTTTCCTCTGCACTGTTGACATTTATCCTTCTCACTGATGACCTCACCTACACAAGAAAAAAAATCTCATTCCAGATCTGACATCAAATGAAGGAAAATGAAAAAAGTTTGTCGCCGTCAGCTACCTGAACCTCTGCAATCAGGACAGACATGTTGCATCTGCTGAATCATGCCCAGTCCAATTTGCCGCATTGTAATTTTCATTCCTGTACCTTGACATCCATGGCAAGTCCCAGAGGCTCCACTCTTAGAACCTTTCCTGCAATGCCAGGATGCAAATAACAGTGGTGAATATTCCATCAAATAAACCGGCATAAGCAAATAACGTGTGAACAAGAGCATACCCTTTACATTTACGACATAAAATGTTTCTAGCAAGTGAGAGTTTCTTGGATGTCCCATTGTACAACTCCTCTAAGGAAACCTTCAAAGTATGCACCACATCTTCACCTTGCTTCTGTCTTCTTCCTCTTGAGCTGCCACCCCCTGTAAGTTTCAGATGCTCAAACGCTATCTATTTAAGATAATTATTCAAAATACAAGAATGGAAAAGGCATCAGAAGGATAATTCACCAGCAAATCCTCCACCAAAGAAAGATTCAAATATATCGAATGGATTATGAGCACCACCTCCTCCTCCCATTCCCTCTTTAAGTGCATCTTCACCATACTGATCGTAGAGTTCTCTTTTCTCAGGATCACTCAAAACCTCATAAGCGTGAGACAACTCCTTGAACTGACAGTAAAAAGCACACCAGATGAATATTAGACAGGAGGAAATCAAGACCAGTGTACCAAAAATACACGACAGAGGTAACAAAAAGTATAATTACCCTATCTTATTCTAACCCACACTTTCAGATAGGAATTATGCAACAACATGGAAAAAAGCTTCTAAATACCTGGTAATAACCAAAGTCAACAACCAAAATCTTAATTTCTATCACCTGGGTGGCCAGACCCCTGTTGCTTTTTACATGCTAAGCACATTCCTGAAATAGTGATCTTAATTTCTTGACAAAACTTAATATAAATTATTGTTAATTTCACAAAACTTGCACATGCAAACAAATAGATAATGGCAGAACAATCTCAGAGCTTCGCACAACATGAAGCGACCAAGCAGCCACACAAACACACACATAAGCACAGCAGTTTCTATTCACTCCGAAATCTCGTCGGAAGGATGTCTTGGCCAAACACAATCACTTAAACAACAAATTAATGCTGTAGTATATAGATATTAAACACAACTTAGCCATTGATCACACATTAATGAGTAGCACATAGGCCGATGGTATTAGACCAGAATTAAGTGAACAAAAGAATCTACCTTCTCAGGGTCTCCACCTTTGTCTGGATGATTCTTTATGGCAGATTTTTTATATGCCTTCTTCAGCTCATCTTGGCTAGCACTTTTTGGGACACCAAGAACATCATAATACTTTGTGTTATCACTCCTCCTTGGACCACGGCCAAACATGATTAAAGCAGCTCAGAGGTGCTGCATAAAAAGTAGAGGATCACATCAATACATTGGTGTTAAGAAGAATTTAAACCCCATATATAATTGCTAATTTTCCTACCCCTGAACACTCGTTCCAACCAGTGGCTTTAGATCAGGTCAGCCAACATGGCAATATAAAGTGACGCAAAATATATATAATATAGTAAATCAGGAACAAAAAGAAAAATGGTAAACAGATGCCTGAAGAACACATAAACGCTCCCAATATAAGGAACAATTCTGAATAACTATGGCTGCCCCATGGGAGAATAGTTCTGCATGCAACTACTCCAATAGGAACGACCTAGTCATGGATCCAATCCATTACCAATACATATAATGCCCTAACGAGAACTATCTGCAAAACTGCCGTGATATATCTTCTTAATTCAACATTCTAAACATCTAAAGCAACACACAGATCAAAACACTTGCTTCCAAGAGCCATTCAACCAAGCGACAGAGCCACCATATAAGCAAGCAATCTAAACTTATACATATAAAACATCATATTTGTAGCTAATGAAAGAAACAAAAGGCCTTTATTATTCTGTAAACACCATATGAAAAGCAGCAAAATAGAACCCTAACCCCTAAATCACAATCTTTTCGAGAGGGGGGGCTCCCAAAAAAGAAAGTCACAAGCTTTCAGCCCTATACACAGTGTAAGCCGACAATAAAAGTACAAATCTGAAAATTAAATAATACCCATAAAAAAGAAAACTTAGGATCAGTAATGTCAAATCAATCCGGAGAAACTAAGATTCCAAATACTTAATTCCTAACTTAAGTCAACAGCAGATGAGAAGGAAAGAACAAAGAATAAATCACCAAGCACGGTGAGAGGCTTGCCTTTTCTGGATGCAAGGAAGGAAAAAGAGGATAGGATAGCTGTCCTTCTTTCCAGCCAAAAGCACAAGGTTTTCAAGTTTCAGTAGCCGAGTAAAATAGGAGGCGATGGAGTTGATATTGGCACGCACCCAGTTGAGTTCTGGAGGAAGCAAAGCAACTCTCTACCTCCCTAGCCGAAGCGAAGGGTTATGTTTAATCAATGTGCTTTGAGAAAGAGAGAAGAGGAATGGTGTGCTATAGGAAGAGGACACGTAAAACGTTGAAAGATGTGAGGAGGAGCTAAGTATTATTATACCACAATGACTTGATGCAAGAAATATCAAGACGGCTGAACAAACTCTGTGCGTGTGTGCGTGTGATGGTCAGACTTGATGGCTTTCTTCGGTGGCTGAACCTTCTTTCGGTGAGCTAATCCTTGGTCCACTTTCCTTAGCCCTTTTGGTTTTTTCTTTTCATCAGCAGAAACCGGGTAAGGGTTACCAAAGCGGGTAATCAGATTCAAATAGGTTATTTGATGGGTTCATATAATGTTTATCAGAATATGTGGAACTAATTCTGTAATATACAAATTTTAATCTAAATAAATAAATTATGTTCCATACTTTTTTAAATCTAAATTTATTTTATTTCGTTCCGTTTCGTTTGGTTCAAGTTCTGTAATCAAACAATTATTTAACAAGTTATTTCTCATTCGATTTCATAATGTAGCGAATGTGATCTAATACTTAGGGCCTGTTTGGCGTTCCGGTTTTGTGGGAAAAAGTTCGGTGGGAAAATGACTTTTGGGAAACGGAGTGTGAGATACCTGAGGTGTTTGATAAAACAGTTTTTCAAAACTATGGTTTGGATGTAAAATGATCATAAAGGGTATAAAACCTATTTTTAAAAAATTAATAAAAATAGAAAAAGTAGATCTATAATTACTTATCTTGAGATAGAGATTTTATTGTGATAGCTTTTAATTTATTTTGTTCATTATATAAAGTAAAAAAATGAAATTAAAATGAAAAAAAAAATTAGGAGAGAGAGTGCAAACCAGCAAGCTGGTTTGCCACTGAGCATTTTGCTCTCGTGCGAGGCAAGGCCAATTTGGCCTTGCTTGGAACTGGGCTTCTCAAGAAGCCCAATTGGAGTAGGTGTTACCAAACACCTACTCCTCCGTTTGGGGTTTGGAAAAGTTGGTTCTGTGGCCAACTTTGAACCCCAAACGCCCACTTAGTGCTTAAACTTCCAAGAAGTGCAACACAATTGCAGCGAGGAGCACAAAACACTTTTTGAGCGGAAATGCAACAAAAGAAATCAATTTTGCTCAATTAGCTAACACCTAACACTCTAAGATATACTCCCTCTAACTTTTATTAACTGACGCTTTGATTTGGGCACGCATATTAAGAAGGTCGGATGACTCACTATTTGAGACAATTTTGCCCCGAATTTTTTTCTCGGACGTACGTTACAGATTAACGTACGTTGGAAAAAAAATAAGATTTTTTTTTTTGTCAAATAGTGAGTCACCCGACCTCCTTAATATGCGTGCCCAAATCAAAGCGTCAGTTAATAAAAGTTAGAGGGAGTATTATATACTCCAAAGAAAAAGGAGCCAAACAATGGGCAGAACTTAGCATGCAATGTTAGAGAAAGGCAACATGAACCCACGACAGGCCGAAAACAAGAACCAATGCTTCAAAGGTCGCGCCCACCCTAGCGGAGAGCTCGGTGTAGGCAGCGGAAAACAACCCCAGGGGAATAGCAAACCAACCATCGACAAATGCAGGGGTTGGTACTTGGTACAAATAAAAAAACGTATGCATCTCTATAGACAAAAAAATTGATATTTTTTCTGCTATTGGAAAAAAAATAAACACTTCCATGTCACTAATTCCACAGAAGAAATAGTTATACAGGAGTAGAAAACAAGGGCTTAGTTGTGCTAATCTTCTAAAACAAAGAATTAAGCATCTGCATCTGCCCACACCAAACCCTTTAAACAGTAAATCCTATACCTTACAATATGAGAAAATTATTGTGCTAAAAATAGTCTCATGAAAGAAAAATATAACGAGGAGAAATGTCTAAAAAGAACTAAAATGCTGAGATGTTATTTTTTATCTTGAATTAATTAATTAATTTATGGAAGAGTATTTATTGTGCAGTCTTGATAGGAAATATAGAGTTGTGATTGTAACGGAAATAATTTAGGGTTTTTTTACTTGTGTAAAGTTTTCATATCTAACAAGACAAACAATCTCTATAAATAAAGATTAGGCGAAGGAAGTTTGTTGGCTTTGTCTTGCCTCTATTGAGAGGCTGATTGTAATGTATTGTGGTGTGAGGTTTTGCAGTGTAGCATATGATATTAGTGTAAGATTATCATATGCAATTCGTTTGAGTGTGTGTATAAAAATCGACAATAGGTTAAGATTGTCGTGTTCGAGGTGGAGTACTCTTTTGCGGATTTGTTTGTGGTCATGACTCATATATGATGTGATTGATGGTAATAAAAGAAGAAGTGAATGTAAACTTTGATAGTTGTTGAACCTTTGATTGGAGCGTTTAATGTTTGTTTATCATCGTCTTTTATGTCTATTTTAGGACGATGATACTGCTAATTCTTGCGCTTTTCACTCCTTTTTAACAGATCATGTCACTGATAAGCAAAACTTTTGAGAGGAGCTGAAACCGTTGGATTCAGAGCAATTTTGTGGCTGCTGTAGATACTAGAAGATTTTGTCTTGCAGACTCCTGTTGAAACGAGAGTTCTGCTGCTGCTGAATGTCTGCTACGCTTCTGTTAGGATATTTGGAATAGATATTTTTAAACATTATCCTACTTTTGAATTTTGTAAATTAATTAATTAAGTAATTAGTAGTTATTTAAAGAGGTTGCACCTCTGTAGAAAAATACTTCATCTTCTACGTAGCAAATTTCTTCTTGGCAGAACAGAATTCCATTGCAGTAGCTTGAACGCTAATTGCTATTTCCTTTCTTTAATTAATTCAAGTACTTTTTATGCTTACATCTTATTTATTTATTTAATTCATATGATGATAGGCTAAATTCCATTAATTCCTTGTGAGGATTTACAGCCATGCTTGATTAATTGTGAGATCTAAACGAATTTATTAAATCCCTTCTTGCATCTTTAATTGTTTTAATTAATTGTCAAATTATACATACTTCTTTTGAAGCTTGATCAACGACACTAGAATTTGTATGATTACTGTCTTCGCTCGATACTTTGGAGTCTACATTGTAGGAAGTGATACGAAGGCGACCAACTGATTGACGGATCAGATTGGAAAACAATTAAGGTCGAGTTTACAGGAGTAGACACTTCTCTCTCTTGGACTCGGGAAGGTCTCTTACGGTAGAATTATTTGGTTATCTTATTAGACCTAATAGAATAGCTTCTTTAGGCCATAGGATATATCAAGGAACTTAATAGGTGAGAACCTTTAAGAATCTCGAATAGGTAGAGAGCAGGAGATCTAGGTGAGAACCTGATCTCTATAGCCGCCTGCAAGTTTGGTATTGAAAATATTTGAATCAATGATCGATTAATTAATTGCATGGGCTCAAAAGAATCCTCACTGGGAATTTATCACCTCTTTTTACATACAACTCCTTATTCGCTACTGTTTTATGTTATTTAAATTTCTTAAGCAATTGCAACACAAAACAAATCAATATTGGTATTTACCACTTGTTACCCTTTCCTGTTTATTTACAAAGAGCTTTAATTTATCCACCGAATCCCTGAGGAACGATCCTTTTACCACTAGCTACTGTTTTTAACTACATGTGCTTTGATAAATTGTATTATTTTATTTTGACGGTTTCGGCAACCATCAACCATTATAAAAAAAATCATGTGGTGTCTCTTATAATTTTGATGTTTACATTTGTATTTAATCATGTGGGTAGAGCACGTGTTTATGTGCAACAACTGATAACTAAGCGGGAGGTTGATGCATAACAAATGGTAGCGGAAAGATTTGAAGCACAACATGAGAGAAACAAAAGTGGTGAAGTCGGGGTTCAAATTACATGATCTAAAAATCAGTCTATACTTTTTAAATCTTTGAATGGATTAGAGCAGAGGTTATAGCTCTCCATTGTCAATATTTGTGCTTCCATTTCCATCATAGTTCTCCATATTCTTTGTACTGCTCACACTCCTAAGGGAACACAAAACACAATCTGAAAAAAAGTTCATCCTCATAATTTAATGTGACAGTTGACGGGGATAATAAGGAGCATGAAAAATTGAAAGAAAAATAAACGAAAAAACTCACCTTTACAGGCGTGCAATCGGAGATGAGATGAACCCATAGTCAAGTCTCAAGCTTGCATGTGGTGAGATAGTGTCACAGACTAATCCTTTGGAAGCCAAAGGGATTAAGTTTGTGCGGCGTTCACGCACTCTCTCTACGGAACCAGCCTTTCACACACACATTAGACCTGCATCACCAGGGAACATAAGGTTAGCAACACAATAGGGCCATTATAGTTTATCATAGGCATAACATCGAGCAAACACATAGGCAAAACATCGAGCAAACACATAGGCAATAGGGCATACAATCATGAAAGACATCACTTCATTGAATAAACATGATATTACAGACAAGGGCCAAAAAGGTCGCAGACTAGGGGGCCGCCCGCACAAAGGCCGACTCAAACACCCTTCCAATGAATAACCGAGCCCACGACATAAAGGGACTGATTACTCACTTCCCCAACCCGATTACAAAAATTACCCGTAAGCTCTCGTTAAGGTTAAGCGGTCATGGGCGTGAGCATGCCCTGGACGAGCTTAGACCTTAACAGACAGTGTGCGACTGTCTTTTTCTGTCGAATCCATGTAATTAGCTATCAGATATGTGCAAACAACAATACAAAATTCTTATCCGTTTGAAGAATAACAACCACAAAGAAAGACTCCAAAATAATCAGGGTAGCCTCATCATTCTTCTTCTATTGTGTTTATTTTGACACCGCGTCTACACCTATAGCAATCGAGATTAAATTTAAAAAAGAAGTCAATAATCTCATCCCCAAACCCTGATCATAAATATTTAATGATGAGGAAATACTACTACTCTATGTTTATACGAAAGAAGTACGGTACCCAATGAGTAGTGATATATATACAAACAAATCTTACAAACTTTTTATACTCATTGATGTGTCAAATATGAGTGATATATATTAATTCACTTGAGAAGCTCATCATGATGCATACAAATCAGATTTTGACACGTTAGTTAGTGTAGAAAGATTGTAGTTAGTATGTAAAGCATTTTCTGTACGTAATGAATATATACTTCACTTTTTCTACTAATTAATTACCAACCTTATGCAATTCTTGATATATACTTTCTATATTAAAGATGCAAATTTTGATTCTTAACCAAATATAGGAAAGCAAAGATAGAAGGTAATTTTTTTTTATGGTAAAGAAAAATCTTATCATTTCACCAAACAAAAGGTGACCAAGGTGACCATCATGCCTTATTGTACTTGAGAAATACACTCATGACGGAATTCTATGCAAAGTTGCTAACAATAAACTACAAATATTGAATATGTTATGTACATTGAAGAGATAGAAAATTTTAATTTTTTTTAGGTCTCGGTTAGAACTAGTCGGAGTTTTTTTTTTTTTGTAGTTCTAATTTTTCTTTTTGGTGGCAAATTAAGTAGTAGTATCGGACAACATCTCATGTGAGATTATAACCGTTAAAGAACAACAAAGAAGAAGAAAGAACCGGTCCGGCCACCAATCAAAAGACAAACAGCGCATCCTTTTTTCAAATTTACATTCCAATTCCAATCGGAATTTGTTCCACCCAATCTTTCCTTAATTTCCAAAAATGATGTTTCCTTGTACAGCAACAACAACCATGTTATTATCGAAACAAGGGAACACTCTCAGTTTTGCTGCGCAGACACAAAGCAAAGCAAACATTTTCTTCTCTCACATCTTTCTACACTGTCCAAAACATGACATCAACCTACGATCAAGATGCACAAAAATCAGTGTTTGGTCGACTGAATGACATGAGACTGAACGCTGAAGTCACCATCAAAGTGATGTCCCTTTGGATTTGGCTGAAATTCTCTCAATCAGGATTTGATGCCATCTTTCTCAAGATCTCATCTACCGATGATAGATCTTTCACTTCACTCGTCGACGAAGCCAAGGCCATCTTATCATACCTGTACCCGCACCGAGCATCATCATCATCGTCATCGTCATCGTCATCATCACTATTTTCGTTGGATAATCTCATGCGTTTCACTGTGAATCTATCCGCCGAACCTTTCATGTCTCCATATGACATCTTTGCCGACAAGGAGAAGGTGTGGAAGACGATCGATGAGATTTGTACTATAATCCGTACTTTTGTGGAGTTTAAGGATGAGTTGGGCGAGAGGGGCCCTCAAATGGATGCTAGACCTGGTGCATTCAAACTGAACCCTTTTGCTAGGGAATGGAATCCCACCTTTGAGCGGAGACCTGAGCACGATAGGTGCTTGTTTCTCACATTCTCTAATGGAAATCCGCTTACTGAACGTCAAATCACCCGCTTCTTTACTCGGTATGTGTCCCAATCTTAGATTTCTTTTCTTTTTCGATTCAAGAATGCAAGTTAGAAGATTCGAAAACTTAATTTTAGTTACAAGGAGATTAATTATTATATTCGTTGATACCCGCGCAATGCGCGCGCTTTTTATTTTTTAAAAATATAAATAAATATTCTAATTTTATTGTTGTCATTTTAAATATGGCAATTTAACATTTTTGGAATTTTAGGATGGGAGAGGAATGACTTTTTTTTATAAAAAAATAAATAGTTTAATGAGATCAAAAAGGTTGGGTACATTTTCATTTAAAGAAATTAGTGTAATAAGGTAAATATTATTTTGAATTATCAAAAAATAAATTATTATTTTAAAAAGATTAAGTGCATTACGCAGGCTTAATCTTGATTAGTTTAATGAGGTTAGAAATTAGTTACTTATTACCAACACTATTTATCTATTAGTCCATTGCGTGTGCTTATGTATATTTTACACATTTAAATATATAATACTAAGTTGTATGGTGATGGGCAGACGATATGGAGCGTGCGTGGAGAAGGTGTATGTGCATTGGACATCGGAGCCAAGGGGTTATAGCACGCCACCGTTGTTTGGAAAGATAGTATTCAATACAATTTGTGTGCCGAACGTGATAATGGCCAAAGCAAATGATCATGCAGCTGCCAAATTTTACATTAATGGGAAGCCTCTTTGGTGCAAGTGGTTCAACCCTTCGAAGAGCGATAATATTGCTTGAGCGAGAAAGGCCGAGAGATCATTTTAATTTTAGTTACTATCATATTGATTATTAAGTACAATTAAGTACTCCTCAATCAGATCTATGTGTGGGATTTTTGGTCGTGATAGTTATTTTATTTATGAATCTGAACATGAAATAAAAGGGTTAATAAAAAGTAGTAACTAGTTGAGAATTTTTTATTAGAGCCTATTTTTACGATGTGAGATTTTAATTTGGTTCGCACACTCTGACAGTTGCTTGGGTCATGACCGGAGATCTTAGTTGAATATCTTTTGACCTTGCGGCTTCTCCTGAAGGTGTTCTTTGTTGGACCAATTTGTAATGCTTTGCTAGAGGTCAGCTTGTGTGTCTTCTAGGCTTTGCCTTGTTGTTTTGATTTTCCTCCTTCTGCTTTGGGAACAAATTCTTGTCTGATAGGGGCTGAGATGGGAACAAATTCCGGCTGACCAGCGTGCTCATTTAATGAGAGAGAAACAGGTTTTTTTCCGGTTTTCCCCTTCTAGCTTTGTTGGTGCCAATGAATTAACTGTTAAAACTTCATTTATTTTTTGGTTTTGTTTTTTCCCCCGATAATTTGAGAGTTTTTCAGTCTTGTTAGATCCTAAAACTCAAGGACCTTAGAATATGTTCATCCAGAAAGTCACCAGACCTCTCTAGTCTACTCCTAGACCAAGATTTTGTATTCTTATTGACACCATTTAGGTCATTTATTCTTAGAAAACAGCTGGCATTGGTTCTGAACTACCACTATGATAAATGCACCCGTCGCAGACTGGCTCTGCTTTGCTTTTAGCATTCCGCTTGTATATACCACAAAGTAGCATTGCCTCTTTCACTTATATGTAGGACTTTGCCCAACTTATCTTATTCTTATCATTCTTCGTTCAAAAACTGAGGCAATATATTTCCTGTTTTAGGAGCATTTCCAGAAGTTAAGGATCGAGAATTCAATGGGCACGTCAGCACCAACGTCTAAACAGGTAATTCTTATTCAATGGATGAACTAGTCAATGCAGTTTATTGAGATATTTTTCTGTTAAGTAACTTTCAAAACCAGTTCGTTACTCATTTATCTTGCTCGATGCAAGATTGGATATTTGCAAAACTTGGGATGCACTGTGGCCCCAACATCACGTCTCCATGCTTCTCGTTTGATTGAGCAATATAAAGCATTGTGATAACCAATGACATTAAGATTATCTTTTCACTGGAAGCGGCCATTGTACATCTGTAAGTTATTTTATCCAATATTCCAATTTAACAAAGCAGTCTTCTAATATCCTGTAATTATAACTAACTGGTCATTCATCATTTATTGTGGGAGGCGGTAGTGTACCAAGTACTTTAAGATTTTGAGGTCTGCTAAATTGCTTAAAGTACTACTAGTAGAGGTAAAGTAAAAAGGTCCTGTTGTTACTCAAGCATGCATTTTGAGCTATAGAAAGTTTCATGTAGCAGAAGATAAACTTGATAGCAAACTACTTAAAAGTTAAAACACTTAGAAATTGAAAGTTAAAGAGAGATTATTGATCCTAGATATTTTTCTTCTTCAAGTTGCTAGAAATTGTTGGTTGACTTGGTGCAGAGCGCACTTTCTGCTGCTTCCCTTCTTCCTTCTCCTTCTTCTTCTTCCCTTCTTCCTTCTCCTTCTTCTTCCCTTCCTTCTTCTCTTGCTTTCCTTCTGCCTTCTCCTTCTGCTTTGCTTCTCCCTCATTCTGCTTTGCTTCTCCCTCCTTCTGCTTTGCTTCTGCCTCCTCCTTCTGCTTTGCCGCTGCCTTTTCCTTTGCAGAATTCAATTCTTGAATTAAAGTTTCCAAGCAAGCATCAACATCTGGTTCCACAGTTCTCGGCATTATGTGCTCCACTACATCAGCAGGAGTCATATCGGTTTCTTCCAGTAGCTGACCGATCTTTTCGAACAAAGCATGGGAATCAATATGCAAGTAATTCTTTACCAATACCTTGAACGCCTCAAATCTGCAGTAAGACAATTCAATGTGTTGATCCATTCTTCCTCTTCGAATCAATGCCGGATCAAGTTTGTCTTTATGATTGGTGGTGAAAAGAATAATCCTTTCGCTGCCACTTGCTGACCATAGACCATCAATGAAATTTAAAAGCCCTGATAGAGTGACCTTAGTTTTATCATCCGGTAGTCTCACCTTGTTTGCAACTTCAGCCACAGCAGCAACTCCACCATCCTTCTTCTTCTCTCCTGTCGCCATTCTTTTGCCAGTAAGATCAAGCGAGCAGTCAATATCTTCAATAACAACAACAGACTTGCTTGATATATCAGACAAAAGTTTCCGCAGCTCCGAGTTGTCTCTAACGGCAGTCAATTCAATATCATACACATTGTAATCCAAGAAGTTAGCAATAGCCGCAATCATACTAGACTTGCCCGTTCCAGGAGGGCCATAAAGAAGATAGCCACGCTTCCATGCCTTCCCTGCCTTCGCATAGAAATCTTTCCCATTCTTAAACGTGACGAGTTCACGAATAACCTCTTCCTTCTTCTTAGGATCCATGGCAAAGGTATCGAACGTGGCCGGGTGATCAAAAACCACATTGCTCCACAGATTGCCTCTGAAACTCCACCAAAGGTAGCTCGGATTGTTGGTATAAAGCTTGCGCTTCCTGTTTCTTTCCCTGATTTCTTTTCCCTCTTCCATCACAAGGGGCAAATATTGATCAACTATGATCTTTTTGTTACTTCGAGGGAAGGTAATACAATGAAACCTCTTGGGTCGTGCAGGGAACTTAGAGATGGTGGCGGTTTCATTAGGAGCAATTGAGCCTGATGTCCACTTAATTTCGACACCACAAAACCAATCTACAACAGTCTCATATTCATCTAAGGCAATGTTAATAGAACGCTGGTCAGTAAGAAGTTGGCCCTTGAGCCTTGTACCTTGGTTAATGCAGGTTGCACCCAGGTATGCTCCGATGGCGTCATAAGCTCTGTTGTAGGAGTATTCGTCTGGAAACTCTAGAAACTGGATTCCCATCTCCTGGTAGAAGTAGGCCTTTGTTTTCTGATACAAATTCACAACGCACTTCATGATAGCTTGAACTGCTTGTTGACATACGGTGAAGAACATCATCATGAGGACGTGCGATGCTGCATCAGACAATGACCTGCCTCTCATTATCATTATTTTCTTGCTGCTGCCTGCTGGTACTATGTATGAGAAATTTGATCAAGTATTTGTGTTCTTTCCAGGGTAGGGAGGCAGAGGACAAGGTCACCTCAGGTGAACACAGGGCGGCATGCGCGCTATTAACTGTTTGTTCAAAGAACTACTAATCGGAGGCAGGCGGATTTGTTATATTAGGAGATCACAGAATTTTCATTTTCTTTTCATTTGTTATTTATTTATTCGGAAATGGAGCATTCATTTCCTGCGTTATTGTAATTAGTTTTTTTTTCTTTTTTAACCCAAAAAGAAATGATTTTGGGCTTTGGCAACTTCTACACACTTCGGCGTGAGGCCTGTCACAGAGTTCAGCATATTCTGTTTTTTTACATGATACCAGACTACCAGTGAGTTTAAGTCTAGCTTGAGCAGTGAAGAAGCATTTCAGAATGCAGAATATAAGGAGTACGAGATCATAGTAACATGTCACTGTTCATCTTTATAAACAATTCTTAAGCAAGTTGTTTGAAATTAGTTGATTGAATGTTTTTTTAAGTAGTTTGAAACAGGAGGGAAGTAGGAGACCTAAGGTAACTGGAATCTATAGCAACTCTATAATTCGAAAACTAAAATTCTTACATCAATGATCGAATGTTATGAATCATATACCTACCTAGGATATTTATTGGAAATCTCTTTTACAACTGCTAAAGAAATTATTTCTTTTTTTTATTATTCTTATTTTGTTTTTATTTAATTGAAAAACAAAACCCCCAATTTATTATCTAAATGTAATAAAATTACACCATTTTTCACTATCTATCGTTTTATTGCAGATCGTGTTGAGTTGATTGTAAAATAATGATTCTAAAATTTTAATGAAACTCACCCTTTTATATTTATTTATATATAGATTATTGGTTCTACATTCCAATTTCAAGACCTTCTAAAATTGTTAGGATAGGATCAGGCTAATAGTTCCACTATTATGTGCACAAACACACTCACGAAGTAGATTGCAACCCATTAAGATTTAGAGGGTGTTTGCTCCACACCTCCATTAAATGAAAAAAAAAAACCTATGCCATGCCTGCACAATTAAGCATGCTACTTTTGTCAAACGATTTTGTTGCACACGAGTATCTCCTACCCCAATCTAAATCGCGTTTGCAGAAACAGTGACGATCAAAAAGAATGGTAGTCGTCTTCTTCTTTTCCTTGCAGTGGAGTGGGCCAGCGACGCCAAATCAATAGATCCGTGGTAGACAAAAAAAACAATTTAAGTGCATGAGGGGCTACCCAGTATTCACTACCTCTCCGTGTAATGTAAAAAAAATTGAAGTATATGGGAATGATAAATCTCTCGTTGAGCTCATCTTAGGACACATGCGTTATCTTTTAACAGATGTGCCGCCCCAGCCAAACTCTCCATCTGACAATGTCTTCCGTCTGGATCGGCCGCCGAAGCGACCTTGGGTCCAAAAAGAGGGGCGATGCCCCGCCTCCGATTCACGGAATAAGTAAAATAACGTTAAAAGTAGTGGTATTTCACCTTCGCCGTAGCTCCCACTTATCCTACACCTCTCAAGTCATTTCACAAAGTCGGAAACTAATTATCATGTATTAAGTTTTTGTATGAAGAGATACCTTCTGATCTACTTAAGATTTAACGTGGAAGCATTTTTTGTCAATTTTGTACCAATGAGTATCTCGGTTTGATCGTTGGTAGGAGATATACCGATCTCAGCTAAAATACTGAATTTCAATATCTTATTTCTTTTATATACTGTATTATATACAAAAGGTTCAATAAACATGACAACATGCAACCTTGGCTTGTAAATTATACAGTCATGAATTAATTGTGATTGGATATGCAGAGATAGGATATACCAACTTCACAAGTCATGACTACTATTTTGTGCATGATTCAAAACCATTGCACCCATAAGGCATAATTTATGGGTAAGGCACGATATCTACTATTTTTTCTTTGGTGATACAATCAATATCTACTATCTAATACTGTAGTCTACTAATAGCATGAATATCTAGAAACAGATGATTGACTGCTCACTTATCGTTGATGGTTTAGTCTTCAACAAGACATCAAAATATCATTGATGGTTTAATATGCATCAGGTGTATAAGTCAGACAAATTCCATACAAGCTTCACACAGAAAAAAAGTGTTAAATCAGTTAATGGCATTTACCAGAACCATCCAATATATCATTTCATTTCACACACAATATATCATCACTCTAACATTATTTTGTCAAGATTCTGATAAGGAATCCATCTTCTTTACCAACTATGAATTTGTGACAGCTGCAGATTTTTGCATTTAACTTCATGTACAAGATACAAAGTTTACATAATCCTGGGTACATTCCTTCTGTGACTTCCCTTATGCACATCTCCATTCACCATCAGAACTGTAAGCACTCAAATGGGAAGAGATAAGGACAGACAGACGGGCAGACATTTTGCTTTCACATTATGAAAAATAGGGAATCGAGGATCCAAAATACGGATCCCTCTCTGTCATCTCTTGAAATACAACAGACAAAACTCGTGGGCATAGCATTCTTCACCTGGCCGTAGTATACACAGATCAGTTTCTCTTTTATCAAACAGCCCCGTCTAATCAAAAGGGTCAATACGGGGGTTGTGCTCGCTTGCCATAGCCATTCCAGTACAAAGGCAGGTGGGGCACATGACCTGCCAAACTCAAATATAAAAAGCATAAGCTTGACTCGTAACATGAAGGACTGTAAAACATATCTCAAAATTTAATACATGAAATATGAAAAGTATTAGCTGCATGCCTACCTTTCCAGATCCTGAACAATTTGAACATCTTTCAGAATTAGGTGTTGATAGGGGCTGATCTCCACCGTTTGTTGTTGAAACTGGTTCAATAAGAACGAGCACTCCTGTGCTTGAGCAACGAGCACATGCAAGATATCCTGCAATGATCAAGTACATTGTGGAAATAAGCACGTGTTGCTTTCTCATCTTACTGATCAAGGTGTTTTATTTGGTATGCTCGCACAGTAGATTTGGTGAGAAACTTGGAAGGTTTTTTAAGAGATTTTACAAAGATACAGGGAAAAGACCACGAAGTGACGAGTAAGATTTAGAAATAGCTCTTTTGTTGATTAACAAATCAAACTAATTAACCTCTAACATAGAAATCAAAAACTAAGAGTATGTGAAGCACAAACATGCTAAGAATGATAGATAGGATCGTGAAAGAACTGCATACCAGTTCCAAGACAGTATTTGCATCGCTTATGTTCTTGTAGTCTTACATTGTTTACTTCAACCACCATCAGGGCTGAGATCACCCCAACTGCTCCTCCAGAAAATGATGCCACTATGGGATCAACGTCACTACTCTCAGCAACAATGAGATTGGTCAGAAAATGATCAAATAACGTTAAGTCTACAACATAAATACCGCAGAGGAACAACTAGAAGCTAATAGTAGGATCAAATGTGAGTGAATTAAACTAAAGATGACCAGAGAACAAAACAAACAAGTTTAAACGCAGATGATCATGGGAAAAAAAGTACTAGCCTGCATCATGTACTATACCTCAATTGCATAGGTAAATGCATGGTCTGGATAAAATCTGCATATGATGTGCCTCCTATTCCCAGCTTAAGTTCCAGCTGAAATATGGAAAGAAGATTTCTTTAACAGGAAAGTTCCACACCAGCGTAGACAATTTTATTATTTATCCCTTTGTTTGTGAAAATGACTATAACTGAACCTCATGCATGTTTTTCAAAGCTTAAACGAATAACAAAGCTTGTATGAAGGTTTTTTATACTCCCAATTCCCATCCATCAAATAAAAATAGTATATTTGTTTGCTTTTGTGGAGACTATGATAAATGTTGAAACATCTATAACACAGTTGTTGAGATAGTGATCAAATCAAATAAAACAAATTATGCATCTAAGCAACCAAACAGCTAACTACAGAGAATAACTTACAGCAGGAGCAATGAGACCACCGAAAAGGATAACCCCAGAAATGAGAGAAAAACAAGTAGCATAATACACCTTCAGATTTGCTCCACTCTTCATAGACGGTACAAATTAATCTTCACTTCCTAAGCAATAAAGCAAACATCCCAATAAAAAAGAAAAAAGAGAATCATCTTAAAAAAAGTAACAGTAAAAAGAACTTACAAGAGGAGGCAAGAATGGGATGAGTGATGGAAAGTTTGGAAGCTCATTCTCTTCCTTATCTGCAAGCTCCGCGCTTCTGATCCTCTGTTGTATCCTTAGCCTACGCACCTACAAAGTTTTGAATTGCATCATTTACATTTAATTCAAAGAGAGAGCAAATATTAGCAACATAGACTCAGCCTATCAAAGAATAAAAAAATTAGGGGTTTTCAATTCCAAGTTGGAAGTAATTCTGCAAAGTTTTAATTTTGAGGGGGGAAATCATTGACCAGTGGATTAAAAATACCATCTTTCTTTCTTTTTATCATAACTTACCTCTTCCATATGCAAGAAAATCTTGTTTCTTCTACTCCTAATGTTGTCTTGAATCTCTTGCAACTCCATCTTGGCGAAGTCCTGAACCGTTTCTGGCCCTTCTATAATACAAAACCTACACAATCACACACCAAACAGGAAAACACCCAATTTCTTAACATTGCATCTGCACTTACCGGGAAAAAAATCTTAATATAATGAAATCTTTTAAAAAAATTGTAAGGAATTAGATACAAAGCGGATAATACATGTAACTTGTGAGTTTTTAAGTTTTTATATCTCAAATAAATACTTTCTTCATTAAATAATTTTCTAAAATAATAACATTTAATAAAATAAACACGAAAAAATTAAATAAGTATACAATAACATTCAGTAAAAAAATGATAATTATTAACGGACTGGAGAAAATAGTACTCCCTCCGTCTTTTATTAAACGACTTTTACTATTTGTGCACGCATGTTGAGAAGGTCGGATGACTCACTATTTGAGACAATTTTGCCCCGAATTTTTTCTCGGACGTACGTTAAGGATTAATGTACGTTCAAAAAAAAGTACGAATTTTTTTGGGGTCAAATAGTGCGTCATCCGGCCTCCTCGATATGCGTATCTACAGTGCGGACGTCATTTAATATAATCCGGAGGGAGTAGCATAGTAGATGATTTGGTAAACATATGAGATAGACTTTCATGTGAGTTGCCCGTAGTGAAACATCGGACTAAACTTAAACCTTGTGGCCCTTAGTGGTATGCTTTTTTGGTACATATTTCAAAGCTAAACATGAAATTCTCCGTTTTTTTTTGTCCATTTAATTATAATCATATGTAAGGGTGTCCATCGGTTGATATATCAGTATATCTACCGAAATATTTCGGTATTCGGTATATCGAATTATCAAAAAAAATTATCATACAGTACCGAAATATCGAAATTCATTCGGTACTGTATTTCGGTATACCAAACACCGAAATACCAAAATTAATTATGGATTAGACTTATCACACCACAGTTCTTGTAAGGAAATACCAAAATAGAGGCTTACTCCATCTTTATGTTACAACAATAATACTACCAGCAAACAGAGAATTAAAAAAAAAACAGAGAGTTAAAGTAGGCTTAGAGATTATTATTGGGCCCAATCAAGAAAGTTGTGATTAATTAATTAATTAACCATGTACCCAAGTTGACAGGCATAGTTGATGAGATCATAAAGTTCTCTCATGTCGGTGAGCTCTATAACCAGGAATGAGCGCACCAAGATGACCAAAAGCCTTCTTTAGCTCCTCTCTGTTGAGTTGATTATCGCGGTTGCCAGCCCAGCCCATGCCTGCCAAGGGCCCAAGCCCATGCTGCCATCCACGAGCCAAGCCGCCCAAGCACATGTAATTACATTACATTTCTTATAGGAATTTCGGTACGGAACCTACCAATTTCGGTACGGTACGGTAATACCGAATTACCGAAATAAGTAAAAAAATACCGACCGAACACGAATTTGGTCGGTACAGTAATTCGATAATTTCGGTATGATAATTCGGTGGACACCCCTAATCATATGTATCAAGGTAATTATTAATTTCGATTACAAATATACTTTAATAATTACTTCACTTTAAATTAACATGTTTTAAATTGATTGAGTTGAACTTTGTAATTGATGGAGAGAAAAAAAATATCACTAACAACATTAAAAATGAAAAATTGACAACTAAAAATAAAAAAATAAAAAAATAAAATGAAAAAACTAGACAATTAAAAGAAAATGGAGGGAGTATAAATATGCTTGCCAAATTTGAAGCGAATAGCCCTTAACGGTGAGTTATGTCGTGTTTAGTTTAAGGGGAAGATTGTTGGGTTTTCATAATGGGCTAAGTAGAACTTTGTTCGAGGAGGATTATTATGGATGTACGAACAAAATTCCACATCATATAGACAAGAAAAATAAAGCTCAATATAAGACAAGTTGATCTCTTAATGGAGTGAATTTTTTTGGAAAAACAGTAAAAATCTAAGTTTAAAACGAACAATATTATTTCATGTAAAGAGATGTATATAATTTTATTTTTTTTCAAAAAAAAACACATAAGAAAAGAAATACTACCAATTACGCCCGCATCCGTTCTTATTGCTACTGTGGTAGATTCTCGTGGATTTAGTTTTGAGAGGATGACACTTCTATTCTATTTTAGAATAGGAGGAATTATTAGTTTACCAGGACAACATGGAAAACATTTTATATTTCTTTATTTATTTTGTTTATGGTATATATTAAAGTAGTCAAATTTGACCCGACTTTGCTAGTTGGATTGAGAAATTTGGCGACCGCCGGGTATGAAATCTCTCAAAACTCTCATTTTTGGATTTGTCCTAAAAATCAATCGGACTGGTACACCGATTGATCGGGTAAAGTTAAACAGAAATGATTTAAGAAAATAAGAACAAGAAAAATAAATATTAGATAAAATTTTCATCTATTTTTTATTTTTTTATACTTTATACAAATATTAAATTTTACTTATTAATTTATTAAAAATTACGAGTCAATTTGGTTCAACTTTGTTTGAACATCTAACCCTTAACTCTCTCCCAGTTCATTCGGTACTGTATTTATTTATCACGCTACAATATTCGTCTTTCCTCTGTTGAGACAATCAATCATCCTCGAAGCTTTGATAAACTCTCTGTCGCAATTGCAAACGGGAAGCTCTTCAACCAGCCAAAGATGAGCTCTTCTTCTTCCTCGGCGCAGGGCAATGGCCAAGGAGGAGCCCATCAGAACGTCGTCGTAATGAGACACGGTGATCGCATGGACAATTTCGACCCACGGTGGGTAACAACTGCCAAGAGACCCTGGGACCCTCCATTGGTAGACCAAGGTCTGACCAGGGCATTCGAAACGGGTCGGATCCTCCGTGAGAAGGTCGGGTTCCCGATCCACCGGGTCTTCGTTTCCCCTTTCCTCCGTTGCATCCAGACCGCTTCTCAGGCTATCTCCGCCCTCTGCGCCGTTGATGAAAAAACCAGGCAGGAAATCGTCATTGACCCTTCCAAAGTCAAGGTCTAATCCCAAATCTCTCCCATTTCTCTTCTTTCCTTTCCTTTCTGCTGGATTTTAGTTATGAAAAATGGTGATGTTCTTGATTTGAGTCCAACACTTAACCACGATTTGTCAGGTCTCTATTGAGTTTGGATTGTGTGAGATGTTGAATACGGAAGCGATTAGACGAGATCGTGCTCCACAAGATGGAAAATTTGGGTTCAATATATCTGAGCTTGAACGTCTGCTGCCTGCTGGAACAATAGATCATACCGTAGAACCAGTTTACAAAGAGGTATGCTGTGTTGGTCAAATTATTTGAGAATTTTGGATAGGTTGTTGATTTAATCATGTCTGATGTTGGTGTTTGTTTTTTCTCTTCCGTACGTAGCTGCCAAAATGGGAAGAAACGGTGATGGGAGCCAGAGCTAGATACGAGCATATTATTAAGGCACTTGCAGATAAATACCCTTCTGAAAACTTGCTGCTTGTCACCCATGGTAAGCTTCATCTGGTGTTAGTTGTTCTTACTGTATATGTTAAACAATCAAGTAGTATAAGATTGCAACACTAGATGGTGACTGTTCAGAAAAGAAAGAAAAAACACTAGATGGTGAGGACCGATGCCGGTGAATTGGATTTGGAGAAAGTTAAGTTGCAACTTGAATTCAATCACACTAGTTTGAGACCTACCAATAAATTTTAAAGTTCGATTTAACGGAATCAATCAAACAACTTTGCTTTTAATTACACGTGTATGTGCAATGTTGCTGCTGGAAAAAAATGGATGATCTCTTCTAAATGTTGTATAACATTCAATTGCATGTTGATCTTATACTCAAGTTTTAGGATTTTTACTGTGATCTTAGGTCGATCGTAAATTATTAATATTTCAAGGCCCTTGCATTTCTTATGTTTGGTTTTAACCTTGTTGAATCTATACAAAGTCCAGCTCCATTTACAGCCTTTGCTTTCACGACTACCACAAAACAATACGTTATACCAACATAGGTTATTGTCTCCATGCAAGAGAGATGTGAAAATTTTAATCCCTCACCTCGACTCCTATTTTCTCTATTGGACACATGCATGCAGTTCATTATGTCAGTGCCCTTACACTTCTGTAATTGTTTTTTTGCAAATCAGGGGAAGGAGTTGGTGTTTCTGTTTCTGCTTTCCTGGAAGGTGCAACAGTATACGAGGTTGAGTACTGTGCATTTTCAGAACTAAGAAGACCTGTACTCTTGGAGGATCAGTCCATCAAAGCTGGGGTCTTTACTCTTAACGGTTCTAACAACGTCCATTATTCCCTTCTATCCCCATGACAACAGCATCGCAGATGATATTGCATGAACTTTTAACATATAGACACTCTTTCGAACATGCGGCTTCTTCACCAATTCTTTGGGGACTTTTGGTGGCCTTGCCATGTTTGCTACAAAAGCCCCCCGTAGGAATCATTTGAAGGATAGTTGATTGGTACATTACTTGTTTTCTGTGATGGATCTGTATTTTGCAATTTATTAACAAAGACAGAGAGGAGAGCAGTGAACAGAACTCTTCTATGGGCTCTGCCTGGTTACTTACCGGTTGACCATTGACCTGAGAGTGACGTTGCCGGAATCCAAACTGTCTGCATATCATGAATGAAAAAATAATTATTTGGCAACAAAATTGTCACAGATTCTTGGGTTCATGGGATTGGAATAGAATGTTTTTGTTTGGTTTTTTATATGCTTCGTTGTAAGCTTTGCTCAGGTGCATTCATGCAGCAATTATTATCAGAAAAATGTCTCCTTAACACTTGAGGTCTATTAGTGATCCTATCTCGTATGAGATGTTGATGACAGACAGTGACATGGACAGTGGACAGCGGCGACAGGACCGCTGTTGCCCAAACTTTCCGTCTACGGCATATTGTAACCAAAAAAAAGAGAGACTGTAAATTTTACTTTTAAGTAAATAAGTCGTAATCCCATCATTAACTAGAACAAGTTAAGTAGCAATCAATAGCACAATTAGCATACAGCGAAACGGTTAACACTAACAGAGGTCGGTACATTTTCAGAAGAACACTTTAGATTTTTTGAAGGAAGGAAACCTTCTTCATTCTCCTCCTACAGCCAGCCTAAGCAGCTTCATCATATGCAATTAAATATGATCGAAATACTCAAAGTCAGGGAAGTCATCGAATAAGGTATCTTGCGCGGGATTCTTTACATCCCTCGCATCAGGCATGTAGCTTGCCATCGGATCGAACAAAGGCAGTGAGCTTAGAGAAACCTGTGATCCACCTCCCAGTTCAGGAACATCTACCGCTCCAAACACGTTGAGAAAGAAAGGGTCTTCAGGTCTATGGAGGAGTTGGGTTTCTGGTGACGAGAATGCAAGTTGGTGAAGTTCCTGTTGGGGTTGGGGTGGTTGGGGTTGCGGGAGTAGTTGGGGGAAGGCACCGATTCGTGAGTGATGAGGATCGAATTGGTGATGAAAATAGTTGGCGTCACAGATGGGGAACTCTGGCTTAACAACAAGATCAGGTAATGGCACCATCTTGATGTGACCGACAGGGCAGAGATCCTCCATGTAGGTTGATGATGAGCAAGATTGAGCCTTTGAGGATGACACTTCCTCCATTGAAGAACTCAGCATTGGAGCCTTCCACAGGAACAAAAGCAGCAGACGTGAATTTTTCATAGGGGTAGGTTGAAATTTCCGATATCCGAGACATCTCGCAACGAAAATAAAATCCAAAATTGTGAAGGAAGAGAATGTGTTGTTACCTCTAAAGTGGGGACATGATGAAAGATGGGGACTTCCTTCTTGGTACTCTTCAGAGGCTTAGAGTTGGAAGAGGAAGGGGAAGTTGTTGCTGAATTCTGGAGAATCCTGGCGAGGCGCTTCTGTCGACTGCTCCAGAAATTCTTGACGTCATTGTCAGTTCGGCCAGGCAAGTAAGTTGCAATTCTGGCCCATTTGTTCCCGAATTGTGCCTGCAACTCGATCACAACCCTCTCTTCCTCCGCTGTAAACTTGCATCCACTGCCACCCACAATCACACAGAAATCATATCATCTAATTGTTGTTAATTCCCTTTGATTACCAGAAACCTTAGGCGGAAACAGAAAAAGGAAACGCATACTTTTTCAAGTTAGGTCGAAGCTTGTTGACCCAACGGAGGCGGCAGGACTTTCCAGTGCGGTGGAGGAGGCCTTTGGTTCGAATGGAGCTCCAATCACGGGGTCCGTATTTCTTGACATGGTTAACCAGTACTTCATCTTCCTCTGCTTTCCATGGCCCTTTCCTTATCTCCCCATTCTTCCTTTCCATCTTTTTCTGTACTACTTCAAAAGAATCAGACAATTTCACCTATTTCCCTTCCTAATGCCTTATCGTCTTCTCTATTTTTCTGCAGAGAATGTTTTACTGTAATATCTTTCTTTTCTTTTTTTAATTTTCGCGTTTGGTTACGGTTAAGGCGATGGCGGTTTCTCCCACTATCCTTCCCACTCTTATTATTCCCACATTTCTCCAAAAATTTCTCAGTTCAAAATGGTGCCTGAAATTACTTTTGTATCCTTTCCTCATTCTTATCATCAACTCAAAAAGCTTTTGAAATGTAAATGGGCCTTTCTCATTGATAACAGGCCTTGTTAGGCCCAATAACGGAAGTGTCCTACCAGTGAGTTTGTATTTCAGTCGTGTTTCCTACAAAGCATGGAAAATCTAACTCTCGAGTTCAAATCATTACTCTTAGCAAAGACATTGAAAAGGACACGGCCCTTCCTGCAGAAAGAATGGCGCGAAAGACCATCGTCTATTTAGGATTTGAAAAATGAAGGAATCATCGGAACCACTCCAGAATATTCTTCATCCAGTTAAGCCAGTTTGCAAGCTCCTCCATTTGCAGAACTACAGTCTCTATTGCTTGATGAATTCTGGAAAATGTTACTATAGAAACTAAAGAAACAGAGTTTTGGTAAATAATTGCCTCGTCTTTTCATCTCTGTTTCGTATGATATTTCTACTATTGATACATGCCTAAATACATGTATTTCGATATACATAAACTTAGATTTAGATAAGAATATCATGTTGGTTGGACTTATCAGGAAGAGGTATTAGAGATAGATGAGGATGGTGCAGCTTGGTTGCTACGCAACTGATATGAGGAGGAGCTACTGGAAATCAATGTGCTGGGCCGCAGAGATTGTGTTGGGCCTGACTGGGCTGTTAGTTTTGATAGTTACTATTATTGTTGTAATGACTGTCCCGCACCTTCCAGGTTATCATCACCACCCGTTTCCTCCAAGTCTATATTTATTTCTGCTATACGTTCTTGTTGCTTGCCCTAACTCTGCATCTTGCGCAACCAGAGCTTCTGCTGTTGCCTCATGGCCCTTTCCTCTTTCATCAATGCTACAGGCTGTCATGTTCGAAAACATCCATCACCATTATCACTCATTTCCATGTCAAGCAAGTTCATCTTACAAGCAACTAAGCACATAACACCTACAAGCATGGCAGTACAAATACAACATATAAAACAGCTAGCCGAATGCTAACCACCAGGTTACCATCTAAGACTAGCAAGTTAGCGTGCAACTCCTAGAAGCACATCAGCAGACTACTTGATACATTGCTTTACAAGGTATTTACAATTCATAGCAGATTCCAAGTTCTTTCGTTGCGACAATAGAGTCAAGAATGCGTATATTAAAGGATGCAACATGTCTGTCTCTAATGTCCACTTATACTTCTATAAGTAAGGAACACAGCACACCCTTAGAGTACAAATTTTACAAAATAACAAAAATCAATTAACTCATTTTCTTAGGATCTCAACAAAAACAAATTTATCGGCCATGCATTATATAAATAAATAAAATCCTTCGAGTAATGAACTTAAAACTCTAGAACACGTTCCGTTTTTTTTCTCTCTTTTCCTGAAAAAAAGACATCTGTCCGTATTGTATTAATTCAACATTAACATTTTCCTACTATATCAAAACAAACAAATACAATTCAAGGATGTAATTGTTCGAATTAAAATCTAAGGTGATCAAGTTTAAATCAAATAAGAACAAATTGACATTTAAATAAAAAGAATAGAAATATAAACTTAGAATTTATGAAACTTAATTTGATCTCACAACGAACGAATCATGACCCTAGAGCCTTTACCAAGAATAAGAGAATTAGTTAGAACACGGCGTAAATAAATCAAACAAATAATATGCATGAATTAATTAAATCAAGAAAGGAACAAGAAAGAAATAAAATTATGATAGAAAGATGAAACAGTAGCGGAACAGCGAGTCGCGAGGAAGAAGAGGGGCCGACCTCTTCTGTAGCTAGGTTTTTTAACAAAATCCTAGTGCAACTACAATCCTCCAAAATACGATTAATCTAATTTTTAAAATAAAAAGTCTTAATATTCTAGGTATGAAATTCTAATTGCAAAATTGAATTTCTTCGCTGGAACCCATGTAAAGCTTCCGTCCTTTCATGCGTTGTCAGGCCCAAGCCCATGTTGGCTGCTGCTGGTTTAATTTCTTGGCTTGCTACAATTGCTCAGCACAAAACCAAGAGGGAGCTACTGCCTTCTTTTCAATATTTATGCTGGGATTTTCGTTTTGTAACCTACTTTATGCAAAAAGGAATGAAAAGTGCACACAATCAGTAGAATCATCATCCAAAATAGTAGGAAAATAGGATGACTAATTAAGCATTTTAGCACTCAATCACTTCTCCGTAGCAACACTCTCACTAACTAATTTACCATCTTGACTTAAGGAATCTGTCCCACTTCTTGGTCGCTTACGGTTGTTTGCAGCTTCTTTCTGAATGATATGACCTACCAATTCATCATCTTGATTTAAGGAATCTGTTCTCCTCATAGGTCGCTTACGGTGGTTAGCTGCTTGATTCTGGGTGACATCTGTCACACTCCAGTCACTGTCTAAATTAACCATTGCATCTAATTGCTTCTGTACAGCGACTGCCAGAGAAACAGCATGATCACGAATCAAAGAATCATAGGGCGGGCAGTGAAGCATGTCAATTAAGGCCTGCTTGTACTGAAATAGGCTAACAGATGGCTTTCTATAACCTCTATCGCGACATATTCTAATAACTTTGAAGACATGCTCACACAGGTTGCCCAGTTGTGCCCAACTGCAATCACAAATAGCAAAATCTGATCCAGGATTCCAGATAACATGAACTCTATCTCGACCAATGCTGTCAGTAACTTTAGCACATTTACTTTCCATGATAACATCAGTGTCTGGAATCTTTAATGCTTTACGCCAAGATGTTAAACCACTGACCCACTCATCCTTTTGGTATCTTGCAAAGCTGTCCTTCTCTGAATACTCATCAAGCCAGAAGTACGAATGCACTTTCGTACCCAACTTATCTACCAACCAATCAGCGCGCTGATAAACACCAGGATACTTCTCATTCAAGAGCCTAACCTTCAGTTGGTAGTGGTAAAACTCCATAGCTGCACATGTCTCCTGGCTGGCCAACGGAAGACTTTTCAGTGCACTTGTCCAAATCCCTAATATAGAAAATTTTACTTTTAAATTCCTGAAGGAGAAACATAATAACAAGAAAAGGAATTCACATGCAGAAAACCACCAACTCTGCAAAACTAGAGCTCTAATATTCATGGCTTTCACAGCACTCATGCTAGTGGAGCTTCTTCCAAAATATTGGCAAGAGAACTCTAAGACATGTAAAACATGAAACTACTGTCCAGCCAAAATTGACTTGTATACCAAGAGTGAAATCATGGGAAAGGTAAACTTGGAATCCCATCAACATGACTCAGAGTTATAGGCCACTAACATCAACCACCATTTGGTTCAGGTCAAGTTCAAGAATACCAAAATAAAGTTAGCAAGGAAAACAAAAGGCATATAGGAATGCAGTTGTGAATAAGTACGCGATTAATTAGATGAAAAGAAAAGGACGAAGGGTAACCAACCTATTCTGGGGTACCAGGTCGCCTCAAAGTAATCGACAAAATCACAGCTATCAACAAAATCTTCCATGAAACCATTAAATAAATCCACAGTTCCATGTCCTCTGCAGATTTCATTGACTGCCTCACCAAGCCTTCTGGACATCCGAGCACGCAATTCTGTTTCCATGCACCTCTTTACCAAGTTCTTATGCCATGAATGGCGAAGTCGCCAAAGAGATATCAAAACAGGGCACTGGAAAACATCCCTGAGGACAAGAGTGATAAAGATATAGATTTCAATAAAACTACAGACCAGCATCATGCACCAATATAATAAACAATCCACAAACTCATTTTTTTAACTGTTGAGGCCATGTAGAGTAGAAGAGACCAATATCCATGAACCAGTCTTCTTACAATTCTAATCATCAATGTCTAGAGTCCACACCACTGAACAATGACTATACAGACAGGTACAAGATCTCATTATCAAAGAAGCATAACGAACACAGACTGGTGCCTTTGGTAGGCACACTGCAGCAACAAAAAAGTTAATAAGGGATGTGGTTAGTGGCAGCTAAAGTCTCCAAGGGCACAGAGAGATTGCTCATTACTAGGTATCGTTTGTCAATAATAGCTGAAACCATTGGAGGCCTTAAGGAATTGGTCGGTAACTGGGTACTAATTTGCAAAACCCTCAAATGCAGAAGAAATATGGATAGCAGGCTATCATAAAATAGGTAACTTACGTCAGAGTCGTGCAACATTAGATGAAATATAGAATTCAGCTTAATAATGTTAAATAGGTTAACTAAAAATCCTATTATCAGTTGCTCCAGAAACATCAATATTTAATCATCTAAATTGACTGAACCAAGATTAAAAAAGAGAAGAAAACAGCTGTCAACCAGATTGTATGAGTGTCTGTCAAAGGATCATCCACAATAAACCCAGCCAACTTCCATGTAGGATCTTTTGTACGAACTCTATTATAAAGTGCTCTCATCCATCTATATGAGTCTGCAATAGCAAATCTTGGAGTTATTATCCATGCTACTGGGATGGCTTTGTTGTCTGAATTGAACACAACTAGACTGTGGACAGGATACTACATATAATCAAAGAAAAATAGCATAGTTAGTTTGTAAAATATTTGAAAGCAATATGGCAGTGACTATAATATTCAGTGGGATTAGATTAGCTTATATAACCCAACAAAACAGACCTTTAATTTGTTTGTTCCAAACCTTGAATCGGCAGCAAGAAGGGCACGATTGCCAAACCGGATCATCTGTTGCAGCTGCCACTCTGTTTGTATACCCAATGTGAAAGGCTCTGACTCAGAAAAATCCTCATAGAAGAACACGTGGCTTTGGTGGCTTTCAACCCACATGCTAATACTCACTGCGTCATCTGCATCCAGCTCGTATGTAGAACGTCGGATGCTCCTTTCCTGTATACGCACATGCCTCTGATTCAAGAGGTCATCTCGGTTGCATGGACCGCCTTGTTTCTCTACCGACTCAGTATGCTTCTGCATTATGGTCTCCACAGAGACTCCAACATGTAGTAAAGAAAAAACTCGTAATCGAAGATCATCTGAGATGTATGGGGCAAACATGGCACGTGTTCCTTCAGCCTTCTTGTCCTGTGGGCCATGGCAAGGTAACCCCTTTTTATCCACATGTTTATTCTCATTATATATAATAAGGGCTACGGCTGGATTTGCACTTAGACGTTTCACAATAAAGTGGCAGGTGCACCCTCTTTTGGTATTTGGTCGACCAGCATTTTTCTTTTTCGGGACATAAGTATTTCTACTAGGTCGTACTACACCACCTTTCCGATGATCATCTGAGCCAAAGGAACACCAGTACCTAAAGATTCAAACATAACCTTTAATGCCTAGGGCAAAGAATCACTAAGTGACTGGGATCGAAAAAGGCAGAACAGTAAAACTTACAGTATGTATTCAAGAACACCGTCAACCTTTTGCTTGTATGATGACTTGGTGGAGCGACGCCTTCTTGTTTTAACATAAAATTTCGAAGGGCAGTCTGTATTAGCAGACTCACCATTCAAAAAATCACCCACCCTAGCAAAAGGGATTAGGGCGAGTCTATCCAAATTGTCACGCCAACCTTCAACCTTGGACCAAACAAGATCAGCAGCAGAAAATTCCACAGGTGGAGGACTCTGAACTGGTAGGGACAGAATCTCATCCCATCTGGCCATCTGCATAAGCAAATAAAAAAATAAAAACAAGAACCAAACATAGTACAATTCACTAAAACAGCAATCCATGCTGACTTAAAGCATCAAATATAGTTAGCTTTGCTCACCAAGATTGCATATATTTTAACTACATATACACAAAATAACACTAGCAGACCCACTCAGAAATCGCAACCAATCAATAAGAGTATACACAAGCTAAACCACTGAAATAATAGATTAACACAAAAATGAAAAGCAGGACAGCCCAAAAACTGCAAGCAGTTGAGTGAGTGTATTTTTGGAGACGCATTTCAGTTCGTCATCCTCTCTCTCTCGCGGCTGCGACTTCTTGTTTTTGTGACTGGTGACTTTGTTTGTGAAGCAGGCTCACTGGGCTCTTCGTGGGCTTTACGAATGGGCCCAGTTTTTGTTGTTGTTGCGGGGTTTCTTGCACGTGAGCCTTCTAATCGCACGTGCCTGCAATAAAACCCCAGAAATACGTGCTTCTGGGTTCTTTGGGTTTACCTCACCGTGCGCGAGTCTTTGTGGCTCTTCCTTCTTGCTGTGCAGGATTTTATTCTCTGGGATTTCTTTATTAGATTAAGCAATCAATCATTGAATTCTGCTACTGGGTTCGGTTGTTGGTGCTGTTGAGCTTCCGTTGTTGTTGTGGTTGTCGATATATGAAAGATGCAGCGTTTAAGGAGATCAGCGACACCGTTGAGCAACAGATGTGGCGACCTGTTGAGGTCCTGGCTCTCAAAGCCAGAACCTTTGAAGTGTCTATCTGATTTCAGTGGATTGGCTGCGTTTTCTTCATCCTCAGCTGCTCTTGCTAGACCCATTCAAAGGGTAAATGCTAGTGTTTTGTTCTTCTAATCAGCTTTTGTTGCGTCTCTTTGCATTGCATTCAGTTCAGGTTTTAAATTTCACTCATTTTTCTAGTTTTTGTATCTCTTTTTTCTTTTTGAAGCTTGTTTTGCTCTATGGTACCTTTATGTTGACTTGTTGATATGAAATAGCGTGCACACGCTAGTGCATAATTTGTAATTGCGCCCAGCACACCTTAGGACTTGGATATGCAGCCATTCTGAACAATATTATGTGATAGGAAGTAGAGACTGTTAGAGGTGTGTTCTTTTAGTTTGGCCACAATTTGATTTAAACAAGTCTCCATCAATGTTTCTTTGTTATTGTTATTATCTTGGGTTACTTCCTTAAGTCCTCTTTCTTTCTTGCTAAAGATGGCATTTCCCTTTTAAGCTATTTTGAAATGTTGTTGCATTTGCAGCTGCCGAAGTCAGGTTTCGTGAGAGAATATAATGCTCTTGCTAACCATGTGACTAAGGTAAGGCGATGATTGGTTCTTTTCTAATTTAGAGTTTTATGTC
This sequence comes from Viola odorata, assembly GCA_963691705.1. Classification (NCBI taxonomy): domain Eukaryota; kingdom Viridiplantae; phylum Streptophyta; class Magnoliopsida; order Malpighiales; family Violaceae; genus Viola; species Viola odorata. Next base: position 58,800,957 of record OY829544.1, read on the forward strand.
CTCTCAAAGCTTAATGTGGACTGAAATTTTCACCCTTTATATGCTTCTACAGGAGAGACTTGGAGCTAATGGTTGGTAAATGTGATTTATTTAATTGTCTCGTGATAATTTTTGGTCTCTGGCATATATGTATACAGTTAGGCGCATAGCCATGGAGAGAATTGCACATCAATTATTTTACTGTTTACCAAAAAATTATCACCGTCAACTTTTGGCAGGGATACTTTTTCTTGGGGGAGGACACAACACTAGAGAATGCATAGTTAGCCTTAGGTCTTCATTTCATCTCACAGACAACCATGGCCTAAGCATCATCTATCCTTGTTTCGTAAGATCCTTCTCCTCAAAAGCTTCAAAGAAAGCTGGGAAAGATCCTTCTGAGGTTTGAATTTGAATTGAATATAGCTGTGTGTTTGCTAAAAATATGTTCCTATTATTTCTTCTCTTTGTTTTATAGACGTTTAGATCTCATTTTCTAATTCCCATTTTTTTTATTTTTCACTCTTCTTAACAGACTAGAAAAGATGTAACTACTGTTGAGGATCCTTTTGATGCTCCTACGTACAATATCCCTGAGAAGCCTGTCACATTTACAGAGGGCGCTTCCTACTCCCTTATTATCCTTGTAGGACTTGGAGTGGCAGCAGCTGCTGCATATGGTGTTTTCAAGGAGCTTATATTCGAACCAAAGGAGTAAGAGTTTACTTTTCCTAATCTACCTATTTAGTATAAATGTAATTTTGGGGTTTAAATTTTCAGGTATTCTTCTTTGGTTTGACTGATTCGAAACCATGTTTTATTATAGGTACAAGATCTTTAGTAAGGCTCTAAAAAGGGTCCAAGATGACAGTCAGGTTCGTAAAACAGTATTTTGTGTTTGTAGGTTCACAATTTCTGATTTAAATCTATTGAACGATGACTAATCTTATTCGCACCGGATTAACTTTACTGCTTCACTTTTTCTATGGTATTTTAACCATGGAGAAGGAATATTACGCTAGTCTTCTTCTCTCTCTTTTTCCCTGAGAAAGTTTAAGTTAGGCTGTTAATCTAATGTAAGAAATACTTATAAGAAATGGTTCAGAAGTATATGATTGTGCAGTCAAGCCAAATCATGATCTTATCATCACATGGAAACTAAGGTCATGATGACTGCTTCAGTTTAGTTTATCATATTGGTGTCATTGGACAAACAATTATATTGTAACCTAAAAGTCCGTTCAAAATTGAGTCATGATTCCCCAAATTGTGGGTTGGCTAATGTTGTTATTTAATTATCGAAGGCGTCAAAAAACAAACTGTCTACATGGTTTGCTTGGGTAGAAAATAGAAGCTAGGACTCTTCCCAGTTTCACTGCTAAAGATTTGATAACCTCTTTGTGTTTAGATCTTGAGGATTTCAGAGGGCATTCTTCATATTCCAAATTCTCAATTGTAAGTTTTGGTTCTCTCTGGATTGTGTTTGCTTTATCTCTCAGGTTAGAGTGAGGATTGGAACACCTATCAAAGGTTATGGTCAGGAAAGTAGAAATCGTAGTGCTCGCCAGCGAATTCCTAATAAAATCTATACTGATGAAGATGGTGTTGAGCATGTCCTGGTAAGATCCATAACAGTGTGATGGCTATATGAAGCTGTTTATCCCAGTGTCAATGTGCCTAAAAATGAGAAAGTATACCTGAATAATCCAAAGTGAAGCGATCATTTATCTCCATTGGTTGACTAACTGAATATCTCTCTTCACATAGCTTTTTTGGTGCATGTATTTTGATAGTATAGTCTCTTTTTTTCCGGTTGTTGATCACTCTCTCCCCATTTGACGTATGTAGGTTAATTTCCATGTTCGTGGACCTCATGGTGCGGGGAAAGTTAATGCGGAGATGTTCAAGGACAAAGTTGACAAGCAGTGGAAGTATACGTACCTGATTGTAGAGATCTTGCAGCCTTCCCATTCACAATTGATTCTGGAGTCTTATATGCCGGCACCAGCAGCAGTGGCCACATAAGACGATGCATGTGAGTGTTCATTGCTCTAACGAGGAGTATACTCATCGTTAGGTGTCAAAAATAGATGTGCTAGATCTCTAAAATGTTCTTGTGAGAATGATTTTGCTTGGTTTCCATTTTTGGCCTAAATTATTCACTTGTGAGGAGCAGATGTCTGAAATGTGTCTCTCTCTCTCAATGGATTGAACTGAATTGAATCGAATCGTCACAGTCTTTGTTGGGAATAAAAATATGAATCAAGTGTTGGTATGTTTGAATTTGATGGCAGTTTACTTGCATTACTAAATTATCATTGTCCGGTTAATGAGCATATTACTAAATTGGCATTTAGTAATTAATTGAAGTCTGCACAGTGATCAGTGCCTGAGGGAAGTTAGGTGCAGAGTCAATGAATGAGAAGTTTTTACAGATGTCTCAAATGAGCTGGAAGATCCATACACGGCGTCGGCCCGAGAAATACAGGAACTCACAACTCAAGTTTTAGTTCTAGAACGAAAAATTATATAGTTTCCAACTAAACGTGCACCTAAACTAATAAAGTGATTATCCAAACTAATAAAATAATTACACATAAATGAATCTAAATTTACTGTGTTGATCGAAGGTGCATGTTATAGATTTTTTTAGAAAGATTTTTTTAAAAACATAACCTTCTCGAAACTTCAGTTATGGGAAAAATGCTAAACCAGGTCGGAAGATCTGGCAGATTCTGATCAATTCTGGCAAGTTAAACTCCTCAAGTATGTTGTTCAAAAGACAATAAGATTTTTTTATTAATCTATCTTTAGTATAATTTAATTCTCTTTCATTGTCCGTTCATAGTTTGTGATAGTCCTGGATCTGGGGTGAGTACTATTTTGTAATATGACGTGTCGACATGGATTGTCTCGCCGCTCCTACGGTACCTGCAAAGCGCTGGAGGGGATCTCCGGTATGCATGACAAAAATAGATAGTAAAAGAGAACTATCGGGCGAAGATAGGTAGTTGGGTAGTTGTGCGGGCAGAGCTTCAGTACGCATGCGCGTGTATATCTGTCCGTGTCCCCCCCCTCCATTAATGAAGGGGTGATGGAGGGTATTTATAGCCTTGCCCTGTGGGTCACCCTAGACACATGCCGCTTGGGCTTGGTCAGCCATTTACCGATACTTGTCCATTTACCCGATAGTTTCCCTAATATATCGTACAAGTAATATACTTACCTGGTAGGGTCGGTATACGTAGTCTTGACTACTAGTAAAGATATATACCGGGAGGTACATATATCGGGACCCCCTTGTTGGTGATGAAAGGTCGAAAATACCCTTGAGGTATCCTTGAGATTCCTATTTGTATTATCAGTTTGGTTACTTAGAAAAATATGTATTAAGTACTATTAATAATGGTTTGATCATTTAACGATTTCAAAAAATGAAATCACCTTGTGGATAATTGTAAATTTTAATTTCTAAATTCTTTTCTAACAAAGTTATTTAAGTGACCCTCTAAACTAGACTCATGAACTCGCTATTGTCAAGTGTAGACACCACTTACAGGTACACATGAGGAACATTTAAAGCATAAGGAGAATATTATTAATTATTAGGAAAAATAATTCATACAAGTTTGCTACATAAACGAGCTTGTTTAAGTAAAAAAATTTAAGAAAAAAAATAAAGAATTAAATGAGATTAATTTCAATTCTAGCTAATTTACGAGGACCTGCGTTTTTTCTTTTGTAGTAGTAGTAGATGGACCCGCATTGTACCAATGTTCTCGTGTTTATTTAACGAGACGGCTTAGACCCGATAAGGGTAGTGGGCCTTGCGCAATATGGCCCATTAAAGTAAAATGTGATTACCTTTACTTACTCTGATGGTTCGTAGACAAGTAAGTACAAGGGAGGAAATGGAGGAGAATGGGAGCTCCGCAGGCGGTGAACGTGACGGTGGTAGTGGGCTCCAGTGGTGGTGGGTGTGGGCCTCTGCAAGCATCTTCCAGTTGGGGTGGGGTGTATCATCAGTTCGCAGAGGCCTCGCTGGCGATTCTCGTTTCATGCCCTTGAAAGCCTTCGCCGTTGCCTCTCTGTTTGTCGGCTCAGCCGCCTCCGCCTCCGTCGCTACCTTTAAAGCCTCCGGAATCCATAAGGTATCTTTATCAATTCCTGCGATCGGTGAAATCTTTGAGCACATACCACCTCCACTTCGCTTACGCTCGCATAACTATCAATTTCTCATAATGATTTGTCATTTCAAAGTGTTGGATGAAATTTAAGGGCATCTTTCCTGTTACACATCTAGTTGGAACGTAAAATTCGCTAGTAATAGGCGCCCGATCGCCATTTCCTAAGATAGGTTCACTATGCCTTCTGCTTGATGTCCCAGTCAGCCAGTCAGTGTTTTACTGAATTTGGGTTTAAGTGTTCCCCATTTTTGAAGTTTTGATTCCATCATCTTACATAGGCTTTGTGTTTACGTTGGATAAACTGATAGCCTTGATTACACTGACATTTATAGAGTCAGTACAAAACTGTACAAGATCAGAACAAATTCATGATATAACTCTTTCTACAGATAAGAAAACTGTAAGTAAAATATATTTTACAATCTACCTGCAATGCAAGTTACAACTGTCAAATCTCAAGCCTGTGTTGCAGTAGAAGAGGGGTCGGGAGCTTGAGCCTGGACTTTTGTGATTGGACTATCTGATAATCATGTACGAGGTTTCCCTGACACCTCACCGAAGGACAACCTCAACGTTTTAAGTTCCCACTTAAGTGAACTATTGACTGAAATTACTAAATAAGTAGCACCATTGTGATTATGTGAAGAGCAGTCTATGATTGCACATTGAAGATGTGTTCACATGGGCTTCGTAATTCTTGTAGGTGCAGGATTTTATTGAAGTTGGTGCAAATATAAGGACTGGACTTGGGGTTCGTCCAAGAGTACCCCAGAAGTAAGTGCTCTCACTATCCATCAAAACTCTTATTTTTGAAGGTGTTTGCCTTTTTTTTCTGAATGTCGGATCCTAGTAGATGTGAGTGTCAATTTAGTTGATAATTTAGCTTGCAAAAGTTCTTGTGCGGTGGCATCTTCGTCGTCTATGACAATTGATTTTGCTTTATCACTCCTTTCTTAGGAAAGCAGATGATCTATGACAAGGGGCCGTCATAACAGTGTTTCACTTGATTGAGTGAATTGTTGAATTGACTACAGTAAACAGGCGTCATGAAAGATAGCGGTTGTGCGGATTTTGCATCTTGTTTGGCTTTGATGTTGAAGTTTGGATTACTTCTGGTCTTGTATGCAGCAATGCATCCTTTCAATATGATGTTTTGATTCATTGCTTAGATCTACTGGTTTTTTTTGGGACCACTGTTTAGAGACTTTAAGTTACCATGGTTGGCTCATCCAGTCCACTAGCTGTATTTTCAGTCAGTTTCCCCTAGTTAAGTTAGCTAAATTCAGCCCCATAGAAGCTCTTTGAATTACGAAATGCTTTGAGCAGCTAGAATTTGGGTTTTGCCCGGTCCTGACTGAGGCAAAAGTACTTGAACCTGTTGTTGAAATTATTTCTCGGAGATAAATGTAATGCAAGCAGTGTTTCTTGCTGCGGAGAAAAATATTTTTTTCAACCTAATCTAAGCTGCCCATGTGATTCATACCCCTATCTCATCTCCTACTTTGCCAATCGTGAATTACCTTAGACTATGGCCAGCAAATGCAGTTATAGCAAGATCTTAAGAAATGAGCAGGCCAGCAAATGCAGTTATGGACAAACATGAAGGTACTCACAATTAGAGCAAACAAAACATCCACACAGCACTAAAAGCAAGAAGCAAGAAGCAAGAAGCAAGATGTACTTATACCAGCATTTCTAAGCCAAGGTGTTCTATGGAGACTTTTATCAAACACATAGATGACCATTAGCCAATGAACGATAAACCAGACACAAAACAGCACCCACATCCACAGTTCAATCATGTATTTGATAGCAAAAGAAATTCCAGAAATACTGATAAAATCAGCATATTATCATGAGAAATTCTTAGCTTACTTAATCCAAACAACAGCTATCAAAATTACCACCAGAAAAAAAAAAGTACACAAAAACATCAACTTTAATCCAATTCCTTAACAACCCTAATCCCCATTAGCATTAGCAGATCCAATAATAGACTTGCTAATAGACTCAAGCGACATGTACTGGCAATAAGGGTCCGATTGCTTCACCTTAGCGATCTCATAAACATGTTTCAGGGTGACAGTTGATGCTTCCACGTGTCCCGGCCGGCTACTCGCAGATTCAATCCCCGCCGCCTTCTTCAGATACCAACTGACAGTCGGTGATTTTACGGTGAACTCGAAGGTGCTGTCCTTAAACGCCGTGATGGTGACGGACATGGGCGTGTCGCCCTTGTACTTCTGTGTCCTGGCATTGAAGTCCTTGCAAAATGCCATTAAGTTCAATTTGTACTGCCCAAGTGCAGGACCCACTGGCGGAGCTGGCCGAGCACCGCCAGCTGGAACGGTAAGGCGGATTGTGGCGGCCACTGGGCGCCGGGTCAGGATCTCCTTCAGAGTCGACATCGGGCGTGGGTTCTAACTGGGTTTTGGAGACGTATTACTTGTACATATAATATACCTTTCGTGAAAAATAAAAGCTCATTAGTGTTGTTAAACAATTATGTATTGTTATGATTTATTTGTTTTAATTTTATTAAAATAAACCCATAAAAGGGTAAGTAGAAATAGAAACGTGGGCAATCCCCCTGAGACCCTGACAATACAATCGTACGGACACGTATCCATCTGTATTAATTAGATATGCCCAAATACTAACCGCTCCCAACAACACAAAGATTAGATCAAAGGTAGGAACAAAAAGATATCAACTAAACACTTTCTTGTCTTTAGTTTTGTTCTACATCTACTTGCTCATAATAGCACTAAGTTGCATACCAACAAGTGTTAAAAACAAAGGAATAATCCAAATTGCAATTCGTTTCTCCTTTAAATATTATTAGCATACCTTCTTTTTCTTGAAACATTTCCATCAGTAATATCTATCTAAAACCTTGAATATAAAAAACTAGTTAACAAATAGAAAGAGTTGATATTGAATGATCTTGTCGAGATGGAATTCAAACCCTAGTTTAGGTCTAGTACCTTCATCACACCAAGGCGTTGAATGAACTAACATGCATGAACCCCGGAGATTCAAGTTAGTTTGATATTGACATTATTGAAATTGCATAATTACTAGAGCATAGTTTTGGCAAATAAACAAGAAATCTGAAAGGCTAAATTCCAGACTAAACTTATCATCTTTAATCACTATCCAATCCGTGATTGCAGAACATTGTAATTTTTCATTTACGGCCATAACATTTGGTAGCATGTACCAATCCATGAGCCAAATTCATCAGACAGATTGCCAATACAATACAAGTATACAACACGACAAGAAGTATCCATTAATTCTCTTTTTGAGTTTCCAGCCCTTAAGTCTTAGCCAAGGGAAGTAAAAAAAAAAATCTCAACTGACTCGGCTCTTTTAAGTTTTAAGGCTTGCCTCTCTTTACACGTGTCGTTCTCTTTCATCCCCATTCTCACAATGGCATCTCCGTAAAAATCGCACAAAAATGTCGCTCTCCTAACTTTTATCTCTATACAAACAAACACGGCAGAGAGGGACTAGAGCAAGCAACGTACCTTTGATTTCCACTCAATATCTTTTCCATCTTGTTTGCTTTATCCACTCCAAATCTCAGCATCAACTGGGCTTGTTGGGCTTGGGCCCGTAAGAAATGGTACTTGATATAGCAAAAGAAGCCCTGAGGAAAAGAATTACCCCTATCGTTATTCCTTATTTACGGATCATAGCCCTGAGAACCAACGGAACATCTCCGAAATCTCCTCGCCCACGCGATTCGCTTCAACGTCGTAATTATCTCCCATAACGGCCATCTCACTCCGGCGACTGCTTCCCGTGAAGAACCTTCCAGAACCTCGAAACGACGTCGAGCGGGAAGAGAGAGAAACTGAAAGCCTGTCCACGTAGTCCTTAAGCCAGCTCCTCCCAGATGCAACCTCCGCGGCTAGGCTCGGCTCATGCAGTACCGGCTGAGTCGTCATCACTGGAACTGCTCCGTAATCCTTATCCGAAACACTCCTCCTGTGCGTTTGGCTCGTAGTGATCTCCGATACGTCGTCCACAATGTACTCAAACGAGCCGACGGAGTAGGAGTTTAGCGTCTCGGTAGGAACGGCGGATTCCGGCGGTGTCTGGCGGCGGCTGATGGAGCCGATCTCGAGACGGAAGCTGTCCCCTCGGGATTCACCTGTAGCGGCGGTGGAGGATAATGCCTTCAAGATGTCGGACTCGGTGGCGTGAATTGAAGATCGGCAGAGAGGACAGGTTTGATTGGAGATAAGCCAGGTGTCGATGCACTCGGCATGGAACGCGTGGCAACAGAGAGGGAGGAGGCGGAGAAGATCTTGCGGTTTGAATTTGGAGAGGCAGACCGCGCAGTCGGCGGCGGAGGAGCGGCGCTTGATGGAATTGAAGGTGAAGAGAGGGAGAGAGTCGAGCAGCGACGACGGGAAATCCTCAGGGGAGACGCGGTGGCTTCCGGAGTGGCGGTTGATTGTTGTTGTAACTGTTGTGGTGGTGGATGAGGAGGAAGGGGAGAGGTGGCGCAGGCAGCGGCGGTTGAGGAGGCGGAGGAGGAGGCATAGGGAGAGGGAGACGAGGAGAGTGATGGAGAGGATTAGGATGATGATGAGGATGCTAGGTTTGAGATTCTGAAACGGCGACGTATGAGACTCTTCCTGATCGGCGGTGGTAATGTCGTTACTGACTGGGAAGAAAGGAGAGGGCGGCGGCAATGACATGGTTTGGCGATTAATCGATCTCCGCTGTGAGAAAAAGAGAGGGAGGGAGAGAGTGAAATGAAAAAAGCGGTTGGGTTTTTATAAACGGATTGTGGATGAAGAAGCAGCAGCAGCAGCAAATGGGTTTGGGTTTTGTGTTGAGATTGGCACGTGAGTGTCACGTGATTGGATTTGGTAAGAAAAAGAGAGGTAATGGGTTAGGGGAGGTGGAGTTGAAGTGGTGACGGTGGCGGACTGACCTGAAGTCGAAGTGGTGATGGTGTGGCATTCATTTTGGTGGGTGCGGGTACCTGCCATTTCCATTTCCCAATTCAATTCAGCTCCTTAATTGATTGTCACGAAATTATTAAATGCGCTCGCTCGCTCTCTGCTGCTTTTTCTTTCTTTCTTTTTTCCTCTTTTTTCTTAATTAATTTAATTTGGTTTGTTTACCTTCCACACTTGGTTTCTTCACCTAATTTCATAACCAAAAACTCTTTTTTGCGTCCTCGTTAGTTATAGGTAAAATGTGAAACCAGAAAACAAAAGGAGTAGTAATAAATGATTGGGTACCTAAATCTAAATGAATAGATTAGCTGAGGTATGAAGAAGTAAGTAATAAATGTGCACATGATCTCCAGAGAAGAGAGGAAACTATATAATAATTAATAAAGCAACGCATACATTCTCATTAATGTGGTGGTAGATCAGATTCATCAGAACAGTATTAATATTAATCTTGTATTTGAGAAAATAAATACTCATAGCATAACTATGCCATTATCCACGTTTTGGTGACAGAGTCTCTCTCTTGTTTGTGCACGCTGCTGCTGCTGCATTGCTTCCTTCACACTCCTGGCATGCCCTCTGCTTCTTAGAACGAAATTTGAGGAATAATGTTTTCTTTCTGAACAAACAGAAACACCAACTACATTTGCTTCCATTCTTCCTTCTGGATTACGAGCAGATTGTGTTATGATATTTTACTATTAATTTAGTATCGCAGTTTCTTGCAAAGTAAAAAGTGATTAAGACTTGGCCTTTGGAAAAGATAAAAGTCAAAATACAATTGGTTTCTTTGGCTTGACTCTGCAATGTCAGCATGGGATAACTTCGTGTTGGGGTTGCTCATATTTGGCTTCTTTTCTCCTTTTATTTTTGAAGTGATCTAGAGAGGCTACCTAAGTTCAAACATTCAAACCCAACATTACTAATTTGCCACATCTACATGGGATCATTCTTTTTTTCGAATGGCATCTCCACTTATATTAAAAGGGGTTAATTGGACTACAAAAACATTACTCCTGCATAATTATAATCTCATTTATTAGGTGAACCCCCAGCGGCTAACTAGCTGCAAAACATCACAGGTATATATGTATATTCCATGGCATTTCCCTGTCCCTTCCACCTTCATGAGCTCGAAAATTCCCAGGTACTCCACTCCGTCAACCAAACTCTCAAATCCGTAAGATGCTATAACCCTACTTTTTATACTATGCACCAATAAAATAAATAGTACCACACCAAGCATTTAATAACTTTCCACAATACAAAATTACAAATGCATGTTCATGGTGGACAAGTTATTCAGAGCATATTAAAGTGAATGGGGAAGACTGAGACCTACACCACAACAGAACATTAAATATAGCGGTAGACAGATAGATATGACCACTATCAAGTATCAACCAACCTCATTTGTTTGTGTACAAGAATGAAATGAAACCCATCTCCCATCTCAATTCTCATACTCCATTTCTCTCCAAAATCAATGATTCTTGTCTATTTTTTTCTACCAAAGATGCCTAAAAATGGGACAAGTGAAACTCCTAACAAGTAAAAACACCCTACATTTACAAATCTTAGACTACAGTGACCTAATAATAATCGGTGCTCCTCACCTTTGCTTCTTATGCACTCTTTGCAGTTTGCAGGCTCCAAAAAAAAACCACAAGTAGGACCCATCTATCACTCAAAAATCAAAAATCCTTGCTTTTCATATCCTAGCAAATGTTCTGACGGTCCTTTTAAAGATCCACCAGCAAGCATGAACAAGAAGGTACCTAAGACCCTAAATAGTGTCATACAAATATAGATATACATCTAATAACCTAAATAGTCAATGCCCCAAAACTCAAGTATGTGTTCCAAAACCCTCTCTTAGCCTTTCTGCTAAAGTAAATGGATCAAGTCATACGTTTATCAAAGTTAACAAAAAGAAAATTCTGTCAACTTTTCTTCTTCACCACTTCACGAGATTCACATCCATCCCTCAGTTTCTTAAGCAATCAGGCAACAGTTCAAAGGTCACAGGGTGCCTACCTCCAAATGTTGTTGCCCACTTCATTCCTGCATGCGAGACATATCCTTTTTCAAAACTTTCTCCATCCCAACGAAACCAGCTCTAGCTTCTAGAGCTTGCACGAATTCATACTCGGTCTTGTCGAACCAATTGCAAATAGAATGTCTCGCCACAGATGGCTCAGAAAGAACACCGATCAGTTAGCAAGATGACCGACTAATCATTAGATAAGCTGTTTGCTGCAATACTTACTTAATTCTTGAAAGAAAAGAAAATGCACAAATGATCAGTTAACCACATGCCCTAACAGAGTACACAGATAAAATTTCAGTGCACAATCAATGTTTAGGAACACAGACATCATCAGGAGAGAAATAGGAGTACTATATTATATTCCATATAACTAGTCATGGCCTTTTGAGTTGTAAGAGGACCATGAGTTAGAACAGAGATCCTACTTGTACACATGATACGTGGCTAAACCACATTATTACATTCCAACCTAAATTTTGGGAGGGAAGTATAAACTATATAAATAGTAGAACAGAACACGGAAATTATACTTGTGGAGAATATCACAGGAAAAAGAAAAAAGAAAAATAGTTCAGTATACGTGTGTATATCCATCAAAGTGTAGGGATCTCTGGAGCTGAGGCTGAACCTTCAATAGAGCCTTTACAGACATCATCCCTGCAGAGGGGGCATACACTGAAATACAAACAAAATATCGGCAAGAAAAATGAGAATGTAACACCGAAATCAACCTGCATAATATAAGACAGTAAAAGAACAAAAGAAAAGTTGGTAGCAATAACATATTACCCATGTATTTCCTTGAGCCATTTATCAATACATGACATATGATATTCATGAGAACATGGAAGAACCCTAACTTTATCACCTTCTTCATACTCAAGCAAGCAAATGTGACACCTGTTGTTAAAATTTAATTTATAAATATTAGTTATATATATACACAAACACTATAAAAGAAACAAAAGACGGTAGAATATTTGTAATCCTTTATCACCAAACTACTACCATTTCTCCATTCAAAAAAAAAAATACTAGCAGCCCTACAAGGATAAAGTTTAGCAAACATCAATTGAAACACAGTCCAAGGCCTCAGAATCCACAATTCTTCGAGACAAAATATGGAGGTCGTGCATTGTTAAGGCAAAAAAGGGAGTATCCAACTGTTTCCTTCGTTTAATGTATCAGCTTTTGCTTCCCTCTTTTCTATGAGGAAAAGGAGAGGTAGCAAATAGAATCTAAATTCACTTCTTGGAATTGAGTGTGGAAATTTTTTCAACCTATTTGCAAGTTATACAAGGTCCATATCATCTAATCAGAATATTACACAATTTTGAAGTTCTTGCACTAGAGTATAATTACTAAATTAGCCTGCCTACTTCTGCACCTTCTGCCTTCAATCCTAGAAGCTTAAAATCTACTAGTTATATAGCAAATACCCAAGTCTGGTCATGTAAAATCTAAGCATAGTGGTAAGCTGGTAATGGCAGCACATTTATCTGAAAAATGGCGAGAGCAACGAACCAAAAAAACTTACTGTTGCTCATCACAGGTCCCATTCTCAGTTTCATTCGACTTTTGATGATTTTTTAGAGGAAAAGAGTTTACAACAGCTTCCGGGGCAGGGAGCAAAAGCGTGGACGGTGAAAGAGACATCCGATGGCGATGAATTTCCTCAAGAACCTAGGCAAAAATTATAATATGAAATAAAGTATGATTTAGGAACGCAGAAACTCTCATGTGAAATCATAGTGCGAAGAAACAAGTCGGGTAAATTGAAAGCCACTTACCTCAAGAAGAGAATCTGCAAGCAGGATTACTTGAGAAATACCAGAACGACTATCGGACTCCTCATTTACGAATAAGGATTGACATGAACATGTACCACGAGGATGAAGTCCAGTAGAGCACATGGAATCTTGCCAGCCTTGGTCATCAAAGACATCGTGAAACCTTTCTGGCATCTGCAAGAATGATTACAAATAAGAAAATCTGTGAGCATGAATTGCATGTTTCAGAATCTTGCAGTGTACAGCTCATTACGACATGAACCAATCTTTTCCTAGTATGTCATTTCATGGATGTTAGGAAATTCAACTCATAACCCCAATTAAAAGAGTAGCAAACAAATAGTGGTATAACCCAATTAAGAGAGTAGCAAATACTCATGTTATCACCTCGTATCTTGATCGCCATTGCCGCTCCCGGTGGTGACGGTTTCTAGTGCCAGCATGTCTAGACTCACGCCCTACTCCATCATAATGAAGATCACCACTAAAATCAAGGAGCCATCTGTCATGTGATCCTAGATCATCAACATGATTACTAGTAGCAAAAACTATGGTTGGGGAATCCCTATTCCGTCTAAAACTGTTTCTTGAGAAAGAATCCCAAAACATTCTTCTAGAATTTCTTTCTGCCTCACGGCTACTAATGCCTGCAGTGCTGCTAGACAAAATGTTGGAATGCATACTCACCATATCAATAAAAAGCACACTAGCAACTCTCGGTTCTTGCTCCCTCTCCCTGTCAGAAAATAGAAATCCTGGAAGTTGTTGCGAAGCTCCTATTGAAGCCGGAATAATAGAACGAGAATCAGCAGAGTTTGGAAACAAATTTGCATCCCCACTGGAATTTAGACGCTCACGATCCTCTTCCACAACGTTTTCCACGGTTGTATCTGACGAGACCAACGCACTAGATGGTCCTTGTATCAAGGAAGGAGTAGGTACATGAGGTTCCAGGGGATCATCGACAGTTACATGATGAGGACCCAACTCAGCACTCTTGGAAAGGTTACTCAAGCAATGTTTGACAGTGCCATAGCTGCTGCTCCCGGATGAGGCTTCAGTTACAGTGGTTGAACTACTAGACCCAGTCTCGGAACTAGTGGTAGGGGACGAGTGCTGCTCGATCATGTTATAAAATGATGTAGTCAACGATTCATCTGGACGATCACCCATCTAAAGGGGGAAAAAAGTCAAAATTAGTTCCCAAATTATGCATCACTCCCATAAGGAAACATAGCAACAATCATTCCGAATTGCCAATGATGAAGATAGAGTAGCAGGTGCCAGGTACTCAAATTGCAAACTAAGACACAAGCACAGTAAGTAAAGTAGTAGCTAGAAACCATGATTAAGTAGCAAAAACGGATTTTCATGCATCGGGATTCTATTTCTATAGGTTTTGCATTCATAACGTAGCAAACAGTAAATTGAGATAGAAACAGGAAATTAAGGGTTGGGAGTTACCTGGAGAGGAGGATGAGAGATGGAGCTAGCACAGAAGAGAGAAGATAAGAGTTTACGCTTGAATCGATGGAGGCGTGAAGCTCCTCCTCTGCTGGTGGTGGAGTTCATAGTGGAAACTGGAAACTGGAAATGGGGAAAGGGAGACGAAATAACAGGAGCGACTTTATGCCCAAAAAGTCAGGTGGTCTACCGTCTCCTCTCCTCCACGAGGAGCAGAGCTACAGCGACAGCCACTACGCTGCATCTGGGGTGTACACGTCAGCGATGTGGGTCCAGCGTTGCTGGTGTTGGACGGCCAAGCGGCAAAGAGGTGATGACTCTCAGTCTCAGTCTAAGGGGTGAGGAGAGAGGAAATTTGCATGCGGGACCCATCATGCCTTCGTTTTCCACGACTCCACTTCTTCTGCTGTGTTTGTTTTTAATTTTCGTTGAAAAGGAGCACTAAACTTGTACCGGTGTACTTGATCGATCAATCACGATTAAAGACAATGTTTTACATTTGGGTTTTCAATTTTCGTCCTTACCCTCTGGACTGGACACTATGTTGTTCCTACCTTCATTTCTTAGCTCCAACTGCCAACTCTCATAAATTATTTCTGTCTGAAATTATAATGTTGTATTATTATAAAAATATTAAAAAAAAATCAGAAAAATAGTAAAAATCTCTCCGATCAAATTTTATTGATTTTTTTCCTCAACGCTTAGTATTGTCTCCAAAAAAATAAGAGTCTTCTTCAATCAGGTCACTATCAGATGTTCTTCATTTTAGAGCTAAATGCTGGACATGGGAAGCAATGAGAAGCAACAACAAACAGCTACAACAAAATAGAAATTAACTCTCAAATTCTGTTTGTATAACTGATAATCCGTGGAACGGGGTGAGGGCTTTTCCGTCAAATGGCACGTCGGAGTGTGGTGGTTGAAGCTCCTTGAGTGACCTGCAAAGCGCCGGAAAGCGCCGGAAGTGTTTTCCGGCGTAGAAACTCCGATGCCAAAGTCAGTCCTTTGGATTAAAGATGCGGAGAAAGTATATATGGTTTCTCTCGGTGTCTGTTTTTTGTGTGTTTTTTTTTGACTTGTCCCTCATGTACTTCCCTCTAGTCCTTATATAGGGTTAGAGTGGTTAGATCTACTGACACCTTTCCCCTTTTTTGGGGCTAGGGTGGTTAGATCTTCTGACACCTTTCCCCTTTTTTCCACAAAGTGGTTTAAGAGCAGGAATTAATAATTGTAAAGTAGAGTTAGTACCTTTTAGGGAAATACATGTTTGCCTTGTCTAGCTATTAAATAATGACTTGGTGGGAGCAGGAGATGTTGTTCCCCATGCGTGGCTTTGACCACTAGCTTAATATCAACAATGTACAGTGTACCTTTAATTGGAGCTTATGCCGTTTGTACCAAATCGGCAAGGTGCCGTTTGTAGCGAATCGGCAGGTGCCGATTTGGAGATTGTTGACTTTGTCAATGAGCCGATCCGTTATTACGCGATCTGGCCGTTGAGTCGGCAATATGCCGTCCCGTTCCTTTATGGCCACGTGGCAAGATCGGACATATGTCGTTTGTAGACAGCTGGCTAGACTTGTCCTTTGATCACTTATTCCCGTTGACTTGGTCAATCGGTCATGTGCCGTTTTGACTGGTCAACGGTACTTTGTGAAGGTACAAAGTCCATTATGCCCTTCTGATAATTTTATGTATTATCAGAGGCCCAACAACAAACGAGCCCGAGTGTTTACCAAGGGCTTGCCGTTTCTTGCTTGTTGATTTGCAATCGGCAGGTTGCCGTTTTGAACTCCTTCGAATTTGGGAAATTTGAAACGTTTTTCCTCAATCCTGCAAATAAATATTAGACAGGAATAAAGAGTATAATTCAATTTAAATATACCTGGTGACGTGGCACTCTCCCATCCAAGCGTTTGCAACTGCTTGTGACTTTTGAGGAGAAGACGTCCTTTCATTTTGAAAAGTTTTGAATTTTGAAATTCAAAAACCCTTTTCAGAAAAGCGTGCGCCGTTTCCCATTAAGTGTGTCGTTCAGCTTTATTGACAAATGGCTGCCTTGTGAGAACAGACGCGCCACGTGTCAGCGACCGATTGAAAACGCCAACGGTTGGAGAGATGTTTCATTTAAAAATTGGTTTTTCATTGGAAACCCTAAATCATTTTCACGTTCCAAGCGTCGTTCTAACTCATCTTCCCCAGACTTCTCTCTTCCTCTTGTTTCTGCCACTTTGTTTCATCAATTTCTGGTCTCCGTTCTTCAAGGATTTCTGCAATATCTGGTATTTCTTAACCCTTTCTCCTTCTATGTATGGTTTGTGATTGAGATATGGCTTCTAGGCGTCCTGTTGTTACTACTGATGAGCAGCTTGACAAAACTGCTACCAAACTTAGGACTAGAGAACAATTGGATTTAAAGTTGCAGAAATATGGAATTGATTTGCCGATAGGATTCAAAACCACTGTAGCTCCTCCCAATGTTAGGTTGAACAGTGCCTTTTCTGACAACCATAGAGTTTTATACTCTAAGATGTTCGCATACGGCTTTCACCTTCCTCTGAATTCCATGGTGAAAAATCTGTTGGTGCAGCATGTTCTAAACCCAGCCCAGATTACTCCCAATTCTTGGGCTTCGATTTATGCCTTTATCAACGTCTGTTCTTCTCTAAAAATTAAAGAGCCTTCCCTCCAGTTTTTAGGTATTTCTTCCATTTGAGTACCCGAAGCAGTTTAGTTACCATCCGTCCACGTAAGGATGATGACCTTCAACCGTTTCTGAAGCACTTTGATAAATATGAATCTTCCATTAAGGGATGGAAAGATCATTTCTTCCTGATTTCGACTGTCACCAAGCCCCAATGGATATCTGGGTTTAACCCAGCGATGAATGAAATGCAGTGGGTGAGACCCAAGGACCCTTCTGGTCCGCTGCAGGCTCAGATCGACGTTCTGCTATCCTTTGACACAAAATTCCATGTGCAAAAGATGGCAATGGGCGTGCCGTTGCTGGACTGCGTCGTTGATGGTAAGTTACTGAATTTTGTAAAAGATGGCATGCATTTCCTTGCAGAATTCTGATGCCGATTTTAATTTTATGCAGGAACGGGATGACCAGTTAGAACGGTCGTTACCGCAAGAACGGCCTCGGTCCGTTTGCGTCATGCAACGGCCGATTCTGATGATAAAGATTTGATGGAGACGGAGGATCCTCCATCTGGAGAAACGACTGCTGAAGAGGCCATAGCCGATGAGGCCGTTGTTGAGGGTGAAGGCCGCTCGGAGGGCCCAGAGGTGGATCAACATGTTGCCGATGAAGGGGTTTCGGTGCCCCCTCTCTATAGACCAAAAAAGACCGGTCGAGACACCTTCGAGAACTTTCCTTTGGAAAATCCCTATCCGCAGGTTCTTGAAGCGGCCAAAAGGGTGATTAAGAGAAGGAAAAAAGCCGCTGAGAAGAAAGAGAAAACTGCTGAGGCCAGACGGGCTGCCGCCGTTTTGGCAGAGAATGAAGCAAATCGGCCAGAAGCCGTTTCAGAGGAAGCCGGTCCATCTACTGTCGTTCCTCCTCAGCCTGAACAAGCAAATCGGCCAGATGCCGTTTCTGAGCAGGTTGATATCAGTCAGACTGATGCCATTTTAGAGCAATCTGATGCCGATCGAGCTGATGCTGCTCCTGAGATAGTTGCTGGCGAAAGCTTTTCCGTTCCTCTATCACAGGCTCCACTGGAAACTCCTCTGGTTCCAGAAAATCAAACAACTGCTTCAACAAATTTTCCTGTTGCCGATTCATCAGGCTCTACTCCCGTTGTTCTTCATTGGGTTGCTGGCCTGCCAATGCCCGATCCTTTCATTTCGGATGATTATGCGCTTGCACCTCCTGCCGATCTTCGAGCCCATCTCTCAAGTCATGGTCCCGTTGGTGAGACGACTCATATTGTGAACATGCAGAACTTTGGGGATATCGGTTGCTGCTCCCTTGGTTTGAATGTTCCAAGCTGTGCTGACAAGCGAACCGGGCAACTGATTGCCGAAATGCTAGCAAACGAAGAAGACCGGAAACGGTTCAGAGAGTTAGACTTCAGCGCACAATTTTCAAACGCCGAAAGCAATCTCTATCGCAGTTTGTGTAGCGTTCGCTATCTTGCTGAGTCGACCGATCAAAAGCTAGTCGATCTGAGACAGAGCTTTGAAGCTGAGAAGGCCTCCCTTCGGAAGGAGATAAATGAACTATCGGCCTCTCGGGAGAGTGACAAAAAGGCAGTAATTGAGGCACGCAAGCGACTGACTGATAGTTTGCATGAAAGAGACGGTCTTTCGGCAAAGATTAGAGAAGAGCAGGGACGGATCGGGGAGCTGATGAAAAACAAGTCTGCTTTGTGCGAATCCGTTACGAAGCTTTCTGAAGATAAGACCGCTTTGATCAATAATGTGACCAAGCTTACTGAGGATCTAGCAGGTAAGACGGCCGATTTGGAAGCTGCTCAGAACAGCCTTACCGAGAGAGATGCAGAGATAGAGAAAATGCCCGCAAAGATTGACTGGTGGCGGAAGAAGACGAAGGACATCATGATCGACAGCTACATGGAGTTCTATGGGGAGATCAACTTTGATGCCACGAAGATCGCCACATATGTTAATTCTTTGGAGAGAGAGGCCAAAGCAAAAGAATATCAATCCTCTTCAGAAGATGAACCATAGGAAATAGCCTTCTGCTTAGACTATCTTTTCCTACATTTTTGGTTATTGCCGATTTGGCATATTTTGTAAAGTACAAATATTATTCGGAATATAATTTTGCAATTTTTAGTTATTGCAAATGCTTAATTATTTCTGTTATATATATATATTATTCCAGAAAAAATTTAAAAAAGATAAAACAATTGCGAATTGAACTTATCTTTGTTTTGAAGAATCGGCTGCTTGCCGTTCTGAAGATGCCGTTTTGAGGTTAAAAAACCTTTTGAGGTGGCTTTTTTCAAGATGACTCGGCACTAGGCCGTTTTCAAGATATTGCCATTGCACACTTCACTATTTGGTTTACTAAGACACAGATAGGTTTGAATCTTTCTCTACCTGGTTTACTAAGACACAGGTACTTCTATCTAGTTTACTAAGACACAGATAGGTTTGAATCTTTCTCTACCTGGTTTACTAAGACACAGGTACTTCTATCTGGTTTACTAAGACACAGATAGGTTTGAATCTTTCTCTAGCATTCTTAAGCATTTGTTACTATCTGGTTTACTAAGACACAGATAGGCCTAAGAATGCTTTGTAGGACTTATCAGGCTCTCGCTGATCAAGCCGTTGGCATCCCTAGGCAACGCCTTAGGTAGCCCTAGTAGCGATTTGAACCAATCGAGCTGGAGCCGATTTGGTTGTTGGCATCCCTAGGCAGCGCCTTAGGTAGCCCTAGTAGCGATTTGAACCAATCGGGCTGGAGCCGATTTGGTTGTTGGCATCCCCAGGCAGCGCCTTAGGTAGCCCTAGTAGCGATTTGAACCAATCGGGCTGGAGCCGATTTGGTTGTTGGCATCCCCAGGCAGCGCCTTAGGTAGCCCTAGTAGCGATTTGAACCAATCGGGCTGGAGCCGATTTGGTTGTTGGCATCCCCAGGCAGCGCCTTAGGTAGCCCTAGTAGCGATTTGAACCAATTCTTGGATTTTTGTAACGTGGTTCGGCTTAAGATAGCTTACGTCCACGGTTGTTTTCTCAAGACCTGCAATCATATGAGAAACAATACTGGCGAATATATATTTTTCATTGTTTTGAAATATTTGATAATTCATGTTATACATAATATTCCAGAAAAAATTAACAAAGATAAAACAATCATTAATTGAACTTATCTCTGCCTTGACGATTCGGCTGGATGCCGTTTTGAGGGAACCGTTTGAGGTTTACACTCATTCGGCACTAGGCCGTTTTGAATATATTGTCGTTTCGCCCCCTGATTTAGACAACGGCCTGGCAGAGAAATTGGTCGACCGATCTGTATATCAGCTTCTTGCATATCGGCTTCCTGCCGTTTGCTTCTTCTCTGTCTGTTTGTGAGGGGCAGATCCTTTCTTTTGGAAATCGAGCTCCTCCCGTTTCTTCCGTTGATAATCTGCTTCTTCCATTCTGGCATACTTTTCTACCTCAATCCGCAAGAGATCCAAGGTTTTAGGAGTGCTTGCAATCAAAGCATTTTCCAATTCTCGATATTTACAGTTTCTTTTCAACGCCTCTGCTGCTAAATTAGGCGCTACATCAGGAAGAGTTGCTAGCTCCGTGTTGAATCTAGCCACATATGCAGCCAACGACTCTCCTGACTTTCGCATCGTGTCAAACAGAACGGCTGAAGATTTTTCCATTGGAATACATGAGCTGAATCGGCTTCTGAATGCCTTTTCTAGTTGTTCGAAACAGTCAATAGATCCGGCTGGTAGCTTCTCGAACCAAGTGTTGGCTATCCCCTTAAGGGTCATCACAAATATTTGGCACAAAGCCTCATCCTTTCTAGTAAAAAACTTAACATGTTTCTTTACTAAACTCACATGAACCGTTGGATCTGTTGTCCCATGGTAGTGATCGGATGGTAGCTTGACATGCCTGCTCACTTGGTGTTTCCGAACCCGAAGGGTTAACGAATTCCTCGGATCATCATCCTGTTCTTCACGATTTGGTTGTTGAACAGATTCTTTAAACAGATCTCGATCATCTCCATCACGATCTCTCCTTGATTGGTGTGGTGCCACTGATCTCTCTCTGCTTCTCCTTCTCTCGGATCTGCCTTGAGATGGTTGTTTATGACTCCTTCTTGCGCTGTGTTGAGCTGTTTGGTTGATTAACTCTTCTATGTTGTGCTCCTGGTCTTCTCCCCTGGGTAGATTTGCACTTTGATGGCCTGGTAGAGGCATAAAAGATGGTATTACCGCCGGTTGATGGTGGATCTGCTGAGGAACAACTGGCTGGTTGACTGGTGGAGGAATCTTTCCTATGAACGTTTGCATCATCACGTTCATCTTTTGATGCAGGGCAGCAAACTCAAGCATGACTGCTGGTGCTATAACCTCTGGGGTTGCACCCGGTTGAGGGGTACTTGGAAATGGGATTTCTGGATTTTCTGGAAAATTAAGTTGCCTAGCTATGAGGTTTAACTCCACACGAGAAGATGAAGCTTGCATCGGTGGTGTTTCACGTTGACCAGCAGCACCACCAGTAGGTTGATTTGATTGAAAGTTTTGATTGGATGTCATTCTTGGAAGTAAAAACCCCAAATTGTTGAGAAAGAAAAGCTTTGAATCTCAAGGCTTGCTCACTTGAAACTTCAAAAGCTCTCAATGAAAGCACCAAATGATAATCCGTGGAACGGGGTGAGGGCTTTTCCGTCATATGCTTACCTAGAAAACCATTAACTTCCAAAATTATTGTCTCTGCTTTGCTTATTTGTTTGTGGTGACTTTCAATTCCTTCAATGGTTTCATGATTCTGTTTGCTAGAATGAGAGTTTGATTTTTTAGGCTAGGAGCGCCTTCTGTTCTCTAGGTTGGTTATCCTTGTTCATCTCGTCCTTTCCTTGTTCAAAATCGCTTCCCCTTGTCTTTTCATTTTCGTTTGTGGCTGGACAGATTGGTCTGTCCAGGAAACAGTTTTTGAGTCTGTTTTCGTTGCTGTTTTGAGTCAGTTTTCTACGTCATAAAAATCTGCAAATTTGTATGCTTATTCTTCTTTCTTAGTAGAGAAAATCTTGATTTTTAGTCAACTGCTGATTCTGTGATTTTTGGATACTTTTGGGTCTCGACATAAAAGTGTGCAAAAATTTCTCGAGGAAAACAGTTTTGTGTTGTGCGTCTGTTTTCTCTCTCTTCCACTTGGAATTTCGTTTTTCTTCCTTCTACAAAGTTGTAGATCGGAGTCTTTTGAGTTGAGAAAATGCGAGAGAGAAGTGTAGCATGGGGGATGGGGATGTAGATTTTGTGTTGTTTGAGGTGGGCTTTGCTCAACTGAGCTCTGTAGCAGTATTCAGCTTACTGATGGGTGTGTTTGTATTTGTTCTACCCTTGAGAAATCTTTGATCCTTGGTTTGTACCTATGATCACAAGAGAATAGTGGTGGCTTACTGATATTTATTGTTCAATTGATATAGAAAATGAAATGGGAATTTGATGTTTCTTATACTTGTTATTTTGTTGGTGAAAACCTTTAGTGAAAATGACAAAGCTGTCTGGTTGGTACCATGTATGATTGATGTGTTAGTTTGGCATATGAATGAGTTGCACACTTGCTCTATGTAACAGGTTTATAGGCTATCACAAGAGCTACGGATCTATTTAAAATATGTTTAGATTTCAGTTGGTTGATTTCAGTTGAGTTGCACACCATTATCTTTTAAAACGCCTGCTGCTGGTTTCATTATGCAAAAATCAGTTTATTTCATTAGTCTATCAATTATATCATTCGTTACCTTTTGTTTGTAATTATGATAGAAATAGGTAGAGGAATGGTAAAAGAGGAGGGACCCAAATTTAAAACAAGTTAAAAAGGAAAATAGAATTGAGAAGCGGGGCAGGGGTGTGTGTTCTTTTGTGTTTTGTCTGAGCTGTTGACGAGTTCTTGGTGCTTCTTTTGTTGACTTTACATACTTTACTCATTTTATCCTTTCACTTTCACTTTACTTTACTTTACATGCTTTACTCATTTTGTTTCCTTTCACTTTCACTTTACTTTACTTTACATACTTTTCACAATTTTTTCCTTTCACTTTCAAGGATCCTTACTGGAGGAAAGTGTTCATGAAGATGGCGATTCACAGGAGGAAGGAGTGGTTGATGAGCTTGGAGTGATTTATGACAGTTTCTGCTAATTTTAGAACTTTATTTTAATCTACAGAATTCTTTTGTTTCAACTTGGATGTTATTTTGGAATTCTTTTGATAGTTGGCACATTCTTCTTATGCAGCCCGTACACTTCTGTTTGCAGTAGTGTTTGAGATTTTAATGATGATATGCCTGTTTTGGTAGAAGTCAGTGATGTGATATGCCTGTTTTGCTGGAGATTATTTTAAAATCATGATTTTGTTATTTGCTGTGTGTGGTGCCTTACGGCTCAGCTGAGTATGAAGTTCTTGATGTGCAATCATGGAGCCAAATAAGGCCATACAATATCATGAAATGTGAGGTCTGCCTAGCTGCTTGATTAAATTACTCTCTAATTAAAATTGCAGCAGCTCCACAAATTGATCATAAATTAATAAATTGCTTTATCTATCTTTGTCCGTACCCATGATTCCCTCATAGTCACATGTATGCTACCGTAATCTTTGTCCGTACCCATGATTCCCTCATAGTCACATGTATGCTACCGTATGTGTTCTTGTGCTGCTTGAGATTGGGAATTTGGTCAACTCATCTAACACCACAACCACTCTTTAAATACCCTTTTCTAATCCATTGCTGTCAAAATCAAACCACTAATTCAACCTTCTGCCTCCAGCCAATCACTTCACTGCCGCAGGCCCAAACCATCCTCTTCGACGTCATGAAAGGGCTTTTGGCATCCTGAAGGCTAGATTTCCAATCTTAAAGTCTATTCCGAATTACCCTCTTCGACGTCAAAGATTGATACCTTTAGTTTGTTGTGCACTGCATAATTTTATTCGAATGGAAGATAGAGCTGATCGATTATTCACAGAATATGGTATGGATGGTCTAGAGAACTGTGATGGGGACGAAGATGGCGAGCTGCAAGAAGGTATTCAAGTGGATATGTCTCAGCAACAACAAATGAATGCTGTTAGAGAAGATATTGCAAATCAATTATGGGCTCATCAATTAGAGAAGACTATTTTATATGTATTTTATTTTCAGGTAGAAACATGTAAGCAATTATTTTTCATTTTTCAGAAATTTGGAAATTAGTGCATAGTAAACGCGTTTTTCAGTTTTTCAAATCAGGAAAATAAAACCAGCGTGCGAAGTAAACAGGTTTTCTAGTTTTTCTGATCAGGAAACAAGCTCGAAATAAACGCGTTTTCCAGTTTTCAGAATGAAAATAAAATTCTCAAAATTCAGAAAAACAGCAAAATTTTAAATTGAACATATACTGCAAGTAAACGGGGCCTTAGTGGTGCTAAAATGATGGTGTTTTTCTTTTAAATGATGGAAACGAATTTGAACGTTTGAAGGAGTGGAGAGGGAACGGTTTAAAGGAAAAAAGAAAGCCAAGCTTTTTATTATTTAAATATAAAGTAGGGTATTGAATGAATTTTCCATTATGGATAGCCTTACGGAGGATTTTAAAAAAGGGTAATGAAGATGTCTTTCTTTTAATGGTCTATAGGAAAAAGAAAGCTAAGATTTACGGAGAGGGAAAAAGAAAAGGGTAACAAGATACGAAACTACAGTACGATGGGTATTTAAATGAATACTACAGAGATCAATAATAGAATGGAAAAATAGGGGTACGCCGAACTAACGATAATTAACTTAACCGTGCCAAAATTCGGGTAGCAATACCATCCCTAATTAAAACGGTAAAAAATAAGTCAAATTGATAAAAAAATAAGCCAAATTGGTAAAAAAATAAGCCAAAACGATAAAAAAATGAGTTAAAATGGTAAAAAATGAGTCAAAGTGGTAAAAACGAGTAAAAACGATAAAAAACGAACCAAAATGGTAAAAAAACGAGCAAGAGTGGTAAAAAAATTAGCCAAAATAGTAAAAACGATCCAAAATGGTAAAAAATGACCCAAAATAATAAAAACGACCCAAAATGGTAAAAACATGAACCTAATTGGTGAAAACAGACCTAAATAGTGAAATTTTCCTTAATTATAAAAAATAACATAATTTGGTGAATTAGATATCCATTACATACTCAATTGGGTATTGGGTATATTGGGTATGGGTAATAATAGATATTTAGTTTTGGATATAAATTGGGTATTTACCCATACTCAATTTAATATACTCATACCCGCCCATACCAGCCTAATTGTCATCCTTAACTAAAACGGGCCCGACTCGCCTAAACTTTATATGCCTAATAAGTTGTAAATTTAATTAGGCATACTGTCAATTACTTATAAAGTCAGCACAAGTGTACAGTAAAAAAATAAAATTCAACAAGGAAAATCAACTAAAAAACTTCTACCTGGTTGCACAAAGGCATGACCACGCCTGATAACTAGACTTGGGCATGGACAAGGTCAGACCCACGGGTTGCCCAAGCTCGGCCAGTTTTGATCCGACCATGGTCGGATGGGCTTGAGCTTTGAGGTTGAATCCCAAATCCGGCCCACACAACATATTTAAGTCTGCCAATGCTAAATTTACGATAGAATAATTTCACCACATGTGTTTGTAGAAATAAGTTCAACATATTTAGAATTTTTACATTTTTTTAGATTTTTTTGAGATTTTTTACATTTTTTTTGATTTTTTTAATCAAAATCAACGGTCAACTAAGAGAAAAAAAACGGAAACGGAGCAATGATTAACGGATGGATTTGTTTTTTAGTGGACCGTTAGTTCAGAGAAAGTTGATTAAAAAATTTGAAAAATAAGGGAGGTTTCTATTTTATGCGATAGTACGGGGATCTTACTGCAATTACCCCGCTAATTAATTGAGGGATACTAGACTCTCTTCCATGTGTAGAACAGCATAATTTTGCCACTCCTGCTGTAGAGATATATTGATAAAGTGGCGTTGATCCCTGGAAACACGCAACAGAGTTTCAGAGCTGACCATCGCTCCTTTTTCAATTTGCAACCTTATAATCTCGTCCTCATGGTTCAAATACATGCTGCCCTTATAGACATGCTCAAACAAGGCCACCATGTTACCTTCTTCGTTTGAGAAGAGAATGGGAGAAAACCTGAGAAAGGCAAAGCCGGGGCGAATGAAGGTAGTAGGAAGCGATAACAACTTTATCCAAGAGGAATCCACGCCATACTCTTTCATCATCCACAAATCCACTGGACCCTCACCCTCCAAGTAGTCGTAATGAATGTATAAGCAAAGACATCCTGACAAGCTTCCTACCCAAGTGTTGTAGTCCAACCGACGTCCATGAGGGGATTCGAGCAGTCTAAACTTCTCGGAGGCTAAATCAAGAGCAAGAATACGGATACCATCACAAGAGCAATCCTTATAACGAGTAACCCAATGAATTGCTCCATTGGAAAGGACCCCAATGTATTTGTAACGATAGCTATCCAGACCAGAAAGGATAATGTCCGTAGGTGGAGTATGGCCGCTTCTCCAAGTGTATGATTTCAATGTGAACACATCAAGTTCTATTCCTCGAGGACATAGATATCTGCACTCCACCCAAACTAACTTATAATTATCTACTGATTCATCATAACCAAACCAAGCATAGGTCCAGTGGTCGGAGCTGTGGTCGCGAGATAGTCTAGCAGGAGGCAGTCTCCTGAATTTTCTGGTTGATGGGTTCCATAAAATCAAGCCGCTCCTGTACGTGTCGACACAAACGAGGCCGTTGCACGATCCCAAGAATTGACTTTCTTCAAAAGGTACCGGTTCAGGTTGCCATGGAAGGGAAAGAGGAGTAGGACAGATTGGGGTTTTTTCGTTCATCAGTAAAGATTCAATTGTTACAGTTGAAAACTTTTCAGATCTTTCACAGATGAGCACACAAGCGCGCATCCGATGCAATTTATTACAAAATTCAGGATCGGAAATAATAGAGGACCATGTTTTGCAGGCGCATATGAACCGCAGGAGAGATTTCACAGGTAGCCTCTTCAGAATTTCCACAGTGACATCCTCAGGTATCCGAACTGCTTCCTTCTCGATTCTCGCCTTCTTCTCGGAGATTACACCCGCCATTAATTATAGCTATGAAGAATACAATTTTTTGAAGAAAAAACACCAATCTAACTATAATGTTGAATAACCTACCTTGGCTGTTTATATAGGCATAGCTTTAGGATCCAATCTCCAAAACTATTTAATGGGCTGGACTTTTGTCTTGGCCTTGCCTGGCCACCGGGCCTTTTTGTTTTGACGAAAGCAAGAAAGGAGCCGAGGAATGAATTCTTTTCAATTATTTCAAGAACAGCTCAAAGAAATGAAGAAGTCACAAGTCAAACCATCAAAAACAGCAAATCATATACAGGAAGGAAAGTAACATGGACGAATCAATATCATCCGCCTAGAAACAAAGAAAAGAAAGGTAAAAAAAAGACAAATAAATAAAAGAAATAGCCGTCTCCTTTCTTTGTCCACTTCTTAAAAACGGAGCAATGATGTAATGAATGAAAGAATTCAACAAGGGGTCTTTGAGATAAACCAGCGCATGACGTGAATGGGAGCCTTGATCAACCCAATTGCAAGCTCAACGATAACAGTCACACAGAAACAGCAGGGGCAGATACAACTCAACAGCAACCTGCAGTATATGTATTCAGAATTAATAATCATTATAAGTTGATTAATATGTTCATCTTGTCGATCATTATAATCATCTGCAGCTAGCTAGGTCGAAAATTAAATTAAATTAGTAGTCACAAATTAAAAGAGGAGATAATTAAACTCACCCGACAATCCATACGACGATACCAATGAGGGAGAGTAGGAGGGAGAGGAAAGCAAAGGGCAGCCCTAAGAGAAAGCCTAAAGGCCTGCATTCACACCCATCATCTTCTCCACCGCCGCAGCAACCCATATTCTTGCTCTTTCCTTAGCTGAGATATCTCTTTTTGTTTTGAGGGAAGGGCAAACAAATATTAATTTAAGAGAGCTTGACGGAGAGAACAAATAAAAAGAGAGAAATAGGAATAAGACGATATACGAAGTTGTTGGGGGGGTGTGCGAACTAAAAGTTTCACATCGGAAAGAAAAGAGAAATAAAGACTAAATATAAGAGGAGTGGATTTTTTTAATGGAATGAGGCCTTTTGTCAAAACCGTCCGGGTTCAGGCCCAAAGCGGACAGTATCATTCAATTAAGAGAGGCTCGGGTGAGTCTTTATTTCTTCAACAAATGGTAGCGAAGCTGATGATTCGATGGGCTTGTGGAGTAGATCCGATGAATTGGTGGGACGAGTATGTTGATGATGGTCCAGACCCAGTGCACGGTGTCTGGTTCAGTGGCGGCACACAACGAGTCTCCAAACTGATGGGCCAATAGATTGAGCCCGAAGTATGATGGGTGATTTCCACAATTGTCGGGCTCAAATGGTGGATTTAGTGGTAAATTCGAGGGGGAGATTGTTGGAGCGCGGATAGTATCATTCCATGTGCCGCCTCACTATTGCCAAGCTGACAATCAAGTATTACCAAATCCTTCTCACCAACGTACTATACTAGTATTATTTTTCATACACAATGTCCCACGCGCAACAGACCTACAATGATTTGATTCATTATCTATTATCATTCTTTCTTTTTTTGGTTAATTTCATGGGATGTGACTCTGTCCAAGTTTATTTTCTTGATTTTGACACAAATTTGAAACATCACAAGTGATCCAAAAGTAATTAGAGATTAATGGACTGTAGTTCTCACCTTATATGGTTGTGCAAGATCACTTTTCAGTTCCCACCCAACTGCAACCACTATCTTTCAACACCCCTCTAAACTTCATCATCTCCCTGAGATGGCTAACGCTATCCCATTTCTCAGCAGCTGCGAAAGTATTAGACAGGGCAAGATATGCACCAGGCCGGCCTTTGGCACTCAGCTTAAAGAGTTCGCCCGCAGCAACAGTTGCCATCTCTACATTGCCATGAAGATTGCAGGCACTAAGCAGAGCTGCCCAAATATCAGAATTGGGCTTCTCAGGCATCCCCATTACCAACTCCCATGCTTCATGTAAACTTCCTGCTCGCCCAAACAGATCAAATCCTGCCAACACAGAGCAAGCTCCAATGACACTCGCAAATGTTGATGCATTCGGTCTAAAACCAAAACGTTGCATATCAATATAAACTGCAAGTGCTTTGACACTAGTTTCCATTGACTTGCTATAACCTTCAATCATTGCATTGAAAACCAGCACGTCTTTTTCAAAGGTCTTCTCAAAAATATCCTCAGCATCTTCCACATATCCCTGATTCATATAGTCAGAGATCATTGATGTCGAACACATTACATTCTTTTGAATCATCAAATCAAAAATCCTCCTAGGCTCCTAGCATAGCTAATCCTCCTGCTCTTCACGTATGAGTCAACAAGTACCGTACAAAGCACATCATCAGCCTCGATATCAAATTTCAGTATCTGGGCATGAACTACACCCCCTAAGTTGGGAAGCAATATTCCACTAGTGGCGCTGTTTGAAGCCTTTAAAATCATTGAAAGCGTAAAACCATCGGGCCTTTCACCATCAAGAATCAACCTGCGCAGCAAATGAATTGATTCTCCAAAAAACCCTTGTTTCAGATATCCACCAATCATGTAGTTGTATGCTGAAAGTGTTCGTTGGGGCAATTCGTCAAACATCTTTCGAGCATATTTCAAGCATCCAGCCTTCAAGTGAAGGATCAGAAGTTTGATGGAGATATTGATGTTGGGTCTAAACCCAGTTTTTTAAAATATAGGAATGGATGTATTGGCCGACGGCAGGGGTGCCTGAGTTGATGTGATGTTGAAGAGCTGAGGAAAGGTCGGAGACATCTTGATATGGCGGGAACGTCTGGCTTTGAGGAGGTTTGCTTTTGCTTGTAGAGGACAAGATGGAAATGGAGGGTTTGATTTGATCTGAGGATAGCCTGGCGATATTTTTCATGTTATATCATTCAATTTGAAAGTTTTAGAGTGTTGTGTTGGTCGGTTGTGCATCATCACTTCAAGTCATGGAGTAGCAATTAACACTCAACAAAACAAGAATTGAGAAGCTTATGAGCAAGAATACGGAGCATTGGAGCTTCTTGCTGTGGCACTGCAGCAGGCCAACACCTGAAGCTCGAAGCTTCTTTCTTGCTATGCAATTACAGGCGCGCTAAGGACAATTTTTGCCAATTTCAAAAGAAAAGACGGTTTTGGTAATCACGTTCTTTTTGGTGGATGATGATGATGATGAGTTGAAGTTTTTTGAAATGCTTTCATTGGAGACCTTTGGGCCTGTCTCCTCAAGGCTCAAGCTCAGGAGGGGATGGCCCAGGGCAGAAGGGTTGGCGTGGGATAGTCTTGGGCTCTATCGCTATAAAGTATGACCCACTACTTGTAAGGTACACTGGTACAGTATAAAACCTCGTTAGAAAGATACCGTAATTACTTTCATAACTTCTTCTTTAAAAAAATTCTACTTGCAATTTTATTGTCCGAGTGTGATTTATTATCCCGTCAGCACCCTACAGTATTTTACTTACCATTTGTTTGATAAGGAGTGTAAATTAATGGGAAATATTTGTATATTTAGTTATGAAAATAAGAATCAATCAAAATTCAATCGTTATCTTTTTCAATTCTATCATGAAAATATAAAAATTATTCTATTTACATTTACAACTTTAAGTTATTTAAAATCTTATTATGTGACATTATTAATTAAAAATTACTTTGAAATGTGTCATTTTAATAAGTAGATATTTTCTATGAAATATTTAATTTTATTAATGAAAAAATCTAATTGTTATTTGCGTTGTTTATTAAGTAATGGTGGGTTTAGATCTCGCACTCACCTGTTCCGAAAATATAGCTATGACAAACTCTTGAGAGTCTCTAAGAACACCCCCAACGTTTGCCGCCCTCGTTTCCCAACAAAGGACCCATCAGTAATATAATATACATCCTATGATTTTAACAATAAAATCTTAAATCATGCATTTAAAGGATTATAGTACATTTTATTGATTAATTGATTTCTTGCTCTCTTTTACATAAACTTTTGAGCTTAATTGATCACGAATCAATTAAATTAGACTAGCCAGCTTTATGTTGACTGAAATGGCAATAAGTAACTTATGTTAAGAGAATTTAATTAAAAAAAAAATTGCATGGATTGTTTATTGGTTTAACGGCCAGGGTGTAGTCAACATTGGTCATTTCTTTAAATAATTCATAATATTTTCATTGTTCAGTTACTGAAATAATTGTCATTTTTCTACTAAAAATGTGGTACAAATTAACTGTCATTTTGAGTCATAATTATTACTTCTGCCTTATATCTTAGTCAATTAATTTAATGCAATGGTATTATTGTAATTATACTATAAAAATTGGGTAAATTGAAAACCACATTTAAGAAAACGTGGTCCAAAAATTATTATTTTAAATTTGTTTACTATTTCAGAAAGTCAATTAATTCGGAGGAAGTACTATAAATTGTTTTGTGATAAAAAAAAATGAAAATAGTGATAAAAAGAATAGAAATAAAAAACTAATGAGTAGTGATTATGGATGGATAAAGAAGAAAAAAAGTTTTAAGTAGGATTCCCACTTTACGGGCCTAAGTCCTAACTTTGGGGTGGGCTTCAGAATCAAGTCATCAACCGAGAAGGGGCACGTACAGGTCCGTTAAATTAGTGAGACCTATCACCCTCACTCGCTCGCTCGCTTCCCAATTCACCAGTGGTGGTTGTTTCAGAAAGCGCACCACCTCCTCCACCTCCGACCTAGCGAGAACCGAGCGATCCCCCTTGCAACCCAACCATGCTGCGCAGAGCCACCACAGGACTTCTGGTCCGACCCATTTTGGGTGCCAAGATTCGACCTTTCGCCACGGATCTCTCTGCATCAGCTGAAACCCCTAACGCCTATTTCATTGACGCCTGGAAGAAATTCATCCCCAATGTAGACCCACCCAAAATCCCTCTCTCGTTCATGCGTCCCCGCCCGCCTACTGCCTCTTCTATCCCTACCAAGCTCATAGCCAACCTCGTCCTTCCTTACGCCTCTGCATTGTCCCGGAAAGAAGTCTGTTTCCTTCCTCCATCTTTTTTGCTCTCTTCGTTGATCACCTTCACTTTGCTGTTATTTAAATGCAATTTTGGTGCTGATGTTGATCTAGGGACTAGGGTTGCACACATTTCATTAGTTGTTCTTGTTTTAATTTTTAATTTTTGGGGCTAATGTTGTGTTTGACACATTCATTTTGCAATTTCGGAACTGATGCGATCACGGCCGAAACTCGGAAGAGAAATCCGGCCGAAATAACATTCAACCAAAGGAGGATCTAGCTCATGGGTTTGAGCACACAAACAACAATAAAAACAGTAGGAAATATGGATGAACGGAGGGAGACACGCAACGAAAAGGATTAACTTACAAATTACCCGATTGAATGGCGGAGGGATTAGAGATGACGATTGAGACACGAGGAGGTAACAACGGGTTACACATGTGAAGGATTCTTGTTCTTTTTGATTGACTCAAGCCACGGCGATCCAAGACCAAGGCAAGCACCAATTTGATTTCCCAAAGAGAGATCGGGAGGAGTATTCTCACTCGACGGATCTCTCTCAATGAGGGGTGAGCAATGGATGAATGAATAAAGGAAGGAGTAAACTCAACTTAAACATTCATTCATCATCCAAAACTAAGTTACAAAATGAGGAGAAAGTCCCTATTTATACTAGGTTACAATAAGCCTACACTATTACAAAAATGACCCTGAAAATGTGCTTGGAAGACAACATTCGGTCACCAAACCCGAAGGTAGCGTGATTCACGGTTAGGGCTAACCGTGATCACGTTTGCCTACTTTTCCTTACCGTGATCACGGTTAGTCCTTACCGTGATCACGCCAAGAACCGTACGCTAAGATGTCAACGAGCCTAACTTTTGATCCACCCGTCCAATTGGCCTGAAACTTGTCCCAAATGAAAGCTAAGATCTTGAAGTTTCCATCCAGCCTCTGATCTCTCAAATCGGACTCCATTTGCTTGTCCATATGCTTGTTGCGAACACGCGATGCGATTCTGACTTGTATAGGGCCTAGGCATGTTGAGGAAATGACACTTGATTCCCGACCTTGGACATGATTGACGCTCATCTGCAAGGCTCGGCGGTCCATAACCGGTCCTCTTGGCTTCATGCCAAATTGTTTCAACTCGAAGGGAGTCGTGATCACATCAACTCCTTCCCCTCCGAAAGGATTCGTCCTCGAATCCTTGCTTTTAATTTTCTGTAAAATAACAAACGATATATATATATATATATATATAGATATTTGCGTTAGTTAAAAACACTCGCTCACGTGTTTACACTCGGTGTTTAAAACTCTCGCAAAAGTTGCGCTCACAAATAATTCGCTCACATTTATTGAGGGGACAAGTGGCACTTGGTCAACAAGTCTAAGGATTAGGTCAAAAAGTCTTGCTTGTATTAAATGCAAGGATAAGAACAAAGACTTGTGTGCACAATTTATATTTATTTATTCCTAAGGAAAGAATAAACAAATGGGGAAACAAAAACTTTTTGATCATCCAAACTCAGATGGATCAAAAGAAAAGACTCAAGAACAAGATGAACACATGAAGAACACAAGAAGAACATGAAGAACACCAAGAACACCAAGATGCTCCTGACAGACTTCCGAAAAAAACTCAACAAAAATAGCAAACGAAGGCTAAACATTACGAAAATTGACAGAAAGACTCCTAAGACACAGAACTACAACTTTCACGAAGGAAGGACAAGATTATTCCCCCGGGAAAATTGCTGGAAACAGACTCAAACACAGAAACTGTTTTTCTCGGAAAAATCTGCACACGTTTCTTTGGAAGCCAAAAAGTATATAAATTTCACCGAGATTGCAGTCGACACAAAAACGAAAGTTGTTCCAGACAGACTGAAGTTTAAGCATACAAAAATTCAGAATGTTCTGAGCGATACAACTCGTACAAAACAGAAAAGAAACAGACACAACAAACTGATTTTCGGACAGAAAATCAGGCACAAGAGGAACGACTCTTGGAAACGAAAACACAAGATGATTTTCGGACAAAAAATCATCTCGACAACACACAAACGGAAGATCAACAGCAACAACACAAACAAACACAGATCTACAAACCCAAAAGCCCAGAAGCTCCGCTACCAATTGATGCGATCACGGCCGAAACTCGGAAGAGAAATCCGGCCGAAATAACATTCAACCAAAGGAGGATCTAGCTCATGGGTTTGAGCACACAAACAACAATAAAAACAGTAGGAAATATGGATGAACGGAGGGAGACACGCAACGGAAAGGATTAACTTACAAATTACCCGATTGAATGGCGGAGGGATTAGAGAAGACGATTGAGACACGAGGAGGTAACAACGGGTTACACATGTGAAGGATTCTTGTTCTTTTTGATTGACTCAAGCCACGGCGATCCAAGACCAAGGCAAGCACCAATTTGATTTCCCAAAGAGAGATCGGGAGGAGTATTCTCACTCGACGGATCTCTCTCAAGGAGGGGTGAGCAATAGATGAATGAATAAAGGAAGGAGTAAACTCAACTTAAACATTCATATCATCCAAAACTAAGTTACAAAATGAGGAGAAAGTCCCTATTTATACTAGGTTACAATAAGCCTACACTATTACAAAAATGACCCTGAAAATGTGCTTGGAAGACAACATTCGGTCACCAAACCCGAAGGTAGCGTGATTCACGGTTAGGGCTAACCGTGATCACGTTTGCCTACTTTTCCTTACCGTGATCACGGTTAGTCCTTACCGTGATCACGCCAAGAACCGTACGCTAAGATGTCAACGAGCGTAACTTTTGATCCACCCGTCCAATTGGCCTGAAACTTGTCCCAAATGAAAGCTAAGATCTTGAAGTTTCCATCCATCCTCTGATCTCTCAAATCGGACTCCATTTGCTTGTCCATATGCTTGTTGCGAACACGCGATGCGATTCTGACTTGTATAGGGCCTAAGCATGTTAAGGAAATGACACTTGATTCCCGACCTTGGACATGATTGACGCTCATCTGCAAGGCTCGGCGGTCCATAACCGGTCCTCTTGGCTTCATGCCAAATTGTTTCAACTCGAAGGGAGCCGTGATCACATCAACTGGTGGCCCATGCAGGTTTACTCCTTCTTTGATGCGATCACGGCCGAAACTCGGAAGAGAAATCCGGCCGAGATAACATTCAACCAAAGGAGGATCTAGCTCATGGGTTTGAGCACACAAACAACAATAAAAACAGTAGGAAATATGGATGAACGGAGGGAGACACGCAACGGAAAGGAATGACTTACAAATTACCCGATTGAATGGCGGAGGGATTAGAGATGACGATTGAGACACGAGGAGGTAACAACGGGTTACACATGTGAAGGATTCTTGTTCTTTTTGATTGACTCAAGCCACGGCGATCCAAGACCAAGGCAAGCACCAATTTGATTTCCCAAAGAGAGATTGGGAGGAGTATTCTCACTCGACGGATCTCTCTCAAGGAGGGGTGAGCAATGGATGAATGAATAAAAGAAGGAGTAAGCTCAACTTAAACATTCATTCATCATCCAAAACTAAGTTACAAAATGAGGAGAAAGTCCCTATTTATACTAGGTTACAATAAGCCTACACTATTACAAAAATGACCCTGAAAATGTGCTTGGAAGACAACATTCGGTCACTGATTGATTGTTTATTTTGGATGTTTTATCTTTTCTTTTATTATTAATTGAGATGATAATTATGCTACTTTAAGCCCTTTTGCTTCCTTTCCCTATAAACAGCCTTTGGAGCATCAATCTGAAGGAAAGGAGCAGAAAGCTTGAAGATTAGAGCTTAAATCAATCATTTGGTGATGGAGTCCCGTTTTCAGCTTTGCTGCCTTGAATTTGGTCCATTCGTCCCTAGGCCTCGACAAGAAGCAACCTTCCGGAATCCCAGCTGGACTTGCACTGACCATGTTTTTCCGTGCTTCAATTAATTATTCTCTAGTGCATTTCCTGTCTTCTTGGGACTCATTTTTATCAGACACTAGACTTCTTGGGCCACTCCTTGGTATTCTCTTGAGCTTGCAAACGTTTTTGAAGAATGAAACAAACATTCTTCTTGATTTTGAGAGAATGTTCCCACTAGTTTACAACCACTTTGAAGACAAGATTTTGGGAGCTTGTGAGCTAGTGTTGACTGACCTTGGAGAGGAGCATGAGGACAGAGGGAGGACCATTTAAGATAGCATTTTCGGACTGAAGAAAAAACGGACAGAAGAGAGGGAAACGGAAGAGAGAAACTAGTCTTCTCCATTTTCATCATTTTCCACTTTTATGTATTTTCTCTTTGTATTTTCAGATTTGAACTTCTTTTGCTGTTTTGATTGGTTGTAATTAAATCCTCCAATTCCTGGTAGGGATTGAGAGGTTTACAAGTCCAGTATGTTTTGAGACTTTGTTTGAACTTAATTAAATTCGGTTTTGTATTTCTTTCTTCTTATTTAAACTCCAATTTATTCATGTTTGAGTTTGAGTTTTGCCAACTTGGATTTTGACTTGAATGAATATTGTCAGTTCCTCCGAAATTGAGTATTATCCATGATTGGGGGAACACAAGTAGACAATTCTCTAGTGACTGCGATTGGTCCGGCATTAAGAGAAAGGAGGAAAGAATTAGACCATGAGATAACGATCTCACCTCAAGGCCTAGGAGAAGAGGCTTCCTGCGTGACAATTGGTAGGAATGTTACCATCGGACCAAGATGGCGCTTGAGAGATTGACGAACTCATCCATAGGTTTAGGGAAGGATTTCTTTAACTTCCCTATGAAACCGTTTTGAATATATATTTGTCAATGATTAACAGCTTGGAATTGTTACCTCAAGAGATCTCTACTGGGAACAACATTTCCCTCATCCTTTCACTCTCTTTGTCTTTACTATTTTCGTATTTTATTTTCTGTTTGTATTTTGTGCATGGTCGACTCGTCTCAAGGCCTTGGGATGAAGCGACCATGTCTCGTGTTTTATTTATTTTCTTGTTCTTTATTTTCTTGTACTGTTTTCACCTCCCCCCTTCGTTTCCTTCAGTTTGGTTTGGTTGTGTGCAGGAGAATAAGCATTAGGCCGATGGTCCCTGTGTTCGATCCTCTTACCGCTATGCACAATCCTTTTTGTTGCTAAGTGATAAGTTGTAATTTATTTATGAAGGGATTCGACACCCCGTCAGTCACCAAACCCGAAGGTAGCGTGATTCACGGTTAGGGCTAACCGTGATCACGTTTGCCTACTTTTCCTTACCGTGATCACGGTTAGTCCTTACCGTGATCACGCCAAGAACCGTACGCTAAGATGTCGACGAGCCTAACTTTTGATCCACCCGTCCGATTGGCCTGAAACTTGTCCCAAATGAAAGCTAACATCTTGAAGTTTCCATCCAGCCTCTGATCTCTCAAATCGGACTTCATTTGCTTGTCCATATGCTTGTTGCGAACATGCGATACGATTCTGACTTGTATAGGGCCTAGGCATGTTGAGGAAATGACACTTGATTCCCGACCTTGGACATGATTGACGCTCATCTGCAAGGCTCGGCGGTCCATAACCGGTCATCTTGGCTTCATGCCAAATTGTTCCAACTCGAAGGGAGCCGTGATCACATCAACCTCTCCCTCTTCAAAAGGATTCGTCCTCGAATCCTTGCTTCTTCTTTTTTTTCTTCTGTAAAATAAAGAAACGATATATATATATAGGTATTTGCGTTAGTTAAAAATACTCGCTCACGTGTTTACATTCGGTGTTTAAAACTCTCGCAAAAGTTGCGCTCACAAATAATTCGCTCACATTTATTGAGGGGACAAGTGGCACTTGGTCAACAAGTCTAAGGATTAGGTCAAAAAGTCTTGCTTGCATTAAATGCAAGGATAAGCACAAAGACTTGTGTGCACAATTTATATTTGTTTATTCCTAAGGAAAGAATAAACAAATGGGAAACAAAAACTTTTTGATCATCCAAACTCAGATGGATCAAAAAGAAAAGACTCAAGAACAAGATGAACACATGAAGAACACAAGAAGAACATGAAGAACACCAAGAACACCAAGATGCTCTTAACAGACTTCCGAAAAAACTCGACAAAAATAGCAAACGAAGGCTAAACATTACGAAAATTGACAGAAGGACTCCTAAGACACAGAACTACAACTTTCACGAAGGAAGGACAAGATGATTCCCACGGGAAAATTGCTGGAAACAGACTCAAACACAGAAACTGTTTTTCTCGGAAAAACCTGCACACTTTTCTTTGGAAGTCAAAAAGTGTATAAATATCACCGAGATTGCAGTCGACACAAAAATGAAAGTTGTTCCACACAGACTGAAGTTTAAGCATACAAAAATTCAGAATGTTCTGAGCGATAAAACTCGTACAAAACAGAAAAGAAACAGACACAACAAACTGATTTTCG
The DNA here is from genome assembly GCA_963691705.1 of Viola odorata. NCBI lineage: Eukaryota > Viridiplantae > Streptophyta > Magnoliopsida > Malpighiales > Violaceae > Viola > Viola odorata. Next base: position 58,839,709 of record OY829544.1, read on the forward strand.
GACAGAAAATCAGGCACAAGAGGAACGACTCTTGGAAACGAAAACACAAGATGATTTTCGGACAAAAAAAATCATCTCGACAACACACAAACGGAAGATCAACAGCAACAACACAAACAAACACAGATCTACAAACCCAAGAGCCCAGAAGCTCCGCTACCAATTGATGCGATCACGGCCGAAACTCGGAAGAGAAATCCGGCCGAGATAACATTCAACCAAAAGAGGATCTAGCTCATGGGTTTGAGCACACAAACAACAATAAAAACAGTAGGAAATATGGATGAACGGAGGGAGACACGCAACGGAAAGGATTAACTTACAAATTACCCGATTGAATGGCGGAGGGATTAGAGATGACGATTGAGACACGAGGAGGTAACAACGGGTTACACATGTGAAGGATTCTTGTTCTTTTTGATTGACTCAAGCCACGGCGATCCAAGACCAAGGCAAGCACCAATTTGATTTCCCAAAGAGAGATCGGGAGCTCGACGGATCTCTCTCAATGAGGGGTGAGCAATGGATGAATGAATAAAGGAAGGAGTAAACTCAACTTAAACATTCATTCATCATCCAAAACTAAGTTACAAAATGAGGAGAAAGTCCCTATTTATACTAGGTTACAATAAGCCTACACTATTACAAAAATGACCCTGAAAATGTACTTGGAAGACAACATTCGGTCACCAAACCCGAAGGTAGCGTGATTCACGGTTAGGGCTAACCGTGATCACGTTTGCCTACTTTTCCTTACCGTGATCACGGTTAGTCCTTACCGTGATCACGCCAAGAACCGTACGCTAAGATGTCGACGAGCCTAACTTTTGATCCACCCGTCCGATTGGCCTGAAACTTGTCCCAAATGAAAGCTAACATCTTGAAGTTTCCATCCAGCCTCTGATCTCTCAAATCGGACTCCATTTGCTTGTCCATATGCTTGTTGCGAACATGCGATACGATTCTGACTTGTATAGGGCCTAGGCATGTTGAGGAAATGGCACTTGATTCCCGACCTTGGACATGATTGACGCTCATCTGCAAGGCTCGGCGGTCCATAACCGGTCCTCTTGGCTTCATGCCAAATTGTTCCAACTCGAAGGGAGCCGTGATCACATCAGGAACGGTTGTTGTTAGTGTTAGGTATGGTTCATGTTTTGTGTTAATTTTGCGGATTTGGGGTTGGTGGTTTTATTTCTGAGCTGAATGACAGAGTTGCTTTGTTATAGTTGGACGTTGGGTAGCAGCATTTGTTAGCAGAGCTGAATCTAGTTTACTCTCCCGGTATGTTTGTCTGCTCTTGTTTCATATTTTAGGAATGATAAGCTAAGGGTGGAGTATAATTCTTTCAATATATTAGCCTATGATCAGATTTTTTTTTTCCCCTTAAAATCCTAAAGAAAGATGTACACTTATTATTGATGAATTGATGATGCCTGCGTACTATGATAACATGAATATTCGGGAATATTTGGGATCACATCATTCATTTTCATAGAGGGGGAGCTCCTTTCCTTGGATACATGAGGATGGTTGTGGATGCTCTTTATCTCCCTTTCCTTTCTTGTTTTAATTCACAGATGCAAACCGGCGTGATTGCTGCATGCGTACCTTAGTTGTCAATTATGCTTTTGAGAATAGAATAACCTTTGTTACTTTTATCTTTAATAACTCGTTTCTACGTTCTTTTTTGTTTTTTGTACACATTCTTTGGTATCTAAATTCATACTTCTTAAAGAAGTGAAACTGTAATCAAGGTACAGAGGACTTGGTGCCTCCCACATTGTCAGCATTTTCAGGATGGTGAATATCTTGTTCCACTTTTGTTTTGTCATTGAGTTCACTCTGGCTGTAGAAGACGTGGTCTTCCTTCTTCTTAGGAGGAGTAGTACGTAATTCACAGCTGAATTTTATGCAACATTCCTGTATCAATGCAATATGGGGAATTCGAATCTGAAAAAATATTTGCTCTTCATTCTGTTTGTTTACCAGTAACATGGTTAATTACTCACTTCACTTGTCTTGATGAATGGCTTAGGAATTTGAAAATAAAAGATTAGTGAGATCGCAAAACACATGCAAGCAAAAAGGAGAGGCTGCCACTTGTATGACTATTTCTGCCACATCTTTAGTGTCTTTGTAATTAGCATGGTTTTTCTTTTGTGACTGCTTTTAGATCAAACATATGACTGGCTCTTCCTCGGATTCTTAAAAAATATACTGTCCACCATACTTGTTGCACCCAATAGGTCCACAAAAGAAAAATCATGCCTGGCTCCGGGAACCAATCAACCTAGTAATAAGTCAACTAAAATATCACTGTCATGCTAGTTACAAATTTGAGATGCTTTTGAGTGGTTGCATTACTCACCGCATCTAGATGCAAACACGCTATTGCAACCTAAGATTGTAATGCTCTCATCACGTTTGTCATTGTGTTAGAAATAGCTTGTTGTCAAGAATATTGTTGAATGCTAATCTCGAAACTGTCACGCTTTTTGAATGGTTGTTTGGTACCCAACCTCTAGATATGAGCATCTATGATGTTTGAACATATATATACTGAGGAATGATGGAACTAGTATTAGCAAGTGGGGTTATACCACAGCCATTGACATGGTCATAATTCCAGCAATAACCGGACATATGGGTATTCTTCCTGGACATGAGCCAATAATTGCAGAGTTGAAGCCTGGGGTGCTATCACTGCAGGAGGGGAGTGAAGTGACAGTATTTTGTTAGCAGCGGCTTCGCAATCGTCCATGCAAACTCATATATGGATATAATTGTTGTTGAAGCCGTGCCACTTGATAACTTGGATGCCAGCCTAGTCCAGAAGGGACTTGCAGAATTCAATCAGAAGTTGAGCTCAGCTACAACTGAGTTGGAGATAGCTGAAGCCAAAATTGGAATCGTGGTGCACAGTGCCCTCAATGCAGCTCTCACAGGCTAGTGTGTGTTAGTTAGCTAGCTAGCTCCTCGTTGCTCTCTTTTGATGATGAAGCCGCGTCGACATCTTTTGCCTAAATTAGCTCCTTTGGAGCTCAAGTCAAAGCTGAATGTGAAGTTGGCAACAATATTATTGGAATTTGGTTGGAATGGATCTAATACCAGGTGGTAAATGTGAAGTTTTATTCTGGACTTTTGAGTTTGGAAAAGCCCATAATACGCGGCATCTGTCTCTCTTTCCATGTTCATCCTATAAATCCTACTCCTACGCAGCACACAGTACTGACAATACAATGTATACATGCACGTCAACAAATTGACACATTGTATAAAAAAAAGGAAAGAGATTTCATCTAGGGAGTGGTCGGTTTTACCGTTTACCGTTTTATTGTTATTTAATTTAATAGTCTACTATGACAAGTCCATTAAAAATTGTTTTTATTCGTAAGAAAATTGAACTCTTTTTATCCAAAAAGAGAGAAAAAAACCGCGAGCCATTGTCAAGAGTCAAGACATGCTACAACGCTTTCATGGCTTAACGTTGTCCAAAATTCTCCCTGCGCTTTTCCCCACCACCAAGGGATTCCATTCAGTGACATTTGTGGCTCTAGTTTTTGTTTTGTAAAAATAATTTATAATGGATTGATACATCATCCTTATCACTATAAATTATAATAATACTAGTATTCTCATTTTATCCTATCGATACGAGTAGTTTGATAATTTATCTCATTTTTTACCGTTTTAACGATCCATGAGTTTATTATTAAACAATAGTACTCCACTATTATTGATTATTATTTTTTGTTTTTCTATTTTGTGCAATTACACGTAATGTCTTGCTGTTTGAGAGTCATGGGACGTGGAATGTTACTCCTATCCGAGTCATCTTTTATTCCATGCTAATCTTTGATTATTTAATCAAACCAAATATTGACTATAATGGCTTTTCAGCTTATCAAAATAAAAACCACGTAAATAAACAAGTGTATGCAAAATCTAACTTCTGAGAACAAATAATATAGTTATGAACTCTACAGTCACAGGCGTGCAAGTTGATGATTATAAATTCATAACCATCTCATCACATGTGCAAATGCAAACTAATAATCTACTTAATTAATTCACAAATCCATACTAATATTATTATTTAGTAATTTAGTACATAAATAATTGAAAACCACAAACCACTCCTCAATTCTCCTATAATACAAAAATCAATAATTCATACTTCTTCCACCTCATTGGTCCGTGATAAAATACTAATCAAATTGCAATATTTTGTTAGTTACGGAATAATTAAGGGTGTTTTGAAAAAGCTATACGAATAATTACTCTTAATCATTTTGAAACTGAAAATGGACAACTAATTCGCTCATTTTATATTTTTTCAAAAAACGACAACCGAAAAAATTCGAGAGAGTAAATAATTTATTGCTACTATATTTTTTAATAAAGAAAGTGTATTATTATTGATATATTAATTTAAAATAATAGTGGTAATGTTTCTAACATTTTCATACACACTACATTTACTAATTACTAAATGTCGCTTTTATGACCTATAATTAATTTTTTTATTGAGAAAAGAAAATTGGCCACCACATGTCGATGTTCCAGGCTGTTTGGGAGGAACAAAGTGCTATTCACCCCCAATAATTGAGCGACCAATTAGCATGGTACAATCTGCACCGTTGATTCAACTCATCTCGAAAACAGACAACGGAAAACTCTTTTTTGTAACAAGGTGCCACGTAAAGCAGGAGCAATAGTAATCACTATCTGCCTAATCCCCACGTGTCCCGGGCACGAAGCAAAGAAACGTCTGGAGTAGCTGCCCGTGGCAAGCGGGAAGCGGGCAGAGGCTGGCGGGTCCGAGAGACATGGACCTAGGGAGCTGAGCCAAGTTTTTTTGAATGTGACGTGAGGTGGGTCCCGCCAGTGTTGGCATCTTATTGGCCCCTTTTGGCGCTGTGGGTCCCACTCTCACTCGAGTCCACGGTGGAAGAGAATGACCTCGAGTGGTCCCGCTCCCCAATGAGTCTCTCTAGAGACATCGTCACCAAGTAGTATTACAGACAAGTCCCTAGAAATTGACGGAATTGCAACGTTGGGACAAAAGTTGACCCCCGTTTTACTTTGTAATTGTATTGCACCCAAGTAAACGGGGGAATATTATATAGTTTAAATTAAATACCCTTCCAAATTTTGAATAAACCCAAAAAATAGAATTTAACATTTAATTTCTAACAATAATAAAAAATTGAGCATTCAATAAAATGGGACCTGACCAAAAAAATAAAAAAAGATTTTTTCAAGAAAATTAAAATGACATGCTTTACGATAAAGAAGAATTTTTTGACCTTTTTTTATAAAAAAATTACATAAATGACGAGTTTTGTACATACATAATTGATGGGTTAAGAACGAAGAGAACTAAAAGTATTAATTTTTCCATTTTATTTTGACAGGCCCAAAAATAATCAAAATTGATTCTCCAAATAAGAAGAAAGAAGGGCGGTAAATAACGAGGAGTTCGGGCACCAAATGGCAAATGCTAATAAAGAAAATAATAAAAAGTGAGTAAAAAGAAAGAAAGGAAGTTCCCAGTTCCCCGGTCACCACAAAAGTAGGTGGCTGGGTGGGCTGCTAACAGAATTTATACAACATCTTACCTCAATTAAGTGTTGGGATTACCGGAAGATTAATACTACTAATTTACTAGTATAAGGTTATAATATTTTTAGAGCTAAAAACTCACTCAAGTCTCTATTATTAACGTTATTACTGTTGAATTAAGTATTCATCGTTACTTTATTTTTTATTTTCTTACATTTTAAAATATAAATAAATTTGTGGACTCAAGTTTCCGGATTATTTTTTCACTTGATTACTTTTATAAGTCATTGCTATGTATTATTGTCGTATACGCCGTCCAACATTTTAATAGAATTATACTTTGAGCAACAAAAAAACCTATGTTTTGTAAGTAAAACGTTTTTTTATTTTATTATTTCACCTGACAATCCGGTTCGAGTATTGTCAGGTCTTTAATGGAAGGCGTTGGAAAATATTGATATATATAAATAATAAATAATGAATTATAATACACCAGAATATTAGAATTGATAATATGAGAAGATTGAAAATAAACACAATAAATAATTAATAGAGTATATTCGATAATATTTTTAAATAAAATAACAAAAAGATAAATGATAGAAGTATCATGATAATTGAAGTGCGTCACAAGACGTTATCTTTAAAGAAGAAACGCCCTTCTGTACAGGATATTAAAATCCAACAATCAGTTGAAGCATTTGGTGCAACCAAAAATCTTCCCGAACCAATGAACACTCATACTTATAATAATTTTCCAAAACACAAGATAATATAACGATAGTATATATGTGAATATTTATGCCCAGTAGCTCGCTGTTATTATTATTATTTACATACATGTATACACATACTTCTCTACTTTCATATTTTATTTTAGTACAATACTACTCTTTATATAGGTGAGTATACCGCATATAATTAATATTTATATTTATATTTTTTCCTCCTTTAAAAAAAAAACGCAATGAGAAAAGTGTGAATTAATTTATTTAATTAAAATAATTGTGTTTTTCTATAAGCACTATAGATAACACTTTTTTTTCCGTTAAAAATAAATTCTGAATCGACTACAATTAAAGGAATAATTATATAATACGTCGGGCATCCCAACTATACGTGTACTCAAATTAATAAAGTGGTTACACGTAAACTAGTTCATTTGGAGTTTATTCCACCACTATTTAGTTTTAAATTTTTAAAATTTAAAATTTTAAAACTGCATAATCTGTAATCACTAACCGTTACGTGTAGTTTTTCTATTGGCTAATATGAGTGATTTAACATAGTGACATGACACATCAGGTGTACTCCTTCCGTCTTATTTTAATGGACGTTTGGTGGGAGGACACAAATTTTAAGAAATGAACAAATTCTGAAAATTTTAGGTAGCTCACGATTTTTTTCCAAAAATTTATTTAAATTCTTGAACAGCACAAAATAATTTTTACTTACAAGTGGGATCAAAAGTACCTAGATTAGATCAAAACGTCCATTAAAAATGGACAAAATTTTGGGTTCCAAACGTCCATTAAAAAAGAACGGAAGGATTACTATATAATTACTCCAATTAAAGAAGTACACTTGATTTTTTATTATTATTAATATTAACAGTTTTAGTAAAGGTAGTGTCAATCCATTACTGGATTTTACTTTTTTGTATTTATATTTGAATAGATAATGAATAAGAAAAGTACTATATTGTGAATTTAAGTAAAAAGAAAATATAATTTTTTTGTTTGAAAAAATTTATAAAGTGTTCAGTGAAATGTTTTAACTTTTAAGGAAAAAAAAAACGGTTTGAAGGGAAAGATGCATGCACTTTTGTGCAAGAAACCAGAAAATACCACCCATGGATTCCGGAAAACCGCCAAATAGAAGGATGGATTCCATAAAATAAAAATAAAAAATAGACCGTGACGTGTATCATCACCGACTAGTGACGAATTCGTTATGGGGCGAATGAAATGCACATCTGATTAAAAAGAAACAAATAGAAGAGCCAGGTAGCCGCAGACCACCATACTACTGTGGTCCATCGCGCATCCAATCTTTTACTAATTTTTTATTTTTTCACAAAACCACCACTCATGACGAGTCATGATGACTCAACTCCACTCCTCCTCTTTATATAGGCCCAACGAACCAACTTCTTTACTCCCTCCCACTTCTCCCTATTTCACACTGCTCTTTCTCCTCATCACCGGCGCATTTTAGCAAGAAAAAGCTAATTCTTCTGTTCTTCTGGTTAATTGTTTCTTTCCTTCTTTCTCCAATCCATCCATGGCTTACTACGGTGCGTGCATTGACCCATGCCAACAGCCTCACTTTCTCGAATCCTGTTCTCTTTGCAGCAAACCGCTCGGGGACAACTCCGATATCTTCATGTACAGGTTAGTTAATTAATCAAGGCGAGATTTTATAGTATGAGTTTCGTGTTTTGGTTGATTTTTATTTCGATTAAAATTATTGTAAGGGATTGTTGTTATTTTGGTTGGTTGATCGATGATTAATGGAGGTTAAACGCTGTCGTTTGCAGAGGGAACACACCGTTCTGTAGCAAGGAGTGCAGGCAAGAACAGATAGATGTGGATGAGGCGAAGGAGAGGAAGAGTTGGAAACTGTCGTCCTCCTCCTCCAGATCTATCAGGAAATCAGATGCCAAAGATGCCTCCACCAACAAACCTGTGCGGACAGCTGATACAGTCGCGGTCGCGTAATTACTCTGTAAATAATTAGACAATAATGAAAGAACTGAAGCGAATCACATGTGGATCGATAGAGTATATCTCCAATTTTGAAGATGCCACCCTAATCCTCCCAGAAATTTAAGAAATGGAAATTCCAGTCCTTGTGTTCTGTAAAGTGAAGGAACTAACGATGCACTAACGAATGGAGATGGAGGAGAGATGGAGGAGATGTTGTTGGGCGAGACGACGTTTACGAGGTGAATTAATGGTTACGATTGGAAGGATTGAGAGGTGGAGTTACATATATATATGGGTGATTTTGTGTAGTTTTTGTAACGATCCGTTCCTAAAAGGCTAAAACAGATGTTCTTGGTTTCCATGTGAAAAATAGAAATTTTGAGGCAATTGATGCTTATCTATTTTGAAGAATTTTCCTTCCGTATTTGTGCTTACTGCTAGTAATGGATTTTTTTTCTTTCTCGCCGGGGAGAACAGAGCGATCGAACTTAATTAGAATCCCAGATCCGATCCAAGAATATGGGAATTGTACGTTTTCCATAAAATGGATTTTTGATGTTTCCATTGCGGTTTTCAACAGAAGATTTTGAAGCAATGTGCCTATCGAAATCCAGGATTCTATTCATGAACAAATAAATGAGCTCATGGATTATACTCATGAACAAATGAGCCATGAGTTGTTGAGTCGACTCGTCGTGTAGTGTTTACTGACCAGAGTTTTTGTTGTTGTTGTTGGTACTTGGTAGTAGTACTAGTAAATAGTACTCCGATTCCTAGCTTGGAAACGGAGAAAAATCCTCCTCGGTTTGCGTGTTAGTGTTAAAATTTTGTTAGAAACAAAAATGGAAAAAATGGGAGTCTTGTGGAGCTAGCGTGCGTAATGTTGTACTCCCTAGTCCCTAGGGCAAGTGGAGATGGCTGGCGCCCAAGTTCCAACAACACCGCCTGATAACGCGCTTGTCGAGGGCACGATCAAACAAATAATTACAACTTATCGCATGCAACAAAATAGATTGAAGACAGTGGCAAGAGGATCTATCCACAGAGATTGGTGAAGACTTACACTAGACAAGGCCAGATTATAAAGTAAAACAATAAAAGAAACAAAACAGAATTCAAGGTCTTGAATGGATTCAAGGTCTTGAATGTATTCGGGGGATAAAGGCACAAAAAGTAACAATCAGGGGGGGTTTTACTTGACCAAACGAGTTGGTCAAGAGAGATTTGGAGCTAACAAGTTTATCTAAGAAAGCAGGTTCGGGGTCCCGAATGTCACGTTCGGGGTCCCGAATGTAAAAATATAACAAATCAGTGAACAAATTCAGAATTAATAAAACAGAAAGTGAAACAGGTGCAGAAGTATCAACGCAGGCGTGAAATAGAACAAGAGTGAAATAAGCACGAATAATCAGTTGGAGAAAGGGTTCTCGGCAAAGGCATTCTGGGTTGCATTCGGGACCAGATCGTCATCAGCTCAAGGGTATTCCATTCGAGATGTCATAGAAATGACATGGGGACCAGATTCCTCGGATATCCCCTTCTTTTCTCTTAAGAGAAACTACCCCCCGTTTCCACATATGAGGTAGTCTTGACAGCTTGCCATCCCTCCAGGCACGAATGCGGGAGGGCCATACTCAAACTGCCCATGAAGCTAAGAAAAGACAGATCTAGAGCTAAAGTCCCTCAGTTTGTCAGGCTCGTGACCCAGCCCTAATCAACTACCCAACCTATCTATTCAAGACCACTTTGACACAGTCAAGACTAAACAGATGGCTACTTACTCATGCAATTTTCCTTCCGTATTCATCACATAAATGGCAGCCTTTACACAAGATAATTATCAGTTGATCAATCCTCAAATTAAATCATGCAAAGATATAATTAAACCGATGAATAGTTGAATATAGCATCAAGAATATTTTAAGCACATTAAGGCCTCGAATCTGCCCCTGCAACCCTTGAATCAGCCTTGCCAAGAACTAGGAATTTAGCTACTCATGCTTAAAGATAAATAAATAACAATTAAAGAAAGCATAACAAGTAAATAAATAGATGAAGGGAAGAAAACTTGTTACTAAAATCCGTTTGAAGCCCGGCGGCAAGGTTGAAGATGAGCTAACAAAAACTAGAGAGATAAACTAGAGAGAAGTCTAAGAAAACTAAAACTACATGATCATGGATAAGCCAAGATATCCTAAACTCTTCCTATCATCCTCTATTTAAACTAGAAAATACAATCACCAAATATCTTCTGCCCAACTAAGGAACAAAATGCATTTAAAGAAAGCCTATTAATATGGATCTATGCTCCCTAAAGCAAAAAGCTGAAAAAGCTAAAAAAGCTGAAAGCTGATTTTCTTGGTCTTGACCAGCTTTGGCAGATCTGGAATGGGCTCAAGGCCTGCAATGGTCAGAGGGGTAGGTATTTTGTGATCAGTGCAGACTGTCGGAACAGTGTCAGAGGAGGCACATGGAAGGTCTGGGAAGAGGACACGTGGAAATGCCATTCTTCGCCCTTCGGGGTCCCGAATCAATTCGGGACCTTGAACGCGATTCTGGACTCGGGACCTCGACTGTGGTCTTGAAGCTCGAAAACGCCCAAAATGCTCCAAAAACGCATGTTTTTGCATAAACTCCCATTTTAGGCCTAAATCTGCAAAAGTAATGAAAACAAGGGTAAATTAGCAGAATCATGCTTTAAATGGGTGAGAAAATGGAGGGAAAATCATGCATAAAAACATGCTATCAAATAATCCCCACACTGCCCAATGCTCGCCCTCGAGCATTCACAAAATTTAAAACAGTCCCAAAACAGAACATACACACCAAACCATAGCACAGAGAATAAGCATGCTTGTTAAGATTCGGGTCTTCGAATGAAAACAGACTTCGCCTAGATACACCTGCATCCAAATCAGAAGGATAACGACCCTTGAGAAGAGACTTTTCCACATCAGCCTATCAACCAGCAGTCCTCACATAGATTAGTGTTTGCACTCACGCTCATGAACAAGACTAGGTGTTTAAACACTCAAGTACGCAATAACACGGCACAAAATCAAGTTTGCATATCAATCCGAGTACATTAGACACACGCATAGGCAATCTAGCAATCAAAAGGCTTCGCATCAAGGGCAAGAAGGGGAAACAAAGAAAATAATTGATGAGAGGAAATGGAAGATGCGTATTGAGAAGAGAAAGTGGAGAAGAGGGAAAGTAAGGAAGTGAAATGAGAAGGTGGTGAAACCAACTCAAACCTGGAACGCTCCCTTGGCAGAAGGAATCAAGATGGTGAGACAATGTTGCTGGGGCGAAAGCTAGACTAGGCTTTTCTTCTTCAAGGGGGATCCTTGCTTTCTTCATTCGGGACCTAGGCTCGGGACCTTGAATGAACGCTGGTTGTTGATTTTCCTCTTCTTGGCTTTCAAGGTTTGGTCTTGCTCTTTTCTCTCTCTCTTTTATTTATATTTCTGTTTTTCTTTTTTTCTTTTTCTCTTTTTTTTTCTTTTTTTTTTTTTTCCGAGAGAGAAAGAGAGATCTGAATTGAGGATCGAGACCTTGTTCTTCGGGGGCTTGATATTCTGATTTCACTTCCCCACACTTGTGTTTTGCTGTGAGTGGGAAGTGATTTTTCGTTCTGGTCTGCCCTTGAATTCAGCTTTGGGGTCTCGAATTTGCGCCAGCATTCAGGGTCTTGAATTTTTGCGGGATCCCCACACTTTGCCTTTGCTGCTTCGTTTGTCTAGTCTAGCCCTCGATAGCGCTCCCAACAACATCGTTCACCTGCCAAGAGAAAGATCAAAGAAAATTCAAGTGGTTAGAATGGAAGGTCAAGAAGGGATTCGGGGTCAAGAAGGGAGAACAGAACAGAAAAAAAATGAGAGAGAACAATTCAATGCGAGGACTTAATCTTTTTGCTGCTTTCCTATGTCTAAATGTGTCTATACCCATGGATATCATGCAAGCCCAGCCAGTACCTAGTCATGCATTTATCACTCAAACAATAAATATAAGCATGAAGGCTCAAATGCTCACAAGGTGCTGATTCGTGACTACTGGTGTCTAGGTCTTGAAGCAGATATAAGGCATAACAGGCAAAGAATATCACATTCGGGACCTTGACTATAGACAACATTTTTATTCTATGTGCATAAGTCAGGTGTGTGTCCATCATTGGGGTGTTTTCAAAAACTAGGCAGCAAATAAAGATAAAAATCCGAGAAAACATTCGGGACCTTGAAACATGCAGTCAAGCAAAGTAAACAAATAAGGCAGATAAAACCCTCCCCACACTTAGGCAACACATTGTCCTCAATGTGAAGAAGGAGACAAAAAGATAGCAGTTCAAACTAAAGCATAAAGGGAAATTATTCAACATAAAATAAAAGATAAGCCCATGCTGGGGCAAAGGGATAGATTGTTCGGGGTCTCGAATCGAGGATGGGGAAAGATTGCGCCAGTGTTGGCTTCGGGGTCCCGAATCAGAAACAGGTGTCGAGGTCTCGAATCAGAAACAGGTGTCGGGGTCTCGAATCAGAAACAGGTGTCGGGGTCTCGAATGACGGATTCCACGTGGCACGCTAGGAGAGGCTTCTGAAAAAGCTGATACTCGACACCTGTACAAATCAGAGAAAAAAAATGAGATTTTTTTTTAAAATTTTTTTTGTAATTTTTTTTGTAATTTTTTTTGAATTTGAAAAAAGGGGGGGAAAGAAGGGAAAACAAAAGGAATTAATGGGGTTTGAAAAAGGAGGGGACAAGAGAATTAAATGAGGAGGGAAGGAGACAAAAGTAATTAAAGCTACCATAGGGAACATAAAAAGCTAAATTAAATGGGGAATTAATGGGGTTTGAAAAAGGAGGGGACAAGAGAATTAAATGAGGAGGGAAGGAGACAAAGCTAATTAAAACTACATAGGGAACATAAGAAGTGTGCATAAAGAATAAAAAAGCTAAGTTTGACTTGGAATTGAAAATTTTTAAAAATTAAAAGGAAAGAAGAAAGAAGGTTAGGAATCCGTGGGATTTCCCCACACTTGGCCTTGATTATAGTCGGGGCCTCGACTCTTCAAGTTTCCTTCAACCAATTCTACTAAATGCTTTCCATCCTCTTAGTTTGATGTGAATTATCGCATGGAGTGGATGGTCTTGTAGCAAAGCATCTTGTATGCGGCCATGATATGGGTCAAATGTTAATTTAGGCTCCTGCAAAATTAAGAGGAAAAAATTGTTATGAGTGGAAGGTGATTCAAGAAAAGGATCAATATAATCAAAAAGTTTCAAAATCTCCCTTTCACCCATAACGACTTTAGATCGAGGGCATGACGAAAAGCTCAAGTCCTCAATTTTCTCCTCCTCAATCTCACTTAAATCCTCATTCTCAGTCTCCCTTGAATGCTCATTCACAATCTCTCCCGGCTGAAAAATAGTTTCTGCCCTCGATTCTGCTTCGAGGCCTTGAAGCTCGTCATTGTTGCTCAACTTCGGGACCTCGATGTCTGTGTAGTCCATATTGGCTCTTGACTCCAAAGGAGAGCATCCTGAATCCTCCAATTTTAGCTCATCCATAGGCATGAAAAGGTCCTCTATCCCATAAGACTCATCATCTTGGTCATGACGCTCATATGGTAACTCCCATATGGGGGTGGTGGAGAAACTCTCCTCTTCACTTGAATAGTCATCACTATCTAAGTGCTAGGAATGTTGTTCTATAGGAGTGATAGGGTGATCCATCGTCTGATTGGGCAAGAGAGCTAAAAAATTTGGTTTGGGAGCTGGAACTTCTTCGGGGTCTCGAGGATCTGGGATCTGTTCGGGAGCTGCAGAAGTGGCAGCGTCGGGGTCTTGAATTTGGGAGAGGCACGCAGAGTCTTCTTCAATGTCCTCTTGACGCCACTGCTCCTTAAGCTCTTGCATTTCCAAAGTTAGCTCTTTTAATTGATTTTCCATGTTAATCAACCTCACATCATTTGATTCGGGAGCTGGGGCAGCGTCGAGGGCAAGATGATAAGGCAAGGATGTGAAGTTTTCTTCAAGATACTCTTGGCGCCTCTGCTCCCGAAGGGTCTCTTTAAATTGATTAACCATGCCAATTAATGCAGCCAGATTTCCTTGGGATAACCCTGTGCCTTGAGGAGGTTGTGGAGGCTGAAAATATTGATATCCAGGTCTAGAATGCACTCCATAGCTGAAATTTCCTTGATTCCAGCACGGGGGGTTGGGAGTAAAATGCTGAGGAAAAGAGGGTGAATGAGAATAAGAATTAAAATAAGACATTTAAAGAAAGAAATAAAATAAAACAAAAATCCGGACTTGTCTAGGGCAAGACTTAACACCAATCCCCGGCAACGACGCCATTTTGATAACGCGCTTGTCGAGGGCACGATCAAACAAATAATAACAACTTATCACATGCAACAAAATAGATTGAAGACAGTGGCAAGAGGATCGATCCACAGAGATTGGTGAAGACTTACACTAGACAAGGCCATATTATAAAGTAAAACAATAAAAGAAACAAAACAGAATTCAAGGTCTTGAATGGATTCAAGGTCTTGAATGTATTCGGGGGATAAAGGCACAAAAAGTAACAATCAGGGGGGGTTTTACTTGACCAAACGAGTTGGTCAAGAGAGATTTGGAGCTAACAAGTTTATCTAAGAAAGCAGGTTCGGGGTCCCGAATGTAAAAATATAACAAATCAGTGAACAAATTCAGAATTAATAAAACAGAAAGTGAAACAGGTGCAGAAGTATCAACGCAGGCGTGAAATAGAACAAGAGTGAAATAAGCACGAATAATCAGTTGGAGAAAGGGTTCTCGGCAAAGGCATTTTGGGTTGCATTCGGGACCAGATCGTCATCAGCTCAAGGGTATTCCATTCGAGATGTCATAGAAATGACATGGGGACCAGATTCCTCGGATATCCCCTTCTTTTCTCTTAAGAGAAACTACCCCCCGTTTCCACATATGAGGTAGTCTTGACAGTTTGCCATCCCTCCAGGCACGAATGCGGGAGGGCCATACTCAAACTGCCCATGAAGCTAAGAAAAGACAGATCTAGAGCTAAAGTCCCTCAGTTTGTCAGGCTCGTGACCCAGCCCTAATCAACTACCCAACCTATCTATTCAAGACCACTTTGACACAGTCAAGACTAAACAGATGCCTACTTACTCATGCAATTTTCCTTCCGTATTCATCACATAAATGACAGCCTTTACACAAGATAATTATCAGTTGATCAAGCCTCAAATTAAATCATGCAAAGATATAATTAAACCGATGAATAGTTGAATATAGCATCAAGAATATTTTAAGCACATTAAGGCCTCGAATCTGCCCCTGCAACCCTTGAATCAGCCTTGCCAAGAACTAGGAATTTAGCTACTCATGCTTAAAGATAAATAAATAACAATTAAAGAAAGCATAACAAGTAAATAAATAGATGAAGGGAAGAAAACTTGTTACTAAAATCCGTTTGAAGCCCGGCGGCAAGGTTGAAGATGAGCTAACAAGAACTAGAGAGATAAACTAGAGAGAAGTCTAAGAAAACTAAAACTACATGATCATGGATAAGCCAAGATATCCTAAACTCTTCCTATCATCCTCTATTTAAACTAGAAAATACAATCACCAAATATCTTCTGCCCAACTAAGGAACAAAATGCATTTAAAGAAAGCCTATTAATATGGATCTATGCTCCCTAAAGCAAAAAGCTGAAAAAGCTGAAAAAGCTGAAAGCTGATTTTCTTGGTCTTGACCAGCTTTGGCAGATCTGGAATGGGCTCAAGGCCTGCAATGGTCAGAGGGGTAGGTATTTTGTGATCAGTGCAGACTGTCGGAACAGTGTCAGAGGAGGCACATGGAAGGTCTGGGAAGAGGACACGTGGAAATGCCATTCTTCGCCCTTCGGGGTCTCGAATCCATTCGGGACCTTGAACGCGATTCTGGACTCGGGACCTCGACTGTGGTCTTGAAGCTCGAAAACGCCCAAAATGCTCCAAAAACGCATGTTTTTGCATAAACACCCATTTTAGGCCTAAATCTGCAAAAGTAATGAAAACAAGGGTAAATTAGCAGAATCATGCCTTAAATGGGTGAGAAAATGGAGGGAAAATCATGCATAAAAACATGCTATCACCGCCCAACCGCTAAATATACGAGGATGCTGCTTAATTTCGGGAAAATGGTCTAACAAAATTGTTAAAATATTTTATTTTCTCGTTACCACTAGAAATATTACTCATTTCGTCACTTAATAAATGACATTCTGAAGCATTATTACTGTTAATGATGCTTGATTATTTTTAAGAGATTATAATTAATAGTAAATTCGAATTAATTGCACTTTATATTTTCTAAGTACAATTCTAATTACTCGGTGTGTTACAATTTGTCTCTTACTATACCCAATATAGTGTAGAGTAATAAATGGGTTCCAAGATCAAGTCTCTCTTTATCATCTTAATCTTCATTTTGTTTCAATTCCCATTTGTTTTGCGGAGGGAAAGAAAAAAAAATCATAACTCTTGAAAGCCCAAGTGTCTCCTATCTGCGCCAAGATTCTTTCTAACTGTCGAAACTCAGGAAGTTGAATCTTAGATAGACCTAACTCTATCTAGCTAGCAAAGATTTTTATCTCTAAGTTAGGATCCATCTCAAGTCAGAACCTTAGGCCTATGTTTCTTTTTATCGGCCCAAAGCTCATTTAGGCCTGTTTTTTTTTGTGTGTCGTTGGCCTGCTCTCTCCTTTCTCCTCAATTTGACAATTTCATGGTCACGACTCGTGCCTCTTGCAACAGTGAGCAGTCAGTCGGCAGTCCCCTCAAAACTCCGCTGCATCCGCTCTTCGGCGGCACCGGATGTCTGCTAAAGTGCGCCGTGTGGGCAGCTCTCTCAAGGTACACTACTTCTCCCCCTTTAACCTTGCTGCGCTCGAACATCACCATTCAGCATCCTCACCTCTGCTATCCATTTTCAGTCTCCATAACCTTAGTCCTCAGTTTCATTTCACGCACACAATATCTTATTGTTCTGATTCCTCCAACCCTCAAGCTTCCCACTATTTATACCAGTTTTCTCCTTTTGCTTGTTCAAATTACGATTCTTTGAGCTCATTGAACTCGAATGAGCAGCGCAGAGTAGTTGTTGGCTTGTCCAAGATAATCAAACAAAGGAAAGGTCTCGTTTTGAAGAGGTTTTCCTTTAAATTTTGCCCCTTTTTGTTGGTTGAGGTAATGAACTTATTAGAATCTCGTGAAATTGCGTTTGCATTTTTCAAATTCGCATTTCGAGATGATTCTGATGATATGGTTAAGCCCTACTGTACTGCTGTCCATGTTTTGGCTGCAAAGAATCTGCGATTCCTTGCACAAGATGTGGTTTCGTGGATTATTAGGAGAATTGGAGCTAGTAGGAGTAGAGACTTTGCTGAGTTTTTGTGGGAAAATCACCCAGAATATGAGTCAGATTTCTCTATTCTCGATACACTCATGCGGGGTTTCTTAAATGTGGAAATGGATGCTGAAGCCTTGAACATTTTGGGTAAGATGAGGCAGTTGGGTTTGAGGCCAAGTCCATCGGCAATAACAGTTCTTTTGAAGTTGTTGCTTAGAGTTGGTGATTATGGTAGTGTATGGAAGTTGTTTAGAGTTATGGTTTTGAAAGGGCCGCCGCCTTCTAATCATAACCTCAATGCGATGATTCTTGGTTTTTGTCGTAAGGGATATGTTAGAATTGCAGAGACTTTACTGCATCTGATGCCAAAGTTTCAGCGTGAGCCTGATGTTTATACATATAACATTTTGATTAATGCCTACTGTTTGAGGGGGTGGACTGCATGTGCTCTTGGTTGGTTACATTTTATGATTGACAATGGTTGTAAACCAAGTGTTGTCACGTTTAGTACAATCATAAGTGCATTTTGTAATCAGGGAAATATGGTGGAAGCAAAGAGGCTTTTTGATGGGATTCAGGAGGCGGGTCTCTCTCCAACGGTTGTAAGCTATAACACTTTGTTGAATGGATATGTTAAGGCAATGGACATTGGTGAGGCAAACAGGCTTTATGAGGAAATGAAAACCAAGGGTATAGCTCCTGATGGTACAACTTTCAATATCTTAGTTGCAGGGCATTACAAGTATGGAAGAGAAGAAGATGGTGATATGTTATTAACGGATTTTCTGGCCTCAGACTTACTTCAAGATTGTTCACTATGTAATTTTTTCGTTTCAGGCTTGTGTTGGGCAGGTCGGTTGCATGAAGCCATGGAATTTTTAGAGAACATGCTTGAGAAAGGCATACCTCCTAGCGTTGTTGCTTTTAATTCAGTAATTGCTGCTTATAGCAATGCAGGACTAGAACAGAATGCCTATAAAGCATATAAAATTATGGTTAAGTTTGGTTTACATCCTTCATCTTCCACTTGCAGTTCTCTACTTATTGGATTATCCAAGAACGGGAGACTGAAAGAAGCGAGGGAACTTCTGTATGACATGATTGAGAAACGCTTTCCCATCAATAGAATGGCTTTTACAGTGCTTTTGGATGGGTACTTCAGGATTAGGGATACTCAGGGGGCTCACAGTCTGTGGAATGAGATGCAATGGCGAGGGATATATCCAGATGTTGTTGCCTTCTCGGCCTTCATTGATGGCCTTTCTAAAGCAGGTTTGGTGGAGGATGCATATGCTGTATTTTTAGAAATGTCAACGAAAGGTTTTGTACCTAACAATTTTATATATAACTCCCTGATCCATGGGTTTTGCAACTGTGGCCATCTGCATGAAGCATTGCTATTGAAGAAGCATATGAAGCAAAGGGGTCTTCAGCCTGATGTTTTTACCATGAACATCATCATTTATGGGTTCTGTAAAGAAGGCCAAATGAAGTCTGCCATAGATGCCTTTAAAGACATGCGTCTTACTGGACTGATCCCTGATGTTATCACTTACAACTCTTTGATTGATGGATACTGTAAAGCATTCGACATGGTTAGTGCAGATAAAATTATGAACAAAATGTATGTCAGTGGGTGTAACCCAGATGTGACCACCTATAATATCCGCATTCATGGATTCTGCAGTAGTCAAAGAATGAGTCGAGCTGTGATGATGCTGGACGAGCTTATTGCAGCGGGTATAGTCCCAGACACTGTAACATACAACACTATGGTGAATGGCGTTTGCACCGACATACTAGATCGTGCCATGATTGTTGCTGCAAAGCTGCTCAAGATGGCTTTTGTTCCAAACGTTGTGACAGCTAATTTAATATTATCTAACTTCTGCAAGCAGGGGATGCCTGAGAGGGCCTTAATGTGGGGTCAGAAGTTGAAGGAGATTTCCTTTGATTTTGATGAAATTTCCTACATAATATTGGACAGAGCCTCCCATAGCATAGAGAGAAATTCTAAGCGTGTAAGAGCAACTGCTGAAAAGAGCTTGTTTCTGGATTTCCTCATGTACATAACATATGACTATTTAAGTAGAAATAGAGATCACTGGACCACTTGTCAAGGTCCACTTAAACTGATCTCTAATGGTTAGAGTGGATCCTAAAAGTTGATTTACCAGATAACTTTATGGGGTTTATGATTCCCTAGGATCTTGTGTAGTCATTGGCACTTTACAAGACACATTATGCATTTGGTGGCTATGAACTTTGAAGTGCCACTGCCTGCGGAGATGAGCTAAGCTTTGTGGCTTTGTGCTTGAGATGGGCAAATATGCAAGCACTAGGAGGAGAAGAGAAGGAGAATGAGGTGCAATATGAATATACGGGTGACCCTTTGACTTAGCAGAGAGTTTGTCATTAGAGAGTCCCCGAAGTCATTTCACCTTTTGGCATTCCCCCTGAAGTGAAATACATCAAAGTTTTCTTTGGTGTTCAGAGCTGATTAGTCAGCTAGGGATCTAAATTTATTTCTTGAGAATCCGACATTATGGTGCTGCATATTACTGGTGAAAGAATCTTCTTCAAGGCATTGAGGTTTCTTTCACTTTCATACTTTACCTATCAAACAATTTCATCATTCTAGGCTTCTTAATGGTGTTTTTGTTGTTTCAGGTCTTGGAGGATATCAATTGGCGAATTATAAGGAACAACGGCACAGGTCGGTGAAATATATGCATTATGAACAGTTTTATGTGATTCTATCTGAGAAACTTGAGTTATATGTTACTGTTGAATGACCGGCATCATTAACTACTAGGCTGTTTTTAAGTTGTTTTGTATGGGAAAAGTCATTCTCTTCATCAATGGATGAAAGGAAAGAACTTGTAGACCGCTTGTATATTTCTTCTTTAAAGCATTCCATCTGTTTTTTCCATTCCTGATTTTTTTTAACTGGTCATCATTTTGGTAATCTTCCAGCTCTTTAGCTCACAATCTGTTCTGGTTGGTACACCTTTTTATTTTCACTTTTCCATCGTTGCACTTTCTGTATGCAGCTGCGGTAACTGTTGAATGTGTATTAATTTCAACAATTTCACATTCAGTACCAGACATTTTTCTGTTCTCGCACAATGTTATTTATGTGTGTACGTAATCCAAGAAATTGTGATGAAGCCTATTTCAACAACTAAATAAGCTTCCTTTTCTTTGCGATTAGATCTTGTTAGTTATGGTGTAGTCTTACTTCCCTGTTTGTTGCATTTAGCTGTATTAGTCAAAGCAACGAACCAGCACTGATGCAATTATTTTGACAGGTAGTGAAAGATGGTCTGAAATCAAATGGTTAGACAGTTTGAGAAGTTCCAGTGCAGACAGCTGAACTCCGAATGATTCATAGGACAGTGTGTGATGGAGAGAGGTTTGCTCAATTGTTTTTTTATTTTTTTTATAAAAAAGAACAAATTCATTTTTAAGAAATGAAACTTTTTTGTGTTCCATCTAGTAGCCAGTGCCTGCCTGTCTGCCATCTCCAAGAAAAGCACTACTATACTGTATTGATTTTCCAAACTTCAATATTGGAGTGTATTCCTTGGATGACTCTTCTCTTGAATCTTCTCAGATAGCGAATCTTGCAACTGTTAGATGATGATGATACATCGGTGTGGTGTGGATCTTCTTGTTTACCGGTAAAATCTTCTTTTTAGAGAGATTCATCTTGCTTCTTGTGGCATACTACAAAATAGATTATACAATTTGTCTTTGGTGCAGTTGGTAAATGGCCTTGTTCTAAACTACTGCTTTATAATGATATATTTTATTGGACGGTACCACAATATTTCAGTGTAATTTATTCGGTAATCGGTATTCCAAACTTAAAAACTTGGCTACCGTATCATATTATATACTAAGAGCTTCCGTTTCTAATTTACTTGCTTTAAACTTTAATCAATCGAGAAGGAAAAGAGCTGGAAAATTGATCAAAACAGGGTGTGCTATAGTTTTGCTTGAATTGTTTATTATCTTGATCGCAGATTCGCAAATCTTGAATCTCTTAAACTCATGCTTGAATTGTTTATTTATTTTTGCAAAAACCGGTGGAGTGATTTTAGGAAAATCAATCTTGAATCTTGATTGTTGGAGATTTTTCTTGACAAAGGTTTACGTCTCCATAGGATTGATTCTTCTATGAAGATGTCAAAGAAAGATCGCCCAAAAAATGGCAATGACCAACCACCACGCCACGCGCCATTCACCAAACCTAAATTATAATAATCATACCATTATTATTAATTCTATCAATGACAATGACTTTGATCAAACACCAAGGAAAATTGACAAATGACAGAAGTGGAGGGAAATTCTTGTTGCGTAAGAACCGAACTCGAGACGTAGCTTTTATTATCTTGCAATCAGAAGTCCCAACAACAATTCAATCACAAGAACAAGCAGCCATTTTGGTGCGTAGCCTGAAACTATTTGATTTGTGTAATAAGTAACATACTTTACTGCAAAAGATTTGTAAGAAACAAAAGGAAAATGAGATTCTGCCTGCCATATTTTTACACCTGTACAGGGAAAATGATGCTGCTTCTTCATGAAAACATACTGTATTGATTCCAACCAAAGACCACCATTATACACAGCCAAACGCAAAAAAGCTGCTCGTGGGGTTTTGGCTGCGTTTCACCATTCCAATCAGCCGCCATGGCGGATTCTTCCTTTTTCCGATTTCCCTTTACTACGGGACTTTGGCTCTCTGCAAGACCATAAACCGTCTTCTATTCGCTCCCTCAACATGCTCACTAAGAGTTTCAAGATGCGCCATCCGCCTTCTCCAAGATTCAGTGGCCTCCATGTTCGGCGTCTCATTTGAATCCACAATGTCATCTTCACTGACTTCAAAACTTTTCTCTGTATGGCTTTTCTCTTCATCCGAGTCATGGACTATCTGTTGCAAGGTCTGCACCACCTGGCTCATCTTCGGTCTGTCCTTTGCACTCTTTAACAAGCAATTGTCAGCTAACTTGGCCATTCTACGAGCTGCAGTTATCGGATACTGATTCTCAAGCCGTGGGTCCATTATGGAACCGAACTTTTTACTATCAGCAGGGAAAAGCTTTACCCATTCCAATAACTTCTGCTCCACTTTTGGAAGGTTCCTTTCCAAAGACCGCCTTCCTGTAAGAATCTCATAGAGTACAACACCGAAGCTCCAGACGTCACTCTTGCTCGTCAAATGCCCAGTCTCGACGTAATCTGGTGCAGCATACCCAAATGTTCCCACCACCTGATCAAGGAAAGCTAGCACTGTTTACCTTCGTATACATTCTCCCTAACAATAACTCAGATTTACAAAATTAAGCCAATCACTTTCCTTTCATGCATGCATCAACAGAATTTTCATATTCACATAGTAATAATCTGGCAAATAATTCACAAAAACCCAGGAGATTCAAAAAGTGGTTCATCAGCTTTAGAGACTAGTATTTCGGAAACGATTTTTTTCTCCGTTTTTCGGTGACAAGGAGGTCTTCTTGGCCTAAAAACTAGCTAGGAAAAAACTCTAGAAAGTCCAGATTCAACACAGAAGCAAATCTGCATAACCAGCAGGTGGTTCTTCTAGATAGTCAAGCAACAGGAAAAGATATGCAAGCCAGTCAGCAACTTGGTTTTCTTTGGTGGTTCTTATAGAGTAGTCAAAACGGAGACGAGTTTTCTTTGGTGGCAATGGTATGCTTTAAAATAGTCAGCAAAGTGCAACTAATAAATGCTAAGTTGAGTTTATATTGTACTTACTGCTGTCGAGACGTGCGAACGTCCAGCCAACGGTCCTTCTCTAGCAAGCCCAAAGTCAGACAACTTTGGTTTAAAATTCTCATCCAGTAAAATATTGGAACATTTAATATCTCTGTATATAACCTGCACCATAATATTCCAAGAAGAAAGTACAAAAATCAATGGGAGAAGCTTATCTTTTAATCCTGGAAAACAAACATGCAGAACTGGAAAAGATGGAAACTGATTTTGCAACACTAGAAAAACACGGTTGATTTATAAATTCTGGCACCATAAGTGATGGGTTTACATCTATAAGCAACACCCTCCAGTTCTAGATTACCACAAAACTAGTTCAGGATTGCAATAATTGTTGCTTCAGTGTGGTTACTGCTAGAACAGGCACCAGTGAATTCCTATACGATGACTGCAACTGTAAACCTAGTTTCAGACAGCAGACATGTACTTGTTCCCATGATTTTCTAACAAGGAAACATTCAGGCCACAAAACTTCAGAAAGACATTAACCCATCAGCAAAAAACAACTACTACATGGTAGGTTTCAAGGATCAAATCCCAATGCTTTGAGCAGCATGAATTGCAAAGCTCCCTTCTTGTTCTCTCTATTTAATGATCAGGATGCAATGTGTAGAAATATACTCACACACACAAGAGTACTCAATAGTCATGGTTTAAAAGATAACCTGAACTTCCAATCCTTCATGGAGGTAAACCAGCCCTTGCGCTGCTCCAACTAATACTTGTAACCTTGTTTTCCAGGGAACCACAGGACGTGCCTTACTGAAAATATGATCTTCTAAGCTTTTATTTGGCATAAATTCGTACACGAGTAATCGCTGGATCCCTCTTTCACCATCCACGGCACAGTATCCAAGGAGTTTGACAAGGTTTGGATGCTCCAAAACACCAAGACATTGAACTTCTGTCACCCATTGCCTATGACCCTATATAAGAAACAGAGAACTAATTAATATAAACCAAAAGACTTGAAAGATGCAAAGATAACATATCATGTTTGGGATGCAAAAGAAGGTGCCAATTAGCCTGCCAGTAACCTTATTCATAGGCCAACAAGCATGAAGGATAATGTCATTTTGTATTGAACCTCCATTCATAACTAATGTAGTTCCTAGATAATCATGGAAACGTATACTCAAAACAGCAGTTACAAATTTCTGGGAAAATGGACAGAAAACACAGAACTAGCTTCGCCCATGAGATAATCCAGGATATCATAATTCCTTATAGGTGCTCCCGAATTCGATGCAATGATTCAGTCCATTTAAAACAATTTCTGTTAACATGTTTGCAACTGCGAATTTCATGTTGAGAGTGATTCTTGCGATGAAATTAAAGGAAAATAAACATTATACCAAGGATCGCAAAATTGTTAGCATATCTTGGTAAAAGAGTATATATTTCCATGAGATCCCAGATTAAATTCTGCACCATTAATACATGTTTTGAGGTCATACCTGTGAGCTATCAGGGTTAAGCTTCTTGATTGCAACAACAAAAGGATCACCCTTCCCATCTGGAGGCTTGATTGAACCTTTATAGACACTCCCGAATCCACCTTCTCCGATCTTAAGTAGTCTGCTGAAATCATGGGTGGCTTGTCTAAGCTCAGGGAAAGAGAAGACTCGCAGATTAGGAGCCTTCTCGGCATACAGTTCTTGTATACCACGCGGTGAAGTATCTGAGCATGAAGACATGGCCACCCTTCCAGTATCAGAACCTGAACAATCAGTACTTTTGCCTGAAACCTTCAACTCTGGCGCTGATCTTTGCTCCCTGCATCTTGATTTGTCCTTGAAGTATGGGAAACACTTCATTCTTACAAGTTCAACGGCACCAACTTCGTGGATTTCAAGTTTAAACTTTATTGGGTATCATAAGGAACTGATCTTGGAGGGAAGAGAAGCTGAATTTTACACCATGTTAGAAAAGAAAAAAGATGCAATCTTTCAAACATCACCATAAACATGGAAGGGAATTGGGGAAGCAGAATGGAGAGGGGGGACATATATATACACAAAAACAAGAAAAACCCATGTGGAAGAATAACAGAATACAGGTGGGAATGCAAACAAAACAAAAGATGAGAATAATAGAGACGTCAATTAAACTTAAAAAAACTCAGATGATTATAAGGGAAAATAAAATAGAAAGGAGTGAAGCATTTGGTGGAGATATAAAATTTACCTAACAAGAGACCTAGCTATAGATAGGCGGGGACTTGTTCCATGGATGCTTCTTGTTCTTGTTCTATTTTGGCTGGCTGGATTGCTTGCTCTGCTTTTCCTTTCTCTCAAATTGGAAATGGGGCAGCAGCAGCACTACTACTCTCGATTGCTCTGCATTTCGTTTGACGACGAAATAGTTCAATTGCTCTTCAAATTCTCCTCAAAATTATTAAAAGAAAATGAAATATATGAGCTCTTGGATCGGAGGAAAAACGATAGGTGTAGCTGCCAGGGTTTATACGGAAACAAAGTGGGCCCCACTTTTGAATTATGAATTAGTTGAATCAGTCAATCTTGCAAAATGAAAATACTCCTGTCCTGGTCCTGGCCAGTGTTTTATCATTTTTGTCTAGCTGAACCAAAAACTGCACTTCATTTTCTTTCTATTCTCGTCCGAGTTTTCTTTCAATCGAAGCTAATTCCGTTCTACCGTGTTAACTCTTCTACTATCATACTCCCTTCGGGGCGAAACAAACGTCGTTTTACCATTTACTTTTACTGTTTCGGCACGTATCTTAAAACGGCCGGTAGACTCACTATTTGAGACAATTTTGCCCCAAATTTTTTCTGGGAAGTACGTTAAGGATTAACGTACGTTCACAAAAAATTTCGGATTTTTTAGGGTCAAATAGTACCTGATCCGGCCTCCTCAATATGCGTTACCTACTGAATATTGGGATGCGAAGTCATTTATTAGGAACCAGAGGGAGTAATTTTTTCCATTATTCCACTGCCAGCTTGACTCAACAACAACTTAATTAATTATAGCAATTAATCGATATAGAAGAGAAGTGAAGGGGAGTTCTGTTAGAATATTAAAATAAAAAATGCTACAATATTATACTAATAACTTCTTTCGTAATTTTATAATACTTCAGTAAGATTAATCCAGATGTTTAGACATTGGAAAGTACTTAACAAAACAAAAATTAGTAAAATAGAGTAATTTGTATTTTGAGCAGTAATAACTAGTAAGTAGTAAAATAGTTTGTCCCGAAAAAATATAAACCTTAAAATTTATAATTGTTTTTCCATTTCGGATCCAATAGTTTTAAAACTTACAATAAAAACCTATAGTTTTCTAACAAAATTAATTTCAACATTTTCAATATTTAAAAAGTTCAAAATATGGTAAGAAATTGCAAGGAATTATGAAAATTGGACACCAAATGTAACAAATATGGGGGAAAATAGTTTAAGTTTTTGTTCCTTTTCTAATATTTCTTTCTTAAATTTCCCTTATTAAGTTCTTCAAAATCTGCAAAGATTTATATTAGGTAATTAGTGATTTGGGCCGGCCGGTTTGTTATCTGGGCCGTGAGCCTTCTAATGGGTCAATTATTTTGGTAAGTTGGATATTAGCAGTGTGTCATTTGAGTAGGCCCGTGAGCCTCTGATTATAACCATTTTAAATAAAATAAACTTTGTGTTATGTAAATATATGATATGACTATATTAACTATTCATCTAACTATGCTCTATTTTATCTCAAGGCTCAAGCTAATCACTCTAAATTATATCTATTTTAATTACTTTGGTGATAATGGATCCAGCAAGACAATGCTTGTTAATGGTGAGTAGACATACATTTAATTCGTAATAATATGTTTTTTATTTGATTATATATCAACTAGTTTTGTATGTAGGGAATATACTTGAAACTAAAGTTATCAGAACCGAACCGGACAATGAATCAAACAACTCATGGTTCATTGATTTTTTGGTTCAACCAGGTTTAATTGGGTTGAACCAGTTCGTGTTTCAGAACCGTTCATATATCGAACTGCTCAGCTCATAAGTAACTGATTTACTGGTTCAACCGGATTGAATCGTTTAATTTGTTAAAAATATAATATGCATACAACTTTATATACATTTTTAATTATAATAAATAATATAACTTGCTAAATTTGTGTTAAAAAAAACTTAAATATATAATAATTAATAACATGTGTCATAAGTAACTTCATGGTTTGCTCCGGTAGGTCATGAACTCAACCACCAAATCAAAATAACCCAAATAAGTTGAAATAATAACAAAAAATGATGAATTAACGACCGTCAGAATGAGTTGGTGAGGTTGAATCGGCAACGAGATAAGTGACAACGACGATCAATTGCTTCAAGTTTTTATTTTAGTCATTTCGGGCATATGAAATGTCAAAAACCAATCTATTTAATCGGTTGAATAATATTTTTTTGTGTTTTGGGTCCATTAGGACATACTAGTTGTTGTCGGTTTGTTGTTCTACTAGTTAAGCTAGGAGGAGGAGTAAATATATCAATAATAATAATAATAAATAATATACCTACCTATTGGGCATATGAAATGTCAAAAACCAATCTATTTAATCGGTTGAATAATATTTTTTTGTGTTTTGGGTCAGTTAAGACATACTAGTTGTTGTCGGTTTGTTGTTCTACTACTTAAGCTAGGAGGAGGAGTAAATATATCAATAATAATAATAATAAATAATATACCTACCTATTGAAAAAATAAAAGAGGGAGTTTTCGAAAGTAAAAGTAAAAAATAAAAAATAAAAAATAAAAAATACAAAATACAAAATACAAAATACAAAATACAAAATACAAAATACAAAATACAAAAAAAAGAGAAAAAAAAGAGAAAAAAAAGAAAAGAAGGGAAGAAGAGAAGGCGCGACCTATTCGATTTAGGATCTCCTAAAAAACCTAGGGGTGTTTTTTAACGAAAAAAATTCTGAAATTTTTCCAAAACTTAAAAATGTTGGAAAACGCGTTTCGAAGCTGTGTTTTCCAAATTTTCAGAATTAACACTAAAAATTTAGAAAATTCTGTAAACGTCATATTTTCTAATTTTTCCAAAAAAAAAAAATTCAAACAATGTAGATTCAATCATTTCTTTTTCTCCAGTTTAACCGGTCCATCTTGTCAATCTAAAAAATAAACAATGTTATTTTAGACATGTCTATCCTTAGTAATTTTGATAATTAATATGTAGATTCAATCATTAATTTTTTATAAAAAAATTATGCTTAAAATACTTCATAATTGATATTTATCTAAAATTAATCCTAATTATTTTAATTAATTAATACTCCTAATTAAATTCATACTAGTAAAATTATATCAAAATTTATTTAGTACATATTTACTTTGTCACTATCTCCACTTTGCCTTCACTTTTCACATACCTGCACATGAATCAAAAAGTCATCCTCATCCATCATTCCTCATCTTCTTTACTCGAATGGACGATAAAATTGATCGACTATTCATAGAATATAGTACAGAAGGTCAGCAAAATTTAAACGAGAACGAAGCTAATGTGTCACAAGAAGGTATTCAAGTGGATATGTCTCAACAACAACTAATGAATGCGGTTAGAGAATACATTGCTGATCAACTATGGGCTAATTATAATATTATCTGAATATGAAGAAATAACAAGTTAAATAAAGTATGTTTTGAATGTTCATATTTGTAGTATTCACGTAATGAATAAATAATTCAAGACTATTTTGTATGTATTTTATTTTCATGAACGAAATTATTATATTTATATTTGATATTTAACATAAATAAATTTAGCATATTTATATTTGATTTTTAACAAAATTAAAATGGGTTAATATTTATAAAAAAAATCAGCATGATTTTTTAATTAAAATTAAATTGATTTAACAAAAGTAGTAGTTTTCGTTTTTCAAAAAAAAAAAGAAATAGTTGTTAGGTGAATACGATTTCGTGTTTTCTAAAACTAGAAAATAAAAACATATTGTACAAAAGCAACACGTTTTCCATTATCAAAATTTTTTGTAGTGTTTTCTAAAAACAAAAAAAAATTAAAAAAAACAGAAGGAAAAAAAAAGAAAATTTTCCTTCATGAAATGCATCTTTTGACCACCTTGCCTCGCCAGTTTGTTACCATCATTGATAGCACGTCTCATGACCTAGATTTCTCCCTCTTTTCCAGCCCTTTCGGGGGCTCGATGTTGCTATTTGACCCTTATTATGATCTTATTTGCAGATTAGCATCAAAAGAGGGAAAAGAACGAAAAGAAGCAATTTCGGAGCGATTCTGAGGAATTCCAGTTTCAAGGCCTAGAAGAAAGGAAGTTGTCAAGGTCTAGACGCGAACCAGACCAGTGCGCCGTCTCAAGGTCTTGACAGCTCCGCATCTTCCTCCAAAGAAAGCATCTTCAAAGATCCGCACGGAATCCCCTACGCTTCTAGAAGACATCAGGCGTGGCAGGAATCCCAGAATATTCCTTTTGCAAGGACATGTGCTGTCACCTCCTCATTGCCCTTATCTATTTTGTCTCCTAGCTAGTATTAGGCTATAAAAGCATAGTGCTAGGGTTTTTGTAAGGACGGCTGTCCATAGGATATTTTCTTACATTAATTTCAGCATATATTTCCTTGGGATATTCTCCTCTCTTGAAGAGCAGCCTTTGTCTCAAGTTCCTCTTTGATTATTAATTAATCCATCGGTTCCCTCTAATCCCTTACTGCTTTCTTTTGTTAATTTATGATTGCTTATATCTATTTTTTATATTTTAGTATGAGTAGCTAAGCACCACCCTTCTTAGTGAAGGGTGTTTAATGGGTTGAAAGGTTCGGCTAAGAGGTCTAATGCATGCTTAATATATTCTCTTGTTCACATGACTATTTACCGATTTAATTCCATGCTTGTCTAGGGATATTAATGGTCTGATCATCTGTTAGTATGTCTATGTGAGTAACGCCATATTCCAGGGTTATACCTGACGCGAATCCCTGGAATTGGAGCAGACACCTGGGGGAGGCAGCGCGAGAGGCCTCACCTAGGGGTAAACTGTCATCTAGGGCATGCGATACGGGCCTGACAAGCTGAGCTATCGCGCCCTAGATCTGTCTTACCTCTCCTTCATGGGCGTTCTGAATTTAGCCTCCTTACTTCGAGCCCTAGAAAGGCCTGACGGTCAAGGTTGCCTCTTGATGACAAGAGAGGTAGCTGGGAGGATGGCTGAACGTCAAGGTCACCTCATATGTGGAAACGGGGGGTGACTTTTATCTACGAAGGTAAGTAGGGGATGCGGTGTGGAAACGCGGTCCCCATAGCAGGTCTGTACATGAGTCTGGAACATTTTTGCACCAATGACTAGCCAACCTAGAAAACAACCCAAAGGAACACCTTTCGCTAAGATCTCTCCTCATTTGATTGATATCTCTTTTATTACTTTTGCAGCCCCCGAAGTATCTACAAGTTTTGCCCTGGATTGCGTTTTACTTTCATGCCCTAGATAGATATTTTATAATTCTGTTTTGTTAGCTTCCATACTCTGCGTTGATTAATTCATTAATCAACATAACCCCCCCCCCCCCGTTGTGTTACGTTGGTCCTATCTGTTGCATATTGTCTTGTCATACATCTTTATTAGCAAATTAATCCTTCAATCTCTGTGGTTCGACCCTGTCTTGCCCTGTACACATTTATTTGTGCATCTAGGCACCAGGAAAATATTAGTATATTTGAGTGACGATCAAATTTTGGCGCCGCTGCCGGGGATTGAACGGTACTAATTTTGTTTTTGCTTTTGTATGACCAGGAGATCTGCTCCCGATCTACTTCCTCTAGACCTCGAGTTGACTAGGACAGAAAGAGGACTTCGTAGGCAAGCCCAAGGAATATCTGCTCATCGTAGAGTGATCCCTCATCCTGCCCTCGACGGATCCCCTTCCAACCTAGCTGACCAGGAACACCAGCTTTACGTAGACCTAACCTTCCTTCATAACAACCCCGACCAGCCCCTACCAGACCATTCCGATTTCCTCGAAATGGAAGACCTAGACAACCCTAACGACCGAGAACGTCGTGAAGATCAACCACCACCCCCAGAACAACAAACCATAGATAATTTCCATGCAACCCCCGATATGGCTAGTAGCTGCATTGACTGGCCTAACGTCCCTCATGACTGGACTCTCAAGTCGGCCGGACTTCATCATCTGCCCATCTTTCGGGGGGTAGCCAAAGAAAACGCTCTTCGCCATCTCCAACAACTCCATTTAATTTGCGAGGCCATGAAACCTACCAACGTCAGTATTGAGCAAGCTAAGCTTCGCGCTTTCCAGTGGTCTCTCAAAGGCGATGCCCTTGATTGGTATTATGACCTTCCAGCAAGATCTATCCGCTCTTGGGCAGATATGTCAAAAATCTTCACTGAAAAGTACTACCCAACTTCTATCTCCAACACCACACGCAAGCAGCTAGTCTCCATCGTTCATAAGAAAGAAGAGACTCTAGCCCAATACTATGAAAGATTTCAGAAAATGCAGTCTAACTGTCCAGCCCATAACCTCACTGAGCACGCCCTTGTTCAGTATTTTTGTGAAGGCCTTAAGCCTCATGATAAGGCGTTGCTCAACGCAACGGCAAACGGATCTCTGACTGCTCTCACTCCAACAGCAGCTCGAGCTACAATAGAACTCATGGCCAAGAATGCCTCTGACGACCTCGCCAACACTCCAGGCCAGGATGCACAAGTAGCTGCCCTTCAGAACCAGATATCATCCCTCACGGGAATGTTTCAGAACTTCATGACCGGACAACCCGCACCCGTCAAAGCATGCCAAATATGCAATTTTGTGGATCACCCCACTGATGCATGCCCTCATATTCCAGATGAAATACAAGTGAATGCTGCTGGCCAATTCATCCCAGTCCCTTATGGTCAAAATTACAACCAAGGCTGGAAACAGCCAAACCCAGGGTGGGCACCAAACAATCAACTTTCGGGACCTGGCCATCAACCACACCAGAACCCCTATGGAAACCCTCCCCCTAACATGCCAAATTTCAGACCTCGACCCACATACCACCAGAATCAGTATCAACGCCAACCACCTCAGGACCAGACCTTCATCCATCCTCCAGACCAAACTTTTATCCAACAACCGAAAACCGAAATACCTAAGAACCCCAAACAGCAAAAAGAAATTGATGATCTCAAAAAGCAGATGAGCAATCTGACTGCCAAACTCCAAGAATTGACAAATCATGACAGACTACCACCTCAGACCGAAGTAAATCCAAAGCACAATGTCTGCGCATTGACTCTCCGTAGTGGAATGACCCTGAATTCACCTGAGCTTCCAGCCCCAGATGCTGAAAACACCCCAGAGGCCGAGATTCGGCCTAAGCCTAGACCTAAACTCCCCAAAGTCCCAAGATTCGTGGAAGTCAAAGAGGATAGAATCCGCTCTCCTAGAGGCTCACCACGGAATGACCCCAATCCACCAGAATTTACTCAAGAATACATTCATAAGATTCTCGAGCCCCCGTTCCCTCATAGATTGGTCAAGGCCAAGAAAGATAAAGAGGACCGAGATATCTTTGAGATGTTCAGTAAAGTGGTTGTTAACATCCCACTTCTCCAGGCCGTGAAAAATGTCCCTAGATATGCCAAATTCTTGAAGCAACTATGCACGAACAAAAACAAGTTCGCCGAAGTCAACAAGATCAGCGTAGGAGCCAGTGCCTCCGCACATATCCAAAGTAGAATTCCTCCAAAATCGCAAGGCCATGTGTGATCTAGGTGCAGGAATCAATGTCATGCCCTTGATAATCTACCAAAGTCTAGGCCTTGAACCTCTCATGCCTACAGACCTAGCTATCCAGCTCGCGGATCGTTCCATCATCTACCCCGAAGGTATAATCAAGGATGTCCTAGTCCAAGTGGGAGAATTCTTGTTCCCTGCTGATTTTTATGTGATTGCAATGGAAAATGAAGACTCTACCAAGTCTATTGATGTTCTTCTAGGCCGCCCATTTCTGGCCACAGCCCGAGCAAAGATTGATGTCCATGATGCTACCATCTCTCTCGAGTTTGATGGGGAAATCATCAAATTCAATATGCTAGAAGCCATGCGCTACCCTTCTGAATTCTCTAGTGTGAATTATGTTGATATTGTTGACCCCCTTGTAAGGGAAATTGATGAAATGTATTCCACTGACCCCTTGCATTTTGCCCTTGACAGGAGTCTGACACCGGCTCTTCTAGATATCGTGGCCTCGACAATTTCCATTCCACCTGAATTACACTCTGTCGTCGCTGAGCTAGAAGAATGCCCTGTTGATCAGCATGAGCCTCCGGAGCAGTCCCCCAAATATCCAGGCCATGTTAAGTTATTTCCATTAGTTGATCAGGCTCCACCCTAGATCTGAAGCCTTTGCCTTCCCATCTGAAGTATGCTTATCTAGGTCCCGATAACTCTCTACCTGTTATTATCTCCAACAAACTTCGAGACCCCGAAGAGTCCCATCTAGTTTCCTTGCTGAAAGATTTCAAACAAGCCATAGGATGGACCATTGCGGACATCAAGGGTTTGTCCCCAGAATTGTGCACTCATCACATCCACCTAGAAGACGCGAGCAAGACCATTCGTCAGCCCCAGAGACGGCTTAACCCACCTATGATGGAAGTGGTGAAGAAAGAAATTCTCAAGTTGTTAGATGCTGGAGTTATCTACCCCATCTCAGATAGCCCTTGGGTCAGCCCTATCCAGGTCGTGCCCAAGAAAACAGGCATAACCATCACCATTGGTCAAGATGGTGAATCCATTCCCACCCGGATCCAGAATGGGTGGAGAGTTTGTATCGACTACCGCAGATTGAATGCCGCCACTAGGAAAGACCATTTCCCTTTGCCCTTCATCGATCAGATGTTAGAACGTCTCGCAGGAAAGACCCACTACTGCTGTCTAGACGGTTACTCTGGTTTCCACCAGATTCCAGTTGCTCCCGAAGACCAGGAAAAGACTACCTTCACCTGCCCTTTCGGGACCTTCGCATATAGACGCATGCCCTTCGGTCTGTGTAACGCTCCTGCCACTTTCCAGCGTTGTATGGTCAGCATCTTCTCTGAATTGGTCGAAGACGGAATCGAGGTCTTCATGGATGACTTCACTGTTTATGGAAATTCCTTTGTGGAATGCATGAGCAATCTGAAGAAGTGTTTAGAGCGCTGCATAGAAACAGATCTTGTCCTGAACTTTGAGAAATGCCACTTCATGGTGGATCGAGCCCTGGTTCTTGGTCATGTTATCTCAGCCAAAGGGATTGAGGTTGACAAAGCAAAAATCGAAGTAATAGAGTCCCTGCCCTACCCCTCTTGTGTCCGAGATGTGCGATCTTTTCTAGGCCACGCCGGTTTTTACCGACGATTTATTAAGGATTTTTCCAAAATCGCTCAACCAATGTGTCACTTGCTCCAGAAAGACACAGTCTTTAATTTTAATGAAGCCTGCAAAGTTGCTTTTGAACTTCTCAAAAACAAACTTATCTCCCCCCCAATCATTCGTGCCCCCGACTGGACACTACCTTTCGAGGTCATGTGTGACGCCAGTAATCAAGCCCTGGGCGCCGTTTTGGGTCAGAAGAAGGATAAAGAGACCCATGTGATTTATTATGCTTCCAAGTTACTAGACCCGGCCCAACAAAACTACACAACCACAGAGAGGGAACTCCTGGCCGTCGTTTATGCCCTAGATAAGTTCAGGCAGTATCTCCTAGGCACTCATGTCCTCATCTACTCTGATCACTC
Source organism: Viola odorata (assembly GCA_963691705.1). Classification (NCBI taxonomy): domain Eukaryota; kingdom Viridiplantae; phylum Streptophyta; class Magnoliopsida; order Malpighiales; family Violaceae; genus Viola; species Viola odorata. The sequence continues at coordinate 58,874,988 of OY829544.1, forward strand.
TGCCCTTCGGTGTTTGTTGACAAAAGCTGATGCCAAGCCTCGGCTTATCCGTTGGATCTTGCTTTTGCAAGAATTCGACATTGCTATCAAGGATAAGGCGGGAAAAGAAAACCTTGTGGCGGACCACTTGAGCAGACTTCCAGCCCAAGAAGATAACTCGCTTGAACCAATCCGAGATACTTTTCCAGACGAGCGATTATGTCTAGCCCAAGCGGTCTATTCCCCATGGTTTTTCGATATTGCAAATTTTTGTGCTACTGGAGCTTACCCAGCCGATACCGCCCCTTATGAGTGCAACAAAATCCGAAGAAAAGCCAAATACTATATTTGGGATAGCCCCTATCTGTGGAAGCACTGTTCGGATCAAATAATTCGTCGATGTGTTACCATGGATGAGGTGCCCTCGATCCTTAAATTTTTTCATTCTGAAGGAGGCCATTTCGCGGCCAAGAAAACTGCCCTAAAGGTTCTGGAAGCTGGTCTGTACTGGCCCACCATCTTCAAGGATAGTTAGATGTTTTGCGCTTCGTGCCCCCGATGTCAGGCTACTGGAAATATCGGGGCCAGAAATCAGATGCCCTTGACAAACATTATCACCTGCGAGATCTTCGATATCTGGGGTATAGACTTCATGGGTCCCTTTCCCAACTCCTTTGGCAACATCTACATCCTTCTGGCCGTCGATTATGTTTCCAAATGGGTCGAAGCCAAGGCTACTCGAACAGACGATTCCAAGGTGGTTGTGAATTTTCTCCGCACCAATATTTTTAATAGGTTTGGTACACCTAGAGCCCTCATCAGCGACAGGGGTACCCACTTCTGCAACCGCGTGGTAACCTCTCTTTTGGCCAAGTATGGAGTCCACCATAGAACATCTACTGCTTACCACCCCCAGACCAACGGTCAAGCCGAGGTCTCGAACCATGAGATTAAGTCCATCCTTGAGAAGACTGTCAGCCAGTCCCGAAAAGATTGGAGCTTAAAATTGGGTGACGCTCTCTGGGCCTATCGAACAACTTTCAAGACACCGATAGGAATGACCCCTTACAGACTTGTTTACGGGAAGCCATGTCATTTCCCAGTAGAGATAGAGCACAAGGCTTTTTGGGCTATCAGAAAAGTAAACACAGATCTAGGCCTCGCTGACCAACACAAGCGCTTGCAAATTCAAGAGCTAGAGGAGCTGAGGGACGATGCGTATGAAAATGCCCTACTCTATAAGGGCAAGACAAAAGCTTACCATGACCGACACCTTCGTCCCAAAACCTTCTCAGTCGGACAGCAAGTCTTGTTGTACAATTCCCGCCTGCGACTCTTCGTTGGCAAGCTGAAATCTAAATGGTCAGGACCTTTCGTGGTCACGACAGTTTACAACCACGGGGCGGTCGAGATCCAAAATCCAACCACATGAATCATCTTTAAGGTCAATGGCCAGCGACTTAAACCCTTCTACGAAGGATTTCATCCCTCGACAGTTGAGGAGGCCATGGTGGATGTGCCACCTTCCCAGACCTAAACTCGTATTGAACGTCGAGGTCTCGACGAGTAAACAGACCACATTGGAGGCATTCTATATGCCGTCCACGTCCTTTCTCTCTCCCTTATCTTTTCTGATCCCCTTTCGGATTCTCTGATTTTATTTGATTTTGTTTTATTCCTTGTAATTATCCCTTACCTTTCCCTTTCCCTAGGATTTTATTCTTTTTAATTAACGTTAACTCACCTTTATTCTCCCCTTTTGTCCATATCTTTATTAGTACCAACTGCTTTCTTTTAAAATTTGAAAATGGCTATCCTTTTTTGGCAGTTGAGATACGCACGGACCAACGCGCTCCACCCCCAGAGCGACACGTGGCCTGTCAAGCCGCAGAAAATACAAGCCTCATTAATGGTAAAGCTGCGCCATGTATTGCCAGCTATGATGCTCACTCTCTCTCCCACGCTCCCACCTTATTTTCACTCATATCACTTTCAAAGCCATCACTTTCACCCCTATCCCTCTCACCAAACACGCAACCCTACCATCTCTCCACTACCATCTTCATCCCTGTCCTTTCTTCCCTTACCATCAATGACACCTAAAACCAAAAGGCCAGCCCGCAAAAGTTCTCAGCCGGTGGCCACTCCCAGCCCCGTCCCTTCCAGATCTAGGTCGCAGTCCGCTACCCCTAACTCGGCCTCATACAAAACAGCAACACCACCGTCTATAAACCCACGTCCCCTTCCCTCTCCTACGCCGGTCTCGCCCGCAACTGTTGAGTAGCCCCGTGAGTTCACTCCGGTGGATGACGAGGTGGACGTAACTGGGTCCGTTCCTGCCACCACCACAACCACTAGAGGCGGCCGTGTGGTGAAGCTCCCTCCCGGATCATCCACAGTCAAATCCAAGCCCAAGAAGCCGTCTGCATCTGCCAAGAAGTCACCACTTGACGCGGCAGTCGACCGGTTCCTATCTCCCCAGCCTGCTTTGACGGTGAAGGAAGTCCTCAAGGACATCCTCATCTCCGATGAAGATGCCGAGGCCATAGATGCGCAAACTGAGGCTGGTAATGACCTGGAGAATGATGACCCCGACGTCATGGAGGAGGGAACGGGAGAAAGTGGAGAAGCGGAGAGCAACGAAGGGAGCGAGAACGAGGACACTCTCGAGGCCCAGAAAGCTTTGGAGGAGGAAGAGAAGAAGCAGAAGGCGGCTGCAAAATCCGCAGCCAAAAAGGGCAAATCCAAAACTCCTACCACAGCGGAGCAGCTAGCTGCAGTGGAGACACCGGTGGGACAAAAGAGAAAACTTTCATCTTTCAATACCGGCAAGCCCTCGACCTCCAAGAAACTTCGAGCCCCCGAAATGGATGAAGACATCGAGGCCGAAACTCCAGCACCTTCATCTATCCTTAGATCCAATTCCCAACAGGTGACTTTTGACCTTTCCTCACGCCATGAATGGATTGTGTTTAATGATAAACCCTCCCTAGATAAGTTGAACATGCTGAATTCTAAAGGCGTTAGCTCTTGTGCGCGCCTAGATTTTGATTTTCTTGCTAAAATGGGCATTGAGTCTAGAATCAGGGAGTATATAGCCAATATCGGTTGGGAATCCCTGTTCTATTTGGAACACCCGACCTTTGTTGAGCTGTTGCTTGAGTTTTTCACCACTTTCTGGGTAGATGGCACGGTAAAGTCGGTCCAAATTCTTCCACCCCTGGTCTAATCAACTTTAAGTTAGCAAACAAGTGGGAACACCTGACTCTTGGGGAATTTAATTGCTGGTTAGGATTTGTTAAAGATAACGAATTGAATGCGCCTAAATATAAAAATGCATTGATTGTTATTCCTGCTGTTTTTGATGCTACTGCTGCTTTTCGTGAGCTCACCCATAAACCTGATGTTAAATATGACACTAAAGGTAGTAAAGCCCATGAAATTGTTGACCCTGCTCTGCGTATCCTACACAGATATCTTGCCCTCACCTTTTCAGCGCGATTTGGTTCGTCAGGACAGATATCTGTGCAGGAACTTTTCTTTTTATGGTGCATGAAACACAAACGTAGGATTAACCTTGGTTTTTGGGTAGCTTCGGGTGTCTTGCATGTGTTAAATGGTGGCCGTGGGCCTATTTTTGGATCTCTTATCTCCTTGCTGGCCGTGAAAATGCGAAAACTTGACCTGTATGCCTGTAATCTTTCCGAGCCCCTGGCGTTCAAGGATCTGGATATCCGGACCTTGGATGTCATGGGCCATTTATGCATCTCACGCGGTGTGCTGAGTTTTTATCCAGGTTGTGCCCCAGCTTCGGAGAAGGTTTTCGGGACCAAGAACGGAGGCATCTTTGACTACCCAGATCTTTCAGATCCCCACTCCAACGCCATTCCTCAAGCCCCCGAAAGACAAGTGCCCCAAGCGGAAGCAGCAAGACAAGCCCAGAATGCAGCAGCAGCAGGCTAGCCCCAGATTCCTCTAATTGTCTACGATCCGACCCAGACGCGACTCCTCCAACTCATTTTGCGAAAACTTCAGGCTCTGACGGCTGAAGTTGCCCGTAGCAATTTGCCACCCCAGTAACCCACCCCCGAACAATTTCGCCTTCTTAGCCCTCGAAAGGGCGCTGAACAATTTCTTTAATACTTGCTTTTATTTTGGTTGTACTCTGCTATTTTTAAACTCCTTTTCTGTGCTCTCCCCGCATTGAGGACAATGCGCTGCCTAAGTGTGGGGAGGGATTTATTTATATGCTTTGTCGCATGTTTGCATGTTTAAATTCACGTTTGTTGCATGATTGCATGATTTTCGGATTTTTATTTTAGCCATGCTAGGAAAAAATTTCCCACTGCCAGTTTTCAAACCCTTATTCTTGGCATACGTTTTTAGCTTTCGATGCATAAGAAAAAGCATGACATCCATCGCATCTGCACCTAAACATGCATTTTTAGACCTGCTAGCCCTTATATCCATATCTAGACCACGACACCAGTAGTCACAATTTGATCCCGTGAGCATATTCGAGCTTCATGCCTATTATTTTTCTGTGTGAAAATGCTTAGCTAGGCACAGTCTAGGTTTGCATTATATCCCTGGGTATAGTCACTGTTAGGACATGGGAAAGCTTAGATAAGACGAAAAGCTTCGCATCAATGTCTCTTTCTTTCTCTTCTCTCCCCTCTCTCTCTTCTTTCTTTTCATGCCCCCGACATTCCCCTTCTTTTCATATTCTTTCCTGACCATTCATTTCTCTTCTTGATCTTTCCTTGGCAGGTGAGGTAGCAATTATTGAGGGTAACGTCGAGGGCTAGACACCCGAAGAACGCGCAGACAAGGTTAAGTGTGGGAAAGCAGACAAAAGCAAAAGACTTCAGAGCAGAAAGCAGAGATCTAGGGCAAGAAAAAGCAAAAAGCCGAAAAATAATTTCAAAACATTTCGAGCCCTAGATCATCCCAAGGAATCGAGCCCCAGAAACGTTCAAGTGTGGGGAAACGAAAAGAAGTCACCATCGATGCTGGAAGCAGCTATAAAGCAAGCGCAGAACGAAAAATTAAAAGTTTCATGCCTCAGAGAAACAAAGATTTTGTAACTAATTCGTGCCCTCTCTTCATATTCCCTCAAAAAAAAAAAAAAAAAAAAGTTAAATCTCAAAATAAAGAAGAGGGGCACCATTTAAACTTCCAAGTAAAGCATCCACATCCGAAACTTCAGGAGACGCACTCTAGCCCCTGAAGGAAGACCTCTGTCTAGCCCCCGAACCGTCTCGTGCCCTCAATGAAAGCCGCCTTGCCACTTCGCCTTTTTCCTAAGCCAAGGAATCCATCCAGGTTATATCTGGTCCTTTCTTTTCTTTCCTTCTTTTCTCCCCCTATCTCTCTCTCCCTTGCCTATTCTCTCTCTTCTACTTTTCTAGCTCTTCGCACCCTTTTTCTTTCTCTTTGCTGATGCGTAGTTTTTTCTGATCGTTGATTGCCCATGCATGTGTTCTACAGTACTTGGATTGACTTGCAAACCATATGCCTGTGTTGTGTTATTTGCATTCTTGAGTGACAGCCTAAACACATATTTTATTCTGAGTATGAGTGCAAATACACATCTGTGTGAGGACTGCTGGTGGCTAGGATAGGTATGGGAAAGTCTGGTTGGTAGGGTCGTTATTCTGCCAGTCGGATGCAGGTGCTTTTCTAGGTCTGGACTTGTTTTGTTTGGGTATTGCTTGTAGGATGGCGTGGCGATTCTGTGTATTAGGATTTGACTACGTATGTTAATGAATGAGGTGGTTTTCCACTTTTGTTTATGCTCGAGGGCGAGCATAGGGGCAGTGTGGGGATATTCTCCTCTCTTGAAGAGCAGCCTTTGTCTCAAGTTCCTCTTTGATTATTAATTAATCCATCGGTTCCCTCTAATCCCTTACTACTTTCTTTTGTTAATTTATGATTGCTTATATCTATTGTTTATATTTTAGTATGAGTAGCTAAGCACCACCCTTCTTAGTGAAGGGTGTTTAATGGGTTGAAAGGTTCAGCTAAGAGGTCTAATGCATGCTTAATATATTCTCTTGTTCACATGACTATTTACCGATTTAATTCCATGCTTGTCTAGGGATATTAATGGTCTGATCATCTGTTAGTATGTCTATGTGAGTAATGTCATATTCCAGGGTTATACCTGACGCGAATCCCTGGAATTGGAGCAGACACCTGGGGGAGGCAGCGCGAGAGGCCTCACCTAGGGGTAAACTGTCATCTAGGGCATGCGATACGGGCCTGACAAGCTGAGCTATCGCGCCCTAGATCTGTCTTACCTCTCCTTCATGGGCGTTCTGAATTTAGCCTCCTTACTTCGAGCCCTAGAAAGGCCGGACGGTCAAGGTTGCCTCTTGATGACAAGAGAGGTAGCTGGGAGGATGGCTGAACGTCAAGGTCACCTCATATGTGGAAACGGGGGGTGACTTTTATCTACGAAGGTAAGTAGGGGATGCGGTGTGGAAACGCGGTCCCCATAGCAGGTCTGTACATGAGTCTGGAACATTTTTGCACCAATGACTAGCCAACCTAGAAAACAACCCAAAGGAACACCTTTCGCTAAGATCTCTCCTCATTTGATTGATATCTCTTTTATTACTTTTGCAGCCCCCGAAGTATCTACAAGTTTTGCCCTGGATTGCATTTTACTTTCATGCCCTAGATAGATATTTTATAATTCTGTTTTGTTAGCTTCCATACTCTGCGTTGATTAATTCATTAATCAACATAAACCCCCCCCATTGTGTTACGTTGGTCCTATCTGTTGCATATTGTCTTGTCATACATCTTCATTAGCAAATTAATCCTTCAATCTCTGTGGTTCGACCCTGTCTTGCCTTGTACACATTTATTTGTGCATCTAGGCACCAGGAAAATATTAGTATATTTGAGTGACGATCAATCATCCTCCCCTTTCTCTTTTTTTCTTCTTCTCTATTCTCTAAATTAACTCTCTTTTACCATTGCTGCTCTCTCACCCTATGTATGGGAAGAATAATTAGAGTGGAAAGGAAAGGAAGGTAAAGAAAATTTTTAAAATCTTCCTTGTGTGGAAAAAAAAAGTGCAAGGGAATCAAAGGTAAAGCAAGGGAATATAAGGAAATAAATTGTAAAAATTTCCTTCCAGGCCCACAAAAACTTTCCTCGCACGGAAAAAATTAAAGGGAAATAAAGAATTATTCCGTTATTATCCCTGTCAAGTTTTTACGTTTTTTTATTGCAATTTTTTTCCAGGGAAATTTAAGTCTTTACGACAACAGTAACTCAACCATCTCCAGTAGCGTCCTCCTTTCTCTTCGTCCTCAAGCGCGGACTCCTTGCTACATTACTGATGTGCTGTCGAGACACCTCAAAAATAATATAAATATCCTGCAACGAATGCACAAATAAACTGTGTATAGTGATATAGGGTCGATCCACAGGGACTAAGGTGAAAACTATCTTGTGTTGTGCGGCAAGGGCAAATAGATCAGAACAGTAACAAGTAACGGGGGGGGGGTTTCAAGAGTTGGTTGATTAATATCTAAGAAAGCAATAACAGACAGTAATAAAATGAGTAAAGAATCAATAGAGAAGGGAGTTCCCAGTCTCGGGTTGCTTTCAAAGTCGGCTGATCATAGGTGCAGTGATTGTCTATCCCTTACTGATAGGCGCGCTATAAGGACCAGGTGCGTTTAGGTCCCCTGCTTCCTTTCGTACGAGAAACTACTCCAAGGTACGTTTATGGAGTAGTCTATGCTTCGCCGTCCCCCAAGGTACGTTTATGAGAGCAATACTCAAAGGCCCATGAAGATGAAGGAAGACGCGTCCAGGGCGAGACACTCAGTACGTTCGAGGCTCTACCCTGATTACTTACTTAACCCAATCAGATGGGACCAACGACCTGATGACTCTGATCGGTCGTCTACTTTACCCTGCAGCTTCGCTTTAGTTATAACCACAGTGATGACTTTAATCGTCTAGGCCTAGCAGCTCGTTGGCCAGACTTGCTAACAACCCTAGCAGATTTGACAAGAAAACGTTAAGTAAATAAATACCAACCAAGGATATATTAATTTTGATTCGACCTCACAACCTTCTTAAGCATCCTTTGATGATCCTACCAAGAACAAATGAGCTTAGCCACTCATATTAGAATTAAAATAAATAAAGAAGAAGAAAATACGAAATAATATTGAATGTTATCGGCCGGAGCAAAGCTCCGGTTTATTACAAACGGAAAAGAGAAGAAGAATGGTGGTGGTTGCCTCTCCAAAGAGGAAGACGTGCTGGTAGAAGATGGGGTCAATGAATGATCAAAACCCTAAAGCTAAAAGGGTTTTAAAAGAGAAAATTATAGGAGGGCGTGGTACGATTTTGATTCTATGGTCATTCGAATGAAAACCCATTCAAGCACCTAAGGAATCTACATGTTCAGTGTGACATGATGAAACCAGCTGCTGTTAGTATGGAAAGAGCCAAGTTAAAAGCTTTTCCATGTTCTCTTGAGGGGGCTGCCCAAAATTGGTTCTACAGCCTACCTCACAACACGGTCAATACTTGGGCCGAGATGTCGACCATGTTCCTTAACAAGTATTGGAACGCAACAAAAGCAGGAATAGCTAGGAAAGACATGGCCGCAATTCAACAAAGACGCGCTTGGCCTAGATTCTGGCCAAGATTTTGATTTGGAGGGCATGGTACGAAATGTTAGAAATTGATAGGAGGTTGTTGCTGCTGCTGAGGTACACCCTGATTCTGATTCTGGTTTGGAGGGATTGGATCTCTCCACCTGAAGTTTGGATGTGCCCTCCATGCATATTGGTTACTTCCTTGAGGAAAGTTTTGCATACTTCCTTGCGGGTAGGCTGCATTAACTTGACTTACGTCATCTGGATGTTGCACCATATAACAGTTGTTGGTCTGATGGTCTTGCTGCTGGCATATCCCACAGACTGATGCTACTTGCTCTTGGTTCTGATTTGCTGAAGGCATTGAACCTGAAATATTAACAGAAAGGGTTTTAACCATATCAGTTAAATCATTAAGCTTTTGTTCAACATTAAGTGCATTTAGAGAAGAAGGAGAAGAATTTCTATCCGAGATAGTGTTATTATGGCAATTGTCCGCCAATGTTTGGAGCAACATCTTGGCTTTTGTGACTGTTAGATCTTGCAACGCCCCACTTGCGGCTGAGTCCACCTTTTCCTTGCTACTTGGGAGCATCCCATCGTAGAAATATTGTATCATGGTGTTGTCTGCCACCCCATGAGTAGGGCAAACTTCTTGCAAGTCGCGGAACCTCTGATGATACTCACTGAAGCTCTCACCACTTCTTTGTTGAATTGCGGCCATGTCTTTCCTAGCTATTCCTGCTTTTGTTGCGTTCCAATACTTGTTAAGGAACATGGTCGACATCTCGGCCCAAGTATTGACCGTGTTGTGAGGTAGGCTGTAGAACCAATTTTGGGCAGCCCCCTCACGAGAACATGGAAAAGCTTTTAACTTGGCTCTTTCCATACTAACAGCAGCTGGTTTCATCATGTCACACTGAACATGTAGATTCCTTAGGTGCTTGAATGGGTTTTCGTTCGAATGACCATAAAATCTTGGAAGGTTGGCCACCATGTTGGTCTTTATGGACTAATCATTCGCCACAACAGGTAGATTGATGCAGGAAAAAGTTTCCTGCTCTGCTGTTTTGTTAAGCTCTCTCATTGTCGGTTCTGGTTGATCTTCCGCCATGTCTTGGTCTGATTCTAGGCCAAGACCGTGGTCTAGACTGTATTCTGTTTCGGAGTTAGAGCTTTCCGATTCACTTTCTTCTTGGGCTGCTCTTAGTCGAGCTTGCCTCCTAAGTTGTGCTTCGGTCCGGGTGAGATTGGGATTGAGTGGTAACAAATCTTGCTCTCTACTTGAGGATCTGGTCATCAACTGTCATTAAAATAAAATAAAACAAAAACTACAAATACCGTTAGAGATCCCCGGCAACGGCGCCAAAATTTGATCGCGCGTCGAACACGTCAAATATAATAGTGAAATAGTTATGGAATTGGGGGTAGAAATACAACTTATCACTGTCTACAAGAGTTTGTAGATTGTGGTAAGAGGATCGTCCACAGAGACCTCTAGGAGATGTAATTCTTGGGTTGACTTCCTCGTCACTGAGTTTTGGTTGGGTGCAATCTGAAACTAATAGACAAAACAGAAAGAAGTGAAAACAGTTAAAATAGTATTGGCCAAAGTCTTGGCGAAGACAGGGGTCTAGATTGGGGTAAGTCTAGTGATATGGAATTCCAGGTAAGGGTGATAGGAGAGCTTGTGTTCTTATGCTTCGATCATTGACTCTAGGATGTTCATCTCTTCGGTTGTAGTACTGCTATAGAGTGGAGGTACTCCTGTTCACTCCTACCTTCCCTCCTCTTCAAATTACCTGGCGGGTACTCCCTTTCCTGATAATCCTAGCCAAGGGACACCTTGCTGGTTAAAGGGTTTATCCGTTTGACTGCTGTCTTGAATGGCTGTTCGCTTCCTCAATGGTATAGGGGAAGACAGTACCTAGGTCAAGGTGTTTCCCTGTGGAAACCCTAGGTTGTCAATCTGGTCTTGACCTAGGTTATTTATTTCTTCTAGTCTGGCACGAGACTAGTCACCTACTTTGTCTAGCCGACGGGTACTCCCTTTCCTTCTAGACCGGCTGCAACTCTTCTCTACTAGAGTACAAGGATGATCAAGCCTTGTCCCTAGTGAGTAAGCGATAGATTAAGTTTAAGAAATAAATAAATACATAAGAAGAGATTGTGAAGTACGACTTGGCCTCACGATTGCATAACAACTCAACTCATCAACCCTTACCAAGAATAGGTTTTTAGCTACTCATACTCATGGATAAAAAGATAAAGTATTGAATTGCATAAATATATTAAATCCGAGATAATAAAATCCGGAGCAAATTGCAACAATGTCAAACTAGGAGAAAAGAGAAGAAGAATAGCGTAGCTGATCGATGCAGGACAGAGGGGAATAATGTTCGGCTAAATAGCCCTAAAAACCCTCTGTCCTGCTCCAACTCTAATTCCTAGAAAATCTCCTAAAAGATTACTACAATAAATTGTTCTAAAAATAGAAACTAAATCGCAATTACAAAAAGAGGGAGATCCCAGGCGGGATTCTTCAAGAGATTGGCTTCAGATCCCTCTACAATTGCGGGACAGCTGCTACGTGCTAGCTGTAAAGTCCAACGCTGAAAGCGGTCCAAATGCTCCAAGCTACTGTCTTTTATCGCGAAAGTGTCTTGGCCGCAGTCTTGGCCAAGACGATACTGGTGCGTGCTGTGTCGGATGTGAAAATGTCTAGGCCAAGATCCAGGCCTAGACTCGGGTAAACAGCTCCAGCTCTCTTCAGATCAGATTCCTCAAATGCTGCCGGACCAGATCTGTTAAGATGTGGGAAATACTAGGATAATTCAGTAGTTTTACTGCCCAAAACAACAAGTAAATGGACAATAAAACATGATGAAATGCAATGTAATCATCCACCTTTTCAGAATTTTTTTCTTCTTGGAAATTTTCAAAGAATGGCTTCAATCTTTGTCCGTTCACCTTGAGCTCGGCACCTGTTTTTTCATTTCTAATATCTACTGCACCATGTGGGTAAATATTAGTAACAACAAAAGGGCCTTCCCATCTTGTTTTTAATTTTCCAGGAAAAAGCTTAAAACGTGAATTATAAAGAAGGACCTTCTCCCCTGTGTGGAGAGGTTTTCCAATAATTCTCTTGTCGTGGTAGGCTTTCATTTTGATTTTGACAATCAACTGATTGTCATAGGCTTGGTCTCTCAACTCCTCTAGCTCATGGAGTTGTAATTTCCTTTCTTGCCCAGCTTAGTCATAACTCAAGTTGCATTTTCGTATAGCCCAATATGCTTTGTGTTGCAACCCTACTGGTAAGTGGCACGCCTTCCCATAGACCAGCTTGTAAGGCGTCATCCTGATTGGACCTTTGTAAGCCGTTCTGCTGGCCCACAATGCGTCATCTAACTGCTGGCTCCAATCGCGTCTGTCTAGGCCTATTGTCTTGGCCAAGACAGATTTCACCTCTCTATTCAACACTTCTGCTTGGCCGTTTGATTGAGGGGGGTAGGCTGTGGATACTCTATGTGTGATGCCATATTTCCTGAAAAGGGAAGATAAAATCTTGTTGCAGAAGTGTGTTCCTCGATCACTAATGATCCCCCGAGGAATTCCAAATCTGTTCAAGATGTTAGATTTAATAAAAGGAGATAACAGTCCTAGCATCATCATTCTTAGTGGCTTTCGCCTCTATCCATTTTGATACATAGTCCACAGCTAAGAGAATATATCTGTTGCCAAAAGAAGTAGGGAAATGCCCCATAAAATCTATGCCCCATAAATCGAATATTTCACATGAAAGAATAAAATTCATAGGCATTTCATTTCGGGAACTAATATTTCCCACCTTTTGACAAGCCGGACAAGTTTTACAAAATAGAAAACTATCCTGAAAAATTGTTGGCCAATAAAAACCAGCCTCTAAGATTTTTAGGGCTGTTCTCCTAGCTCCAAAATGGCCTCCACATGCTTGAGAATGACAGAATTTAAGAATAGACGGAGTCTCACCTTGAGGTATACACCTTCTAAGTAATTGATCAGTGCCTAATTTCCATAAATAAGGGTCATCCTAGACATAGTACTTACTGTCGTGTTTGACCTTTACTCTCTCATAGGTAGTCATATCACCATAGTGTTTACCTGTTGCAAGGTAATTCGCAATTTCAGCGTACCATGGTCGCGGGTTTGGCTGAGGGTTTGGCCTAGACTCCGGGCTAGACAGTGCGACAGAAAACAGTTTTTCATCTGGAAATTCTGCTCTAATTTCATTCGTGTCTCCTTTTGCTAGGCAGCGGCTCAGGTGGTCTGCCACGAGGTTTTCCCTGCCGCTCTTGTCCTTAATTTCCAGATTATGCTCCTGCATAAGAAGAATCCAACGGATTAGTCTAGGTTTGGCCTCATGCTTGACCAAGAGGTATTTCAATGCCGCATGATCAGAAAATACAATAATTTTTGTGCCCAATAAATAAGATCTAAATTTTTCCAAGGCAAAAACTATTGCAAAGAGTTCTTTTTCAGTCGTGGTATAATTTCTTTGGGCATCATCTAGCATTTTTGATGCGTAATAGATCACGTGTGGATCTTTTCCTTTCTTCTACCCAAGAACCGCTCCAACAGCAGCGTCACTTGCGTCGCACATCAGCTCGAATGGCAAGCTCCAGTCCGACGCTTGGATGATCGGTGTTGTTGTCAATCGTTCCTTTAGTTCCTCGAATGATTTCTGACATGCTTCATTGAAATCGAATTCTACCTCCTTTTGTAGTAGCTTGCACATTGGTTCAGCTACTTTTGAGAAGTCTTTTATGAACCTACGGTAGAAACCTACATGTCCAAGAGCTCCTAACCTCACACAAGCATGAGGGGTAAGGCAAGTTCTTGATAGTGTCAATTTTGGCTTTATCAACCTCAATTCCTTTCTTAGAAACCACATGTCCAAGGACAATTCCTTGGTCTACCATAAAATGGCATTTTTCAAAGTTTAAGACTAAACATGTATCAACACATCTCTTTAAAATATTTTCTAAATTATTTAAGCATTGTTCGAAATTATTACCGTAAACGGTAAAGTCATCCATAAACACCTCAATGCTTTTCTCTACATATTCAGAAAATATGCTTACCATGCACCTTTGAAAGGTGGCTGGCGCATTACACAGCCCAAATGGCATGCGTCTGTAGGCAAACGTCCCAAATGGGCAAGTGAACGTAGTCTTCTGTTGGTCTTCGGGTGCAACGGGAATTTGATGAAACCCCGAGTAGCCGTCCAAGAAGCAATAGTGAGACTTTCCAGTAAGTCTCTCCACCATTTGGTCAATGAAAGGCAGCGGAAACTGATCCTTCCGAGTGACTTGGTTCAGTCTTCGGTAGTCAATGCATACCCTCTATCCGTTTTGGATTCTAGTCGTTCTTTGGGTTCCATCATCTCATTCGATCACTGTAATTCCAGTTTTCTTAGGGACTACCTGCACAGGAGACACCCAATTACTATCAGAGATAGGATAAATCACACCCGAATCTAACAATTTGATTATTTCTTTCTTAACAACTTCCATCATTGGAGGGTTTAATCTCCTCTGGGGTTACCGAACGGGTTTCTTATCCTCTTCCATATGTATTTTGTGGGTACATATGTTGGCGGATATCCCCTTGATGTCTGCCATGGTCCAGCCAATCGCTTCCTTATGCATCTTCAAGACAGCTACCAATTTTTCTTCTTCATCTTTTGATAGCTTGGCTGAAATAATGACGGGTAGGGTGTCGTCTAGGCCTAGATAGACGTACTTCAGGTGGTCCGGCAGAGATTTTAATTCCAGTTGTGGTGCCTGCACAATAGAAGGCAGAAATTTAGGAACCGTGGATTGCACATATTGACAACTAACTATTTTCCTCCTTTTGTTGGCAGTCTTGGCCAAGCTCGAGGCCAAGATCGAGTTTGTATCTTCCTGATCGGCCAAACTGTACAAAATTTCTTGGAGTTCCTTCTGATCTCCAGTTCTGTCTTCTAATTCTTCCAGTGCCTGAGTGGAAATTCCCCTACTCAAAACATACTCAAGGGGGTCGTTAATATAAATGTCAGCAATTTCCTCAGTAATTGGGTCCAAAACATCCAAAAAACTAACGCAATGTAAATCATTAGGATGTTTTAGGGCATCAGTAATGCTGAATTTAATCGTTCTTCCACAAAACTCAAGAATTATGCTTCCCTCGAAGCAATCAATCTTTGCTTTTGATGTCCTTAGGAAAGGTCTTCCTAATAAAATATCAGTGGTACAAGAGGGTAATTGAACATTCATTTCAACTATATAAAAGTCCACTGGATAAATAAAATCATTTACCATTACCAAGACATCAGTCACTACGCCCTTAGGTCGGATGATATTTCGATCAGCCAGCTGGATCACCAAGTCGGTCTCCTTTATTGTTCCTATCTTCAAGGTCTCGAATTCACTCAGAGACATCACATTGATGCCAGCCCCTAAGTCGCAAAGGGCTTTTTCAATGATTTTGTTCCCTATTTGGCATGGAATAGTGAAGGTCCCTTGATCCTTGCACTTCTCTGGGAGCTGTTGTACTACAGAGACATTGTGGGATAAATTCACCCTCTCTATACCTGCAATTTTCTTTTTATTAGTGCACAGTTCTTTAAGAAATTTGGCATAAGAGGGAACTTTCGCAATTAAATCTAACATAGGTATATTAACAACTATTTTTCCAAAAACAGCCATGAAGTCTCTTGCTTCATCTTGTTTCTTCTCTTTCGAAGATCTAGGAGGAAATGGTGGAGGAATCTCTATGATTTCTTCCTTCTGGTCAGGCTTGGTCTGCGGTTTAGCCAAGATAGGTTCTTCCTTTTCTGGTTCTGTGATAACTGTAGGCTTGGCCTGAGGTTTGGCCAAGACTACTTCTGCTTCTGCTTCTTCTTCCTCATCTTCATCCACTTCTTCCGAAAGAATCTTTCTCAATTCCTCATCCGTTTTCGCTCCTTCCCTTTCTGGCAACACAACTCCACTCCTCAAACTCATGGCGCTAACATTGTGCGCTGGATTGTTCACCGTGGTGGGAGGTAATTTCCCTTGATTAGCTATCTGAGTTATCTGCTTCTGTAGCTCTGCCAAGCTGGCCTGTGTTGACTGCATGTGATTTTTTCTGCAGCTCTATCATCATCTTGAGCGTATCTTCCACTGAGGGGCCAGTAAGCTGCAAAGGTCGAGGGGCAAGCGGTAGCTGGGCTAAAGGAGCTTGGCCTAGATTCTGGACAAGATTTTGATTTGAAGGGCACGACACGAAATGTTGGAAATTGATAGGAGGTTGTTGCTGCTGCTGGGGTACACCCTGGTTCTGATTCTGGTTTGGAGGGAGTGGATCTCTCCACCTGAAGTTCGGATGTGCCCTCCATGTGTATTGGTTACTTCCTTGGGGAAAGTTTTGCATGCTTCCTTGGTTCTGCGGGTATGCTGCGTTAACCTGACTTACGTCTTCTGGATGTTGCACCATATAACAGTTATTGGTCTGATGGTCTTGCTGCTGGCATATCCCACATACTGATGCTATTTGCTCTTGGTTCTGATTTCCCGAAGGCATTGAACCTGAAATATTAACAGAAATACTTTTAACCATATCAGTTAAATCATTAAGCTTTTGTTCAACATTAATTGCATTTAGGGAAGAAGGGAAAGAGTGTCTATCCGAGATGGTGTTATTCTGGCAATTGTCTGCCAATGTTTGGAGCAACATTTTAACTTTTGTGACCGTTAGATCCTGCAACGCTCCACTTGCGGCTGAATCCACTTTTTCCTTGGTATTTGGGAGCATCCCATTGTAGAAATATTGTATCATGGTGTTGTCTGCTACTCCGTGAGTGGGACAAACTTCTTGCAAATCACGGAACCTCTGATGATACTCACTGAAGCTTTCGCCGCTTCATTGTTGAATTGCGGCCATGTCTTTCCTAGCTATCCAATATTTGTTAAGGAACATTGTGGACATCTCTGCCCACGTGTTGATGGTGTTGTGAGGCAAACTATAAAATCAATTCTGAGCTCCCCCTTCTAGAGAGCTTGGAAAGGCTTTTAGCTTCGCCCTCTCCATGTTCACGGTGGTTGGTTTCATAATGTCATATTGAACATGTAGGTTCCTTAGGTGCTTGAATGGATTTTCATTGGAATGGCCGTAGAATTTGGGAAGGTTGGCCACCATGTTGGTCTTTATGGACCAATCATTTGCCACAGTAGGTAGATTAATACAGGAAAAGGTCTCCTGTTCTGCTCTTCTGTTCAGCTCTCTCATTGTCGGTTCTGGTAGATTTTCTGCCATGTCTTGGTCTGATTCTAGGCCAAGACCGTGGTCTAGACTGTATTCTGTTTCGGAATTAGAGTTTTCCGATTCACTTTCTTCTTAGGCTGCTCTTAGTCGAGCTTGCCTCCTAAGTTGTGCTTCAGTCCTGGTGAGATTGGGATTGCAAGGTAACAAATCTTGTTCTCTACTTGAGGACCTGGTCATCAACTGTCATAGAACAAAATAAAACAAAAACAAAAACTACAAATACCGTTAGAGATCCCCGGCAACGGCGCCAAAATTTGATCGCGCGTCGAACACGTCAAATATAATAGTGAAATAGGTATGGAATTGGGGGTAGAAATACAACTTATCACTGTCTACAAGAGTTTGTAGATGATGGTAAGAGGATCGTCCACAGAGACCTTTAGGAGA
Organism: Viola odorata; assembly: GCA_963691705.1. Lineage (NCBI taxonomy): Eukaryota > Viridiplantae > Streptophyta > Magnoliopsida > Malpighiales > Violaceae > Viola > Viola odorata. The sequence continues at coordinate 58,892,309 of OY829544.1, forward strand.
TGTAATTCTTGGTTTGACTTCCTCGTCACTGGATTTGGTTTGGTAGAATCTGAAACTAAAGACAAAACAAAAAGAAGTAAAAACAGTTCAAAATAGTATTGGCCAAAGGCTTGGCCAAGACAGGGGTCAAGATTGGAATAAATCTAGTAAAGTGGAATTCCAGGTAAGGGCGATATGAGAGCTTGTGTTCTTATGCTTCGATCATAGACTCAAGGATATTCATCTCTTCGTTCATAGTACTGCTATAGAGTGGAGGTACTCCTGTTCACTCCTGTCTTCCCTCCTCTTCAAATTACCTGGCGGGTACTCCCTTTCCTGATAATCCTAGCCAAGGGACACCTTGCTGGTTAAAGGGTTTATCCGTTTGACTGCTATCTTGAATGACTGTTCGCTTCCTCAATGGTATAGGGGAAGACAGTACCTAAGTCAAGGTGTTTCCCTGTGGAAACCCTAGGTTTTCAATCTGGTCTTGACCTAGATTACTTATTTCTTCTAGTCTGGCGCGAGACTAGTCACCTACTTTGTCTAGCCGACGGGTACTCCCTTTCCTTCTAGACCGGCTGCAACTCTTCTCTACTAGAGTACAAGGATGATCAAACCTTGTCCCTAGTGAGTAAGCGATAGATTAAGTTCAAGAAATAAATAAATACGAGAGAAGAGATTGTTAAGTACGAATTGATCTCACGAATGCATAAGAACTTCAGCTCATCCACCCTCACCAAGAATGGGTGTTTAGCTACTCATACTCATAGATAAAAAGATAAAATATTTGATTGCATAAATTAATTAAATCCGGAGCAAAAGTGTATCAATGTCAAAGAAGGAGAAAAGAGAAGAAAGGTTCCGATCTATGGTGCGTGATGATCGTGGACAGAGGAGAACAATGTTCGGCTAAATAGCCCTAAACCACCTCTGTCCTATTCCAACTCTAATCCCTAGAAAATCTCTAAAGAGATTGCTATAATAAATTGTTCTAATAATGGAAAATAAATCGCAATTACAAAAGAGGGAGATCCCATGCGGGATTTGATAGCGTGTTTTTATGCATGATTTTCCCTCCATTTCCTCACTTATTTAGAGCTTGATTCTGCTAATTTACCCTTGATTTCATTACTATTGCAGATCTAGGCCTAAAAAGGGAATTTATTCTAAAACAAACGTTTTTGGTGCAATTTGAGCGAATTCGAGCTTCAAGACCAAAAGTCGAGGTCCCGAGTCCAAAGCAGCGTTCAAAGTCCTGAATCGGATTCCCAGTTCGGGACTCCCGAAGGGTAAAGGATGATGTTTCCACGTGTCATCCCACCTAACGCGCATGTGATCCCTCTGACACTGTTCTGACGCTCTGCACTGATTACCAAACACCTGCGGATTTCAGTCTCGAGCCCACTCCAGGCCTGCCAAAGCTGGAAAAACCAGACAGCTTTATGCTTTTCCAGCTTTGTGCTTTTGGGAACATAGATCCACTTCTTTAGGCTTTCAATTAATGCATTTTGTCCCTAGTTTTTGGGCTGTAGATATTTTGTGCTTGGAGCTCTACTATATAAAGGGCATCCATGAATAGTCTTAGTAGCTTTTTTTTTTGATCTCTTCTAGTAATTAATTAATTAGCATAATTTAGAAGTAGCTTAGACTTCTCTCTAGTTTCTCTCTCTAGCCATTGTTAGCTTCTTCAACATTGCTGTCGAGCTATAAACGGAATTTTAGTAACAAGTTTTCTTCCCTTACACTATTTAATTACTTGTTATGCTTTCTTTAATCGTTATTTGTTTATCTTTAAGTATGAGTAGCTAAATTCCTAGTTCTTGGCAAGGCTGATTCAAGGGTTGCAGGGGCAGATTCGAGGCCTTAATGTGCTTAATATATTCTTGATGCTATATTCAACTATTCATCGATTTAATTACATCTTTGCATGATTTAATTTGAGGCCTGATCAACTGAGAATTATCTTGTGTAAATGCTGCCATTTATGTGATGAATACGGAAGGAAAGTTACATGAGCAAGTAGGCATCTGTTTAGTCTTGACTGTGTCAAAGTGGTCTTGAATAGATAGGTTGGGTAGTTGATTAGAGCTGGGTCACGAGCCTGACAAACTGAGGGACTTTAGCTCTAGATCTGTCTTTTCTTAACTTCATGGGCAGTTTGAGTATGGCCCTCCCGCATTCATGCCTGGAGGGATGGCGGACTGTCAAGACTACCTCATATGTGGAAACGGGGGGTAGTTTCTCTTAAGAGAAAAGTAGGGGATATCCGAGGAATCTGGTCCCCATGTCATTTCTATGACATCTCGAATGGAATACCCTTGAGCTGATGACGATCTGGTCCCGAATGCAACCCAGGATGCCTTTGCCGAGAACCCTCTCTCCAACTGATTATTCGTGCTTATTTCACTCTTGTTCTATTTCACGCCTGCGTTGATACTTCTGCACCTGTTTCTGATTTGCTTTATTATTTCTAGAATTGTTCAACGATCCGTTTATTTTACCATTCGGGACCCCGAACGTGACATTCGGGACCCCGAATCTGCTTTCTTAGATAAACTTGTTAGCTCCCAAAATCTGCCTTGGCCAATCTGTTTGGCCAAGTAAAACCCCCCTGATTGTCACTTTTCATGCTCTTCTCCCCCGAATGCATTCAAGACCTTAGATCAGTCTCTCACAATCCCTGTGTTCGACCCTGACTGCCACTGTGCACTTTATCTCTTGTGCACACACGTTTTCAGGCACTATAAATCTTTATTTGACTGACGATCAAATTGGCGCCGTTGCCGGGGATTGTTTCAAGACTGATTTACTTTTCTTGTTTGTATGACCAGGAGATATGCACCCGAATTACTACCCCTTGATCACGAGCTAGGACGTACCGAAAGAGGACTTCGACGACTGGCACGAGGAAATTCGAATCCTTGTGTTCGGGACCTCGAACGTCATTTTGACCTAGAAGACAATCCAGACCCCGAGAATTTTCCCCTTGATCACCCAGAAGGACCCGAAATGGATGACCACGGTCCCGAAGGAGATCACATCCCACCACTCCCAATCCAGACCATCGATGATTTCAATGCTGCTCCCGAAGCCCCAACCAGTTGCATTGTCTGGCCAGCAGTCCCGAATGACTGGGAACTCAAGTCTGCGACCATGCATTATCTGCCACTCTTTCGAGGGCTGGCCAAGGAAAATCCACACCGCCACCTGCAGCAGCTACACTCCATTTGTGACGCCATGAAACCTCACAACGTTTCTGTTGAGCATGCCAAGCTCCGTGCCTTTATGTGGTCCCTCAAGGACGACGCCCTTGACTGGTTTTATGACTTGGAGCCGCAATCTATCATTTCATGGGCCGAGATGTCTAAAGCTTTCACGGATAAATACTACCCCGTGTCCATAGCAATGGTGACCAGAAAGCAGCTTGTATCCATCCTCCAAAAGGATTCGGAAGATCTCGAGCAATATTATGAAAGGTTCAAAAAGATGCAAGCCCTATGCCCCTCGCATAATCTGTCCGAACATGCCCTCATGCAGTATTTTTGTGAAGGACTCAACGGTCGGGACAAGGCCTTGTTGAACGCTGCTGCTAATGGATCCATCACTAGACTCACTCCAGCTGCTGCCAAGGCCACTATCGAACTCATGGCCAAGAACAACCTCCAGCTCAACAACTCTACTAGCGTTCAAGACGCCCGTTCAGCCGCTATGGAGAATCAACTTGCAGCCATCACGGGCATGCTGCAAAACATGGCTTCGGGAAAGCCAGTCCAGGTCAAGGCCTGCCAGATTTGTCAATTTTCAGACCACCCAACGGATGCTTGCCCATTCATCCCCGATGAGATTCCAGTCAATGCAGCTGGCGGATTCAATGCCCCATATGGCCAACACCACAATCAAGGGTGGAAGCCACCTAACTATGGGTGGAACAACAACCAGCAGGCCGGACCCAGCCATCAGTATGGACAAAACCCATATGGAAATCATCCTCCTCCTTTCAACATGCAGAGCTTCAAGCCCAGACCTAATTTTCAGAACTATCAATACCAGAGGCAGCCCCCTCCAGACCAGAATTTCACTATGCCCACACTCCCGAACGAGGACTCCTCCTCCGATAAGAAGAAGATCGCGGAGCTGGAAAAACATATTTTGACCCTCATGGCCGAAATGAAAGAAGTAAAAAACGGAGGAAGATTTCCAGGGCAAACAGAACCTAACCCGAAGCATGAAGCGTGTGTGATGCGATCACGGCCTAGGGTTAGTAGGCCGGATTACATATGGAGCTTAAGGAGGATCTAGCCAAGCGAATCATCTAGCACACACATGACCACAAAGAGGGAAATAACAAGATATAGAGATGCAGCGGAGAAAGAGACACAAAAGAGTGATGGAAAGATGAGAGTTACCGGGGAATTAGAAGATAGATGGAGGGAACGGAGATGAGCACACACGGAGTAGCGAAAATCACACGAACGATTGCTTGATCAAGATATAATCCGAGGGCCAAGTTGGGACTCGTTTCTATGGATGATCAAACAAGAAAAATATATATTTCATTCACACAAATCGTCAACACGATTACAAGCTTTGATTTCCCGGAGAGAGATCGGGAGGAGTAATCTCAAACTCAAGCGATCCCTCTCAAGGAATTAAAATGATGAGCTCAAGGCTTAGGTGATATGAGGAAGGAGTAATCTCACTTTACAAAATATCACTCAAAGTCTAAAACTAACTAATAGAAATGAGAGAAGAGCTATTTATACAAGTAAGCAAAAAGGCAACAAATCCGACGCTAACGTGATTCACGGTTAGGCCTAACCGTGATCACGTTAGCCAAACTCACTATCGTGATTCACGTTAAGGACTAAACGTGATCACGCTCGGCACAACTCCTACCGTGATTCACGGTTAGAACAAACCGTGATCACGGTAAGGCACCCAAGGATCAGCTCCCACATCAGAAGGTAGCGTGATTCACGGTTAGGGTTGAAACGTGATCACGCTAGCATTTTCCTGCCTGCGCGCCAAAATGTCGAGTAGCCTAACTTTTGATCCACCCGTCCGATTGACCTGAAACTTGTCCCAAATGAAAGCTAACATCTTGAAGTTTCCATCAAGCTTCTGATCTCTCAAATCGGGCATCATTTTCTTTTCCATATTCTAGTGGAGACTAGGCGACACAATTCTGACTTGCATAGATGGAGCATCTGTTGTCAAGGCTTTGGGATGAGTGTGCGTGACCGGGTGACCTGCTAGGCCTTCTTGGGAATTCCGTGCGTCTAGGCCTTGGATTGTGAGGATTTGGCGCTTGAACCTAGACCGTGGGCATGGTTTTTGATCATTTGTAAGGCTCGGTTGCCCTTGACCGATCCTTTGGCCAAAATGTCGGATTCTTGGACCCGTGATCGCATCAGTGTGCCATGAACCTCCGCAGTGGTCTCGAGATCCCTTCTCGTGTCCACCCAGATCCCGAAGCACACATTGCTGCCCCTGGCCCCGAAACCAACAATACTGCACCACCACCTCCCGAACAACCTACTGACCAACCCAAGAAGTCCCGATTTGGCGACGCAGCACTTGATCACTTCTTCTCCAGCAAGAAGTCCCGATGCAAGAAGAAGCAGCCCGTTGAGGAGGAAGAATTCTCTCAAGAATTCATAAACAAAGTCTTCGAGCCCCCATTCCCTCAGCGGTTGGTCAAGAAGAAGAAAGAGGAAGAGGATCGGGACATCTTTGAGATGTTTAGCAAGGTCGTCATTAATATTCCACTCCTTAAGGCCATCAAGAACATGCCGCGATATGCCAAGTTTCTGAAACAGCTATGCACCAACAAGAACAAATTCACTGAGGTGAATAGAATCAGTGTGGGAGCTAATCTGTCCGCCCATATCCAGCGAAAAATTCCACCCAAGTGCAAAGACCAGGGCATGTTCACGGTCCCGTGCAAGATCAGGACTATCGATATTGGAAAGGCAATGTGCGATTTGGGAGCTGAAATTAATGTTATGCCCTTGACCATCTACAATAGTCTCGGACTCGGGCCCTTAAAAGAAACCACACTGGTAATCCAACTTACAGACCGTTCGGTAGTATATCCCAAAGGAATCATCACGGATGTTCTTGTCCAGATTGGCGAATTCCTATTCCCAGCTGATTTCTATGTTCTCTCCATGGAAAATCCCACGAACACCAAGTCTTCGGATCTACTCTTGGGGCGTCCTTTCTTGGCTACTGCCCGTGCAAAGATTGACTGTTATGAGGCCTCAATATCCCTCGAGTTCGACGGGGAAATCATCCGTTTTAACATGCTGGACTCCATGAAGTACCCCCCCGAATTTTCAAGCGTCAATTTTGTTGATATAATAGACCCCCTTGTGGAGGAAATTACTGAGCTGAACTCTGTCGAGCCCTTGAAGCTGGTTCTTGACCATAGTCTCACCCCCGAATCTCTGCGAGAGATGACAGCTTCCATCGCGGTCCCCTCTGAATTAAGCACCGTTGCCGCATCCCTTGAAGGAAATGCTGAAACGGTAGTCGAACCCCCGAGCGAATCTCCCGAATGCGCAGATCATGTACGACTTCCATCGTCTCTGGAACAAGCCCCAGACCTCGAACTCAAGACGCTGCCCTCACACTTGAAGTACGCATACCTCGGGGAGAAAGAGTCGCTTCCAGTCATAATTTCCAACAAGTTAGAAGTAGACCAAGAGACTGAGCTCGTAAACCTCCTCCAGAGTTTCAAGAAGGCTATCGGATGGACGATCGCCGACATCAAGGGACTATCACCATCCTTATGCACTCACCGCATACATCTTGAAGATGACTCCAAGACAGTGAGACAGCCTCAAAGGCGTTTGAACCCCCCCATGATGGAGGTGGTCAAGAAAGAGATCTTGAAGCTGCTCGATGCCGGAGTCATTTATCCCATTTCTGATTCCCCATGGGTCAGCCCAGTTCAGGTGGTCCCGAAGAAAACTGGCATCACAATCATTCCGGGTCCCGAGGGTCAGCCAATTCCCTCCCGAATCCAGAATGGCTGGCGTGTGTGCATTGACTATCGACGCCTGAATGAAGCCACCCGAAAAGACCATTTCCCACTTCCCTTCATAGATCAGATGCTGGAGCGCCTTGCGGGCAAGACGCATTACTGCTGCCTGGATGGGTATTCGGGATTCCACCAGATTCCGGTAGCCCTTGAAGATCAAGAGAAAACCACCTTCACGTGCCCCTTCGGGACCTTTGCTTACAGACGCATGCCCTTTGGGTTATGCAATGCCCCGGCCACATTCCAGAGGTGCATGGTCAGTATCTTTTCAGAATTTGTGGAAGAATGCATCGAGGTATTCATGGATGACTTCACGGTCTATGGTAACTCTTTTTCCGAATGCCTCTTGAATTTAAAGAAAATTCTGCAAAGATGTATTGAAACTAACCTTGTTCTTAATTTTGAAAAATGTCATTTCATGGTTGACCAAGGACTGATCTTAGGCCACATCGTGTCCCGAAAGGGTATCGAAGTGGACAAGGCCAAAATTCAAGCTATCGAGACCTTACCTTACCCCTCGAATATTCGAGATGTGAGTTCTTTTCTCGGACATGCAGGTTTTTATAGGAGGTTCATCAAGGATTTCTCCAAGATTGCCCAGCCGATGTGCCAATTACTACACAAGGATGTGAATTTTGTGTTCGATGACGAGTGCAAGAAGGCATTCGAGACTTTGAAAGCCAAGCTTATTTCCGCTCCCATCATTCGAGCCCCCGATTGGACACTCCCCTTCGAGATCATGTGTGACGCAAGCAACCAAGCCCTGGGAGCTGTTCTGGGTCAGAAGAAAGACAAGGAGACCTATGTCATTTATTATGCCTCCAAGCTGTTGGATCCCACCCAACAAAACTATACCACAACGGAGAAAGAGCTTTTGGCCATTGTCTATGCCCTTGACAAATTTCGGCAGTACCTCCTGGGCACAGAAGTGATTGTGTATTCCGACCATTCTGCCCTTCGATGTCTACTCAAGAAGACCGACGCGAAGCCTAGGCTTATCCGCTGGATCCTCCTACTTCAAGAGTTCAACCTAGCCATCAAAGATAAAAAAGGGACCGAGAATTGTGTAGTTGATCATTTGAGTCGACTCCCAAGTAACCATTCGGGAGTCTTTCCCTGATGAGCATTTGTGCTTAGTTGACACGGCAAAATACCCCTGGTTCATGGACATAGCTAATTATTGTGCCACCGGTGCGCTTCCAGTCGAGGCCTCGAGTGCAGAACACAACCGAATCCGCAAACAAGCCAAGTACTATGTTTGGGACAACCCTTACTTATGGAAGCATTGTTCAGATCAGATCGTTAGGCGCTGTGTCACCATAGATGAGGTCCCATCCATCCTCAAGTTCTGCCATTCAACAACAGAAGGAGGACATTTTGCTGCAAAGAAAACCGCGCTCAAAGTCCTAGAAGCGGGTCTTTACTGGCCCTCCATCTTCAAGGACAGTTATTCATTTTGCGCAACCTGCCCTCGATGCCAAGCCATGGGAAACATCGGAGCCCGAAACCAAATGCCCTTGACCAGTATCATTGCGTGCGAAATTTTCGATATTTGGGGCATCGACTTCATGGGACCGTTCCCGAATTTATTCGGGCATACGTATATTCTGCTTGCAGTAGATTATGTTTCCAAATGGATCGAAGCCAAGGCCACCAAAACTGACGATTCAAGGGTGGTTGCTGATTTTCTCAGAACACACATCTTTAACCGATTCGGGACCCCTCGAGCTCTCATCAGCGATCGGGGGACTCATTTCTGCAATCGAACAGTTGCTTCGCTACTTAACAAGTATGGAGTGACTCATCGAGTATCCACAGCTTACCACCCCCAAACCAATGGGCAAGCCGAGGTCTCGAATCGGGAGATCAAGGCTATCCTCGAAAAAACAGTGAATCAGTCAAGAAAAGATTGGAGTCTCAAGCTAGGAGACGCGCTTTGGGCCTACCGCACCGCATTCAAGACCCCGATTGGCATGACGCCATATCGATTGGTCTATGGCAAGCCGTGCCACCTTCCGGTCGAGATAGAACACAAGGCCTTTTGGGCAATCAAGAAAGTCAACATGGACTTGAACTTGGCAGGAAAGGAACGCTGTTTGCAAATTCAAGAGCTTGAAGAACTTCGGGGGGACGCCTACGAAAATTCAATGATCTACAAGGGCAAGGCCAAAGCCCAGCACAACAATCACCTCATAGTCAAAAACTTCACCATTGGGCAGAAAGTTTTGCTCTACAACTCAAGACTACGGAATTTCTCGGGAAAGCTCAAGTCCAAATGGACGGGACCATACCGAATCACTACAGTATTTGATCATGGTGCTGTTGAAATCCAGAACCTAGACAATGGGGAGCCATTTAAGGTAAACGGTCATAGGTTGAAACACTTCTATGAAGGGTTCAAGCCTTCGACAGAGGAAGCAAGGGTCGAGGACCCAGCACTCAACACTCCCGAATGAGGACACAACGTCCAGGCCTGGACGATAATCAAGGCCAAGTGTGGGGACAAACCCCGAATTTCTAACCCTCTTCCTTTACTTTTCTTGTCTCTTAATTCTGCATCCGACATCCTCTTTTCTCTCTTCCCAAAGTGACCGCGCGTCGAACACGACAAATATAGTAGTGAAATAGTTATGGAATTGGGGGTAGAAATACAACTTATCACTGTCTACAATAGCTTGTAGATGATGGTAAGAGGATTGTCCACAGAGACCTCTAGGAGATGTAGTTCTTGAGTTTGACTTCCTCGTCACTGAGTTTTGGTTGGTTGTTATCTGAAACTAAAGACAAAACGGAAAGCAATGAAAACAGTTTAAAATATAAAATAGTATTGGCCGAAGTCTAGGCCAAGACTGCGGGCTAGATTGGGAATAAGTCTTGTTATACGGAATTCCAGGTAAGGGTGATGGGTGAGCTTGCGTTCTTACGCCTCGATCATGGACTGAAATATGTTCATCTCTTCTTCATAGTACTGCTATAGAGGGGAGGAACTCCTTTTCCCTCCTATCTTCCCTCCTATTCAAACTACCTGGCGGGTACTCCCTCTCCTGATAATCCTAGTCAAGGGACACCTTGCTGGTTAAAGGGTTTATCCGTTTGACTGCTGTCTTGAATGGTTGCTCACCTCTTCAATGGCACAGGGGAAGACAGTACCTAGGCTAAGTTCCTAGGTTGTCAATCTGGTCTCTACCTATTTTACCTATTCTTCTAGTCTGCTCGAGACTAGTCACCTACTCCGTCTAGCTGGCGGGTACTCCCTCTCCTTCTAGACTGGTTACAACTCTTCTCTCCTAGAGAACAAGGATGATCAAACCTTGGCTCTAGTGAGTAAGCGATGGATTAAGTTCAAGAATAAATAAATACAAAGAAAGAGATTGTGAAGAACGGATTGTGTCTCACGATTGCATTAAGAACTTCAGCTCATCACCCTTACCAAGAATGGGTTTTTAGTTACTCATACTCATGGATGAAAGATAAAGAAATTAACTTGCATAAATATTATATATCCGAAATAGATTCGAAGCAAAGTATTTTAACAATGGCCTACTACGAAAGAAGAATTGCGTAGCTAACTAGGAAAATTCGATTCGAGATGATGCGGACAGAGGCCAATGATGTTTTAGCTAAAATAGCCATAAGAACCTCTGTCCCAATCAAACTCAAACTCCTAAAATATCCTAAAAGATAATTACAATTTAATTGTTTATGGATGGAACTAAATCGCAATAATAAAAGAGGGAGATCCCTTGTGGGATTCTACATCAGGTAGTCTTCCTATCCCTCTACAATTGCTGGACAGCTGCTACGCGCCAGCTGTGAGAGTCCATCTCCAAAAATACTTCAATCGCTCCAAGCTGCAGTCTGATCGCAAAGGAGTCTTGGCCGAAGTCTAGGCCAAGACGATTTTGGTAAGCGCACTGCGTCAGATACGGCCTTGTCTAGGCCAAGATCCAAGCCTAGACTCGAATAAACAGCTTCAGCTCTAAACTTCATGAATTCTTCTCATTCTGCCTCCAAACCAGACCTGATCAAATGTGGGAAATAAAAGGTAACATCAGTAGAATTACTGTCCAAATTAACTAGAAAATGGACAATAAAACATGATGAAATGCAATGCAATCAAACTCCCCACACTTAAACAATGCTTGCCCCCAAGCATACAGACTCAAAGACTCAACAAAAATTAAAAACACATCAAAACAGAACAAACATCCTAAACCCCCTGGACTTCCTCATTTTCAGATTGCTTACCCCTCTACTGGAACTGCCAAGACACTATACTAGAGTACCCAATGCTAGACTAACAAGGAATGATCAATACCCCAAACGTACACCTTCCACATGGTATGAAGACACCCTACTAGACTAGATGGATAAAGTATAGGGCAACAAGGTTCACCAAGGATTTAAGTCCCCCCCGAGTGTCGTCTATTCAAAAGTGTCTAAAGACGGGTGCCATTTAAATCACTTTGACAGAAATATTTCTTCTTTTATTTTCTTTTGTGTCTTAGCAAATATTTTTTCTGAAAAATCATGTGTCTTTTCTGTGATATATTTTCTGTTTTATAGACACGGCAATACATAGACAGAGCTTGTCCTTTTCAGCGGGGACTTCCACCTTTGCTATGTCTGTCCTATGACATTCCAACACCTTATTTGTCTCACACTACAAACAAATAGATCGACACACTCAAATCCGGCAGCAAACCTCATCACCCTAATAGAAGTAAAGGTCCTAGCTAGGTGTCCTTACGACCATATGGATGACTAACGTTCTGGGAAACATCAGATTAAATGTCCCTTAAGCATTGATCATTTACGCTCATGTGCATCCCTGTTACTAAAACATTGTATTCCCTAGCAAGTGTCTACATGCAAATCCACCAAAAGAGTAAACAATCTAAGCAAGAAAACAGGGATTCGGATGTCATACTCAAAATAGACTCGAAACATGCATAAAAATACAAATAAAAATCATGCAAATGACTGACTCTTTACTGGTCATGCTGACCTAAAAATTAAAACACACTAATTTGACTCACAAAAACAGACAAAAAACACACAAGCAAACAAACAATATTCACAAAAACACAAGACATATTTAACACCCTCCCCACACTTAAAAGACACAATGTCCTCATTGTGTGGAGAGACAAAAATAACATACTAAACATAAAAATAACAGAACAGAAAAATACGACCTGAGGGCAGAAGCAACTCATGTTGTTGGGGTCTGGGGATCTTGGCCAGAGGCTTGGCCTAGATCAGGGGCAGGAGAGTCCTTCGGCTTTGGATCTCTCGGAGCTGGAGGAGGCATTGAAGGGTGTGGTTTCTTTGCTGGCTGTAATGATGGTTCTGGTGCATCCTCCTCATCAGATGACTCGGAGTCTGAGCTCAGATCGTCGTGAAGGTCTTTGAGGAGTTTGAAGTGGGCCTGGAGGTGCTGGTACACGTGGAGGACATTTGTCCTTGTGAGCTTGAGCTGCTCAAGGAGAACGTCCTGCCTATCGTTAAGGCATTGGGCCCATTGAGGCGCCACTTCTGCACTGCTGGTTGCGGGCTGGTCTTGACTCTTGTCTTGGCCTAGACGCTCCAGGATCATTTTCTGCTGCTCAAGAATAAGCAGCTGTCGTGCTTGGAATTCCCTGGCCCATGCTGGGGGCTCACTGGGAGGAGGATCTTGACGGACTTCTTGGCCTAGATCATGTGCAGCATCAGGAGTGGTGGTGTCTTGGCCAGCGTCTTGGCCTAGATCTTGGGCAAGATTGCCCTCTGCTCCTTCTCCTGGAATGATAATGGGCCGTAGTTTGTACTGCCCTCCATTATTCTTCGAGAAAATGTGGTCCTGGACCGGTGTGAATCCTGTATTACATGCAACAAACTCTCCTTCCAAATGGAAATGTCCCATTTGGTCGAAGGATCTAAAACTAAGGATTTTCGGGGAACACCATAAATGTAAATCAGAAGCAGCAAAATCTAAATTAGCAGTTTGCATAGCAAGCCAAGTTATCAAAGAACCAAAGATTAGTTTTGTTTTGGACTCACGGGCATGCAACACTTCAACCAAATACAAGCCTAAGTTGACATTTTTCTTATGCAAAATGCACCATAACAGAAACAATTCAGACTTGGCTAAATTTCCAGAGACCTTTGTCTTCCCCGAGAGGTTGATAGACAAGACCCTATGGAGCATTCTAAGCGCAGGGTTTAGTATGGCATGTGCCTTAGAATTCCTATCAAATTTTGCATTTTGATCACCCGTAATTTCCCTAAAAGCTACATTATTATCCCAATCAGTGGGATAATCAAATATAGCCTCATCACTGTGAGCAAATCCAAGCAAAGCATTAAATTCATACACAGACATGTGACTCCATTTGTCACACAACCTAAAATTAACTATTTCGGGGGCTGCAAAATCAGGTTTGTCTCTACCCCTAACATACAAGGCAGGTTCATCAAACCAAAAGGTTGTGTGAAACTCAAGACACAACTCAACATAAGCATCACACTCAAGAGACATAAAAGGTACCCAACCAAGAGCATACACATATTCCCTAATCTTATTCCCTAAAGCCATCTCATTCAAGAAATCAAACTCCAAACGAGCATAAGCAGGAATATCACAGGCATGCATATCACGCAACTTAGATTTATGGTCAGGGGTATCAAATGTTAACCAGCCTTTGAGTGTGTGCAGAGGAGGAAGAGATCGTACCTTAGGAGTCTTGGCCGCAGTTTTGGCCAAGACTAAATCGTTTTCATCGTCCTCATCAGAATCCTCCACGACCGCCTTCTGTTTCCCTTTGCTCTTGGCAGTGGAAGGAGCGGCAGTGGTCTTCGGCGGAGGTGGAGACTGAGCTGCAATTGGGGTTTTCGTCGGCTTTTTGGTCGGTGTCTTTTTGTGAGCCACCTGCTTGACTCGCCCGGAATTTTTGGTCCGCGCAGTGGCTGGATTTTTCTTCGCCGGAGGTGGCGATGGTGGTGTGGTAAAAGCAGCGGCGGCGGCAGTGGCAGGAGTGGATTTCTTTCTAGCGGTTGTCGGAGTCGGGTTAGATGCTCCGGTACCTGCCATTTTCTTCAGTAGCCTGGTCTGGCGGCGGCTAGCTCTGTCTCCCGTCGTCGCCGGAGCAGAGGTCTTTATCCTCTTTGCAAGAGGAACCTCATCTGAATCCTCGTCGGACACGACAACAGCCCGGTCGCCTCCTTGGACACTCTCCTCTGACTCCTCGGGTAAGTCATCTTCGGAGGACATGGAGTCCTCATCTTCCAGCGCCTTAAGCAGACGACGCGCAGCGGCGGTGGAATTTGTCGGCATTCCAGTCGGTGCAGCTCCGCGGAGGTCGTCACTCTCCTCAGGGACGGTTGAAGGCGAAGGACGGCTGGGTGCAGTCATTGTTGGAGATGGAGAAGAAGATGAAAGGATTTTCAGATGTTTGGGTTCTTTGGGTACTGTGCGATTTTGATTGGGGAAGAAGAAGGAGAAAGGTTTTATGCTTTTAGCTCAGGTGGGAGCGGTTTAATTTGTAGTGGATGTGAGAAGATCGTGTCAGAGTGGGAGAGAATATGCAGAGGTGGTGGCTTTAATTCCCACGCTGCCTAATTAATTCAATTTAATTGAATTTTGGAGCTGTCCGTTCCAAAAGCAATTAAATGACTTAATTTGGCAGAGCTGACACGTGTCCCACTATTTAAAAGAGGCTCTTCACACGCTAGGTAGTCTAGCTCTCAGTCTTGGCCAAGATCTCGGCCGAGACTACTTCAATTTCCCCACACTTAAATTCCTGCACAAAAACGAAAAATACCCAGAAATTAAATGTGAAAAAAAAAAAATATATTTACATCCTAAAATTCTAAAAGACACAAGGGTTGCCTCCCTTGCAGCGCCCTTATTTTAAGTCCTAGGCTTGACTCTCAATTTTCTTCAGTTGTTTTGAGGTGGCTCGTCCACCTTTTCAGAAACTTTTTCTCCCTGAAAATTCTCAAAGAACGGCTTTAATCTCTGCCCGTTCACCTTGAGCTCGGCACCTGTTTTCTCATTCCTAATATCTACTGCACCATGTGGGTAAACGTTAGTAATAACAAAAGGGCCTTCCCAACGAGTTTGTAATTTTCCAGGAAATAATTTAAAACGGGAATTGTAAAGAAGAACTTTCTCCCCTGTGTGGAGGGGTTTTCCAATAATTCTGTTGTCGTGGTAAGCTTTCATTCTGACCTTGACAATCAACTGATTGTCGTAGGCTAGGTCCCTCAACTCCTCTAGCTCGTGGAGTTGTAATTTTCTGTCTTGGCCAGCCTCATCATAACTTAGGTTGCATTTTCGTATTGCCCAATACGCTTTGTGTTGCAATCCTACTGGCAAGTGACATGTCTTCCCGTAAACTAGCTTGTACGGTGTCATCCCGATTGGTCCTTTGTAAGCCGTTCTACAGGCCCACAACGCGTCATCTAAACGCTGGCTCCAATCGCGTCTGTCTAGGTCTACTGTCTTGGCCAAGACTGACTTCACCTCTCTATTTGACACCTCGGCTTGGCCGTTTGTTTGAGGGTGATAGGTTGTGGATACCCTATGTGTGATGCCATATTTCCTGAAAAGAGAAGTTAAAATCTTGTTGCAGAAGTGGGTTCCTCGATCACTAATGATCCCTCGAGGAATCCCAAATCTGTTTAAGATATTAGTTTTAATAAAGGAAATAACAGTCCTAGCATCATCATTTTTAGTGGCTTTCGCCTCTATCTATTTTGATACATAATCCACAGCTAGAATAATATATCTGTTGCCAAAAGAAGTAGGGAAAGGTCCCATAAAATCTATGCCCCATATATCAAATATTTCACAAGAAAGAATAAAATTCATAGGCATTTCATTTCGAGAACTAATGTTTCCCACTTTTTGACATGCCGAACAAGTTTTACAAAATAGAGCACTATCCTGAAAAATTGTTGGCCAATAAAAGCCAGCCTCTAAGATTTTTAGGGCTGTTCTTCTCGCGCCAAAGTGGCCTCCACATGCTTGGGAATGACAGAATTCAAGTATGGATTTTGTTTCATCTTGAGGTACACACCTCCTTAGCAATTGATCGGTTCCTATCTTCTATAAATATGGATCATCCCAAACATAATACTTACTGTCATGCTTGACCTTTACCTTCTCATAGGTAGTCATGTCACCATAGTGTTTACCTGTTGCTAGGTAATTCGCTATTTCAACGTACCATGGTCGCGGGTTTGGCTGGAGTCTAGGCCTAGACTCCGGGCTAGACAGTACGACAGAAAACAGCTTCTCATCTGGAAATTCTGCTTTGATCTGGCTCGTGTCTCCCTTTGCTAGGCAACGGCTTAGATGATCTGCTACAAGATTTTCCCTTCCACTTTTGTCCTTAATTTCCAGATTGTGCTCCTGCATAAGAAGAATCCAACGGATTAATCTTGGTTTAGCATCATTCTTAACCAAAAGATATTTCAAGGCGGAATGATCTGAAAATACAATAATTTTAGTGCCCAATAAATAAGATCTAAATTTTTCCAGGGCAAAAACTATTGCAAAGAGTTCTTTTTCAGTTGTGGTATAATTCCGTTGGGCATCGTCTAGCATCTTCGATGCATAGTAGATGACGTGGGGGTCTTTCCCTTTCTTTTGGCCAAGAACCACGCCAACAGCAGCATCGCTTGCGTCGCACATTAGTTCGAACGGCAAGCTCCAATCTGGTGGTTGGATGATTGGTGCTGTGGTCAGTCGTTCCTTCAGTTCTTCGAAGGACTTCTTGCACGCTTCATTGAAGTCGAACTCCACCTCTTTTTGTAGTAACTTGCACATTGGTTCAGCCACCTTTGAGAAGTCTTTAATGAACCTACGGTAGAACCCTGCATGACCAAGAAAACTACGAACCTCACGCAAGCATGAGGGGTAAGGCAAGTTCTTGATAGTGTCAATTTTGGCTTGATCAACCTCAATGCCTTTCTTAGAGACTACATGTCCAAGGACAATCCCTTGGTCTACCATAAAATGGCACTTTTCAAAGTTTAAGACTAAACATGTATCAACACATCTTTTTAAAATATTTTCTAAGTTGTGTAAACATTGATCGAAGTCATTACCATACACGGTAAAGTCGTCCATAAACACTTCGATACTTCTCTCGACATACTCAGAAAATATGCTTACCATGCACCTTTGAAAGGTGGCTGGCGCATTGCAAAGCCCAAACGGCATGCGCCTATAGGCAAACGTTCCAAATGGACAAGTGAACGTTGTCTTTTGTTGATCTTCGGGAGCAACGGGGATTTGGTGAAACCCCGAGTATCCATCTAGGAAACAGTAGTGAGACTTTCCAGTAAGTCTCTCTACCATTTGATCGATGAAAGGCAGCGGGAAGTGGTCCTTCCGTGTGACTTGATTCAGCCTTCGGTAGTCAATACATACCCTCCATCCGTTTTGAATTCTGGTTGTTCTTTGAGCGCCATCTTCTCCTTCGATTACTGTTGTTCCAGTCTTCTTAGGGACTACCTGCACAGGAGATACCCAATTACTATCTGAGATAGGATAAATAACACCTGAATCTAACAACTTAATTATTTCTTTCTTAACAACTTCCATCATAGGAGGGTTTAATCTCCTCTAGGGTTGCCGAATGGGTTTCTTATCCTCTTCCACATTTATTTTGTGGGTACAGATGTTAGATGATATCCCCTTGATGTCTGCCATCGTCCAGCCAATCGCCTCTTTGTTTTCCTTCAAGACAGCTATCAATTTATCTTCTTCCTCTCTTGATAGCTTGGCTAAAATTATGACTGGTAGTGTGTCATCTAGGCCTAGATAGGCGTACTTCAAGTGACCTGGTAGGGATTTCAATTCTAACTGTGGTGCCTGCACAACAGAAGGTAGAAATTTAGGACTCGTTGATTGCACATATTGACAATTAACTACTCCTCTTCTTTTGTTGGCAGTCTTGGCCGGCGTCTTGGCCAAGATCGGGGCCAAGACTAAGTCTTCTTCTTCTTGTTCGGCCAAACTGTCCACCATTTGTTGGAGTTCCTTTTGATTCCCAGTGCGGTCTTCTAGCTCTGGCAGTGTTTGAGTGGAAATTCCCCTGGTCAAAACATACTCAAGGGGATCGTTATGATTAATGTCAGCTATTTCTTCTGTAATTGGATCCAAAACATCCAAGAAACTAACACATTGCAAGTCGTTTGGGTGTTTTAAAGCATCTGAAATGCTGAACTTAATTGTTCTCCCGCAAAATTCCAGAATTATGCTTCCTTCGAAGCAATCTATCTTTGCTTTTGAGGTCCTTAGGAAAGGTCTTCCTAATAAAATGTCAGTGGTACAAGATGGCAATTGAACATTCATCTCTACTATATAAAAATCAACTGGATAGATAAAATCATTTACCATTACCAGGACATCAGTCACTACACCTTTAGGTCGGATGATTGTTCGATCAGCTAATTGTATCACCAAATCAGTCTCCTTCATGGTTCCGATTTTCAAGGTTTCAAATTCACTTAGAGACATTACATTGATACCAGCCCCTAAATCACAAAGGGCTTTCTCAATGATTTTGTTCCCTATTTGGCATGGAATTGTGAAGGTTCCTTGATCCTTGCACTTCTCCGGGAGTTGTTGTACTGCTGAAACGTTGTTGGATAAATTTATCCTTTCTACACCTGCAATTTTCTTTTTATTAGTGCACAATTCTTTAAGGAATTTAGCATAAGAAGGGACTTTTGCAATTAAATCCAACATTGGAATATTCACGGCTATTTTTCCGAAAACAGTCATGAAATCCCTCATTTCATCTTGTCTTTTTTCTTTTGAAGATCTCGGGGGAAATGGTGGAGGAATTTCTATGATCTCCTCCTTCTGTTTTGGCTTGCCCGAAACAGTCTCTTCTTTTTCTGGTTCTGCTGTAACGGTAGTCTTGGCCGGAGTCTTGGTCAAGACTACTTCTGGTTCAGCTTCTTCTTCCTCATCCTCTTCCACATCTTCTGAAGCGATTTTCTTCATTTCCTCATCTGTCCTCGCTCCTTTCCTTTCTGGCAACACCACTCCACTCCTCAAACTTATAGCACTCACATTATGGGCTGGATTATTTACCGTAGTAGGAGGTAATTTTCCTTGATTTGCTATTTGAGTGATTTGCTTTTGTAGCTCCGCCAAGCTAGTCTGTGTGGACTGCATGTGATTTTTCTGCAGCTCCATCAGCTGCTTGAGCGTGTCTTCCACTGAAGGGCCAGTAAGCTGCAAAGGTCTAGGGGCAGGCGGTAGTTGAGGTAAAGGAGGTTGGCCTGGCTCTTGGCCTAGATTCGGGCCAAGATTCTGATTCTGAGGTCGTGGAACGAAATGCTGGAAGTTGATAGGAGGTTGTTGTTGCTGCTGGGGTACACCTTGATTCTGATTCTGATTTGGAGGGACTGGCTCTCTCCATCTGAAGTTTGGGTGTGATCTCCATGCGTATTGGTTGCTTCCTTGGGGATAGTTTTGCATGCTACCTTGGTTCTGTGGATATGCAGCGTTGACCTGAATTATCTCTTCTGGGTGCTGGACCATATAACAGTTGTTGGTCTGATGGTCTTGTTGCTGGCATATCCCACATACCGTGGCTGTTTGCTCTTGATTTCCCGAAGTCATTGGACCTGAAATGTTAACAGAAATGGTTTTAATCATATCGGTTAATTCATTTAATTTTTGTTCAACATTGAGCGAATTTAGAGAAGAAGGAGAAGCATTTCTATCCGAAATGGTATTATTTTGGCAGTTGACTGCCAACGTTTGGAGCAACATCTTTGCTCTTGTGACTGTTAAATCTTGCAATGCTCCACTTGCGGCTGAATCCACTTTTTCCTTGCAACTTGGGAGCATCCCATCATAGAAATATTGTATCATAGTGTTGTCTGCTACGCCATGAGTGGGGCAGACTTCTTGCAAATCTCTGAACCTTTGATGATACTCAGAGAAGCTTTCTCCGCTTCTTTGTTGTATAGCGACCATATCTTTCCTAGCTATGCCAGCCTTCGTGGCATTCCAGTACTTGTTGAGGAACATGGTGGACATCTCAGCCCATGTGTTGATGGTATTATGAGGCAGACTGTAAAACCAGTTCTGAGCTCCCCCTTCTAGAGAGCTTAGAAAGGCCTTCAGCTTCGCCCTCTCCATGGTTACCGTAGTGGGTTTCATGATGTCACACTGAACATGTAAATTTCTTAAGTGCTTGAATGGATTCTCGTTGGAATGGCCGTAAAACTTGGGGAGGTTGGCCACCATGTTAGTCTTTATAGACCAATCATTGGCCAATAGAGGGAGATTGATGCAGGAAAAGGTCTCCTGCTCAGCTGTTTTATTCAGCTCCCTCATTGTCGGTTCTGGTTGCTGGTCCGCCATGTCTTGGTCTGAATCTAGGCCAAGACCGTGGTCTAGACTATATTCTGATCCGGAATTAGAACCTTCCGATCCGCTTTCTTCTTGGGCTGCCCTTAGTCGAGCTTGCCTCCTTAGCTGTGCTTCGGTCCTAGTGAGATTGGGATTGATGGGTAACAAATCTTGTTCTCTACTTGAGGACCTGGTCATCAACTGTCATAAAATAATAATAAAACAAAAACTACAAATACCGTTAGAGATCCCCGGCAACGGCGCCAAAATTTGACCGCGCGTCGAACACGTCAAATATAGTAGTGAAATAGTTATGGAATTGGGGGTAGAAATACAACTTATCACTGTCTACAATAGCTTGTAGATGATGGTAAGAGGATCGTCCACAGAGACCTCTAGGAGATGTAGTTCTTGAGTTTGACTTCCTCGTCACTGAGTTTTGGTTGGTTGTTATCTGAAACTAAAGACAAAACGGAAAGCAATGAAAACAGTTTAAAATATAAAATAGTATTGGCCGAAGTCTAGGCCAAGACTGCGGGCTAGATTGGGAATAAGTCTTGTTATACGGAATTCCAGGTAAGGGTGATGGGTGAGCTTGCGTTCTTACGCCTCGATCATGGACTGAAATATGTTCATCTCTTCTTCATAGTACTACTATAGAGGGGAGGAACTCCTTTTCCCTCCTATCTTCCCTCCTCTTCAAACTACCTGGCGGGTACTCCCTCTCCTGATAATCCTAGTCAAGGGACACCTTGCTGGTTAAAGGGTTTATCCGTTTGACTGCTGTCTTGAATGGTTGCTCACCTCTTCAATGGCACAGGGGAAGACAGTACCTAGGCTAAGTTCCTAGGTTGTCAATCTGGTCTCTACCTATTTTACCTATTCTTCTAGTCTGCTCGAGACTAGTCACCTACTCCGTCTAGCCGGCGGGTACTCCCTCTCCTTCTAGACTAGTTACAACTCTTCTCTCCTAGAGAACAAGGATGATCAAACCTTGGCTCTAGTGAGTAAGCGATGGATTAAGTTCAAGAATAAATAAATACAAAGAAAGAGATTGTGAAGAACGGATTGTGTCTCACGATTGCATTAAGAACTTCAGCTCATCACCCTTACCAAGAATGGGTTTTTAGTTACTCATACTCATGGATGAAAGATAAAGAAATTAACTTGCATAAATATTATATATCCGAAATAGATTCGGAGCAAAGTATTTTAACAATGGCCTACTAAGAAAGAAGAATTGCGTAGCTAACTAGGAAAATCCGATTCGAGATGATGCGGACAGAGGCCAATGATGTTTTAGCTAAAATAGCCATAAGAACCTCTGTCCCAATCAAACTCAAACTCCTAAAATATCCTAAAAGATAATTACAATTTAATTGTTTATGGATGGAACTAAATCGCAATAATAAAAGAGGGAGATCCCTTGCGGGATTCTACATCAGGTAGTCTTCCTATCCCTCTACAATTGCTGGACAGCTGCTACGCGCCAGCTGTGAGAGTCCATCTCCAAAAATACTTCAATCGCTCCAAGCTGCAGTCTGATCGCAAAGGAGTCTTGGCCGAAGTCTAGGCCAAGACGATTCTGGTAAGCGCACTGCGTCAGATACTACCTTGTCTAGGCCAAGATCCAGGCCTAGACTCGAATAAACAGCTTCAGCTCTAAACTTCATGAATTCTTCTCATTCTGCCTCCAAACTAGACCTGATCAAATGTGGGAAATAAAAGGTAACATCAGTAGAATTACTGTCCAAATTAACTAGAAAATGGACAATAAAACATGATGAAATGCAATGCAATCACAAAGCCCATTTCTTATCTTCCCTAGGTGATCTTAATTAGTTTTGTCCATTCTTATTCCTTTTGTTCGTTGGTTTCTTTAGTTTCTTCTACTTTATTTTTTATCTTCATTTTATTATTTGAGTCAACTCTAGCTTTTCAAATTTTCTATGTGCACTTTTTATGTTACCTAGGTAAAAATTTAAATTTTCTTTGTCCTCTTCCCTCTTTCATTTAATTTTTATGTCTCTCTCTCTCTGCTAATTAATGACTTGTTCCCTCCTTTATCACCCCCCATTTAATTACCTCTGATTTTATTCTTATCTCTCCTCTTTTCAAAATCCTAAAAGCTGATTTGCTTTCCCTCATTCCTGCGCAGGTGTAAGAGCACGCTGCCCATGGCACTGAGCGCCCTCTCCCATCGCGCCACGTGGACAACGGAGACCGAAACATCAGTTCCCGCCTCTCTCTCCACGTTCCCACGCCTGCCAAAACCTACTCACCCACGCCACCTAAACCGTCACCCTTCCACGTTACCCAACCGTTACCCAACCAAAACCCCCTCATCACTCCCAATCAAATCAAAACACTTCCTTTTCTCTTCTTTCCAAAAACGAAACCCTCTCTTCTTCCTTATGGCACGCACTCACCTTAACCTAAACAAAAACCCCACTTCTCACTCTTCTACTCCAACTCCTACTCTTCCCTCTCACCAAAACCAACCAAGCACCACCACTTCCGGCCATTCTCCAGCAGCCACTGAATGGCTCGGATCTCCATTTTCCGACGCCACCATCAACCTAGACGAAATCCCTTCCACTACCCCTCTCCCAGACATGACCAGATCTGGAAAGGTACGCCGTGTCCCTCCAACCACCACCGCCGGCAGCAAGAAGAAAACGCCGCCCAGCCCTGTCAACTCCGTTCCCCTCGACGTTAAGCCCATTGGCTACATCATTCCTTCTGACACCGAGGCGGACGAACAGCCCCAGACCAGTTCCAGCCTCAGGGAAGCCCGACGGGTGGAGAACGAGAATGAGGAGCAATTCCCGTGGGATTCTGACGACCAGCAAGAGGAGGAGGACGACGGCAGACATGATGCTGAAGGCGAGGTCGAGCTGACTGAGCGACCAGAAGTGCAGGACGCTCAGGATCCCGAGCACACTGCTCCAGGTCTTGAGGACATTCCAGAGGGCCCAACAGAGGAGGTCGCCAAAGAAGGAGAAGGGGAGGTCGATCCACCCCAACCTCCCAGCCCACCCCCGAAACCGGCCAAGGGTAAGACCCGAGCCGCGAAGTACACTCTTAAGCCTCCTGCTCCTAAGGTTCCAGCCCCCAAACCTCCGGCCAGTAAGAAACGGAAGATCCCGGCCTCCTCCAAGGGCAAAGCTCCTGCTACTGAGACACCCCGCAAATCCCAGCGCCTCGAGGAGGAAGATGAAGAGTTTGATTCTGCTCTGGGCTCCCGACCCAGTTACCTGGTAACAGCTAACCTTGAAACTTTCAATGAGCTTTTTATCTTTAATGATAAGCCTTCCTTGGACAAGGTGAATTTGATGAATTTTAAGGGAGTAGCCCCGTGCCCTAAGTTAGATCTGGAGTTCTGCGATAAGATGGGTGTTGGGTCCCGAATTCGGGAGTATATCAGTGGTATCGGGTGGGAGAGTTTCTTTTACATGGATCAGCCTACTTATTTGGAACTCAGTTTGGAGTTCTTTGCTAGTTTTTGGTATAAGGTTGATCTGTTCAAACCCAAGGGTGGGGTAGGTCCCGATTTGTCTGCGAAGGGTTGTGTGAATTTCAGGCTTGCAAGTAAATGGCACCCGCTGTCCCTCGACGACTTCAACGTCTACCTTGGTTTTGTCAGTCGTGAAGGGACTCACGAGGCCGCATATCAGAACGCTCTCACCAACGTTCCCGCCACATTCAACACTCACAAAGCCCTTCGAGAGCTCTCTGGCCAAGATGAGATCATATTTGACTCTCGCCATACCAAAGCCCACTGCATTCAAGACCCGGCGCTCCTCATCCTGCAACGCTTCCTGTCCATTGCCCTCGCGGGTAAATTCGGGACCTCTGGGCAGCTTGCCCAAACGGAGTTGTTTTTCCTCTGGGCCATGTACCACAAGCAGCGGGTCAATCTTGGATACTGGATTGCCACCGCTGCTCATAACGTCGCCAATGCCCCCCAGGGTCGCTCTCCTGTTCTTGGATCACTTGTCACCAGCTTGGCCTCCAAACTTTACACCTCGACACTTTGGGAGCTCAATCTGTATCGACACCCGAGCTCCTTCAAGATCCTCGGCTTCAAATCCCTGGACGCGATGGAATTTCTTTGTGTCATTAATGGTGTCCTGAGCTTCCATGCAGGTAATAAGGGCAGGATCGAAGGCAAGTATAAATACCCAGACCTCTCCAAGCCGTCTGCTGCCCCCGAGCCTCCGTCTAGCAAAGCTACCACTTCGACTGCCCCGAAGCCCAAAGTTGACTCCCGAGTGCCCGACAACATTCCAGCTGACGACACAACGAACCAACTCCTCCGCCTCATCCTGGAAACCAATCTTGCAATCCTTCACGAGATCCAAACTCAAGCTGACGTGCTGATTGCGACACGCCGCCCTTGCCCCCCCCCCCCCCCCCCCCCCATGATCCCGCACATTTTCAATCCCTTTTGCCCCTGCGTGGGCTGGTTATCACTGTTGAACAATTTCCATTCCTGCTATAACTTTAAACTGCTTTATCTTTTGTCTCCCTTCCGCATTGAGGACAATGCGCTGCCTAAGTGTGGGGGGGAGCTTAAAAACTGCTAGTATTTATTATGCTTATATTCTAGTTTAATTTTCCTAAGTTTATGCATGATTTTCTTTAAAACTTTTAGCTCAAGGCCTATTTTTGAAAACACCTCAATGATGGACACACACCTGACTTGTGCACATAGAAGAAAAATGCTGTCCTGGTTAAGGTCCCGAATGATTCATGCTTTGCCTGTTATGCCTTATATTTGCTTCAAGACCTAGACACCAGTAGTCACGAATTAACACCTTGAGAGCATTTGAGCCTTCATGCCTATATTTATTGTTTGAGCGAATGCATGACTAGGTACTGGTTGGGTTTGCATGATATCCATGGGTATAGACACACATAGACATAGGAAAGCAGTAAAAAGATTAAGTCTTCGCATCACATTGTCTTCTCTCATCTTTTCTGTTCTGTTTTCTTTTCTTACTCCCGAACCACTTCTTGACCCTCCATTCTGACCATTTGAATTTTCCTTGATCTTTCTCTTGGCAGGTGAGCGATGTTGTTGGGTGCACCATCGAGGGCTAGACTAGACAGAAGAAGCAGCAAAGGCGAAGTGTGGGGGCTCCCGAATACATTCACGGTCCCGAACACTGGCACAAATTCAAGACCTCAAAACTAAATTCAAGGGCAGACCAAAACGAAAAAAAACCACTTCCCATCCACAGCAAAACACAAGTGTGGGGGAGTGGAATCAGACATCTGACCCCAAAGAAAAGGTCTCATTCCTCAAACCAGACCAGCTCTCTTCCTCTCTCTCGAAAAAAAAATATAGAAAAATAGAAAAACAAAAACAATAAAAGAGAGGGAAGAGAGCAAGACAATACCTTCAAAGCCAGAAGAGAAAAATCGGCAGCCAGCACCCATTCAAGGCCTCGAACCACGGTCCCGAAACGCGGCAAGGGCCCCCCCTCGAAAAAGAAAAGCCTAGTCTAGCTTTCGCTCTAGCAACATTGCCTCATCATTTTGATTCCTTCTGCCAAGGAAGCATTCCAGGTTTGAGTCGGTTCCACCACCTTCTCATTTCACCTCTCCCTCTTCTCCACTTTTTCCTCTCATAATGCTTCCTTATATTTCCCCTTATCGTTCATTTTCCTTATTTCCCCTTCTTGCCCCCGATGCGGAGTCTTTTGATTGCTAGATTGCCTATGCACGTGTCTAATGTACTCGGATTGATATGCAAGCCTGATTGTGTTGTGTTATAGCATACTTGAGCGTTTAAACACCTAGCCTTACGAGTGTGAGTGCAAACACCAATCCATGTGAGGACTGCTGGTTCATAGGCTGAAGCGGAAAAGTCCTTTCTCAAGGGTCGTTACCCTTCTGATTTGACGCAGGTGTATCTAGGCGGGGTCGGTCTTCATTCGAGGTCCCGAATCTTGACAAGCGTGCTTATTCTTTGTGCTATGGTTTGGTGTGTCTGTTCTGTTTTGGGGACTGTTTTAAGTTTTGTTAATGCTCGAGGGCGAGCATTGGGCAGTGTGGGGGCTATTTGATAGCGTGTTTTTATGCATGATTTCCCCTCCATTTTCTCACTTATTTAGAGCTTGATTCTGCTAATTTACCCTTGATTTCATTACTATTGCAGATCTAGGCCTAAAAAG
Organism: Viola odorata; assembly: GCA_963691705.1. Classification (NCBI taxonomy): domain Eukaryota; kingdom Viridiplantae; phylum Streptophyta; class Magnoliopsida; order Malpighiales; family Violaceae; genus Viola; species Viola odorata. The sequence goes on from OY829544.1 coordinate 58,918,884, forward strand.
GGAATTTATGCTAAAACAAACGTTTTTGGTGCAATTTGAGCGAATTCGAGCTTCAAGACCAAAAGTCGAGGTCCCGAGTCCAAAGCAGCGTTCAAAGTCCCGAATCGGATTCCCAGTTCGGGACTCCCGAAGGGTAAAGGATGACGTTTCCACGTGTCATCCCACCTAACGCCCATGTGATCCCTCTGACACTGTTCTGACGCTTTGCACTGATTACCAAACACCTGCGGATTTCACTCTCGAACCCACTCCAGGCCTGCCAAAGCTGGAAAAACCAGACAGCTTTATGCTTTTCCAGCTTTGTGCTTTTGAGAACATAGATCCACTTCTTTAGGCTTTCAATTAATGCATTTTGTCCCTAGTTTTTGGGCTGTAGATATTTTGTGCTTGGAGCTCTACTATATAAAGGGCATCCATGAATAGTCTTAGTAGTTTTTTTTTTTGATCTCTCCTAGTAATTAATTAATTAGCATAATTTAGAAGTAGCTTAGACTTCTCTCTAGTTTCTCTCTCTAGCCATTGTTAGCTTCTTCAACATTGCTGCCGAGCTATAAACGGAATTTTAGTAACAAGTTTTCTTCCCTTACACTATTTAATTACTTGTTATGCTTTCTTTAATCGTTATTTGTTTATCTTTAAGTATGAGTAGCTAACTTCCTAGTTCTTGGCAAGGCTGATTCAAGGGTTGCAGGGGCAGATTCGAGGCCTTAATGTGCTTAATATATTCTTGATGCTATATTCAACTATTCATCGATTTAATTACATCTTTGCATGATTTAATTTGAGGCCTGATCAACTGAGAATTATCTTGTGTAAATGCTGCCATTTATGTGATGAATACGGAAGGAAAGTTACATGAGCAAGTAGGCATCTGTTTAGTCTTGACTGTGTCAAAGTGGTCTTGAATAGATAGGTTGGGTAGTTGATTAGAGCTGGGTCACGAGCCTGACAAACTGAGGGACTTTAGCTCTAGATCTGTCTTTTCTTAACGTCATGGGCAGTTTGAGTATGACCCTCCCGCATTCATGCCTGGAGGGATGGCGGACTGTCAAGACTACCTCATATGTGGAAACGGGGGGTAGTTTCTCTTAAGAGAAAAGTAGGGGATATCCGAGGAATCTGGTCCCCATGTCATTTCTATGACATCTCGAATGGAATACCCTTGAGCTGATGACGATCTGGTCCCGAATGCAACCCAGGATGCCTTTGCCGAGAACCCTCTCTCCAACTGATTATTCGTGCTTATTTCACTCTTGTTCTATTTCACGCCTGCGTTGATACTTCTGCACCTGTTTCTGATTTGCTTTATTATTTCTAGAATTGTTCAACGATCCGTTTATTTTACCATTCGGGACCCCGAACGTGACATTCGGGACCCCGAATCTACTTTCTTAGATAAACTTGTTAGCTCCCAAAATCTGCCTTGGCCAATCTGTTTGGCCAAGTAAAACCCCCCTGATTGTTACTTTTCATGCTCTTCTCCCCCGAATGCATTCAAGACCTTAGATCAGTCTCTCACAATCCCTGTGTTCGACCCTGACTGCCACTGTACACTTTATCTCTTGTGCACACACGTTTTCAGGCACTATAAATCTTTATTTGACTGACGATCAGGATTCTTCAAGTGATATGCTTCAGATCCCTCTAGAATTGCGGGACAACTGTGACTTGCCAGCTGCAAAGCCCAATGCGGGAAGCGGTCCAAACGATCCACACTTCTGCCTTTATCGCGAAAGCGTCTTGGCCGCAGGCTTGGCCAAGACGGTCTCCATGGTGCGCTGTTGCGAATGCGAATGTGTCTTGGCCAAGCTCCAGGCCAAGACTCGGGAAAATAGGTTCAGCGCTCCTCAAATCAGATTCTTCATAAATTGCCTCCAGACCAAAACTGCTAAGATATGGGAAATATAAGGATAAATCAGTAGGTTTACTGCCCAATAAAACAAGTAAATGGTCAATAAAACATGATGAAATGCAATGTAATCAGAGATATAAATCATGTGACTTTTAATCTTTTGTCAGATTTTTAAGAAAAAAAACGTTCAACATAGGATAATTTTTTTGTTTGTTTTGAAGTATTTTTATTTTAGAAGTTCCATTTTCCAAGATTTTTTTTAAAAAAAAAACCCTTCAACATGGATAAATTATTTTAATTTAGTATTTGAGTTAAAGTTATAATTTAAATAGTTAATTATATTATAATTATTTTAAAATTATGGTTTGATATCGAATATTATAATAAATTATGTTAGTTTAATTACATTTATAAAAAGGTTTTTGGCAAGCCAAATACAAGAGAAGCTATAAGCCAATTCACAGGGGCCAAATAAATTATATATAAAAAAATCAAGAATATGAATTTAAAAATCACCACAACCACAAATGGTTTTATCATCATCCAAACATCCACCATCCACGTTAAAGCGCGAGTGGTGAAATTAGACCAAATTATTTATAAGACACGCAAGTGAATCACAAGTGCCCAAATAAATTATATATGAAAAAATCAAGAATATGAATTTAAAAATCACAACCACAAATGGTTTAATTAAATATAATTGTGGTAAAATTCAGACTTATAAACGCTTGACTATAAATGTTCTGATACTATGTATGTTCTAGGTCATATATTATTAATTATTATTACAGATAAAACTCATGATCTATACTATATAAAAAGCACGAAGGGGCTTATTTCCTTAAATTACTATGATAACCTTTAATTATTAAAAAATTTAAGGGTGTAATAGTCTTTTAATTTTTAAAATTTCCTACCTATTAAAATTGAATAAATCTATTATTCAACTACTTATTTAATTAATTAACTTACCTATTAAAATATTAAAGTTCGTATATGCTTCTTCCACCTTCCAATCGTATACAAACACCACAAGAATAGCACATACAGTTCCGTCTCTTAGAAAAGCAACGGAGAGGAGGTTTCCAAGCATTTGATGAAATTCTATAATAACTTCTACCAGCTTGGATGGAAATCAAGAAATATACTTACTCGGTTTGAGCAGCAAGACATATTACCAAGCCGGGATTGATACAGAGGGGAATATTGTTGGGAGCACCAAGGAACCTGGGATTGGTTGGATGTCTTCTTTCCTTTTTGTAACCAGTTTTGTTGGACTGCTTGCATTGGTACCTCTTAGGAAGGTAAACTCATTTCATTGTTTATGTTTTTTAATTCCTTGCTTGAGGATTGAGCATTACAGGGGTACACAATTTCCATGAGCTGAAATTCCAATTTCCAACTTCTAAGATGTTGTTTACTTTACATAGTATAAATGATAATTTACAATGCTTTTTTTTCCGGGGTTTTTGAGCAGATCATGATAATGTTGTACAGGAATTGTACTAATCTTAAAAATAAGTCCAGTAAATAAATTTTTAACTCAATATTATTTTCTTCAAATTGAATAATATTTTAGATCTTGACACAATAGATCCATGTTTGATCGCGTGTCGAGCGCGTCAAATATAAGTGTATAATAGATATGAAAAACGGGTAGAAATACAACATCGATTTTACAAGTTCATAAGGTACGAACTTTAATACTTTCTGATAATTGATTTCATCTTTATTTTTTCATTAAGATCAATGAATCGAACTTGTAGTTTATTTCTAATTTATAATACACATTTTTATTGATTTATGGAATTCAAGACTATCAAATTTATAAGCATAATTAAAAAGAACAGAAATTGTAAGCAAATTTGTGCAGAAACTTATTGCCATCTCAATTAATTTGCATCTATATATGCTGGCTGTCAGTTGCCTTGAATGGATTGTTAGATTAAAAAAGGCTGCCGCACTTTGACATTCACCAAAAGCGAAAAGCATATGCAACCATGGTTACAGCCACAATTGATGAATGTATTAGAACATTGATTTCCCTCACATTACCATTTATCACACACAACATATAATTCATAGTTGATGCCTTAGACCATCCAAAAATCAATTTTCAAGAGAGCTGCAAATACGAACGAAAATAGAATTTTGAGGGCAATGCCATTATAAGATACTAAATCCTGAGCCTGAATGTTGTTTAACATGGCATCACTGAACAAAAAAGAGTTGTTTTTTTTTATTATTATTATTGAAATAGATTTATATGTCACGAATAGCTTTTTAGTAGTATATTTAACATGCGAATTGTGTTTTCATCTTCACAGATCCGTCGTGTTTTTGGTAGCAGCTCGCTTGGCAATTCCTCCAATTACCAATCGACTTGTGGTATGAATTATATATTTATTATATAAATCATATATTTAATTAATTTGAGTACTTATTAAAGTCACAAAGAATGAGCTTGATACATTCTCATCTTTGTCAATGGTCGACAACTATGCAGCTATGTAAAGGTTGAGTCATCTATTCAGCCCAAGGCTTTGTTCGATTTCAAGGTTAGTAACTTATTTTGCTGTCAACACTCAACCTTCTTCTTTTTTGTATATCAAATGCGCATGTTATGGGTAATGATTGCATCGTTTGGATTCATTTTTATTGTCAAAATTTAGGGATTGCTTTCAACTTTTTTCCTTTAAGCACAATAGATCCTATGGTATGAATTATATATTTATTATATAAATCTTATATTTAATTAATTTGAGTCTTATATATATGTATTTATTTAGCTCGGTCCATATGTGTATGTATTTATGATTGTCGAAATTGTTTGAACCATCATCATTATTTTTTCTGATTTATCTTATAATAAAGGTGGAACCTGCCATCTAACTTAAATTAGTTATTTGCAATTTTCATGCTTTGAACATCTTTCGTTAAATGATAACATCATTCCACCAGATTTTATATTTTCGTGCTATTTTAACTTTTTCCTTTAAGCACAATAGATCCATATTGTATTTATTTAATTCGATCCATATATGTATATTTATACAATTTCATACACTATTTAATAAATTACTTAAATTACCACTTACTTGCAAATTCATGTTTTAAATTTATTTCAATTGCAGGAAAATGTCTACAAACAAAAGAAAAGCGACCAATGGTTTGATGGTACCACATGCTAAAAGAAGAGAACGAAATTGGTTGCTTACCAATCGAGTTGTGGTATGAATTATATATTTATTATATAAATCATATATTTAATTAATTTGAGTACTTATTAAAGTCACAAAGAATGAACTTGATACATTCTCATCTTTGTCAATGGTCGACAACTATGCAGCTATGTAAAGGTTGAGTCATCTATTCAGCCCAAGGTTTTGTTCGATTTCAAGGTTAGTAACTTATTTTGCTGTCAACACTCAACCTTCTTCTTTTTTGTGTATCAAATGCGCATGTTATGGGTAATGATTGCATCGTTTGGATTCATTTTTATTGTCAAAATTTAGGGATTGCTTCAAAAAAAATTACAACATGTTCTGAGAATCCAAATGCAAGACAATATTTATACAGGCAAGAAAAAAACTTTATTCTTAAAATTTTATTTCTTTGCTTATTTATTTTCCAATGTCACTATTAGTATATATATATATATTATATTATTTATTTATATGTGTAGATATAATACATTAATTAAAGTTTCAAAATGATATCTTTCACATAATTATTTCTTATATTTTTACTACAGAGAATTTCCTGTGCATTTTGTCTGGCAATCTAAAGAAAAAACATGGAAAATAAGAGAATCAACAAGGGTGTGATTGGCCATGTAAATACTGCAAATCCAAAAGAAGGAGAAAGGTATTTTCTAAGGTTATTATTGAATCATGTTAGAGGGCCAAAATCTTTTGAAGATTTATTGACAGTAAATGAAGTTATATGCAAAACATTCAAACAATCAGCACAAAAGAGAGGACTTCTTGAATCTGAAGAGAGTATATCAGCGTGTCTAAGTGAAGCAGTTATGTTTAAAATGCCATTGGAGTTACGCAGACTATTCGCTACTATTTTGGTGTATTGTCAGGTAATTTTCAAATTAAGTCACTAAAAAACTAAATTTAGTAGAATTTACTATCCTCACTTTTACATCTTTTAAATCTATTTTTTCTGTATAGCTTATATTTTGTCAAATGCCTTTTTAATTTATAAATATTAAGATGGGGAAATAGTTTTTACCACCCCTGAACTATCGTCGAAAATCAAAAACCTCCCCTGAACTTCATTTTTTGAAATTCGCCCCCCTGGACTATTGTTTTCGGGCAAAAAGCCCCTTCTGTCCATAATTAAATCAATTTTTTTGTGAATTCTTGGAATTTTTTACAATGTTCCCCTATTAAGATTAAGATTCAGCAAGAGTTCTAAACCAACTGTGTTGTTCCCCGAATATTTTTATTTATCTTTATATTAATTTAAGCCATTTTTTATTAACGTTTACATTTTTTTTATTTAATTTATTATCAACCTGAAGATGTAAGGAAGTTATGGGATCTTTATTATGATGCATTATCCGAAGACTATAAAAGAACTCATCGAAATTCAAGCGTAGATGAGGTATTTGCATTAACACTCAAGAGTATTAATTTTTATTTAGAAAGTACGGGGAAAAGTGTTAAGGACTATGATTTACCTACATTAAAAGAGATAAGTTTGGAACATGATTCAACAAAGGAGATTGCAGATGAATTGTCCATTAAAGTCACATTGGATGATATAGAGACACAATCAAAGTTAAATCCAGAACAAGAAGAGGCTTATAAGGCAATTATAGAAAAAGTTGATTCAAATTCTAGTGGGGTATTTTTTGTCGATGGACTAGGAGGAACAGGAAAAACATATTTATACAAAGCATTGCTTGCTAATGTTCGATCACGTGGGATGATTGGACTTGCAACTGCGACATGTGGGGTTGCTGCTGCAATCATGTCAGGAGGTTGTACTGCTCATTCACGATTTGGTATCCCTATAGATGTTCATGAATCAAGTGAAAGCAACTATTCAAAACAAGAACCCAAGGCTCAATTAATAAAAAGGGTAAGACTTATTCTGTGGGATGAAGCTCCAATGGTAAAACGTTGCGCAATATGGTTGATCGATTCTTAAGGGATATAATGAACAACAATGAACTATTTGGTGGTAAAGTTGTGGTTTTTGGAGGTGATTTCAGACAAGTACTACCTGTAGTACCACGAGGGACAAGATCAGAAACTGTGGGAGCAAGTTTGGTAAGATCATACTTATGGCACCATATGAGAAGACTGAAATTATCTAGAAATATGAGGGCTAGCTCAGATTTAGAATTCAGCAAATTTTTACTCAGAATAGGAAATGGAGAAGAGCCAACAATAGATGATGACATGATATCTTCACCAGAAGAGATGATAATTAAATATGACAACTGTGAATCTTCCATTAACCGTTTGATTGACAATGTCTACCCCTCACTTCGAGAAAATACAACATTACCTGAGTACATAACAAATCGTGCTATACTGGCTACCAAGAATGAATATGTTGATGAGTTGAATATTAGAATGATATCATTGTTCCCCGGAAATGGCACAATATTTAAGAGCTTTGATATCGCATCTGATGATGAAAACAATTGTTACCAAGAAGAATTCCTAAATACATTGATGCTAAATGGATTGCCGCCACATATACTAGAACTCAAAAAGATGAAATTGAATTTGAGAAAGCGGAATCTAGATCCACCAAATGGATTATGCAATAGGACTAGAATGGTTTGTCGAGGATTTGAACGCAATGTCATACATGCAGAAATAACAGTTGGCCAACATGTAGGTAAACGTGTTTTTTTGCCAAGAATACCTTTGTCACCGGCAGAAGCTGGAACATATCCATTTAAATTTGTTCAAAAGTAATTTCCAGTGCGACTTTGTTTCTCCATGACGATAAATAAAGCTCAAGGGCAGACAATACCAAATGTAGGAGTTTACTTGCCTGAAGATGTCTTCTCGCATGGACAGTTATATGTGGCACTATCAAGAGGAGTTTCAATGTCAACTACTAAGCTTTTAGTCAAGACAGACAACCTTAAAAAAAAAAGACGAGCTTATGTTAAAAATGTGGTGTATAAAGAAGTGCTAACAAGCTAAGTTGTTTCTAAAGTTGTTTCTAGTCCTTTCTAATAATTAAACTTCATGTCTATTTATCCTTTTGCTTAATGTTCTTAATTCTCCTAAATTTCATTCTCCAAACAACATCAGCTCCTGGAACAATGCCACATCAGCTTGCCACGTCTGATTTCTTTAATACAATCAAAATGACATCCTGGATTCTAATCTTATGGATTGTGTTGAATCACATATTTAATCACATATATTTAATTAGTTTGATCCGCATATGGATGTTTAACGATAGGAAAAAATATAATATGAATGATTTTGTTAGAATAAGAGACTAAAATTCTAAGAAAAAAATGAGATCATATTTATGCGAAAAATTGGAGAAAGAATAGAGAGGAATTAATCTAATTTGTAATTAAATGTTCTAAATTTGTATCATAAATGTCATAGTAAATTCCCTATATTTTTAATTGGTTTGAATCAACATCACCCTTAACAAATTAATCAGTATATTTTAACAAATTAAAATAATTAATGATTGATAAAATAATTAAATAACTTAATAATATTTTTATCATTTTTTAATTTTCTAACTATTAGAAAGACCAAAATTGTAACTTTATTGCAGGCTTATATTGTAAATTTCAAGACTATTGGGTTTAAAGTGGGAGATTTTGTATACTTTAGGGTTTCTTTATGTAATTTACCTAAAAATATATTTAATTTTTTAATCAATAAAGTTAATAATTTTTTTATTATTATATAATAAATAAATAAAATGGTACAAAATAAATATTTTGAGTATATGCTTAATGATTACGTAAATGTATTTTATTGATATTTTTATATAGTTTTTTAGATAAAAACTAGATAATGTTTTCAATTTCAAGCTAAACAATAACAACACAGACTTTAAAATAAAAAAATTATATCTTTTCTATATGGCAAAAGTGGAAAGAAAATCGAGTATGCTACATTCGTTAGTCTTTTAGAAAATTACACGGGAGTAGCTTATAATAATATTTTAAAATAACACTAATAATAAGTTAACAAACTTATAAATTAATTTTTCAATTAAGTAATGCAATTTTATTTCTATTATTAAATGACCATTTATTTAATTAATAACAAATTATTATATATGTAACTTTTAGTAAGAATTTGAAATTAGTAAAAAACTTACCATAGAAAAATATACTTAGTATTGTGAGTTAAAAAAGTAAGCAAAAATAAATTATATTTGTATAAACTATATATATTTAAATGACTTTTTTTTTTTTTAATAAGCTGAAGATTTTATTCACTCCTTCAAAGAAGGAGGCAAGAAGAAGGAAAGAATGTACAAAGTGTCACTCCTCAAAAAGAAGAGTGACAAAGCGAGATACTAAGAAACAAACCTGACAAAGATCCAAACGAAAAACTACTGGACTTTCCTACCCCAAGAAGATAGCCAGTTAGGCGACAATAACATCGTTCCCAAACTGTATGGAAATGCCCGATCGTTACTCTTTAGCCACCTATACCAGAAAGAAAATGAACAATTGAAGACACGTCTCGCGCAAGTAGATCCTTGCTGAAAAACAACTTTGTTTCTCTGCAGCCAAAGGCACCAAACCATAGCATAAAATAGAATCCTCCACTTCTTCTTGACCTGGACCCCACCCCACGGCACTAGGCTTTCCCACGACCCCCACAACTCACCGATCTTCCTTGGTGGACACCAGGACACCCCTAACCAAAGCATAACGACATTCCAGCAACTCATGGAAGTATGACAATGAAGCAGAATATGCTGAACAGATTCCCCCTGAACTGAACACATAGGACATACATTGTCTCCCTCGGGAAGCATGTTACGCTTCCACAAAAACTCCCTGGTAACCAGCCGTCCTCTGAGCGCTAACCAAAGGAAGAATTCAACCCTGAAAGGAGCTATGTTGGACCAGCACGACTCTAAATCCGGCTTAGCCTGGAAGCGCTGATTATCAATACCCAAACACCAGGACCCAACCGAATACTCTCCTTCGGTATTTAACTGCCACCTATTCTTAACAAGAGAATAATTTCTGTTAGGATCCGAGAGTTGAGAAGCCAAGCAAACCCATTCTTCCCTTTCCCACTCGAAAAGCTCACGGCGCCACTGATTGTTCCAAATCCACTGGTTCTCTAGCCAGTATCCGTGGTCAAGAATACTCCCTTCAGAGTTTGTAGCTACATTATACAACCTTGGATAGACCAGGGCTAAAGGAGTATTGTTGTGCCAAGGATCCCACCAGAAGGACACTGAACTACCATTCCCCACGTCAAGATTCACGTGCCTAACCCAAAAATCGAACCAATTATGACCCTTACAGAATAATCCGAAAATGTCACGCCAAATAGACGAGGTCTTAGCCACTGGATCCTTCCATAAGACCCCAAAATTACTGAAGCCGTATTGTCTCCTAACAATATCCGCCCATAATTTCCGGCTGCCAGAACAAAGATCCCACACCCACTTGAATAGGTAAGCAGCGTTACGATTTTTAAGATTACCAATCCCTAAGCCCCCAAGTTCTTTCGATCTAATCATATCTCCCCATTTTACCTTAGATAGCCCACTTTTAGTCTCATCTCCCCTCCACATGAACCGCCTCATTATCCCTTCGCATTTGCGGCGAACACTTTTAGGCATATAATAGATTGACATGTTGTAGATAGGGAGACTAGATACCGCTGCCTTGATCAAAGTGACCCGCCCGCCAACAGACAAAAGGTGACCCTTCCAAGTTGCCAATTTTGTCTTCATCTTCTGAACAAGAAAATCCCAGCTTGAGATTCTCCTAGGATTAAGCCCCACAAAAGAACCTAGATATTTGAAGGGAAGATGTTCATACTTACATCCTGCTCTTCTAGCAAGACAACTACCAACCTGATCACAAATGTTGACGCCTACTAGTGAACTCTTATGGAAATTAACTCGGAGCCCAGAAAAGGCTTCAAACCAGCAAAGGGTCCCTTTCACTCCTTGAATCTCACTCTCATCATTCTTGACAAAGATCAGAGTATCATCTGCAAATTGCAGATGAGTAAGTTTCCACCCTGCTTGATCATTACCAACGCCACTTAACAAACCCACGATTCTAGCGCGGACCAAAAGACGATGAAGCCCTTCAGCCGCTATGTTAAAAAGAAAAGGGGACATGGAGCACCCTTGACGAAGACCACGACCAACCTCGAACTGACTTGAAGGAGAACCATTAATTAACACGGTGTTGCTACCCGATTTTTGACACGAGTAATTTAAATCATCACTATTTATCATGACATTTCCACGTTTTTACTAATTATTATTATTCGTGTCATTTTATATTATTTCGCTTTATTCGTATTTTTATTATTTTTTTCGTTCGAGTTTTTTTCGATTTTAAACGAGATTTTTCGGACCGTTGGTTCGAACAAAAATAAATACTTTTTCCCGTGCACACACAACGACTCATCTCCTCCATTTTCAAAATAAAGCCAACACACTCATCCTTTTTTTCAAAGACACCAACAGACACCTTCTCCATTTTCTTTCAAAAAATACAACGGATCAATTGGATCCATTATAAGCACACCATGCCATTTCAATCGGGAGGGGGGCAGCCATCAAAAATCCAAAATTCAAACAATCATCCCCTGTCAAATTAATTCAAACCATCCCTTTCCAAATTCCAAATTAAAATACCCATCCTCCGATCTATTAAAACACTCACCCATCACCACTGCAAAAATCCCAACACATCGTCGCCGCCACCGTCGCTGCAAATCACCGCCGGCCTGCTCATTGCCGTTCCCCCACTGTCCAGCCGCTGCTCATCAAACCCAAACCCAAACAGACCCTAAAAACAGACCAAAACCCCTGCACAAAGCCAACCTAAAACCACCGCCTGAAACCTTCACCAAATCAACACCGAACAACCCAAAAACCATTCAAAAACAGACCCAAATCAACCCAAATCAGTCCCCCAAAATAGTCCTAAAATCCACCCGAAACCGAACCCAAATCTGGCATCAAACCTGCGGCTCCTCCACCACAACCAAATCCAGCTTGCTCACTGCCATTGCTCACTCTTTGGCCAAGAAATAAAGAGCAAAAGAAAAAAAGAAAGAAGGGAGAAGAGAGGAGATGGCTAAAAAAAAATGAAAAGAGGAGAAGAAATGGGTTAAAAATGAGGGAGAAGGAATAAGAGGGGTTGGGCTTCGGCCCAACCAAGGAAAGAAAATATAAATGGGCTGCGGCCCAACCAGAAAAAATAGAAAAATGGGCTGCGGCCCATGAAGAGAAAAATAAACGAAATGGGCTACGGCCCAAGCCCTTTTAATTAAATCGGTACTAACTTTTTCTTCGTATTTTTGTAGGCATCGAATTTACAATTACCGTCCCGAGTGGATATTTCACCATCGTCGATATCGGTGATAAATTTCTGAACTTGAACTTTAAAGCTCATTTTTCCTTTATTAGAATTGTTAATTTAATTTATTGTTTATTTGTATGCATGTTATTTAGAATCGTTAGAATTCTAATTAATTTGTTTGCATGATGATTATATCAACGAATATGTTTTAATTTTCTGCTCATTCGTGTGCAGCTTTGACTCCACGAATAGATTTTTATTTATGCTTGTGAACGCGCTTTATGCATTATGCACATCAAATATGGATATATTTATGTGCATCAACAATATATATTATTATGCATTCGTAATGACTTTCGACTGACTTGGTCGTCGGAGTGTATACGCCGGGGAACCCCCCGGCGTCCTTTTCAGGTACATACGGGAGGAACGAGAAGGTATCGGATGCTTCACCGACTTCAATATTGGTGACGATTTTCCAAACTCGAGCTTTAGAGCTCACTCCTCATTTATTTGAATTGCTAAATTATTTATTGCTTGTGCAACTAACCTCGGTTTTGTAGGTTAGAATTAATTGATATTCGCCTTCAAGTACACTTTCCTCACCCTTTTATTTATTCGATGATTTTTGTATATATTTGTATGCATGATTATTTAAAATTCTTAGTATTAAAATCAATTTGATTGCATGAGAATTAATTTTTATTAATAACTCCCTTTAATAATTTCACTCCAAATCGACCCTTGCTTGAATGAACTAGGCTTAGTAATTACTCCACGTTTATTTTATTAAATGCATGAAATTTAAATAGGACTAGTAATCAAACATCACGCTTTAATCTAAGTGCATGATTATTAATTACTAAAATCCTCAAATCTTAAATAAATCCCTAAAAATAAAAAATGAATAAAATCAATCAAAGAAAAAATAAACAAAGTAGTAATCAAAACAATAGGATTTAAATCTTTTCCAATAACTCAGGTTCCCTCAAAAATTTTAAGATAGTAAATCACCAAAGAAAATAATCATTTGAAAGCGGAAAGATAGTAAATGGGCTCTAAGCCCAACTCGTAGAAAATATCTCCATATTTAATCCCCCTTATCATTAGAGCTACCTTCTAAAATGAGATTTAAATCTTTAATGTTGCGTGATCGTTTAAATTTAGCAATCCCTTGATATTTACTTTATGCTCATGGATGTATTAATGTTATCTTAGACGAATGTGTTATGTGCGCGGCTTCGACCCCACTTCCCAGTTTTTCTCTTTTCAACGTGTTTTCTCGCATTCATATAAATGGTACTTTGCTAGTCTATGCATGCTTAGAATCACCTAGTAAATAGGATTAATCATATGCATTTGCCCGATGATGTAGTAACTCATCTGTGATGATAGTGATTTCGATCGCCGTGATTCGTCTATGATTTACTAGGGTCGTCGCTTTAGTAAAGATTAATAATAAAATGGTAGTAATTTCACTTAATCAATCTTGCATGTAATCTGACTAATTTTTGAACTCGATTAAATATAACCGGAATAGGTATGCAAACCGACCTTTTTCTTTTTTAGAGGATAAAATGTTTATTTTCTTTTTAACAACTCGACAATAATTAGGATAAAATCAACCGAACCAACTAAAGAATTAAAGCGACGATCCCCCCTGAGGGCCCCAAATTACTTGTTTTTAACATGATTTTAAAACACCTCTTTTTAGAACCGGTAACCTTTTTAGGATGAGACTTGGGTGCCTCACACCTTCCCAAGTCCATAAAACGACCCCGAACCGTTGTTCTCGGGTTTAGACCCTTTTTATTTGTGCCTTAGTTTTTGTTTTATTTTCTTCTTCTTTTTCAGACTTTTAGGTTTCCCTAAACCTTAGAAAAAATAGGGTGGCGACTTCATTGTTATGTGTAATTTCATTGCGTCCCGAATTTCGCTCGCGACGGCGCGACACACGGAAACTCTGGAAGTACTAAGACATTGCATTATCCACCCCCTCCAACGTTCCCCGAAGCCCATTTGGCGCATCACCTCCTCCAAATAACTCCACTCTACCGAGTCGTACGCCTTTTCAAAATCTAGCTTAAAGAGTAAGCCTTGTTGCTTGGACCTTTTCAAATGACTAACAACTTCATTAGCTGCCATCACACAATCTAAGGTCTGTTTGCCTTTCATAAACCCATGCTGTTCTTCACTTATCACCTTCTCTATCACCCTGGCCAACCTCTTGGCTATAATTTTTGAAATTATTTTGTAGTAGCTACTCACCAGACTAATAGGACGGAAGTCGGAAAACCTCTTAGCAGCTTTAGATTTTGGGAGCAGCGAGATGAAAGAGGAGTTGGCTCCCTTCGGAAAGACCCCGGTTCTAAAAAAACCCAAAATCATGACACACATATCAGGGCCAATGATATCCCAAGCATTTTGAATGAATCTGAGAGAAAACCCATCGGGACCAGGAGTCTTTTGCCCATTGCAACTCCTAACAGCTTCCCAAATCTCCTCGGAAGTGACTTCATTTTCGAGCCAAATTGCTTCATTCTCTTTCAAGCAGCTAAACCCCAAGACCGGAATCTTGGGTCTCTCCCATCTCGCCGAACCAAAGAAAGTAGAAAAGTGCAGAAACGCTGCGTTTTTAATCTCAGAGGGATCAGAAGTGCGGCCATTGGTACTCACAATGTCAGTTATTCCCTTCCTTAAATTGCTGATTTTAGCTAACCTATGAAAATAACCAGTATTCCTGTCCCCCTGTAAGTCCCATTGAGATCTAGACTTCTGCTTCCAGAACCTGTCCACCCGACCCTGCTGATCCCAAATCTCATTAGCCAACTCAAGCTTCCGTCCTTGTTCAGTTAAGGACAAGGATCTAGCATCAGCTATCCTATCAAGCTCCAATTCCTCCTCTTGAAGAGCCTCTAACCGCTTCTCCACATGACCGAAGACCTCTGCATTCCAACTCTTCACTTTCTGCTTTAGCCATCTCAACTTTTGAATTACTCTGCAAGAACCAGGAAATTCAGAAGAAGCTTCCCTCCACCAAACAGCCAACAAATCCTTGAACCCTTTCTCTTCCCACCAAACCGCTTGATCTCTAAACGGTTTTGGGCCCCAGTCAACAGTGTCCTGACTAAGAAGCAATGGGGAGTGATCAGATCCATGTCTGTGCAGCGCAGACAACCTATTCCTCTGTAAGAAAGCGCCCCAACCTGCTTGAATAAAAACCCTGTCCAATCTGCTTCTACAAACCGCATTCGCCCACGTAAAGCGTCTGCCAATTAAATCCAAATCTTGAAATCTGCATCTAGCCACCCAATCTTGGAATTCCTCCATGCCTCTAGCATGACTCGAACCATTAAGCCTATCTGAAGGAGACAAGATCTCATTAAAGTCTCCTCCCACAAGAACAGGATTATTACAACCCACAACAAGATGCGCTAAAATATCCCATAAATGACTTCTTCTATCCACATCATTGTAAGCATATACGTTCAGAACTACACAGCGCACGTTCCCTCTTTTCCAAATGCCTTCAATCCAGATATAACGATCTCCAACTAACGTCCTTTCAGAAGAGAAAGAGTTACTGTTCCACATTGTAAGTAAGCCACCAGACCTACCTGTAGCCGGAGCACTCAACCACCGAGCCTCCTGATTCCCCCATAAAGACTGCGTGAAAAACTCGTTCACTTCCTCCATCTTAGTCTCTTGTAGCAAACAGAAATCCAATTTATCTCTATGCCAACAACGTCTGATAAAACTCCTCTTACTAGCTGCTCTCAACCCTCTGCAGTTCCATGACAATAAATTAACCATTTAAACAGATAGACACGAACCAGAAGGACCAATCATTTGAATTGCTCCAACTCAGCGTTAAATCTTTCCTTGTCGAAAGAAAGAAAAACCTCTTTATTAACGTGCTCTGTTAGCGATAGCAATCTTCCCACATTCCACGTGTCGGGATCTATCATCGTGGCATCTCGTACCAGATTCATTCTAGCAATCTCCTCATCGTCTGCTTTCTGAACATATAATCTCGACCCCACTACAGAGTGGGCCGTTTCAAGGCTACCAGCTTGACCCACTAGTTTTTTTATTTTTTCCCCCCTTTGCCTCACCGTTACGAGGGGTAAAGCAACCCCGAGCGTAGTCTCATATGCTGATCGGAAAACCCCGGTCGCGTCTTGGTCATCATCTTCCTTATCCCCTTTTGAAACAATCATATCTCCCTCCCTAATGGTCTCCAACTCGCCAACTTCCTCATCGGACGACCCATCAAATTCTGCCCGCGCCCCCACCATCCAATCTATGTTAGAGACAGCCCCATGCATGGGTTCCTCTTTGCAGAGAATCTCAAAAAATTTCCCACCTACCGTTACCTGCATGGATTCGTTAATGCTTATACGATCTGAGGAAACTAGGAACCTTGCAACATCTAGTCTTGTCCTCGCAATAGTATTATCATCCACAACTACCAGAGACCCCAAACGACCGCTTATCTTCTCAAAAGTTGAGTGGCCCCAAGTCTGAACAGGAATCCCAACGCACTGAACCCAGCAAAGCCTTCCTCCCTTGGCGATTCCATCCTCCCAAGAAAAAACTTTAGAAAACAACCTAGAGCTAGCCTCCGCTAGTGCCCTATCTCTGTCAATTTCCCTATCAAATTCCAGCCAAACAAGGCCTCTTCCCATAACCCGCGTTTCGCAAATCCAACCAGACTGGACTACCAGATCTTGAATCGATGGAATAAGTTCCAGTTTCCTAATGACTCCGATAGCACTCTTCTTTAGCCAATCTTTGTTATCGGCCGGAATCTCCAACCCTAAAATACCCGATGAAGAAACCCCTTCCTCCTTGTTATTACTACTGTCATTCCTCTTCAAAATCTGAGATTCCCCCCTCACCACATCAGCCAACGACCTAGCCTCAGAACCCCCACCAGAGCCGCCACTGATCCCGATAGCTATAGAAGCAACCTTCGCTCCGTGGCTAGAACCAGAATTTTTCAACAAGGAGTGATTCGAGGGAAGCGAACGACTCTGTTTATACCTCCCTGCTCTCCTACCCCGCCTGCCCAAACTGCTTCTAATAGCTGAAGCACCAATAAATTGCCTATCAAGCGCAATTTCCATATCAATTCGGTTACTAACCCAATCAAAGCGAACAAAACCAAATCTCTTCCCAGCTCTGTTCCTACGAAGAGGAATGAAAACATCAACCAACACCCCGAAACGAGGAAGTTTCCAACGTTGCGTGATCAAATAACGGAGAGCTTTATGGTCCACATGGGACGGTAAGTTCTCTAAGTAGTATGTGATTTCCTCGTTCAGTCGACCCTCTTTGGAGGAGAAAGCAACCCCGTTCCGTAACGTTTTATGTCCTGCCATCGCCAACTGCCAACCGAAAAACAACAGTCCGACCGCAACAACCAACAACGGAACAAACACTAGGAAAACAGAAGAAACAAAACAGACAAGGGCCCACGAAGTCCCTTCAAACCAATCAAACCCAAACAAACAAAGGAAATAGCGAAATCCGAAAACAAAAGAATTAGAGAAGAACGGTTGCCAAATCCATCAATCCGAATAAGCAGCACCCGGTCAGAAGAACGCCGGCTACCAACCACCAACCAACCCAGCCCTGATCCACCGTAAAACGAGAACCGCAGATCTGCAGCAACCAAGGCAACCGGACCGAAGGGAGAGAAGACAGACCGGCAAGATCGGGAAGAAGAGAGAAAGATTCAATACGCCAGTCACAATGGGTGACTGGTATTTAGGTCTCCGGCAGCAGTGGGCTGACCGGAGGAAGCCGCAGCAGCCACCAAAGCGAGAGAGAAATCGCGGTACTGTAGCAGCTGCGATTTCAAATCGATCGAAGGAAAGAAGACAACCAGCAATCGGGAAGAGGAGAGGGAGATTTAATACGCCAGTCACAGTGGGTGACTGGTATTTTGGGCTCCGGCAGCAGTGGGCTGACCGGAGGGAGCCGCAGCAGCCACCAAAGCGAGAGAGAAAACGCGTTTCACTGTAGCAGCTGCGATGGATTAAGAACAATTTTTTTTAACATTTAAATGACTTAATATTATATTTATGAATAATTTAAATTTATCGTTGTTTGTGAAATTGGCATGGGTGATAAAAATATTTCCTTGGTTGATTACCAACAAGTTCCTCACTACATTCAAAAAAGTTGTGGTAGATCAATCTATGCAATGTACTGGTGGAGGTACAATGTGATAAATATCCTTAAAAGTATGGAATTGGAAAATAGTCACAGTGAGTAAAATATAAGTTAATCTACTTTTAAATGTAAATTATTTGTTAAATATAAAAAAGCATATCTTAATCTATTTTTAAATGTAAATTATTTTAAGTATTACTATATTATTTTTAAAATGATATTCTTTATTCGAGTTAATATTTTTTTAATTTAATTTAGTAAAAGGATTGATTTTAAAAGTGTTAATGAAACATAAACTAGATAAAAGTGACAAATAAATGGTAATATTTATAATTTTTCTAACATAAATTATATGGTAAAATAAAGAACAATCTTTATGAAAATAATTGAGAAGTTTATTTACAACTATTGACAATATTATCCATATATTATCAAAATAATTTACATTAGTTTTATTTTTATGAAAGAAATATTATATATTGTACATAAATATTTTCTACATGGGTTAATAGTCTTTATTTTATTTTAATTATTTAACTATAATTTTACGGCAGTACATGGTTTATTTTTTCACAAAGAAAATATTTTAAAATTGAAATAGTTACTATTTTATAAGTTATCATTATACCTAAAATAATTAAATAAATATTTATTGTAAACTTAAATTCCTTAAACCAT
The DNA here is from genome assembly GCA_963691705.1 of Viola odorata. Taxonomy (NCBI): domain Eukaryota; kingdom Viridiplantae; phylum Streptophyta; class Magnoliopsida; order Malpighiales; family Violaceae; genus Viola; species Viola odorata. The sequence goes on from OY829544.1 coordinate 58,938,128, forward strand.
AAAGTTAAATTAGTTTTTCAATTAATAACAAATGGATGAGATTAAATTTGTGTAACCTAATAGGCTGTTTTTTTTTTTTGCATAAGCTGAAGAGATTTTATTAGCCACTATCAAGCAGATAGCAGCAAGAAGAATAGAAAAACGAATGTACAAGAGTGACACTTCCTCAACAGAGGAAGCACCAGAAAAGATAGTCAAGACACAACAAAATCCCTACTGATACAATAGGCTGTTGTAAAAGTACACAAAAGATCTCACTCATGGATCTTTAATGCGAGTGACGAATGTTGATGAAGTTTATATAATTAAGAACATTAAATAAAAAATTATATTATAAGCCATAAATTATAGGAAAAAAAAGAAAACCAAAAGTTATGGATTATATGAGATAGATAAATCTCTTAACATTATTATCATCCTAATCTAATAAAAAATATTTTAAAATTGAAATAGTTTATTTATTTATAATAATAATAATAGTTTATGACTAATAACAATTACTACTATTATTATTCTAATCCCACAGATTAAGAAAGTATATTTTTTCTTTTAAAAGATAACAAAATATTATATTATTACGAAAAGAAGAAAAAATAAAGGACAAATACAGTAACAAAATTCTCCCTTTTATTAAATTATAATCACAATTATTTTTAGACTTTTTTATTATTATTATTATTATTGTTGTTGTTATTTTATATTTGATGTGTTTTCATTATTAGAATAAGAACTAGAAAAAAAATGAGAAGAAAAAAAAAAGTGGAAAGTGATGATTCTTTTTAGTTAAAAATAAAAAAATTATAAAAAAATTTATAAAATAAACAAGAAATTATCTTGCCTCAATAAAATATAAAACAAACTATGAAATTATTTTTATAATGTATTATTCTTAAAAATATATATATACACAAATATTAAATTACTGAAGTTTGATTTCGTAAAATTTGTAATGATAAGGAATTATTTTTCCTTAGCTAATTATGTGATTTTTTTTCATACATAAACATGGAGAAAAATAGTTTGTACATTTACTTAAATCATAATTTTTAATTAAATATTATACTTAATTTTTTATTGAACTTAAATATTAGTGGTTGTTTTTAAATAATTACATACTTATTTACAATATTTGGAAAACTTAGATAAAAATAATATGGAACATCATTTTAAATATTTAAATTTTAATTTATAAAAGTAATTTAATTAATTGAGTTAAAATTATTTTAATTCTAAGTGCTTAAAATTAATTATTTCAGAATTAATACAAGATTTTTTTGTCGACATTAGAACATCAATAAAAATACAAATATACTTCCTACAATATAGATTAAGCACCATAGTAAAAATTTATGTTAATCTTATTTTTGGAGATATTATTAAAAAAATTATATTATACCAAAAATATATTTGTGTAAAATACTTTTTGTACATAAATATTATATTTTAATATTATCAAATAAATTTCGCAAGTACAACGCCACGTGCCTAAAAATTTAAATCAAGTTAGAAACAGTATTCTCATCTTCCCCATTCCCATAATCTTCCTTTATGCATTCAAAAATGTACAGCCCAACAAATTTGGTATTGAGAGATTACGACATTTTTATTTGGAGAATGTAAAAAATAAGATTTTTACCAATGTATACGTGGACGAGAAAAGAAGGTTTTCAAATCAAAATATTAAATTATAATTAACAAGTCCAATCAAACTAATAAATACTATTATATATAAAAAATGAATTCCAAATTAATCAAATAACTTAATAGATAGGTTTTAAATACTATTATATAAAAGTCTATTATACAAATTATATATTAAAAAACTATAAATTAACAATTTATATGGTTGGTTATAATACTTTAGAACAATTTTAAATACTATTAGGCTATATCTTCTATTAATACTTATTATTAGTATGTTTAATAATTTATATGTTCGATCATATGACCTTAGAATAATATTTAAATACTATTAAGCTATATCTTCTATTAATACTTATTATTAATATGCTTAATAATTTATATGTTCGATTATATAACTTTAGAACAATATTTAAATAGTGGCTTTATATATTTCAAATGACCAAAATTAATTTATAAATAATATATATTAAATAATTTAATTTCATATAAAAAATTGCCGCACGTGCAACGCACGTGCCCAACTACCTAGTCTATTTAAAACGGATGAAAAATATCAATAAAGTATCGAACGCAGATTTCTCATCCTTACCTTAAAAAAAAAACAAACACGTTGAACCGTTCTTTCATGTCATGTGGTCCTAGAGTGATGATGATCATTTCAATGTTTCGTGATAACAACAAAAATAGCAAAATCCCAAATAAAAAAATACAAAATCAGCTCTAAAAGTAACAGTGAAGCCAAGAATGCAAGGACGCGTAATATTTAGCATGCTAGAGCTAGGGGGCCCACGAGCTCTAAAAATTTGAAGTATTATTGTTAATAAAGCAATTAATTAATTTATTAATTGATCAGGTCTGGTGTATAAATAGGGGCAAAGGGAGAGGCACTAAGTCACACATAAACATACACACTGCTACATCTTATAAAAATCAAAGTTCAAAAGATGATGAAGATGTTTGTTGCCATTGTGCTCTTTGTAGCCTTTGCTCTTCCAGCTGCTTCTCAAGACGTCATCACTCTCACATCTTACGAGGAGCTTCTCAAGAGTGGGGCTTCTACCGATGGAATGACCAAAACTGTCATTTCGAACCCTCTTCTTGAAGAGGCTCTCGTCTCCTACTCCAACAACAAACTTGAAAGTTTTCACAGTTGCGGAGAGACGTGTTTTTTTTCTATAAAATGCCATACCCCTAAATGCAACTGCACAAAAGGTGTCTGCTCCAAAAATTCTCTTGAGGACACCGATTCTGCAGCTGCAAATCCTCTTCTTGAAGAGGCACTCGTTGCGTTCGCCAAGAAAGTTAACCTTGGTGGTCTATAAGATCTGCTACAAAAACTCTCTTGACATGGAAGACTGGGGTGTGATGTGAGTGTACTGGACTATGGTTAATTTTGTTGTCGTTGTCGTCAATTAAAGAAGGCTATAAATGCTTGTGACATACATATATATAGCGTATGAATATGTCTAAGCATGCCTCCTCTATGTTGTTCCCTTCATCCCACTTTGAATTAATTAAATAAAAGTCCAGTTTATTATTAATTTGTGTTTTTCTGTTCTCTGGATTTGTGCTAGCAAAGCTAGATTTGTTTTTTCTTTTCTTTTCTTTTTCATTACGAAAATGACAGATCTGCATATAAACGGTTCGGATACTATGTTAAACAACCACTTCTACAAGCAATTAATGATAATTAGTAAAGTGTATTTGTAATTAAAATCAACCAAGCAATTAATGATTATTATTTATAAGTGGGCAACAAAACAAATAAAATAGAAAACAAAAGAACAGTCGCTCGACAGCATTTGCCACGGCGAGTAGTCGGCAGCTGTTGGCCGAATGATGACATAAATGAACACCTTTCTGGAATTTGCAGACGTGTACCTTGTGATTTCAGCGGTTTTTATTTCAAAGTTTAAAACTATTGGGTTCAAAGTGAGAGATTTTGTAAACTTTAAGGTTTCTTTATATAGTTTATCTAAAAATATAGTTAATTTTTTAATCAATAAAGTTAATAATTTTATTATTATTATATAATAAAAAATAAACCGTTACAAAATAAATATTTTGAGTATATTTTTAATGATTACGTAAATATATTTTTTTCAGATTTTAGTATATTATTTTAAATAAAAACTAGATAATGTTTTTAATTTCAAGCTAAACAACAACACAAACTTTAAAATAAAATAAAAATTCCAATATGGCAAAAATGCAAAAAAAATCGGATCTCTTACATTCGTTAGTCCCTTAAAAAATCACATGGGAGTAGCTTGTAATAATATTTTAAATAACACGAATAATAGTAAATTATAAAGTGAAAAAACTTATAAATTAATTTTTCAATTAAGTAATTAAATTTTATTTATATTATTAACTGGAAATTATTTAATTAATAAATAATTATAATATTCATAATTTTTAGTAATTAGTGTATATTAAATTAATTATTTAGAATTTAAATTTATATTAAATATTTTTTATAATATGAAAAATGAAACAAGGTGATTTTTTATACCTTAAGTTATTATTTAAAAGTCTATTACACTCTTAATTTTCTTTTAAGTTTTTATAAATCTTTTAAAAACTTTATCCAATAATAATTGTTGCTTTTAAATTTGGAAAAAAATAGTTCAGTAAATTTATCTAAAACAAAAGCTGGAAATAATTAAAAAAAATTATGAGAGAATTCAAAATTCTTAACAATAGCGGGTGTATTGATATTAATTCAGTTGGTAGTTAAGTTAGATAATATATATTAAATATATAGTATATATAGATAATAAAATACCTAAATACCCGGTTACGTGCGAATAGAATTAGTATTGATCCACAAGATTTTAAGGTTTTTTCCCCTATTCATAACATATAGAATTTTCTAGAGAAATTTATATATATGATACTCAATTGATTCAAAATTGGGAATATAAACTTAAAAATTTTATGTCCTAATTATTTTATATAATGTTTCAATGGTATGTTAGTTTTTTTTAAAGACAGGCAGTAAGGATCTCATAAACAGAAATGAAAATTAAATAGAAATTTAAGTTATTTTATTGCTTACGACTCTAAATGTTTGTAAATCTTAAAACTATAGTGTCCGAAATGAAAGAATTTTTAAACTATAAAAAAATATGTTGTTTACCTTAAAATCTATGATAGGTAAAGTGATAAGATATATTTTTAAAAAAATTGGTTATATTTTTAGTTATCATTATAATATTATGGGTCGAATACATGATCTACATCATCAAAATAACATACGATAGGTACATAAAATATATTATTGTAAACTTAAAGTTGTTAGAAAGTTAAAGTTAAATTAACTTTGAAATGAGATATTGTTACAATGAGTAACTTTTGAATCTTTAAATTGATAATTAAAATTAGATGACACAACTCTGAATCCCACCTCTCTAGAAAAAAACGCGCAACTCAATATGCATGAGTCATATATTAAAAAAATAATAAAATAAATTGATTAATAGTTAGTTACTAATTTACAAGTTATCAAAAATAATTAAATAAATATTTATCGTAAACTTAAAGTCCTTAAAACCATAAATTTTAATTATTTTTTCAATTAATAACAAAAGGATGAGGGTAAATTTGTATAACGTAATAAACTACTATAAAAGTACATAGAAGATCTCACTCATGAATTCTTAATGCGAGTGACGAAATGTTGATGAAGTTGATATAAATAAGAAAATTAAATAAGAAATCATGTTCTAAGCTATAAGTTATAGGGAAAAAAAGCTAAAAGTTATGGATTAGATGAGATACATAAATATTCTAACGTTATTATCATTTTAATCTAATAAAAAATATTCTAAAATTGGAATAGTTTATTTATTTATAATAATAATAAAAGTTTCATGACTTAACTATTACTACTATTATTATTCTAATCCAAAAATTTAAGAAAGTATATTTTTTTCTTTCAAAAGATAACAAAATATGATATTATTACGAAAAGAAGAAAAAAATAAAGGACAGGTATATTAACAAAGTTATCCCTTTTATTAAATTATAATCACAATAATTTAAGATAACAAATTTTTTTCTATTTCATGCATTGCCATTATTAAAATAAGAACTAGAAAGAAAAAAATATGAGAGAAAAAATAAAAAACAATAAAGTAAAAAATGATAATTATTTTTAGTTAAAAATTAAAAAATTATAAAAAATATGTAAAATAAATAAGAAATTATCTTGCCTCAATAAACTATTTTTTAATAAAAAATAAAAAAAACTATGAAAACTTTTTTATAATGTATTATTCTTAAAGAGTATATATACACAAATATTAAATTACTTAAGTTTGATTTTGTAAAATTTGTAATGATAAGGAATTATTTTTCCTTAGCTAATTATGTGATTTTTTATCATACATAAACATGAAGAAAAATAGTTTGTACATTTAATTAAATCATAATTTTTCATTAAATGTTAAACTTATTTTTTTATTGAGTTTGGTTTTTTAAAGAAAAATTCATTAGTGGTTATTTTTAAATAACTACATAATTATTTACAATATTTGTAGAACTAGAATAAAAATAATATAAAATATTATTTTAAATATTTAACTTTTAATTTATAAAAGTAAATTACTTAATTGAGTTAAAATTGTTTTAATTTTAAGAACTAAAGATTAAATTATTTCAGAATTAATAAAATATATTTGTTTCAACATCTGCATTAAAACATCAATAACAATACTAATATACTGTTTACAATATAGTTTAAACACCATAGTAAAAATTTATGTTAATCCCATTTTTTGAGACATTATTAAAAAATTTATATTATACCAAAAATATTTTGTGTGCAATACTTTTTTGTACATAAATATAATATTTTAAAATTTTCAAATCTAAATAAATTTCGCACGTGCAGCACCACGTGCCAAAATAATCTAGTTTTTATAAAATTACCTACAATATATCTATCATTCAACCACTTATTTAATTAATTAATCTACCTTTTATTAAAATTGAATAAATCTATTACTAAATCACTTATTTAATTAATTAATCTACTTATTAAATCTATGATTTTCAATCATCTAAAGTGCATCTGATATGGAAAATTGGAATATGATTACTTTCACCACTTTACCACTTCCTGGTTTATGCCTCTCATTTGATATGTGTGGAATAATTTACTAGATCTATTAATTGAATTAATGAGATTTTAGAAAAAGAACTTCTTTTCCAGTTTTTTTTTTCTTCTATTGCTTTTAAGGTCTTCCTATGCACACCTTATGAATGGAGTTCTCTATTCCTATTTTTTTTTTTATCAATTTCTGGCAATTTTATCTAGGTTGTTAGTTAAGTTAGTGACGTATTTTTCTTCTAGTTTTTATTGCTCCTTGTTTTTATGAAGGTCTTTTAAATTGTAATTCACATGAATGGGTTTTTCTTCTTCTGAAAAAAAAGGTTCTTACTACAGTATCTAAGCTGGTCTATGGTTTGAATCTTAGATCCAAATCAGATTCTTTTTGACGATTTGGATTTTATTTTAACAGCTTGATTCGAAGTTTCTGTTCATCATTTATGTTATATAGGTGGCTTATTTTGTGGCCGCTTTCTTTTTTACTTGGTTGGATTCTTTCAGCAAGTAGTTGTTCACTTTTGATCCTGTTCTTTCTGTTTTCTTGAGACACTGTAATGAGATGGTGAATCTTTCCATTTGCAGGTAATGCTGGTCATTTTCTACAATTGGTTCCTGATCAGGTCCTCAAGTTAAAGCAACTGACTGTGCTCACGCTGGCCGAAATGAACAAGGTATCCTGTCATGGGTTCTTAACCTTTTTGATAGTAATTGCTACATCTACATTATTCTTAAACTTTTATCAGATTGATGGTGGTCATTGTGCAATATTCTGATAGGCAAGGAACTTGCCACCTAGAAATTGAAGTTCTCGTAATAGTTTTCAGTAAAATGTGGCATGGATTAGATAGTTACTTGGCCTGATTGGAGTCTGAATGAAAATTTGGCTACCGTTATATTTTTTGGTTGAGAGTTTTAAATATTGAAAATTGAAAACTCAGGGCATGTGGGCAAACCTTCAAAATCCTAGTTTCCAGTCCTAATAGCAGAGTTCTATCTTCTTTGTCTACACGTTAAAATAATCTTATCTTGGTTTCATTCACATGAACTGCCCAAGCCCAACTTGAATCATAACCAACTCATTCCAGCTCAGTGTGCTTCAATCGGCCCTGCTGATCAGTGTACAAGCAAGACCAGAGCTGATATAGCAAAAATGACTCTTATTTTAATGCTACCCTACTAAATGCACCTTTCCAGTTTATGGTTATCTTCAATTTGTCCTTCAATTATAAATCTTACAACAATGGACATATGCTTTACCTTCAGTACCTTTTTTCTGTTTTGTTCTTTATAGTTAAGTTGCCTCTATTTTGAGTTTGTTTTCGTGCTTGTATCCTTCCCTATGATCAGCTAATGCAAGAGCTAGATGTTACAAATGTTCGTGAACTTGAAGATTTTCTTATCAATGAATGCATGTATGCAGTATGTTTTCTTCTAGCTGGGTTCTTTTTTCCTATGGATGCCTACATTATTGTTGTTAAAAATTTGGCAATTAAATTGTTAAAAGTAATCCTGGTGTTTACATATGTTTCTTCATGCCTGTTCTGTCAGGGAATAGTTAGAGGGAAGCTGGATCAATTGCGCAGGTGCTTTGAGGTCTGTCATGTTGCATCACCTCCCCTTATTATCATCCCGAAGCACATCAAAGCTCATGTTTTTTCATCTTTGAAGTACAGGTCCAATTTGCTGCTGGAACAGATCTTAGGCCGGGCCAACTTAGCAATATGCTGCAAACACTATCAAGCTGGTAATTTTTCTTTTAAGAAAGAAGGCTAAAGGTCCTTTTTTAATGATAAATATGCTAATGTGGAACTTATGCCCGTGGATTTGTAGGTTGGCTACATCAGACAATCTCCTTGTTTCTATTCAAGAAAAGATAAAATGGGCTGATTCTATGAGTGAGCTGGACAAAAAGCACCGGAAGGATGTAGAAGATAGAGTGGAAGAAGTAAAGAAATCCTTGTCCCTCAAGGTCAGTTGAATTCAGTCTTAAATTTCAAGTATAGTTTGTGATGTATGACCCAAATTGTGAGAAAAACTGGAGTCATTTCAAATGAAGCCGTCTCACTTCTGGTCCTTCTTGGAAGTTTCCAGTGAATATTTAAAATCACAAATCTATGTTGTGAGAGGGGAAGAAGCATGAGTTGGCATAGTGGTTGATGAAAAAGAGTCTTTATTCAGTTACTGGGATATGTTGGTCGATGTGTCTTACTTACATCGTGGCAGAAGTTACACACTGTGAGCAGGCCGACATTGACTTCCGAGGGCATGAGGAGATCTACTCTGAATCTTGTGGAGTGATGGACTATGAGAAAGACCGAAGCCGACCCAAGAGGTATATTGATACAACTTCCTTTCTTCAGGTTTTATGTCCTCAAATAAATTCTCAAGTTGTTAACAAGCTTCATGCGACTTTGATGCTTCCTGTCAAAAAAGAGTATTAAGTCTGCTACTCTGTTTGATATAATACTAGCTGAAGGAAATGTACTGTTCCAGATGAATAAGCAACATAATATCTAAAATGCAGGAGGCGGCATCCATTGTCCTGAAAATGCAAGATGGGTTGCAGAGTCATTGGAGGGAGTGTTTAGTTGACTTGCAAGATTTTTGTTCATGGCATTCCAGTGATGAATGATTTTGGACTTTGCAGATGCTCCTTTTACAGTGAACATCTCATTGTAAGCACACTGGTATTTGAAAATTATAATTACCTTGTCTTGAACCTTATTGTTGTTGTTCCCTTCTCGATTCAGCCACTTATTTAATTAATTAACCTACCTATTATTAAAATTGAATAAATCTATTACTCAATCACTTATTTAATTAATTAATCTACTTATTAAATCTATTGATTATTTAATTAATTAACCTACCTATTAAACCCTAAACTACAAAGCATCGCCAACCAAATTACAAAACTAATAACTCCACCCTTCTATATTTATTCAATTCAGATTCACTCTTCTTTCTGTTTTATCAATTTTACTATATAAAAAGCACGAAGAGGCTTATTTCTTTAAATTACTATTATACCCGTTAATTATTAAAAAAATTAAGGGTGTAATAGACTTTTAATTTTTATAAAATTACCTACAATATATCTATTATTCAACCACTTATTTAATTAATTACCCTACCTATTATTAAAATTGAATAAATCTATTACTCAATCACTTATTTAATTAATTAATCTACTTATTAAATCTATTGATTATTTAATTAATTAACCTACCTATTAAACCCAAAACTACAAAGCATCGCCAACAAAATTACAAAACTAATAACTCCACCCTTCTATATTTATTCAATTCAGATTCACTCTTCTTTCTGTTTTATCAATTTTTTGTAAATAAACTTCTCAATTATTCTCATAAAGATTGTTCTCTATTTTACCATATAATTTATGTTAGAAAAGGTATAAATATTATCATTTATTTTTTACTTTTATCTAGTTTATGTTTCTTTAACTCTCTTAAAATCAATCCCTTTACTAAATTAAATAATAAAATAAAATAAAAAATATTAACTCGAATAAAGAATATTATTTTTAAAATAATATAATAATACTTAAAATAATTTACATTTTTATTTGTAACAAATAATTTACATTTAAAAATATATTAACTTATAGTTTACTCATTGTGAATGTTTTTCACTTTTTAAGGATATTTCTCACATTGTAGCTCCACCAATACATTACATATATTGATCTCCCACAACCTCTTTGAATATAATGAGGAACTTGTTCGTAATCAACCAAGAAAATATTTTTATCACCCATGCCAATTTCACAAAGAATGATAAATTTTAAAAATATATAAAAGTAAAAGTTCACAAGAATAATTTCATAGGAAGATAGTTTCTGTATTTAACATATTTTGTTTCTTCAATAAATTATCTTTCTCTTTTTGTATTTTAGCATTTTAATTATTAAATTATTTAAATAATTTTTTTGTTAATTATAATTTAATATTATGATGTGAATATTTCATAACAGAAAATCACCTACTTTCATTTTTTATACTATAAAAAAATATTTAATATAAATTTACAGTCTAAAGAATTAATTTAATATCCACTAATTATTCATAACTTTAATATTAAGTCTTTTTCTCAAAAAATATATATATTTTATATGATAAATTATTTACTAATTTCAAATTCTTACTAAAAGTTACGTATATAATAATTATTTATTAATTAAATAAACGTTCATTTAATAATATAAATAAAATTACATTACTTAATTAAAAAATTAATTTATAAGTTTGCTCACTTTTTAATTTACTATTATTAGTGTTATTTAAAATATTATTACAAGCTACTCCATGTGATTTTCTAAGAGACTAACGAATATAAAGACCCGATTTTCTTTCCACTTTTGCCATATAGGAAAGTTATAAAAAAATTTATTTTAAAGTTTGTGTTGTTGTTGTTGCTTATCTTGAAATTGAAAACATCATCTAGTTTTTATCTAAAAAAATATATAAAAATCTCAAGAAAATACATTTAAGTTATCATTAAAAATTTACTCAAAATATTTATTTTTTAACATTTTATTTATTTATTATATAATAATAATAAATTTAACTTTATTGATTAAAAAATTAAATATATTTTTAGGTAAACCATACATTTTTATGATTTTCTTAACTTTAAAAATAATTTTTTCTGAAAAAATAAACCTTTATAATTACCTTGTCTTGAACCTTATCGTTGTTGTTACCTTCTCGAGCTAGTAAGCTAAAAGTCATATTTGGTGGTGCGGCATAGTAATTTAAGTGAGAAACTTGAGATTGTGTAATTTCCCATCATTGTATTGTTTTTCTCTTTTTTCTTTTAGAGATCTGCACTGTTGTGCCTTCTCTTGTTGCCTTTTTAATGAGGTGGTGACACTTTTTAATGTATCGATCTTATAAATTCTCGAAATGATTCTAATTTTGCAACCCAAAAGCTTCGGCTAGAAAGACTTGTAATTTGAATTAAGCATTAGACCCTAACTAATCCAAAATAAAACTCGGAATTTTACTTAAAAACTAACCTTGTTCACTTAACTAAGGCATGCTATTAAGACATGAACCAGACATTAGTTCAACAATAGAAGAGGTTCAAGAGATCGACATACGACGGAATTAGAACCAGTTGGACAAAGATCTTCAATAAGCTAGTTCTTTTATACAAAATCATGAGCAAATTTACATAATTCTGATATTTAAATGACAGATTTAGAAAAGCAATTTTAATTTTTAATTGATTATATTATATTAAATTGAACCCATTACTTTACGTCACAAAAACGACATGCAATAATTGGTTGAACTACAACCTTGTGCGTTTTTTATAATTTAAAATTTTAAAATAATTAATTAATAAAAAATAACTCAAGTGAATTTTGTTCTAAGGAGGTTGTTGATTGATTTTCAGCCGAGATTTCCCGAGCTTTAATCGAGTTTATCAAGTTTTGACCAAGTTTGAGCGAAATGAGTTCAAACTTTAAAAGGGTTAGTTCAACCGGATACAGAACAATCCTCTCTTTTTTCATTTCCCGACTTTTAATTGAGGTTAATTTTATTCGAGTTCCATCGAACTCATAAAAAGTATAGAACAATCCCTTTTCATTTTCTTTTGTTTATTTAATTATTTTATTCTTTATACTTTTTCTTAAAAAAATTATATAATCAATTAATTATATAAGATAAAATAGTTGGATCTTTATCATTTTACTCACTTCTTTAAAAAAAAATTAGTAATTAGACTTTAATCACTATATTTTCTTCATATTTATATAATTTATCTTAATTTTAAGAACTCTTTAAATCTGCGGCGAAACGTGGACTCTTTTCTAGCTTTTGTAATAAAAACATAAGTTGAATTAAAAGGTAGATGTATGGGGGAAAAAAAGGAAAGCGTGGGCAACGTGGATGCGAGTTTTCCTCAATTTTTATATTGTTTCAAATTTCGTCAAATCATTTTTCTGAGCTTCAATTATCATTATTATTTATTATTTTTTCTTGGATTTCTACTTTTTTTTACCGCTGATTCGCGTGCTTAAGATATATCAGTCCGTATTAGATACATTTCCCCCCATCTCATCCCCAGACTACGGCATTTTCTAGAATAGTCCCACACTGTATCATTGTTAGATTCCAACCATTCCTTTCGCTACGTACCTAATACCTAAATAAAAAGAATGTGTCAAGAACTTTAGGGTCAGTTTTGAGACCTTAATTTGAACTGATATTTGACTGATCCGACCGGCCAATCCAGACATTGATTGGGTAAATCCAGATCGTAACCTAGCAATAAATTCCATTGAGTTTTTGATATATATGGACCTTAAATAGAAATGATACAATTAATTTGAATCATGTATTCATTTTCGTCTTCATTGGAACCTTATGCTCGTAAAATTGTGTTAATTTGGACCTCGGTCAGGAATCAACTTGCCTGTTCTATCAGGTCAGCATACCATATAAGATTTTGATGATGTGACATGACACGTAGATGATGCCATGTCAACACTGACCCGCCCGTAAAAAAACTAAGCGACCGAATCGGATCTTCTCTCCCCACCATTTTCTATTCGCGAATGTGGAAAGAGGGAGGAGCAAAATGAGTTATGCAAAACCATCCTTAAAAAACCAACAATCTTTGGAACAACCCACTAATTTGGTTATGTTGGCTGAATTGATCAGGAACTCAATCAACACACACAATAACACAAAAATAATCAAGAGAAATGAATCTATTTTTTTTTGCAGCAATAAGCACAAGGAGGGAGAAGCTTTTCTCTAGAACCCTCTTCACTTTTCTGTCTATATTTTTCTTCAATTTTATAGCGACATCACACACACACTTAATACATACTTAACTTAAGTTACATCTTATATTTTTCTATCCAATTACCATCACAAAGTATTAACCCAAGTTACTTTAGCTTAACTAAAATTAACTCCCCAAAACATCAACTAAACCCAAGTTAATTTAACTTAACTCATTCGCACATTAGTAACTACATTCTCCCCTTTAATGTGCTGGTCTTCAACTCCTAATGCTGCTCTGAATTGCTGGAACTTCTCCTAGGGCAATGCTTTGGTGATGTCTGCCACTTGTTCATTCGACTTGCAAAACTCCAACTGAACTTGTCCTTCCTCTATTTCTTCTCGAATGAAATGATGATTTATGACAATGTACTTGGCTCGACTGTGATAAACTGGATTCTTCGCTATCGCAATGGCTGATTTGCTATCACAATTTGTGATTGTGGTAGCTTTTGCTTGCTTCTCTCCTATATCTTCCATAATTCTTCTCAACCAAATAGCTTGAGAAGTAGCCAAACCAGCTGAAATATATTCAGCTTCAGCAAAAGATTGCGCAACTGATTGTTGCTTCTTTGAACACCAAGAAAACACACTTGTACCAAGTGAAAAAAAATACCCCGGAGTGCTTGTCATGTCATCCGCACTTCCAACTCAATCGCTATTACAAAATCCAATCAATTTCAAGTCATTCTTTCTTCGATACTTGATGTCATATCCAATTGTGCCTTGACCATACCTCAATACCCTTTTAGTTACTCCAAAATGGACTTGACTTGGAGAATTTATAAACCTCGACAACAAACTAGAAGCATACATGATATCCTACCTTGTTGCGGTGAGATACAAAAGGTTTCCCACCAAGCTTCTATACACCGTCACATTCACCTTTTTTGCTCCACTTCCTTCTTTAACTTCTCATTCACAACCAATGGTGTATCAATTGGTTTGCACCCAAGCATTCTGATTTTTTTCTGTACTTTTTCTGCATATTTCTTTTGACAAATGAACACAACATCATCACCTTGATTAATCTCCATGCCAAGAAAGTGATGCAACAAGCCCATATCACTCATCTCATATTTCTTCATCATGTCTTCTTTGAATTCTCCAATCATCCTTTTATCATTTCCTATAAACACCAAATCATCAACGTAATGGCAACAACCAAAATTTTCGCACCATCTCCACACTTCACATAAAGACTAGGTTCACTCTTACTCTTCTCAAATCCTTTTGCTGTTAAATAACCATCAATTTTGCTATACCAAACTCTAAAAGCTTGTTTTAACCCATACAAGGCTTTTTTCAGCCTATACACCTTCTCCTCTTCACCTTCAATCGCAAATCCTTGAGGTTTCTCTATATAAACTTCCTCCCTCAAGTCACCATTTAGGAAGACTAACTTCACATCAAGTTAGTGTTGGCCCAAGGGCTCATTAAATCTTATTTTGATGAATTAAGGACACACAAATTAATTAATATACTAACGCAATTTTAAGTTAAAGTATTTGTAGTTTGCGACGAGACAACAAAAAAAAGCAACGAATCAATTATCGCAAACTCGAAGAATCAAGTGTATATTAGAGCATTAAACGTGTAAGTATGATTCTAATTAGCACTTGATTTATGTTCGATAATACCTCAAGAAAAAGTGTCAAAAGATTTAACATAACGGTTAGTATTTGGTATTAAATACATAAAGGCTAGTTTTTCAAATTCATAACAGCTAGTTTTTGGCTACTATAAATACTCATCTAAGATGAGTTATAAGAATCTAAGAAAGCATTTTACAAGTTTTATATACACAAATCACATTTACAGACTCCCTTAAATTAAAGTTTTACAACGCAAGCTTCACACATCGGTTTTCAACCATTCTTGCGTCTTTCAATTCGAGTTTGTTTCGCTTTTTTCTTGAGGTAATATTGTTCATTTATTGGTGTTATTGTGAATTATACATAGTTTATTTGTACACCAATTTTGTGTTGCCATTTTACAATTCTCTTGTCAAGTTTCTTAATTGTAATAGGTTATGGTTGAACCCGTCTAAAAACCAAGTGTAAGGTTAATTGGTTGATCCCGGAAAAACCAAGGTGTACAGTTGGAGTTGAACCCGTAAAAACTCAAGGTAAATAACGAAGTGTCGTTATTCAAAATCCTAAGGGTGAGGCTCTTAGGTAGTGGAGTACAATTCATTAAGGAATTGGAACCACTATAACTCCTTGTGTTTTTATTTCCGCATTTAATTTCAACTCTTTGTGTTAAATTTATATTTGCCTATTCACCCCCCTCTAGGCCGGGTTTATTGGGATAACATCGTATTTCAATTGGTAGCGGAGCTAGGTCACTTGTTTTGTAGGTTTAATCGCCTCAAGTGCAAGATCAAATGGCTCAAGAGGGACTATATGTTCACAAAGAAGGTGCTGCACTCAACTGTCGACCCTATCTTGATGGAAACAATTATTTACAATGGAAAACAAAGATTGATATGGTATCTTTTTATGCATGTTTTCCCCTCTCTTTTAGGTCTAATTTCACACTTGATACTACTAATTTGGCTTGTTTTCCAACCACTTTGTAGATTTGGACTAAAGGGAGAAACTTGCTGATAAGCGCGCCATTTGGATGCATTTTTGCTGATCTTTCATCGTCGAGCCCTAGACGCAGTTTTGTCGTCGAGACCTAGACGCCTCTATACCGTCTAGACCTGAATGAGCTACTGAAGATATCTTACGTCCAGGCCTAGACGCACGCACGTGCATGTTTCTTCTCAGATGACGCTTGACCAAAGATGCCAAAGAGATTCCAGAATATTCCCTAGCTAAGTCGTCTTGCCCTAGAAGATATCTTACGTCTTGCCCTAGATGACGCTCCTCGTCTAGGCTGACGCTTGACAAAAGATGCCAGAAAGATTCTAGCGGGATTCTATGCAATATTCCCTCTGCCAGCTGTCAAGGACGCCCCTTCCTTCCTTCCTCCCCAACCAGCTGTCCTATTTTGTCCCCTTGTGGGATTGTCTTGTATATAAACCTTAGTTTTTAGGGCTTTAGGGGAGCTTTTCCTTTTTTTAGGGTTTTGAATCATTGTAGCCGTTTTTCTCTCTCTCTCTCTAACTTTGGGATCTGTTCCCTTCTTGTTTTTCCAGATTTTGGCCGGAGCTTTGAAGCTCCGGCCGGTTTTAATTAAGTGCTCTAGATTTTCATTTTCATCTGCACCTCTTCTCTGTTTATGTTGATTTCTCCATCTATTTTGTGTTTGATTCTTAGCGTGATTGGCTAAGTTTCTAGTCTTGGCAGGGGTATTTTAAGGATTGCAAGAGGATAGTTGGGAGGTCAAAGTGCTCTTAAAATGTTTTCATTATTGTATCCGCTTTCTTGCCATTTTATTGTCATTTCGTGTGATATTTGTTGGTAGTTTGATCATCTATTTGCATGTTTCTCATGAATATTGTCATTTCCATGGTAATAACTAACGTGAGGCCATGGAATAGAGTAGGCACCTAGCCTAGAGTCACCATGTCGTTTGGTCCAATCTGGTTAGGGCAAGAAACCGGTTAGGGCAGACTTCTCAGTGTCTAGCCCTAGCCGTGTCTTCTCTCCACTTCACGGGCCTGCGTGTCTGACCCATAAGCATACCTTGGGCGCAGTGTCACGGCCACTCCCATAAGCGTACCTTGGGAGTGACTTCTCTTAAGAAGAGAAGTAGGGGATCCACGTGAAAACATGATTCCTATAGCACGTCTATGGCGTGAAAACAGTCTATCCTTGCACCAATGACCGACTAGACCTCGACGCAATCCACCGTCTACCCCTGCTAGGATTTCCCCTTTACCTGATTTATTGTCTCTACCTGTTTCGTTATCTCCTTCTTATTTGATATTCTATCTCTTCTTGTTTTAATTTCTTCTTTGCTATATTTGTCTGTCTGCACCGTTTGTTTATTTGTCTGCACCGCTTTTATTATTATTCTTCTGTTTTTTTTATCATTTTCATTTTATTTACGTTTTCTGCACCGATATCAACTGCCATCGTTGGTTAGGCTCGTCTAACCAACCAAACCTCCCCCAGATTTACTTTTCTGTCTAGTGCATTTTCATCCTGATCATACATCTAGGGCAAGATTAAATCTAGTGTTTCATTTCCCTGTGGTTCGACCCTGACTTGCCGCTATATACATTAATTTGTGCATCTAGCCTATCAGGATTATAAATATTACTTTTGACGCGCGTTTCGACGGCGCATCAAAGATGTTAGCATTTCTTGGTGCTCAAGATCAACAAATGCTAGATTGTGTCTTGACCGGATTTGTTTTTCCCACGGAACCATCGAGAAAAAGAGGAGAAGGAGGATCATCAAAAATTCTTCCATTCACTAAATGGGAAGCCGGATCAATTGCAAGAAAGCAAAGTGAAGACAAGGCAAGGTACGCTTTATTTTGTTCAATTTCACCTAGCGAATTTAATCGTGTTAGTGCTTGCGAATTGTCTAGAGATGTTTGGTTAGCTTTGGAGACGGCACATGAAGGCACTCCTTAAGTAAGAACTATCAGACTCAACACCCTCAAACGTGAGTATGAATTATTAAATATAAAGAGTGGTGAGTCTATTTATGATTTAAGCACTAGAATTCAAAATATTTGCAATGCTATGGGAAATCTTGGATGGGCTCCTAATGATGAGGAGATGGTAAGAAAAATTCTTAGTGTTCTTCCTAACACATGGAATGCTAAGACATCCATATTTGATGAAATGGAGAAAAGACCTACCTACTCTCAAATTATTGGTTTTCTAACCGCTTTCGAGTACAAGCTCAAGATAGAGGAATCGGTAGGAGAAAAGGTAAGGAATCACAATGTAGCTTTCACAAGCAAGGCTCAAGGAGATGAAGAAGATCTTGAGTCCATAGCTCTCTTTGCTAGAAAATTCAAGAAATTTTGGCAAAAAGACGAGAAGAAGCAAAGGTATCAAGGTGAACATCCTAACTCTTCTAAATACCAATTTAAGAATGATCATATTGTGTGTTATGGATGTGAAAAAGTAGGACATGTTAAGAGTGAATGTCCCAACCTTGATAAGAAGAAGAGAGTTGAGAAAAGAGGCTCTAAAGATGTGAAGGATACCCGGAGGCATCCTAGAAGAGCTCTAAAAGCTTCAACTTGGGATGATGATGAAGATGAAGAAGATAGCAACCAATCCCAATCTGAAGGAGAAGAAGAGATATCCAACATATGCTTCTTTGCAAATGAAGATGACTCCTCCGATGAAGAAACCGAATTTTGCCTCATGGGTAAAGAAGAAAGCGACAATGATTCGGTTAGTGATGATGAAAATTCTTTTGATGAATTGCAAGATGCTTTTTATGAGGTAGGCACAATGTATAAATACTCTTGTAGGAGAAATGCTAAACTCGTTAAGGAACTAGATAACCTTAAAAAGGACATTAGTGAACTAGAAGAACTAAATGAAGGGTTAACTAGTGAAAATAAATTACTTGAGAATGCATGTAATAAGCTCAAAAATGAAAATACTATTTGTGAAATGTGTGCAAACTCTAGTAAAGAAGTAGCTATTTTAAATGAAAAGATTAAAGTTCTTGAAGCTACTTTAGCTAAATATATTCAAAGTGCACAAAGTCACCAAGATTGCTTAAATGATCAAAAGACTAGTAGTGATAGAAGAGGTATTGGATTCAATCATTTTACTAGCATGAGTAATTCTAAAACTTATTTTGTTAAGGCAAATACTTGTAACAATGCTAGCTCTTCAAATCACTCACATGATAGACCTTTGTATAAATGTAGCTATTGCAATAAAAATGGTCATTTGTCATATTTTTGCTACATTCGTAAAGGTGTTGTTTATGCAAAATAAATGTGGGCACAAAAGAGTGTATTTGCTAAGGAAGGACCCAAACGTGTTTGGGTTCCTAAAACTAACTAGTTTATTTTGTAGATGTGCCAAAAACCCCATGTAAACAAATGGTACTTGGATAGTGGGTGTTCGAGGCACATGACGGGTGATAAGTCGAAATTCACCCATTTGAAGAAAGAGGATAGAGGGAACGTGCGATTTGGAGATAAAATAAAACGTAAAGTTTCGGGCATCGGTAAAGTTGGACATTCTCCCTCTATTGAACATGTTTTATTTGTGCATGGCTTGAAATTTAATTTATTGAGCATTAGTGAATTGTGTGATAAAGATTTAATTGTTATTTTTACTTCTACTCATTATGAAGTTAGAAATATTTTCACACGTGTTTTAGTTTTCATTGGTAATAGAGTTGGGAACATATATATGATTGATTTAAATGACATTCCTAACAATGATTATACATGTTTAAGTGCATTAGTAGATAATCCATCCATTTGGCATAGAAGACTTGTGCATGTAGGAATGGAAAATATTGCAAAGCTTTCTAGGAAAGAGCTTGTGAGAGGCTTACCTAAGATGAAGTATGAGAAGGAAGGCTTGTGTGATGCATGTCAATATGGGAAGCAAATTAAGAGTTCCTTCAAGCCTATCAAATCCGTTTCAACTTCAAGGCCATTACAACTCCTACACCTTGACTTATTCGGTCCTATGAGAACGGTAAGTGTGGGAGGTAAGAGATTTGTTTTTGTTATTGTGGATGATTACTCTAGATTTACTTGGGTTATTTTCTTGGCTCATAAAAATGATGCATGTGAAAAATTCAAACAACTTTGCAAACGTATTCAAAATGAAATAGGTATTTGCTATCCATTTGAGTAAGAATTTAATTATCCTCTCTCTATCTTTCTCTTGATATCTAGCTTTGATATTGGTAAAATTGGACATTTTCCTTCTAATTTTTGGCAATATGATATGATATATATGATTTAATTATGGTTGATCATTGAGAAATGGGTTGAAATTGATTTTACATTAGATTATAAGGCTTTGATTCATTGTATAAAGGTATTTTGTGAAAGTTTTGATTAAAGAAAAATGCATTTTGAAACTCAAATTGCTGAAAAACTGGTCTCATAGTTGAGCAGATGGTTTGCTGTATTAAACCATGATGATACCCATGAACTATTTCGTACTTCAAAATTGATGGGAAAGAACGTCATATGGGCATGAGCTCACCCATGAGGGTGACCATGAACTCTTCGTTCTCCTATAAAATTGCAGTGTCATGGGCATGAACTCACCCATGAGGGTAACCATGAAACCTTCGGCAAAAACACTTAAAAGTTCAGATTTTCAGTTTTTTTTCCTCTTTCAAATTGTGTTAGCCGCAAAAAAAATAAAAAAATAAAAATAAAAATCTAAAAGAGAGATTACGTTGTCAGAAATCCATTTCATTTTTAATATTCTTTAACTTCTTTGCATTTATGGTTTGTAATAATTTTTGAATTGGATAATTGTTGTACTATTACCTTTATGAAGTAATATTTACATTATGCTTGCTCCTTAAATATTTTCCTTGCCTTAATTAATTGGTAGAAATATTTTGATGTTGTTTTCCCTTTTTGTTAATGACAAAGGGGGAGAAAATGTATATGTGGGGGAGAAAATATGTGGGAGCAATTTTGATTCTTTGCTATGCTCCATGTGCACTAACGCTTTTATGTAGGGGGAGCATTGAGGCTCCATAATCAAATTGATATGATCAATTTGGTAGCATATCGATAGGGGGAGCATTTCGGCAAAGATATAGGGGGAGTAATTCTTCTTCTTTGAGATTTAATTTAAAATTGCATGTTCATATTGTCTTAAATTAATTTGTGGTTGTCATCATCAAAAAAGGGGGAGATTGTTGGCCCAAGGGCTCATTAAATCTTGTTTTGATGAATTAAGGACACACAAATTAATTAATATACTAATGCAATTTTAAGTTAAAGTATTTATAGTTTGCGACGAGACAACAAAAAGAAGCAACGAATCAATTATCACAAGCTCGAAGAATCAAGTGTATATTAGAGCATTAAACGTGTAAGTATGATTCTAATTAGCACTTGATTTATGTTCGATAATACCTCAAGAAAAAGTGTCAAAAGATTTAACATAACGGTTAGTATTTGGTATTAAATACATAACGGCTAGTTTTTCAAATTCATAACGGCTAGTTTTTGGCTACTATAAATACTCATCTAAGATGAGTTATAAAAATCTAAGAAAGCATTTTACAAGTTTTATATACACAAATCACATTTACAGACTCCCTTAAATTAAAGTTTTACAACGCAAGCTTCACACATCGGTTTTCAACCATTCTTGCGTCTTTCAATTCGAGTTTGTTTCACTTTCTTCTTGAGGTAATATTGTTCATTTATTGGTGTTATTGTGAATCATACATAGTTTATTTGTACACCAATTTTGTATTGCCATTTTACAATTCTCTTGTCAAGTTTCTTAATTGTAATAGGTTGTGGTTGAGCCCGTCTAAAAACCAAGTGTAAGGTTAATTGGTTGATCGCGCGTCGAACACGTCAAATATACGAGTGAAATATGTATGGAAAAGGGGGGTAGAAATATAACTTATCACTGTCTACAAGAGTTTGTAGATGATGGTAAGAGGATCGTCCACAGAGACCTCTAGGAGATGTAATTCTTGAGTTGTCTTCCTCGTCACTGAGTTTTGGTTGGGTGTAATCTGAAACTAAAGACAAAACAGAGAGAAGTGAAAACTGTTTAAAATAGTATTGGCCAAAGTCTTGGCCAAGACAGGGGTCTATATTGGGATAAGTCTAGTAATACGGAATTCCAGGTAAGGGCGATATGAGAGCTTGTGTTCTTATGTTTCGATCATTGACTCTAGGATGTTCATCTCTTCGTCTGTAGTACTGCTATAGAGTGGAGGTACTCCTGTTCACTCATGTCTTCCCTCCTCTTCAAATTACCTGGCGGGTACTCCCTTTCCTGATAATCCTAGCCAAGGGACACCTTGCTGGTTAAAGGGTTTATCCGTTTGACTGCTGTCTTGAATGGTTGTTCGCTTCCTCAATGGTATAGGGGAAGACAGTACCTATGTCAAGGTGTTTCCCCGTGGAAACCCTAGGTTGTCAATCTGGTCTTGACCTAGATTACTTATTTCTTCTAGTCTGGCGCAAGACTAGTCACCTACTTTGTCTAGCCGACGGGTACTCCCTTTCCTTCTAGACCGGTTGCAACTCTTCTCTACTAGAGTACAAGGATGATCAAACCTTGTCTCTAGTGAGTAAGCGATAGATTAAGTTCAAGAAATAAATAAATACAAAAGAAGAGATTGTGAAGTACGAATTGGCCTCACGATTGCATAAGAACTAAGCTCCTCAACCCTTACCAAGAATGGGTGTTTAGCTACTCATACTCGTGGATAAAAATATAGAATATTCAATTACAAATATATATTAAATCCGAGATAATAAAATCCGGAGCAAAGTGTAACAATGTCAAAACAAGGAGAAAAGAGGAGAAGGATTGCGTAACTGGTTGTCCTGGACAGAGGTGAACCATGTTCGGCTAAATAGCCCTAAAAACCTCTGTCCCAATCCAACTCTAATTCCTAGAAAATCTCTTAAAATATTGCTACAATAAATTGTTCTAAAAATAGAAACTAAATCGTAATTACAAAAAGAGGGAGATCCCATGCGGGATTCTTCAAGAGATTGGCTTCAGATCCCTCTAGAATTGCGGGACAGCTGCTACGTGCCAGCTGTAAAGTCCAACGCTGAAAGCGGCCCAAAGCGTCTTGGCCGCAGTCCTGGCCAAGACGGGTCCGGTACGCGCTGCTTCGGATGCGAATAAATGTCTAGGCCAAGATCCAGGCCTAGACTCAGGTAAACAGCTCCAGCTCTCTTTAGATTAGATTCCTCAAATATTGCCTCCAGACCAGATCTGCTAAGATGTGGAAAATACAAGGATAAATCAGTAGATTTACTGCCCAAAATAACAAGTAAATGGACAATAAAACATGATGAAATGCAATGTAATCAAATTCCCCACACTTAAACTATGCTTGCCCCCAAGCATACAGACTCAAAGACTCAACAAAAAAATAAAAACACAACAAAACAAAACAAAATATCCTGAACCCCCCCGGACTTTCTCAATTTCAGATTGCTTACCCCTTCACTGGATCTGCCAAGACATTTATTCGCTAAGATATCCAATGCTAGAATAACAAGGAATAATCAATACCCCAAACATACACCTTCCACATGGTATCAAGACGCCCTTCTAGATTAGATTGAAAAAGGTATAGGGTAACAGAGTTCACCAAAGATTTGAGTCCCACCGACTGTCGTCTATCCAAAAGGGCCTAAAGACTGGTGCCTAAAGACTGGCGCCATTTAAATCACTTTGACAGATTTTCTATTTATTTTCTTTTATGTCCTAGCAATTTTTTTCTGACAAATCAAGTGTCCTATGTATTTTTACAGACACGGCACATAGACAGAGCTTGTCCTTTTCTGCGGGGACTTCCACCTTTGCTATATCTGTCCTATGACGTTTTAACACCTTTATTTGTCTCACACTACAGCAGATAGAACGACACACTCAAATCATGGCAGCAAACCCCATCATCCTAAAAGGAGTTAAGGTCCTAGTTAAGTGTCCCTACGGCCATATGGATGGTTAATGTTTGGGAAACATTAGATAATATGCCCCTTAGGCATTGATCAGTTACGCTCATTCGCTTCCCTGTTACTAAGGCATTGTATCCCCTAGAGAAGTGTCTACATGCATTCCCACCGAAAGACTAAACAATCTAAGCAAGAAAACAGGGATTCAGATGAGTACTTCACAAAACAGACTCAAAATATGCAGAAAAATACCAAAAAAATCATGCAATTGACAGACTGAAAACTGGACAAACTGACGTAAAAATAAAAAATTAAAACACACAAAATTGACTCAATATTCATAGTAAACAATCAATATTCACAAAAAACACAAAACAGACACATAAACACCCTCCCCACACTTAAAAGACACAATGTCCTCATTGTGTGGAGAGACAAACATAAAAGACACAACAAAAAAATAAAAGGAAGGACAGAAACGACCTGGGGGCAGAAGCAACTCAGGTTGCTGGGGTCTGGGGATCTTGGCCTGAAGCTTGGCCTAGATCAGGGGCCTAAGTGTCTTTCGGTTTTGGATCTCTTAGAGCAGGTGGGTGCATCGACGGATGTGGTGGCTTTGCTGGCTCATCCTCCTCATCAGATGACTCTGAGTCACTCTCGGAGCTCAAGTTGTTGTACAAGGCTCGGAGGTACTTGAGGTGCTCCTGGAGGTGCTGGTAAACGTGGAGGATGTTTGTCCTGGTGAGCTTCATCTGCTCAAGGAGGACGTCCTGCCGGTCATTAAGTACTTGGGCCCAGCGAGGCACTGCTTCACTGGTGGATGCGTGAGTCTGGTCTTGGCCCTTGTCTTGGCCTAGACTGTTCAGGATGATCTTCTGCTGCTCAAGGATGAGCAGCTGGCGAGCTTGGAATTCCTTAGCCCACGCTGGAGGTTCACTGGTGCTACTGGTAGAGGGATCTTGGCCTACGTCTTGGCCTAGATTAGCTGCAGCATCAGGCATGGGAATGTCATGGCCGGCGTCTTGGCCTAGATCCTAGGCAATATTGCCCTCTGCTTCTTCTCCAGTGATTTGTACTGGACGCAACTTGTACTTCCCTGCATTTTTCTTCGAGAAAATGTGTTCCGCAACTGGTATAAATCCTGTATTACAAGCAACAAACTCTCATTCCAAATGGAAGTGTCCCATTTGGTCGAAGGATCTAAAATCCAGTATTTTGGGGGAGCAACACTTATGCAAATCAGCAGTAGCAGGATCTAGGTGAGCAGTTTGAATAGCAAGCCAAGTAATCAAGGACCTAAAAATCAGTTTGGTTTTAGACTCACGGGCATGCAACACTTGAACCAAATATAAGCCTAAGTTGACCTTTTTCTTGTGCAAAATACACCAAAGCAAAAATAGTTCAGACTTGGCTAAATTCCCAGAAACCTTTGTCTTCCCCGAAAGGTTAATAGACAAGGTTCTATGGAGCATCCTAAGTGCAGGGTTCAGAATAGCATGTGCCTTAGAGTTCCTATCAAACTTAGCATCTGTATCACCAGTGATCGCTCTAAAAGTAGCGTTATTATCCCAATCAGTGGGATAGTCAAAGATGGCCTCTTCACTAAACGCAAATCCTAACAATGAATTGAAAGCATCAACAGACAAGTGACTCCATTTATCACACAAACAAAAATTAATCACATCAGGCGCAACAAAGTCTGGTTTGTCTCTACCCCTAACATACAAGGTGTCCTCGTCAAACCAAAACGATGTGTGAAACTCTAGGCACAATTCAGTGTAGGCGTCACATTCAACAGTCATAAAAGGGACCCAACCAATGACATACACATACTCCCTAATTTTATCTCCTAATCCCATAGTATTAAGAAAACCAAACTCCAATCTAGCAAATGCAGGAATATCACAGGAATGTAAATCACGCAATTTGGCCTTGAGGTCTGGTGTGTCAAATTTCAACTAGCCTCGGAGTGTGTGCAGGGGAGGAAGAGAGGGTACCTTAGCAGTCTTGGCCGGAGTTTTGGCCAAGACCGAATCGTCTTCATCATCCTCAACTGGTTCTTCCTCGACCACCTTTTTCTTCCCTTTGCTCTTGGCAGTGGAAGGAGCAGTACTGGTCTTAAGGTTTGGGGGCGGCGGTGATGGAATTGGGGTCTTCGCCGACTTCTTAGTCGGCGTCTTCTTGTGGGCCACCTGCTTGATTCGCCCAGACTTCTTTGGCGGCGCAGTGGTGGCTGGTTTCTTCACCGGAGGTGGCGGTGGTGGTGTGGGTGTTGCAGCAGCGGCGGCAGTAGCTGGAGGAGGTTTTCTCACAGCGGTGGTCGGAGCTAGGTTTGATGCTCCGGCGGTTGTCATCTTCTTCAATAGCCGGCTCTCCCGTCTACTCTCTCTCTCTCCAGCAGACGCAGGGACGGTCGGCTTCATCCTTTTCGCGAGAGGAACCTCGTCGGAGTCCTCGTCGCTCACGACCACAGCTCGGTCGACTCCCTTAACGCTCCCCTCTGATTCTTCGGGCAAGTCGTCCTCCGAGGACATAGAATCTTCGTTCTCTAGTGCTTCGAGTAGTCGTCTCGCGGCTGAGATGCCGTCGGTCGAAATGACAGGTGGCGCAGCTCCACGGAGGTCGTCGCTGGCCTCTGGAATGTCAGTTGGTGATGGCTGATTGGGTGCAGTCATGGTTGCGAGAGAAGGAAGAAGAGTGAAATAATGGTGGGTTTATTTTAGAGTTTAGGTTTTGCTGGAAAGCTCGTGCGATTTGGGGAAGAAGAAGGAGAAGGGACTGTTGCTTTTTAGCTCAGGTGAGAGGGCGAATTTTTGTTGGTTACGTGGGGTGATCGTGTCAGAGTGGGATGAGGAATATGCAGAGGTGGTGGTTTATTTTCCCACGCTGCCAATTAATTCCTTTTAATTGCTTTTTGGATTTTGTCCGTTCAAAAAGCAATTAAAGGTTTTAAAAGACGGCGCAGCACGTGTCCCATTAACTCTCAAAAGAGTAGTTCACTCAAAACAGTCTAGCCCAAAGGCTTGGCCAAGCTCTTGGCCAGCCTGCTTCAATTTCCCCACACTTAATTTCCTGCACAAAATCAAAAATAACCCAGCGAAATAAAAACATCCTAAAATTAAAAGAAACAAGGGTTGCCTCTCTTGTAGCGCCCTTATTTTAAGTCCTAGGCTTGACTCTGAATTTTCTTCATTTGTTTTCTGGTGGCATGTCCACCTTTTCAGAAATTTTCTCTTCCTGGAAACTTTCAAAGAATGGTTTCAATCTTTGTCCGTTTACCTTGAGCTTGGCACATGTTTTCTCATTCCTAATATATACTGCACCATGTGGGTAAATATTAGTAATAACAAAAGGGCCTTCCCATCTTGTTTTTAGTTTTCCAGGAAATAACTTAAAACGGGAATTATAAAGAAGAACCTTCTCCCCTGTGTGGAGAGGTTTTCCAATAATTCGTTTGTCGTGGTAGGCTTTCATTCTGATTTTGACAATCAGCTGATTGTCATAGGCTTGGTCTCTCATCTCGTCTAGCTCGTGGAGTTGTAACTTCCTTTCTTGGCTAGCTTTGTCATAACTCAGGTTGCATTTTCGTATAGCCCAGTATGCTTTGTGTTGCAACCCTACTGGCAAGTGGCACGCCTTCCCATAGACTAGCTTGTAAGGCGTCATCCCAATTGGACCTTTGTAAGCCGTTCTACAGGCCCACAATGCGTCATCTAACCGCTGGCTCCAATCGCGTCTGTCTAGGCCTACTGTCTTGGCCAAGACAGATTTCACCTCTCTATTCGACACTTCTGCTTGGTCGTTTGATTGAGGGTGGTAGGTTGTGGATACCCTATGTGTGATGCCATATTTCCTGAAAAGGGAAGATAAAATCTTGTTGCAGAAGTGTGTTCCTCGATCACTAATGATCCCTCGAGGAATTCCAAATATGTTCAAAATGTTAGATTTAATAAAAGAAATAACAGTCCTAGCATCATCATTTTTAGTGACTTTCGCCTCTATCCATTTTGATACATAATCCACAGCTAAGAGAATATATCTGTTGCCAAAAGAAGTAGGGAAAGGTCCCATAAAATCTATGCCCCATATATCAAATATTTCACAAGAAAGAATAAAATTCATAGGGATTTCATTTCTAGAACTAATATTTCCCACCTTTTGACAAGCAGGACAAGTTTTACAAAATAGAAAACTATCCTGAAAAATTGTTGGCCAATAAAAACTAGCCTCTAAGATTTTTAGGGCTGTTCTCCTAGCTCCAAAATGGCCCCCGCATGCTTGAGAATGACAGAAATTAAGAATTGATGAAGTCTCACTTTGAGGTATACACCTTCTAAGTAATTGATCAGAGCCTAGTTTCCATAAATAAGGATCATCCCAGACATAGTACTTATTGTCATGCTTGACCTTTACTCTCTCATAGGTAGTCATATCACCATAGTGCTTACCTGTTGCAAGGTAATTTGCTATTTCAGCGTACCATGGACGTGGGTTTGGCTGAGGGTTTGGCCTAGACTCCGGGCTAGACAGTGTGATAGAAAAACAAAATTCGTCTGGAAATTCTGCTCTAATTTCATTCGTGTCTCCCTTTGCTAGACAACAGCTTAGGTGATCTGCCACGAGGTTTTCCCTTCCGCTTTTGTCCTTAATTTCCAGGTTGTGTTCCTGCATAAGAAGAATCCAACGGATTAGTCTAGGCTTGGCGTCATGCTTGACCAAGAGGTATTTCAATGCCGCATGATTAGAAAATACAATAATTTTTGTGCCCAATAAATAGGATCTAAATTTTTCCAGGGCAAAAAATATT
Organism: Viola odorata; assembly: GCA_963691705.1. NCBI lineage: Eukaryota > Viridiplantae > Streptophyta > Magnoliopsida > Malpighiales > Violaceae > Viola > Viola odorata. Next base: position 58,967,040 of record OY829544.1, read on the forward strand.
GCAAAGAGTTCTTTTTCAGTTGTGGTAGAATTTCTTTGGGCATCTTCTAGCATTTTTGATGCATAATAGATCACGTGCGGGTCTTTTCCTTTCTTCTGCCCAAGAACCGCTCCAACTGCAGCGTTACTTGCGTCGCACATCAGCTCGAATGGCAAGCTCCAGTCCGGTGCTTGGATGATCGGTGTTGTTGTCAATCGTTCCTTCAGCTCCTCGAACGATTTCTGACATGCTTCGTTGAAATCGAACTCTACCTCCTTCTGTAGTAGCTTGCACATTGGTTCAGCTACTTTTGAGAAGTCTTTGATGAACCTACGGTAGAAACCTGCATGTCCAAGAAAGCTCCGGACCTCACGCAAGCATGAGGGGTAAGGCAAGTTCTTGATAGTGTCAATTTTTGCTTGGTCAACTTCAATTCCTTTCTTAGAAACCACATGTCCAAGGACAATTCCTTGGTCTACCATAAAGTGGCATTTTTCAAAGTTCAAGACTAAACATGTATCAATACATCTCTTTAAAATATTTTCTAAATTATGTAGGCATTGGTCGAAATTATTACCGTATACGGTAAAATAATCCATAAACACCTCGATGCTCTTCTCTACATACTCAGAAAATATGCTTACCATGCACCTTTGAAAGGTGGCTGACGCATTACATAGCCCAAATGGCATGCGTTTGTAGGCGAACGTTCCAAATGGGCAAGTGAACGTCGTCTTCTGTTGGTCTTCGGGTGCAACGGGAATTTGGTGAAACCCCGAGTATCCGTCCAAGAAGCAATAGTGAGACTTCCCAGTAAGCCTCTCCACCATCTAGTCGATGAAAGGCAGCGGGAAATAATCCTTTCGAGTTACTTGATTCAGCCTTCGGTAGTCAATGCATACCCTCCATCCGTTCTGAATTCTAGCTGTTCTTTGGGTTCCATCGTCTCCTTCGATCACTGTTATTCCTATTTTCTTAGGGACTACCTGCACAGGAGACACCCAATTGCTATCAAAGATAGGATAAATCACACCTGAATCTAATAATTTGATTATTTCTTTCTTAACAACTTCCATCATGGGAGGGTTTAATCTCCTCTGGGGTTGCCGAATGGGTTTCTTATCCTCTTCCACATGTATTTTGTGGGTACAAATGTTAGATGAAATCCCCTTGATGTCCGTCATGGTCCAGCCAATCGCTTCCTTATGCATTTTCAAGACAGCTACTAATTTTTCTTCTTCATCTTTTGATAGCTTGGCTGAAATAATGACGGGCAGGGTGTTATCTAGGCCTAGATAGGCGTACTTCAGGTGGTCTGGTAGAGGTTTCAATTCCAGCTGTGGTGCCTGCACAACAAAAGGTAGAAATTTAGGCACCGTTGATTGCACATATTGACAACTAACTATTTTCCTTCTTTTGTTGGCAGTCTTGGCCGGCGTCTTGGCCAAGCTCGAGGCCAAGACCAAGTCCGTATCTTCCTGATCGGCCAAGCTGTCCAAAATTTCTTGGAGTTCCTTCTGATCTCCAGTCCGGTCTTCTAATTCTTCCAATACCTGAGTGGAAATTCCCCTGCTCAAAACATACTCAAGGGGGTCGTTATTATCAATGTCAGCAATTTCCTCAGTAATTGGGTCCAAAACATCCTAATGAACATCCAAAAAACTAACACAATGTAAATCATTAGGATGTTTTAGGGCATCAGTAATACTGAATTTAATCGTTCTTCCACAAAATTCAAGAATTATGCTTCCTTCGAAGCAATCTATCTTCGCTTTTGACGTCCTTAGGAAAGGTCTTCCTAATAAAATATCAGTGGTACAAGATGGCAATTGAACATTCATCTCAACTATATAAAAGTCAACTGGATAGATAAAATTATTTACCATTACCAAGACATCAGTCACTACACCCTTAGGTCGGATGATCGTTCGATTGGCCAGTTGTATCACCAAGTCAGTCTCCTTCATTGTTCCTATTTTCAAGGTCTCGAATTCACTTAGAGACATCACATTGATGCCAGCCCCTAGGTCACAAAGGGCTTTCTCAATGATTTTGTTCCCTATTTGGCATGGAATAGTGAAGGTCCCTTGATCTTTGCACTTCTCTGGGAGTTGTTGTACTGTAGAGACATTGTGGGTTAAATTCACCCTCTCTATACCTGCAATTTTCTTTTTATTAGTACATAGTTCTTTAAGAAATTTAGCATAAGAGGGGACTTTTGCAATTAAATCCAACATAGGTATATTCACAACTATTTTTCCAAAAACAGCCATGAAGTCTCTCGCTTCATCTTGCTTCTTCTCTTTCGAAGATCTGGGAGGAAATGGTGGAGGAATTTCTATGATTTCTTCCTTCTGGTCTGGCTTGGCTTACGGCTTGGCCAAGACAGGCTCTTCCTTCTCTGGTTCTGCGATAACCGTAGTCTTGGCCGGTGTCTTGGTCAAGACTACTTCCGCTTCAGCTTCTTCTTCCTGGTCTTCATCCACTTCGTCCGAAAGAATTGTTCTTATTTCCTCATCTGTTTTTGCTCCTTCCCTTTCTGGCAACACAACTCCACTCCTCAAACTCATGGTGCTAACATTGTGTGCTGGATTGTTTACCGTAGTGGGAGGTAATTTCCCTTGATTAGCTATCTGAGTTATTTGCTTCTGTAGCTCTGCCAAGCTGACCTGTGTTGACTGTATGTGATTTTTCTGTAGCTCCATCATTTGCTTGAGCGTATCTTCCACTGAGGGGCCGGTAAGCTGCAAAGGTCGAGGGGCAGGTGGTAGCTGGGCTAAAGGAGCTTGGCCTGGCACTTGGCCTAGATTCTGGCCTTGATTTTGATTTGAAGGGCGCGGCACGAAATGTTGGAAGTTGATAGGAGGTTGTTGCTGCTGCTGAGGTACACCTTGATTCTGATTCTGGTTTGGAGGGATTGGATCTCTCCATCTGAAGTTTGGGTGTGTCCTCCATGCGTATTGGTTACTTCCTTGAGGATAGTTTTGCATGCTTCCTTGGTTCTGTGGGTATGCGGTGTTAACCTGACTTATTAACAGAAATGCTTTTAACCATATCAGTTAAATCATTAAGCTTTTTTCAACATTAATTGCATTTAGGGAAGAAGGAGAAGAGTTTCTATCCGAAATGGTGTTATTTTGGCAATTGTCTCCCAATGTTTGGAGTAACATCTCAGCTCTTGTGACCGTTAGATCTTGCAATGCTCCACTTGCGGCTGAGTCCACTTTTTCCTTGCTACTTGGGAGCATCTCATCGTAGAAATACTGTATCATGGTATTGTCTGCTACGCCATGAGTGGGGCAAACTTCTTGCAAATCTCGGAACCTCTGATGATACTCACTGAAGCACTCACCACTTCTTTGTTGAATTGCGGCCATGTCTTTCCTAGCTATCCCCGCCTTCGTTGCATTCCAATATTTGTTAAGGAACATTGTGGACATCTCCGCCCATGTGTTGATGGTGTTATGAGGCAAACTGTAAAACCAATTCTGAGCTCCCCCTTCTAGAGAGCTTGGGAAGGCCTTTAGCTTCGCTCTTTCCATGTTCACAGTAGTTGGTTTCATAATGTCGCACTGAACATGTAGGTTCCTTAAGTGTTTGAATGGATTTTCATTGGAATAGCCGTAGAATTTGGGAAGGTTTGCCACCATGTTGGTCTTTATGGACCAATCATTTGCTACAACAGGTAGATTAATACAGGAGAAGGTCTCCTGTTCTGCTGTTCTATTCAGCTCTCTCATTGTTGGTTCTGGTCGATTGTCCGCCATGTCTTGGTCTGAATCTAGGCCAAGACCGTGGTCTAGACTGTATTCTGTTTCGGAATTAGAGTCTTCCGATTCACTTTCTTCTTAGGCTGCTCTTAGTCGAGCTTGCCTTCTTAGTTGTGCTTCGGTCCTGGTGAGATTGGGATTGCAAGGTAACAAATCTTGTTCTCTACTTGAGGACCTGGTCATCAACTGTCATAAAATAAAATAAAACAAAAACTACAAATACCGTTAGAAGTCCCCGGCAACGGCGCCAAAATTTGATCGCGCGTCAAACACGTCACTGAGTCTTGAGTTGACTTCCTCGTCACTGAGTTTTGGTTGGGTGTAATCTGAAACTAAAGACAAAACAGAGAGAAGTGAAAACAGTTTAAAATAGTATTGGCCAAAGTCTTGGCCAAGACAGGGGTCTAGATTGGGATAAGTCTAGTAATATGGAATTCCAGGTAAAGGCGATATGAGAGCTTGTGTTCTTATGTTTCAATCATTGACTCTAGGATGTTCATCTCTTCGTCTGTAGTACTGCTATAGAGTGGAGGTACTCCTGTTCACTACTGTCTTCCCTCCTCTTCAAATTACCTGGCGGGTACTCCCTTTCCTGATAATCCTAGCCAAGGGACACCTTGCTGGTTAAAGGGTTTATCCGTTTGACTGCTGTCTTGAATGGTTGTTCGCTTCCTCAATGGTATAGGGGAAGACAATACCTAGGTCAAGGTGTTTCCCCGTGGAAACCCTAGGTTGTCAATCTGGTCTTGACCTAGATTACTTATTTCTTCTAGTCTGGCGCGAGATTAGTCACCTACTTTGTCTAGCCGATGGGTACTCCCTTTCCTTCTAGACCAGTTGCAACTCTTCTCTACTAGAGTACAAGGATGATCAAACTTTGTCTCTAGTGAGTAAGCGATAGATTAAGTTCAAGAAATAAATAAATACAAAAGAAGAGATTGTGAAGTACGAATTGGCCTCACGATTGCATAAGGACTAAGCTCCTCAACCCTTACCAAGAATGGGTGTTTAGCTACTCATACTCATGGATAAAAATATAGAATATTCAATTGCAAATATATATTAAATCCGAGATAATAAAATCCGGAGCAAAGTGTAACAATGTCAAAACAAGGAGAAAAGAGGAGAAGGATTGCGTAACTGGTTGTCCTGGATAGAGGTGAACCATGTTCGGCTAAATAGCCCTAAAAACCTCTGTCCCAATCCAACTCTAATTCCTAGAAAATCTCTTAAAATATTGCTACAATAAATTGTTCTAAAAATAGAAACTAAATCGCAATTACAAAAAGAGGGAGATCCCATGCGGGATTCTTCAAGAGATTGGCTTCAGATCCCTCTAGAATTGCGGGACAGCTGCTACGCACCAGTTGTAAAGTCCAACGCTGAAAATGGCCCAAGATATCCATACTTCTACCTTTATCGCGAAAGCGTCTTGGCCGCAGTCCTGGCCAAGACGGGTCCGGTACGCGCTTCTTCGGATGCGAATAAATGTCTAGGCCAAGATCCAGGCCTAGACTCAGGTAAACAACTCCAGCTCTCTTTAGATTAGATTCCTCAAATATTGCCTCCAGACCAGATCTGCTAAGATGTGGGAAATACAAGGATAAATCAGTAGATTTGCTGCCCAAAATAACAAGTAAATGGACAATAAAACATGATGAAATGCAATGTAATCATTGGTTGATCCCAGAAAACCAAGGTGTAAGGTTGGAGTTGAACCCGTAAAAACTCAAGGTAAATAACGAAGTGTCATTATTCAAAATCCTAAGGGAGGCTCTTAGGTAGTGGAGTACAATTCATTGAGAAATTGGAACCACTATAACTCCTTGTGTTTTTATTTCCGCATTTAATTTCAACTCTTTGTGTTAAATTTATATTTGCTTATTCACCCCCCTCCTCCCCTCTAGGCTGGGTTTATTGGGATAACATCGTATTTCAGTTAGTACGACAACCAACCTTTACTTGCTGCTAACGCAATGAGAGCTCTAATAGTGTCTAAACGAGCTACGGGGGTAAACATCTCATCATAATCAACTCCAGGATATTGTGAATAGCCCTTTGCAACCAGACTTGCCTTGTTCCTTTGGAAGGAACCATCAACATCGTATTTTACTTTAAAAATTCACTTCACCCCGATCACTTCCTTGTCTTTTGGCTTCTCAACCAGCTCCCAAGTCTTATTCTTCTCAATGATACCAATTTCCTCTTGCATTGTTTTCCTCCATGCCTCCTCTTTTACTGCTTCTTCAAAACTTTCTGGTTCAAGAATACACATGTTGCAAGTAGTATAAACATCGCTCAAAATTTTCATATTTTTCGGAGCTTCATCCTCATCATCACTTTCTTCACTATTCTAACTTTCTTGCACAATTTTGGGCTTCAACACTAACTTCTCTCCATCCTTGCTCCAAACTCCAAGCTGCATTTTCGTCAACAATTATGTCGTGGTTGATTATCACTTTCTTGGTCTTCAAATTGTACAACCTATAGCCCTTTGACATAGTGTTATAGCCAACAAGGATGCACTTCTCGCTTGCTTCATCAAGATTTCTTCTTTTCTCCTTCGACACTTGAGCATAACACAAACTCTCAAACACTCGCAAATGATTCACGATGGTTTCCTTTGACTCCATGCTTCAAATTGTGTTTTGTTAGACAAGACTTTTGTTGGCGAACGATTCAACAAGTATATTGCAGTATGGACAATTTTTGCCCAAAAGCTTTTCGGTAAGCCTTTGTCATGCAACATGGATTTGGCCATCTCCATGACTTTTTGGTTCTTCCGCTCAGTAACTCCATTTTGTTGTGGAGTGTAGAACTACTGTCAGCTTCCTCTCTACACCTTCTTCTTCTTCACAAAACCTGTCAAATTCTCTTGAGGTATATTCTTTCCCCTGTCACTTCTTAAAACTTAATAAAACAACCACTTTGTTTCTCAACAAGGCATTTGAATTTCTTGAATATGCCAAACACATCAGATTTTTGCCTCATAAAATACAGCCACGTCATGCGAGTATAATCATCAATGAACAACACAAAGTACCTGTTTTGACCATGAGAGAGAGTTTGCATTGGGCTGCAAATGTTTGTATGCACCAATTTTAGCTTCTCCTTTGCACTCCAAGCAACTCCTTTAGGAAAATACTTCCTATGATGCTTTCCAAGTGCACACCCTTCACACACTTCTTTCTTCTCTTCGATGGAAGACAACCTTTGCACCATGTTCTTTTGATGGAGACATTTCAGGCTACCAAAATTCAAGTGACCAAGTCGTTTGTGCCACAACCATGAATCATTTTCCTTCACCACTTTCATAGTCACTTCGTTCGCACCCTTGAAATTTAACGGAAAGCACCTATTCACCATGGTGACTTTCGCTAAAACTTATCGTTTGTCGCTTGTTGCCTTTGTCAAAGATGGTGCAACCATTGCCTTCATAATGTAAAAAATAACCATGTTTCGAGAGTTATCCGACACTCAACATCTATACATTTTCCAAAAACAATGGTACTTGTTTTTGGTACCATTGTTGCAAGGTTACACTTTACAGATAATTCACAACCAAGCTACCTCCATGTTGAACTTGTATTGCCCGAAGATAGCAACGGATAAATCCCTCCACGTCATCACTCTCACAGCTTACGAGGAGCTTCTCAAGAGTGGGGCTTCTACCGATGGAATGACCAAAACTGTCATTTCGAACCCTCTTCTTGAAGAGGCTCTCGTCTCCTACTCCAACAACAAACTTGGAGGTTTTCCCACTTGTGGAGAGAGATGCGTTTTTGGAAAATGCAACACCCCTAACTGCTCTTGCAACAAAAAATATCGTTCCACTTTGAATTAATTAAATAAAAGTCCAGTTTATTATTAATTTGTGTTTTTCTATTCTCTGGATTTGTTTTTCTTTTCTTATCTTTTCATTAGGGAAAATGTCAGTACCCTTATCTTATGATCTGCAGAAATAATTAAATATTGTTCAATTAAAACAAAGCCACGGAAATGAGACGAACTGATTATCAACACCATATTTTTTGCTAATTATTTTTTTCAAAAAGGTTTGCTAAATTAAGTTTCATTAAATATAACTATGGTAGAATTCAGACTTGTAAACGCTTGACTATAAATGTTCTGATACTATGTTAAATAACAACCACTTCTAAAAAACAATGACAATTAGTGGAGCGTATTTGGAATCGAAAGTAATGATAAACTTGGTCTGTATGATTATGGTTAAAAAAATAACTATAACAAATCGGAGGGAGTATTTATAAGCGTCATTGGTGTAAATTTTGCTGACTTGGCAGCTGGCAAAGATATATGAATCGGGGAAGGCAATGGTACCAAAAATTGGGAAATTCCAAGTGCTCACCCTAGCTAGGGTTTTAGGGATTGTATTTACACGCATCTTTCTTTCCACTTATAAAAGAAAATACTAAATACATTTTAATTAATTTCTATAGGTTTTCAATATTGTTAAATATATGATCAATATTATCTGATATATATATTTTTTTTTTTAATAAGCTGGATATATTATTAAAGCCACAGAGAAAATGGCTCAGAGAAAAGAGAAAAAGTACAGAGGGCAACTGCGCTCAATGCATGCCTAGAGCTCTAAGCTGCCCAGCAAGAAAACAAGAAATACAACAGTTGCCAAAGCTGCACAAACCCCAGACCAGAACACACACACGACCTCAATCACCCCCACCTAAGCAACCACTCCGAAGAGTGCTGCATCTGCTCCGCCGAGTACGGAAACCCAGGTTCAGCGCTGAGAACCCAGCGATTCCAAGTGACAAAGATAAGGTTGACAACTCGAGTATGGCACGACTCCTCTTGACGGAAGATAGCAACATTTCACTGCAGCCAAAGGGACCACAACACAGCAGTAAGGAGGGACTGCCACATCCACAGCGCTGGCTCTGTCCTCCTCACCATCATAGACGACCAGAAGCCCCATAAATCCACCACATTCCTTGGTCTGGCCCAGCAGCTACCTAGCCATTTCGAGATAACCTCCCAAACTAAATCAGCAAAAGTGCAGTGAAGGAGCAGATGGTGAACCGTTTCCCTAAGATCCTGGCAGAACGGACACTTATTTTCCTCTTGCGTGATGATATTACAACGTGTTAAGTAATCCCTCGTAGCGAGGCGCCCTTGCATGGAAAGCCACAAGAAGAAACAAATGCGATGAGGAACTTTGGTCTTCCAGCAGGAATAAAGAGTCGTGTTCGCGCCCATATCCCTCCGAGACGCTTCCACCCCCTCTCAAGGATTTAATGGAATACTTCCCAGTTTTATCTAACTCCCACTTCAAACTCGATCTGCCACTATTGACAACAGGCAACGGGAGGCTATCTTCAAGGTTCTCCAAGGTCTCTACCTCCCATTCAAATAGACCACGACGCCAACTCCAAGCCCACTTCCAAATTCCTCCCTCCCACAATCCAAAGTCTTAAACCATGCCCATGCTATTACTAGATAAGGAGTATAACCTCGGATATTTAATCGCAAGAGGCACTTTCCTCGCCCAAGTATCCCACCAAAACCTCACATCCTCACCACTGCCAATCTTAACTGTCACGTGATTATGCCAAAAAGTAAAAATCGAAGACCACCTCTTACATGATTTCATGATATCAGCCCAAATCTGAGCCATTTGTCTCCAATCGCACAACCATAAATCTCCCGTATTTGATAGCTTGTACTCTTTACGGACTATCTCCCCCCATAACTTCTGGTCTCCTCGTAACACTCCCTACAACCATTTAAATAGAAACGCGATGTTGCGTGAGTGCAAACTCTCCACCCCCAAGCCGCCACTCTCCAAGGAACGAGTCACATCCTCCCACCGGACCTTCGCACATCCCTTCGTATGATCACTCCCACTCCATAGAAAATGACGCATGATTCCTTCACAACGACGAACCACCCCTTTAGGCATGAGAAAAATAGACATTATAAACCGGGATGTTATTCAACACTGACTTGATGAGCGTCAGTCTGCCAACCAGCGAGAGCAAGGATCCCTTCCACGAGGATAGCCTCTTACGTCTTACCTCCTGATAACAGCCCCCGACTATTCCGCGCCAACAACTTAACCATAACCAAGTCGACCACTCACGCAAACCAGCCACCTTATATCCGAAACCGAGCAACCTCTCCTTCGAACCTTTCTTTGTCAAATTCTCGAATGGCATATTCGTTTATTTGCGATGTGAGCATAAGTTGGTTCCCAAGTTCCCAAACGTCCCCTTCTATGAGATTGGCTTCAAATGCTTTGTTTCTATTTCTTATATCATCATCCGTTGCCCGAAAAGGAGAAATTGATCGTCCGTTTCCTGACCCAGCCGTCTCCAAGCTCCTCGTCTGTCCCACAAATTTTTTTATCTTTCTTGTAGTTATTATCGACACCGAGCCTCCCCTTTCCTCTACCGCGTTCCGATCCCCAGATGATTTCCTAGTGTCCAGAGGCAAGCTATCAGCTAAAGGGCTCCCCACCGATGGCACATGCTCGCTCCCATCATGGTCCAAATCCTCTCCTAAGTCCAAATCCGAGTCCACTGCCCAGTCATCTTCATTTTGCCCAACCCCTATCATCTAATCTAAGTTAGAGATAACTCCCTGCATCGGTTCCTCTTTGCAATGTACTATATACTCGGTCCCGTTTACATTCACCATAAGATTCACATCAACATGGTGTTCCCTTGTCGATATCAAAATGCGTACAACATCCAATCGTTTTCGTCGCAGCGTGTTCTCGTCGACCACCACCAGTCTCCCTAACTTGTTACCTATTATTTCAAAGGTTAGAAGACCCCACGTTTGAATAGGAACTCCAACACATTGCAACCAACAATATCTACTTCCATCTGTGATCGTCTCGTTCCAAGGCATTAGTTTCGAGCAGATCGCATCGCTGTCAGAATTATGTGGAGACATCGTGATCGTCAGTCAAATAGAGATTTATAGTGCCCAAAAACGTGTGTGCACAAGAGATAATGTGTACAGTGGTAGTCGGGGTCGAACACAGGGATTGTGAGAGACTGATCTAAGGTCTTGAGTGTATTCGGGGGTGAAATGCACGAAAGGTAACAATTAGTGGGGGGTTTTACTTGGTCAAACGAGTTGGCCAAGACAGATTTCGGGAGCTAACAATCCTATCTAAGAAAGCAGTATTCGGGGTCCCGAATGTCACGTTCGGGGTCCCGAATGGTAAAATAAGCAGATCGGTGAATAATTCTAGAAATAATAAAACAAATCAGAAACAGGTGCAGAAGTATCAACGCAGGCGTGAAATAGAACAAGAGTGAAATAAGCACGAATAATCAGTTGGAGAAAGGGTTCTCGGCAAAGGCATTCTGGGTTGCATTTGGGACCAGATCGTCATCAGCTCAAGGGTATTCCATTCGAGATGTCATAGAAATGACATGGGGACCAGATTCCTCGGATATCCCCTACTTTTCTCTTAAGAGAAACTACCCCCCGTTTCCACATATGAGGTAGTCTTGACAGTTCGCCATCCCTCCAGGCACGAATGCGGGAGGGCCATACTCAAACTGCCCATGAAGCTAAGAAAAGACAGATCTAGAGCTAAAGTCCCTCAGTTTGTCAGGCTCGTGACCCAGCCCTAATCAACTACCCAACCTATCTATTCAAGACCACTTTGACACAGTCAAGACTAAACAGATGCCTACTTACTCATGCAATTTTCCTTCCGTATTCATCACATAAATGGCAGCCTTTACACAAGATAATTATCAGTTGATCAAGCCTCAAATTAAATCATGCAAAGATATAATTAAACCGATGAATAGTTGAATATAGCATCAAGAATATTTCAAGCATATTAAGGCCTCGAATCTGCCCCTGCAACCCTTGAATCAGCCTTGCCAAGAACTAGGAATTTAGCTACTCATGCTTAAAGATAAATAAATAACAATTAAAGAAAGCATAACAAGTAAATAAATAGATGAAGGGAAGAAAACTTGTTACTAAAATCCGTTTGAAGCCCGGCGGCAAGGTTGAAGATGAGCTAACAAGAACTAGAGAGATAAACTAGAGAGAAGTCTAAGAAAACTAAAACTAAATTATACTAAGTGATTAAAAATTAGGAAGAGATCCCCCTAACTATTCTTGGATGCCCTTTATATAGTAGGGTTCCAAGCACAAAATATCTACAGCCCAAAAACTAGGGACAAAATGCATTAATTGAAAGCCTAAAGAAGTGGATCCATGTTCCTTAAAGCACAAAGCTGGAAAAGCATAAAGCTGTCTGATTTTTCCAGCTTTGGCAGGTCTGGACTGAGCTCGAGGTTGAACTGGTCAGATCGGCAGGTGTTTGGTAATTAGTGCAGAGCGCAGGAACAGTGTTAGAGGAGGCACATGGAAGCTCTGGCGAGACGACATGTGGAGACGTCATTCTTTGCCCTTCAGGGTCCCGAATGGTGAATCCGATTCGGGACCTTGAACGCTGGTTCGGACTCGGGACCTCAACTCTGGGTCTTGAAGCTCGAATTCGCTCAAAATGCACCAAAAACGCATGTTTTAGCATAAACTCCATTTTTAGGCCTAAATCTGCAATAGTCATGAAATCAAGGGTAAATTAGCAGAATCATGCCTTAAATGGGTGAGAAAATGGGAAGAAAATCGTGAATAAAAACATGCTATCACATCGCCTTCTCACACTCGCTTTCCCTGTCGAATTCTAGTAGAATCATTCCACATCCCATGGCGGGTTTCACAAATCCAACCTGCTTCCAGAACCAACTCCTGAATATCCGGAAGGTTCTCAATGCGTTTCAAAACCCCTACAACACTGCGCCTCAGCCACTCTTGATTCTCATCCGGGACATCTAATGTGACAGATTTTTTTTTTGAGTTTTTACATTTTTTCTGGATTTTTAGATTAATTTTTTTATAGATTTTTTAACTTTTTTTGAGAATTTTTACATTTTTTGGATTTTTTACATTTTTTCTAAACTTGTAGTGTTAATTCTGAAAAACCGTTTTGTAATTGCAAAACTTCAAATATGGTGTTTGCAAAATTTTCTAAACTTGTAGTGTTAATTCTGAAAATCTATTTTGCAATTGCAAAACTGAAAAATTTGCTGAAAATTTTCCATTTGCAAAATGTTGCTGTGAAAGTTTGAACTCCTTTAGGTTTTTGTCTTGCTTTGTATATTTTGTTTGTATATACCTGATGTTATACCTGATGTTTGTATATTTTTGGGTAAACTTATCGAGTTGGCTTTAGACAACACAACAAGTGACCATAAACATGATAGGTGGAATTAAGTGCAATAACTTTTGAACTCCTTTAGGTTTTTGTCTTGCTTTGTAAAAGCATGTGCTGCAACTGTTAGGAAGGAATGCAATCTAAAAGCCTTTGGGTCAATAATTCTGTGCCATGGTTCTGGTTTTAATAGCCTGTATGTTTTCTGCACCTTTCTTGCTAGCTTAATAAGATCTACATACAGAAAATATGGTTATATAATTAGAAGTTTTTTTCTGGCATTTCAAGTTGTACATTTCGTAATCCAATGATAGGGCTGCCTTTCAAATTTGGGTCCTGGAGTATTGAATTTCCCCATGGCAAATTAAAGTAAGTATTCTAATGGCTTGTGCCATTTTAGGAAATCCTTTAAGAAATGGATTTGCTCTATAAATTTCCTAATCTGCTGTGAAATAGTGAATTTGGTCTTATCCCATTTTTATCTTGTGTGATATGGTTGCTTCTATTGGCGACCTGTGGATAGGTTTGTTCATTCCATTATAAAACTGAAAAGAGAAAGTAATCTAAGAATTGGAAGCCTTGGATTTCTTTTGAAGCTCACGGTTAAGGTGACCGATTTGTCTGCTTGTTATTTAATCTTCCCTCCCTGGGCTAGTCGACCATTTTACATGCATGTCCTACTAACAGTTACACCTCTCTTGCATGCTGAACTGTTACTTCTGTCCAGTAGTAAGGATTTTAATTTGTTTATCGTCTTATCGGTCACTTTTTTGTTGTTTGTGCCTGCTCTTTTTTTTTTCTTCAAACAATAACCAGTTGCATGCTTTGTTGATTAAGAATTCCTTTCATGAACTTGGTTTTAGTTTTGTAATTGGCGATGCTTTTGGCTTACAATTACCTGCATTCAGTATGTTCATATTTTCGCATGTTATCTGCAGAGCTAATGATGAAGCAGCTGCGGCGGTGGAGGAGTCGAGATACTTCACTCTGTGTTGTTCGTAACTGTGAATAGGTAAAGCCATATATGCACTGAAACGTTCACCTTTATTATTCCAAAGCCAGCATCACATCTCACATAGATGCAACCTGTCTGCATTAAGCTTTTTTTTTGTGACAGGTGGCAAGGAAGAAAGAGGAGATTAGGTAGTGACTAGGGCTGTACACGGGTCGGGTCGGGTCGGTTATAGACCTGACCCGCCACCAACCCGCCCAAAAGTTAGTGGGTCGGTTCAGGTCGGTTATAAGCATATATAACCACGGGTTCGCGGGTATAGCGGATCGGATCGGTTATCCGCGGGTTGGCGGGTTGATTCTGGACCTAAACTAATGGGCCGGGCTTAACAAAAAAAAAAAAAAACCTAAAAAAAACCAACAATTTTCCAGCAGCTAATATCAACACCATTATCACACCATTATAAGTTGGGATATTACACCATTATCACACCAGAAAAAAAATTATTCCACCATCAAACCTTTTTTCTTTTTGTTTGAAGAAAGTACAGAGATCGTAAATGATCAGCTAGCTCTACGTATCCTTTTTATTCCTTTTTACATGTACCAATTGCATACTGCACATAGAAAGATAATCATGATTACTCATCAATCATGTAGAGGAGATAAGGTTGGGCAATTCAAGCATGGCTGAAACTCCAGATGTTAATCATACAAGCAAGCCAATTAAGCCAATACAGCCCCCACCATGAAATTAATGTCAAAAAGATCAAACCCTTTGAACCTGGAAAAGTTATAATGGACATATATTACAGCTTTTAACTACATGTCGTTTGAAGGACCACAACCAATAATTTTATGCCTCAATTTAAATATCTTAATTTATTTAATTTTTATAAATTTAATCACCTAGCTATGAAAAATCACGAAGCAGCTGGTACAGGTGGGAGGAAGAGGATAGGAATTAGTGGGTTTTTTTGTTTTAAAATGCTTATGCTTTTCCTCATCAATTATATATGCATCTCACTCGAAAAGTCACGCAAACAATAATGTAATAACCCAACTTGTGCTTGAAATTAATTGATGACAAAGTCCCCATATTTGTTTTCCTTTCCAAAATCTCCCGGCAACAAACAGAAAGCATGACCTAAGGTAGAGCTAAATCTAGAGTTTTAATAAATGGGTAATCCGTAAAATCAAGTAACATGAATAAACACAAAACATTCCCAGCAGAGAAATAGAGCACTTACACTGTAGTGAAGGGCGAAGGAAGATGACTTGAAAGAAAAAACCCTAGAGAGAGAGAGAGATCCAAACAAGAAGGGGAATCTCAGCCGCTGCTAGTGCTGCTACGATGGAGGCGAGGAATGGAAGAAAGAAACTCGAGATGTAGGGGAGATCGGCGAGGGAGGAGGATGAGAGAAGATGGAAATGGGTTAGGGTTGGCGGCGGTAAGGATATTGGAAGAAAGGGAAAGAAAGGAAATCGGGTTGGAAATGGGAAATGGGAAAGGAACAGAATGTAACTTAGTTAGGGACCACGGGTCGGGTCGGTTATTTTGCAATATATGCAAAATTGACCCGCGAACCGACCCGCCATTGAATTGGCGGGTCGGTTATGTATCTGTATATGGACGGGTTGATGGTTTTTTAACTTTTGGCGGATCGGGTCGGGCCAGTTTGGGTTGGCGGGTTGGGCGGGTCAAATGTTCAGTCTTAGTAGTGACTAGTCAGGGATGACGTTTTGTAGGTTGGCATTATATAGTGACAAAAACTGCTTAGCCACATGTTTATGTTGCATCTGGTATTCTGGAGTTTCGAGGCTCTGAAAGTGATTATGGTTTGAATTGTGCAGAAAATATGGTGTTTATCTTCCAAGTTTCCAGCCATATATCATTTGTTTTTCTACGCTAACAGGGGCAAAGCCGGCGCACTAGTCTGGGGTTATTTTTTTGGTCCCAAAGGAAATTGTATTCTTCCTTCCATAGTTATCAGAACCGGACCGGACAGCGAACCGGAAACTAAAATTTGGTGGTTCAACCGGGTTGAACCGGGTTCGACCAGATTGTAGTTGCCGGTCCGTTCTGAACCGTTCACATATTAAACCGGTAAATCTTAAATATTTAAACCGGATTAAACCGGCTGGTTTTTTACTGTAGGATTTTATAATATATCAAAATAAAGTATATCAAGTAAATTAAAAGTTGAAAATAAAGAAACTATCTAACATTCAAATGAAATGATATTTAAAATTCAAACACACTTAAATATTCAAATTACAAAATGAGGAAACAATCCAACATTCAAACACGCTTAAATATTCAAACACACTTAATTAGACCCGGATGATTGCAATATCTGTTTTTCCTCTTACAGAGACACTTGAAGTTGAAAGTGAAGGAGTAGACGTTGAATCCGAATTAGACCCGGATGATTGCATTGAAGCCATATAAAATGAAACATGAAATTTGACAACAAGCACTCGTTCAAACCAAATGTTATTTTACTTTAAATTAATAAACATGAAAACTGTATCAGTACATGACAACAAGCACTCATTCCATTCCATCCAAAGAGAAAGAAACATAAAAACAAGCTAACAAAAACTGCATCAGTACATTACTTCCAATTATGAACTTATTTATTTTAATTTTAATCATTTCATTCCAAGAGAAAGAAACATGAAAACAAGCTAAAAAAAACTAATAAAAATGATATTTAATAAGCAAATGATGAAACAGAAATCCTACTTATTCTAGGACATTAAGAATTGACTAAATTAACCTAGTCCTAACCTTATTTGAATAAGTAATACTAGTCCTAATAAAATAAGTATTAGTAATATATAATTATTAGAAATCTAGCCATCACTAGGATTTATTAATTGTGCAAAAGTTAGCTCCTGTGTCACAGAAGTCACAGACCCTAATTTACTAGATATGAATGTAAAGTCAAGACACCAAAATGGAAAAATCATCACAAAATACAAAAACAGTTTCCACGAGCATACTTCAATCACCCATTGAATTAATTATAGATGACATTTCATATGGCAACGTAATTGCTTAAGCCATTATAACTAACAGGAAGAACAAAAGTAACTAATGGAAGACAGGTAAGGTTTTAGATGATTCAAGAAAACAGTAACAATAGAAATCACAAACATAAAAGAGGCCATCAAACAACAAACCCGATGTGAAATTAATTGAAACTGGAAATTGTTGAATTCCTGCCAATACCTGTTAGACATGAGTTGAAAGAATATGAACAACTAATGGTGAGGAACTGAAGGTCTTAAAATCCATGGTATTTTCCAATAGAATAAATATTGGGCTAAGATTCAAATATATATGGCGGGGATATGAAACTTACCGTTCTTCCAATTCTTTAAAGCGGGAAGATTTTAACTCTAGTTCCTTCAGTTCAGCAATTATTTCTGCATTTTGCTTTTCGGTTTCTTCAATTTCAGCTTCAAGTTTTCTTTCTTCTTCCTCGATCTTCAAAAAACGGTAACCAGGAATAATCAAATGAACATGCCAAGACTCAGATAGAAGAAAAAAAAATGATATATATATTTATGAGAACAAAAACAGAACACACAAAAACAAAGCAGAAATTAAATTAGTTATTAATATTTAATAAGCAAATGATGAAAAAATAATTGATGGGTCAGTGTAATTTGTACCTGGTGAGGGTGGGGGTTTGCGGTGGCGGAGGGAGTAGATTGCGATGGAGGAGGGAGTAGATTACTGGGGTTTGCGGTGGCGGAGAGAGTAGATTGCGACGGAGGAGGGAGTAGATTGCGGGGGTTTGAAACGGCGGTCTGTGTCTAGGTTTTTGTTCTTCCTTGTTGTTGTGCGTAAGAAGAGGAAGAGGAAGAAAGAACATAAGAAATAAGAGCAAAACGGCACCGTTTTGCATTTGGATACGGAAATGGGCCGTGGGGAATTGCGCACCCGGAGGTCCCTCCACTTATTATTTTCATTTTAGTCAGTCCCTAACGTTTGTTTTTGTTCGATTTAGTCCCACACGTTACCTCCGTTATACCCGCGGAGTCCCTCCTCCCTAAACGGTGACAAACGGCCGTTAGTTTCTATTATTTTATTATTAAAACTGAAAAAGGTACTGCAAGCGGGTCCCATGTGTCGGAAAATATTAGGCCCTGTTTACCTCAGGGAATTCCCCAGAAAATTCCCCAGTTTTTTAAAAACTGGACTTTTTTTCCGAAAACGCGTTTACTTCGCGTTATTTTTGTTTCTGTTTTCGAAATGAAAATTTTCGGAATAAAAACCTATGGGTAAGTTTTGAAAACTCAAAAAAATTGTTTTCAACGTTTCCTTTGAAGAATGAAAACACGGTTTTCAGAATGAAAACTCGGTTTTCTTTATAATGAAACTTTTTTTATTGCCATTTTACCCTTGTCCATAAACAAAACCGTTCACCCTCTTCATCATTCATCATCTTCTCCCTCTTCTTGCCCTAAAACGCAGCAGCCGTTCGTTCCTCCTCATCTCACAGCGCCGTTCCTCTTCCTCTTCGCCGTTCCTGTTCTCTTCTCCCTAGCCCGACGCCGGCCTTCCTCTTCGCCGTTCCTCTTCCTCTTCGCCGTTCCTGTTTGATCTACAAGGTCTTTTCTCTTCTTTTCCTTTTTCTTTTTTTCCTTTAGCTTTTCATTTTCCATCAATCGGTGTCAGTTTGGGTTTGTCTATGGTTCTGGTTGATGGGTAATTTTTTTTCTTCTTGTTTTGAGCTACTGTGTGCCAATGAAATGAGTTTTTGGAGATGGGTCTTAATGCTTTGCTAATAAAAGAGGGATCTTTGGCTTCTTTTGTGTATATTTCTTGTTGGGATTTCTATATCATGGAATTTTGTTTGGTTCTGGACAAGAATCTATTTGGCAAAAAGTTTTCGCAGTGAGCAACCATCAACATTGTTATCTATCTAGATATAACTTGGTTAATTATAGGAAGTTAGAACCAATTTCATCTTCATTTATTTTTTGAGTGAATTTTGGCTCTGTAGGTCTAATAGTCTTGTGTTTGTAAAATCCAAGATGTAGTCTCTTAATCAAGAACATTTGTCAAATGTAGGTGTGTAGTGCTTCTCAATGTAGCCAAAAGTGATGTGATTTTTGATAAATTAAGACCAGTTGCTGCCTTGATTTTGATGTATACATGAGTTGATTTGTTTAGTGATTAGTATCTACAATCTTTTGGTTACAGAAATTTAATATTACTGCTGAAGATTTGAATGATTTCTTTGGTGGACCTGCTTTCCTTGCATGGGCTCGTATGGGAAATTTACATGGGTAGGTAAAGGTGATCCATTCTCGCCTCTCTTTTCTGGATCCTAGTTTATAAACATATCATTTATCAAATCTCAGGTGGGGGTGACCCCTGTCACAAAATTGGTTAGATCATCAATTGATTCTGCAGAAACAGATATTATCTCGGATGCTAGAGCTAGGCATGACTCCAGGTATGATGTTTTATAGTTGTTTAATTTTTTGGTGTAAATTGATGGAATTTCCTGCTTTGTGTCCCCTTTCAACGTAACTATCTATCTGGTCAACTCCCCTCCCTCTTTCAGTGCTGCCATCATTCTCTGGTAATGTTCCGGCAGCTTTGTCAAAGACTTTCCCTTCTGCAAATGTAACAAGACTTGGAGACTGGTACGTTATTTTCCCTTCCCCTAACATCCCTATCCGTTTCTTTATGTCGGCTACAAGTTCGCAGTGAATTAATTATTTTGCAGCTGGTTTGTTTATCGTGCTTCGTATTTGAACTTCGCATTTTCAATTTTGATTGATATATGGGATTTGCTTTTGTACGTCGATGCGATTATGTCGAATTGCATTTTTTCCCCTTCTGTTTTTCCAATTATAACTGCTAGCAAGTGCTGTAAAATATACTCTTATGATGGAATTGTTTGTTTCTTTCAGGCTGTTGCTATGAAATATACATCAGAGCAACCATGCGTGAAGAAGCTAGGAAACAGGAGAAGTAGGAGTGCTCGTTGAAGGGTGCATTTCCAACAAATTTTCTGGGTTTTCTTGCTACAACAGTCCGATCCTTCACTGATTGCCTCAGTGTTCAATAAACAGAACAGTCTTGCTGTAACCCAAAGTTACTTGTCCTGAAGCGCTTCTTGGCTTTGTAGGAGTATTTTCTTTTACAAATGTGTAAAGAGAGTGCAATGATATTTCAAGATCTGGGTATTCCAGAACATGTCTTATGGATTCATTTGTGATTGCAGAAAGAAAAATGTCTTATTTTATTATATTATACTTTTCAAACTCAAATATACTTCGAATACGAGGGCACGCACACATACTCATGACTAGCTTTTTTGATTTTCATGTCATACAAATGAAACTCATTCCCACTTGCTATTAAACTTTTGAGGATGCTTGAAGTCAAAGGTAAATACCAGGCTTCCATCCATTCTCTTCAAAACAAACCTCTCCACCAAAATATAGCAATCCAGTCTTTTCCGTTCTCTTTTCCCTTCAAATTCCTCCACCCTCTTCACTTCTGCCGCTCCGCCATTACTGAGTACTGACCCACCCAAACCTCTTCTCCTCCCACTTCATCTTGTCAACAATTGCCAAGCTCAACCCTAGACTTGTCTCTCCTCCTCCATCAAAACTCCTAAACCACATCACACCATCAACAACATTCTTGTCTGTAATTCAGTACTTTCTTCCCACCAATTCGAACCACTTCGGTTTCAACACCAACATCCACAACCATCTAATAATCTCTTGTGCTTTGCGATACTCTTAGTTTGTCAAAGCATTAATGCGTGAAAAGAAGCTAGGAAACATGCATATAAACCATGTATAAATAACTATTTTTATTTTAAATTTCTAAATTAATAAGACTTATTCCATATTTAGATTTCTTCTAAATTAATAAGACTTATTCCATATTTAGATTTCTAAATGATTTCTTCTTTTCATTACAAATATTTTCGGTTTTCCACAAAAAATGAAAACGTGCGAAGTAAACACGTTTTCCAGTTTTCAAATCAGGAAATTCTTACATTCAGTGCGAAGTAAACGCGTTCTCCAGTTTTTCTGATCAGGAAACAAGCACGAAGTAAACGCGTTTTCCAGTTTTCAGAATGAAAATAAAATTTTCGAAATTCAGAAAAACAGCAAATTTTCAAATTGAAAATTCTCCCAGGTAAACGGGCCCTTATTTTCTTTTCTTTTCTTCTCTGTTTTTCTCCCCTTTTTTTCCCCTTCCTTTCCTAACTAATTTAAACTAACAAAATTAAAACTAATTTAACTAAACAAATTCTTTTCTTTTCTTTTCTTTTCTTAATTTTAAAAATTCAGAAAAATAATATAATTAATTTTAAAAATTCAGAAGAATAATATAATTAATTTTAAAAATTCTGAAAATAATGTAATTAATATAAAAAATTCTAAAAATAATGTAATTATTTTTAAAATTTAGAAAATAATTTAATAAATTTAATTAATTTTCACGATTTCTTTTATGTTTTTCGCTTTTACCTTTTGTAATCAATCTTGTGTTTCAGATTTTAAACTTTCAAATCAACTAGCAATCTTTCCATCCCCGATTATAGCGCATAGATCCTCAGAATTGATATCAATAGAGATCAACCAAACTTAATTCAATCAATAAATTCTAATAAATGAATAACTTGGGGATTGCGCACCACGGGGTCCCTCCACTTATTATTTTCATTTTAGTCAGTCCCTAACGTTTGTTTTTGTTCGATTTGGTCCCACACGTTACCTCCGTTAGACCCGCGGAGTCCCTCCTCACTTAACGGGGCAAACGGGCGTTAGTTTTGATTTTTTTATTATTAAATCTGACAAAAAGTGCTGGCCGCGGGACCCACATGTCTGAAAAAATAATTTAAATTTTAAAAATCATAGAAAAATACGGAAAAATTTTAAACAATACAGAAAAATTAGAAAAATTAAAAGAAAAATAATATTATTAATTTAAAAAATACATAATATTTGGAATATTTAATTTTAAAATTAAAAAATATAAAATTAATTTTAAAATTAAAAAAATAATTACTTAATTTTAAAATTCAAAAAAATAATTATTTAATTTCTTTTTTTTCCCTTTCTATAAAAATTAAAATTAAAATTAACATATTAGAAAAATACAGAAAAATAATATTATTAATTTAAAAAATACAGAATATTTAGAATATTTAATTTTAAAATTAAAATATATATAATTAATTTTAAAATTCAAAAATAAATTAAATAAATTTAAAATTGAAAAAAAATATTTAATTTCTTTAATTTTTTTCTCTTTCTTTAAAAATTAGAAAAATTAAAAGAAAAATATTAGAAAAATAGAGAAAAATTAGAAAAATATTAATAATTTAAAAAATATTACACTCTAATGAAGCAATTATGGGAAGAGAATGCTGAAAGATTCAATTTTTGCTCTTCAAGAACCAAGGCCAGGCTTGTGCAATGGTTCATAGGGGAGTCCAATGCTGGGCTTGATAGTGAAAATGATCTAATGAAGAGGAAGAGCGCGAAGAAGGAGAAGAGCAAAACCTGTCCGATTGTTGACTAATTATTCAAAAAAATAATTAATCAAAAGAATTCTAAATATTCTGTATTTTATAAATTAATAATATTATTTTTCTTTTAATTTTTCTAATTTTTCAGTATTTTTCTAATATTTTTCTTTTAATTTTTCTAATTTTTAAAGAAAGAGAAAAAAAGAAAGAAATTAAATATATTTTTTTAAAATTTTAAAATTAAGTAATTTTTTTTTAATTTGAAAATTAATTATATATGTTTTAATTGTAAAATTAAATATTCTAAATATTCTGTATTTTTTAAATTAATAATATTATTTTTCTTTTAATTTTTCTGTATTTTTATAATATTTTTCTTTTAATTTTTCTAATTTTTAAAGAAAGAGAAAAAAAGAAAGAAATTAATTTTTTTTGTCAATTTTAAAATTAATTAATTCGTTTTTTGAATTTTAAAATTAATTATATATTTTTTAATTTTAAAATTAAATATTTTGTATTTTTTAAATTAATAATATTATTATTTTTTTCATTTTTCTAATTTTTCTGTATTTTTCTAATATTTTTATTTTCATTTTTCTAATTTTTAAAGAAAGAGAAAAAAATAAAGAAATTAAATAATTATTTTTTTGAATTTTAAGTAATTATTTTTTTGAATTTTAAAATTAATTATATATTTTTTAATTTTAAAATTAAATATTCTAAATATTCTATATTTTTTAAATTAATAATATTATTTTTCTTTTAATTTTTCTAATTTTTCTGTATTTTTCTTTTAATTTTTCCGTATTTTTTAAAGATTTTTAAAATTAAAATTAATTTTTCAGACATGTGGGTCCCGCGACCAGCACCTTTTTCAGTTTTAATAATAAAATAATAGAAACTAACGGCCGTTTGTCACCGTTTAGGGAGGAGGGACTTCGCGGGTCTAACGGAGGTAACGTGTGGGACCAAATCGAACAAAAACAAACGTTAGGGACTGACTAAAATGAAAATAATAAGTGAAGGGACCTCCGGGTGCGCAATCCCGAATAACTTGATCCCAAGTAGAAAAACAAATGAGGAATGGGTTTTTTGTAGTTGATGTATTTCAAAGATGCATACTGTATAACCATTGGAAACCCATATCCTGCTATCTTCGACAAACAATTTTGGGTTCAAATCTCAAATTCAACTTATACATCCGTTGCAAAAAATTAGTAACCAAAAGATCTACGATGCACCAAATTTGCATTCTACATAAACTGTTACTTTTCATTAGATCTGCAAGGATTTACATCACCAAAATCCAAAACACCCAAACACTACTAAACAGAACA
Source organism: Viola odorata (assembly GCA_963691705.1). NCBI lineage: Eukaryota > Viridiplantae > Streptophyta > Magnoliopsida > Malpighiales > Violaceae > Viola > Viola odorata. The sequence continues at coordinate 58,990,837 of OY829544.1, forward strand.
AGATCATAATCCTCATTTTTCGACTTTTCATTAGATAGTGACTTGAGTTCGTGGGAAGAATTGGTTGACATGCTTCGATCATTAAACAAATCTTTGTATATCAAAACTTTATTCAAACACCTTTTTGCCGGTAACCTTTTAAGGGTGTGACTTGGGTGCCTAACACCTTCCCAAGTCCACAATACTTTTGTTCAATGGTTTAGACCAAGCATTAGTTTTTTTATTTTTATGCCATGACGCTTAGGTTCCCTAAACCTTAGAAATTAGGGTGGCGACTTCATTGTACCATGTGAAGCATCCATTTATGCTTAGCATCCGTCCCAAACCTTAAACTCGTTTTCCAACGAAAAAGGGGGTGCGACAAATGAGTTATTTGATTAGTAGTAAAAATATCAGTAAAAATGTAGATGAGATTGGAATTACCAACCGGCCGACTGCAATCATACTATGAGCAATTAGTTTGCTCATACGCTATTGCATGCTTCCTGACAACGGAAGAGAGCTCGTGGAGACTTTTATTTGCTTCGGAGGCGTCAACGTCAATGGTCGTTGATTGTGTCTAGATGATCCTGCTTATGCCACGTTTGTCCGTCTAATGATGAATTTTATAATGATAAACCCACTTCTCCTTAGATTTCCTTTACCAACTTGGACCAATAATTAAGAAATATAAATCCAAGTAACAAATTTTAGTCTATATTCTTAGACCATAGTTATCAGAATCGGATCGGATAGTGACAAAAAAAAAATATTTTTTAGTTCAATCGAGTTTAAATTTGTAGTATTCATTTAATGAACAACTAATAAAAAAAATTAGCACATTTATTCTGTTTAATCGTAAAATTATTTTCCAACAACAGAGGAAAGAAAATAGGTGATCCTGCAGCGCAAATGAATGAATAAGAGCACCACGAGAAACAAAGTGTAAGATTTGGTAAGCTGATAGCTGAGATCGTAATTGAAGAAGAGAATGGGGAGCAGAAGCAATCTCTACAAGAATCCTTCCATCTCTTACAAAAAAGACTTAAGTCTCTCCTCCGTCCTTCAAAACCTCCCCGGTAACCATTTTATTTCCATCTCTCGTCTTCAATTTCAACTTTGAATTCCCGAATATCAATTATATCTATTGCCTGGATTGCTGAATTCATTTCATGTCTCTTCCTCAATTGCTTCTCAACCTATAATCTCGCCACCGGAAATCCTCGTTCGACTGATGAAGTCAAGCCTCAAAATGATGTCATCAAGCAGAGTGTGAAACGCCATCGGGTTGAGAATCCACGGCGTGAAATTGAGGTGAACGGTGTGGAGAGAAGAAGGAAGATGAAAAGTGGTGTGGCGGTTGCAAGGGAGGAGGAGGAGGAGGAGAGAAGAAGGAAATAGTGTTAGGGTTAATGATGTTGGCGGCGTGGAAGAGAGGAGAATGAGATGAAAAATGAAATTGGGAGAAAGAGGTAGTATTTATACCTAGGGTTAGAGTTAATAATGGGTCGGGTCGGTTTCGCGACCCGGATCCTTGCTCGACCCGGTGGATTTCTGCCACGTGGCGTGACACGTCAGCAATTAGTGACGTGTCGCTTGACGTGGCACGACACGTACACAAACGGACGGAAAAATTGGATGGTGTAAGGGTGAGGGATGAAATCCAACATAAAAATAGGGTGGAAGGATGAAATACTATTTTTTTTTAAACAGAGGGATGAAATAAATCAATCAATTAGACTGCAGGTACCAAAATTATTGTTTTCCCCACTTTTTAAAACTCAAAACAAAACCACAAAAGTATAAATTATAAAAAATTAAAAAACCATAAAACACAAATTGAATATACAAATAGGATGAAATTGATTCGTTAAAGTGTCGCATGATTGACAATAGTAATTTCATGGTCAATAATCAATAAACAAACAAAACAACCTTATTTACTCCAAAAATATGAATAGAAACCCAAAGAAAAAATAGAATACAAACCTGCAACATAAGCATCAATCAAGCAAAATCTCTATTCGGTTATGTTGCTACCCGATTTTGGAATTTCTAACGGAAAGTTTCGTATTTCTTGTCATCAAGGTCATAAAAAATCTTACTCCTATTTATTGTCGTCAATTTGTTGTTTATTTTTACGTTCCGTGTCATTTAAATTTTATTTCATAGTCTTTTTGTACATTTTTATCACTTTTTTTGTTCGAACTCATATCGGTTCCGAGTAAAATTGATTACATTGCATTTCATCATGTTTTTACTATCCATTTACTTTTTATTTGGGTAGTAAAACTACTGATTTGTCTTTATATTTCACATATCTTTGCAGTTCTGGTCTGGAGGTAATTTATGAAGAATCTGATTTTTGAAGAGCTGAAGTTGATTTTCGGAGTCTTGGCCTAGCGTTTGGCCTAGACTGCTCCGCATTCAAAGTATCGCGCACCAGATCGTCTTGGCCAAGACTGCGGCCAAGACTCAGTCGCGGAAGAGCAATCATGAGCAACAGCGTTGGGCCTTGCTGGCTGTCAAATCACAGCTGTCCAGTGACAAAGAGAAGGATCAAGAAGATATTTATTTAAGAATCCTATCAAGGATCTCCTTCCATCTTTATATATTTTAAATTCCCATTTTTATTCAAAACAAATCAGGATAATATTTTTGGAGATTATTTAGGAGATTGAGTTGGAGAAGGACAGAGGAGTTTTAGCTTACTTATAGCTGAACTTGTCCTCCTCTTCTGAGAGCTCTCTCTCTTTCGCCACTTTATACTATTGCTCCGGATTTAATTCTTGGAATCTCGGATTTAATTTATTTATGCAATCAAGTATTCTTATTTTCTATCCATGAGTATGAGTAGCTAAATACCCATTCTTGGTAAGGGTTGATGAGCTTAGTTCTTATGCATTGGTGAGATCAAACCATGCTTAATAATCTCTTTATTCGTATTCATTTATTTCTTAAGCTTATTTAGTCGCTTACTCACTAGAGACAAGAGTTGGCCATTCTTGTACCCTAGTAGAGAAGAGTTGCAACCAGCCTAGAAGGAAAGGGAGTACCCGTCGGCTAGGCGAAGTAGGTGACTAGTCTCGCTCCAGACTAGAAGAAATAAGTGATCTAGGCCAAGACCAGATTGACAACCTAGGGTCTCCACAGGGAGACAACTTGGCCTAGGTACTGTCTTCCCCTGTACCATTGAGGAAGCGAACAGCCATTCAAGACAGCAGTCAAACGGATAAACCCTTTAACCAACAAGGTGTCCCTTGGCTAGGATTATCAGGAAAGGGAGTACCCGCCAGGTAATTTGAATAGGAGGGAAGACAGGAGTGAATAGGAGTACCTCCACTCTATAGCAGTACTATGAATCAAGAGATGAATACCCTTGAGTCTATGATCGAAGCATAAGAACAGAAGCTCTCACATCACCCTTACCTGGAATTCCCTTTTATTTGATTTATCTCAATCTTGACCCCTGTCTAGGCCAAGCCTTTGGCCAATACTATTTTGAACTATTTTACTTCTTTCTATTTTGTCTTTATTTTCAGATTCTACCAAACCAAATCCAGTGACGAGGAAGTCAACCAAGAACTACATTTCCTAGAGGTCTCTGTGGACGATCCTCTTACCACAATCTACAAACTCTTTTGGACAGTGATAAGTTGTATTTCTACCCCCTTTTCCATACCTATTTCACTCTTATATTTGACGTGTTCGACGCGCGATCAAAAATTTTCGAAACCAATGGTCGAACAACTTCGTTCATTAGCTACTTATTTTTTATTATTTTTCTAACTCGCGCTATCTCTTTGCGTTTCGCTCAATTCTTATTTTTAGCATTTTTTTACATTCGAACTTTTATCGCTTACGAGCGATTTTTTTATCGAACTGTAGGGCGAACTTTTTGCCACTTACTATATACTAATAATTTCGTTTTGTTTTACTCTACGTATTGGGATTTTCGGTTCGAATTTTCGTTCATGTTAGGGTGAGATTGCTCGTACTATCAGCTCGAGCCAAAAATCAAAAGGGAGAAGTTAACCTTGATCTCAACCATTGATTTGGTTGATCAAAGAAGTCAACCAAGATCAAATGGTTGAGATAATTAACGCATAGACATAGTCCATTTCATGCCCAGTTCATGCACGAGGAAAAGCGAGCCCGTCTTCATCGCCTCACGAGCTTGGCCTGCTATCCCTAGGCTACCTACGAGCAACCTCAGCCACACAAACACCCTGCTCCTCCCTTGCTCCCCAAGTTTGCCTCGGCCACGCGCATTTCTCTTCGCCAAACTCACGCGATTCTCCCATATAAATAGCAAGCAATCTTTAAGCATTTCTCTTCACCAATTCACGAATAATCTCTCCCTCTCTGGCACTGCTCTCTATCACGAGCAGTTGCTTAAGTTACTCAAGTTCAAAAATTTTAAGTGTTTTTGCGCAATTGTTTTCAAAAATGGTTTATTCGTGTTTTGATGAAATAACTTGCTATTTTGCTTTCAAAAAGATTCTTTTTAATCTCTAGTTTAAATATGTTGCTTCGTTTTAATGAATCGTCAAACGATTCGGAAGGATTTTGAAATTTTTGTCAATTATTTTTAATTCATTTTTAAATTAATTAGGCATTGTATGTTTAAAATTATTTTTCTATAATCACACTATTAAATTACTGTGGTGATGAGGATTTTTTTGATGTAAGTAGATCCTGTTTTCGTCATCGCCGGACGGACGATCGTCGCTGGCAGGAGCGCTGGCAACGAGGGGAGGAAGACGATGAACAGTGGTCATTCATCGCTTGGGCCGCGCAGGCCCAAGGTGAAGACGCGCGCGTCTTCGCGCAGGGAGAAAGCTGGGCCAGCGCAGGCCTAGGCAAGGAAAGGAATGGGCCGCTTGGGCCACGTGGGAAAGAAAGCTTGGGCTGTCTCAGCCCAAGCTGAGTTGGGCCTGACCCAGCTGTGGGCCCACTCTCGGCCTAGTGGCCCAAGCCCATTTTTTCGGCCCGTCATTTTTCCGTGTAATCATGTACTATTTATTTATTTTTTACACTTGTACTGTTTATTTTTCGTGCTTGTACTGTTTATTTATTTCTGCACTCGTACCGTTTATTTATTTTTCGTATGCTTGTATGCTGGTTTATTTCCGCCCGCTATGCATTCTTACATAATTATTCTCTTCTTCCAAATTAATCATTTTTTGCTCGCATACGACAATCGTCAAGGGATTAAGCGTATCCCTTCCTCGTACCAACAATCTCAATCAAAAGGGGTAAATTCGCTCGTACCCGTCATCAAGTAAACGTTTATTGCCCTTTTATTTATTTCACGTTTTTTCACATATGCTGGTAGAAGGCACCACCAGGTCCCTAACCTTATTATTTTTATTTTAGTTGGTCCCTAACGTTGCTTTTTGTTCAATTTAATCCCACATGTTAGCTCCGTTAGTGTCAGAACGGAGGAAAACGGCCGTTATCTTGGATTATTTTATTATTTTTTCCGAAAAGCGGCCAGACAGCGGGCCTCACGTGGCACCCTGCGTCAGTCACCTTATCCTCTTAATATCTAAAAAAATATTTTACTAATTAATTTTTCTAAATTTTCAGAAACAATATTAATAAAAGTAAAAATTCAAATTAATTAAACTGACTTATTTTCAAAAAATAAATTTACAAAAATAAAAAGAATAGATTATTAAAATTCCAAAATCTTCTCGAAGCACAAAAACTATTTTGCTTCTTCTCCGTTTTTCATCTTTTTATTTAATTAATTAATTTATATATGTTCCAAAATGTATTTATTTAATTAGAAACAAATCATACAGTAAGAATTGAATTTCTTTCTTTATTTCTTCCGTAATCCCAAAACCAAAAACCATTCAATTTTACAGGTGAGAAATCTAGCATTTTACAGGTGTAATTAATTTTCTCCATTGTTGATAAAAGATGCAATTTGTTTCCACAAAGCCACAACATTTTCACATCCAGCAATTGAATTAATTGAACGCAAAACAATTGAATTAATTGAAAGCAACCCGTACCCGTTCATACAAATCCGTACCCGTTCATACAAACCCGTACCCGTTCATACATATCCCTACCCAGCACCACTACCTTTCTCTAGTGGGTTAAACACCCATTCCCAAACCTGAACCAACTAACATCTAACATCAAATTAAACCCATACCCAACTCAAAATAATCCATACCCGTACAAATTAACCAAATAAATACAAAGTAACCAGATCTGTAACGGAGGGAGATGTTTGGTGGAGGAAGTGGAGGGTGGAGTGAGGGAGAGGGAGAGGGAGTGGGTGAGAGAAGGGAGGGTGTGGTGGAGGAAGTGGAGGGTGGAGTGAGGGAAGAAGGTGAGCGGGAGAGAAGTGGTGGGTACTGACTGAACAAGCTGGAGGGAGAGGAAAAAATGGTTTACGATGGAGCAAGATAAAAATATTTCTAGCCTTTTCAATTTGAATTATCTGTTTTTTTGTCCTTCTTTAAAAAAATTTGAATTTGAATTATCTGTTTTTTTTTTTTGTTAATTTGAGATATATTTTTTTGGAAATAATTAATAAAAATACTCCATTCGGGGCGAAACAAACGTCGTTTTAGCATTTGCTTTTACTGTTCCGGCACGCATCTTAAAACGGCCGGAACATTCACTATTTGAGACAATTTTGCCCCTAATTTTTTCGAGGAAGTACGTTAAGGATTAACGTACGTTAGAAAAAAATTACGGAATTTTTTGGGGTCAAATAGTGAGTCATCCGGCCTCCTCGATATGCGTTCCCTACTGAATATTGGGATGCGAGGAAGTCATTTGTTTTGCCCCAGAGGGAGTATTATTTAATATTAAATCTGACATGTGGGCCGGGTACTGTGCACTTTTTCGAATTTAAGATTAAAATAATGCAAGATAACGCTCGTTATCCTCCGTTCTGACAATAGGGACCCCGGGCGACTAACAGAGCAAATGTCTGGTAGTAAATTGAATAAAAAGCAACATTAGGGACCAACTAAAATAAAAATAATAACGTTAGGGACCTGACGGTGCCTTCTACCCACATATGCTCGTATGCATGAATATTTAAAATTGTTGGAATTAATCTATTGGGCATGATCACATAGTTTAGGACTTTTTATTTTATTTTATTTTATTTCAAACTTGATTTAACACCTCTTTTCTCCGGTAACCTTTTTAGGATGTGACTCGAGTACCTAACACCTTCCCGAGCCTATAATGCGACCCCGAACCATTGTTCTCGGGTTCTATTTAAAATTGAATATTTTAAAGGGAAAGTAAGCGAGCTGAACGAATTTTTTTTTACAAAGACTTTCCTCCTCATTCCTCAACTAGAACCTAGACTTTGTCATGACAAATAGTAGCAGTCATGCTCTGAATTTTTCCAAGAAAACAGCGTGAAGTCAAAAATTATAGTGGTCGAAATTACTTATGTAGAATTTCTCTAATAATTTATCAACCATCTTAGACCACAAAGAAGCAATGCATAAATATGGAAAGTGGCAAAAGCTAATCTCCCATGAACGCAAATAATGAATCATTCAAACTTTTTTATTCTCATTTCTAGTGGTAGGATACTAAACACATTAAGACATACTCCATAATTCTCACTCCCTACCTCCATTGAATCCATTCACATTTCTTGTGGTTCATTACGGTAACCAAACAAATCGTAAAAGTATTAAATGAAACATGTGTTTTGTATAATTGGATTTAAAAAAAAATAATAAGATATTTAATTAAGAGAAAAAAAACTCTCAAAGAGTCGTGGTTTTATATATTAGACTATAGATCAATTGAAAATAGTTAATTGGAAGATGATATTAATCTTGACACATCGTACAAAAAATTAAAAACTAATCTTGGCTTCCACAAGTTATTTATTCTTGATAAATAAGTTATGAATAAATCGAGAAATGTAACTTATATTCTTGTAATATTTAATGACAATTAATGATATGTAGCGTGATTTTTTAAAATATTAATTTATTATATTTTTTAATAAATTAAATATAGTTCAAATTTAAACCTTGTCAATAGAAAAAAATATATTATAAGAGTTTCATTTATAGATTCATGACAAACTCATATTCCAAATATATATCTACGTATATATATGCAAAATTTATCAAAAGTTTCATTTGCTTCAGTGGTAAAAATGTTGTTTCTAAGCTAAAGGGAGGGGGGTTGGAATCCCCTCCCACGCGTTCCTTTATAACAAGTTTTGGGGAGAGCTGGAATCCCCTCCCACGCGTTCCTTTATAACAAGTTTTGGGGAGAGCTGGTGATGGGCTGGGCTGAAACGATGGATTTGGGAATGAGGAAGGGCTGGGCTGAAACGATGGATTTGGGAATGAGGAAATGGGGATTTGGTCTCAAAAAATTTAAAAAGAGGCTATTTGCTTGAATCGAACACGCAACCTCCTGACCTGAAGTTAGAATTGCTACCATTGCGCCAAGGATCCTATTGAATGATGAAACGATGAAATTTATATAAATCTTATATTCAAGGTAATTTTTTTTTTGATTGGGCTGGATCCGCCCCTGATCACAAGTGCCCAAATAAATTATATATGAAAAAATCAAGAATATGAATTTAAAAATCACAACCACAAATGGTTTAATTAAATATAACTGTGGTAAAATTCAGACTTATAAACGCTTGACTATAAATGTTCTGATACTATGTTTGTTCTGGTACACTAGGTCATATATTATTAATTATTATTACAGATAAAACTCATGATCTATTTAAAAAGGATGAAAAATATCAATAGAGTATCGAACGCAGATTTCTCATCCTTACCTTAAAAAAAAAACAAACACGTTGAACCGTTCTTTCATGTCATGTGGTCCTAGAGTGATGATGATCATTTCAATGTTTCGTGATAGCAAAATCCCAAATAAAAAAATACAAAATCTGCTCTAAAAGTAACAGTGAAGCCAAGAATGCAAAGACGCGTAATATTTAGCATGCTAGAGCTAGGGGGGGCACGAGCTCTAAAAATTTGAAGTATTATTGTTAATAAAGCAGTTAATTAATTTATTAATTGATCAGGTCTGGTGTATAAATAGGGGCAAAGGGAGAGGCACTAAGTCACACATAAACATACACACTGCTACATCTTATAAAAATCAAAGTTCAAAAGATGATGAAGATGTTTGTTGCCATTGTGCTCTTTGTAGCCTTTGCTCTTCCAGCTGCTTCTTAAGACGTCATCACTCTCACAGCTTACGAGGAGCTTCTCAAGAGTGGGGCTTCTACCGATGGAATGACCAAAACTGTCATTTCGAACCCTCTTCTTGAAGAGGCTCTCATCTCCTACTCCTACAACAAACTTGGAGGTCTTCCCATTTGCGGAGAGACATGTCTTATTTCTAGAAAATGCAGCAACAGGAAATGCAAGTGCAACACACGTTATGGTGTCTGCTACATGAACTCTCTTGACATGGAAGACTGAGGTGTGATGTGAGTGTACTGGACTATGGTTAATTTTGTTGTCATTGTCGTCAATAAAAGAAGGCTATAAATGCTTGTGACATACATATATATAGCGTATGAATATGTCTAAGCATGCCTCCTCTATGTTGTTCCCTTCATCCCACTTTGAATTAATTAAATAAAAATCCAGTTTATTATTAATTTGTGTTTTTCTGTTCTCTGGATTTGTGCTAGCAAAGCTAGATTTGTTTTTTCTTTTCTTTTCTTTTTCATTACGAAAATGACAGATCTGCATATAAACGGTTCGGATACTATGTTAAACAACCACTTCTAAAAGCAATTAATGATAATTAGTAAAGTGTATTTGTAATCAAAATCAACCAAGCAATTAATGATTATTATTTATAAGTGGGCAACAAAACAAATAAAATAGAAAACAAAAGAACAGTCGCTCGACAACATTTGCTAGGAAAAAACTTGGGTAGATCATGATCTACCCAAATTTTATTAGCATTTGCCACGGCGAGTAGTCGGCAGCTATCGGCCGAATGATGACATAAATGAACACCTTTCTGGAATTTGCAGACGTGTACCTTGTGATTTCAGCGGTTTTTATTTCAAAGTTTATTTCAAAATGTTTAGCAATGCCTTTAAAACCATGCAAAAGTATTTGGTGAATGGTGGTGGTTTTTTTCCCGTCCCTTATGTAGCAGTTATCACTTTGCCCTTAGCAACAACTTTCCTGTACCTCTGTAAATGTTTGCTATTAATGTTGACGACATTGCTAACTGACAAGTGATAAACCCTCAAATGCAACGTGACTGAAGTACAACTTTTTGGACCAGAGGACATTTTTTACTCTTCCCCGTTTCCTTTTTCCTGACTTAAGTTCATTCATCTTAAATGTGTACGTGTATCAGCATTTTTCAATCTATACTACTCCCTCCGTCCCACAAAATATGACGTTTTGGCATTTGCTTTTACTGTTTCGGAACATATCTTAAGATGGCCGGAACAGTCACTATTTGAGACAATTTTGCCCCGAATTTTTTCTCGAAAGTACGTTACGGATTAACGTACGTTCGAAAAAAAGTACTGAATTTTTTGGGGTCAAATCAGTGTTTTAAAAACCGACCCGGCTGACCCGTTGAACCGGATTCAACCGGGGTTCGACCGGATTGACCCATTGGTACAGTGTGAACCGTTCACTTAGCGAACCGTTGGAGCTTAGATGATTGAACCGGATTGAACCAGTATCTATAATAATAGGTCGGCCCATCAAATTTTCCTTATTGAAAAAAATTAAAAATTAAAAATTAAAAAAAATTAAAAAAAACACAAAACGGCGTCTTTTTTTTTCTTCTATTGCTTTTAAGGTCTTCCTATGCACACCTTATGAATGGAGTTCTCTATTCCTATTTTTTTTTTATTAATTTCTGGCAATTTTATCTAGGTTGTTAGTTAAGTTAGTGACGTATTTTTCTTCTAGTTTTTATTGCTCCTTGTTTTTATGAAGGTCTTTTAAATTGTAATTCACATGAATGGGTTTTTCTTCTTCTGGAAAAAAAAGGTTCTTACTACAGTATCTAAGCTGGTCTATGGTTTGAATCTTAGATCCAAATCAGATTCTTTTTGACGATTTGGATTTTATTTTAACAGCTTGGTTCGAAGTTTCTGTTCATCATTTATGTTATATAGGTGGCTTATTTTGTGGCCGCTTTCTTTTTTACTTGGTTGGATTCTTTCAGCAAGTAGTTGTTCACTTTTGATCCTGTTCTTTCTGTTTTCTTGAGACACTGTAATGAGATGGTGAATCTTTCCATTTGCAGGTAATGCTGGTCATTTTCTACAATTGGTTCCTGATCAGGTCCTCAAGTTAAAGCAACTGACTGTGCTCACGCTGGCCGAAATGAACAAGGTATCCTGTCATGGGTTCTTAACCTTTTTGATAGTAATTGCTACATCTACTTTATTCTTAAACTTTTATCAGATTGATGGTGGTCATTGTGCAATATTCTGATAGGCAAGGAACTTGCCACCTAGAAATTGAAGTTCTCGTAATAGTTTTCAGTAAAATGTGGCATGGATTAGATAGTTACTTGGCCTGATTGGAGTCTGAATGAAAATTTGGCTACCGTTATATTTTTTGGTTGAGAGTTTTAAATATTGAAAATTGAAAACTCAGGGCATGTGGGCAAACCTTCAAAATCCTAGTTTCCAGTCCTAATAGCAGAGTTCTATCTTCTTTGTCTACACGTTAAAATAATCTTATCTTGGTTTCATTCACATGAACTGCCCAAGCCCAACTTGAATCATAACCAACTCATTCCAGCTCAGTGTGCTTCAATCGGCCCTGCTGATCAGTGTACAAGCAAGACCAGAGCTGATATAGCAAAAATGACTCTTATTTTAATGCTAACCTACTAAATGCACCTTTCCAGTTTATGGTTATCTTCAATTTGTCCTTCAATTATAAATCTTACAACAATGGACATATGCTTTACCTTCAGTACCTTTTTTCTGTTTTGTTCTTTATAGTTAAGTTGCCTCTATTTTGAGTTTGTTTTCGTGCTTGTATCCTTCCCTATGATCAGCTAATGCAAGAGCTAGATGTTACAAATGTTCGTGAACTTGAAGATTGTAATAATACTCTCTTAACTTCATTAATACATACCATTACAATATATATACTCTAATACCATATACCTAATACTAATACAACGTATATACATATGTATATCTAACACTCCCCCTCAAGCTGGAACATAGATATTTATCATGCCCAGCTTATTACAAAGATAATCCCCTCGAGGACCTGGAAGGGCTTTAGTGAAGAGATCACCCAGTTGTTCTCCTGTCTTCACATAGTGAGTGGAGATGAGATTTCCCTGAATCTTCTCGCGAATGAAGTGACAATCTACTTCAATATGCTTCGTCCTCTCATGGTAAACAGGATTTGCAGCAATGTGGAGAGCAGCTTGATTATCACACTAGAGTTTTGAAGGTGAGGAGTGTTCTATACCAATTTCGGTCAGAAGTTGCCGCATCCATAAAATCTCACAGGAGGATTGTGCCATGGCTCTGTATTCTGACTCTGCACTGGATCGAGACACCACGGTTTGCTTCTTGCTCCTCCAAGAGATCAGGTTCCCACCAACAAAGACACAATAGCCGGTTATTGATCTTCTATCAATCTTCGACCCAGCCCAATCCGCATCAGCAAAGCACTCAATCTGATTGTGACTGATGTGTTGTCGAAGCACATACAAAAATAATAATAAAACCTGCAGTCAATGGGCACAATAAATTGTGTATAATGGTAACAGGGTCGAACACAGGGATTAAGGGACCAATACTCAAATCAATTTGGCAAACTAAGTAATCCAAGCAACAAGTAACCGAAATGGGGGTTTTGAATGGTTGTTTGATTAATCTAATTATTAACTACAAAAGTAAATAACAACTAATAGTAAAGAGTAATAGAACTAATAAGAAATCAAAAGAGACAAGAGTTCTCAGTAAGAGTCCGAATCCAGTTGCAATTATGGTCAGCCAGTCATTGGCGCAAGCATCGTCTACCCCAAGCTGATAGACGCACTATAGGGACCAGGTACGCTTACGTCCCCTGCTTACCTTCGTAGTAGAAGTTATCCCAAGGTACGCTTATGGGTTAACCTTGACAGTCCGCCGTCCTCCAAGGTACGCTTATGGAGGCAACACTCAGATGCCCATGAAGAGGAGGTAAGATGCGTCTAGGGCGAGACACTCGGTACGCTTGAGGCTCTACCCTAACGACTTGTTCAATCCAACTGGGGGATACCGGGTTTCCAGTCAGGACCAGAATGGTTATCTGCTTTACCCTGCAGCTTCGCGTTAGGTATAACTACAAGGACAATAGTAATTACTCTAGTTTCATCATTAGGTGATCAAGCTAATAATTACCCTAGGTAAATTGACAATTAATTATTGAACAAGAAGATACCAACACAGAATTTATGTAGTACAATCTGACCTCACGGCTTCCCTTGCAACCTTCAATCGACTCTCACCAAGAACAAGGAGATTTAGCCACACATATTAAAAATAAAAACAAATAAATAAATAAATTGCATAATAAAATAAGAGAGATGAAGAAGAAATAAATCCTGATTATTATCGGCCGGAGCAACTGCTCCGGTTTATTGAAGAGAAAACAAAGGTTTGCCGAAGGCAGTGGGAGAGGAAAAAGAAGTTTTCGAAACTCTCTCAAAAAACCTAATTACTAAAGTATTCATATGACTATTACAAATAAAACTCCTAATCTGATTTGAATTCGACTCCCCATAGGACTTCTACTGCGATTGGGACTTCTGGAGCATTAATTGAGTAGATCCGATATTTTTCCTTCCTTGCGCTAGTTTCCTTTTCTCGCTAGGACACTGCTGCTTTCCGCGAACGTCCAGCTACTCGGCCTAGCTGCTCCAATACATCTAGAAAGTGATAGAAAACGTTCCTTTTCGTATTTTCCTCTTGATTTGCCCAGATCTGCAAAAAGTGAATAAACAGAGCAACATAAGTAGCATCATGATCTAAAAACGCACATAAAAGAGGGATGAATTAGGGACATAAAACGCTCTATCAAATATCCCCACACTACCCCGATGCTCGCCCTCGAGCATTAAAATCAGAAAGCATCACCTCATTAGGAACACTCAACCTCAATCCACAACACACAGAGTTACTTATGCCACCACTTATGCCTCGACCAAGCAGTACACCACCCTCCGACGTAGATGAACTCTGCACTACTCTAAAGGAATAACGAAACCAGAAGAGTAGCTTTCCTACATCAGCTTGCTACAAGCAATCCTCACAAGACATGGTGTTTGTCACTCACGCTAAAAAACAGAGTTAGGTGTTTATAACTCATTAATGCTAATGATCATGCACAAAACTAAATTTGCAATAACGACCCGAGTACAAAGAACACATGCATGGGCAATCATATGATCATAGAAACTTTGCAAGGGTAAAGCAGAATAAGATGTTGAAGAAGAAAGGGGGTTCAAAGCAGAGAGAAGGAAGGATAGAAGATTCTTAGCTGGAAAAAAATGCAAGTTGGTGAGAAAGACCTCCTGATGGCAGCGGCGTGGGCAAGACAGAGAGCGCTGAAGGAGAGTGGGGGTATCTTCTGTGGAAAGTGCCGTAGGTCTTCTGATCTTTGTACTGCTCTACTCCAATTCTGAATTGTACTCCTCTTTTGCTCAAACATTTTATTCAATTTTTTTTTGATTTTGGGCAAAATGGAGCGTACGTGATATTCTGAATTGTTGAACTGGAGCATCAAAAATTTCCTTGGGCGTCTGATCTTTAGTACGTACATGATGTGAACGGCTCGGCCTAGTAGTAGGCTTCCATATTACTTACTGGAGTGCTTGATTTGTTTTTCGAATATCTAGGCCAAGTCGTAAGGAATCCCCACACTAGAGCTTTTATCTCTCTGATGCGCTCTGTGGTAGTTGCCATATAACTGCTTTCAGCATCTCGATGTAGCAGTTGGAAGTTTATTGCTCAGATTTCTGTAACTTTTCCGTTCTCAGCTTCATATCTACTCTCAGTGTCTTGGTCAAGCAGCTCAATACCCCCACATCGAAGATGTTGATTTTCTCTTTCCCACCTTACCACTGCCGAAGGCATCTCTCACCTGCTAAGAAAAGAAAGGAATGGCTCAAGTAGTTAGAAGGGTAGTGAAAGAAAGGGGTGAGCAGTATGGGTAAGGAGATAAAAAGAAAGAAAAAAAAGATAACCAAGAAAAGTGCAAAGTTCCTAATCATATCATCGCATTCCCATGTCTCATCATGTCTATACCCAAGGGGTCTCATGCAAATTCGGCCAGCACACAAATCATGCATCCACTCAGGAAAAAAATGGCATGAAAGCTCAAAACACTCACGGGAGAAAAATACATTGATTGCAAGTAGCTAGGGCAAGACGTAGTCATAAGAGCTAACAGGCAGTATAGTGTGCAAGTGGTTTTGGTGCAGTGGGTTAAGATTCTGTGTGAAGTGGCCCTACTCTGTGTATTCTATCAAAGGTGAGTTTAAAAACAGGGGTAGTGTAACCAGTTGAAAATCATTTGAGGGGAACTCAAATCGGGCAAAAACATGCATATGCAGGGCAAACAGTCATGCAATATGATAATAATCAAGCAGTCATGCAAAATATGCTAAAAATGCACACAAAATATATCATAAAAGTATGAAACCCATCCCCACACTAAAGCAAAACACCGTCCTCGGTGTGGAGAAAGGAATCAAGCAAACGCAGTTCAAAGAAAAATAGGGGAAAGGGAAATTGTTCACCGCGAAAATAAAGTACAAAATCGGCCCGAAGGCAAAGAGATAGGGTAGTTTGGGGGAGTGGATCATGGGCTAGCAGGAGGACGTAGCCTCGAGGCTAGCTCATCAGGAAGGTTCTGGAGCATGGAGATGACCGTCCGGAGTAGGGCATTTGTTTCGGCGATGCCAACAACAGTGGGTGCGGCATCGACAATGTCAGGAACAGCGTGCCCGGGACGTTCATCGCGAGTGGGAGACTGAACAGGGGAGGGAGGAGGTGAATCAGCTGTCAGGTCAGGCCACTCGAAGGCTCCACCATTCTGGGCACTCCAGACTCTTTTAGCTCCTCCAGTGTATCCTTTGCTGAAACACAAAACACGACCTCTCAAGCGCAAATGGCCCATACCATCAAGGGTACGGGCATCAAGCAGTTTAAAACCAACAGGCACAAAAAGATCACAGCTGGATACATCAAGACCACGTTTTTCAACAGCCAAGCGAGTAATCAGGGAACCAAGAATAGGATTACGGCCGCAAGTAATAATAGCATTCAATTCATGTGCAATCCAGTAACCTAAATTGGCCTTATGGCTGTTATGCATACACCACAAAAAGAATAATTCCTGGACAGACAGGGTGCCCGAGGACTGTATCTTGCCCGCGAAGGTGAGAGCAAGGAAACGATGGAGGACACGAAGGGCTGGGTCACGCAGCTGATGGCCTTTAGATTTACGGGAAGTATAACCGATATTTGGGTCGCCCGTAAGCTGTCTAAAGGCACTGGTGACATCAAACTCAGGGGGGTATGCAGCAAATGCACCAAGATACCAAGGGGCACCCAAATCAGATTGCTTGACAAAGCCAAGCATGACATTAAACTTATCCATAGAAAGGTGCTCCCAAATATCCATCAAATGAAAATTAACTACCCTCTCAGCCCTTAAATGCAAGCTACCCTTTCCTTTTTGCTTAAGCACGGCAGTGTCAAACCAAAAAGAAGCAAAGAATTCATGACTCAATTCTAAGAATGTGGGATGCACAAGGTCAAACAATGGACGCCAACCAATATTATCAATCAGCAAATTCACCCTAGCAGGTATTCCCATTTTTTCACAAAATTCATAATCAAGTTGGGCAGAAGGTGAAACAAGCATACCATGCAAAGCTAACAACCTATCATTGCTTTGTTTATTAGGAAATTCTAGCCATCCATGCAAGTGAGCAAGATCAGGTGTTACCTGGGCAAGGGGCGCGACTGCGCCTGCTCTGGCGTGGGCATAACGAGCTGCAGGAGTGGGCATCACCGTCTTGGCCGAGCTGTTGGTGATGCGGGCTGATTTTCTAGGTTGGGAAGAGGTAACTGGTGTAGCAGGGGCCTTTCGCTTGGGCTTGACTGGCGATGGCTCCTCGACATCCATAGAGGTGTCCTCGGTGGTCTCAGCGGGAGGAGGGACAAAAGCTTCATCCTCAGAGTCGTCATCAGATTCGATGGGCACGCGAAGTAGTACTTTCTTGGGTTTTCCCTCAGCGTAGCACACCGGCTCGATCAAGCGGCCATGGGATGTCATGCTACGGCCCATGGGCAAACCGCTGGGGCCAGGAATAGATCCAGTGATCTGGACATCGGACGTCGGATTTGTGGTCTTGCTTTGAGCGACCGCTGTCTCTGGGTTGTCCTCGGGAGTATCATCGGCAGCCTCCTCCGATTCCTCCTCGGAGCCTTCTTCTTCACCAGAGTCATCGCCAGACTCCTCTTCGCCCTCCCCAGATTCTCCCTCACCCA
The DNA here is from genome assembly GCA_963691705.1 of Viola odorata. Lineage (NCBI taxonomy): Eukaryota > Viridiplantae > Streptophyta > Magnoliopsida > Malpighiales > Violaceae > Viola > Viola odorata. Next base: position 59,008,364 of record OY829544.1, read on the forward strand.
AGGAATCGCCAGACTCAGTAGCGGCAACGGAATCGTCAATGGCCGCCGTGCTGGAGGCACTCGGGGGAGCTATTGTCGACGGCGTGGGCTGGATGGTAGTAGCAGTCTCAACGGAGTCCACGGTATCACCCGTGTCGGACTCATATTCACCGGACGAGGTCTCATCGTCGGCCACGGGTGATTTCGTAGGAGTGATGACGGGAGCAGAGGTGGTTCGAGGGGTAGTTTGTTTCAGAGGTGAGGGTTTGGGAGGTGAGGTGATGAGTGGTCTGGCCGTTGGGGTTTTAACGACCTTTGGTGTGGGTGGTGTCTTTTTGGTAGGGGAGACAGTGGTAGTCGTCGGGGCAGCTGGAGTAGTAGCAGCGACGGTGGTTGTCTGCTGCGGCTGGTTCGATGAGGACAGAGGGGTGGAACGTGGTTTAGGTTTTGTTGAGGCCGGCGGTGGGGTACCAGTGGTGGCCGGGATGGTGGTGGTAGTGGCGACAGTGGACGGAGTGTCCTGCGGCTGTCGGGTTGGGGTAGCACTATGGCGGGCGGCAGATTTCTTAGATTTTGCCATGGGAGAAGATGGAGAGTTTGTGTGAGAGTAGGAGAGGTTGGGAGTACAGAAGAAGATGAAAGAAAAGTGGAAAGTGAAGAGGAAAAGGGAAGAAAGGAGTCTCCCTTTATGGCTGCCAGCTGCTAGCCGTTGCTCACGTGCGGATGTGGCGGCTGGTGATTGGGGTCCATCAAATCCCAACTGAAGGTCTCCAACTGTCACGCTCCTGTCACCATCAAATAAGGAGTTTAAAATTCAAAAAGGAAATTACCTAAAGGGGGAAAAGGAAAATGAAAAATAGGGAAATAAAAAGGGGAAATAATAAATAAAAATCAGAATAAAATGGGAGGGGATTCGAGATGGAGAAAATCATGGGGGTGGTATTTACAGTTAGAATAAAATATAGATAAACTAAAGGAAAAAAAACTAAAAATAAAAATAAAAATAAAATGGAGAAATGCGGGTTGCCTCCCGCAAAGCGTAGTGGTTATCGTCTCGGCCTAGACGCTAGCGACTGGATCAAAGTTGGTCAGGTGGCTCAACAACATTCATCTCCTCAGCGACGAATGGCTTGAACCCCTCATAGAATGCCTTTAGAGGATGTCCATTGACCTTGAATGTGACTCCAGTGTCCAAACTTCGAATTTCAACGGCGCCATAGTCATGAACGGCTGTGACAACATAAGGGCCTGTCCATTTGGACTTCAACTTCCCTGAAAACAATCTCAAAAGGGAGTTATAGAGCAGGACCTTATGTCTGACCTCGAAAGACTTATGAGATAGGACTTTGTCATGGTAGGCCTTCGTCTTGCCCTTGTAGATGAGAGCGTTCTCGTAGGCATCATCACGAAGCTCGTCTAACTCCTGAATTTGTAATTTGCGATGTTGTCCAGCCTCGTCAAGGTTGAAATTGGCTCTTCGAATAGCCCAAAAGGCTTTATGCTCGATTTCCACGGGTAAGTGGCAAGGTTTGCCAAAGACAAGCCGGTAGGGGGTCATGCCGATAAGAGTCTTGAACGCTGTTCGATAAGCCCAAAGAGCGTCGTCAAGCTTCAAACTCCAGTCCTTGCGGGATTGGCTGACCGTCTTCTCTAAAATCGCCTTGATCTCTCGATTAGATACCTCGGCTTGACCATTTGTCTGCGGGTGGTAAGTTGTAGAGACACGATGTGTGACTCCGTACTGCTGGAGCAAGCCGCTGATGACTCGATTGCAGAAATGGGTTCCGTGGTCACTAATGAGGGCTCGTGGAGCTCCAAACCTGCTGAAAATACGAGAACGAAGAAAAGCTGCAACCACTTTGGAATCATCAGTCTTGGTCGCCTTGGCCTCAACCCATTTAGAAATGTAATCAACCGCCAAGAGGATATATACGTTTCCAAGCGAATTGGGGAAGGGACCCATAAAGTCAATTCCCCAGATATGAAAATTTTCACAAGCGATTATACCTGTGAGTGGCATTTGGTTTCGGGCACCAATGTTACCTGTACCTTGACAGCGCGGGCAAGCTGCACAGAACATGTTGCTGTCTTTGAATAGTGAAGGCCAGTAGAGTCCTGCTTCCAGAACTTTCATGGCTGTCTTCTTAGCTGCAAAGTGGCCTCCTTCTGTGGAAGAGTGACAAAACCTGAGGATGGAAGGGATCTCATCTGTGGTGACACATCGTCGAATAATTTGATCCAAACAAAACTTCCAAAGGTACGGGTTGTCCCATATGTAAGACCTGGCTTGTCTCCTGATACGCTTCTGTTCCGAAGGGGATGAATCTGCTGGAAGGTGACCTGTGGCACAGAAATTAGCGATATCAGTAAACCAAGGGTACTCAATAGCTTGGGCAAGACAAAGTTGTTCATCAGGAAAGGTTTCACGAATAGGAATAAGTGAATCATCCATCTGGGCAGACAGGCGGCTCAAATGATCAGGAACGGAGTTCTCAGTGCCTTTCTTGTCTTTGATCTCTAAGTTAAACTCCTGAAGTAGAAGTATCCACCGGATAAGGCGAGGTTTTGGATCCAGTTTGGTCAATAAGCAGCGGAGCGCGGCATGGTCCGAAAAGACGGTTACTTGTATTCCCAAAAGGTACTGACGGAATTTATCCAATGCAAAGACCAAGGCGAGGAGTTCCTTCTCTGTAGTTGTGTAGTTTCGTTGGGCAGCATCCATGAGTTTCGAGGCATAGTAGATAACATAAACCTCTCGGTCTTTCTTCTGTCCCAACACAGCTCCCAAGGCATTATTACTTGCGTCGCACATGATTTCGAACGGGAGCGTCCAGTCTGGTGCGCGGATAATGGGGGCTGAGATCAGCTTCTGCTTGAGGAGGTCAAACGCGGCTTTACATCTATCGTCGAAGATGAATTCAACGTCTCGGCCAAGCAGCTGACACATCGGCTGGGTGATTTTGGAAAAATCCTTGATAAATCTCCTGTAGAACCCTGCATGGCCTAGAAACGAACGTACCTCATGTACATAAGTGGGGTATGGTAAAGAATCAATTACCTCGATTTTTGCCTTATCCACTTCGATTCCCTTGCGGGAAACGATGTGTCCAAAATCAGTCCCTGGTCTACCATAAAGTGACACTTCTCATAATTGAGAACGAGGTTAGTTTCAACACATCTCTGTAAAACTTTTCGCAAGGTGAGTAAACATTCAGGAAAAGAATTACCATAAACTGTGAAATCGTCCATAAATACCTCGATTCCTTTTTCAACGAGCTCGGAGAAGATACTGACCATGCAACGCTGGAATGTAGCAGGTGCGTTGCAAAGACCAAAGGGCATCCTTCTATAAGTGAATGTACCGAAGGGACAGGTGAAAGTGGTCTTGTCTTGATCGTCTAGGGCAACCGGTATTTGATGAAATCCTGAATAGCCATCGAGGTAGCAGTAGTGTGTTTTCCCAGCCAAGCGTTCTAGCATCTGATCAATAAACGGCAAGGGGAAGTGATCCTTCCTCGTGGCAGCGTTTAATCGACGGTAATCGATGCAAACGCGCCATCCGTTCTGGATGCATGTGGGAATCTGTTCGCCGTTTTGACCCGTGGTGATTGTGATACCGGTCTTCTTAGGAACAACTTGGATTGGGCTGACCCAAGTACTGTCCGAAATAGGGTAGATCACACCAGCATCGAGGAGTTTCAATATTTCCTTCTTGACGACCTCCATCATGGGTGGGTTAAGATGGCGTTGTGGCTAGCGAACTGACTTGCTATCATCGTCTAGGTGTATCCGATGAGTGCACAGGGCGGGAGATAGTCCCTTGATATCTGAAATCGTCCATCCACTAGCTCTCTTGAATTCCTTCAGCAGGGCAACTAGAGATGTTTCTTCTTCAGTATCCAGTTTGCTGGAGATGATGACGGGTAAGGTTTCGTGGGCACCAAGGTAAGCATACTTCAGGTGCTCGGGCAAGACTTTGAGTTCCAGGTTCGGGGCCTGCACAATGGAAGGAGGGATCTTAGTGTATTCAGCGGGCAGAGGTTTCACCACCATATTAAACGGAGAGTGAGGGGTGGTTTCCAAGACAGAAACGGTCTCTCGGAGGGCTGGAGGGGTGACAAATTTAGATTCCAGATTTTGCATCTCCGCGAAGTTGACACTATTGGCTAGGGTAAGCTGCAGAGGATCCATAGAAAATAAGTCAGCAATTTCCTCAACATCTGGGTCAACAATATCAATAAAATTGAGACTAAAGAATTCAGAGGGGAAACGCATGGCATCAGTCATGCTAAATCGGATAGTCTGCCCATCGAACTCAAGGGTAATCGATGTATCATAGACGTCTATCTTTGCACGTGTAGTCCTGAGGAATGGTCGACCCAACAGGACGTCGGAGGATTTAGTGCCTTGCTCATTTTCCATGCTGATCACATAAAAGTCGGCCGAAAAGAGGAGGCTACCGACTTGGACTAGAACGTCCTCAATGATTCCTTCTGGATAGATAATTGATCGATCTTCCAGCTGGATGACAACTCTGGTTGGCTTCAGTGGTCCGAGTTCTAGCTGAGCGTATATCGTCAAGGGCAAGACGTTGATACCTGCACCTAAGTCACACATAGCTTTGCCAATGTCAGCACCTCCAAGCTTGCAGGGAATCGTAAATATTCCTGGATCTGCACACTTTGGAGGGATTTTTCTTTGAATAACAGCAGAAACATTAACACCCACACTAATTTTGTTCACGCTAGCCAATTTACTTTTGTTAGTGCATAAGGATTTCAAGAACTTAGCATAACGTGGAACGCTCTTAATAGCCTGCATAAGTGGGATGTTAATACGAACCTTACTGAATAAGTCAAAAATTTCTTTTTCTTCTTTTTCTTTTTTCTTTTTGACAAACCTGTGTGGGAAGGGAGGCTCAAGGACTTTGATGATGAATTCATCAGAGAATTCAGAACCCTCATTATTAATGGGCGTTCCTGGTTTTCTGGAAGTGTAGACCTTCTTTTCCTTCTCTGCTCTAACCTCAACTTCTTCAACCACGGGTGTGGGATCAGGGTGCTCAACTTCTTGGGCAAGCGGCTGGCGGTCAGGTAACTGTGTGCCACTTCGGAGATTAATGGCACAGGCTCCGTGCTTAGGATTTGCTTCAAGCTGTGGTGGCAGTCTTCCGCCATTTTTCAGCTCCCTCATCTCTGCGGATAGGGTTTGAAATTATTTTGTCAATTCAACAACCAGATGTCGCAAACTAGGTTCCTCATTGTTTGGCGGAGGGGGTCCTTGCGGAGCTTGGTATTGATGCTGTTGATTATTGTGATAGGTGGGCCGTGGTTTGAAGTTCTGGAGGTTGAAGGGCGGTTGTTGTTGGTTCTGGAATGGATTTGTGGTTGCATCTGGTTTGGCATAGGCTGCTGCTGGTTGTTATTGTTACCATAGCTCAAGTTCGGGTGGCGCCAACCATTGAGATAATTATGAGTATATGAATCTTGCTTCCTAGGGGCTCCATTATAGTTCCCTATAGCGTTCACATCTACTTCATCTGGAATATGTGGACAGGCGTCCGTAGGATGGTCAGTAAAGTTGCAAATGCCACAGGCTTTGATCTGCACGGGCTGGTCGCTGGTGAAGTTTTGAATCATTCCAGTAAGGGTGGAGAGTTGATTTTCTATAGCAGCTGACCGAGCATCATGCATGGGATGGCTTAGTTGTTCCAATGGCACAGCATTCTTAGCCATGCGCTCTAGAAGAATTTTTGCGTTTTCAGTGGTTAGGGCAAGCATATTACCGTTACTGGCAGCATCAATCAATTCTTTACTTCGCCCCCGCAATCCTTCATGGAAGTACCCAAGGAGAGCGTGGTCAGGAATGTTGTGTGAGGGGCAGAGAGTTTGCATCTTTTTGAACCGCTCGTAGTACTGTCCAATGTTCTCATTCTCTTTTTGGGTGATGGAGACTAGTTGTTTCTTGGTTATATTGGCCATGGAAGTAGGGTAGTATTTTTCAGTGAATGCCTTGAACATGTCGGCCCAGCAAGTAATGGATAGGGCGTGCAGATCATAGAACCAATTGCGAGCGTCATCTTCAAGCGACCACATGAAGGCTCTAAGCTTAGCTTGATTGATGTCCACCTCTGGCGGTTTTAGAGCTTCACAAACGGTATGGAGTTGCTGAAGATGTCTGAGGGCACTCTCTCTGGGGATGCCATGGCACTTGGGCAGGTAATGGAGAACTGAGGATTTGATAACCCAATCATGGGCAACGGTAGGCCATGCAATGCACCCAGGAGTGGTTTCTGTAGTAGCATTTAGTTCCGAGATGCAGGGATTGACGACAGCTTCGCCATCCCCACCGTCACCGTTGTCAACCCCAGCAGGACGTTCGGGGTTTCGGTTCTCGTCAGCCATAGCAGGGCGTTCAGAATTCAGGTTGTCTTCAACGTCTCAATCAAGCAGGTCGAAGTGAGCAGGAGGTTCCAAAGTTTCAGGGGGAGGGTCAGATGGATGAGGTGTAGGAGTTGAAGATTGATTTTGCTTAGCAAGTTTGCGGGCTAATCGTTCTGTTCTCCGGATCTCTGGATCGAAAGGTAGTAAAGTTGCGTTGGAGGACCTGGTCATACAAAAAGAAAAGAGCGTTAGTTGCGTTAATCCCCGGCAAAGGCGCCAAAATTTGATGTGTTGTCGAAGCACATACAAAAATAATAATAAAACCTGCAGTCAATGGGCACAATAAATTGTGTATAATGGTAACAGGGTCGAACACAGGGATTAAGGACCAATACTCAAATCAACTTGGCAAACTAAGTAATCCAAGCAACAAGTAACCGAAAGGGGGGTTTTGAATGGTTGTTTGATTAAGCTAATTATTAACTACAAAAGTAAATAACAACTAATAACAAAGAGTAATAGAACTAATAAGAAATCAGAAGAGACAAGAGTTCTCAGTAAGAGTCCGAATCCAGTTGCAATTATGGTCAGCCGGTCATTGGCGCAAGCATCGTCTACCCCAAGCTAATAGACGCACTATAGGGACCAGGTACGCTTAGGTCCCCTGCTTACCTTCGTAGTATAAGTTATCCCAAGGTACACTTATGGGTTAACCTTGACAGTCCGCCGTCCTCCAAGGTACGCTTATGGAGGCAACACTCAGATGCCCATGAAGAGGAGGTAAGATGCGTCTAGGGCGAGACACTCGGTACGCTTGAGGCTCTACCCTAACGACTTGTTCAATCCAACTGGGGGATACCAGGTTTCCAGTCAGGACCAGAATGGTTATCTGCTTTACCCTGCAGCTTCGCGTTAGGTATAACTACAAGGACGATAGTAATTACTCTAGTTTCATCATTAGGTGATCAATCTAATAATTACCCTAGGTAAATTGACAATTAATTATTGAACAAGAAGATACCAACACAGAATTTATGAAGTACAATCTGACCTCACGGCTTCCCTTGCAACCTTCAATCGACTCTCACCAAGAACAAGGAGATTTAGCCACACATATTAAAAATAAAAACAAATAAATAAATAAATTGCATAATAAAATAAGAGAGATGAAGAAGAAATAAATCTTGACTATTACCGGCCGGAGCAACTGCTCCGGTTTATTGAAGAGAAAACAAAGGTTTGCCGAAGGCAGTGGGAGAGGAAAAAGAAGTTTTCGAAACTCTCTCAAAAAACCTAATTACTAAAGTATTCATATGACTATTACAAATAAAACTCCTAATCGGATTTGAATTCGACTCCCCATTGGACTTCTACTGCGATTGGGACTTCTGGAGCATTAATTGAGCAGATCCGATATTTTTCCTTCCTTGCGCTAGTTTCCTTTTCTCGCTAGGACACTGCTACTTTCCGCGAACATCCAGCTGCTTGGCCTAGCTGCTCCAATACATCCAGAAAGTGATAGAAAACGTTCCTTTTCGTATTTTCCTCTTGATTTGCCCAGATCTGCAAAAAGTGAATAAACAGAGCAACATAAGTAGCATCATGATCTAAAAAGGCACATAAAAGAGGGAAGAATTAGGGACATAAAACGCTCTATCAAATATCCCCACACTACCCCGATGCTCGCCCTCGAGCATTAAAATCAGAAAGCATCACCTCATTAGGAACACTCAACCTCAATCCACAACACACAGAGTTACTTACGCCACCACTTACGCCTCGACCAAGCAGTACACCACCCTCCAACCTAGATGAACTCTGCACTACTCTAAAGGAATAACGAAACCAGAAGAGTAGCTTTCCTACATCAGCTTGCTGCAAGCAATCATCACAAGACATGGTGTTTGTCACTCACGCTAAAAAATAGAGTTAGGTGTTTATCACTCATTAATGCTAATGATCATGCACAAAACTAAATTTGCAATAACGACCCGAGTACAAAGAACACATGCATGGGCAATCATATGATCATAGAAACTTTGCAAGGGTAAAGCAGAATAAGATGTTGAAGAAGAAGGGGGGTTCAAAGCAGAGAGAAGGAAGGATAGAAGATTCTTAGCTGGAAAAAAATGCAAGTTGGTGAGAAAGACCTCCTGATGGCATCGGCGTGGGCAAGACAGAGAGTGCTGAAGGAGAGTGGGGGTATCTTCTGTGGAAAGTGCCGTAGGTCTTCTGATCTTTGTACTGCTCTACTCCAGTTCTGAATTGTACTTCTCTTTTACTCAAACATTTTATTCAATTTTTTTTTGATTTTGGGCAAAATGGAGCGTACGTGATATTCTGAATTTTTGAACTGGAGCATCAAAATTTTCCTTGGGCGTCTGATCTTTAGTACGTACATGATGTGAACGGCTTGGCCTAGCAGTAGGCTTCCATATTACTTACTGGAGTGCTTGATTTGTTTTTCGAATATCTAGGCCAAGTTGTCAAGAATTCCCACACTAGAGCTTTTATCTCTCTGATGCGCTCTGTGGTAGTTGCCATATAACTGCTTTCAGCATCTCGATGTAGCAGTTGGAAGTTTATTGCTCAGATTTCTGCAACTTTTCCGTTCTCAACTTCATAGCAGCTCAATACCCCCACATCGAAGATGTTGATTTTCTCTGTGCCACCTTACCACTGCTGAAGGCATCTCTCACCTGCTAAGAAAAGAAAGGAATGGCTCAAGTAGTTAGAAGGGTAGTGAAAGAAAGGGGTGAGCAGTATGGGTAAGGAGATAAAAAGCAAGAAAAAAAAGATAACAAAGAAAAGTGCAAAGTTCCTAATCATATCATCGCATTCCCATGTCTCATCATGTCTATACCCAAGGGGTCTCATGCAAATTCGGCCAGCACACAAATCATGCATCCACTCAGAAAAAAAAAGCCATGAAAGCTCAAAACACTCACGGGAGAAAAATACATTGATTACAAGCAGCTAGGGCAAGACGTAGTCATAAGAGCTAATAGGTAGTATAGTGTGCAAGTGGTTTTGGTGCAGTGGGTGAAGATTCTGTGTGAAGTGGGCCTACTCTGTGTATTCCATCAAAGGTGAGTTTAAAAACAGAGGTAGTGTGATAATTATTTGTCTTCTGCCGAAGGATGTATGGCGGAGCGGTTCTTCTCAGATCAGTGTACGCGACGGTCCACAGTACCTGCAATGCACCGGAGGGGGTCTCCGGCGGAAACACTCCGATGCTTAAGTCAGTATGTATACTGAAATTAGCAGAGTTTTGGCCAGTTGAGTATGCTTACCTACCTCCTTTGTGGGGGAGGTATTTATAGAAGAAAAGGGGCGTTCCCGCCTGAATAAACGAGTATGGAGCTATCGCTCGCGTTAGGGTCTGAGGTTCGCCCTTATCACGATACGCTACCTTGGCGGTAGGTATGCAGGTAGATATTGCCACGGTAGGATAACGGCCGGAGCGATACTCCTGACGCGTGGTTTCCTCTGGGGGTAAGATAACTCCTTGAGCCATCCGTGAGGTCCGTGAGAGGAGCCGATAGGGACCCATTAGCCCTTGTAGCGTTAGCCTTTGGGGAAGGTAGCGATCTTGTCCCTACCGCGGTGGTACGAAAAAGTAGCTTGGCCTCATCCCACCGGGTGATGGACGAAAATACCCTTTCTTTTAGGTGAATTGTTATCATAAGCCCAACTGAAAATGAGCCCGAGAGTTTACCAAGGGCTATCGTTCCTTCTCTGACGGAGAGTTCTTCTAAGTACCGTGGAGGTTTGCCTCGTCAGATGGCCCTGACGGTTTTTGTCAGAATCTATAAATCAGAGGTTTTTCTGCTCCAATTTCTTCGCATTTTCACGTTCTTTCTTTCCATATTCCGCCATGGATGAACTGACTCGTAATTTCCTGATCTCTAAAACTCTGACCCTGAAGAATCTTACTGAGGATGATATCGGCTTCCTGGAGAGGATGATCACCAAGACCTCCGAGGATGTCCTGGAGTTGCAGGGGGTGTTAACCCCTATTCTGTCTAGACAGCTAGGAATCACTCTGGAGGATTTCAACCCCCTAGAGAGCTTGGCAAAACTGGCCACTGCCAGCGCTCACCTTGACGTGGTGGCTTCGATGCTGCAGCAGAGGAAAGATCTGCTGGCCTGCTGCCTAAAGGGCATGAGAGCTTGTTCTTCCGAACTGACCTTCGTCGCTGACGCTTTAAAGGAGGTTCCTATTGCGCCAGGGGACGATGATGCGGGGTCCAATGTCTGACCGCTGGTTTCACTTCTCGCTGTTTTTCTTATGCTTCTTGTACATATTCGAACGTTAAGGCCACCTGGCCATAAATAAATAACTTGTCTTTGCTTTTTCCCAAGTCTTCTCTTTTTCTTGCTTGGTTGCTTGCTTTATTGGTTGGAAATATTTGTCATGAGCCCAACCGAAAATGGGTCTTCCTCGGGACATTGTACTGCAGTGGTCGGGTTCCGGGATTTAGCAATGAATGCTCTGTCTTGACTGTTACATGGCCGTCTTTTCAGTGGCAGGTGGTTGGGTGGTTCTTTGGTGCCCTTTGATTGGTGCGTTTAACGAGCAGAGGTGCCTGCGACGGATCGGATTCTGCACTTGCAGTTATCTTCCCAAGCGTCTTAATTGATTTTTCAGGGATCGGAGTGCTCCTTCGGCTATATAAGGGAGTTTGGTTTTCCTTTCCTGTTCATCTTCATCCTTTCTTTTTTGCTTTTGCAGGTCACATGGCAGATTTTTACTTCTTGAGTTCCATGGATCGCGATTCCTTACCGACTCCTCCGACTTCGCCGGACTCGGATCATCCCCCTCCTTCGCCACCATGGAGGCCTCCGGTCCGCCGAAAGGGTCGTAAGAAGCAGGGGAAACGGACTTCCCAGACGCCCTTTACAACTTTGGCTCCTTCTGGTTCTGCTGTTCAAGAGGGTGGCAAACGTTTTTCTTCCCCGAATTGCTCGCTGAACGAGGATTTTCCCAATCAGTGCTGGTGCGGGGTTGGGAGATTCGAGTGCCAAAGGAAAATCATGCCCGTCAGGGCCCTGCCCCGAAAAGGAGGCAGACCAGCCTATCCCGAATGCTAACGGGAAGATGCCATTCCTTGATGATGACGGGGTCTATCACCACGGCATTTACTGGCCTGATGAGGATTAGCCATTTTGCCTTGTTCCCGCCTATTGGCGTTTTATGAATAAACTGATGTTTTCTGCTTTTTCAATTTTGTCATTATTTCCGTTAGCCTGCTGATTCTTGGGGATAGCTAACGTAAGCGGTTGTCCTGACTGAGGCAATCGCTTCGCGGTTACTTTGACCGAGTCAATACTGTCTCGCCCTTTTGGGGAGTTTCGACGAATAACTTCTCTTTTCCAAATTTCTTTAATGCGCTTCCACGTGGCCAACTTCTTTTACACGCGTCTTCGCCCGATTGGTAACTCAATTAATGCGGTGGCATTTTTATCCTTTAAGAAGGGCTATTCTCCAATTTCTCAAAACTTTTGCCCTCGCTTCGAATTTTCCTTTTTGTCTTCCTTCGCCTTCTTCCCCGAATATCTTTTTGGCCGCTCGCCACTGTCCGCCGATTTCTCTGGGATTCTTCTCCTTTAAGGTATCAATCCGTCCCTTCTCAGATTTCCTTTTTGTTGGTTTGCTATGGCTAGGAATAGACCTCGCCAGATTATCTCTAGGCCCATGGATCCCGAGGTCGCCCAATCACCGAGTATTTTTACCTGCGATGTGGTTCTGAAAGCCGAATTGGAGGAACATGGTATTACCTTTCCTCCTGGGCATGAGCCTTCTATTCCCGGTAGTGATATGAGGCTTCATAATCCAGGGTGGGGCCACAGTAGGCTTCTTTATTTTAAAATGTTCCTTTATGGTTTCCGTTTCCCCGTTCATGAGTCGATACTAACTCTGCTGCGGGAGTATAGCCTTAATCCTGCCCAGATAACTCCTTCCTCTTGGTGTGCGGTGTATGCTTTTCTTCGCGCTTGCGAGTTGAAGAACATTTTTGCCCCATCTATCACTTTGTTTCGCAAATTCTTTAGCATGATTTGCTACAATTGTTTAATCGAGATTACTCCCCGGTGGGATGATGCGCTCGTACAGTCGTTTTGGCAACGTTTTCACGGTTTCAAGAGGGGTGTAGCTGATTGGAAGAGCAGCTTCTTTGTTTTGGAGCTACCGTCACGTTTGTGGCGTATCAATTTTAATCAAGAACTGGCAGGTCCCGTTTGGACAAATCCCGCGATTTTGTCCAGAACTGAGCTGGTCCAGGCTAACGCTTTGTTAGACGAGAATACCCACTACCGTATTCGTGCCTTTGCTCTATTCAAGCCTCTGGAAGAGTGCGTTATGGGTGAGCCTATTTCTTTCCATGTTTTCTTTTCTTTAGTTCTCGCACGCTTTGTTTGCTATAGGAGGCTAACGGTTGATTCCCAGGTGACCCTGGTGCACCTCTGAACGTAACACCGCTTCAAACTTTGCCAGCCTCGCCTTCGGCCGAGGGCTCAAGTCGGGGTGACGCTCCTCCTTCGAGGAAGAGAACTAAAACCGTTGCCCGGGGAGGGCGAAGGCCCGTTAGCTCTGTTAGAACTTCTCACTTTGTGGAAAATTGGCTACCGGAGCGTCGCACGGGGACGGACTCCAGGCCTGTCGCAACGACGGTAATTACTAGCGATGATGAGGATGCGGATGCCAAGTCAGACCTTTGCCATGCTTCTTCCCTTGCTGCTTCCCAGCGTCGGAAAAAACTTCGAGTGGCCTCTAGTGGACAAGCTACCGGGATATCTCCTGTAGATGTGGCAACTGTTTCTACGCCTGCTGTTTCACCTGAGGCGGGCGCCTCTCTACCAACGGGAGCCACTGAGGCGTTGGAGAAAACTTGTTCTACTGAGGGAGAGGCCCCGCCAATGGAATGTCCTCCACCTATGGCTGACGCTCCCGACTCTCCGATTGCTCACTGCATTCCTGACGTAGTGGTCACACCTCCCGTGGCGGATTCGACTGCTGAGCTACCGTCTGTGGTTACTCCGCAGCTGTTTTTTACTCCTCTCAAGAGTACTTTTCCTCAGGGCTCTTCTCCGCCTTCCTCGATCAATCTTGGCCCTAACGGAGCCCCGGCCTACCGTATGAATCTTGCAGGGTTTTGCTTTGATGCCCTTCGCGCTATCGGGGTTCCCCAACCTTTTTCTCGAGATGAGTTTACTGCACCCTTGGTAGGAGAGATGCTGAGTTCGAAAAAAGAGAAAGAGGAATTTCTTCAACTTCCTCCCTCGGCACGCTTTCGCCACGTTCTGAATGATTCTCTGGACTTCTTCCGCCATCTGAATTATCAATTCGAAATTCACGATCGCGAGTCCCGCAATTTTTCCAGCGCGTTGTGTGCTGCGAAGGTGCAGCTTGAGAAGACGGTGGAGCATTCTAGGTTGCTGACGCGCCTCTGTGAATCATCCCAAACGGAATTGGACAGGGAAAAGTCTATCGGGAGAGCCAAGATAGAAGTTCTGTAGGCGGAATTGGCGCTAGAAAAGAAGAAGATTCTCATTCTCCGTGAAGAGATGCTCGCCCGAGATGAGGGGGCTGCTAGGGTGTCATTAGAGGAAGAGTTATGGAGGAAAAGGGTTCTGGAGGCCTTCGTTTTTGGGTTTGCGTCCCGTTTCAAAGGTGACCCTTTGGATCCAGCCCAGGTAGCTGATTACATCTCTCTCGTGATGGGTGAGACTAGCAAAGGTGGCAGCGGTTCTTCTGACCCTTCGAGGGAGAAAGCCTAACGTTAGCGATGGTGCCTGGGCCTTTCCTTGCTTTTCTTGTTGTCGTCTCTTCTTTTATTATTTCTTGAAAACCCATTCGAACATTGTTTCTCTTGTAATAATGCTAACGCCTTGTATCCTTTGTCGTTCTGGATGGTTCGTCGTGACATTACCGTTATTCCTTCTTTATCTTCTTCGTACCATCGCGTCGTTTGGCGAGGCCAGCGCTGCTTTTTATGTTTTTTAATCAATCCCCCTGTCCCTCATTTAATGCGACTTGAAGGGTAATGATGAAAGAAGACACGTGTCCTTCTATAGAGAGGCGTTTGGAGCAATCGTCTCCTAGGGAGTTGCGAATGCAGAAGCGTTTCGTCCTAGTTTCAAATTTGCACCTTCTGGCGCGTGCCTTATTTTATGATGCGCTACTTCGCCACGTGTCTGCCGCTGACTGGTCGTGTCCTTTCAGGGTTATACTTATTGTTTCTTCTACCCTCTTTTTCTTTTTCTATCTTTTCCTTATACGATGTTTCCTTTGGATAAATACTTTTGCGCCGCTCTCTCTTTCTGGTTCAAGACTCCTCGCGTTCTCTTTCACGAAGGTACAAGGTACACGTCTTTTTCTTTTCTCCTTGTTTCTTCTTTGTTGGCCATGGCTAGGACTAAGAAATCCTCTGAAGAAGGAGACCCCCAACGGTCCTCCGGGGAAGAAGTAATTGATACTACTCCCACTTGTTTGTACACATTGCCCTTAATTAACCGTAGGCTTGCTGGGTTTTCTACACAATTTCCCAAGGAATATCCCGTGCATCCTGCTTCTGAGTCGCTTCGACTAAACAACATTTTGCCCGGAAATAGTAGAATGCTGTACGCTAAGCTTTTCGATCATGGGTTTCGTCTCCCTCTTGACCCGCTCGTAAAATTGTTGTTGGTTGATTCTGATCTGGCTCCGACTCAGTTAAGTCCTAACGCGATTTGCGTTGTTAGTGCCTTTGCCGCACTGTGCCGTTTCAAGGGGATAGAATCTCCCACTTTAGCGTTGCTCCATGACATTTTTCAGTTATATTCCCGTAAAGGGGTGATCTCGATATCGCCTCGCTACGAAGACGGTTCTTTGAAGCCCTTTACCTGGAAATTTATGGGTATTGAGTCATCTATTCCTCACTGGAAAGAGGAATTTTTTATTGTTGATCTGCTGGAGCCGTTGTGGAGGGCTGGCTTCAACGAGACAATTAAAGATGGGGCTTGGGGTCATCGAAAACCCCTTTCCGACCCGGAGGATGGTTGGTTGAAGACGTTGCTTCAATTTGATTTTAGCGTTGATGCCCGAAAAGTGGCTAACGGGTTGCCCGTGGAACAGTGCAAGAAGGGTGAGTGTTTAACCTTTTTCTTTTGTGTTTGTCAAGAAGTACTAACGCTAACGTTTTGTGATTGTGCAGTGCCTCCGCCTGGTTGGGAGCCTGAGTATTTCCGAAGGAGGAGGAAACAGGAGGCGAAGAAGAAAGCTATCGCTGAAGCTAGGGCTGCTGCTGCCGCTAACGCTGAGGAAGGGGAGGCCACCGCTAGCGTTACGGGTACTCGAGTTGTGAGACAGAAAAGGCCTAGGAGAGCTCGTGCTGCCCCATCCGTTTCGTCCCAGACTGTTGTTTCTTCAGAGGCTACGGTTGGTCCGATTCCTGTTGGGATTCCTCTTGCGTCCTCCACCGCTCAGGTGAGCATTTTTCTTACTTTTGGGACTTTGTCTTTCTTTGTACATGATTTCCTTATCATGTTCTGCCTTATTTAGGAAGTCGTTGCTGCTTCTGCCCCCTCTACCTCCAAGGGAGATATGGGTATCGCAGATGTCCTTCGCGAGCGCCAGAAGAAGGCTCGCTATGATCTTCAGACTAGCCCTTCTTCTTCGGCTGCCCATCATAGTTCAAGTGTTCTTGGGGGCGGGGGTATGTCTGCTGATCAACCGGGACCCGTTGATTTTGGCGGTGAACCCCATGTGCCTCCTGGCTCCCCGATTCATTCTGCGCACACCCCAACGGGCTATGATTCTGATGCCCTTAATCCTGAGGTGCCCGGAGGCAATGAGGTCTCGATGCCTAATGCGGAAGGCCTCTCTAGCTGGCCAGCTTCTCCTGGTGCGTTGTTCTTTGTTCCGATGCCTCATCCACCTATCGTGAGGGGTGGGCCCGCTCCTGCCTTAATGGCCGGTATTTCTTCCTACGATCCTCCTCTCATGCCGACTCATCACGTCAGCTTGCGCTCCTTTAGGGACAGTATTCTGCAGTTTCCTGCCGATGCCGATCCTGAGACCGTGCTTTCCTCTACCGCTTATCTGGTAGCAGAGATTTTGTCTCTTCCAAGAGAGAGAGATGCCTTTGTGGCTCGGGGCGATCAGGGGCGCATCAATCTCCTTCGCTCTCAGGCGTTTTCTATGCTTTGCCATCTTCACTATATGGATGAGGAGAATGCCAGGGCTGCAGCTAACGGGCGGGGAGAGATAAGCAGGCTGTTGGAGGAGCGACAGCGTCTTGAAAATGCCCTTGCTGCTGCCAACGAAGGTATGGAGACTGCTCGGGGAGAAGTTACCGCGGTGAAACAAGAGTTGGAGGCCGCTAAGTTGGCTTTGGAGGAAGAGAAGAGACAACGTGCTGATTTGGCCCTACGCCTCTCTCAGGAGGAGAATAGCCTACGCCAGGAGAGACAAAAAAACGCCGAGCTATCTGCCGATTTCTCCCTTAACGCTGAGAAGAACCGTTGGTACTTTGAGCAGGGTGGGGGAGTCATGTCAGAAGCCGTGATGCATCATTATGGAGTTGAGGAGCTCCGTATTGAGGATCTTTCTGCGTATTTCGACAAGAGAGCCTCGGCCATTAATGATAGTAGTTTCTACCAGTGGAAGGCTGCTCAGCAAGGAGGGGTCAACGCGTCGCCCAATCTTTAGGCTTTTTGTTATTTAGATGTTTTACATTTTGTGGCTGACGGGCCCATCCTTATTTTGTAATTTTAAACGATGTCGGCCTTGACTCGGCTAATCCACTCTTTTTGGACAGAAGTTCTTTATTTGCTTTTCTTCATAATGCCATTTAATCACTTGTCCGCCTGGGACGTTTGGCGTTAGGTCTCCATAGACACATAATTTCGGATTGTATCCCGTTTGCTTTTCATCAGCTGCGTTCGAGTAGCATTACCATTATATCCTCCGATAGCATTTTTGAGAGTAAATCAGCGTTGCTTCCACATCTGCTGCACTCATATTCCTACCGTCCCTCGCTGTCAGAGGGGGCTTTTCGTCTGTTTCAACGTTGTTGTTGCAGTATGGTAATTTCTCCATTCATCTTTTCACCGGGTATCGACTGCGCGGCTACTAGTTAGGATTTCTTTATTCCTTTTCGCCACAGATAGGCTCCCACGTTTCTTCGCCGGATATCAACCGCGCGGCTACTAGTTGGGATGTCCTTGTTTCTTTCCGCCACAGATAGGCTCCAACATCGCTTCACCGGGTATCAACCGCGCGGCTACTAGTTGGGATGTCCTTGTTTCTTTCCGCCACAGATAGGCTCCAACATCGCTTCACCGGGTATCAACCGCGCGGCTACTAGTTGGGATGTCTTTGTTTCTTTCCGCCACAGATAGGCTTTGGGGAGTACCTCGTCTTAGTGAGTTGTCTGATCAGAACCAGCCATCACAAGGATAGGACTTTTCACCCCCAAGCGTTGTACCTCGCGTCCGTGGAATCGTGCCTCGTCTTTATGGGCCGTCTATGTGAGCACGGTTACCACAAGGATAGGATTTTCACTTCCAGGACGGAGTTGGTCTCTCCTGGGGGTGTGCCTCTCCTTATGGGGTTACCATAAGAATAGGATTTCACTCCCAAGGATTCCGGGGCGTGCCTCATCTTAACGGGCCGTCTATGTGAGCATGGTTGCCGCAAGGATAGGATTTTCACTCCGGGGAGCCATTTGGGGTCGTGCCTCGTCTTAATGGGCCGTCTATGTGAGCACGGTTACCACAAGGATAGGATTTTCACTCCCAAACGCCTTGTTATGCCAGAGCGTGCCTCGTCTTAATGAGCTGTCTGATCAAGACCAGCCATCACAAGGATAGGATTTTCACCCCTGGCATTCTTCGCTACCTGCATATTACCAGTAGCAAACGCACGGTGAATATCTCAATATTCATTTATTAGAATAACTTTGACGTTACCCGATTAGCTCCTGGCGTGGTATAGCCTCAGCCGAGCGATGTTCCAGGAGTTCTGCAGGGGCGTTCCCTCGAGCGTTTCCAGGTGGTATGCTCATTTTCCCACAATGCGGGTGACACGATACGGTCCATCCCAATTTGGACTGAGTTTTCCCATACGTTGTCCTGCCGCCCGCTTGTCTCTGAGCACTAAATCTCCGGTTTTGAGCAATCGCTCCCTCACTTGCCGGTTGTGATATTGTGCCATTTTTCTCTTGTAGTGCAGAGTTTTCAGGAGGGTTTCTGATAAAATATGATTCGATTATACCCGGGGTAGGAAGAATCTTGGCGATATTCACCTCTGAGGGGGTGGTCCTCGCCGCCGCTACACCTGCAAGGCGCCGAAGGGGGTCCCCGGCACAGGTACTCCGACGATCAAGTCAGTATAAGTAGCGAAATATAAGGGGTATGTAGGAGTAGTAGTGAGAGAGAGTAGAGAGAGAGAGTCCTCCTCCTTTTCTACCTAGGAGGGGGTATTTATAGGATATTTGGTCGGGAGTGCTGTCTTGGGATGTCAATACTTATGGCGTACCGGGTGTGGGAATAAGCGCCATATCGTGTTGGATGGGCCCCCCCGCTGACGTCGACCACCCCCCGGTAGCAGGACTAGCAAGAGGCCAGGCGGGCCCTACAGTAGCTGAAGATGACGCACCCCCTGTCCGGACTAAAATGCCCTGGGGGTATATCAATTGTTATCATAAGCCCAACTGAAAACGAGCCCGAGTGTTTACCAAGGGCTTCATTCTCGACTTCTAGAGGAGTAGTATTTCCTTCACGACGCGGTAGGTTCATGAGGATTTTCGAGTTTCTCTGACTCTTCTGGCATTCAAGCAATGTATTTTCATTCCCGATATCTATCAGAACTCGGTATCTTTGTACCAGATATACGACAGCAAAGTAGGCAATGCGAACCGAACGCTTTCGAGAACTATTGGCCACAGAAAGGATGTCGACCAAGTTGATAGCGGTGATGTCGTGGCGATAACGCTGGTCATAAACCAGAACTGATAATTCTGGCGATAAGCCAGAACTAATAACGCTGACGGCGAACCTGAACAGATAACGCTGACGGTGAACCCGAACAGATAACGCTGACGGTGAACCCGAACAGATAACGCTGACGGTGAACCCGAACAGATAACGCTGACGGCGAACCCGAACAGATAACGCTGACGGTGAACCCGAACAGATAACGCTGACGGTGAACCCGAACAGATAACGCTGACGGCGAACCCGAACAGATAACGCTGACGGCGAACCCGAACAGATAACGCTGACGGTGAACCCGAACAGATAACGCTGACGGCGAACCCGAACAGATAACGCTGACGGCGAACCCGAACAGATAACGCTGACGGCGAACCCGAACAGATAACGCTGACGGGGAACCCGAACAGATAACGCTGACGGCGAACCCGAACAGATAACGCTGACGGTGAACCCGAACAGATAACGCTGACGGCGAACCCGAACAGATAAGGCTGACGGCGAACCCGAACAGATAACGCTGACGGCGAACCCGAACAGATAACGCTGACGGGGACGCAACACTGTAGCAAAGCAATGTCATAGCTTGCTGATGAAGATGGTGTCATCACGAGACCACCATGTAGTCAGCCAAATCATGGGCAGATAATAATAACAAGGTATTCTTCTTGATATCGCGACATGACTAAGAATGCGCATTTCAGCACTGGGAAGGAGATGTCACAAATAAGATGGTGTACCATTGCTCCCATCACTGAGAATGTATTCCCTCGCTAATGACAAAAGATACCCCGTAGGCAGTAATAAATTCTTGCGTAATCTCGCTGCCTTTGTGGGCGTTAGTCTCTTCGCTATTTCGATATTTCATCGACTTTCCTGCGCATTCTCAAATGTTGTCTTGCCAGGTTAGTAAAAATAACATGTAATGACAAGTACTAGTTACCCTTAGAAGCTTTCACCCGCGCATATCGGGGTGTTGTTGATGTCACTTTTTCCATCCAAGCTCGTTGGATTCAGCTTTGCTGTAAGCCGCCTGTAATATTGACGCGGCTTTACGCCATAAGCTACCTACAATTTGTGCGGTTTTACGCCATAGCTACCTGCAATATTTTCGTGGTTTTACGCTGCTCGGAGCTACCTACAATATTGACGCGGCTTTACACTATAGGCCACCTACAAATTGTGCGGTTTTATGCCGTAGCTACCCGCAATATTGCACGCTTTCACATTCCCCAAGATTTCAATCTGTACTCCACTTGAGTACCTGCATTGTTAGCTGTACAAATACACTAACAGTAACAGAGTTTGCTAACTTCGGTTAGCTTCCTCTAAGAAGGGGAAAATGATAATCTTAAAGGTGATAGCGATACCTTAGGGGAATAAACAAGGAACTCGGCCGTTGTTTAATTCCCGCTCCACTCCTTGCCTTTACGAAGGAGAATGACATGTCGTTGGAGACCTTTTTCGGTGATGAGAGACTGACCTCATGACATTATGAGGGCTCTTCAAACGGGGTAGATATTCACCCGATAAGTCATATCAATATTCATCCGGGGTAGATATTCACCCGCCAGATAATATTCTAAATTATCATTTATCTCACCCACCGTCATGATAAATGACCAGATATAAAGCAGGACTAGGCTGCAATCAGTGGCGTCACTTTGAGGCTCAATCGTGCCTGCTAAACGCCAATATCTCACTTAGATGTCTTCATGAGAATTATAGCCCTTTAAACTATCTTCAAATCGAACTATTATCCAGGAAATTCCGAGCACGTATGAATAAGATATGATTTTTTTCGTAAACTCAATATATGCGGAAACTTCAGCTAACGCGGAGGCAGCTGATAACACGGAGGAAGCTCCTACCACGGAGGAAGCTCTTATCGCTGTGGAAGCTCAAAACACGGAGGAAACTCCTAACACGGAGGAAGCTCCTATCACGGAGGAAGCCCCTATCACGGAGGAAGCTCCTATCACGGAGGCAACCCCTATCACGGAGGAAGCTCCTAACACGGAGAAAGCTCCTACCCGGAGGCAGCCCCTATCACGGAGGAAGCTCATAACACGGAGGAAGCTCCTAACACGGAGGAAGCTCCTATCACGGAGGAAGCCCCTATCACGGAGGCATCCCCTATCACGGAGGAAGCTCCTATCACGGAGGAAGCTCCTATCACGGAGGAAGCTCCTATCACGGAGGAAGCCTCTATCACGGAGGCAGCTCCTAACACGGAGGAAGCTCCTAACACGGAGGAAGCTCCTATCACGGAGGAAGCCCCTATCACGGAGGCATCCCCTATCACGGAGGAAGCTCCTATCACGGAGGAAGCTTCTATCACGGAGGAAGCCCCTATCACGGAGGCAGCTCCTAACACGGAGGAAGCTCCTATCATGGAGGCAACCCCTATCACGGAGGAAGCTCATAACACGGAGGAAGCTCCTATCACGGAGGCAGCTCCTAACACGGAGGAAGCTCATAACACGGAGGAAGCTCCTAACACGGAGGAAGCTCCTATCACGGTTTCGTCTTTTTCCCAGAAGCTCACATGTCATGCTTTAAAATATATATGATTGCTTCACAAATTGCCATTATAATTAATTTGGCACAACTTACTATTCATCTTCTCCTTTCCAGCAACATTTGCTATCGGAGTAAGTGCCTCAAACAAGATGATGATGATCCCAGTAAAATCAAATGAGAAGATAATTAATGACAGTGAGCACAACAAGATGATTTGTTTCATAATCATACTCGGTGGTGATTGGTCGCCTTAGGTTGAAGAAATGAGGATGGGTCTCTAAATTCAAAACCCATTTTCCAAAAGTAAAATGATCCTTGGCAGAGATCTTGATTTTGACGAAGATAATCATGACTTCTCTCCCTCTTTTTTTTTTTTTTTTTTTCAGATCTGGTTTTTCTTTTGAACAAATAACAATAAATTCTTGGATCCCCATTTTCCAGATCTGATCTTTTTGCCTTCTAACAATAGAATGACCATTCAAACTCATATCATCGGATCCAGGCTAAAACCACATGGTGAACCCATTACCAGAAAAACCAGCGGCGGCAATGGAAAATAATAAACATGTATATGGAGAGGAGAGCCTTCAGATCTCAAGGAACTCACTTGACGATCTAAATACTCTCAACGAAAGCACCATTTGATAAAATATGATTCGATTATACCCGGGGTAGGAAGAATCTTGGCGATATTCACCTCTGAGGGGGTGGTCCTCGCCGCCGCTACACCTGCAAGGCGCCGGAGGGGGTCCCCGGCGCAGGTACTCCGACGATCAAGTCAGTATAAGTAGCGAAATATAAGGGGTATGTAGGAGTAGTAGTGAGAGAGAGTAGAGAGAGAGAGAGTCCTCCTCCTTTTCTACCTAGGAGGGGGTATTTATAGGATATTTGGTCGGGAGTGCTGTCTTGGGATGTCAATACTTATGGCGTACCGGGTGTGGGAATAAGCGCCATATCGTGTTGGATGGGCCCCCCCTCTGACGTCGACCACCCCCCGGTAGCAGGACTAGCAAGAGGCCAGGCGGGCCCTACAGTAGCTGAAGATGACGCACCCCCTGTCCGGACTAAAATGCCCTGGGGGTATATCAATTGTTATCAGTTTCCTCGTGTATTTCTGGTAGAGTATCGAGGTTAGCTCGTAACCTTTCTTCGTTGTTTTCTTCTTTGAAGTGAGCCACCCGGAGGCTTATCATGCCAATCTTGACTGGTGTGACAGCCTCAGTTCCGAATGCTAACGCGAACGGGGTTTCTCCCGTGCTGGCCTTGACAGTCATGCGATAGGCCCATAGCACATATGGCAATTCGTCTGGCCATTTCTTCTTGGACCCTTCCAAGTTTCTTTTGATGCCACTAAGGATGCTGCGGTTAGTTACTTCCGCCTGGCCGTTGGTTTGGGGATGTGCCACAGAGGAGAATCTTTGCTCTATCTGAAACTCCGCACACTGATCCCTGAAGAATTGGCTTGTAAATTGTGTCCCGTTGTCGCTGACTAGCACGCGCGGTACTCCAAATCTCACGATGACTTGGTGTTTGAAGAAACGCCAAATTTTTTCGGTGGTAATGGTAGCTAACGCCTCGGCTTCGGCCCACTTTGTGAAGTAGTCTACCGCTACGACCATGAATTTTAACTGAGATCTGGCCTTTGGAAATGGGCCCAGGATGTCAATCCCCCATTTTGCAAACGGGCACGGAGCCACTATTTCTGAGATTGGCACAGCAGGTTTTTGAGGAATCTTAGCATATTCCTGACATTTCTGACAGGTTTTCACGAAGTTATGACAATCTCGTCGAATGGTGGGCCAGTAAAATCCCGACCGAAAGACTTGGGCTGCCAGAGTACCGCTGGCGATGTGCATGCCGCATATCCCTTCGTGAATTTCTCGTAACACATGCAAGCCTTCTTGTTCCGTTATGCATTTAGCGGTCGGATGGGAGAAGCATCTTCGTATTAACTCTCCGTTATAATATGTGCATCGTGCTGCCCGTTTTAGGACTTTCTTCTTCTCTGTCTGGTCTCCCGGTAGCTTATCATGCTTCAGATATTCTATCACTGGGATCCTCCAATCATTTTCCATTTCTTCCACACAGAGCGATGCCTGCTCTTCCATGAAAGAGGGTGTAGACAGTTCTCCATAGCGCACGTCTCTGGGTATTGAGGCTTCCGGATTGGCTGCCATTTTGGCGAGGCTATCGGCCTCTCTATTGTTTTCTCTAGGAATGTGCTCGAAGGTAACCAGGGTGCCTTTTTCCTGTATCTCTGACAGCTCATGTTTCACTTTGGCTAAGTATTGGGCCATGATGGGTTCTCTGGCTTGGGAATTCCCTAGGACCTGATCCATTATTAACTTGGAATCTCCTCGGATCCTTAAGCGTGTTCTGTCTTCCTTCTCCATACCGGGGGTGGCTTCGATGGAGAAACTGTTTCCGATTCTAAGTCCCGCCAGCATCGCTTCGTATTCAGCCGCATTGTTGGACAATGGCTGCAGGATTCTGATGGCGCATCGCATCTCCAGGCCGTTTGGTCCAGCTAAGAAAACTCCTACGCCTGCTAATTCTTGATTTTT
The DNA here is from genome assembly GCA_963691705.1 of Viola odorata. Classification (NCBI taxonomy): domain Eukaryota; kingdom Viridiplantae; phylum Streptophyta; class Magnoliopsida; order Malpighiales; family Violaceae; genus Viola; species Viola odorata. The sequence goes on from OY829544.1 coordinate 59,032,788, forward strand.
TGCTCCATCCACGTGGATGACCCACGTATCTGTATATGTCTCTGGAGACGGTAGGCATGAATTTTTCGCTTCTTCCTCCAACAGGTCTATCTTTGTGTCCTTTGCGAATGTGCACTCAGCTATGAAGTTAGCTAACGCTTGGGCTTTAACGGCCGGTCTAGCTTTGTATTGCAACCCGTATTGTTCAAGTTCGATAGCCCAAATTAACATTCTTCCTGAAGACTCAGGTTTTCTGAAGATTCTTCTCAACGGCTGATTCGTAAGTACGATGACGGGGTGGGCTTGGAAGTATCGATCCATCTTTCGCGTGGCCTATACTAGAGCGAGTGCTATCTTCTCGATAGGAGCGTATCGCAATTCGACATCTTTCAATATGTGACTCACGAAGAATACAGGACGATGCACGTGCCCTTCACATCGCGTGAGGACGGCGCTGACTACCTTGTCGGCTATTCCCAAGTATAGATATAGCTCATCACCGGGCTCGGGTCTCGTTAGCACTAAATCTGATGATAGGTAAGCTTTTAGTCCTGCAAACGCTTTCTCGCATTCCTCTGTCCATCCGAAGGGAGCCTTGTTGCGGATGACTTTGAAGAAAGGCAAACATCTCTCGCCTTGCTTAGATATGAATCGTCCCAACGCAATGATGCGCCCGGTTAACTTCTGTATTTCTTTGACAGTTCGCGGGGATATCATATCCTGGATGGCTTTTATCTTTGACAGGTTGGGTTGGATGCCCTTCCGGCTGACCACATAGCCCAAGAATTTTCCCGTTTGGAATGCAAACATGCACTTCCGCGGGTTTAACTTCATCTTGTGCTTTCTCATCACATTGAAAACCTCTTCCAAGTCAGCGAGGTGTTCTCTGAAACTCCGACTTTTAATCAAGATGTCGTCTACGTAGGCCTCTACATTTTTCCCGATTTGATTTTCAAAAACTTTGTTTGCCATACGCTGAAACGTTACACCGGCATTCTTTAGCCCAAACGGCATTGCGTTATAGCAGTATGTAGCCCTGGGAGTAATGAAGGCAGTTTTTTCTTCGTCCTCTATAGCCATAGGGATTTGGTGATATCCGGAATTCGCATCTAGGGAGCTTAGATAAGCATACCCAGCGGTTTGATGGTAACGTTAGGTCTACGACCAGAAATAGTAGCTCTTCGGAGCGTTTGGATGTGTCCTCCCGGAAGTACACCGGCAGGGATGTTATTCCTGCTACCGGAATCGGTACTCCATCAATCCCAATAATTGGCCTCGTGCAGGACGATAGCTCACCGTCAGGTCGTTTCATCAAGTTGTATGCTTCCAACGAGAATAGATTCACTGCACTCCCGTTATCGACAAGGGTCCTTCTTACCCCATGACTTCCAATGACAGGCGTTACAACCATCGCATCATTATGCGGGAAAACGATGCCTTTTTCGTCTTCCTCTGAGAAAGACAATATCATTTTGTCTAAGGCACTTATTGGCTCGATTTTTGTTTGAACGCTCTCCCGTTTGCGCTTCTCTCCAGGATTGGGCGTTTGTGGCATAATTTCCTCGCAATAGGGTGCCCCCCCGCGATGATATTTATCATGGGCATTTGGTCGCTATCGATAGCGAGCGCTTCTCGGTTTGGCCCGAGGGGAACTGCTTTAGCCCCTGTAGCGTGCGAGGGCGTTTGCCTCTGCTCGGTTGTATTTCCAGTTGGATTATTTCTGGCTTCCTCCCTTGCCTTTGTGGTGAATTCTCCAAGGTAGCCCTCTTCGACTAATCGCTCTATAGCCGATTTTAACTCTCTGCATACATCTGTTGAGTGTCCCTTGACCTTATGGAATTTGCAGTATGCATTTTCTCTTCCTCCCATGATTACTCCTGGTTTCACGGGAGCTGGGTAGCGGATAGGTAAATTTCTCTGTTGGACTATTGCTAAGATCTCAGCCCTTGGGAGTATGAGAGAAGGGAGGTCAGGATCGTATATTCGGCCTTTCGGCGGGTCCGTTTGCTTCCGAGTGGGGGATCCTCCAGGTCTCCCCTTTGAGAAATTGCCTCTCTGCCGGTTAGAGGTCTTAGTGTTATTTTCTTTCCGCTGCCCGAGATCCTCGGTGGGTTTAGCGTCAGGGGCATTGTTGTTCAAGATGTTAGGGGCCACATATGGGTCCGCCGGCATGCCTCAGATCCATTCTCTATTTTCTTCCTCTTCCATTCTCGCATAGTTATGCGCTTTCAGCCTCAACGCATCCAGGGTCGTTGGTGGGTCCACCGTTAGCGTATCTTTCAATTTGCCGTATCGACAATTGCGTTTCAGGGCTTCAATTGCAAAATCGATAGTGACCACTGGCGTTAGGGACATTTTGAGATCAAAGCGACCTAAGAAGTCGTTCAACGATTCCTGTGGTTTTCGATGGATATCGAACAGCGCAGCTGCTGACTTTCTGATAGGAATAGCCGTGCTAAACCGGCTTTTGAATTTTTCTTCCAGCTGAGAGAAATTATCGATAGACCCGGCGGGGAGCCCTTCGAACCATAGACGTGCCACTCCTGACAGCGTCATTACGAAAATTTGACACAATGCTGCGTCACTGCGCGTTTGGAATTGCACGAAATCCTTCACCTTATTGAGGTGAGAAATGGGATCTTTTGTGCCATCATATGATTCTGCTGGGAGTTTCACATGTCGATGGACTCTGTGGTGCCTGACACGGTAGCTGAACGGATGACCCACGTTAGCATCGGGGATCCTACGAGGCTGACGCTGATGTGGAATTTCAGCGTCGTATCTGGGATTTTGAGGGTCATATTCCTGGTGTCTCCTAGGAGAACGACTACGGCTCCTCAGAGTCCGAGGTCGTCGACTTCTGCTGCTAGATCTCTCACTGTATCTAGGAGATGGATCTCCCACTATATCCCCCCGTCGCTCATCCCAGGGCTCTCTATATTCATCACGTTGGCGGACTACTTCGGGAATAGATATTCCTCCCCTGTATTGTCCAGAATGATCAGCAGGTCCGCGCGTGAATGGGGGAACGTTTATGGGGCCAAGGGGAAAGGTAATGAGGACGGGAGCGCCCTAGACTGTTGGGGCGATAAGGGTCGTTCGGTAACAATGGTTGGAGTGAAAACCACATGGGAGGACACACCAGGTCTTGAGGCGTGAGGAGTAAATCCAGCAGCCATCTCTGTCAGCTGATCCAGTTGAGCTTGGAGAGCAGCTATTGAATTCATTAAAGGGTTGTCCGCCTCTCCTATCATAGATCTTCCCACCTGGGGGGTAGGATGGCTGGTTCCTGCTATGTGGGAGAAGGGAGAGCAAATCTGGAAGGTAACTTCTTCTGAACTTGACCCAGGAAGAGGATCCAAGTCTCCTGCAGTGACGTCCTACCCTGGGGTGGGGACATCAGAGGTAGCGAAGGGAAACAGGCGTCTGCGGGTGTTGTATGGGATGTTGGAAGTTCGGGACAGCGCCGGATCTGACTCTGAGGCCATAATCCTTCTAGCTTCGGGGAGGAGGAGCTTGGTTATTAAGGATGCTCACTTAATAGAACCAAAGCTCTCAACGAAAGCACCAATTTGATAATTATTTGTCTTCTGCCGAAGGATGTATGGCGGAGCGGTTCTTCTCAGATCAGTGTACGCGACGGTCCACAGTACCTGCAATGCGCCGGAGGGGGTCTCCGGCGGAAACACTCTGATGCTTAAGTCAGTATGTGTACTGAAATTAGCAGAGTTTTGGCCAGTTGAGTATGCTTACCTGCCTCCTTGGTGGGGGAGGTATTTATAGAAGAAAAGGGGCGTTCCCGCCCGAGTAAACGGGTACGGAGCTATCGCTCGCGTTAGGGTCTGAGGTTCGCCCTTATCACGATACGCTACCTTGGCGGTAGGTATGCAGGTAGATATTGCCACGGTAGGATAACGACCGGAGCGATACTCCTGACGCGTGGTTTCCTCTGGGGGTAAGATAACTCCTTGAGCCATCCGTGAGGTCCGTGAGAGGAGCCGATAGGGACCCGTTAGCCCTTGTAGCGTTAGCCTTTGGGGAAGGTAGCGATCTTGTCCCTATCGCGGTGGTACGAAACAGTAGCTTGGCCTCATCCCACCGGGTGATGGACGAAAATACCCTTTCTTTTAGGTGAATTGTTATCATAGTGTAACCAGTTGAAAATCATTTGAGGGGAACTCAAATCGGGCAAAAATATGCATATGCAGGGCAAAAATTCATGCAATATGATAATAATCAAGCAGTCATGCAAAATATGCTAAAAATGCACATAAAATATATCATAAAAGTATGAAACCCATCCCCACACTAAAGCAAAACACCGTCCTCGGTGTGGAGAAAGGAATCAAGCAAACGCAGTTCAAAGAAAAATAGGGGAAAGGGAAATTGTTCACCACGAAAATAAAGTACAAAATCAGCCCGAAGGCAAAGAGATAGGATAGTTTGGGGGAGTGGATCATGGGCTAGCAGGAGGACGCAGCCTCGAGGCTAGCTCATCAGGAAGGTTCTGGAGCAGGGAGATGACCGTCCGGAGTAGGGCATTTGTTTCGGCGATGGCAGCAGCAGTGGGTGCGGCATCGGCAATGTCAGGAACAGCGTGCCCGAGACATTCATCGCGAGTGGGAGACTGAACAGGGGAGGGAGGAGGTGAATCAGCTGTCAGGTCAGGCCACTCGAAGGCTCCACCATTCTGGGCACTCCAGACTCTTTTAGCTCCTTCTGTGTATCCTTTGCTGAAACACAAAACACGACCTCTCAAGCGCAAATGGCCCATACCATCAAGGGTACAGGCATCAAGCAGTTTAAAACCAACAGGCACAAAAAGATCACAGCTGGATACATCAAGACCACGTTTTTCAACAACCAAGCGAGTAATCAGGGAACCAAGAATAGGATTACGGCCGCAAGTAATAATAGCATTCAATTCATGTGCAATCCAGTAACCTAAATTGGCCTTGTGGTCGTTATGCATACACCACAAAAAGAATAATTCCTGGACAGACAGGGTGCCCGAGGACTGCATCTTGCCCGCGAAGGTGAGAGCAAGGAAACGATGGAGGACACGAAGGGCTGGGTCACGCAGCTGATGGCCTTTAGATTTACGGGAAGTATAGTCGATATTTGGGTCGCCCGTAAGCTGTCTAAAGGCACTGGTGACATCAAACTCAGGGGGGTATGCAGCAAATGCACCAAGATACCAAGGGGCACCCAAATCAGATTGCTTGACAAAGCCAAGCATGACATTAAACTTATCCATAGAAAGGTGCTCCCAAATATCCATCAAACGAAAATTAACTACCCTCTCAGCCCCTAAATGCAAGCTACCCTTTCCTTTTTGCTTAAGCACGGCAGTGTCAAACCAAAAAGAAGCAAATAATTCATGACTCAATTCTAAGAATGTGGGATGCACAAGGTCAAACAATGGACGCCAACCAATATTATCAATCAACAAATTCACCCTAGTAGCTATTCCCATTTTTACACAAAATTCGTAATCAAGTTGGGCAGAAGGTGAAACAAGCATACCATGCAAAGCTAACAACCTATCATTGCTCTGTTTATCAGGAAATTCTAGCCATCCATGCAAGTGAGCAAGATCAGGTGTTACCTGGGCAAGGGGCGCGGCTGCGCCTGCTCTGGCGTGGGCCGAACGAGCTGTAGGAGTGGGCATCACCGTCTTGGCCGAGCTGTTGGTGATGCGGGCTGATTTTCTAGGTTGGGAAGAGGTAACTGGTGTAGTAGGGGCCTTTTGCTTGGGCTTGACTGGCGATGGCTCCTCGACATCCATAGAGATGTCCTCGGTGGTCTCAGCGGGAGGAGGGACAAAAGCTTCATCCTCAGAGTCGTCATCGGATTCGATGGGCACGCCGGCTCGATCAAGTGGCCACGGGATGTCATGCTACGGCCCATGGGCAAACCACTGGGGCCAGGAATAGATCCAGTGATCTGGACATCGGACGTCGGATTTGTGGTCTTGCTTTGAGCGACCGCTGTCTCTAGGTTGTCCTCGGGAGTATCATCGGCAACCTCCTCTGATTCCTCCTCGGAGCCTTCTTCTTTACCTGAGTCATCGCTAGACTCCTCTTCGCCATCCCTAAATTCTCCCTAGCCCGAGGAATCGCCAGACTCAGCAGCGGCAACGGAATCGTCAATGGCCGCCGTGCTGGAGGCACTCGGGGGCGCTTTTATCGACGGCGCGGGCTGGATGGTAGTAGCAGTCTCAACGGAGTCCACGGTATCGCCCGTGTCGGACTCATATTCGCCGGACGAGGTCTCATCGTCGGCCACGGGTGATTTCGTGGGAGTGATGACGGGAGCAGAGGTGGTTCGAGGGGTAGTTTGTTTCGGAGGCGAGGGTTTGGGAGGTGAGGTGATGAGTGGTCTGGCCGTTGGGGTTTTAACGACCTTTGGTGTGGGTGGTGTCTTTTTGGTAGGGGAGATAGTGGTAGTCATCGGGGCAGCTGGAGTAGTAGCAGCGACGGTGGTAGTCTGCTGCGGCTGCTTCGACGAGGACAGAGGGGTGGAACGTGGTTTAGGTTTTGTTGAGGCCGGCGGTGGGGTACCAGTGGTGGCCGGGATGGTGGTGGTAGTGGCGACAGTGGACGGAGTGTCCTGCGGCTGTCGGGTTGGGGTAGCACTAGGGCGGGCGGCAGATTTCTTAGATTTTGCCATGGGAGAAGATGGAGAGTTTGTGTGAGAGTAGGAGAGGTTGGGAGTACGGAAGAAGATGAAAGAAAAGTGGAAAGTGAAGAGGAAAAGGGAAGAAATGAGTCTCCCTTTATGGCTGCCAGCTGCTAGCTGTTGCTCACGTGCGGATGTGGCGGCTGGTGATTGGGGTCCATCAAATCCCAACTGAAGGTCTCCAACTGTCACGCTCCTGTCACCATCAAATCAGGAGTTTAAAATTCAAAAAGGAAATTACCTAAAGGGGGAAAAGGAAAATGAAAAATAGGGAAATAAAAAGGGGAAATAATAAATAAAACTCAGAATAAAATGGGAGGGGATTCGGGATGGAGAAAATCATGGGGGTGGTATTTACAATTAGAATAAAATATAGATAAACTAAAGGAAAAAAAACTAAAAATAAAAATAAAAATAAAATGGAGAAACGCGGGTTGCCTCCCGCAAAGCGCCGTGGTTATCGTCTCGGCCTAGACGCTAGCGACTGGATCAAAGTTGGTCAGGTGGCTCAACAACATTCATCTCCTCATCGACGAATGGCTTGAACCCCTCATAGAATGCCTTTAGACGATGTCCATTGACCTTGAATGTGACTCCAGTGTCCAAACTTCGAATTTCAACGGCGCCATGGTCATGAACGGCTGTGACAACATAAGGGCCTGTCCATTTGGACTTCAACTTCCCTGAAAACAATCTCAAATGGGAGTTATAGAGCAGGACCTTCTGTCTGACCTCGAAAGACTTATGAGATAGGACTTTGTCATGGTAGGCCTTCGTCTTGCCCTTGTAGATGAGAGCGTTCTCGTAGGCATCATCACGAAGCTCTTCTAACTCCTGAATTTGTAGTTTGCAATGTTGTCCAGCCTCGTCAAGGTTGAAATTGGCTCTTCGAATAGCCCAAAAGGCTTTATGCTCGATTTCCACGGGTAAGTGGCAAGGTTTGCCAAAGACAAGCCGGTAGGGGGTCATGCCGATAGGAGTCTTGAACGCTGTTCGATAAGCCCAAAGAGCATCGTCAAGCTTCAAACTCCAGTCCTTGCGGGATTGGCTGACCGTCTTTTCTAAAATCGCCTTGATCTCTCGATTAGATACCTCGGCTTGACCATTTGTCTGCGGGTGGTAAGTTGTAGAGACACGATGTGTGACTCCGTACTGCTGGAGCAAGCCGCTGATGACTCGATTGCAGAAATGGGTTCCGCGGTCACTAATGAGGGCTCGTGGAGCTCCAAACCTGCTAAAAACCCAATCATGGGCAACGGTAGGCCATGCGATGCACCCAGCAGTGGTTTCTGTAGTAGCATTTAGTTCCGAGATGCAGAGATTGACGACAGCTTCGCCATCCCCACCGTCACCGTTGTCAACCCCAGCAGGATGTTCGGGGCTTCGGTTCTTGTCAACCATAGCACGGCGTTCAGAATTCAGGTTGTCTTTAACGTCTCGATCAAGTAGGTCGAAGTGAGCAGGAGGTTCCAAAGAGTCAGGGGGAGGGTCAGATGGATGAGGTGTAGGAGTTGCAGATTGATTTTGCTTAGCAAGTTTGCGGGCTAATCGTTCTGTTCTCCGGATCTCTGGATCGATAGGTAGTAAAGTTGCGTTGGAGGACCTGGTCATACAAAAAGAAAAGAGCATTAGTTGCGTTAATCCCCGGCAACGGCGCCAAAATTTGATGTGTTGTCGAAGCACATACAAAAATAATAATAAAACCTGCAGTCAATGGGCACAATAAATTGTGTATAATGGTAACAGGGTCGAACACAGGGATTAAGGGACCAATACTCAAATCAATTTTGCAAACTAAGTAATCCAAGCAACAAGTAACCGAAAGGGGGGTTTTGAATGGTTGTTTGATTAATCTAATTATTAACTACAAAAGTAAATAACAACTAATAGCAAAGAGTAATAGAACTAATAAGAAATCAGAAGAGACAAGAGTTCTCAGTAAGAGTCTGAATCCAGTTGCAATTATGGTCAGCCGGTCATTGGCGCAAGCATCGTCTACCCCAAGCTGATAAACGCACTATAGGGACCAGGTACGCTTAGGTCCCCTGCTTACCTTCGTAGTAGAAGTTATCCCAAGGTACGCTTATGGGTTAACCTTGACAGTCCGCCGTCCTCCAAGGTACGCTTATGGAGGCAACACTCAGATGCCCATGAAGAGGAGGTAAGATGCGTCTAGGGCGAGACACTCGGTACGCTTGAGGCTCTACCCTAACGACTTGTTCAATCCAATTGGGGGATACTAGGTTTCCAGTCAGGACCAGAATGGTTATCTGCTTTACCCTGCAGCTTCGCGTTAGGTATAACTACAAGGACGATAGTAATTACTCTAGTTAAATCATTAGGTGATCAAGCTAATAAATACCCTAGGTAAATTGACAATTAATTATTGAACAAGAAGATACCAACACAGAATTTATGAATTACAATCTGACCTCACGGCTTCCCTTGCAACCTTCAATCGACTCTCACCAAGAACAAGGAGATTTAGCCACACTTATTAAAAATAAAAACAAATAAATAAATAAATTGCATAATTAAATAATAGAGATGAAGAAGAAATAAATCCTGATTATTACCGGCCGGAGCAACTGCTCCGGTTTATTGAAGAGAAAACAAAGGTTTGCCGAAGGCAGTGGGAGAGGAAAAAAATGTTTTCGAAACTCTCTCAAAAAACCTAATTACTAAAGTATTTATATGACTATTACAAATAAAACTCCTAATCTGATTTGAATTCGACTCCCCATAGGACTTCTACTGCAATTGGGACTTCTGGAGCATTAATTGAGCAGATCCGATATTTTTCCTTCCTTGCGCTAGTTTCCTTTTCTAGCTAGGACACTGCTGCTTTCCGCGAACGTCCAACTGCTCGGCCTAGCTGCTCCAATACATCCAGAAAGTGATAGAAAACGTTCCTTTTCGTATTTTCCTCTTGATTTTCCCAGATCTGCAAAAAGTGAATAAACAGAGCAACATAAGTAGCATCTTGATCTAAAATGGCACATAAAAGAGGGAAGAATTAGGGACATAAAACGCTCTATCAGTGACCGTGGTTACTGTACAGGATCCCGAGGCTAGGTGCCCCTTTCAGATAGCATAGGATATGCTCCAGAGTCTCCCAATGCTTATCTGTTGGAGCAGACATGAACTGGCTAACAACACTAACCGCGAAGGTGATGTCAGGCCGTGTCACACAGAGATAGTTCAATTTCCCAACTAATCTCCTATACTTCTCAGGATCATCAAAAGGGTCACCGTCATCTTTGGTGAGATTAACATTAGAAGCCATAGGGGAGCTACAAGGCTTGGCTCCCAACTTTCCTATTTCTGCAAGGAGATCAAGGACATACTTTCTTTGAGATAAGAAGATACCTTTGTTACTCCTGGACACTTCTATCCCTAGAAAGTATTTCAGCTGATCGAAGTCTTTTGTACTGAACTTGGTATGCAGGAAAGATTTGAGCGAAGAGATCCCAACACTATCATCTCCTGTAATGATAATATCATCCACATACACAACAAGCAAAATAATACCCGCAGCGGATTGTCTATGAAAGACAGAGTGATCACACTGGCTCTTTTGCATGCCAAATTGTAAAATTACCTCACTGAACTTGCCAAACCAGGCACGAGGACTCTATTTTAGACCATACATGGCCTTCTTCAGCATACAGACTTTCCCATACTCCCCCTGAGCAACAAACCCAGGTGGTTGCTCCATATAGACTTCTTCCTGTAGGTCGCCGTGAAGGAAGGCATTCTTGATGTCTAACTGGTGAAGAGGCCAATCCCGAGAAGCGGCTAAGGAAATGAACAACCTGACAAAGGATAATTTGGCCACAGGGGAAAAAGTGTCAGAGTAGTCTACCCCATATGTTTGAGCATACCCTTTGGCAACAAGGCGTGCCTTAAGACGTGCCACAGAACCATCAGGATGGACTTTCACAGCAAAGACCCATCTGCATCCTACAGCCTTCTTGTCCTTGGGTAAAGACACCAAGTCCCAAGTTTGATTATCCGCTAAAGCGATAATCTCCTCAAGCATTGCATTCTTCCAACCAGAATGAGCCAATGCTTCCTGCACTGTGTTTGGGACAACAACAGAATCTAGAAACAGCGTCAACCCAAAATTTCTTGGGAACCTTGTTCTGAAATAAAAGAGCACGAGCAGTTTCCAAAAGGTGTCTGTTCTTTCTCTCTGCCACACCATTTTGAGCTGGTGTATCAACGCAAGAAGACTGATGCAAGATGCCATGCTGAGTCATATAATGCTGAAAGGACTCTGACATGTATTCCTTAACATTATCACTTCTAAGAATGCGAACAGACGTACCAAACTGAGTCTGAATTTCAGTACAAAATGCACAAAAATGAGAAAATACCTCAGACTTGTTCTTCATAAAATATACCCAAGGTATCTTGAGTAATCATCCACAAAAGTGATAAAATATCTGAATCCTGGTTTGGCAGTTACAGGACATGGACCCCAAACATCCGAATGGACTAATTCAAAAGCAGACAGCGCACGTTTACTAGTACATGGACCCAAAGAAGTGCGATGATGTTTCGCAAAATGACAAGTTTCACAGTCAAGGGAAGTAGCTGACTTGAACTGTGGACATAGTTGCTTCAGATACTGCAGACATGGATGACCCAGACGGCAATGAGCTTCAAACAGAGAAGTGGAGCTGAAGCAGGCTACTGACTCTGGCACCCACGGATCCAGAACATACAGACCACCCGATACATGTCCTCTACCAAAGACCCGGTTTGTCACTAGATCTTGAAAGAGACAATGATCAGGGTAAAAAGAGATGAAGCAGTTGAGGTCCTTTGTAAGTTTACTAACTAACATAAGATTAAAAGCCAACTCAGGTAGGCTAAGTACAGACGACATAGTAATAGCAGAAGTTGGTTTAACTATACCAGAACCCTCAATACTACGAGTGGTGCCATCAGCAATGGTGACATGAGCAGATGTTTTAAATTTCTTAAAACTGGAGAAAGTATTTGTGTTACCTGTCACATGTTCATTTGCACCTGAATCAACTACCCACTGACTAGAACTAGAGACAAGACATGTTTTAGCTTTCACAAGCTCTTGGTACAAGGAGAATCTGGCAAATTCCTCCTCTGAGAGTGACTTAGGTGGATCAGCTGAGGAGCTTGGTAGAACAACTAGATTAGCTGATTTCATCATCTGATTGTAATTCTGCAGTTTCTTACAGAAACGCTTTGTATGACCAGGCTCCTTGCAGTAGTAACAAGTAACATCACTTAAGTCACCACCCTTGTAGTTACCATCCCGACCCTTAAAACCAGGTTTAGAGTTGGGCTTGTCCCGCACCCCGCCCCTGGTTAGCTCTTTATTCTCAGCCATTCTTAACACAAATCGAGCAAATACGCAGCAACTGAATCCACACCAACTAAATGCGCAGCAAATACGAAGCAAATGTGCAACCAATACACAGCAGATACGCAGCAAATATGGAGCAAATATACGAGCAAATATACGAACACAAGCTAGATTGAGCACAAACACAACATTCAATCATAACCAGCAGCAGATTCAACGTATACAGACGAGCAAATATGCAAGCAGGAACACAGAAATGAAGTTCGTACCCGTTCGAGTAGATTAACCAAGGGCAGTTTCGTATTTTAGCAAAACCAAGTATCAAAACTTGCCAAACCCGAAGACTGAGCACAGGTACCTGCCGATCTCGAGGAGGCGAGCAGAACCCAGGTCGCGGCGTTCGGAACGGCGGCGACACGCTCCCTCACGCGCCGGCGCGTAGCAGCTGCGGCGGAAGACTCGAGCTGCGCTTGGCGGCGCGTCGGAGCTCCGATGGGCGCCATTCAGGTGGCGTTCGACTCCTGTCGTCGAGGCGCTCCCTCCTGTGGCGGCGGTGAGAGTAGCAGACAGCCGGAACGCGATCCGACGAGCTGACAGCAGAACTGACTTTGGGAGAGTTTCCTTTTAGTTATTTTGCTCCGCTACCATGTAATAATACTCTCTTAACTTCATTAATACATACCATTACAATATATATACTCTAATACCATATACCTAATACTAATACAACGTATATACATACGTGTATAAATACGTATATCTAACAAAGATTTTCTTGCAGTATGTTTTCTTCTAGCTGGGTTCTTTTTTCTTATGGATGCCTACATTACTGTTGTTAAAAATTTGGCAATTAAATTGTTAAAAGTAATCCTGGTGTTTACATATGTTTCTTCATGCCTGTTCTGTCAGGGAATAGTTAGAGGGAAGCTGGATCAATTGCGCAGGTGCTTTGAGGTCTGTCATGTTGCATCACCTCCCCTTATTATCATCCCGAAGCACATCAAAGCTCATGTTTTTTCATCTTTGAAGTACAGGTCCAATTTGCTGCTGGAACAGATCTTAGGCCGGGCCAACTTAGCAATATGCTGCAAACACTATCAAGCTGGTAATTTTTCTTTTAAGAAAGAAGCCTAAAGGTCCTTTTTTAATGATAAATATGCTAAAGTGGAACTTATGCCCGTGGATTTGTAGGTTGGCTACATCAGACAATCTCCTTGTTTCTATTCAAGAAAAGATAAAATGGGCTGATTCTATGAGTGAGCTGGACAAAAAGCACCGGAAGGATGTAGAAGATAGAGTGGAAGAAGTAAAGAAATCCTTGTCCCTCAAGGTCAGTTGAATTCAGTCTTAAATTTCAAGTATAGTTTGTGATGTATGACCCAAATTGTGAGAAAAACTGGAGTCATTTCAAATGAAGCCGTCTCACTTCTGGTCCTTCTTGGAAGTTTCCGGTGAATATTTAAAATCACAAATCTATGTTGTGAGAGATACTACAGACTAGAATATGTCGTAGTCGAGAGGGGGAGAAGCATGAGTTGGCATAGTGGTTGATGAAAAAGAGTCTTTATTCAGTTACTGGGATATGTTGGTCGATGTGTCTTACTTACATCGTGGCACAAGTTACACACTGTGAGCAGGCCGACATTGACTTCCGAGGGCATGAGGAGATCTACTCTGAATCTGGTGGAGTGATGGACTATGAGAAAGACCGAAGCCGACCCAAGAGGTATATTGATACAACTTCCTTTCTTCAGGTTTTATGTCCTCAAATAAATTCTCAAGTTGTTAACAAGCTTCATGCGACTTTGATGCTTCCTGTCAAAAAAGAGTATTAAGTCTGCTACTCTGTTTGATATAATACTAGCTGAAGGAAATGTACTGTTCCAGATGAATAAGCAACATAATATCTAAAATGCAGGAGGCGGCATCCATTGTCCTGAAGATGCAAGATGGATTGCAGAGTCATTGGAGGGAGTGTTTAGTTGACTTACCAGATTTTTGTTCATGGCATTCCAGTGATGAATGATTTTGGGCTTTGCAGATGCTCCTTTTACAGTGAACATCTCATTGTAAGCACATACTGGTATTTGAAAATTATAATTACCTTGTCTTGAACCTTATTGTTGTTGTTACCTTCTCGAGCTAGTAAGGTAAAAGTCATATTTGGAGGTGCGGGATAGTAATTTAAGTGAGAAACTTGAGATTGTGTAATTTCCCATCATTGTTTTAGAGATCTGCATTGTTGTGCCTTCTCTTGTTGCCTTTTTAATGAGGTGGCGACACTTTTTAATGTATCGATCTTATAAATTCTCGAAATGATTCTAATTTTGCAACCCAAAGCTTCGGCTAGAAAGACTTGTAATTTGAATTAAGCATTAGACCCTAACTAATCCAAAATAAAACTCGGAATTTTACTTAAAAACTAACCTTGTTCACTTAACTAAGGCATGCTATTAAGACATGAACCAGACATTAGTTCAACAATAGAAGAGGTTCAAGAGATCGACATAGGACGGAATTAGAACCAGTTGGACAAAGATCTTCAATAAGCTAGTTCTTTTATACAAAATCATGAGCAAATTTACATAATTCTGATATTTAAATGACAGATTTAGAAAAGCAATTTTAATTTTTAATTGATTATATTATATTAAATTGAACCCATTACTTTACGTCACAAAAACGACATGCACTAATTGATTGAACTACAACCTTGTGTGTTTTTTATAATTTAAAATTTTAAAATAATTAATTAATAAAAAATAACTCAAGTGAATTTTGTTCTAAGGAGGTTGTTGATTGATTTTCAGCCGAGATTTCCCGAGCTTTAATCGAGTTTATCAAGTTTTGACCAAGTTTGAGCGAAATGAGTTCAAACTTTAAAAGGGTTAGTTCAACCGGATACAGAACAATCCTCTCTTTTTTCATTTCCCGACTTTTAATTGAGGTTAATTTTATTCGATGATAAAAAGTATAAAACAATCCCTTTTCATTTTCTTTTTTTTATTTAATTATTTTATTCTTTATACTTTTTCTTAAAAAAGTTATATAATCAATTAATTATATAAGATAAAATAGTTGGATCTTTATCATTTTACTCACTTCTTTTTAAAAAAATTAGTAATTAGACTTTAATCACTATATTTTCTTCATATTTATATAATTTATCTTAATTTTAAGAATTCCTTAAATCTGCGGCCAAACGTGGACTCTTTTCTAGCTTTTGTAATAAAAACATAAGTTGAATTAAAAGGTAGATGTATGGGGAAAAAAAGGAAAGCGTGGGCAACGTGGATGCGAGTTTTCCTCAATTTTTATATTGTTTCAAATTTCGTCAAATCATTTTTCTGAGCTCCAATTATCATTATTATTTATTATTTTTTCTTGGATTTCTACTTTTTTTTTACCGCTGATTCGCGTGCTTAAGATATATCAGTCCGTATTAGATACATTTCCCCCCATCTCATCCCCAGACTACGGCACTTTCTAGAATAGTCCCAGACTGTATCATTGTTAGATTCCAACCATTCCTTTCGCTACGTACCTAATACCTAAATAAAAAGAATGTGTCAAGAACTTTAGGGTCAGTTTTGAGACCTTTTTTAGGGTCAGTTTTGAGACCTTAATTTGAACTGAAATTTGACTGATCCGACCGGCCAATCCAGACATTGATTGGGTAAATCCATATCGTAACCTAGCAATAAATTCCATTGAGTTTTTGATATATACGGACCTTATATAGAAATGATACAATTAATTTGAATCATGTATTCATTTTCGTCTTCATTGGAACCTTATGCTCGTAAAATTGTATTAATTTGGACCTCGGTCAGGAATCAACTTGCCTGTTCTATCAGGTCAACATACTATATGAGATTTTGATGATGTGGCATGACACGTAGATGATGCCATGTCAACACTGACCCGCCCGTAAAAAAACTAAGCGACTGAATCGGATCTTCTCTCCCCACCATTTTCTATTCGCGAATGTGGAAAGAGGGATGATTGCGTGTCGAGGGCATCAAATTTAGTTGTAAAAAGATATAGAAAATGGGGTAGGAGTACAACTTATCACTCGTCCACAAGGGACTCGTAGATTGCGATAAGAGGTTCGTCCACAGAGATCTTGCTGGAGTTTTATAATCTTGACTCGACTTTCTCGTCACTGGAGTTGAGGGGTTTTGTTCTGCAGTTAAGATAAACAAAGCAATTAAAAAGAACAAGACAAAAATTAAATAAAGAAATAATCTTAAGCAGAAATGAATCTTAGCTAAGATTGGCGGCGGAGATTGGTTGTGGACTGATGTGGGGTAGATTCCTGGTAAGGGTGAATTTGTGAGCGCTTTACTTGTTTAATCGATCATCGACCTTAGATTTTCTCCTTCTCTCTCATAACTCTACTATAGATTAGGAGGAACCCCTTTCCAATCCTCCTTTCCTCCTATTCAAATCACTTGGAGGGTACCCCCTTTCCTAGTGATCCTGGCCAGTGGACACCTTGCTGGCTAAAGGGTTTATCCAATTGGCTGCTGACTTGAGGCACATGCATTTTCTCAATGGCGTAGGGAAAGACAGAGTCTAGGCCAAGCTACTCCCAACTCGGAGCCCTAGGTTGTCAATCTGGTTAAGCCTATATCGATTCAAACTCACTAACCCCCACGAGGTTAGCTGCCTACTTCGTCACTTCAGTTTCGCTCGTCCCCTCAGTGATTGGCTGCAAATTCATCATCTTGCCTAAGATTGATCGAGTCTTAGCCTAGACAGGAACCGGTTTGTTAAAACAGAACTTGAATCAATTACGATTGAGAGGATAATAAGAACAGATCGGTCTCACGAATAACAAGTATGCTCACTCAACCCTTACCAAGAATTTGGTGTTTAGCTACTAGACATAATAATTAAAGAAAGAAATATTTGATGAACATGAAAATAGAATTAAATGCAAAGTGTTTACAAGAACCAGAAGAAAAGAAGATGGAAGCTGCCTTAATTGACAGCCTTCCCTAACCTTAAATAAGGTTAGAGTCCCCACCAATCACGTTCCTTTCCAAATTCAAAACTTCTAAAAGATAAAGATAACATTATTCAAATTCGAAATAAAATAAAATATAACTAGAAATAGAATTTTTTGTTCAAGTAGAGGATAATCCTTCAAACGATGCAATCTTGGATCACGTCTGATCTTCTCTAGCTGTCTCCAGCTGTCAAATCCACTCTTTTAGCTCAAAATCCCGTGACTCCTAGTATATCACGTTTCATGGCAATTTTAGCTAAGATTATTTCGTCTTAGCTAAGATTGATCGTTTGTCTGATTTTTTGCTCCAAAGATAGCTTTTTTATTTCCTCCAGCACAAATCTAGCTGTCATCCACACTCCAACAATAGCATTCCAAGACTCCTAGCTTTGTACGTCTTTAGATCGGCAGTCTTAGCCAAGACTGCGCCCAAGATTGCTAGTTTATGCTGAAAGCTGATATTTCCTTCATTTCCTTTAAAAGCAGATAGATTGACGTGAAAGGCACCATTTTTACCATAAACAAGGTGGTTTAAGATGGTAAAAATGCATAAAAATAGACGTCAATCAAACCTCACCATACTTAAACGATGCTTGCCCCCAAGCATACTAGACTCTTAACTAAGACAACAAAACAAAGACTCAAAACAGACCGACTCAAAACAGAGGAAACAAACAGTGGCAAATTTCTAGACCGACGACCCTTAACCAGTCCCTTTATACCTTCATACCTATGATAGTCAGCATACTTCTCAATGGATCCCAACCCTTATGAAGAAGGTTTATTCAACACCCCAAACATCCAAATTCCACATGATCATAACATTTTTGCATTCCACAACAGACTCAACAAGACAAGACATCCACCTACTTGGGTATTCTCTCCTTAATTCAACTACTCAACATCAACATTTGAATACCTTGTCTGAAAATTTCCTATGCCAGTATTGCTAATAGTTTCTTGAATATTAATGCTTGTGAGGCAGAAATATCAAGACAAATACACAAATATATAATTTTTTTTTTTGCTTTTTTTTTCTAGAGCATGCAATTACTATGCATAAAATTAGTTCTCTAAATTATAGCAATTCAGCACAACACAAGGCAACAAACTCTGTTATCCACTTAGCAATTTTCCTTAAGGGGATATTAAAAAAATTTGGTGGAAGCTTGCCTATTTGTTAAGTCTGTTACACAATGCTAGACCTTATGATCATGTACAATATGGATGCTTAATGGATACCAGGACCCGTATCCTTACTGGTGTTGAATATGTTAACCCATTGAAATGCCTTAATCAAAAGTTATGGGGTCACAAAGTGAAGGATGCTAAAGGTCAAGGTTAAGACATTAGGGAAAAGGTCTTAAGCATAGTCTAGGTTTTGCCGACACTCAAACAAAACACAAAACACACATGCCTAAAAACACACATAAAAAATACAACAAAAATCATTCATCAGACTCTAACTAGACAATCTAGGCCAACTATCTTAGCCTAGAAAAAAAAATCATGATTCAAAACATTTCGTGCAAACAAAAGAAGGTCACACAAAAACACAAAAAGGCATGTATATACAGATAAGACACATAAAAACACCTCACCACACTTAGAAGACACATTGTCCTCAATGTGTTAATGAGAGAAAAAATAAAAATAAAAGACACAATAAAAGAAAAAGAAAAGAAAAGACACGACCTAGGGGCTTGCACTGTGTTGCGGGAGGTCTTGGAGGACAGAGATCCATGCTGGAGTAGAGGTGGTTGCTGAAGGGGCTGCTTAGTCCAGTTCTGAAAAAATGTCTTAGCTAAGACACAATGGCTAAGGTAACTGCCGAAGCTATGATTTTTCCTCTAATTTTGAATGCACTCCTCATGCTGCAGCAACTCTGGAAACAAGAGTAAAAGATGTGGATCAACAAAATACCTCTTGAACTTATTCACAAAAAATCAAAAGAAAAATGGAAGAAAATAAAATAAAATAAAAACATGGGTTGCCTCCCATGTAGCGCCCTTATTTATCGTCTTAGGCTCGACATTGCCATGGATTTCTCATCAAGAAACTTTCCCAAACTCACTCCATGCACTGAGCTTGTCAGGATCTTTGGGTGGCGCCTCTTTGACAACCTCTAAAGGTATAAATTGGAATGGATCGGGCGGCTGTTCAAGGTCAAAGTTTGGTTGTTCCTGCATCACAAATGGTGAGTTATGGCTACTGTGAACAGTAGGAAATAACTTGAGAAGACGGTCAGTCCACCAGTCCATGACTTTGGGAGGCCAAGGTGGCAGAACTGAATCTTGGCCAAGATTGCGGCCAAGATAACTTTTAAGCTCAATTTCTGGTGCCTGCACACTTGAGAGTGAAATGTTAGGATGATCTTTTGGTAATTCATCAGCAGCATGTCCAAGGACGTCTACAAAGTTAACACCATGCATTTTATTAGGATTTTCAATGACATCATGCATGTTAAACTCTATTGTTTCATCACCAAATTCCTTAACCTCATCTAATTTCTTTTGTTTTGAAGATTTGGGAGGAAAAGGGGGTGGAATCTCCACTTTTTCTAGAGGTTTTGAACTCTGCTCATCAGTCTTAGCCACTGGCTTGGCCAAGATTGGTTGTTCCTTTTCTGTCTCAACTGGAATATCAGTCTTAGTCTCAGTCTTACCCAAGATTGGTTCCGGCTGAGACTCTACCTGGATTTCTTCTTCTACATCCTCATACAACATCCTCATATCCCTGTCCGACTTTGCACCCTGATTTTCTAGTTGTTTTTGTGCCAACTGTGCAAGTTGTTTCTGCATCTCAACAAAACTAGACTGGGTTGCCTGCATGAAATTTCGCAAGGTCTCTTCTATGGGCACACCAGTAACTTTTAGAGGTTGGGGGGTAAGTGGCAACTGAAGCACAGGGGACTGGTTTTGGGTAGGTTCTGGTACAAAATATTGGGAGTTTATGGGGGTTTGTTGGAATGTCGGGCTTGGCCAAGATTGGTTCTGATTGTGTTCATATGCTTGTTGGTACTGCTAAAATATCGGGCTTGGCCAAGATAGGCTCTGATTGTGTCCCTATGCAGCACTGACTTGGGCTGGATCACCCGAATGTTGAACCACGTAGCAATTGTGGGTTGGGTTGTAAATGGGGTGCTCTTGTTGTTGTCCCTGGTTGTACCTTGCAGAGAGATTTTGAACCATTTTAGATATTTCAAATAATTTATGCTCAACATTAAATGCATTCAAATCAGGAGGGATAGAATTATGGAGCATGATTTTTCTGTTTAGCCTACTGTCTTGGCCAAGATCACTGCAAAAACAAAAATAAAAACAAAACTACAAAAACACCGTCAAAACATCACTGGTAACGGCGCCAAAATTTGATTGCGTGTCGAGGGCATCAAATTTAGTTGTAAAAAGATATAGAAAATGGGGTAGAAGTACAACTTATCACTCGTCCACAAGGGACTCGTAGATTGCGATAAGAGCTTCGTCCACAGAGATCTTG
Source organism: Viola odorata (assembly GCA_963691705.1). NCBI lineage: Eukaryota > Viridiplantae > Streptophyta > Magnoliopsida > Malpighiales > Violaceae > Viola > Viola odorata. The sequence goes on from OY829544.1 coordinate 59,053,313, forward strand.
CTGGAGTTTTGTAGTCTTGACTCGACTTCCTCGTCACTGGAGTTGAGGGGTTTTGTTCTGTAGTTAAGATAAACAAAGTAATTAAAAAGAACAAGACAAAAATTAAATAAAGAAATAATCTTAGGCAGAAATGAATCTTAGCTAAGATTGGCGGCGGAGATTGGTTGTGGACCGATGTGGGGTAGATTCCTAGTAAGGGTGAATTTGTGAGCGCTTTACTTGTTTAATCGATCATCGACCTTAGATTTTCTCCTTCTCTGTCATAACTCTGCTATAGATTGGGAGGAACCCCTTTCCAATCCTACTTTCCTCCTATTCAAATCACTTGGAGGGTACCCCCTTTCCTAGTGATCCTGGCCAGTGGACACCTTACTGGCTAAAGGGTTTATCCAATTCGCTGCTGGCTTGAGGCACATGCGTTTTCTCAATGGCGTAGGGAAAGACAGAGTCTAGGCCAAGCTACTCCCAACTCGGAGCCCTAGGTTGTCAATCTGGTTAGGCCTATATCTATTCAAACCCACTAACCCCCACGAGGATAGCTGCCTACTTCGTCACTTCAGTTTCGCTCGTCCCCTCAGTGACTGGCTGCAAATTCATCGTCTTGCATAAGATAGATCGAGTCTTAGCCTAGACAGGAACCGGTTTGTTAAAACAGAACTTGAATCAATTACGGTTGAGAGGATAATAAGAACAGATCGGTCTCACGAATAACAAGTATGCTCACTCAACCCTTACCAAGAATTTGGTGTTTAGCTACTAGACATAATAATTAAAGAAAGAAATATTTGATGAACATGAAAATAGAATTAAATGCAAAGTGTTTACAAGAACCAGAAGAAAAGAAGATGGAAGCTGTCCTAATTGACAGCCTTCCCTAACCTTAAATAAGGTTAGAGTCCCCACCAATCACATTCCTTTCCAAATTCAAAACTCCTAAGAGATAAAGATAACATTATTCAAATTCGAAATAAAATAAAATACAACTAGAAATAGAATTTTTTGTTCAAGTAGAGGATAATCCTTCAAAGGATGCAATCTTGGATCACGTCTGATCTTCTCTAGCTGTCTCCAGCTGTCAAATCCACTCTTTTAGCTCAAAATCCCGTGTCTCCTAGTATATCACGTTTCTAGGCAATCTTAGCTAAGATTATTTCGTCTTAGCTAAGATTGATCGTTTGTCTGATTTTTTGCTCCAAAGATAGCTTTTTTATTTCCTCCAGCACAAATCCAGCTGTCATCCACACTCCAGCAATAGCATTCCAAGACTCCTAGCTTTGTACGTCTTTAGATTGGCAGTCTTAGCCAAGACTGCGCCCAAGATTGCTAGTTTGTGCTGAAAGCTGATATTTCCTTCATTTCCTTTAAAAGCAGATAGATTGACGTGAAAGGCACCATTTTTACCATAAACAAGGTGGTTTAAGATGGAAAAAATGCATGAAAATAGACGTCAATCAAGGGAGTAGCAAAATGAGTTATGCAAAACCATCCTTAAAAAACCAACAATCTTTGGAACAACCCGCTAATTTGGTTACGTTGGTTGAATTGATCAGCTAGGAACTCAATCAACACACACACAATAACACAACAATAATCAAGAGAAATGAATTTTTTTTGCAGCAATAAGCACAAGGAGGGAGAAGCTTTTCTCTAGAACTCTCTTCACTTTTCTGTCTATATTTTTCTTCAATTTTATAGCGACATCACACACACACTTAATACATACTTAACTTAAGTTACATCTTATATTTTTCTATCCAATTACCATCACAAAGTATTAACCCAAGTTACTTTAGCTTAACTAAAATTAACTGCCCAAAACATCAACTAAACCCAAGTTAATTTAACTTAACTCATTCGCACATTAGTAACTACATTCTCCCCTTTAATGTGCTGGTCTTCAACTCCTAATGTTGCTCTGAATTGCTGGAACTTCTCCTAGGGCAATGCTTTGGTGATGTCTGCCACTTGTTCATTCGACTTGCAAACCTCCAACTGAACTTGTCCTTCCTCTATTTCTTCTCGAATGAAATGATGATTTATGATAATGTACTTGGCTCGACTGTGATAAACTGGACTCTTCGCTATCGCAATGGCTGATTTGCTATCACAATTTGTGATTGTGGTAGCTTTTGCTTGCTTCTCTCCTATATCTTCCATAATTCTTCTCAACCAAATAGCTTGAGAAGTAGCCAAACCAGCTGAAATATATTCAGCTTCAGCAAAAGATTGCGCAACTGATTGTTGCTTCTTTGAACACCAAGAAAACACACTTGTACCAAGTGAAAAAAAATACCCCGGAGTGCTTTTCATGTCATTCGCACTTCCAACTCAATCGCTATTACAAAATCCAATCAATTTCAAGTCATTCTTTCTTCGATACTTGATGTCATATCCAATTGTGCCTTGACCATACCTCAATACCCTTTTAGTTACTCCAAAATGGACTTGACTTGGAGAATTTATAAACCTCGACAACAAATGATTACATTGCATTTCATCATATTTTATTGTCCATTTACTTGTGGAATCGGGCAGTAAAACTACTGATTATTCTTTGTATTTCCCATATCTTAGCAGATCTGTTCTGGAGGCGAATTATTGGAGATTTGATTAGTGAAGAGCTGGAGCTGATTTCCCGAGTCTTGGCCTGGATCTAGCAGCGCGCACCGGAATCGTCTTGGCCAAGACTGCGGCCAAGACACTTTCGCGATAAAGACAGAAGCATGGATCGCTTGGACCGCTTTCCACATTGGGCTTTGCAGCTAGCAAGTCGCAGCTGTCCCGCAAATCTAGAGGGATCTGAAGCATATCTCTTGAAGAATCCCGCATGGGATCTCCCTCTTTTGTATTGCGATTTACATTCCATATTAAGAACAAATTTATTGTAGCAATCTTTTAGAGATTTTCTAGGAATTAGAGTTGGAATAGGACAGAGGTGTTTTCTAGGAATCAAAGAAGTCAACCAAGATCAAATGGTTGAGATAATTAACGCATAGACATAGTCCATTTCATGCCCAGTTCATGCACGAGGAAAAGTGAGCCCGTCTTCATCGCCTCGCGAGCTTGGCCTGCTGTCCCTAGGCTACCTACGAGCAACCTCAGCCATGCAAACACCCTGCTCCTCCCTTGCTCCCCAAGTTTGCCTCGGCCACGCGCATTTCTCTTCGCCAAACTCACGCGATTCTCCCATATAAATAGCAAGCAATCTTCAAGCATTTCTCTTCACCAATTCACGAATAATCTCTCCCTCTCTATCACTGCTCTCTATCACGAGCAGTTGCTTAAGTTACTCAAGTTCAAAAATTTTAAGTGTTTTTGCGCAATTGTTTTCAAAAATGGTTTATTCGTGTTTTGATGAAATAACTTGCTATTTTGCTTTCAAAAAGATTCTTTTTAATCTCTAGTTTAAATATGTTGCTTCGTTTTAATGAATCGTCAAACGATTCGGAAGGATTTTGAAATTTTCGTCAATTATTTTTAATTCGTTTTTAAATTAATTAGGCATTGTATGTTTAAAATTAATTTTCTGTAATCACACTATTAAATTACTGTGGTGATGAGGATTTTTTTGATGTAAGTAGATCCTGTTTTCGTCATTGCCGGACGGACGATCGTCGCTGGCAGGAGCGCTGGCAACTAGGGAAGGCAATTTGCACCCGCGGGTATGGATACCCGCCGGATACCCGCAATTGCGGGTATTTTGCGGGTATGGATTTACCCGCACCCGCAAAGTGTGGGTATGGTGCGGGTATGGATAGTGCTTTACCCGCACCGCAACCCGCACTAAATACCCGCGCAAAATAAATATACATGTCCTTAATATGCATCCACCAGGATTCGAACCTGGGTCTATTGCTTGGAAGGCAATATTCTAACCATTAGACTACAAGCAATTACTTGTCTCTCTTTGCACTAAAACTTAGATACGGTAGTATTATTGTTATTCCATTTTGTAGTTAGTTGCAAAATAATATTAATACTAAATTCAGCTATTTTAAAGAATTACAATACTTAATTTATCCTAATTAATTAACAAAAACATACTACCAATTAAAATTAAAATTATATGCATAACATTTTAAATAAGGAGAATAAGGAAAAAAACATACTACCAATTAAAATTAAAAATATATGCATAAACTTTTAATAAGAAGAATAATAACATACTACCGATTACAATTAAAATTATATGCATAACATTTTAAATAAGGAGAATAAAGAAAAAAACATACTACCAATTACAATTGTATAGTTATATGTATATGTTATGCTCATAAGTCATATTCGATACTTGAATATTTATATTTATTCGACATTTTTTGAGTTTTGACGTGTGCTAGATATTTGTTAAACGTACTCCTTATATTTACTTGAGTTAATTGTATAGTTCAATATCAATATTTACTTGAGTTAATTATAACTTATTAACTATTGTATTGTAAAAAATTTGCGGGTATTCGCGGGTACAATTTGTCTCCTTTTACCCGTACCGCGCGGGTGCGGGTGCGGGTATGGATTACCCGCAAATTTGCGGGTGCGGGTATGGATAGTGCCTTACCCGCTCCATTGCCTTCCCTACTGGCAACGAGGGGAGGAAGACGATGAACAATGGACATTCATCGCTTGGGCCACGCAGGCCCAAGGTGAAGACGCGCGCGTCTTCGCGCAGGGGAGAAAGCTGGGCCAGCGCAGGCCCAGGCAAGGAAAGGAATGGGCCGCTTGGCCCACTGGGAAAGAAAGCTTGGGCTGTCTCAGCCCAAGCTGAGTTGGGCCTGACCCAGCTGTGGGCCCACTCTCGGCCCAGTGGCCCAAGCCCATTTTTCGGCCCGTCATTTCTCCGTGTAATCATGTACTATTTATTTATTTCCGCCCGCTATGCATTCTTAGATAATTATTCTGTTCTTCCAAATTAATCATTTTTTGCTCGCATACGACAATCGTCAAGGGATTAAGCGTATCTCTTCCTCGTACCAACAATCTTAATCAAAAGGGGTAAATTCGCTCGTACTCGTCATCAAGTAAACGTTTCTCGCCCTTTTATTTATTTCACGCTTTTTTACATATGCTGGTAGAAGGCACCACCAGGTCCCTAACCTTATTATTTTTATTTTAGTTGGTCCCTAACGTTACTTTTTGTTCAATTTAATCCCACGTGTTAGCTCCGTTAGTCGCCCGGGGTCCCTAGTGTCAGAACGGAGGAAAATGGTCGTTATTTTGGATTATTTTATTATTTTTCCGAAAAGCGGCCTGACAGCGGGCCCCACATGGCAGCCTGCGTTAGTCACCTTATCCTCTTAATATCTAAAAAAATATTTTACTAATTAATTTTTCTAAATTTTCAGAAACAATATTAATAAAAGTAAAAATTCAAATTAATTAAACTGACTTATTTTCAAAAAATAAATTTAAAAAACTTAAATTTAAAAAAATAAAAAGAATAGATTATTAAAATTCCAAAATCTTCTCGAAGCACAAAAACTATTTTGCTTCTTCTCCGTTATTCATCTTTTTATTTAATTAATTAATTTATATATGTTCCAAAATGTATTTATTTAATTAGAAACAAATCATACAGTAAACATTGAATTTCTTCCTTTATTTCTTCCGTAATCCCAAAACCAAAAACCATTCAATTTTACAGGTGAGAAATTTAGCATTTTACAGGTGTAATTAATTTTCTCCATTATTGATAAAAGATGCAATTTGTTTCCACAAAGCCACAACATTTTCACATCCAGCAATTGAATTAATTGAACGCAAAACAATTGAATTAATCGAAAGCAACCCGTACCCGTTCATACAAATCCGTACCCGTTCATACAAACCCGTACCCGTTCATACATATCCCTACCCAGCGCCACTACCTTTCTCTAGTGGGTTAAACACCCATTCCCAAACCTGAACCAACTAACATCTAACATCAAATTAAACCCATACCCAACTCAAAATAATCCATACCCGTACAAATTAACCAAATAAATACAAAGTAACCGGATCTGTAACGGAGGGAGATGTTTGGTGGAGGAAGTGGAGGGTGGAGTGAGGGAGAGGGAGAGGGAGTGGGTGAGAGAAGGGAGGGTGTGGTGGAGGAAGTGGAGGGTGGAGTGAGGGAAGAAGGTGAGCGGGAGAGAAGTGGTGGGTACTGACTGCACAAGGTGGAGGGAGAGGAAAAAATGGTTTACGATGGAGCAAGATAAAAATATTTCTAGCCTTTTCAATTTGAATTATCTGTTTTTTGTCCTTTAAAAAAATTTGAATTTGAATTATCTGTTTTTTTTTTGTTAATTTGAGCTTTTTTATTTTTTGAAATAATTAATAAAAATACTCTCTCCGGGGCGAAACAAACGTCGTTTTAGCATTTGCTTTTACTGTTCTGGCACGTATCTTAAAACGTCCGGAACAGTCACTATTTGAGACAATTTTGCCCCTAATTTTTTCTAGTAAGTACGTTAAGTATTAACGTACGTTAGAAAAAAATTACGGAATTTTTTAGGGTCAAATAGTGAGTCATCCGGCCTCCTCGATATGCGTTCCCTACTGAATATTGGGATGCGAGGAAGTCATTTGTTTTTCCCCAGAGGGAGTATTATTCAATATTAAATCTGACATGTGGCCCAGGTACTGTGCACTTTTTCGAATTTAAGATTAAAATAATGCAAGATAACGGCCGTTATCCTCCGTTCTGACAATAGGGACCCCGGGCGACTAACAGAGCAAACGTCTGGTATTAAATTGAACAAAAAACAACGTTAGGGACCAACTAAAATAAAAATAATAACGTTAGGGACCTGGCGGTGCCTTCTACCCACATATGCTCGTATGCATGAATATTTAAAATTGTTGGAATTAATCTATTGGGCATGATCACATAGTTTAGGACTTTTTATTTTATTTTATTTTATTTCAAACTTGATTAAACACTCTTTTCTCCGGTAACCTTTTTAGGATGTGACTCGAGTACCTAACACCTTCCTGAGCCCATAATGCGACCCCGAACCATTGTTCTCGGGTTCAGACCCATTTTGCCTTAGCTTTTTATTTTTATGTCATAACTTTAGGTTCCCTAAACCTAAAAACAAAATATGGTAGCGACTTCATTGCATTATGTGAGATGAGTCCGATTTCGTCTCACATCTCGTCCCAAACTCGCGTCGCATTAGGAAAAATTCCAAAAAGGGGGTGCGACAGGTTATCAATTACTAATTGATTCGGTTCTAATCGTATTTTTACCATGACTTTGAAGAATTACAGTGTAGCAATCTTTGATAATGGTGATTCTTCATGCTTTAAAAATCGGCAATCGTTTGCAATTCGAAGAAAGAGGAGTTTAATAGGTTATTTTTTAAAACTCAAAATAAAACCACAAAAGTATAAATTTTAAAAAATCAAAAAATCATAAAACACAAATTGAATGTACAAATGAGATGAAATAAGATGAAGAAAATAGGCCCTTACTTATAAACATAACAGAGAAGTTCAGAACATTGTATCTAAGTATAAAAAATGAAAGTCAAAGTAACAACAGGAGGACTTGTTAAGTCTAAACCTCGCCAGCAATAGCAGCTGTGTAAGCAACAGGATGACTCGCGCGGGCTGAACTGGAGGCGGCCTATTCAGATATTCTGAATTGTACGATTCCCTCTTTTTTCTCTCTAGCAATTCAAGAATTGAACCGTAAGCAAGAAGCGTAGTAGTTATATGGGTTAATGATCCTTGGAATTTAAGGTTTTGTGCATAAAAATATTGTTAGAAACAACAGGATTAATTAGTGATCAAATTAAGAACTTATTAAATTAATTAATTTAACCATGTCGGTTAATTTAATTATTACCAAGGTGGGTAAGAACTGTTGCAAAACTGTTGGAATTGGAGTGCTTGGGCAACTTTGAGTGCCAATACTCCTCACGTGCTAACACTTGTTGCAAAAACAGTCTATAACACAACACAAAAATTGAATATAAATGTATGAAAAGAAGATAAAACACAAATTAAATGTAATTAATTGGTTTGTGACTAGACGCAAAATCTGAAATTTATCATTCGTTTTTTTTTTTTTTTTTTTTAATAAGTCGAAGATTTTATTGCCGCCTAGCAGATGTAGGCAAAGAGAAGAGAAAAGAAAGGAGAATGTACAGAAGAAAGCTCCTCAAGAGAGGAGGCGAAAAACAAAACAACCAAAGAAGGGATCAAGCAAGAAGACTACTGAACAGCCCGACCCAACGTTAGTAACCAGGAAGGAGACAACAGCATCATACCCAAACTGTAGGGGAATGAGTGATCAGAAATCTTCAACCATCTGAACCAAAACGAATAGGCGGAATTGAAGACACGTCTCCCGCAAAAGTAATGTTGTTGAAAAACAACCTGGTTTCTCTGCAACCACAAGCTCCAAACCATAGCATAAAACAGGACCCTCCACTTCTCCTTTATTAGCTTCCCTCCATTAGGAAGTAAGGAGTCCCATGAAACCCATAACTCACCAATAGTCCGAGGAGGACACCAGGACACTCCCAACCATAGCATCACCGCATTCCAGCAAGAGAAGGATGATGGACAGTGAAGCAAGATATGATGGACGGATTCCCCATGCCTATCACACATAGAACAGACGTTGTCTTCCTCATTGAGCATGCCACGATTGCAAAGAAATTCCCTAGTTACCAGACGCCCGCGCAAGGCCAGCCAAAGGAAAAATTCCACCCTATAAGGAGCTAAATTGGACCAGCAGGACTCTAAAACCTGATTGATCTGAAAACATTGTTTGATATAACCCAAGGACCATGACCCAACCGAATACTCTCCTTCAGAATTTAACTGCCACCTATTCATAGCAGTACCATGCATATTGGAAGGCTCCGAGATAAGAGTAGCCAAACCATCCCACTCATCCATTTCCCACTCATATAGCTCGCGGCGCCACTGAATGTTCCAAAACCACTGTTGCCCATCCCAGTACCCGTGATCAAGGATAGATCCATTAGCATCAAGAGCTAGATTGAAAATCCTTGGATAACCAAGGGCTAAAGGAGTATTGTTATGCCAGGGATCCCACCAAAAGGACACTGTGCTTCCATTTCCCACACCGAGCTTCACGTGTCTCACCCAAAAATCGAACCAAACCCCTCCCCTTTTAAATAATCGAAATATGTCTCGCCAAATAAAAGACGTCTTAGCCACTAACTCCTTCCACAGGAATCCTAAATTGGTGAAACCGTACTGACTCCTAACTATAACCGCCCACATTTTCGTGCTTCCACTGCAAAGGTCCCATACCCATTTAAATAAAAAAGCTGCATTTCGAGTTTCAAGATTTCCTATACCCAAACCCCCAAACTCCTTCGGACGAATCATATCTCCCCATTTTACCTTCGACAACCCACTTTTAGAATCATCTCCACTCCACATGAACCTTCTCATTATCCCTTCACATTTACGGCGCACACTTTTAGGCATATTGTAGATTGACATGTTATAGATAGGAAGACTAGAAACCGCTGACTTAATCAAAGTAACGCGACCGCCTACTGACAAAAGATGACCCTTCCATGTTGCCAATTTGGCCTTCATTTTCTGGATAAGAAAATCCCAGCTAGAAACTCTCCTAGGATTAAGCCCCACAAAAGAACCAAGATACTTGAAAGGAAGTTGTTCGTACTTACACCCAGCTCTCCTGGCGAGGCATCCCACAACCTGCTGACAAATGTTGATACCCACCAGCGAGCTCTTGTGGAAATTGACTCGAAGCCCTGAGTAAGCCTCAAACCAACGAAGCAACCCTTTCACTCCTTGTATCTCACTCTCATCATTCTTAACAAAAATCAGAGTATCATCCGCAAACTGGAGATGAGTAAGCTGCCACCCAGCATGCTCATTGCCCACTCCGCTAAGCAACCCCACCATTTTAGCACGCACCAATAAACGATGTAACCCTTCAGCCGCTATATTGAAAAGATAAGGGGACATAGAACAACCTTGCCTTAGCCCGCGACTTACCTCAAATTGATTGGAAGGGGAACCATTAATCAAGACAGAAACTCTGGAAGTACTTAGACACTGATGAATCCACCCCCTCCAACAAACCCCAAAACCCATTTGGCGCATCACCTCGTCTAAGTAACTCCATTCGACTGAGTCATAAGCCTTTTCGAAATCCAATTTGAAGAGGAAGCCTTGCTGTTTAGAAGTTTTCAAATGATTAACAACTTCATTTGCAGCCATCACACAATCTAGCGTCTGTTTACCTCTCATAAACTCATGTTGTTCCTCGCTTATCACCTTATCTATCACCCTGCTCAACCTAGCCGCTAAAATTTTGGAAATTATTTTGTAAAAGCTACTCACCAGACTGATGGGACGGAAATCACTAAACCTCTTAGTAGCTTTAGACTTTGGCAGAAGCGAGATGAAAGAGGAGTTGGCCCCCTTCGGAAAGATGCCCGTTCTAAAGAATCCCATAATCAAGACACAGTAGTCTGAGCCAATGATATCCCAGGCATTTTGAATGAACCTAAGCGAGTAACCATCAGGACCAGGAGTCTTTTGCCCATTGCAACTCCTAACAGCTTCCCAAATCTCCTCCGAAGTGACCTCACTTTCTAACCCATTTGCTTCAATATCAGACAGACTAATAAACCCCAAATCTGGAATCGTAGGTCTCCCCCAACTCATCGAACGAAAGAATTAAGAAAAGTGAAGAGCAGCAGCAGATTTGATCTCAGTAGGATCGGTAATGCGACCATTAGACGTCACAATATCAGTCACTCCCTTTCTTGAAAAATTCACTTTTGCTAACCTATGAAAATACCCTGTATTTCTGTCCCCTTGAGAGTCCCATTGATTTCTAGTTTTCTGTTTCCAGAACCTGTCAACCCGCCCCTACTGATCCCAAATCTCGTTAGCCAGCTCTAACTTCTGGCCTTGTTCTTCGAAGGACAGAGCTCTCTCATCAGCTATTCTGTCTAGCTCCAAATCCTTCTGATGAAGCTCCTCTAACCGCTTCTCCACATGACCATAAACATCTGCATTCCAACTTTTGACTTTCTGTTTCAGCCATCTTAACTTTTGAATAACTCTGCATGATCCTGGAATTTCTGTGGAAGCCTCTCTCCACCAATCGGCCACCAAACCCTTGAAACCCGCTACCTCCCACCAAATTCCTTGATCTCTAAAAGGTTTTGGGCCCCAATTTACTATATCCTGAGTTAGAAGCAAAGGAGAGTGATCTGAACCATGTCTGGGCAGCGGAGTCAGCCTATCCCTCTGCAAAACAGAGCCCCAACCTGCTTGAATGAAGACTCTGTCCAATCTGCTTCTACTAATCGCATTAGCCCACGTAAAGCGTCTGCCAACGAGACTCATATCCTGAAGCCTGCATCTGGCCACCCACTCCTGAAAATCTTCCATACCTCTTGCATGACTAGAACCATTAAGCCTATCAGAGGGCGATAAGATTTCATTAAAATCACCGCCAATAAGAACCGGATGAGGACAACACTCAACTAGATGAGCAAGAGTATCCCACAGTTGACGTCTTCTATCCACATCATTATACGCATAGACATTCAGGACAACACAGTGAAAGTTCCCTCTATTCAGAAATCCTTCTAGCCAAATGTAACGCTCTCCACATAACGAGCGCTCAACAGAAAAGGAGCTATTGTTCCACATTGTGAGTAACCCTCCTGAACGACCACTAGACGGAGCACTCAACCAGCGCGCGTCCTGATTCCCCCACAAGGACTGAATGAAGAAATCATCAATTACCTCCAATTTGGTTTCCTAAAGCAAACAAAAATCCAAATGCTCTCTTTGCCAACAACGCTTGACAAACTTCCTCTTCCTGGCTGCTCTCAACCCTCTGCTATTCCAAGACAGTAAACTTACCATTAGAAAAGATACAAAATCCAGAGAGGAACTAACGAATGTATTGTTCCATCTCAGCGATGAATCTTTCTTTATCGAAAGAACAAAAGGCTATTTCATCAACATTCTCAGTTAATGCGAGGATTCTGCCCACACTCCACGCATCAGATTCAATCATCGTGGCATCAGTCGCCCGGTTCATGCGAACTATCTCCTCATCTTCAGCTTTATGGATGGCCACCCTAGAACCCACTTCAGAATTGGCTGTTTCAAGGCTCCCTGCTTGACCAACTAGCTTTTTAAGCTTATCGCCCCTCTGCCTCACTGTGATGAGGGGGATAGTGTCCCTGATTGCTGCTTCACCTGCTGGTTTAAAAACCCCATGCACCTCTTGATCAATTATGCCTTTGTCCTCTCCGGATAAGATCTTATCTCCCTCCCCACTATTTCCAAACTCACCAACTCCCTTCTCCGACGACCCTTCAGATCCCTCAAAATCTGCCCTCATCCCTACCATCCAATCTATGTTAGTGACAACCCCATGCATTGGTTCCTCTTTGCAGAGAATCTCATGAAGTTTCCCTTCTACCATTACCTGCATGGACTCGTCTAAATTGATACGATCCGAGGAGATTAGAAACCTCGCTACATCAAGTCTTGTCCTCTCAAGAGTGTTGTCGTCCACTACCACCAATGATCCCAAACGACTACTAATCTTTTCAAAAGTCGAATATCCCCAAGTCTGAACAGGGATTCCAACGACCTGAACCCAACACAGTCTTCCTCCCTTTGCGGTCTCATCTTCCCAAGCGACTACCTTGGAGAACAACCTTGAGCTAGGCTCCGCTAAGGCCCTATCTCTATCAATTAACCTATCAAATTCCAACCAAACTAGGCCTCTCCCCATGACCCGGGTTTCACACATCCACCCTGCCTCTTGGACCAACTCTTGAATCTGTGGTATAAACTCCAGCTTTCGAATGACCCCTATCGCACTCTTCTTAAGCCAGTCAATGTTATCAGCAGGGATATCTAAATTTAATACCCCCGAAGAGGAATCAGACTCCCTACTAACATTACTGACCTTATTCTTCAGAAGCAGAGGTTTCCCTCTCACAATCTCCGCAAACGAACGGCTCTCTGGACCTCGACCATTCTCACCAGGAATAGAGTAATCTGCCACTCCTTGGGCAGAGCTTGCTGTTTTCAATCGAAAGCGATTCGAAGAAGTGGTAAGATGTGAGCTTCTTAGATTGCGCCACCTTGCTTTCCAGTCACGGCGCCCAATGTTGCTTCTGATAGCAGATGCACCAATAAATTGCCTATCCAGAGCAATCTCCATGTCAATTCTGTTACTAACCCAATCAAATCGAGCAAAACCAAATCTCACTCCTTTTTTATTCCTGCGACTCGGAATCATTCGTTGAAACTAACCTTTTGAAGGCGAAGAAGAAGAGTGATGATTTAATAGGTAGGTTAATTAATTGAATAATTTAATTAATTAAAATATATTTACTAAATTATTATTTAAAAGTCTATTACACCCTTAAGATTTTTAATAATTCAAGGGTATAATAGTAATTTAAAAAAATAAGGTCTTTTGTGATTTTTATATAGTATAGATAATTTTCTAATAATTAACTACTTAAATGATTTTGAAGTAATATTTTCAATTCTCCAGGAACAGTAAATATTCATAAAAGTAATATTAATAATAACTTAATTTATTAATTATAATCATCAAAATTATGAATAGTAGATAGGCTGCACGTATTGCACCGCATGTATCACATTCCCGCACAAGACAATGCTGCACCGCTCACTATCACATTTAAATCTACGCACATGGCACTCAGTCCTTTGTATTAGACTCATTTGGCTGAAAAAGATTACCTACATCGTAAACGATTGGCTCACAAATATGTGGACATGAAGAAGATAGCCCATGAAGTCATCGTTTCACCGACATCATGTAATTCCTCAATAGCAATCTTTTTATGTAAGGAAGCGACATGTCATCGGCAAGGAAAGAGGATAACTTGAAGAGAACTGGAATTAGGAAGCCAAGAATCACCTTCAACTCAGAGAGAATTTCAGCAGTACTCCGTCCAGATGCACATATGATAAAAATAAACCCAAACTTGTCATGATAGTGAGCATTCCAGTCAGATAGTTCCTGCAAAGCATGTGATGGATGAGGAGGGCCAGAAAAATGGTTTTTCAAATGAATTAATGAAAAGAAATATAAAAAAAAATAACTTGCAAGAGTATAAACCTGTAAAGTGGAAGCAGTGGATGTTGCCATAGCAGTTGATTGCTCTCCCTTACTGCTGAAATTTTAACAACCAATTTCTAATTCTAATTCCAATTACAAAACAAAGAAGAAGAGGAGAAAGAAAAAGCAGATGAGCCGAGAAGGCTTCGAGACAGTCACCGACGTGGAGGTTATCCAACCAGATGTCCCTCGCGGCGGCCACCGCTACAAATTCTATTCAAAAATAAAATTGAGTTAAAAAATTTGAAGAGAATAATAATATTGAGTTAAATGGACTTATTTTTAAGATTAGTACAGCTCCTATTTAAGCAATGTGCAACCTACAAATAGAATCATCAATTTGATTGATTTTGACAGCTAATTGGTAAAAATAAATAAAAAATTAGATGGTATAATTGAGAAATTTGAATCATTGTCGACAATCATAAATGCATACATATATGGATCGAACTAAATAAATACAAATATTTATATAGTACTCAAACTAATTAAATATAGGATTCATATAATAAATATATTTTTGAGATACTCCAGGAAGAAACGATGTTGTTCAATAAAGGTAAGGGTCTATGTCGGACAATCAATAATGACAATTCTTTAGGCTTTGGAAATCGACAATCGCCTGTAATTCGAAAAAAGAGGAGTTTAATAGGTTACTTTTTAAAACTCAAAACAAAACCATAAAAGTATAAATTTTAAAAAATCAAAAAACCATAAAACACAAATTAAATATACAAAGATTTTTAATAATTTAAGAGTATAATAGTAATTTTAAAAAATAAGGTCTTTCGTGCTTTTTATATAGTATAGATAATTTTCTAATAATTAACCACTTAAATGATTTTGAAGTAATATTTTCAATTCTCCAGGAACAGTAAATATTCATAAAAGTAATATTAATAATAACTTAATTTATTAATTATAATCATCAAAATTATGAATAGTAGATAGGCTGCACGTATTGCACCGCATGTATCACATTCCCGCAAAAGACAATGCTGCACCGCTCACTATCACATTTAAATCTACGCACATGGCACTCAGTCCTTTGTATTAGACTCATTTGGCTGAAAAAGATTACCTTCATCATAAACGATTGGCTCACAAATATATGGACATGAAGAAGATAGCCCATGAAGTCATCGTTTCACCGACGTCATGTAATTCCTCAATAGCAATCTTTTTATGTAAGGAAGCGACATGTCATCGGCAAGGAAAGGGGATAACTTGAAGAGAACTGGAATTAGGAAGCCAAGAATCACCTTCAACTCAGAGAGAATTTCAGCAGTACTCCGTCCAGATGCACATATGATAAAAATAAACCCAAACTTGTCATGATAGCGAGCATTCCAGTCAGACAGTTCCTGCAAAGCATGTGATGGATGAGAAGGGCCAGAAAAATGGTTTTTCAAATGAATTAATGAAAAGAAATATCAAAAAAAATAACTTGCAAGAGTATAAACCTGTAAAGTGGAAGTAGTGGATGTTGCCATAGCAGTTGATTGCTCTCCCTTACTGCTGAAATTTTAACAATGTGTGAATTTTAACAACCAATTTTCTAATTCTAATTCCAATTACAAAACAAAGAAGAAGAGGAGAAAGAAAAAGCAGATGAGCCGAGAAGGCTTCGAGACAGTCACCGACGTGGAGGTTATCCAACCAGATGTCCCTGGCGGCGGCCACCGCTACAAATTCTATTCAAAAATAAAATTAATTGGGAAACAATTCAAGCTTTTATTTATCTCTGGATTTGTTTTTCTTTTCTTATCTTTTCATTACGGAAAATGTCAATACCCTTATATTATGATCTACATCTACAGAAACAATTAATATTGTTCAATTAAAACAAAGCCATGGAAATGAGATGAACTGATTCTCAACACACCATATTTTTTGCTAAATGTTTTTGATAAGTTTGCTAAATTAAGTTTAATTAAATATAACTGTGGTAGAATTCAGACTTATAAACGCTTGACTATAAATGTTCTGATACTATGTTTGTTCCGGTACACTAGGTCATATATTATTAATTATTATTACAGGCAAAACTCATGATCTATTTAAAACGAATGAAAAGTATCAATAGAGTATCGAACGCAAATTTCTCATCCTTACTCTAAAAAAAAAACCAAACACGTTGAACCTTTCTTTCATGTCATGTGGTCCTAGAGTGATGATGATCATTTCAATGTTTCATGATATTATTTCCGAATGTATGGATAGTTTGTCTAATAGAATGGTGACACGTATTATTTTATGCAAATTACTCGTGATAATTAATGATGAAACTTTAAATTAAATATATGTGTAAAATATAATAAATTTTAAAGATTATGATGAGTCATGATTGATGGGTCAATCATTATTTTTCTTGACCAATAGAAGTGTGAAGAGATATAAATCATGTGACTTTTAATCTTTTGTCAGATTTTTAAGAAAAAAAACGTTCAACATAGGATAAATTTTTTTGTTTGTTTTGAAGTATTTTTATTTTAGAAGTTCCATTTTCCAAGATATTTATTTTTTAAAAAAAAACCCTTCAACATGGATAAATTATTTTAATTTAGTGTTTGAGTTAAAGTTATAATTTAAATAGTTAATTATATTATAATTATTTTAAAATTATAGTTTGATATCGAATATTATAATAAATTGTGTTAGTTTAATTACATTTATAAAAAGGTTTTTGGCAAGCCAAATACAAGAGAAGCTATAAGCCAATTCACAGGGGCCAAATAAATTATATATAAAAAAATCAAGAATATGTATTTAAAAATCACCACAACCACAAATGGTTTTATCATCATCCAAACATCCACCATCCACGTTAAACCGCTAGTGGTGAAATTAGACCAAATTATTTATAAAACACGCACGTGAATCACAAGTGCCCAAATAAATTATATATGAAAAAATCAAGAATATGAATTTAAAAATCACAACCACAAATGGTTTAATTAAATATAACTGTGGTGAAATTCAGACTTATAAACGCTTGACTATAAATGTTCTGATACTATGTTTGTTCTGGTACACTAGGTCATATATTATTAATTATTATTACAGATAAAAATCATGATCTATTTAAAACGAATGAAAAATATCAATAGAGTATCGAACGCAGATTTTTCATCCTTACCTTAAAAAAAAAAAAAACACGTTGAACCGTTCTTTCATGTCATGTGGTCCTAGAGTGATGATGATCATTTCAATGTTTCGTGATAACAACAAAAATAGCAAAATCTCAAATACAAAAATACAAAATAGCAACAAAAAAAATTGAATATTTTGAAGGGAAAGTAAGCGAGCTGAACGAATTTTTTTTTTACAAAGACTTTCCTCCTCATTCCTCAACTAGAACCTAGAATTTGTCATGACAAATAGTAGCAGTCATGCTCTGAATTTTTCCAAGAAAACAGCGTGAAGTCAAAAATTATAGTGGTCGAAATTACTTATGTAGAATTTCTCTAATAATTTATTAACCATCTTAGACCACAAAGAAGCAATGCATAGATATGGAAAGTGGCAAAAGCTAATCTCCCATTAACGCAAATAATGAATCATTCAAAAAAAATTATTCTCATTTCTAGTGGTAGGATACTAAACACATTAAGACATACTCCATAATTCTCACTCCCTACCTCCATTGAATCCATTCACATTTCTTGTGGTTCATTACGGGAACCAAACAAATCGTAAAAGTATTAAATGAAACATGTGTTTTGTATAATTGGATTTAAAACAAAATAATAAGATATTTAATTAAGAGAAAAAAAAACTCTCAAGGAGTCGTGGTTTTATATATTAGACTATAGATCAATTGAAAATAGTTAATTGAAAGATGATATTAATCTTGACACATCGTACAAAAAATTAAAAACTAACTTTGGCTTCCACAAGTTATTTATTCTTGATAAATAACGTTATTAATAAATCGAGAAATGTAACTTATATTCTTGTAATATTTAATGCCAATTAATGATATGTAGCGTGATTTTTTAAAATATTAATTTATTATATTTTTTAATAAATTAAATATAGTTCAAATTCAAACCTTGTCAATAGAAAAAAATATTTTATAAGAGTTTTATTTATAAATTCATGACAAACTCATATTCTAAATATATATCTATGTATATATATGCAAAATTTATTAAAAGTTTCATTTGCTTCAGTGGTAATAGTGTTGTTTCTAAGCTAAAGGGAGGGGGGTTCGAATCCTCTCCCACGCGTTCCTTTATAACAAGTTTTGGGGAGAGCTGGTGATGGGCTGGGCTGAAACGATGGATTTGGGAATGAGGAAATGGGGATTTGGTCTCAAAAAATTTAAAAAGAGGCTATATTGCGTGAATCGAACACGCAACCTCCTAACTAGAAGATAGAATTGCTACCATTGCGCCAAGAATCCTATTGAATGATAAAACGATGAAATTGATATAAACCTTATATTCAAGACAATTTTTTTTTTATTGGGCTGGATCCGCCCCTGATCACAAGTGCCCAAATAAATTATATATGAAAAAATCAAGAATATGAATTTAAAAATCACAACCACAAATGGTTTAATTAAATATTACTGTGGTAAAATTCAGACTTATAAACGCTTGACTATAAATGTTCTGATACTATATTTGTTCTGGTACACTAGGTCATATATTATTAATTATTATTACAGATAAAACTCATGATCTATTTAAAACGGATGAAAAATATCAATAGAGTATCGAACGCAGATTTCTCATCCTTACCTTAAAAAAAAAACAAACACGTTGAGCCGTTCTTTCATGTCATGTGGTCCTAGTGATGATGATCATTTCAATGTTTCCTGATAGCAAAATCCCAAATAAAAAAATACAAAATCTGCTCTAAAAGTAACAGTGAAGCCAAGAATGCAAAGACGCGTAATATTTAGCATGCTAGAGCTAGGGGGGCACGAGCTCTAAAAATTTGAAGTATTATTGTTAATAAAGCAATTAATTAATTTATTAATTGATCAGGTCTGGTGTATAAATAGGGGCAAAGGGAGAGGCACTAAGTCACACATAAACATACACACTGCTACATCTTATAAAAATCAAAGTTCAAAAGATGATGAAGATGTTTGTTGCCATTGTGCTCTTTGTAGCCTTTGCTCTTCCAGCTTCTTCTCAAGACGTCATCACTCTCACAGCTTACGAGGACCTTCTCAAGAGTGGGGCTTCTACCCATGGAATGACCAAAACTGTCATTTCGAACCCTCTTCTTGAAGAGGTTCTCGTCTCCTACTCCAACCACAAACTTGGAGGTCTTCCCACTTGCGGAGAGACATGTTTTGTTTCTAGAAAATGCAGCAACAAGAAATGCAAGTGCAACACAAGTTATGGTGTCTGCTTCATGAACTCTCTTGAGGACACCGATTCTGCAGCTGCTTCTCAAGACGTCATCACTCTCACAGCTTACGAGGAGCTTCTCAAGAGTGGGGCTTCTACCGATGGAATGACCAAAACTGTCATTTCGAACCCTCTTCTTGAAGAGGCTCTCGTCTCCTACTCCAACAACAAACTTGGAGGTCTTCCCACTTGCGGAGAGACATGTTTTGTTTCTAGAAAATGCAGCAACAAGAAATGCAAGTGCAACACAAGTTATGGTGTCTGCTTCATGAACTCTCTTGACATGGAAGACTGAGGTGTGATGTGAGTGTACTGGACTATGGTTAATTTTGTTGTCATTGTCGTCAATTAAAGAAGGCTATAAATGCTTGTGACATACATATATATAGCGTATGAATATGTCTAAGCATGCCTCCTCTATGTTGTTCCCTTCATCCCACTTTGAATTAATTAAATAAAAGTCCAGTTTATTATTAATTTGTGTTTTTCTGTTCTCTGGATTTGTGCTAGCAAAGCTAGATTTGTTTTTTCTTTTCTTTTCTTTTTCATTACGAAAATGACAGATCTGCATATAAACGGTTCGGATACTATGTTAAACAACCACTTCTAAAAGCAATTAATGATAATTAGTAAAGTGTATTTGTAATCAAAATCAATCAAGCAATTAATGATTATTATTTATAAGTGGGCAACAAAACAAATAAAATAGAAAACAAAAGAACAGTCGCTCGACAGCATTTGCCACGGCGAGTAGTCGGCAGCTGTTGGCCGAATGATGACATAAATGAACACCTTTCTGGAATTTGCAGACGTGTACCTTGTGATTTCAGCGGTTTTTATTTCAAAATGTTTAGCAATGCCTTTTAAACCATGCAAAAGTATTTGGTGAATGGTGGTGGTTTTTTTCCCGTCCCTTATGTAGCAGTTATCACTTTGCCCTTAGCAACAACTTTCCTGTACCTCTGTAAATGTTTGCTATTAATGTTGACGACATTGCTAACTGACAAGTGATAAACCCTGAAATGCAACTTGACTGAAGTACAACTTTTTGGACCAGAGGACATTTTTTACTCTTCCCCGTTTCCTTTTTCCTGACTTAAGTTCATTCATCTTAGTATCAGCATTTTTCAATCTATACTACTACCTCCGTCCCACAAAGTATGACGTTTTGGCATTTGCTTTTACTGTTTCGGAACGTATCTTAAGACGGCCGGAACAGTCACTATTTGAGACAATTTTGCCCCGATCTTTTTCTCGGAAGTACGTTAAGGATTAACGTACGTTCGAAAAAAAGTACGGAATTTTTTGGGGTCAAATAGTGCCTCATCCGGCCTCCTCGATATGCGTTCCCTACTGAATATTGGGATGTGAGAAAGTCATTTAATTCGGGACGGAGGGAGTATATAAAAAGCACGAGGGACTTATTTCTTTAAATTACTATTATACCCTTTAATTATTAAAAAAATTAAAGGTGTAATAGACTTTTAATTTTTATAAAATTACCTATAATATATCTATCATTCAACCACTTATTTAATTAATTAATCTACCTATTATTAAAATTGAATAAATCTATTACTAAATTACTTATTTAATTAATTAATCAATTTATTAAATCTATGATTTTCAATCATCTAAAGTGCATCTGATATGGAAAATTAGAATATGATTACTTTCACCACTTTACCACTTCCTGGTTTATGCCTCTCATTTGATATGTGTGGAATAATTTACTAGATCTATTAATTGAATTAATGAGATTTTAGAAAAAGAACTTCTTTTCCAGTTTTTTTTTTCTTCTATTGCTTTTAAGGTCTTCCTATGCACACCTTATGAATGGCGTTCTCTATTCCTATTTTTTTTTTATCAATTTCTGGCAATTTTATCTAGGTTGTTAGTTAAGTTAGTGACGTATTTTTCTTCTAGTTTTTATTGCTCCTTGTTTTTATGAAGGTCTTTTAAATTGTAATTCACATGAATGGGTTTTTCTTCTTCTGAAAAAAAAAGGTTCTTACTACAGTATCTAAGCTGGTCTATGGTTTGAATCTTAGATCCAAATCAGATTCTTTTTGACGATTTGGATTTTATTTTAACAGCTTGATTCGAAGTTTTTATTCATCATTTATGTTATATAGGTGGCTTATTTTGTGGCCGCTTTCTTTTTTACTTGGTTGGATTCTTTCAGCAAGTAGTTGTTCACTTTTGATCCTGTTCTTTCTGTTTTCTTGAGACACTGTAATGAGATGGTGAATCTTTCCATTTGCAGGTAATGTTGGTCATTTTCTACAATTGGTTCCTGATCAGGTCCTCAAGTTAAAGCAACTGACTGTGCTCACGCTGGCCGAAATGAACAAGGTATCCTGTCATGGTTTCTTAACCTTTTTGATAGTAATTGCTACATCTACTTTATTCTTAAACTTTTATCAGATTGATGGTGGTCATTGTGCAATATTCTGATAGGCAAGGAACTTGCCACCTAGAAATTGAAGTTCTCGTAATAGTTTTCAGTAAAATGTGGCATGGATTAGATAGTTACTTGGCCTGATTGGAGTCTGAATGAAAATTTGGCTACCGTTATATTTTTTGGTTGAGAGTTTTAAATATTGAAAATTGAAAACTCAGGGCATGTGGGCAAACCTTCAAAATCCTAGTTTCCAGTCCTAATAGCAGAGTTCTATCTTCTTTGTCTACACGTTAAAATAATCTTATCTTGGTTTCATTCACATGAACTGCCCAAGCCCAACTTGAATCATAACCAACTCATTCCAGCTCAGTGTGCTTCAATCGGCCCTGCTGATCAGTGTACAAGCAAGACCAGAGCTGATATAGCAAAAATGACTCTTATTTTAATGCTAACCTACTAAATGCACCTTTCCAGTTTATGGTTATCTTCAATTTGTCCTTCAATTATAAATCTTACAACAATGGACATATGCTTTACCTTCAGTACCTTTTTTCTGTTTTGTTCATTATAGTTAAGTTGCCTCTATTTTGAGTTTGTTTTCGTGCTTGTATCCTTCCCTATGATCAGCTAATGCAAGAGCTAGATGTTACAAATGTTCGTGAACTTGAAGATTGTAATAATACTCTCTTAACCTCATTAATACATACCATTACAATATATATACTCTAATACCATATACCTAATACTAATACAACGTATATATATACGTATATAAATACGTATATCTAACACTCCCCCTCAAACTGGAGCATAGATATTTATCATGCCCAGCTTGTTACAAAGATAATCCACTCGAGGACCTGGAAGGGCTTTAGTGAAGAGATCACCCAGTTGTTCTCCTGTCTTCACATAGTGAGTGGAGATGAGATTTCCCTGAATCTTCTTGCGAATGAAGTGACAGTCTACTTCAATATGCTTCGTCCTCTCATGGTAAACAGGATTTGCAGCAATGTGGAGAGCAGCTTGATTATCACACCAGAGTTTTGAAGGTGAGGAGTGTTCTATACCAATTTCAGTCAGAAGTTGCCGCATCCATATAATCTCACAGGAGGATTGTGCCATGACTCTGTATTCTGACTCTGCACTGGATCGAGACATCACGGTGTGCTTCTTGCTCCTCCAAGAGATCAGGTTCCCACCAATAAAGACACAATAGCCGGTTATTGATCTTCTATAAATCTTCGACCCAGCCCAATCCGCATAAGCAAAGCACTCAATCTGATTGTGACCGTGGTTACTGTACAGGATCCCGAGGCCAGGTGCCCCTTTCAGATAGCATAGGATATGCTCCAGAGTCTCCCAATGCTTATCTGTTGGAGCAGACATGAACTGGCTAACAACACTAACCGCGAAGGTGATGTCAGGCCGTGTCACATAGAGATAGTTCAATTTCCCAACTAATCTCCTATACTTCTCAGGATCATCAAAAGGGTCACCGTCATCTTTGGTGAGATTAACATTAGAAGCCATAGGGGAGCTACAGGGCTTGGCTCCCAACTTTCCTGTTTCTGCAAGGAGATCAAGGACATACGTTCTTTGAGATAAGAAGATACCTTTGTTACTCCAGGACACTTCTATCCCTAGAAAGTATTTCAGCTGATCCAAGTCTTTTGTACTGAACTTGGCATGCAGGAAAGATTTGAGCGAAGAGATCCCAACACTATCATCTCCTGTAATGATAATATCATCCACATACACAACAAGCAAAATAATACCCGCAGCAGATTGTCTATCAAAGACAGAGTGATCACACTAGCTCTTTTGCATGCCAAATTGTAAAATTACCTCACTGAACTTGCTAAACCAGGCACGAGGACTCTGTTTTAGACCATACAGGGCCTTCTTCAGCATACATACTTTCCCATACTCCCCCTGAGCAACAAACCCAGGTGGTTGCTCCATATAGACTTCTTCCTGTAGGTCGCCGTGAAGGAAGGCATTCTTGATGTCTAACTGGTGAAGAGGCCAATCTCGAGAAGCGGCTAAGGAAATGAACAACCTAACAGAGGATAATTTGGCCACAGGGGAAAAAGTGTCAGAGTAGTCCACCCCATATGTTTGAGCATACCCTTTGGCAACAAGACGTGCCACAGAACCATGAGGATGGACTTTCACAGCAAAGACCCATCTACATCCTACAGCCTTCTTGTCCTTGGGTAAAGACACCAAGTCCCAAGTTTGATTATCCGCTAAAGCGATAACCTCCTCAAGCATTGCATTCTTCCAACCAGAATGAGTCAATGCTTCCTGCACTGTGTTTGGGACAACAACAGAATCTAGAGAGGAAATGAGAGCACATGTCGATGGAGACAGGTGATCATAGGAGACATAGTTAGCAATGGAGTAGACAGATTTACAGTGTCGTTTACTGATCGTCAGTCAAATGAAGATTTATAGTGCCTGAAAACGTATGTGCACAAGAGATAAAGTGTACAGTGGTAGTCAGGGTCGAACACAGGGATTGTGAGAGATTGATCTAAGGTCTTGAATGTATTCGGGGGTGAAATGCACAAAAATTAACAATCAGGGGCGGTTTTACTTAGCTAAACAAGTTAGCCAAGGCAGATTTGGGAGCTAACAATCGTTACCTAGGAAAGCAGTATTCGGGACCTTGAGGTGTCAATTCGGGGGTCCCGAATGATAAAATAAAGCAAGTAAGTGAACAAATCCATAAATAATAAAACAGGGGTGAAACAAGCACAAATAATCAGATAGAGAAGGGTTCTCAGCAAAGGCATTCTTGGGTTGCATTCGGGGGCCCGATCGTCATCAGCACTAGGATATTCTATTCAAGACATCATAGAAATGACATAGGGACCAGATTCCTCGGATATCCTTTACTTTTCTCTTAAGAGAAACTACCCCCCGTTTCCACATATGAGGTAGTCTTGACAGTTTACCATCCCTCTAGGCACGAAAGCGGGAAGGCCATACTCAAACTGCCCATAAAGCTAAGAAAAGACAGATCTAGAGCTGAAAGTCCCTCAGTTTGTCAGGCTCGTGACCTCGCTCTAATCAACTACCCACCCTATCTATTCGAGACCACTTCAGCGCAGTCAAGACTAAACAGATGCTTACTTGTTCTATGCAATTTTCCTTCCGTATTCATAACAAAGATGGCAACATTCACACAAAATAACAATCAGTTGATCAGACCTCAAATTATATCATGTGAAGATGTAATTAAAACGATAAGTAATTGAATATGACATCAAGAACATATTAAGCACATTAAGGCCTCGAATCTGCCCTTGCAACCCTCGAATTACCCTTGCCAAGAACTAAAGATTTAGCTACTCATACTTGAAGATGAACAAATAATAATTAAAGAAAGCATAATAAAATAAATAAATAGATTAAGGGAAGAAAACTTTGTTACTAAAAATCCGTTTGAAGCCCGGCGACAAGGTTGAAGGTGCTAACAAGAACTAGAGAGAGAAACTAAAGAGAAGTCTAAGAAAACTAAAACTAATGATTCTAAAATTATATTATCAAGTAAGTCGTGTCCAAAACTACTCTTGGATGCTCTTTATATAGTAGAGCTCCAAGCACAAAATATCTTCAGCCTAAAACTAGGGACAAAATGCATTAATTGAAAGCCTATAAAAATGGATCCATGCTCCTTAAAGCACAAAGCTGAAAAATCATAAAGTTGTCTGATTTTTCCAGCTTTGGCAAGTTTGGACTGGGCTCAAGGGCTGAACTGGTCAGATCGGTAGGTATTTGGTAGTCAGTGCAGAGCGTCAGAACAGTGTCAGAGGGATCACAAGGGCGCTTAGGCGGGGTGACACATGTGAAATACATTTTTGTATATAAATTTTATATTTTAATATTTCTAAATAAATTATGTACGTGCAACGTCACGTGCCAAAATAACCTAGTATCTAAAATGCAGGAGGCGGCATCCATTGTCCTGAAGATGCAAGATGGATTGCAGAGTCATTGGAGGGAGTGTTTAGTTGACTTGCCAGATTTTTGTTCATGGCATTCCAGTGATGAATGATTTTGGGCTTTGCAGATGCTCCTTTTACAGTGAACATCTCATTGTAAGCACATACTGGTATTTGAAAATTATAATTACCTTGTCTTGAACCTTATTGTTGTTGTTACCTTCTCCAGCTAGTAAGCTAAAAGTCATATTTGGAGGTGCGGCATAGTAATTTAAGTGAGAAACTTGAGATTGTGTAATTTCCCATCATTGTATTGTTTTTCTCCTTTTTCTTTTAGAGATCTGCACTGTTGTGCCTTCTCTTGTTGCTTTTTTAATGAGGTGGTGACACTTTTTAATGTATCGATCTTATAAATTCTCGAAATGATTCTAATTTTACAACCCAAAGCTTCGGCTAGAAAGACTTGTAATTTGAATTAAGCATTAGACCCTAACTAATCCAAAATAAAACTCGGAATTTTACTTAAAAACTAACCTTGTTCACTTAACTAAGGCATGCTATTAAGACATGAACCAGACATTAGTTCAACAATAGAAGAGGTTCAAGAGATCGACATACGACGGAATTAGAACCAGTTGGACAAAGATCTTCAATAAGCTAGTTCTTTTATACAAAATCATGAGCAAATTTACATAATTCTGATATTTAAATGACAGATTTAGAAAAGCAATTTTAATTTTTAATTGATTATATTATATTAAATTGAACCCATTACTTTACGTCACAAAAACGACATGCACTAATTGATTGAACTCATAAAAAGTATAGAACAATCCCTTTTCATTTTCTTTTGTTTATTTAATTATTTTATTCTTTATACTTTTTCTTAAAAAAATTATATAATCAATTAATTATATAAGATAAAATAGTTGGATCTTTATCATTTTACTCACTTCTTTTAAAAAAATTAGTAATTAGTCTTTAATCACAGTCGCGCCCCGAAATTTAAAAAAAAAATTCACGAGTGTGAAAAGAAATTTGGGACCTTACAATGCTCGGCGTAAAAGGACGCCTCGCAACATGCAATGAAGTCGCCACCCTAATTTGGTTGCTAGGTTTAGGTAACCTTAATCGTCATGGCATAGGAAATATAATAAGTAAAAAAAACTAAAGGCACAAAAAGGGGTCTGGACCCCAGAGAAAAGGTTCGGGGTCGTATTATGGTCTCGGGAAGGTGTTAGGCACCCGAGTCACATCCGAAAAAGGTGTTTGATAAAATGTGTTTTGAAAAAGGGGGCCCTCAGAGGAATCGTCACTTTAGTCTTTTCCACAATCGGGACCGTTCAGGAATAAATAAAAGATCTTTCGGATGGGGTTACCGTTTATCAAGATCGATCGATTATTCTTGACCGTAACGTGATGGGACTGAATTTTCCGTAAGACTGAATGAGCGCCCTCTTATTTCATCATCGGGCCATGCATGATTAACCTAATTACTATGTGATTCTAACATGGATTGCTAACAGAGTACAAATTTAAATGATAGGTTTTTGAAGTGAAAAACTGAAGTGGGATCGAAAGTCCCCATGTACATGCAGTCAATATATGCGAGAATTTAAAATCAAATGAGCATGGCATTTTAAGCAACTCTTTAAACACGTTGTTCATGTGGGTTGATTTTAATTCTAGCAGTTCTATATATCATGCATACAGTTGATGTTTGCAGAAAGCGTTGAATAAATAAAAGGGAATCGAAAGGCGTACTTGGGAGCGAAGCTTGAAACTAAAACCTACAAAACGAGGGTGTTAGTGATAGCTTGAGAAATAACTAAGCAATTTTAAGAGTGCGAAAATTTTAAATGACAGTTGATTGCATACGTAAAATGATGGATTTTACGCATACGAGAATTAAATGATGACATGATTGCATGCGAGAAGTGGTTTATTTGACGCATACGAAAATGAAATGCTGAGTTGATTGCGTGCGAAAAATGACTTATTTTAAGCATACGATAATTTAAATGCTAGGTTGATTGCATGCGAAAAATGATTGATTTTAAGCATACGAGAATTTAAATGCTAGGTTGATTGCATGCAAAAAATGATTGATTTTAGGCATGTGAGGATTTAAATGCTACGTTGATTGCATGCGAAAAATGATTGATTTTAAGCATGTGAGAATTTAAATGCTACGTTGATTGCATGCGAAAAATGATTGATTTTAAGCATGTGAGAATTTAAATGCTGTTTTGATAAGTGCGGAAAAAATTAAATGTGGTTGACGATTTACGGGGAATAAAAACAGTTTGGTAATTGGCAGAAAATAAAACAAGTTGATAATGCAGAAATGAGCAGTTGGATATTTGCAGAAAGTAAAACAATTGATATTTGCGGAAGAATTTCCAGCAGTTTGCGAAAAATTAAAGCAGGTGATATTTACGGAAATTAAAATGCGACCGACCATATAGGCGGTATATTGAATTTAAATTGCAGAAAGTAAATTGCGAAAAATTAAAGTGCTGAAAAGTAAAGGGGTTAATGACAGTTTTGATACCTGCAGTCTAATTGATTGATTTATTTCATCCCTCTATTTTTTTAAAATAGTATTTCATCCTTCCACTCTATTTTTATGTTGGATTTCAGCCCTCACCCTAACACCGTCCAAATTTTCCGTCCATTTTGCGTGAAACGACGTCGTTTTACTACTTGGGAGTGTAAGTTCCGTCGTTTGGATCGCGTGACACGTCGTTTTGAGCGTAAATTAATTTTAAAATTTTACGTGAAACGACGTCGTTTTACAAAAATAATATAATTAATTTTAAAAATTCAGAAAAATAATTTACTTAATTTGAAAATTCCAAAAAGATATTGTAATTAATTTGAAAATTACAGAAAAATAATGTAATTAAATTAAAAATTCAGAAAAATAATGTAATTAATTTTAAAAATTAGGAAACAAATTAAAAAATCTTTAATTCTCGTCATTTTTTATACATTATTTTTTTAATTTTTAATCTTTTTTAATTTTTTAATTTTTTAATTTTTTAATTTTTAGTTTCTTGAATGCCATGCATGCAGCCTTGGACTCGACAGCGACATCCTGCTCTTTAGTGCTAAGCAATCTTCAAATGGTTTCTATAAAACAAAATTGGATGGTTTTGTATAAAAATAATAATAATAATTAAATTTAAAAATCTTTTTTAAATTTTTTTTCCTAATCTTTAAAATTAATTACATTATTTTTATGTAATTTTCAAATTAATTACAATATCTTTTTGGAATTTTCAAATTAAGTAAATTATTTTTCTGAATTTTTAAAATTAATTATATTATTTTTGTAAAACGACGTCGTTTCACGCAAAATTTTTGTAAAACGACGTCGTTTCACGCAAAATGGACGGAAAATTTGGACGGCGTTAGGGTGAGGGCTGAAATCCAACATAAAAATAGAGTGGAAGGATGAAATACTATTTTTTAAAAATAGAGGGATGAAATAAATCAATCAATTAGACTGCAGGTACCAAAACTGTCATTAACCCAAAAGTAAAGTGCGGAAAAGTAAAGTGCTGAAAAGTAAAGTGCAGAAAAGTAAAGTGCGGAAAATTAAAGTGCTGAAAAGTAAAGTGCGGAAAAGTAAAGTGCGGAAAATTAAAGTGCGGAAAATTAAAGTGCAGAAAGTTAAGCAGTTGATAAGTTGCGGAAAGATTTCCAGCAGTTTGCGAAAAATTAAAGCAGTTGAATATTTACGAAAATTAAAAAAGCGACCGACCATATAGGCGGTATTTTAAATGACTGAAATTTAAATTGCCGAAAGTAAATTGCTGAAGTTTAAAGTGCGGAAAATTAAACAGTTGATAATTTGCGGAAGGATTTCCAGCAGTTTTGCGAAAAATTAAAGTAGGTGATATTTACGGAAATTAAAAAAGCGACCGACCATATAGGCGGTAAAATAAATGACTGAATTTAAATATCATGAAAATAAATATTGCGATAAGAAAGAAGCAATTCGGATATAAAACAATTAAATAACAAGTTGTCGCAAGAACGAGCATACGAAAAATATGAACACGGAAATAACGCATGTGTGCATTTAAATCATGTATAAACATTTAAAGCATGGTATACGACTATTTAATTTCGTGCATAAATATTTAATCATGGTATATAAATATTTAAGCAAAGCGAAATAATAAACAAGTATTGTAAATAATGATTAATTAAATATGGCATATGAATTAATTTAAACATTACATACGAGCATGAAATAAAATGACGTTTAAAATGACTCGAATGCTTGGCGAAAATTATTTGGGTCGGGCCCGCATACTGGATTTAAATCAAATTGGGCTAGGAATGAATCCTAGCCCATGACAATAATTAAAGGAAAGATGGGCTTGGCTTAAGCCAAGGCCCATCAGTGGCTTAACAAATGCAAGAGGGACGGGCTTGGCCCGTTCCCTCCCTTCTTCTTCCTCGCAAGAACAGCATGGCTGTTCTTGCTTTCCACGTCGCCGGCGCTGTGGCCGGCGACTCATGCACCCCTAAAACCAACGTATGAATGATTTGTCCTAATGCTGTCACTCTAAGAGGAGGAAATAATTATGCAGAAATGTAGAATTATGTGAAGGATGTCACTCTGGGAAGGGGAGATGCTAAGGCGGAAATGCAAATGACGTCAATTCCCGTAGGAGAAGACGCGAAATGCGGAAACTAAACTAAGGGCACTCTAGGAGGAGAAGAATGCTAAGGCTGTAAACTAAGTGTTGTCACTCTAGGAGGAGAAGAATGCTAAGGCTGAAAACTAAGTGCTGTCACTCTAGGAGGAGAAGAATGTTAAGGCTGAAAATTTAAACAACGTCGATTCCCGTAGGAGAAGGCGCGAGATGCGGAAATTAAACTAAGGTCACTTTAGGAGGAGAAGAATGCTAAGGCTGAAAACTAAGTGCTGTCACTCTAGGAGGAGAAGATGCTATGCTGGCACTCTGGGAGGAGAAGATGCTAAGGCGGAAATGCAAATGACGTCAATTCCCATAGGAGAAGACGCGAACCGCGGAAACTAAAGTAAACTAAGGGCACTCTGGGAGGAGAAGATGCTATGCTGGCACTCTGGGAGGAGAAGATGCGAACCGCGGAAACTAAACTAAACTAAGGGCACTCTGGGAGGAGAAGATGCTATGCTGGCACTCTGGGAGGAGAAGATGCTATGCTGGAACTCTGGGAGGAGAAGATGCTAAGGCTGAAATGCAATTGACGTCAATTCCCGTAGGAGAAGACGCGAAATGCGGAAACTAAACTAAACTAAGGGTACTCTGGGAGGAGAAGATGCTATGCTGGAAACTATGTTGTCACTCTGGTAGGGGGAAGATGTTGTGCTGTCACTAGTGGCGTTGATACGATCCTGGAATGCGTCTGCATCCTGCCCAGGAGGTAACGACCCCAAGGGCAAGACTTTCCCACGATTTGTAGCCGTAAGCAGTCCTCACCTGATATTAGTGTTTGCACTCACGCTCTGAAACAAGGCTAAGTGTTTTACACTCACGAAGATGCAACTAACATGATACATAATTTACAGTTCGTAATGTCAATCCGAGTGAATAGACTTCGAATGAAGATGCACATGCATGGGTGTTCTAATAATCGATGGGACTTTTACGGAAAATAATGAAAGGACATGAAAAGTCCGAAAAGGAGTTTGTTTTGGAAAAGATTGCTTTGCTAGAAGGTTTTTGATGAATGATGCTTTGCTGATTGGCCTTGATGAGGGCGAGGTGCGCGAGTCTTTTCGCTCTTGGCTAGGGATGCTTGCTTGACAGGGTGCGTGAGCTCTGGGATTCTTGCTGGGGGGTGCTTTTCGTTCGGTCAGGGGCCTTTTTCTTGAGTCTTCATTGGGGAGTGTCGTCGCTGTTCTTTTTGCGACTCACTACTTGAGTTGGCCTGGGGCCCTTTTCTTCTCGGGTCCTTAGTAGCGATGCTTGCTTTGAGGTTTCTTGAGTTGGCGTTGGGCCTCTTTTGCTTGACTTTACTGGGGAAGGATACTTTGAGATTTCTCGAGTTGGCCTTGGGCCTTTCTACTCGAGTTCACTAGGGAAAGTTGTCTTCGAGATTTTCTCGAATTGAGTTGTCCCCGGGCTGTGATTGCTTTGGCTCTTTGATTGTTTGTATTCTTCGAAGGTCTCTGAGCATTTTCTTTCTTTTCTTTTCTTTTCCCTTTTTCCCCTCTCTCCTTTTTATTTTTTCTTTTTCCCTCTCATTTTTATATCCCTCCCCTTTTTGATTTGATTTGAAAGTGCGCAGAGCAGAGCAAGCACAACCTTCGTCTTGATCTTTTCCTCTTCTGTCTTGAGGCCTCGGCCTTCGTCGTTGGTGCTTCTTCGGTGATGGTCCTCAGCGATCTCCTGGTGACCTTTTCCGTCTTCTTTATCGTGAACTTGAACTTGGCGTGCTCACGCTTCCGGCTGGCAATCTTAGTTGCAACTGCTCCCTGGCTCCCGGGGTATGAGTGATAGTGAAGGTTTTGGTATGAGTGATGGCATATATGGTGGAAAGAGGGAAAAACGAAAAAAGTGGAGAAAATCGTAAAAGTCCCATGTCACTTTATAGCTATCCCATGTCTAATGGGGCATGTACCCTGGATATTATGCGAACTCAACTAGTATCTAGTCAGGCTCTTACACTCATAAAGGATGAGGCGCGATGGCTCAAAGACGCTTACCGGGATCTGTTTGTGACTGCTTACGTCGGAGCAAACCGCGGATATAAGAGCAAACAGGTAATATCATGCATGGTACGTAATTTAGATAGATGTTGGGGTTAACAGAGGGATTGAATATTTCTGACCTCTGCGATACATGAAAATGCTTATCAGAGTAGTGCGCTTTTGTTTTAGCCTGGTTAAAGAGGGATTTTGATTGATTTTGATTTTTGACTGATTGATGGTTTGATTGCTGGATGGTTTGATTGCTAGACGTTAGATTGCTAGATGGTTTGATTGCTAGATGTTTTGATTGCTAGACATTAGATTGCTAGATGGTTTGATTGCTAGATGGTTGGATTGCTAGATGGTTAGATTGCTAGACGGTTTGATTGTTAGACGTTAGATTGCTAGATGGTTTGATTGCTAGATGGTTGGATTGCTAGACGTTTTGATTGCTAGACGTTAGATTGCTAGATGGTTTGATTGCTAGATGGTTGGATTGCTAGACGTTAGATTGCTAGACGGTTTGATTGCTAGAATGTGGGGGGACGACTTATTTGCAACGTTCTAATGAGAATCTAAGGTTGCCCCCCATTGGGCTAGACGACCGTACTCGATTTAAAGCTAACAAAGCGAGCAGGAATGAAAACAAATTTAAATAAGGGGAAAGAAAGATGACTCCCCTGAAACGTGCAGCGGGGCTGCACGGGCGTCTTCCACAAGCTCCACGCAAATGACGGTGAGATGCTTCCAGTTCCTGTGAGATGCAGAGGGGACAACAGAGCAGAAAGGGAAATTAATCCGAAAATGAAAAGGAGATAGGTTCAGGGATTCTCCCTTCTCTTAACTCGGCTTTTTGAGGGTGCCTATGACGTAGTCCCAGCTCCGGAACGTCTTGCTTAGATGCGCTGATTGGCTTCTTTTTCAGCTGCTTCGCGGGAACTGCCGATCCAGGTTGAAGGGAGGATGAGGTACGCATTTAGTCCATTTGCTTATCGGTCTTTGCTACACCTTCGTTGATGGGCTTTGTGATTGCTCGGGGGAAAAGGGGAAGTCCTCTGTCCCTATAATGTGCAGCGGGCCTGCAAGGGCATACGCTTACCGTTCTTATGCAGGCAACGAATGGGGGTGACCTGGTTCCTGAAACAGACAAGGTGATGACAAATGAGGAGTAAATGCAAGATAATTTTTAGCAAAAGTAATGTGATTGATAAGGTTTTAAGCTCTCCCTCTTAGACGGGCCATCTGTGGGTCACTGCAGCGTGACTGGCATCGGATGTCGGTTGATGATGGCTTTGCTTTTAGATGCTTTGTCGCAGCTCCTGCCTCGGCTTGGGCGATGCTGGCAGCCTGGCTGTCCCTCAACTAAAGGGTTGATCTTCACCGTGTTGATCATGAGGCGGATGTTGGGAAACTTCTAGAACAATACTTCATTAAGTATATTGATGGTGATCCTAGGAGGGCAGCTTTTTGTCGTGCTTTCTCCCGGAGTTGTTGTCTCCAAGGGTGCGATGAGCGACCATGGCGTTTTGGTGATGAGTTCCTCCGAATAGGTAAACGGAGATGGGAGTCGATGCTGCTAGTATTCTGACGGCTCGGCTGGCGTAGGATGACCTTTGTGACTTTGGTCCAGCCTTCAGTCCTTTGAGACCGGTTGTTTGCGATGCCGGTTGTGCTGGTAGCACTGCGAGGAAAAGAAATTTCGCTTTAGATGGTGCTGGTTTAAAATCTTTCCTGATTCGCTCTAGAAGGTGGCCTGCTGCGGCAATTTACAGCTCCTACGAGCGAAATTCTCGGGTTCTATCGTGATGACGAGCTGAGGCGTGGGACCTTATGCCCCTGCAAAACTTATGATTGATTAGTGGCGTTAGTCTAAGTGGCGTATCTTACGTCTCGAGCTACTCCCGGGGAGCCATCCATGCCATGCCTCCTTTTGTCATCTCACAAGTTTAAAGAAAAAGAGGATAACAAAGTTTTAAAAATAATACGCATCTCCTGAAAAAAAACTTGTTTTATTAATTTCAGGATAAATGTTTGCGTTAGATTGTCATGATAAAACCCTATGTCCCTGGTCTGGCCGAACGCGTGACCCGTGACACTTCAGGCGTAGTATCTCTTGACTGCATTGACATTTACTGGCCTTAGGAGATCATCTCCGTCCATGTTGGTTAGCACTAGGGCACCCCCTGAGAATGCACTCTTGACCAGATATGGGCCTTTGCACCTCGGGGCTCACTTTTCTTGATTGGTCTCCTGATGAGGGAGAATTTTCTTCAGCACTAAATCCCCAACCTCGAACTTGCGAGGTCGCACTTTCTTGTTATAAGCGTTGGCCCTTCTTTGCTGATATAATTCTGCATGGCAGATAGCGGCCAAGCACTTTTCGGGAAGGAGGTTCAGCTGCTCGTACCTCACTCTTGCCTAATCCGATTCTTCTACTTCAGGCTCTGCTAGGATCCGGAGAGAAGGGATTTCTACTTCGAGGGGAATTACGGCTTCCATGCCGTAAACTAATGAGTAGAGAGTTGCCCCCGTGGATGTACTGGTTGTTATTCGGTAAGCAGGCAGTGCGAAGGGAAGCATGTCATGCCAATCTTTGTGAGTG
Organism: Viola odorata; assembly: GCA_963691705.1. Taxonomy (NCBI): domain Eukaryota; kingdom Viridiplantae; phylum Streptophyta; class Magnoliopsida; order Malpighiales; family Violaceae; genus Viola; species Viola odorata. The sequence continues at coordinate 59,088,472 of OY829544.1, forward strand.
GTTACCATCTTTTGGATGATCCTCTTCAAGCTCTGATGTGACTGGTCTAAACTCAGGTCTCAATAGAATACGATGCTTACCTATCCCGGGATCAAAACCTAGCATGTCGGCGTTTGACCATGCGAATACGTCGGAGTAGTCTTTGAGGAGAGAAATCAACCTTTCTCTCTTGAATTGTGTCCAGGGTAGTTCCGATCTTAACCAGCTTCTGATTCTCATTGCTTACCCCCAGGTTTACTTCGTCCAATTCCTCCCGATGACGGGTTATTTCCTTTTCTGAACTTTCTAGTAAACGGGTCAGTTCGTGGGAGATTTCGACATTATCTTCGGTGGTGACGACGATTTCTTCGCCAGTAAAGACATAGGTTTTATCAAGACAATCCTAACTAACACTCATCCTGAAATTAAAAGTGCGGAAAAAAGAGATGCGTGAAATGAAAATTGCATACATATTTGATTTTTTAACAAAAGGGGAACCTGAGTTCCTAAAAAAATGTTTTCGTGAGAAAATGTGCAAGCACGTGTTTTTCTAAAAGGAGCAATTACGGAGAGACATCTGGGAGCATGGTGATGGTCCAGTGGCACACAGTCTCCCCTAACTTCTTTACGAAAATGACTGAACCAGGCGACGATTCTTCTTCTCCTAGAGCGCAGATACGGAGGTCTGATACCCTGATTGGATTCTCATTGATGGTTTCCTCAGTGAAGGGGAACGTGGTTCTGATATGGGGGATTGACATCTTGCCCTCTGGCGCAGAACATCCGAATAGCTTAGCCAGCTGCTTCTCTTTCTTTTCTTGGGCAATCCTGACGAAATCGGCCTTGCCAGGTTGGTACCCTAATCCAAAATGGTCTCCGAAGCTCTTCGGAGGTGCGCAGCCTTTGGACCCTTGTAGCTTGGCGCCGAGCCATTTTCCCAGTTGAAAACTTCCCTCTAGTGTTGACTTAGGGGTTGTTTTGGTTATCTCAGATTTTGGGGCTTCGCAAACGGAGGATCCTTCCTTGACCCAATCCGCGTTGACGATCTCGAAGGCTTGGAAAGAACTCTCCAAGGTTTCAACAGTTTCGATGTAAGGCACGGATGCATGCTTGGCCAAGATCAAGGCTCGCTCTGCCTTTATTATGACGAGGGCGCTGTCCTTCACGTATTTGAGGCACTGATGTAGGGAAGAGGGGACGACTCCCGCTGAATGAATCCAAGGCCGTCCTAGAAGCATGCTGTAAGTGGGTCGGATTTCTATGATCTAGAATGTCAAGGCGAAAGTGTGGGGCCCGATGACCATATCCAACTCAATGTTCCCGATGATCTCTCGAGTGGTGCCATCGAAAGCCCTAGCCATCATTCCACTAGGTTTTATGATAGAGGAATCGACCGGAAGTTGTTCGAGGACATGCCTGGGCATGACATTAAGTGCGGATCCATTGTCGATTAGGGCATTTGCTATGACGTGTCCTTTACATTCTACTGTGATGTATAGGGCCTTGTTGTGATCTTTTCCCGAGGGGTCGATCTCTCCTTCAGAGAAAGAAATGCTGCTTAAGGCTTGAATTCTTCCGACGAGGTTTTCCACCCCTTCCGTGGTGATATCCTTAGTCACGAAGGCTTGCTTCAAGACCTTTAAGAGAGCTTGGCGATGCAGTTCTGAAGTAAGGATCAGTTCCATGATGGAAATGCGAGCTGGGGTTTTCTTTAGCTTTTCGATGATGCTGAACTCGCTCTGTTTCATGATCTTGAGGAACTCAGTTGTCTCGTCCTCGGTTACGGGCTTGCTCAAGCCTTGCGTCTCTTCTACTATCTCTTTGCGGATCACAGGGTCTTTCCCTTTGGCTTGTCGTTGCTTTTCTACTTCCTCCGAGATGTAACATCTTCCGATGCGGATCATGCCCCCGATATGAGAGGCTTCGCCGATAGTGAGTCCTGTGGGTGTGACGGCAGGAGGGGTGGTGACCACCGTGTATCCGTAGTTGAATGGGGCCGCGTGTAAGTCCCGGCTGGGAGTATTCACAGCTAATGTGAACACTACTTTGCGTGAGGTAGGGGCTGCATCTCCTGTTTAGGCCACGTATTTGAAGGAATACGGTGCTGGAGGATTATCCTCGATGACATTGATGGCTCCTTGGGTTTCCCCTTTGGTTTGAATGATCCCGAATGTTGCGAGTTGCTTGACTTTTTGCCGAAAAAGTCTGCAATCCTGGATGTCGTGCTTGCTTGCCCCTTGGCAAAATAGGCATTGGGCCTGACTATTCCCTGGGAATGGCAGATAAGCGTTGTTGGCTAAGGCGAAGAATAGTTCTTTGTTGGGTGCTTCCTCCATTGAAGACTGAGAAATGTCAATTTCGATGGAAGAAACGTCGCCCATCCCAGGATTATGGTGCGGTAGAGGGCCGGTTGTCACATCAGGACCTTTGGCTAAACCTTTGGACGAGATTCGTCCTTCTTGGGTTAGGTGCTCGACCTTCTCTCTAAAGGCGTAACAGTTTTCCAAGGAGTGTCCTCGGGTTCCGGCGTGGTATTCGCAACTAACCTTTGGATCGTACCAGCTAGGGTAAGGAATGGATTGAGGCGAGGGTGGGGATGGTGTAATCTGCCCATCTGCCAGGAGGCTTGCGTAGATTTCCTTCAAAGGAAGCGGAGGGAGTGACCACATCGGCGAAGGGTATGATGCGGAGTCCGTGGATTCCCAGGAGGGTAGTAAGGGCACTGTGCTAGAATAGGAAGGTGGTGCTGAATACTTGATGAGGTAGTCGAACTTCCCGGAAGGTTGGCCCAAGGTGTCAATCTCGCGGTCGCCTTCATCGCGGGGCGCGGAGAACCGCTTGCACGATGAAGTCGATCCTTTCTTTTTGACGATTTGGAGTGGGGTTCCATTGGTGTTAGGAAATCCGTCTCCGATCGTGTTGATGGACCCATCCCCGGGGGTCGCTTTCTGGGTTTGTATTACTCCGAGACTCGAGAGTTGTCTCACTTTTCCTGCGAACAACTCGCAACCTTGGATCTTATGACCGTCACTTCCCTTACAGTACATGCAGTGACTTGGATTGCTCTCCATGTATGGCACATATCCCTCTCGAGCTAAGGCCTGGAAAAGCTGTTCTTGTGGCCAGCTTGATGCTGAAGAGAGATGGTCGTTGGTTTCTCCTGCCGAGATGGCATTCACCCCTCCCTTTCCATGGGAATGATTGGGGAGAGGATTGGTGGATGTGTTGGGTCCTTTTGCTAATCCTTCGAAAGATACCCATCCACTTTTGATCAAGTGATGGACTTTGGCTTTGAATGCGAAGCAATTTTCCAGAGTGTGACCTGTGGCTCCAGCGTGATATTCGCATCTCGCGTTAGGATCATACCATTTCGGGTAAGGAGGCAGTTGAGGCTGAGCAGGAACCGGAACGATCTGTCCGGCCGCTAGGAGATGTTTGTAGACTTCCCCCGCGGGAAGAGGGAGAGGAGGCAAAGGCTCTCGGTTCCACCGATTATTGGTCGTGTTTTGGTTATTTGAGTCTTTTGGCGGGTTATATGGCCTGGGTTGCATAGGTTGTGATGTTTGTACTGGAGGTGGTGGGAAATGCGTAGGATTTTGAGGCACGATATTAGCGATTGGTGGTGAAGTAAAAGGAAAGGAGGTGGGTTGATATAATGATGGTGGATGATAAGGTGGTGGTAATAAATAAGGTGGTGGTGGTGGAAATGATTGCCCGTGATTAGCTTGAGGAGCGACGAATCCCACGTCCATTTTCACGACGGATGTTTTCTTTGGCGCAGACTCTGGTGCCGAAGGCATGATTCGTCCTGACTTAATCCCTTGCTCGACTCTTTCGGTAATTAGGACCATGTCGGAGAAACTGTTTGAGGGATTAGAGATCAGGTATGTGTAGTAAGGGGATTTGAAGGTGTGCAAGAAGATCGACAATAGTTCCTTGTCGCTCAAGGGAGGAGAGATTCTGGAAGCCAACTCTCTCCATCTTTGAGCATAGGTCTTCACGGACTCGCCGACTTTCTTTTCCAGATTTTACAGGTCGGCGCGGTCGGGAGCCACCTCCATGTTGAATTTGTATTGTCGGTAGAAGGCATCGGACAAGTCTCTCCACGTCCTGATCCTGGCTCTGTCCAGCCCCATATACCATGTTAGGGCGTGCTTGGTCAAGCTTTCTCGGAAGAGATGAATCAACAACGGCTCATTGTGGATCATCTCTGCCATCTTGTCGCAGTATGCTCTGAGGTGAGTCTTTGGGCACTCTACCCCAGTGTACTTCTCGAAGTCGGGGATTTTGTACTTCGGAGGTATGACGATCCCGGGGACCATGCACATATCAGCGGGACCTGTGGGATCGAACGGATCGGCCCCTTCGATTGCTCTGAGTCTTTCCTCGAGAAGATTCAGTCGGTCCCTTTTCAGTTGCTCGGCCCCGATGGGGTTAGAATCGAAGGGTTGCATTGGTTCTGAGGAGAACTGGGGTTGTGCTGGGTTGAAAGTGAGGAGCTGAGTTCCCACAGGTCCGGGAATTGTGCTCGGAGGAATAGGAGGGAGATACAAAGCCTCTAGGTAGGCCCGACTCTTGCTGGGGTCCACTGCAGGGTTGATTGAAAGGTGCTGAAGCGACGGGGAGATATCTTCACCCGCCTTAACTATAGGATGTGCAGTGGTGGGTACAGTGAAGGGATTATCCCATCTCCATTGGCCTGGGGGCCAGAAAATGGTGGGAGTACGGATGGTCCTGCGGTGGTGAGCGAAGAGGGAGGTCCTTTCGTCTGAGGGGGATCAAAACCCGGTGATACTTCGGCGATAGCTTCATCTCTTTCCTTTTCGGCCCTGGTGGCCCTTTCTGTAGTGATCCTAACTTGTTCCTCTAATTCTGCGATTCTGGCTGTCAGGGCTTCATCAGCCTTAGCCTGTTCAGTCATTTTTCGTTTTTGAAGTCTAGTAAAATGGAGCCTGTGCGGAGTAGCTTGCTTCCGAGGAGCTATTGTGAACCTGAAAAAAAAGAAAAAGCACAAAAAGAGTGAGTACAAGTCATACACAGGTGATGTGCAATCCCGAGGTCTCCACATTTGCTCATTCGCCTTTCCGGTAGTACTTTCATTTGATATTTTCAGGGCGGTCGGAGAGGCGCGGAATCCCAGTGGTTGACAAGATACGAAGAAAGCCTCTATACATTCCAACGATATGAAGCAAATCTGAGATGCTAACGGCGAAACCCAAATCAGCAGGGGCAACCAATGCCGCCATGCTAGGAAGATCTCTTTTACCCTATTCTTTTGACGATGCAAGGCCTGATGCCTGGTGAACTCAACCGAGGGGAGAGATGACAATCTTTTTATGAACTTGGGAGTTTGTGATAAGCTAAGAGGACAAAGCCACGAGTGGGCAATATTTGGCTATTTTTTAAATGTTTGGTCTGATTTTTCAGCTCTTTGGGTGAAACGACTGTGTTTATCTCGGAGGGATTTTCTCTTTCTGTTTTGCGATGGTTTTTTTTTTTTTTTTGAGTTGTATGGGATGGATAATTGATATGAAAAAGATGAGGCGATTTAGTAAATATCCGAAAGGGTACGACTTTATTAAAAGCGTTTACAAAATATGGTAAACTTGCCAACAACCTAAATTCATCAAAAATGGCTAAGATAGATGAAATTAGGGGTCCTAGCTAGAAAGAAAAGATTTGCCGATATCCGAGTCTTTTCCTGAAGGTGTCAATCCTAGGCGTCAGAGTCTTCTTGCTTCTGCCAAAGGTACTCCATCGAAGCCAACTCCCCTTTCTGCATCTCTAACTCAGCCTCTAAGGCAGTAATTCGGTCTTGCAGCGCTTGGTTTTTCCTATCTCCCAACCCTACGCGAGTAGTCAAAACCCTCACCGTTGAATCCTTGTCTTTGATTATGGCACTGGATGCTTCTTTCTTGTGGATTTCGCTGTTCAGACGTTCCTCGAAGTCCCTGAGGGCCACTTTCTGTTTTACTGCTTGCACGTGGAGAATGTCCTTACTACGCCTTTTTAACTCATTCATCTGGACCTCTAAGCCACATTGACGGGCTTCGGCCATATCCCTTTCCTCTACCATCAGATCTCGTTCTTCTTGGGCTACTCGCATCTGTTCTACCACTTGAGCGTAAGCCATGACGTCTATCCCTTCGCTCACTTGAGATTCCCCTTCTTCTTCTATTGGTTTTTGATTTTCTGGGTGGGGTAAGACATTGCCGTTAACTCGTCTTGACCTCCACTGTGGATATTCCGGTATTGTGGTTGCAGGAATGTCGTGTCCTTTGAGGCAAAAAGGGTGGGCCCAGTCTTGGGCGTACAGCTGAATGTTCTGATTCTCTCCAGTGTGTGGCAGGTCTGCCCTTGTCATGCCGAATGTCACCGGAATTATTTGTGTGATGAAGAACTGCCTGAGGACGAGGGTGGGGCAATAATGAGTACATCCCCATGCTCCGATCAAAGGAACCCAAGGGATCGGAGGTCTGCAGCCACTTGGCATGCCAACTAAAGTCTTCTTCTGAGAGATTTATGAATCGGTCGATCCAGACATCCTTATTTTCCATCTCCCATCTATCCGTGGTCATTGCATTGATAACCCTGAGTAGAGGGCATGACCTTATGTAGCTTGCGAAGAAAATGGTCTGATCAGGAATCTGTTTGAAGTGGCTGACCAACCATACTGTCAATAACTGGGTGCAACAGGTAAGTCTCCCTTTCCCTTTTCTTCGACAAGAGTCCAAGGAACGAAAGGTCTCGGCCAAAATGGTTGTTGTAGGATTGATGGCATTTGTTTCCATCTCGTAAAAGATGTTGGCTGCTGCAGAGTCGATGGCATTCCTCATTTTTGGAAAGAGGACAAATCCTACAATGGCGAAAGCCAGAATCCTTAAGCATTTCTTTCCGTTGGACAATCGAAAGCGTGCCTCAATATCTGACCAGCACCAGAAGTAGTCACCTTCTCTGACACGAGTAGTGATTCCTAACAACTTATCGAGCCTTATTTTGACACTCGAGGAGTCGAGTCTAACATTCTGGTATATGGTCGATATAGGAGAGGTGAAGCACATCAGAGCTGAGTACTCCTCTAGCGTAGGAGTCAAGTCTACCTCTTTGTCGAATGAGAAGCACCGATAATAGGGATCCCAGAATTTTAGAGCTGCCCGGATGCAACCCCAATCAGTCTTTACGTCGACTAGGGTCAGTAGCTTTCCGTAACTACCCTCAAACTGTGTCTCCTCGTCTTCAGTCAGCTCATTTCTCAACATCCGAATCCTAGTTAAGTCGAAGTCCATGACTTCTACTTTGATCTTAGTGGTGATGTCAGGGGCGAACCCACGTTCCAACAGATCTCCTCGTGCGGCCTGATCGTCGAAACTTCGTCCCCCGAAAATATCAAATGAAAGTAGTGTGGGTACCGTCATGTCGAATAAGTAAGATGGGTCCTATGGGACAAAAATAAAATTTTAAATGCAAAGTAACCTGCACGTGTAAGAAAATTTGCAGTTCATATAACAGGGAAAAAAATCACGTCAATATGCCAACAAGACAAATAGAGCCACGACAAACAGGTATAATCATGATACACGTGCTGGGGCTCTGATTCCGACATTTCTAACTGGCTTGAATGGTTCCCGGATGATACCATGAAAAGGTCCCTAGAGTGTCGTCCAGTCGCCCGATTCCTTGCGAAATCGTATAACCTTTCAACTGGCTTTAGGGGTTCATCCGAGTTGGGATTGGTGAACACTACCCAGGACATGTGTCCTAGGGCGTCACTACTACCCTCCTATTTTGGTAATTGTCCCCTGGGTGTAGGGCGCTATGAAATGCATATGACAATTGATAAAGCAAATAAATAAACAGACCAACAATTGATCAAAGCAAATAAATAAACAAATAAAACACCTCTCTAAAAAAATAAAACCGGCTCCGACCCTAAGTCCCCAGTGAAGTCGCCAAACTGTCGCGCCCCGAAATTTTAAAAACAAATTCACGAGTGTGCAACGAAATTTGGGACCTTACAATGCTCAGCGTAAAAGAACGCCTCGCAACATGCAATGAAGTCGCCACCCTAATTTGGTTGCTAGGTTTAGGGAACCTTAATCGTCATGGCATAGGAAATATAATAAGTAAAAAAAACTAAAGGCACAAAAAGGGGTCTGGACCCTAGACAAAAGGTTCGGGGTCGTATTATGGTCTCGGGAAGGTGTTAGGCACCCGAGTCACATCCGAAAACGGTTACCGGTTGATGAGAGAGGTGTTAAAAAGGTGTTTGATAAAATGCGTTTTGAAAAGGGGGCCCTCAGAGGAATCGTCACTTTAGTCTTTTCCACAATCGGGACCGTTCAGGAATAAATAAAAGATCTTTCGGACGGGGTTACCGTTTATCAAGATCGATCGATTATTCTTGACCGTAACGTGATGGGACTGAATTTTCCGTAAGACTGAATGAGCGCCCTCTTATTTCATCATCGGGCCATGCATGATTAACCTAATTACTATGTGATTCTAACATGGATTGCTAACAGAGTATAAATTTAAATGATAGGTTTTTGAAGTGAAAAACTGAAGTGGGATCGAAAGTCCCCATGTACATGCAGTCAATATATGCAAGAATTTAAAATCAAATGAGCATGGCATTTTAAGCAACTCTTTAAACACGTTGTTCATGTGGGTTGATTTTAATTCTAGCAGTTCTATATATCATGCATACAGTTGATGTTTGCAGAAAGCGTTGAATAAATAAAAGGGAATCGAAAGGCGAACTTGCGAGCGAAGCTTGAAACTAAAACCTACAAAACGAGGGTGTTAGTGATAGCTTGAGAAATAACTAAGCAATTTTAAGAGTGCAAAAATTTTAAATGACAGTTGATTGCATACGTAAAATGATGGATTTTACGCATACGAGAATTAAATGATGACATGATTGCAAGCGAGAAGTGGTTGATTTCACTAACTCAGTCTCTTGATCCTCTTCTAGTTTGTTGGAAATTATGACTGGGAGTGATTCTTTCTCCACGAGGTATGCATACTTCAAGTGTGAGGGCAGCGCCTTAAGCTCAAGGTCTGGAGCTTGTTCCAGAGATGAGGGAAGTCGTTCATGATCTGCACATTCGGGGGACTCGCTCAGGGGCTCGACGACTAGGACAGCGTTCTCTTCGAGGGCTGCTGCAACCGTGCTTAGTTCAGAGGGAACCGTAATGGATGCTGTCATTTCCTTCAGAGATTCGGGAGTGAGACTTCGATCAAGAATCAGCTTCAAGGGCTCAACAGAGTTTAGCTCAGCAATATTCTCCACAAGGGGATCTATCACATCAATAAAATTGACACTCGAAAACTCGGGGGGGGTAGTTCATGGAGTCCAGCATGTTGAAACGGATGATTTCCCCGTCGAATTAGAGGGAGATAGAGGCCTCATAGCAGTCAATCTTTGCGCGGGCGGTGGCCAAGAAAGGGCGTCCCAAGAGTAGATCTGAAGACTTGGTGTTCGTGGGATTTTCCATGGAGAGAACATAGAAATCCGCTGGAAATAGGAATTCACCAATTTGGACAAGGACATCCGTGATGATGCCTTTGGGGTATACCACCGAACGGTCTGCAAGTTGGATTACAAGAGTGGTTTCCTTCAAGGGCCAGAGTCCGAGGCTGTTGTAAATGGTCAAAGGCATAACATTAATTCCAGCTCCCAAATCGCACATCGCCTTCCCAATATCGATGGTCCTGATCCTGCACGGGACCGTGAACATGCCCTGGTCCTTGCATTTGGGTGGAATTTTGTGCTGGATATGGGCGGACAAGTTAGCTCACACACTAATTCTATTCACCTCAGTGAATTTGTTCTTGTTGGTGCATAGCTGTTTCAAAAACTTAGCATATCGAGGCATGTTCTTGATGGCCTTGAGGAGCGAAATATTGATGACGACCTTGCTAAACATCTCAAAGATGTCCCGATCTTCTTCTTCTTTCTTCTTTTTGACTAACCGCTGAGGGAACGGGGGCTCGAAGACTTGCTTTATGAATTCCTGGGAGAATTCTTCCTCCTCAACGGGCTGCTTCTTCTTACAGCGAGACTTCTTGCTGGAGAAGAAGTGATCAAGTGTTGCGTCGCCAAATCGGGACTTCCTGGGCTGGTCAGTAGGTTGTTCGGGGGGTGGTGGTGCAGCATTGTCAGCTTCGGGGCCAGGAATAGTAGTGTTGGCTTCGTGGTCTTGAATACCTCCTGTGGACTCGGGGTCTGGATGGACACGAGAGGGGATCTCGAGACCACTGCAGAGGTTCATGGCACACGCTTCATGCTTCGGGTTAGGTTCCGTCTGCCCTGGAAATCTCGCTCCATTTTTCACTTCCTTCATTTCGGCCATGATCTTGAATACCTCCTGTGGACTCGGGGTCCGATTTTCTTCTTATCGGGGGAGGATTCTTCATTCGGGGGCGCTGGTATGGTGAAGTTCTGGTCTGGAGGAGGCTGCCTCTGGTATGGATAATTCTGAAAATTGGGCCTAGGCTTGAAATTCTGCATGTTGAAAGGAGGGGGGTAATTTCCGTATGGATTTGGTCCATACTGATGGCTAGGCCCGGCCTGCTGGTTGTTGTTCCACCCATAGTTAGGTTGCTTCCAGCCTTGATTGTGGTGTTGCCTGTACGGGGCATTGAATCCTCCTACTGCATTGACCGGCATTTCTTCGGGGATAAAGGGGTAAGCATCAGTGGGGTGGTCCGAAAGCTGACAGATTTGGCAGGCCTTGAGCTGGACTGGATGTCCCGAAGCCATGTTCTGCAACATACCCGTGATGGCTGCCAATTGATTCTCCATAGCGGCCGAACGGGAGTCTTGAACGCTAGTGGAATTGTTGAACTGGAGGTTGTTCTTGGCCATGAGCTCGATAGTGTCCTTGGCAGCAGCCGGAGTAAGTCTAGTAATGGATCCATTAGCAGCAGTATTTAACAAGGCCTTGTCCCGACCGTTCAGTCCTTCACAAAAGTATTGCATGAGGGCGTGTTCGGACAGATTATGTGAGGAGCATAGGGTTTGCATCTTTTTAAACCGCTCATAGTATTGCTCAAGATCTTTCGAGTCTTTTTGGAGGATGGATACGAGCTGCTTTCGGGTTACCATTGCTATAGACACGGGGTAGTATTTGTCCGTGAAAGCCTTGGACATCTCGGCCCATGAATTGATGGATTACGACTGCAAGTCATAGAACCAGTCAAGAGCGTCGTCCTTGAGGGACCACATAAAGGCACGGAGCTTGGCATGCTCGACAGTAACGTTGTGGGGCTTCATGGCGTCGCAAATGGAGTGTAGCTGCTGGAGGTGGCGATGTGGATTTTCCTTGGCCAACCCTCGGAATAGGGGAAGATGATGCATGGTTGCAGACTTGAGTTCCCAGTCGTTCGGGACCACTAGCCAAACAATGCAACTAGTTGGGGCCTCGGGGACGACATTGAACTCATCGATGCTCTGGATCAGTGGGGGAAGTGGTGGAACATCATTCTCTTCGGGGCCGCGGTGATCCATGTCAGGTCCTTCTGGATGGACCGGGGGTAAGTTCTCGGGATCTGGGATGTCTTCGAGGTCAAAAAGACGTTCGAGGTCCCGAACACAAGGATTGGAATTTCCTCGTGCCAGTCGTCGAAGTCCTCTTTCGGTTCTTCCTAGCTCGTGATCAAGGGGCAGTAATTCGGGTGCAGATCTCCTGGTCATACAAATAAGAAAAATAAATCAATCTTGAAACAATCCCCGGCAACGGCGCCAATTTGATCGTCAGTCAAATGAAGATTTATTGTTCCTGAAAATGTGTGTGCACAAGAGATAAAGTGTACAGTGGTAGTCAGGGTCGAACACAGGGATTGTGAGAGACTGATCTAAGGTCTTGAATGTATTCGGGGGTGAAATGCACAAAAAGTAACAATCAGGGGGGGTTTTACTTGGCTAAACAAGTTAGCCAAGGCAGATTTGGGAGCTAACAATCGTTACCTAGGAAAGCAGTATTCGGGACCTTGAGGTGTCAATTCGGGGGTCCCGAATGATAAAATAAAGCAAGTAAGTGAACAAATCCAGAAATAATAAAACAGGGGTGAAACAAGCACAAATAATCAGATAGAGAAGGGTTCTCAGCAAAGGCATTCTTGGGTTGCATTCAGGGGCCCGATCGTCATCAGCACTAGGATATTCTATTCAAGACATCATAGAAATGACATAGGGACCAGATTCCTCGGATATCCCCTACTTTTCTCTTAAGAGAAACTACCCCCCGTTTCCACATATGAGGTAGTCTTGACAGTTTGCCATCCCTCTAGGCACGAATGCGGGAAGGTCATACTCAAACTGCCCATGAAGCTAAGAAAAGACAGATCTAGAGTTGAAAGCCCCTCAGTTTGTCAGGCTCGTGACCTCGCTCTAATCAACTACCCACCCTATCTATTCGAGACCACTTCAGCGCAGTCAAGACTAAACAGATGCCTACTTGTTCCATGCAATTTTCCTTCCGTATTCATCACAAAGATGGCAACATTCACACAAAATAACAATCAGTTGATCAGACCTCAAATTATATCATGTGAAGATGTAATTAAAATGATAAGTAATTGAATATGGCATCAAGAACATATTAAGCACATTAAGGCTTAATAATATCCGTTTGAAGCCCGGCGGCAAAGTTGAAGGTACTAAGAAGAACTAGAGAGAGAAACTAGAGAGAAGTCTAAGAAAACTAAAACTAATGATTCTAAAATTATATTATCAAGTAAGTCGTGTCCTAAACTACTCTTGGATGCTCTTTATATAGTAGAGCTCCAAGCACAAAATATCTTCAGCCTAAAACTAGGGACAAAATGCATTAATTGAAAGCCTATAAAAATGGATCCATGCTTCTTAAAGCACAAAGCTGAAAAAGCATAAAGCTGTCTGATTTTTCCAGCTTTAGCAGGTCTGGACTGGGCTCAAGGGCTGAACTGGTCAGATCGGTAGGTATTTGGTAGTTAGTGCAGAGTGTCAGAACAGTGTCAGTGGGATCACATGGGCGCTTAGGCGGGGTGACAAGTAGAAATGCCACTCTTTTACCCTTCGGGGGCCCGAACTGGGAATCCGATTCGGGGCTTTGAACACTGCTTTGGACTCAGGACCTAGACTTTTGGTCTTGAAGCTCAAAAACTGCACAAAATGCTCCAAAAATGTATCTTTTCGCATAAACTCCTATTTTAGGAATAAATCTGCAATAGTAATGAAAACAAGGGTAAATTAGCAGAATCATGCCTTAAATGGGTGAGAAAATGGGGAGAAAATCGTGCATAAAAACATGCTATCATTTACCTTTGCAAAGACTAATTGGGAGATCCAAATCAGTGGGTAGATCAGGTGACGAGGAGTCTGGTGGAGGACATGTATCAATGGGTGCCACAGATAGCGTAGAAGAACCAGTAATAGGATCAGGATTTGCAGTCAAGATCCTCTACTCAATATACTGTGCAGAGGTACCCGAAGAAGAGGGCTGGTCAAGGGTACTATCACAAGAGGGTTGATCAGAAACAACCAATGGAGGAGTAGAGTAGGGAGGAGGAGGAGCAGATAGGGAAGGCGCAGAGGAGACTGGAGGAGGAGCAGAGGAGACTGGAGGAGCAGAGTAGACCAACCAATCATTATCACCATGATCATCATCCTGTGGAACAGGATGTGAGAAGAATGGTGCCTGTTCAGAGAAGGCAACATCAATAGACACCAGATATTTCTGAAGATCTGGAGAGTAACATCTATATCCCTTCTGAAGCCGAGAATACCCCAAGAAGAGACACTTGAGGGCCTTAGGATCCAACTTTATGATGTGAGGACGAACATCACGAACATAGCAGGTGCTACCAAAAATCTTAGGCTCAATGTGGAATAACGGTCTTCCAGGAGCAAGTACAGTAATTGGAATACCATCATCAAGTCCCTCAATTTGTCAGGCTCGTGACCTCGCTCTAATCAACTACCCACTCTATCTATTCGAGACCACTTCAGCGCAGTCAAGACTAAACAGATGCCTACTTGTTCCATGCAATTTTCCTTCCGTATTCATCACAAAGATGGCAACATTCACACAAAATAACAATCAGTCGATCAGACCTCAAATTATATCATGTGAAGATGTAATTAAAATGATAAGTAATTGAATATGGCATCAAGAACATATTAAGCACATTAACGCCTCGAATCTGCCCTTGCAACCCTTGAATTACCCTTGCCAAGAACTAAAGATTTAACTACTCATACTTGAAGATGAACAAATAATAATTAGAGAAAGCATAATAAAATAAATAAATAGATTAAGGGAAGAAAACTTTGTTACTAAAAATCCGTTTGAAGCCCGGGGGCAAGGTTGAAGGTGCTAACAAGAACTAGAGAGAGAAACTAGAGAGAAGTCTAAGAAAACTAAAACTAATGATTCTAAAATTATATTATCAAGTAAGTCGTGTCCTAAACTACTCTTGGATGCTCTTTATATTGTAGAGCTCCAAGCACAAAATATCTTCAGCCTAAAACTAGGGACAAAATGCATTAATTGAAAGCCTATAAAAATGGATCCATGCTTCTTAAAGCACAAAGCTGAAAAAGCATAAAGCTGTCTGATTTTTCCAGCTTTGGCAGGTCTGGACTAGGCTCAAGGGCTGAACTGGTCAGATCGGTAGGTATTTGGTAGTCAGTGCAGAGCGTGAGAACAGTGTCAGAGGGATCACATGAGCGCTTAGGCGGGGTGACACGTGGAAATGCCACTCTTTTACCCTTCGGGGGCCCGAACTGGGAATCCGATTCAAGGCTTTGAACGCTGCTTTGGACTCGGGACCTCGACTTTTGGTCTTGAAGCTCGAAAACTGCACAAAATGCTCCAAAAATGCATCTTTTCGCATAAACTCCTATTTTAGGAATAAATCTGCAATATCAATGAAAACAAGGGTAAATTAGCAGAATCATGCCTTAAATGGGTGAGAAAATGGGGAGAAAATCGTGCATAAAAACATGTTATCATTTACGTTTGTGAAGACTGATTGGGAGATCCAAATCAGTGGGTGGATCAGGTGACGAGGTCTCTAGTGGAGGACATGTATCAATGGGTGCCACAGATAGCGTAGAAGAACCAGTAAGAGTATCAGGATTTGCAGTCAAGATCCTCTCCTCAATATACTGTGCAGAGGTACCCGAAGAAGAGGGCTTGATATGATCACGGACCCCTCCAAGACCAAACTTGACATTCAAGGCATGCTACCTCAAGGCCCGATCACACGGAGCAAAGCAAGAGGTTTGACCCTATGGTTTGAAGCCAATTTGAGAGGGAAAGAGTTTATCCAAGTCCACCCCAAGGTTGTGCACGTGACTCTTCACGAAGGCTAAGATATGGGAAGAATGGTGTCTGGCGGCATGCCGCCAGAACAGCCCTCTTTGGGGCGGCATGCCGCCCCGAATTTAATTAAATTGATGATTGCAAGCGAAGTTAGCGGCATGCCGCTAAGGCCACTTCTTGTGGGGCGGCATGCCGCCAGACACAAAGTGTGGACGAGTTTTTGGGCTTTTCAGCCTTTCTTTCGGAGCACTATAAATAGTTTTTGTACATCCTCTTCAGACCTTAGTTTTAGACTTTGAGTGATATTTGTAAGTTGAGAGTACTCCTTAACCTATCACCTAGGTCACTAAACTCATCTCTTGTTCTTGGAGAAGGATTGCTTGAGTAGAGAACACTCCTCCCAATCCTCCTCCGGGAATTGTCTTGTAATCGAATTGCTACATTTTGGTGACTTAATCTACTGAAGTTTTCTTGTTGTTCTTGGTTTGATCTTCTACAAGTGTGTATTTGTTCATAAGCTTCCAATCCGTCCATCTAGCAACAATCATCATTCCGGGTAACATCATTTCCTTTTCTAATCTATTTCCGCTGCCAAATCCGTGTCTTGTGTGTAATTTCCTTGTCTTTCCTTCAAGTGTTGTAGTTAACTCCATCGGCTAGATCCTTTTTAAGCTCCATATATCATTCGGCTTACTTACACTAGGCCGGATCATATCAAGTGGTAGCGGAGCTTTTGGCGCCTTGGAGTTTACTTGTTGAACTTCTGTTTTGTGTAACCTTTGTGAACCGTATATGCTCTTGTGTTGTCAACTCATTTTTCTGAGTGTCTTGTGCAAAAAGTGTGTAATATTGCTGCCTAATTCAAGTGATAAAATATGTGAATGTTATGCCAACTTTTGCTAGCTCAAAAGATCAAAATCCGAAATTTGTGTTCTTGGTGTTCATCTTTGTGTTCTTGGTGTTCTTACATTGCTTGAATGAAGAGGAACATTTGATCCAAAAACCTTTCAAAAGGCTGAAGTCAATTTGTTTTCCCTATAAAATATTAATTTCCTACACCAAAGTGGCCAACCAAAGAACCAATATTCCCTACAAGTGGCAAACATTCTATATTTCAAAAAGAATATTCTCAACATAAGTGGAGTCCTTGTTCCCTTGTCCACGTCCAGCCCTTCACTTGAATGTCCAACAGTCCTATTGAGTTGTCCAAGTCCTAAACTTAGTTTAAGACTTGAGTCTTAAACTCCTTTAAAATATAAAATAAAAAAAGGAGTCTTTTTCTTTAAGTCTTAAACTTAAGTTCCTTAGAGTCTTTTACTCATTTAAGTCATCTCTTGTTAGTTTTCTTCCTTTGTCCTCCGAATTTCAGAAGTGAAACTCAAGTCTTTGTGCCTAGCGGCATACCGCCAGGATCTTCTCTTCTGGAGCGGCATACCGCCAGGTTCGCTTCCTCTCCTTTCTGAAAATTTTCTTCAGCTTTTCTTTGAGTCTTCTAGACTTCTTGTTAAGTTTCGTCCTTCCTACTCTTGTGTTACTCTCTGGATCATTATTGCAAAGATGGTTATGAACAAATGCTTGACTTGAATCACAAGTTTATTTGCAACAAGAAGTTGTGTGGTGAACAAGATTGTGAAAGGAATTGTTGAGTGATTAGTGAGGACATCTTTTGCGAGTGATCAAACACGAGTGTTCAAACACGTGAGGGAGAGTTTGTTTTACTAACGTTTGTTGAGTGTGCAGGTACCTTAATTTTAACACAATGAGCAACCGAAGTAGGCCTAATTCTAGTAGTAGTAGGAGTGCCGAGGCCCTTGAACAAGTCCTTGCTGCCTTGGCCTCATTGAAGGCTACTGCTGATCGGACAGAGGCACGCCTCACCTTGCTGGAGGGGAGTATCAAGTCCCCGGTAACCCCAAAGGAGCTTCCTCTTAAGCCCTCCAAGGATTACCAAGAGCAAGTTAATTGTGAGACCGAAGAAGAAGGTCACATTGACAGTGATGAAGCGCTTGAGCATTTAAAGGGCAAATTCAAAGGGGCGGCCAGCCGTGGCTTCCCAAGCTGTCTCACCACGGAGACCCGAAAACCAGTACCACAACCTTCTAAGCTAGCCATAACCGAGGAGCAAATGAAGACCATTCGAGCAAAGTATGACACTGTCACTCTTAACCGAAGAGATCCTAATGCAACAAGTAGTCGGCCTCTAATTCCTCATTATCATGCTAAGACCACACCACACAACGCCCATGGGTTTTATGAAGAGCCAATTGAGGGTGGTAGTGATGAGTATGAGGAGCCTCCACAATCAAATAGAGGTAGGCGACAACGAAATTTCACATTTCAGTTTGGAAAGCATTTTGAGGAAACACAAGAACAGAAGGTTGATGACAAGTTGAGTGGTATTAAAGTGCAAATTCCTACCTTTAGAGGCACTACTGATCCGTCGGAGTACCTCAAATGGGAAGGAAAAATTCAACGTATCTTTAATTGTCACCGGTATTCGGATGAGAAGAGAGTCAAGCTAGCTGCCATGGAGTTTGATGATTATGCGGTTAGTTGGTGGGATAAGGTTTGCAAAATGAGAGGGGAAGAGGATGCCATCCGGGATTGGGAAGAGATGAAGAGGATAATGAGGGTAAGGTTTGTACCCGTCAACCACAAACGGGACTTGCAAAACAAGTTATAAGGTCTCAAGCAAGGTTCCAAATCAGTGGGTGAATATTTTAATGACTTGGAGGAGCTTCTTATCAAGACCGAAACCGATGAGAGTGAGGAAGTCACTATGTCTCGATTCCTCAATGGCCTCAATGAACGGATTCGGTACAAGCTTGAGTTGAAGGAGCTTGATCACTTGGAACCTATGCTCCATTATGCCCTAAAAGTGGAAGCATATGAGTCCACAAAGAAGAAACCATACACTAGCCGAAACACCACCCAAACCTACTCATCCACCCCAAAAACACCTTGGAAATCCTACCCTAAGGACCAACCAAACCCAAAAGACCCCAAAATAGTGAACCCCAACCCAAAACCATATACACCCTACTCTAAGAGTGACCCCTCCAATCCTCCACCAAAACAGACCCTTAACACTTTCTCTACCAACCCAAACCAGCCCAAGAAGTTCTCATCGAACATTCAATGTTACCGATGTCATAGGAGAGGTCACATTTCCTCCGAGTGTCCTAACCGACGGGTCGTGATCATCCGTGAGGGTAACTATGAAACTGAAAGTGATGATGAGATGGAAGAAGAGAATGAGTTGAAGGGAGAGGGAACCGAAAGTAGTGAAGAAGAAGTGGCCCCAACAGCCCCTATGACCTTGGTTGTGAGGAGGAGCATGAGTGCCCAAACTAAAGAGGAGGATATCCATGAAGAGCAACGGGAGAACCTTTTTCATTCTCGGTGTGAGGTCAAAGGTAAAATTGTTTCCCTTATTGTTGATAATGGGAGTGTGGTGGATGTAGCAAGCCATCTCCTAGTCTTGAAGCTTGGTTTGCCTACAACCCCACATCCCAATCCTTATTCCTTACATTGGTTCAATGATGATGGGGAAGTGAAAGTGAAAGAGCAAGTTCTTGTAGCTCTTAAGATGGGTGGTTATGAGGATGAACGATTGTGTGATGTAGTTCCCATGGATGCGAGTCATCTCATCCTTGGTCGACCATGGCAATTTGATAGATGGGTAGTCCATGATGGTCGGACTAATAAGCTTCATCTCACTCACCGTGGGAAAAAGTTCAGCTTTATTCCACTCACACCCATGCAAGTTCGAGAAGACCAAATGCACATGGTAAAAACAAGTGCAGAATTTCAGTTGATGAGAAAAATGAAAGAAAAGAGTGGAGAGAAGAAAGTAAGTTGTGCGAATGAGGAAAAAACCAGCCATGAAAAAAGTAAGCATGGTATCTTGAGGGAGAGTGAGTGTAGTTCACAAGGAAAGAAAAGAGAGAAGAAAGCAAAAGGAGAGCTAAATACACGCCATGACAAAAGTAAGCATGGTAGAGAGTGTGAGTCAAAACACTTGAGTGTGGTAGCGAGGGGTAAGGATGTGAGACGAGCCCTTGTCACTAACAAAGTGTGCCTTGTGCTTCAGTACAAGCCATATTGTTTGAATGCTGCCACTAACCCCATGTCTTCTCTACCAAGTCCAATTGTCTCCCTTTTGCTGGAATTTAATGATGTGTTCCCATCCGAGATGCCTAGTGGTCTTCCTCCAATCCGTGGTATAGAACACAAGATAGATCTTGTACCCGGTGCTGCCATACATAATAGACCAGCCTATCGATGCAACCCCGAGGAAACAAAAGAGCTCCAAAAGCAAGTCGAGGAGTTGTTGAGTAAAGGTTTCATTAGAGAGAGTATGTCCCCTTGCACTGTACCCGTGCTACTTGTACCAAAGAAGGATGGTACATAGAGGATGTGTGTTGATTGTCGCACCGTCAACAAGATCACAGTGAGGTATCGCCATCCCATACCCCGCCTCGATGACATGCTTGATGAGTTAAGTGGAAGTACGGTCTATTCCAAGATTGATCTCATGAGTGGCTACCACCAAATTCGAATGCATGAGGGCGACGAGTGGAAAACATCCTTCAAAACTAAACACGGTTTGTATGAATGGATGGTAATGCCTTTTGGTTTGTCCAATGCCCCTAGCACTTTCATGAGATTGATGAATTATGTGTTGCGAGAATTCATAGGAAAATATGTTGTTGTGTATTTTGATGATATTCTTGTGTATAGCCCATCTCTTGAACAACATGTGAATCACTTGCGCACAATACTTGACACTTTGCGTGCACATCAATTATATGCTAAACTTTCCAAATGTGAATTGTGCTTGGAAAGAGTACACTTTCTTGGCTTTGTTGTAAGTGTAGGTGGCGTACAGGTCGATGAAGAAAAGGTGAAAGCCATCCGAGAGTGGCCGAATCCTAAGAATGCTAGTGAAGTGAGATCCTTCTATGGACTTGCGAGTTTTTACCGTCGATTTGTACCAAACTTCTCAACTATAGCCGCTCCTCTCAATGAGCTCACCAAGAAACATGTGACTTTTGAGTGGGGAAGTAGACAAGAGGAGGCTTTCAAGGAACTCAAGGAGAGACTTATGCAATCTCCGGTGTTAGCCTTACCCAACTTCAACAAGGCTTTCGAGTTAGAGTGTGATGCAAGTGGCATAGGCATAGGAGCTGTCCTAACTCAAGAGGGACGGCCCATTGCATACTTTAGTGAGAAACTCAGCGGTGCCCAGCTCAACTACTCTACGTATGATAGAGAATTATATGCTCTAGTAAGAACACTCAGGGTGTGGGAACATTACTTGCTGCCAAATCAGTTTGTCATCCACACCGACCACCTAAGCTTGAAGTTCCTTCAAGGCCAAGCTAAGTTGAACAAACGCCACGCCAAGTGGATGGAATTCATTGAGGCATTTCCCTACACCATCAAGTACAAGCAAGGCAAGGAGAATGTGGTAGCCGACGCACTCTCACGACGGTACGCTCTTTTGAACTCCCTTGATGCACAATTATTTGGGTTTTCACATTTAATTGAATTGTATAAGAATGATGAGGATTTTCGTGACATGTATGTAGCATGTGCACATGGACCGCATACGCATTTCTTTAGGCATAATAATTACTTGTTCAAGTATGATAAATTGTGTGTGCCCCGTTCTAATGTTAGAGAGCTACTTGTGTTGGAAGCTCATGGAGGTGCTTTGAGTGGTCACTTTGGTATCTCCAAAACATTGCATGCTTTGAAGTCTCATTTCTATTGGCCACGAATGAAAGTAGATGTGACTAACATTGTGAATCGGTGCATTGCTTGTAAAATTGCCAAGTCCAAATCTAAACATCATGCTATCTACATGCCTTTACCCGTTGCACAACACCCATGGGTAGATTTATCTATGGACTTTGTTTTGGGTTTGCCTAAGTCTAGGAATGGCCATGATTCTATCTTCGTTGTGGTGGATCGTTTTTCCAAAATGGCCCATTTTATACCATGTTCGAAAACACATGATGCTACACACATTGCCTCTTTATTTTTCCAGCAGGTGGTAAGAATACATGGTATGCCTAAGAGTATTGTGAGTGATTGGGACACCAAATTTTTGAGCCATTTTTGGCGAACTCTTTGGGCTAAGTTAAGGACTAAACTTCTCTTCTCCACCACGTGTCATCCTCAAACGGATGGTCAAACGGAGGTGGTGAATAGAACTTTAGGCTCATTACTTCGTGTAATGATTGCTAAACACGGAGTGAAATGGGAAGATTGCATTGCGTTTGTTGAATTTGCCTATAATAATGCTTATCATACTTCCATCGGGTTTTCTCCTTTTGAGGTGGTTTACGGGTTCAAACCCCTGAACCCTCTTGATCTCTCACCTCTGCCTTTGAGTTCTCTTAAGTGTGCAGGTGGTAGTGCCAAGGCTGCAGCTGTTAAGAAACTCCATGAGCAAGTCCGCAAAAACATTGAAAGCATGAACGAAAAAGCAGTGGCCAAGCGCAATAAGGGCAAGGTTCCTACTTCCTTTGAACAGGGTCAATGGGTGTGGCTTCATTGGAGCAAGGATCGATTCCCACGTGAGCGACAAAGCAAGTTAAGTCCACGAGGGGACGGACCTTTTCAAATTATCCGTCGTATTGACGCCAATGCCTATGTTCTAGATCTTCCAAGTGAATATGGAGGAATCAGCCGTACATTCAACGTCAATGATCTGTCTCTCTACCCCGATGAAGAAGAAGACCCTCAAGAAATGGATTCGAGGACGAATCCTTTCGAAGGGGAGGGAGTTGATATGATCACGGACCCCTCCAAGACCAAACTTGACATTCAAGGCATGCTACCTCAAGGCCCGATCACACGGAGCAAAGCAAGAGGTTTGACCCTATGGTTTGAAGCCAATTTGAGAGGGAAAGAGTTTATCCAAGTCCATCCCAAGGCTGTGCACGTGACTCTTCACGAAGGCTAAGATATGGGAAGAATGGTGCCTGGCGGCATGCCGCCAGAACAGCCCTCTTTCGGGCAGTATGCCGCCCCGAATTTAATTAAATTGATGGTTGCAAGCGAAGTTAGCGGCATGCCGCTAAGGCCACTTCTTGTGGGGCGGCATGCCGCCAGACACAAAGTGTGGACGAGTTTTTGGGCTTTTCAGCCTTTCTTTTGGTGTACTATAAATAGTTTTTGTACATCTTCTTCAGACCTTAGTTTTAGACTTTGAGTGATATTTGTAAGTTGAGAGTACTCCTTAACCTATCACCTAGGTCACTAAACTCATCTCTTGTTCTTGGAGAAGGATTGCTTGAGTAGAGAACACTCCTCCCAATCCTCCTCCGAGAATTGTCTTGTAATCGAATTGCTACATTTTGGTGATTTAATCTACTGAAGTTTTCTTGTTGTTCTTGGTTTGATCTTCTACAAGTGTGCATTTGTTCATAAGCTTCCAATCCGTTCATCTAGCAACAATCATCATTTCGGGTAACATCATTTCCTTTTCTAATCTATTTCCGCTGCCAAATCCGTGTCTTGTGTGTAATTTCCTTGTCTTTCCTTCAAGTGTTGTAGTTAACTCCATCGGCTAGATCCTTTTTAAGCTCCATATATCATTCGGCTTACTTACACTAGGCCGGATCATATCAGGGCTGGTCAAGGGTACTATCACAAGAGGGTTGATCAGAAACAACTAATGGAGGAGTAGAGTAGGGAGGAGGAGGAGCAGATAGGGAAGGCGCAGAGGAGACTGGAGGAGCAGAGTAGACCAACCAATCATCATCACCATGATCATCATCCTGTGGAACAGGATGTGAGAAGAATGGTGCCTGTTCAGAGAAGGCAACATCAATAGACACCAGATATTTCTGAAGATCTGGAGAGTAGCATCTATATCCCTTCTGAAGCCGAGAATACCCCAAGAAGAGACACTTGAGGGCCTTAGGATCCAACTTTGTGATGTGAGGACGAACATCACGAACATAGCAGGTGCTACCAAAAATCTTAGGCTCAATGGGGAATAATGGTCTTCTAGGAGCACGTACAGTAATTGGAATACCATCATCAAGAACTGCAGAAGGTATATGATTAATCAAGAAGCAAGCTGTAGAAACAGCGTCAACCCAAAATTGCTTGGGAACCTTGTTCTGAAATAAAAGAGCACGAGCAGTTTCCAAAAGGTGTCTGTTCTTTCTCTTTGCCACACCATTTTGAGCTGGTGTATCAACGCAAGTAGACTGATGCAAGATGCCATGCTGAGTCATATAATGCTGAAAGGACTCTGACATGTATTCCTTAGCATTATCACTTCTAAGAATGCGAACAGACGTACCAAACTGAGTCTGAATTTCAGTACAAAATGCACAAAAATGAGAAAATACCTCAGACCTGTTCTTCATAAAATATACCCAAGTCATTCTTGAGTAATCATCCACAAAAGTGATAAAATATCTGAATCCTGGTTTGGCAGTTACAGGACATGGACCCCAAACATCCGAATGGACTAATTCAAAAGCAGACAGCGCACGTTTACTAGTACGTGGACCCAAAGAAGTGCGATGATGTTTTGCAAAATGGCAAGTTTCACAGTCAAGGGAAGTAGTTGACTTGAACTGTGGACATAGTTGCTTCAGATACTGCAGACATGGATGACCCAGACGGCAATGAGCTTCAAACAGAGAAGTGGAGCTGAAGCAGGCTACTGACTCTGGCACCCACGGATCCAGAACATACAGACCACCCGATACATGTTCTCTACCAAAGACCCGCTTTGTCACTAGATCTTGAAAGAGACAATTATCAGGGTAAAAAGAGATGAAGTAGTTGAGGTCCTTTGTAAGTTTACTAACTGACATCAGATTAAAAGCCAACTCAGGTAGACTAAGTACAGACGACATAGTAATAGTAGAAGTTGGTTTAACTATACCAGAACCCTCAATACTACGAGTGGTGCCATCAGCAATGGTGACATGAGCAGATGTTTTAAATTTCTTAAAACTGGAGAAAGTATTTGTGTTACCTGTCACATGTTCATTTGCACCTGAATCAACTACCCACTGACTAGAACTAGAGACACGACATGTTTTAGCTTTCACAAGCTCTTGGTACAAGGAGAATCTGGCAAATTCCTCCTCTGAGAGTGGCTTAGGTGGATCAGGTGAGGAGCTTGGTAGAACAACTAGATTAGCTGATTTCATCCTCTGATTGTAATTCTACAGTTTCTTACAGAAACGCTTTGTATGACCAGGCTCCTTGCAGTAGTAACAAGTAACATCACTTAAGTCACCACCCTTGTAGTCACCATCCCGACCCTTAAAATCAGGTTTAGAGTTGGGCCTGTCCCGCACCCCGTCCCTGGTTAGCTCTTTATTCTCAGCCATTTTTAACACAAATCGAGCAAATACGCAGCAACTGAATCCACACCAACTAAATGCGCAACAAATACGAAGCAAATGTGCAACCAATACACAGCAGACACGCAGCAAATATGGAGCAAATATACGAGCAAATATACGAACACAAGCTAGATTGAGCACAAACACAACATTCAATCACAACCAGCAGCAGATTCAACGCATACAGACGAGCAAATATGCAAGCAGGAACACAGAAACGAAGTTCGTACCCGTTCGAGTAGATTAACCAAGGGCAGTTTCGTATTTTAGCAAAACCGAGTATCAAAACTTGCCAAACCCGAAAACTGAGCACAGGTACCTGCCGATCTCGAGGAGGCGAGCAGAACCCAGGTCGCGGCGGTCGGAACGGCGGCGGCACGCTCTCTCACGCGCCGGCGCGTAGCAGCTGCGGCGGAAGACTCGAGCTGCGCTTGGCGGCGCGTCGGAGCTCTGATGGGCGCCGTTCAGGTGGCGTTCGACTCCTGTCGTCGAGGCGCTCCCTTCTGTGGTGGTGGTGAGAGTAGCAGACGGCCGGTACGCGGTCCGACGAGCTGACAGCAGAACTGACTTTGGGAGAGTTTCCTTTTAGTTATTTTGCTCCGCTACCATGTAATAATACTCTCTTAACTTCATTAATACATACCATTACAATATATATACTCTAATACCATATACCTAATACTAATACAACGTATATACATACGTATATAAAATGTATATCTAACAAAGATTTTCTTGCAGTATGTTTTCTTCTAGCTGGGTTCTTTTTTCTTATGGGTGCCTACATTACTGTTGTTAAAAAATTGGCAATTAAATTGTTAAAAGTAATCCTGGTGTTTACATATGTTTCTTCATGCCTGTTCTGTCAGGGAATAGTTAGAGGGAAGCTGGATCAATTGCGCAGGTGCTTTGAGGTTTGTCATGTTGCATCACCTCCCCTTATTATCATCCCGAAGCACATCAAAGCTCATGTTTTTTCATCTTTGAAGTACAGGTCCAATTTGCTGCTGGAACAGATCTTAGGCCGGGCCAACTTAGCAATATGCTGCAAACACTATCAAGCTGGTAATTTTTCTTTTAAGAAAGAAGGCTAAAGGTCCTTTTTTAATGATAAATATGCTAAAGTGGAACTTATGCCCGTGGATTTGTAGGTTGGCTACATCAGACAATCTCCTTGTTTCTATTCAAGAAAAGATAAAATGGGCTGATTCTATGAGTGAGCTGGACAAAAAGCACCGGAAGGATGTAGAAGATAGAGTGGAAGAAGTAAAGAAATCCTTGTCCCTCAAGGTCAGTTGAATTCGGTCTTAAATTTCAAGTATAGTTTGTGATGTATGACCCAAATTGTGAGAAAAACTGGAGTCATTTCAAATGAAGCCGTCTCACTTCTGGTCCTTCTTGGAAGTTTCCGGTGAATATTTAAAATCACAAATCTATGTTGTGAGAGATACTACAGACTAGAATATGTCGTAGTCGAGAGGGGAAGAAGCATGAGTTGGCATAGTGGTTGATGAAAAAGAGTCTTTATTCAGTTACTGGGATATGTTGGTCGATGTGTCTTACTTACATCGTGGCAGAAGTTACACACTGTGAGCAGGCCGACATTGACTTCCGAGGGCATGAGGAGATCTACTCTGAATCTGGTGGAGTGATGGACTATGAGAAAGACCGAAGCCGACCCAAGAGGTATATTGATACAACTTCCTTTCTTCAGGTTTTATGTCCTCAAATAAATTCTCAAGTTGTTAACAAGCTTCATGCGACTTTGATGCTTCCTGTCAAAAAAGAGTATTAAGTCTGCTACTCTGTTTGATATAATACTAGCTGAAGGAAATGTACTGTTCCAGATGAATAAGCAACATAATATCTAAAATGCAGGAGGCGGCATCCATTGTCCTGAAGATGCAAGATGGATTGCAGAGTCATTGGAGGGAGTGTTTAGTTGACTTGCCAGATTTTTGTTCATGGCATTCCAGTGATGAATGATTTTGGGCTTTGCAGATGCTCCTTTTACAGTGAACATCTCATTGTAAGCACAGACTGGTATTTGAAAATTATAATTACCTTGTCTTGAACCTTATTGTTGTTGTTACCTTCTCGAGCTAGTAAGCTAAAAGTCATATTTGGAGGTGCGGCATAGTAATTTAAGTGAGAAACTTCAGATTGTGTAATTTCCCATCATTGTATTGTTTTTCTCCTTTTTCTTTTAGAGATCTGCACTGTTGTGCCTTCTCTTGTTGCCTTTTTAATGAGGTGGTGACACTTTTTAATGTATCGATCTTATAAATTCTCGAAATGATTCTAATTTTGCAACCCAAAGCTTCGGCTAGAAAGACTTGTAATTTGAATTAAGCATTAGACCCTAACTAATCCAAAATAAAACTCGGAATTTTACTTAAAAACTAACCTTGTTCACTTAACTAAGGCATGCTATTAAGACATGAACCAGACATTAGTTCAACAATAGAAGAGGTTCAAGAGATCGACATACGACGGAATTAGAACCAGTTGGACAAAGATCTTCAATAAGCTAGTTCTTTTATACAAAATCATGAGCAAATTTACATAATTCTGATATTTAAATGACAGATTTAGAAAACCAATTTAAATTTTTAATTGATTATATTATATTAAATTGAACCCATTACTTTACGTTACAAAAACGACATGCACTAATTGGTTGAACTACAACCTTGTGCGTTTTTTATAATTTAAAATTTTAAAATAATTAATTAATAAAAAATAACTCAAGTGAATTTTGTTCTAAGGTGGTTTTCAGCTGAGATTTCCCGAGCTTTAATCTAGTTTATCAAGGTTTGACCAAGTTTGAGCGAAATGAGTTCAAACTTTAAAAGGGTTAGTTCAACCGGATACAGAACAATCCTCTCTTTTTTCATTTCCCGACTTTTAATTGAGGTTAATTTTATTCGAGTTCCATCGAACTCATAAAAAGTATAGAACAATCCCTTTTCATTTTCTTTTGTTTATTTAATTATTTTATTCTTTATACTTTTTCTTAAAAAAGTTATATAATCAATTAATTATATAAGATAAAATAGTTGGATCTTTATCATTTTACTCACTTCTTTTAAAAAAAATTAGTAATTAGACTTTAATCACTATATTTTCTTCATATTTATATAATTTATCTTAATTTTAAGAATTCCTTAAATCTGCGGCGAAACGTGGACTCTTTTCTAGCTTTTGTAATAAAAACACAAGTTGAATTAAAAGGTAGATGTATGGGGAAAAAAAAGGAAAGTGTGGGCAACGTGGATGCGAGTTTTCCTCAATTTTTATATTGTTTCAAATTTCGTCAAATCATTTTTCTGAGCTCCAATTATCATTATTATTTATTATTTTTTCTTGGATTTCTACTTTTTTTTACCGCTGATTCGCATGCTTAAGATATATCAGTCCGTATTAGATACATTTCCCCCCATCTCATCCCCAGACTACGGCACTTTCTAGAATAGTCCCAGACTGTATCATTGTTAGATTCCAACCATTCCTTTCGCTACGTACCTAATACCTAAATAAAAAGAATGTGTCAAGAACTTTAGGGTCAGTTTTGAGACCTTAATTTGAACTGAAATTTGACTGATCCGACCGGCCAATCCAGACATTGATTGGGTAAATCCAGATCGTAACCTAGCAATAAATTCCATTGAGTTTTTGATATATATGGACCTTATATAGAAATGATACAATTAATTTGAATCATGTATTCATTTTCATCTTCATTGGAACCTTATGCTCGTAAAATTGTATTAATTTGGACCTCGGTCAGGAATCAACTTGCCTGTTCTATCAGGTCAACATACCATATCAGATTTTGATGATGTGGCATGACACGTAGATGGTGCCATGTCAACACTGACCCGCCCGTAAAAAAACTAAGCGACCGAATCGGATCTTCTCTCCCCACCATTTTCTATTCGCGAATGTGGAAAGAGGGATGATTGCGTGTCGAGGGCATCAAATTTAGTTGTAAAAAGATATAGAAAATGGGGTAGGAGTACAACTTATCACTCGTCCACAAGGGACTCGTAGATTGCGATAAGAGGTTCGTCCACAGAGATCTTGCTGGAGTTTTGTAGTCTTGATTCGACTTCCTCGTCACTGGAGTTGAGGGGTTTTGTTCTGCAGTTAAGATAAACAAAGCAATTAAAAAGAACAAGACAAAAATTAAATAAAGAAATAATCTTAAGCAGAAATGAATCTTAGCTAAGATTGGCGGCGGAGATTGGTTGTGGACTGATGTGGGGTAGATTCCTGGTAAGGGCGAATTTGTGAGCGCTTTACTTGTTTAATCGATCATCGACCTTAGATTTTCTCCATCTCTCTCATAACTCTGCTATAGATTGGGAGGACCTTTCCAATCCTACTTTCCTCCTATTCAAATCACTTGGAGGGTACCCCATTTCCTAGTGATCCTGGCCAGTGGACACCTTGCTGGCTAAAGGGTTTATCCAATTGGCTGCTGGCTTGAGGCACATGCGTTTTCTCAATGGCGTAGGGAAAGACAGAGTCTAGGCCAAGCTACTCCCAACTCGGAGCCCTAGGTTGTCAATCTGGTTAGGCCTATATCGATTCAAACTCACTAACCCCCACGAGGTTAGCTGCCTACTTCGTCACTTCAGTTTCGCTCGTCCCCTCAGTGATTGGCTGCAAATTCGTCGTCTTGCCTAAGATTGATCGAGTCTTAGCCTAGACGGGAACTGGTTTGTTAAAACAGAACTTGAATCAATTACGATTGAGAGGATAATAAGAACAGATCGGTCTCACGAATAACAAGTATGCTCACTCAACCCTTACCAAGAATTTGGTGTTTAGCTACTAGACATAATAATTAAAGAAAGAAATATTTGATGAACATGAAAATAGAATTAAATGCAAAGTGTTTACAAGAACCAGAAGAAAAAAAGATGGAAGCTGCCCTAATTGACAGCCTTCCCTAACCTTAAATAAGGTTAGAGTCCCCACCAATCACGTTTCTTTCCAAATTCAAAACTCCTAAAAGATAAAGATAACATTATTCAAATTCGAAATAAAATAAAATACAACTAGAAATAGAATTTTTTGTTCAAGTAGAGGATAATCCTTCAAAGGATGCAATCTTGGATCACGTCTAATCTTCTCTAGCTATCTCCAGCTGTCAAATCCACTCTTTTAGCTCAAAATCCCGTGACTCCTAGTATATCACGTTTCTTGGCAATCTTAGCTAAGATTATTTCATCTTAGCTAAGATTGGTCGTTTGTCTGATTTTTTGCTCCAAAGATAGCTTTTTTATTTCCTCCAGCACAAATCCAGCTGTCATCCACACTCCAGCAATAGCATTCCAAGACTCCTACCTTTGTACGTCTTTAGATCGGCAGTCTTAGCCAAGACTGCGCCCAAGATTGCTAGTTTGTGCTGAAAGCTGATATTTCCTTCATTTCCTTTAAAAGCAGATAGATTAACGTGAAAGACACCATTTTTACCATAAACAAGGTGGTTTAAGATGGTAAAAATGCATGAAAATAGACGTCAATCAAGGGAGGAGCAAAATGAGTTATGCAAAACCATCCTTAAAAAACCAACAATCTTTGGAACAACCCGCTAATTTGGTTACGTTGGCTGAATTGATCAGCTAGGAACTCAATCAACACACACACAATAACACAACAATAATCAAGAGAAATGAATCTAATTTTTTTTGCAGCAATAAGCACAAGGAGGGAGAAGCTTTTCTCTAGAACTCTCTTCACTTTTCTGTCTATATTTTTCTTCAATTTTATAGCGACTTCACACACACACTTAATACATACTTAACTTAAGTAACATCTTATATTTTTCTATCCAATTACCATCACAAAGTATTAACCCAAGTTACTTTAGCTTAACTAAAATTAACTGCCCAAAACATCAACTAAACCTAAGTTAATTTAACTTAACTCATTCGCACATTAGTAACTACATTCTCTCCTTTAATGTGCTGGTCTTCAACTCCTAATGTTGCTCTGAATTGCTGGAACTTCTCCTAGGGCAATGCTTTGGTGATGTCTGCCACTTGTTCATTCGACTTGCAAACCTCCAACTGAACTTGCCCTTCCTCTATTTCTTCTCGAATGAAATGATGATTTATGACAATGTACTTGGCTCGACTGTGATAAACTGGATTCTTCGCTATCGCAATGGCTGATTTGCTATCACAATTTGTGATTGTGGTAGCTTTTGCTTGCTTTTCTCCTATATCTTCCATAATTCTTCTCAACCAAATAGCTTGAGAAGTAGCCAAACCAGTTGAAATATATTCAGCTTCAGCAAAAGATTGCGCAACTGATTGTTGCTTCTTTGAACACCAAGAAAACACACTTGTACCAAGTGAAAAAATACCCCGGAGTGCTTTTCATGTCATCCGCACTTCCAACTCAATCGCCATTACAAAATCCAATCAATTTCAAGTCATTCTTTCTTCGATACTTGATGTCATATCCAATTGTGTCTTGACCATACCTCAATACCCTTTTAGTTACTCCAAAATGGACTTGACTTGGAGAATTTATAAACCTCGACAACAAATGATTACATTGCATTTCATCATATTTTATTGTCCATTTACTTGTTGAATCGGGCAGTAAAACTACTGATTATTCTTTGTATTTTCCATATCTTAGCAGATCTGGTCTGGAGGCGAATTATTGGAGATTTGATTAGTGAAGAGCTGGAGCTGATTTCCCGAGTCTTGGCCTGGATCTAGGCCTAGACATATTAGCATCTGAAGCAGCGCACACCAGAATCGTCTTGGCCAAGACACTTTCGCGATAAAGACAGAAGCGTGGATCGCTTGGACCACTTTTCACATTGGGCTTTGCAGCTGGCCAGTCGCAGCTGTCCCGCAAATCTAGAGGGATCTGAAGCATATCTCTTGAAGAATCCCGCATGGGATCTCCCTCTTTTGTATTGCGATTTACATTCCATATTAAGAACAATTTTACTGTAGCAATCTTTTAGAGATTTTCTAGGAATTAGAGTTGGAATAGGACAGAGGTGTTTTCTAGGAATCAAAGAAGTCAACCAAGATCAAATGGTTGAGATAATTAACGCATAGACATAGTCCATTTCATGCCCAGTTCATGCACGAGGAAAAGCGAGCCCGTCTTCATCGCCTCGCGAGCTTGGCCTGCTGTCCCTAGGCTACCTACGAGCAACCTCAGCCACACAAACACCCTGCTCCTCCCTTGCTCCCCAAGTTTGCCTCAGCCACGCGCAGTTCTCTTCGCCAAACTCACGCGATTCTCCCATATAAATAGCAAGCAATCTTCAAGCATTTCTCTTCACCAATTCACGAATAATCTCTACCTCTCTATCACTGCTCTCTATCACGAGCAGTTGCTTAAGTTACTCAAGTTCAAAAATTTTAAGTGTTTTTGCGCAATTGTTTTCAAAAATGGTTTATTCGTGTTTTGATGAAATAACTTGCTATTTTGCTTTCAAAAAGATTCTTTTTAATCTCTAGTTTAAATATGTTGCTTCGTTTTAATGAATCGTCAAACGATTCGGAAGGATTTTGAAATTTTCGTCAATTATTTTTAATTCGTTTTTAAATTAATTAGGCATTGTATGTTTAAAATTATTTTTCTGTAATCACACTATTAAATTACTGTGGTGATGAGGATTTTTTTGATGTAAGTAGATCCTGTTTTCGTCATCGTCGGACGGACGATCATCGCTGGCAGGAGCGCTGGCAACGAGGGGAGGAAGACGACGAACAGTGGTCATTCATCGCTTGGGCCGCGCAGGCCCAAGGTGAAGACGCGCGCGTCTTCGCGCAGGGGAGAAAGCTGGGCCAGCGCAGGCCCAGGCAAGGAAAGGAATGGGCCGCTTGGCCCACGTCGCAAAGAAAGCTTAGGCTGTCTCATCCCAAGCTGAGTTGGGCCTGACCCAGCTGTGGGCCCAGCCTGATGGGCCCACTCTCGGCCCAGTGGCCCAAGCCCATTTTTCGGCCCGTCATTTTTCCGTGTAATCATGTACTATTTATTTATTTTTTACACTTGTACTATTTATTTTTCGTGCTTGTACTGTTTATTTATTTCTGCACTCGTATCGTTTATTTCTTTTTCGTATGCTTGTATGCTGGTTTATTTCCGCCCGCTATGCATTCTTAGATAATTATTCTGTTCCTCCAAATAAATCATTTTTTGCTCACATACGACAATCGTCAAGGGATTAAGCGTATCCCTTCCTCGTACCAACAATCTCAATCAAAAGGGGTAAATTCGCTCGTACCCGTCATCAAGTAAACGTTTCTCGCCCTTTTATTTATTTCACGTTTTTTCACATATGCTGGTAGAAGGCACCACCAGGTCCCTAACCTTATTATTTTTATTTTAGTTGGTCCCTAACGTTGCTTTTTGTTCAATTTAATCCCACATGTTAGCTCCGTTAGTCGCCCGGGGTCCCTAGTGTCCGAACGGAGGAAAACAGCCATTATCTTGGATTATTTTATTATTTTTTCCGAAAAGCGGCCTGACAGCGGGCCCCACGTGGCAGCTTGCGTCAGTCACCTTATCCTCTTAATATCTAAAAAAATATTTTACTAATTAATTTTTCTAAATTTTCAGAAACAATATTAATAAAAGTAAAAATTCAAATTAATTAAACGGACTTATTTTCAAAAAATAAATTTAAAAAACTTAAATTTAAAAAAATAAAAAGAATAGATTATTAAAATTCCAAAATCTTCTCGAAGCACAAAAACTATTTTGCTTCTTCTCCGTTATTCATCTTTTTATTTAATTAATTAATTTATATATGTTCCAAAATGTATTTATTTAATTAGAAACAAATCATACAGTAAACATTGAATTTCTTCCTTTATTTCTTCCGTAATCCCAAAACCAAAAACCATTCAATTTTACAGGTGAGAAATTTAGCATTTTACAGGTGTAATTAATTTTCTCCATTGTTGATAAAAGATGCAATTTGTTTCCACAAAGCCACAACATTTTCACATCCAGCAATTGAATTAATTGAACGCAAAACAATTGAATTAATCGAAAGCAACCCGTACCCGTTCATACAAATCCGTACCTGTTCATACAAACCCGTACCCGTTCATACATATCCCTACCTAGCACCACTACCTTTCTCTAGTGGGTTAAACACCCATTCCCAAACCTGAACCAACTAACATCTAACATCAAATTAAACCCATACCTAACTCAAAATAATCGATACCCGTACAAATTAACCAAATAAATACAAAGTAACCGCATTTGCTTTTACTGTTCTGGCACGTATCTTAAAACGTCCGGAACAGTCACTATTTGAGACAATTTTGCCCCTAATTTTTTCTAGTAAGTACGTTAAGTATTAACGTACGTTAGAAAAAAATTACGGAATTTTTTAGGGTCAAATAGTGAGTCATCCGGCCTCCTCGATATGCGTTCCCTACTGAATATTGGGATGCGAGGAAGTCATTTGTTTTTGCCCAGAGGGAGTATTATTCAATATTAAATCTGACATGTGGCCCAGGTACTGTGCACTTTTTCGAATTTAAGATTAAAATAATGCAAGATAACGGCCGTTATCCTCCGTTCTGACAATAGGGACCCCGGGCGACTAACAGAGCAAACGTCTGGTATTAAATTGAACAAAAAACAACGTTAGGGACCAACTAAAATAAAAATAATAACGTTAGGGACCTGGCGGTGCCTTCTACCCACATATGCTCGTATGCATGAATATTTAAAATTGTTGGAATTAATCTATTGGGCATGATCACATAGTTTAGGACTTTTTATTTTATTTTATTTTATTTCAAACTTGATTAAACACTCTTTTCTCCGGTAACCTTTTTAGGATGTGACTCGAGTACCTAACACCTTCCTGAGCCCATAATGCGACCCCGAACCATTGTTCTCGGGTTCAGACCCATTTTGCCTTAGCTTTTTATTTTTATGTCATAACTTTAGGTTCCCTAAACCTAAAAACAAAATATGGTAGCGACTTCATTGCATTATGTGAGATGAGTCCGATTTCGTCTCACATCTCGTCCCAAACTCGCGTCGCATTAGGAAAAATTCCAGAAAGGGGGTGCGACAGGTTATCAATTACTAATTGATTCGGTTCTAATCGTATTTTTACCATGACTTTGAAGAATTACAGTGTAGCAATCTTTGATAATGGTGATTCTTCATGCTTTAAAAATCGGCAATCGTTTGCAATTCGAAGAAAGAGGAGTTTAATAGGTTATTTTTTAAAACTCAAAATAAAACCACAAAAGTATAAATTTTAAAAAATCAAAAAATCATAAAACACAAATTGAATGTACAAATGAGATGAAATAAGATGAAGAAAATAGGCCCTTACTTATAAACATAATAGAGAAGTTCAGAACATTGTATCTAAGTATAAAAAATGAAAGTCAAAGTAACAACAGGAGGACTTGTTAAGTCTAAACCTCGCCAGCAATAGCAGCTGTGTAAGCAACAGGATGACTCGCGCGGGCTGAACTGGAGGCGGCCTATTCAGATATTCTGAATTGTACGATTCCCTCTTTTTTCTCTCTAGCAATTCAAGAATTGAACTGTAAGCAAGAAGCGTAGTAGTTATATGGGTTAATGATCCTTGGAATTTAAGGTTGTGTGCATAAAAATATTGTTAGAAACAACAGGATTAATTAGTGATCAAATTAAGAACTTATTAAATTAATTAATTTAACCATGTCGGTTAATTTAATTATTACCAAGGTGGGTAAGAACTGTTGCAAAACTGTTGGAATTAGAGTGCTTGGGCAACTTTGAGTGCCAATACTCCTCACGTGCTAACACTTGTTGCAAAAACAGTCTATAACACAACACAAAAATTGAATATAAATGTATGAAAAGAAGATAAAACACAAATTAAATGTAATTAATTGGTTTGTGACTAGACGCAAAATCTGAAATTTATCATTCGTTGAAACTAACCTTTTGAAGGCGAAGGAGAAGAGTGATGATTTAATAGGTAGGTTAATTAATTGAATAATTTAATTAATTAAAATATATTTACTAAATTATTATTTAAAAGTCTATTACACCCTTAACATTTTTAATAATTCAAGGGTATAATAATAATTTAAAAAAATAAGGTCTTTTGTGATTTTTATATAGTATAGATAATTTTCTAATAATTAACTACTTAAATGATTTTGAAGTAATATTTTCAATTCTCCAGGAACAGTAAATATTCATAAAAGTAATATTAATAATAACTTAATTTATTAATTATAATCATCAAAATTATGAATAGTAGATAGGCTGCACGTATTGCACCGCATGTATCACATTCCCGCAAAAGACAATGCTGCACCGCTCACTATCACATTTAAATCTACGCACATGGCACTCAGTCCTTTGTATTAGACTCATTTGGCTGAAAAAGATTACCTACATCGTAAACGATTGGCTCACAAATATGTGGACATGAAGAAGATAGCCCATGAAGTCATCGTTTCACCGACATCATGTAATTCCTCAATAGCAATCTTTTTATGTAAGGAAGCGACATGTCATCGGCAAGGAAAGAGGATAACTTGAAGAGAACTGGAATTAGGAAGCCAAGAATCACCTTCAACTCAGAGAGAATTTCAGCAGTACTCCGTCCAGATGCACATATGATAAAAATAAACCCAAACTTGTCATGATAGTGAGCATTCCAGTCAGATAGTTCCTGCAAAGCATGTGATGGATGAGGAGGGCCAGAAAAATGGTTTTTCAAATGAATTAATGAAAAGAAATATAAAAAAAAAATAACTTGCAAGAGTATAAACCTGTAAAGTGGAAGCAGTGGATGTTGCCATAGCAGTTGATTGCTCTCCCTTACTGCTGAAATTTTAACAACCAATTTCTAATTCTAATTCCAATTACAAAACAAAGAAGAAGAGGAGAAAGAAAAAGCAGATGAGCCGAGAAGGCTTCGAGACAGTCACCGACGTGGAGGTTATCCAACCAGATGTCCCTCGCGGCGGCCACCGCTACAAATTCTATTCAAAAATAAAATTGAGTTAAAAAATTTGAAGAGAATAATAATATTGAGTTAAATGGACTTATTTTTAAGATTAGTACAGCTCCTATTTAAGCAATGTGCAACCTACAAATAGAATCATCAATTTGATTGATTTTGACAGCTAATTGGTAAAAATAAATAAAAAATTAGATGGTATAATTGAGAAATTTGAATCATTGTCGACAATCATAAATGCATACATATATGGATCGAACTAAATAAATACAAATATTTATATAGTACTCAAACTAATTAAATATAGGATTCATATAATAAATATATTTTTGAGATACTCCAGGAAGAAACGATGTTGTTCAATAAAGGTAAGGGTCTATGTCGGACAATCAATAATGGTAATTCTTTAGGCTTTGGAAATCGACAATCACCTGTAATTCGAAAAAAGAGGAGTTTAATAGGTTACTTTTTAAAACTCAAAACAAAACCATAAAAGTATAAATTTTAAAAAATCAAAAAACCATAAAACACAAATTAAATATACAAAGATTTTTAATAATTTAAGAGTATAATAGTAATTTTAAAAAATAAGATCTTTCGTGCTTTTTATATAGTATAGATAATTTTCTAATAATTAACCACTTAAATGATTTTGAAGTAATATTTTCAATTCTCCAGGAACAGTAAATATTCATAAAAGTAATATTAATAATAACTTAATTTATTAATTATAATCATCAAAATTATGAATAGTAGATAGGCTGCACGTATTGCACCGCATGTATCACATTCCCGCAAAAGACAATGCTGCACCGCTCACTATCACATTTAAATATACGCACATGGCACTCAGTCCTTTGTATTAGACTCATTTGGCTGAAAAAGATTACCTACATCGTAAACGATTGGCTCACAAATATGTGGACATGAAGAAGATAGCCCATGAAGTCATCGTTTCACCGACGTCATGTAATTCCTCAATAGCAATCTTTTTATGTAAGGAAGCGACATGTCATCGGCAAGGAAAGGGGATAACTTGAAGAGAACTGGAATTAGGAAGCCAAGAATCACCTTCAACTCAGAGAGAATTTCAGCAGTACTCCGTCCAGATGCGCATATGATAAAAATAAACCCAAACTTGTCATGATAGCGAGCATTCCAGTCAGACAGTTCCTGCAAAGCATGTGATGGATGAGAAGGGCCAGAAAAATGGTTTTTCAAATGAATTAATGAAAAGAAATATCAAAAAAAATAACTTGCAAGAGTATAAACCTGTAAAGTGGAAGTAGTGGATGTTGCCATAGCAGTTGATTGCTCTCCCTTACTGCTGAAATTTTAACAACCAATTTTCTAATTCTAATTCCAATTACAAAACAAAGAAGAAGAGGAGAAAGAAAAAGCAGATGAGCCGAGAAGGCTTCGAGACAGTCACCGACGTGGAGGTTATCCAACCAGATGTCCCTGGCGGCGGCCACCGCTACAAATTCTATTCAAAAATAAAATTAATTGGGAAAC
Organism: Viola odorata; assembly: GCA_963691705.1. Taxonomy (NCBI): domain Eukaryota; kingdom Viridiplantae; phylum Streptophyta; class Magnoliopsida; order Malpighiales; family Violaceae; genus Viola; species Viola odorata. Next base: position 59,126,655 of record OY829544.1, read on the forward strand.
AATTCAAGCTTTTATTTATCTCTGGATTTGTTTTTCTTTTCTTATCTTTTCATTACGGAAAATGTCAATACCCTTATATTATGATCTACATCTACATAAACAATTAATATTGTTCAATTAAAACAAAGCCATGGAAATGAGATGAACTGATTCTCAACACACCATATTTTTTGCTAAATGTTTTTGATAAGTTTGCTAAATTAAGTTTAATTAAATATAACTGTGGTAGAATTCAGACTTATAAACGCTTGACTATAAATGTTCTGATACTATGTTTGTTCCGGTACACTAGGTCATATATTATTAATTATTATTACAGGCAAAACTCATGATCTATTTAAAACGAATGAAAAGTATCAATAGAGTATCGAACGCAAATTTCTCATCCTTACCCTAAAAAAAAACCAAACACGTTGAACCTTTCTTTCATGTCATGTGGTCCTAGAGTGATGATGATCATTTCAATGTTTCATGATATTATTTCCGAATGTATGGATAGTTTGTCTAATAGAATGGTGACACGTATTATTTTATGCAAATTACTCGTGATAATTAATGATGAAACTTTAAAATAAATATATGTGTAAAATATAATAAATTTTAAAGATTATGATGAGTCATGATTGATGGGTCAATCATTATTTTTCTTGACCAATAGAAGTGTGAAGAGATATAAATCATGTGACTTTTAATCTTTTTTCAGATTTTTAAGAAAAAAAACGTTCAACATAGGATAAATTTTTTTGTTTGTTTTGAAGTATTTTTATTTTAGAAGTTCCATTTTCCAAGATATTTTTTTTAAAAAAAAAAACCCTTCAACATGGATAAATTATTTTAATTTAGTGTTTGAGTTAAAGTTATAATTTAAATAGTTAATTATATTATAATTATTTTAAAATTATAGTTTGATATCGAATATTATAATAAATTGTGTTAGTTTAATTACATTTATAAAAAGGTTTTTGGCAAGCCAAATACAAGAGAAGCTATAAGCCAATTCACTGGGGCCAAATAAATTATATATAAAAAAATCAAGAATATGTATTTAAAAATCACCACAACCACAAATGGTTTTATCATCATCCAAACATCCACCATCCACGTTAAACCGCTAGTGGTGAAATTAGACCAAATTATTTATAAGACACGCACGTGAATCACAAGTGCCCAAATAAATTATATATGAAAAAATCAAGAATATGAATTTAAAAATCACAACCATAAATGGTTTAATTAAATATAACTGTGGTGAAATTCAGACTTATAAACGTTTGACTATAAATGTTCTGACACTATGTTTGTTCTGGTACACTAGGTCATATATTATTAATTATTATTACAGATAAAAATCATGATCTATTTAAAACGAATGAAAAATATCAATAGAGTATCGAACGCAGATTTTTCATCCTTACCTTAAAAAAAAAAAAAACACGTTGAACCGTTCTTTCATGTCATGTGGTCCTAGAGTGATGATGATCATTTCAATGTTTCGTGATAACAACAAAAATAGCAAAATCTCAAATAAAAAAATACAAAATAGCAACAAAAAAAATTGAATATTTTGAAGGGAAAGTAAGCGAGCTGAACGAATTTTTTTTTTACAAAGACTTTCCTCCTCATTCCTCAACTAGAACCTAGAATTTGTCATGACAAATAGTAGCAGTCATGCTCTGAATTTTTCCAAGAAAACAGCGTGAAGTCAAAAATTATAGTGGTCGAAATTACTTATGTAGAATTTCTCTAATAATTTATTAACCATCTTAGACCACAAAGAAGCAATGCATAGATATGGAAAGTGGCAAAAGCTAATCTCCCATTAACGCAAATAATGAATCATTCAAAAAAAATTATTCTCATTTCTAGTGGTAGGATACTAAACACATTAAGACATACTCCATAATTCTCACTCCCTACCTCCATTGAATCCATTCACATTTCTTGTGGTTCATTACGGGAACCAAACAAATCGTAAAAGTATTAAATGAAACATGTGTTTTATATAATTGGATTTAAAACAAAAATAAGATATTTAATTAAGAGAAAAAAAAACTCTCAAGGAGTCGTGGTTTTATATATTAGACTATAGATCAATTGAAAATAGTTAATTGAAAGATGATATTAATCTTGACACATCGTACAAAAAATTAAAAACTAACTTTGGCTTCCACAAGTTATTTATTCTTGATAAATAACGTTATTAATAAATCGAGAAATGTAACTTATATTCTTGTAATATTTAATGCCAATTAATGATATGTAGCGTGATTTTTTAAAATATTAATTTATTATATTTTTTAATAAATTAAATATAGTTCAAATTCAAACCTTGTCAATAGAAAAAAATATTTTATAAGAGTTTTATTTATAAATTCATGACAAACTCATATTCTAAATATATATCTATGTATATATATGCAAAATTTATTAAAAGTTTCATTTGCTTCAGTGGTAATAGTGTTGTTTCTAAGCTAAAGGGAGGGGGGTTCGAATCCTCTCCCACGCGTTCCTTTATAACAAGTTTTGGGGAGAGCTGGTGATGGGCTGGGCTGAAACGATGGATTTGGGAATGAGGAAATGGGGATTTGGTCTCAAAAAATTTAATAAGAGGCTATATTGCGTGAATCGAACACGCAACCTCCTAACTAGAAGATAGAATTGCTACCATTGCGCCAAGAATCCTATTGAATGATAAAACGATGAAATTGATATAAACCTTATATTCAAGACAATTCAAGATAAAACTCATGATCTATTTAAAACGGATGAAAAATATCAATAGAGTATCGAACGCAGATTTCTCATCCTTACCTTAAAAAAAAAACAAACACGTTGAGCCGTTCTTTCATGTCATGTGGTCCTAGTGATGATGATCATTTCAATGTTTCCTGATAGCAAAATCCCAAATAAAAAAATACAAAATCTGCTCTAAAAGTAACAGTGAAGCCAAGAATGCAAAGACGCGTAATATTTAGCATGCTAGAGCTAGGGGGGCACGAGCTCTAAAAATTTGAAGTATTATTGTTAATAAAGCAATTAATTAATTTATTAATTGATCAGGTCTGGTGTATAAATAGGGGCAAAGGGAGAGGCACTAAGTCACACATAAACATACACACTGCTACATCTTATAAAAATCAAAGTTCAAAAGATGATGAAGATGTTTGTTGCCATTGTGCTCTTTGTAGCCTTTGCTCTTCCAGCTTCTTCTCAAGACGTCATCACTCTCACAGCTTACGAGGACCTTCTCAAGAGTGGGGCTTCTACCCATGGAATGACCAAAACTGTCATTTCGAACCCTCTTCTTGAAGAGGCTCTCGTCTCCTACTCCAACCACAAACTTGGAGGTCTTCCCACTTGCGGAGAGACATGTTTTGTTTCTAGAAAATGCAGCAACAAGAAATGCAAGTGCAACACAAGTTATGGTGTCTGCTTCATGAACTCTCTTGAGGACACCGATTCTGCAGCTGCTTCTCAAGACGTCATCACTCTCACAGCTTACGAGGAGCTTCTCAAGAGTGGGGCTTCTACCGATGGAATGACCAAAACTGTCATTTCGAACCCTCTTCTTGAAGAGGCTCTCGTCTCCTACTCCAACAACAAACTTGGAGGTCTTCCCACTTGCGGAGAGACATGTTTTGTTTCTAGAAAATGCAGCAACAAGAAATGCAAGTGCAACACAAGTTATGGTGTCTGCTTCATGAACTCTCTTGACATGGAAGACTGAGGTGTGATGTGAGTGTACTGGACTATGGTTAATTTTGTTGTCATTGTCGTCAATTAAAGAAGGCTATAAATGCTTGTGACATACATATATATAGCGTATGAATATGTCTAAGCATGCCTCCTCTATGTTGTTCCCTTCATCCCACTTTGAATTAATTAAATAAAAGTCCAGTTTATTATTAATTTGTGTTTTTCTGTTCTCTGGATTTGTGCTAGCAAAGCTAGATTTGTTTTTTCTTTTCTTTTCTTTTTCATTACGAAAATGACAGATCTGCATATAAACGGTTCGGATACTATGTTAAACAACCACTTCTAAAAGCAATTAATGATAATTAGTAAAGTGTATTTGTAATCAAAATCAATCAAGCAATTAATGATTATTATTTATAAGTGGGCAACAAAACAAATAAAATAGAAAACAAAAGAACAGTCGCTCGACAGCATTTGCCACGGCGAGTAGTCGGCAGCTGTTGGCCGAATGATGACATAAATGAACACCTTTCTGGAATTTGCAGACGTGTACCTTGTGATTTCAGCGGTTTTTATTTCAAAATGTTTAGCAATGCCTTTTAAACCATGCAAAAGTATTTGGTGAATGGTGGTGGTTTTTTTCCCGTCCCTTATGTAGCAGTTATCACTTTGCCCTTAGCAACAACTTTCCTGTACCTCTGTAAATGTTTGCTATTAATGTTGACGACATTGCTAACTGACAAGTGATAAACCCTGAAATGCAACTTGACTGAAGTACAACTTTTTGGACCAGAGGACATTTTTTACTCTTCCCCGTTTCCTTTTTCCTGACTTAAGTTCATTCATCTTAGTATCAGCATTTTTCAATCTATACTACTACCTCCGTCCCACAAAGTATGACGTTTTGGCATTTGCTTTTACTGTTTCGGAACGTATCTTAAGACGGCCGGAACAGTCACTATTTGAGACAATTTTGCCCCGATCTTTTTCTCGGAAGTACGTTAAGGATTAACGTACGTTCGAAAAAAAGTACGGAATTTTTTGGGGTCAAATAGTGCCTCATCCGGCCTCCTCGATATGCGTTCCCTACTGAATATTGGGATGTGAGAAAGTCATTTAATTCGGGACGGAGGGAGTATATAAAAAGCACGAGGGACTTATTTCTTTAAATTACTATTATACCCTTTAATTATTAAAAAAATTAAGGGTGTAATAGACTTTTAATTTTTATAAAATTACCTATAATATATCTATCATTCAACCACTTATTTAATTAATTAATCTACCTATTATTAAAATTGAATAAATCTATTACTAAATTACTTATTTAATTAATTAATCTATTTATTAAATCTATGATTTTCAATCATCTAAAGTGCATCTGATATGGAAAATTAGAATATGATTACTTTCACCACTTTACCACTTCCTGGTTTATGCCTCTCATTTGATATGTGTGGAATAATTTACTAGATCTATTAATTGAATTAATGAGATTTTAGAAAAAGAACTTCTTTTCCAGTTTTTTTTTTCTTCTATTGCTTTTAAGGTCTTCCTATGCACACCTTATGAATGGCGTTCTCTATTCCTATTTTTTTTTTATCAATTTCTGGCAATTTTATCTAGGTTGTTAGTTAAGTTAGTGACGTATTTTTCTTCTAGTTTTTATTGCTCCTTGTTTTTATGAAGGTCTTTTAAATTGTAATTCACATGAATGGGTTTTTCTTCTTCTGAAAAAAAAAGGTTCTTACTACAGTATCTAAGCTGGTCTATGGTTTGAATCTTAGATCCAAATCAGATTCTTTTTGACGATTTGGATTTTATTTTAACAGCTTGATTCGAAGTTTTTATTCATCATTTATGTTATATAGGTGGCTTATTTTGTGGCCGCTTTCTTTTTTACTTGGTTGGATTCTTTCAGCAAGTAGTTGTTCACTTTTGATCCTGTTCTTTCTGTTTTCTTGAGACACTGTAATGAGATGGTGAATCTTTCCATTTGCAGGTAATGTTGGTCATTTTCTACAATTGGTTCCTGATCAGGTCCTCAAGTTAAAGCAACTGACTGTGCTCACGCTGGCCGAAATGAACAAGGTATCCTGTCATGGTTTCTTAACCTTTTTGATAGTAATTGCTACATCTACTTTATTCTTAAACTTTTATCAGATTGATGGTGGTCATTGTGCAATATTCTGATAGGCAAGGAACTTGCCACCTAGAAATTGAAGTTCTCGTAATAGTTTTCAGTAAAATGTGGCATGGATTAGATAGTTACTTGGCCTGATTGGAGTCTGAATGAAAATTTGGCTACCGTTATATTTTTTGGTTGAGAGTTTTAAATATTGAAAATTGAAAACTCAGGGCATGTGGGCAAACCTTCAAAATCCTAGTTTCCAGTCCTAATAGCAGAGTTCTATCTTCTTTGTCTACACGTTAAAATAATCTTATCTTGGTTTCATTCACATGAACTGCCCAAGCCCAACTTGAATCATAACCAACTCATTCCAGCTCAGTGTGCTTCAATCGGCCCTGCTGATCAGTGTACAAGCAAGACCAGAGCTGATATAGCAAAAATGACTCTTATTTTAATGCTAACCTACTAAATGCACCTTTCCAGTTTATGGTTATCTTCAATTTGTCCTTCAATTATAAATCTTACAACAATGGACATATGCTTTACCTTCTGTACCTTTTTTCTGTTTTGTTCATTATAGTTAAGTTGCCTCTATTTTGAGTTTGTTTTCGTGCTTGTATCCTTCCCTATGATCAGCTAATGCAAGAGCTAGATGTTACAAATGTTCGTGAACTTGAAGATTGTAATAATACTCTCTTAACCTCATTAATACATACCGTTACAATATATATACTCTAATACCATATACCTAATACTAATACAACGTATATATATACGTATATAAATACGTATATCTAACACTCCCCCTCAAACTGGAGCATAGATATTTATCATGCCCAGCTTGTTACAAAGATAATCCACTCGAGGACCTGGAAGGGCTTTAGTGAAGAGATCACCCAGTTGTTCTCCTGTCTTCACATAGTGAGTGGAGATGAGATTTCCCTGAATCTTCTTGCGAATGAAGTGACAGTCTACTTCAATATGCTTCGTCCTCTCATGGTAAACAGGATTTGCAGCAATGTGGAGAGCAGCTTGATTATCACACCAGAGTTTTGAAGGTGAGGAGTGTTCTATACCAATTTCAGTCAGAAGTTGCCGCATCCATATAATCTCACAGGAGGATTGTGCCATGACTCTGTATTCTGACTCTGCACTGGATCGAGACATCACGGTGTGCTTCTTGCTCCTCCAAGAGATCAGGTTCCCACCAATAAAGACACAATAGCCGGTTATTGATCTTCTATAAATCTTCGACCCAGCCCAATCCGCATCAGCAAAACACTCAATCTGATTGTGACCGTGGTTACTGTACAGGATCCCGAGGCCAGGTGCCCCTTTCAGATAGCATAGGATATGCTCCAGAGTCTCCCAATGCTTATCTGTTGGAGCAGACATGAACTGGCTAACAACACTAACCGCGAAGGTGATGTCAGGCCGTGTCACATAGAGATAGTTCAATTTCCCAACTAATCTCCTATACTTCTCAGGATCATCAAAAGGGTCACCGTCATCTTTGGTGAGATTAACATTAGAAGCCATAGGGGAGCTACAGGGCTTGGCTCCCAACTTTCCTGTTTCTGCAAGGAGATCAAGGACATACTTTCTTTGAGATAAGAAGATACCTTTGTTACTCCAGGACACTTCTATCCCTAGAAAGTATTTCAGCTGATCCAAGTCTTTTGTACTGAACTTGGCATGCAGGAAAGATTTGAGCGAAGAGATCCCAACACTATCATCTCCTGTAATGATAATATCATCCACATACACAACAAGCAAAATAATACCCGCAGCAGATTGTCTATCAAAGACAGAGTGATCACACTAGCTCTTTTGCATGCCAAATTGTAAAATTACCTCACTGAACTTGCTAAACCAGGCACGAGGACTCTGTTTTAGACCATACAGGGCCTTCTTCAGCATACATACTTTCCCATACTCCCCCTGAGCAACAAACCCAGGTGGTTGCTCCATATAGACTTCTTCCTGTAGGTCGCCGTGAAGGAAGGCATTCTTGATGTCTAACTGGTGAAGAGGCCAATCTCGAGAAGCGGCTAAGGAAATGAACAACCTGACAGAGGATAATTTGGCCACAGGGGAAAAAGTGTCAGAGTAGTCCACCCCATATGTTTGAGCATACCCTTTGGCAACAAGACGTGCCACAGAACCATGAGGATGGACTTTCACAGCAAAGACCCATCTACATCCTACAACCTTCTTGTCCTTGGGTAAAGACACCAAGTCCCAAGTTTGATTATCCGCTAAAGCGATAACCTCCTCAAGCATTGCATTCTTCCAACCAGAATGAGTCAATGCTTCCTGCACTGTGTTTGGGACAACAACAGAATCTAGAGAGGAAATGAGAGCACATGTCGATGGAGACAGGTGATCATAGGAGACATAGTTAGCAATGGAGTAGACAGATTTACAGTGTCGTTTACTGATCGTCAGTCAAATGAAGATTTATAGTGCCTGAAAACGTATGTGCACAAGAGATAAAGTGTACAGTGGTAGTCAGGGTCGAACACAGGGATTGTGAGAGACTGATCTAAGGTCTTGAATGTATTCGGGGGTGAAATGCACAAAAAGTAACAATCAGGGGTGGTTTTACTTGGCTAAACAAGTTAGCCAAGGCAGATTTGGGAGCTAACAATCGTTACCTAGGAAAGCAGTATTCGGGACCTTGAGGTGTCAATTCGGGGGTCCCGAATGATAAAATAAAGCAAGTAAGTGAACAAATCCATAAATAATAAAACAGGGGTGAAACAAGCACAAATAATCAGATAGAGAAGGGTTCTCAGCAAAGGCATTCTTGGGTTGCATTCGGGGGCCCGATCGTCATCAGCACTAGGATATTCTATTCAAGACATCATAGAAATGACATAGGGACCAGATTCCTCGGATATCCTCTACTTTTCTCTTAAGAGAAACTACCCCCCGTTTCCACATATGAGGTAGTCTTGACAGTTTGCCATCCCTCTAGGCACGAAAGCGGGAAGGCCATACTCAAACTGCCCATAAAGCTAAGAAAAGACAGATCTAGAGCTGAAAGTCCCTCAGTTTGTCAGGCTCGTGACCTCGCTCTAATCAACTACCCACCCTATCTATTCGAGACCACTTCAGCGCAGTCAAGACTAAACAGATGCCTACTTGTTCTATGCAATTTTCCTTCCGTATTCATAACAAAGATGGCAACATTCACACAAAATAACAATCAGTTGATCAAACCTCAAATTATATCATGTGAAGATGTAATTAAAACGATAAGTAATTGAATATGACATCAAGAACATATTAAGCACATTAAGGCCTCGAATCTGCCCTTGCAACCCTCGAATTACCCTTGCCAAGAACTAAAGATTTAGCTACTCATACTTGAAGATGAACAAATAATAATTAAAGAAAGCATAATAAAATAAATAAATAGATTAAGGGAAGAAAACTTTGTTACTAAAAATCCGTTTGAAGCCCGGCGACAAGGTTGAAGGTGCTAACAAGAACTAGAGAGAGAAACTAAAGAGAAGTCTAAGAAAACTAAAACTAATGATTCTAAAATTATATTATCAAGTAAGTCGTGTCCAAAACTACTCTTGGATGCTCTTTATATAGTAGAGCTCCAAGCACAAAATATCTTCAGCCTAAAACTAGGGACAAAATGCATTAATTGAAAGCCTATAAAAATGGATCCATGCTCCTTAAAGCACAAAGCTGAAAAATCATAAAGCTGTCTGATTTTTCCAGCTTTGGCAAGTTTGGACTGGGCTCAAGGGCTGAACTGGTCAGATCGGTAGGTATTTGGTAGTCAGTGCAGAGCGTCAGAACAGTGTCAGAGGGATCACAAGGGCGCTTAGGCGGGGTGACACGTGTGAAATACATTTTTGTATATAAATTTTATATTTTAATATTTCTAAATAAATTATGTACGTGCAACGTCACGTGCCAAAATAACCTAGTATCTAAAATGCAGGAGGCGGCATCCATTGTCCTGAAGATGCAAGATGGATTGCAGAGTCATTGGAGGGAGTGTTTAGTTGACTTGCCAGATTTTTGTTCATGGCATTCCAGTGATGAATGATTTTGGGCTTTGCAGATGCTCCTTTTACAGTGAACATCTCATTGTAAGCACATACTGGTATTTGAAAATTATAATTACCTTGTCTTGAACCTTATTGTTGTTGTTACCTTCTCCAGCTAGTAAGCTAAAAGTCATATTTGGAGGTGCGGCATAGTAATTTAAGTGAGAAACTTGAGATTGTGTAATTTCCCATCATTGTATTGTTTTTCTCCTTTTTCTTTTAGAGATCTGCACTGTTGTGCCTTCTCTTGTTGCTTTTTTAATGAGGTGGTGACACTTTTTAATGTATCGATCTTATAAATTCTCGAAATGATTCTAATTTTACAACCCAAAGCTTCGGCTAGAAAGACTTGTAATTTGAATTAAGCATTAGACCTAACTAATCCAAAATAAAACTCGGAATTTTACTTAAAAACTAACCTTGTTCACTTAACTAAGGCATGCTATTAAGACATGAACCAGACATTAGTTCAACAATAGAAGAGGTTCAAGAGATCGACATACGACGGAATTAGAACCAGTTGGACAAAGATCTTCAATAAGCTTGTTCTTTTATACAAAATCATGAGCAAATTTACATAATTCTGATATTTAAATGACAGATTTAGAAAAGCAATTTTAATTTTTAATTGATTATATTATATTAAATTGAACCCATTACTTTACGTCACAAAAACGACATGCACTAATTGGTTGAACTCATAAAAAGTATAGAACAATCCCTTTTCATTTTCTTTTGTTTATTTAATTATTTTATTCTTTATACTTTTTCTTAAAAAAATTATATAATCAATTAATTATATAAGATAAAATAGTTGGATCTTTATCATTTTACTCACTTCTTTTAAAAAAATTAGTAATTAGTCTTTAATCACAGTCGCGCCCCGAAATTTAAAACAAAAATTCACGAGTGTGAAAAGAAATTTGGGACCTTACAATGCTCGGCGTAAAAGGACGCCTCGCAACATGCAATGAAGTCCCCACCCTAATTTGGTTGCTAGGTTTAGGTAACCTTAATCGTCATGGCATAGGAAATATAATAAGTAAAAAAAACTAAAGGCACAAAAAGGGGTCTGGACCCCAGAGAAAAGGTTCGGGGTCGTATTATGGTCTCGGGAAGGTGTTAGGCAACCGAGTCACATCCGAAAAAGGTGTTTGATAAAATGTGTTTTGAAAAAGGGGGCCCTCAGAGGAATCGTCACTTTAGTCTTTTCCACAATCGGGACCGTTCAGGAATAAATAAAAGATCTTTCGGATGGGGTTACCGTTTATCAAGATCGATCGATTATTCTTGACCGTAACGTGATGGGACTGAATTTTCCGTAAGACTGAATGAGCGCCCTCTTATTTCATCATCGGGCCATGCATGATTAACCTAATTACTATGTGATTCTAACATGGATTGCTAACAGAGTACAAATTTAAATGATAGGTTTTTGAAGTGAAAAACTGAAGTGGGATCGAAAGTCCCCATGTACATGCAGTCAATATATGCGAGAATTTAAAATCAAATGAGCATGGCATTTTAAGCAACTCTTTAAACACGTTGTTCATGTGGGTTGATTTTAATTCTAGCAGTTCTATATATCATGCATACAGTTGATGTTTGCAGAAAGCGTTGAATAAATAAAAGGGAATCGAAAGGCGTACTTGGGAGCGAAGCTTGAAACTAAAACCTACAAAACGAGGGTGTTAGTGATAGCTTGAGAAATAACTAAGCAATTTTAAGAGTGCGAAAATTTTAAATGACAGTTGATTGCATACGTAAAATGATGGATTTTACGCATACGAGAATTAAATGATGACATGATTGCATGCGAGAAGTGGTTTATTTGACGCATACGAAAATGAAATGCTGAGTTGATTGCGTGCGAAAAATGACTTATTTTAAGCATACGATAATTTAAATGCTAGGTTGATTGCATGCGAAAAATGATTGATTTTAAGCATACGAGAATTTAAATGCTAGGTTGATTGCATGCAAAAAATGATTGATTTTAGGCATGTGAGGATTTAAATGCTACGTTGATTGCATGCGAAAAATGATTGATTTTAAGCATGTGAGAATTTAAATGCTACGTTGATTGCATGCGAAAAATGATTGATTTTAAGCATGTGAGAATTTAAATGCTGTTTTGATAAGTGCGGAAAAAATTAAATGTGGTTGACGATTTACGGGGAATAAAAACAGTTTGGTAATTGGCAGAAAATAAAACAAGTTGATAATGCAGAAATGAGCAGTTGGATATTTGCAGAAAGTAAAACAATTGATATTTGCGGAAGAATTTCCAGCAGTTTGCGAAAAATTAAAGCAGGTGATATTTACGGAAATTAAAATGCGACCGACCATATAGGCGGTATATTGAATTTAAATTGCAGAAAGTAAATTGCGAAAAATTAAAGTGCTGAAAAGTAAAGGGGTTAATGACAGTTTTGATACCTGCAGTCTAATTGATTGATTTATTTCATCCCTCTATTTTTTTAAAATAGTATTTCATCCTTCCACTCTATTTTTATGTTGGATTTCAGCCCTCACCCTAACACCGTCCAAATTTTCCGTCCATTTTGCGTGAAACGACGTCGTTTTACTACTTGGGAGTGTAAGTTCCGTCGTTTGGATCGCGTGACACGTCGTTTTGAGCGTAAATTAATTTTAAAATTTTACGTGAAACGACGTCGTTTTACAAAAATAATATAATTAATTTTAAAAATTCAGAAAAATAATTTACTTAATTTGAAAATTCCAAAAAGATATTGTAATTAATTTGAAAATTACAGAAAAATAATGTAATTAAATTAAAAATTCAGAAAAATAATGTAATTAATTTTAAAAATTAGGAAAAAAATTAAAAAATCTTTAATTCTCGTCATTTTTTATACATTATTTTTTTAATTTTTTAATTTTTTAATTTTTTAATTTTTAGTTTCTTGAATGCCATGCATGCAGCCTTGGACTCGACAGCGACATCCTGCTCTTTAGTGCTAAGCAATCTTCAAATGGTTTCTATAAAACAAAATTGGATGGTTTTGTATAAAAATAATAATAATAATTAAATTTAAAAATCTTTTTTAAATTTTTTTTCCTAATCTTTAAAATTAATTACATTATTTTTATGTAATTTTCAAATTAATTACAATATCTTTTTGGAATTTTCAAATTAAGTAAATTATTTTTCTGAATTTTTAAAATTAATTATATTATTTTTGTAAAACGACGTCGTTTCACGCAAATTTTTTGTAAAACGACGTCGTTTCACGCAAAATGGACGGAAAATTTGGACGGCGTTAGGGTGAGGGCTGAAATCCAACATAAAAATAGAGTGGAAGGATGAAATACTATTTTTTAAAAATAGAGGGATGAAATAAATCAATCAATTAGACTGCAGGTACCAAAACTGTCATTAACCCAAAAGTAAAGTGCGGAAAAGTAAAGTGCTGAAAAGTAAAGTGCGGAAAAGTAAAGTGCGGAAAATTAAAGTGCTGAAAAGTAAAGTGCGGAAAAGTAAAGTGCGGAAAATTAAAGTGCGGAAAATTAAAGTGCAGAAAGTTAAGCAGTTGATAAGTTGCGGAAAGATTTCCAGCAGTTTGCGAAAAATTAAAGCAGTTGAATATTTACGAAAATTAAAAAAGCGACCGACCATATAGGCGGTATTTTAAATGACTGAAATTTAAATTGCCGAAAGTAAATTGCTGAAGTTTAAAGTGCGGAAAATTAAACAGTTGATAATTTGCGGAAGGATTTCCAGCAGTTTTGCGAAAAATTAAAGTAGGTGATATTTACGGAAATTAAAAAAGCGACCGACCATATAGGCGGTAAAATAAATGACTGAATTTAAATATCATGAAAATAAATATTGCGATAAGAAAGAAGCAATTCGGATATAAAACAATTAAATAACAAGTTGTCGCAAGAACGAGCATACGAAAAATATGAACACGGAAATAACGCATGTGTGCATTTAAATCATGTATAAACATTTAAAGCATGGTATACGACTATTTAATTTCGTGCATAAATATTTAATCATGGTATATAAATATTTAAGCAAAGCGAAATAATAAACAAGTATTGTAAATAATGATTAATTAAATATGGCATATGAATTAATTTAAACATTACATACGAGCATGAAATAAAATGACGTTTAAAATGACTCGAATGCTTGGCGAAAATTATTTGGGCCGGGCCCGCATACTGGATTTAAATCAAATTGGGCTAGGAATGAATCCTAGCCCATGACAATAATTAAAGGAAAGATGGGCTTGGCTTAAGCCAAGGCCCATCAGTGGCTTAACAAATGCAAGAGGGACGGGCTTGGCCCGTTCCCTCCCTTCTTCTTCCTCGCAAGAACAGCATGGCTGTTCTTGCTTTCCACGTCGCCGGCGCTGTGGCCGGCGACTCATGCACCCCTAAAACCAACGTATGAATGATTTGTCCTAATGCTGTCACTCTAAGAGGAGGAAATAATTATGCAGAGATGTAGAATTATGTGAAGGATGTCACTCTGGGAAGGGGAGATGCTAAGGCGGAAATGCAAATGACGTCAATTCCCGTAGGAGAAGACGCGAAATGCGGAAACTAAACTAAGGGCACTCTAGGAGGAGAAGAATGCTAAGGCTGTAAACTAAGTGTTGTCACTCTAGGAGGAGAAGAATGCTAAGGCTGAAAACTAAGTGCTGTCACTCTAGGAGGAGAAGAATGTTAAGGCTGAAAATTTAAACAACGTCGATTCCCAAAGGAGAAGGCGCGAGATGCGGAAATTAAACTAAGGTCACTCTAGGAGGAGAAGAATGCTAAGGCTGAAAACTAAGTGCTGTCACTCTAGGAGGAGAAGATGCTATGCTGGCACTCTGGGAGGAGAAGATGCTAAGGCGGAAATGCAAATGACGTCAATTCCCATAGGAGAAGACGCGAACCGCGGAAACTAAAGTAAACTAAGGGCACTCTGGGAGGAGAAGATGCTATGCTGGCACTCTGGGAGGAGAAGATGCGAACCGCGGAAACTAAACTAAACTAAGGGCACTCTGGGAGGAGAAGATGCTATGCTGGCACTCTGGGAGGAGAAGATGCTATGCTGGAACTCTGGGAGGAGAAGATGCTAAGGCTGAAATGCAATTGACGTCAATTCCCGTAGGAGAAGACGCGAAATGCGGAAACTAAACTAAACTAAGGGCACTCTGGGAGGAGAAGATGCTATGCTGGAAACTATGTTGTCACTCTGGTAGGGGGAAGATGTTGTGCTGTCACTAGTGGCGTTGATACGATCCTGGAATGCGTCTGCATCCTGCCCAGGAGGTAACGACCCCAAGGGCAAGACTTTCCCACGATTTGTAGCCGTAAGCAGTCCTCACCTGATATTAGTGTTTGCACTCACGCTCTGAAACAAGGCTAAGTGTTTTACACTCACGAAGATGCAACTAACATGATACATAATTTACAGTTCGCAATGTCAATCCGAGTGAATAGACTTCGAATGAAGATGCACATGCATGGATGTTCTAATAATCGATGGGACTTTTACGGAAAAGAATGAAAGAACATGAAAAGTCCGAAAAGGAGTTTGTTTTGGAAAAGATTGCTTTGCTAGAAGGTTTTTGATGAATGATGCTTTGCTGATTGGCCTTGATGAGGGCGAGGTGCGCGAGTCTTTTCGCTCTTGGCTAGGGATGCTTGCTTGACAGGGTGCGTGAGCTCTGGGATTCTTGCTGGGGGGTGCTTTTCGTTCGGTCAGGGGCCTTTTTCTTGAGTCTTCATTGGGGAGTGTCGTCGCTGTTCTTTTTGCGACTCACTACTTGAGTTGGCCTGGGGCCCTTTTCTTCTCGGGTCCTTACTAGCGATGCTTGCTTTGAGGTTTCTTGAGTTGGCGTTGGGCCTCTTTTGCTTGACTTTACTAGGGAAGGATACTTTGAGATTTCTCGAGTTGGCCTTGGGCCTTTCTACTCGAGTTCACTAGGGAAAGTTGTCTTCGAGATTTTCTCGAATTGAGTTGTCCCCGGGCTGTGATTGCTTTGGCTCTTTGATTGTTTGTATTCTTCGAAGGTCTCTAAGCATTTTCTTTCTTTTCTTTTCTTTTCCCTTTTTCCCCTCTCTCCTTTTTATTTTTTCTTTTTCCCTCTCATTTTTATATCCCTCCCCTTTTTGATTTGATTTGAAAATGCGCAGAGCAGAGCAAGCACAACCTTCGTCTTGATCTTTTCCTCTTCTGTCTTGAGGCCTCGGCCTTCGTCGTTGCTGCTTCTTCGGTGATGGTCCTCAGCGATCTCCTGGTGACCTTTTCCGTCTTCTTTATCGTGAACTTGAACTTGGCGTGCTCACGCTTCCGGCTGGCAATCTTAGTTGCGACTGCTCCCTGGCTCCCGGGGTATGAGTGATAGTGAAGGTTTTGGTATGAGTGATGGCATATATGGTGGAAAGAGGGAAAAACGAAAAAAGTGGAGAAAATCGTAAAAGTCCCATGTCACTTTATAGCTATCCCATGTCTAATGGGGCATGTACCCTGGATATTATGCGAACTCAACTAGTATCTAGTCAGGCTCTTACACTCATAAAGGATGAGGCGCGATGGCTCAAAGACGCTTACCGGGATCTGTTTGTGACTGCTTACGTCGGAGCAAACCGCGGATATAAGAGCAAACAGGTAATAGCATGCATGGTACGTAATTTAGATAGATGTTGGGGTTAACAGAGGGATTGAATATTTCTGACCTCTGCGATACATGAAAATGCTTATGAGAGTAGTGCGCTTTTGTTTTAGCCTGGTTAAAGAGGGATTTTGATTGATTTTGATTTTTGACTGATTGATGGTTTGATTGCTGGATGGTTTGATTGCTAGACGTTAGATTGCTAGATGGTTTGATTGCTAGATGTTTTGATTGCTAGACATTAGATTGCTAGATGGTTTGATTGCTAGATGGTTGGATTGCTAGACGGTTTGATTGCTAGACGTTAGATTGCTAGATGGTTTGATTGCTAGATGGTTGGATTGCTAGACGTTTTGATTGCTAGACGTTAGATTGCTAGATGGTTTGATTGCTAGATGGTTGGATTGCTAGACGTTAGATTGCTAGACGGTTTGATTGCTAGAATGTGGGGGGACGACTTATTTGCAACGTTCTAATGAGAATCTAAGGTTGCCCCCCATTGGGCTAGACGACCGTACTCGATTTAAAGCTAACAAAGCGAGCAGGAATGAAAACAAATTTAAATAAGGGGAAAGAAAGATGACTCCCCTGAAACGTGCAGCGGGGCTGCACGGGCGTCTTCCACAAGCTCCACGCAAATGACGGTGAGATGCTTCCAGTTCCTGTGAGATGCAGAGGGGACAACAGAGCAGAAAGGGAAATTAATCCGAAAATGAAAAGGAGATAGGTTCAGGGATTCTCCCTTCTCTTAACTCGGCTTTTTGAGGGTGCCTATGACGTAGTCCCAGCTCCGGAACGTCTTGCTTAGATGCGCTGATTGGCTTCTTTTTCAGCTGCTTCGCGGGAACTGCCGATCCAGGTTGAAGGGAGGATGAGGTACGCATTTAGTCCATTTGCTTATCGGTCTTTGCTACACCTTCGTTGATGGGCTTCGTGATTGCTCGGGGGAAAAGGGGAAGTCCTCTGTCCCTATAATGTGCAGCGGGCCTGCAAGGGCATACGCTTACCGTTCTTATGCAGGCAACGAATGGGGGTGACCTGGTTCCTGAAACAGACAAGGTGATGACAAATGAGGAGTAAATGCAAGATAATTTTTAGCAAAAGTAATGTGATTGATAAGGTTTTAAGCTCTCCATCTTAGACGGGCCATCTGTGGGTCACTGCAGCGTGACTGGCATCGGATGTCGGTTGATGATGGCTTTGCTTTTAGATGCTTTGTCGCAGCTCCTGCCTCGGCTTGGGCGATGCTGGCAGCCTGGCTGTCCCTCAACTAAAGGGTTGATCTTCACCGTGTTGATCATGAGGCGGATGTTGGGAAACTTCTAGAACAATACTTCATTAAGTATATTGATGGTGATCCTAGGAGGGCAGCTTTTTGTCGTGCTTTCTCCCGGAGTTGTTGTCTCCAAGGGTGCGATGGGCGACCATGGCGTTTTGGTGATGAGTTCCTCCGAATAGGTAAACGGAGATGGGAGTCGATGCTGCTAGTATTCCGACGGCTCGGCTGGCGTAGGATGACCTTTGTGACTTTGGTCCAGCCTTCAGTCCTTTGAGACCGGTTGTTTGCGATGCCGGTTGTGCTGGTAGCACTGCGAGGAAAAGAAATTTAGCTTTAGATGGTGCTGGTTTAAAATCTTTCCTGATTCGCTCTAGAAGGTGGCCTGCTGCGGCAATTTACAGCTCCTACGAGCGAAATTCTCGGGTTCTATCGTGATGACGAGCTGAGGCGTGGGACCTTATGCCCCTGCAAAACTTATGATTGATTAGTGGCGTTAGTCTAAGTGACGTATCTTACGTCTCGAGCTACTCCCGGGGAGCCATCCATGCCATGCCTCCTTTTGTCATCTCACAAGTTTAAAGAAAAAGAGGATAACAAAGTTTTAAAAATAATACGCATCTCCTGAAAAAAACTTGTTTTATTAATTTCAGGATAAATGTTTGCGTTAGATTGTCATGATAAAACCCTATGTCCCTGGTCTGGCCGAACGCGTGACCCGTGACACTTCAGGCGTAGTATCTCTTGACTGCATTGACATTTACTGGCCTTAGGAGATCATCTCCATCCATGTTGGTTAGCACTAGGGCACCCCCTGAGAATGCACTCTTGACCAGATATGGGCCTTTGCACCTCGGGGCTCACTTTTCTTGATTGGTCTCCTGATGAGGGAGAATTTTCTTCAGCACTAAATCCCCAACCTCGAACTTGCGAGGTCGCACTTTCTTGTTATAAGCGTTGGCCCTTCTTTGCTGATATAATTCTGCATGGCAGATAGCGGCCAAGCACTTTTCGGGAAGGAGGTTCAGCTGCTCGTACCTCACTCTTGCCTAATCCGATTCTTCTACTTCAGGCTCTGCTAGGATCCGGAGAGAAGGGATTTCTACTTCGAGGGGAATTACGGCTTCCATGCCGTAAACTAATGAGTAGGGAGTTGCCCCCGTGGATGTACTGGTTGTTATTCGGTAAGCAGGCAGTGCGAAGGGAAGCATGTCATGCCAATCTTTGTGAGTGGTTACCATCTTTTGGATGATCCTCTTCAAGCTCTGATGTGACTGGTCCAAACTCAGGTCTCAATAGAATGCGATGCTTACCTATCCCGGGATCAAAACCTAGCATGTCGGCGTTTGACCATGCGAATACGTCGGAGTAGTCTTTGAGGAGAGAAATCAACCTTTCTCTCTTGAATTGTGTCCAGGGTAGTTCCGATCTTAACCAGCTTCTGATTCTCATTGCTTACCCCCAGGTTTACTTCGTCCAATTCCTCCCGATGACGGGTTATTTCCTTTTCTGAACTTTCTAGTAAACGGGTCAGTTCGTGGGAGATTTCGACATTATCTTCGGTGGTGACGACGATTTCTTCGCCAGTAAAGACATAGGTTTTATCAAGACAATCCTAACTAACACTCATCCTGAAATTAAAAGTGCGGAAAAAAGAGATGCGTGAAATGAAAATTGCATACATATTTGATTTTTAACAAAAGGGGAACCTGAGTTCCTAAAAAAATGTTTTCGTGAGAAAACGTGCAAGCACGTGTTTTTCTAAAAGGAGCAATTACGGAGAGACATCTGGGAGCATGGTGATGGTCCAGTGGCACACAGTCTCCCCTAACTTCTTTACGAAAATGACTGAACCAGGCGACGATTCTTCTTCTCCTAGAGCGCAGATACGGAGGTCTGATACCCTGATTGGATTCTCATTGATGGTTTCCGCAGTGAAGGGGAACGTGGTTCTGATATGGGGGATTGACATCTTGCCCTCTGGCGCAGAACGTCCGAATAGCTTAGCCAGCTGCTTCTCTTTCTTTTCTTGGGCAATCCTGACGAAATCGGCCTTGCCAGGTTGGTACCCTAATCCAAAATGGTCTCCGAAGCTCTTCGGAGGTGCGCAGCCTTTGGACCCTTGTAGCTTGGCGCCGAGCCATTTTCCCAGTTGAAAACTTCCCTCTAGTGTTGACTTAGGGGTTGTTTTGGTTATCTCAGATTTTGGGGCTTCGCAAACGGAGGATCCTTCCTTGACCCAATCCGCGTTGACGATCTCGAAGGCTTGGAAAGAACTCTCCAAGGTTTCAACAGTTTCGATGTAAGGCACGGATGCATGCTTGGCCAAGATCAAGGCTCGCTCTGCCTTTATTATGACGAGGGCGCTGTCCTTCACGTATTTGAGGCACTGATGCAGGGAAGAGGGGACGACTCCCGCTGAATGAATCCAAGGCCGTCCTAGAAGCATGCTGTAAGTGGGTCGGATTTCCATGATCTAGAATGTCAAGGCGAAAGTGTGGGGCCCGATGACCATATCCAACTCAATGTTCCCGATGATCTCTCGAGTGGTGCCATCGAAAGCCCTAGCCATCATTCCGCTAGGTTTTATGATAGAGGAATCGACCGGCAGTTGTTCGAGGACATGCCTGGGCATGACATTAAGTGCGGATCCATTGTTGATTAGGGCCTTTGCTATGACGTGTCCTTTACATTCTACTGTGATGTATAGGGCCTTGTTGTGATCTTTTCCCGAGGGGTCGATCTCTCCTTCAGAGAAAGAAATGCTGCTTAAGGCTTGAATTCTTCCGACGAGGTTTTCCACCCCTTCCGTGGTGATATCCTTAGTCACGAAGGCTTGCTTCAAGACCTTTAAGAGAGCTTGGCGATGCAGTTCTGAAGTAAGGATCAGTTCCATGATGGAAATGCGAGCTGGGGTTTTCTTTAGCTTTTCGATGATGCTGAACTCGCTCTGTTTCATGATCTTGAGGAACTCAGTTGTCTCGTCCTCGGTTACGGGCTTGCTCAAGCCTTGCGTCTCTTCTACTATCTCTTTGCGGATCACAGGGTCTTTCCCTTTGGCTTGTCGTTGCTTTTCTACTTCCTCCGAGATGTAACATCTTCCGATGCGGATCATGCCCCCGATATGAGAGGCTTCGCCGATAGCGAGTCCTGTGGGTGTGACGGCAGGAGGGGTGGTGACCACCGTGTATCCGTAGTTGAATGGGACCGCATGTAAGTCCCGGCTGGGAGTATTCACAGCTAATGTGAACACTACTTTGCGTGAGGTAGGGGCTGCATCTCCTGTTTAGGCCACGTATTTGAAGGAATACGGTGCTGGAGGATTATCCTCGATGACATTGATGGCTCCTTGGGTTTCCCCTTTGGTTTGAATGATCCCGAATGTTGCGAGTTGCTTGACTTTTTGCCGAAAAAGTCTGTAATCCTGGATGTCGTGCTTGCTTGCCCCTTGGCAAAATAGGCATTGGGCCTGACTATTCCCTGGGAATGGCAGATAAGCGTTGTTGGCTAAGGCGAAGAATAGTTCTTTGTTGGGTGCTTCCTCCATTGAAGACTGAGAAATGTCAATTTCGATGGAAGAAACGTCGCCCATCCTAGGATTATGGTGCGGTAGAGGGCCGGTTGTCACATCAGGACCTTTGGCTAAACCTTTGGACGAGATTCGTCCTTCTTGGGTTAGGTGCTCGACCTTCTCTCTAAAGGCGTAACAGTTTTCCAAGGAGTGTCCTCGGGTTCCGGCGTGGTATTCGCAACTAACCTTTGGATCGTACCAGCTAGGGTAAGGAATGGATTGAGGCGAGAGTGGGGATGGTGTAATCTGCCCATCTGCCAGGAGGCTTGCGTAGATTTCCTTCAAAGGAAGCGGAGGGAGTGACCACATCGGCGAAGGGTATGATGCGGAGTCCGTGGATTCCTAGGAGGGTAGTAAGGGCACTGTGCTAGAATAGGAAGGTGGTGCTGAATACTTGATGAGGTAGTCGAACTTCCCGGAAGGTTGGCCCAAGGTGTCAATCTCGCGGTCGCCTTCATCGCGGGGCGCGGAGAACCGCTTGCACGATGAAGTCGATCCTTTCTTTTTGACGATTTGGAGTGGGGTTCCATTGGTGTTAGGAAATCCGTCTCCGATCGTGTTGATGGACCCTTCCCCGGGGGTCGCTTTCTGGGTTTGTATTACTCCGAGACTCGAGAGTTGTCTCACTTTTCCTGCGAACAACTCGCAACCTTGGATCTTATGACCGTCACTTCCCTTATAGTACATGCAGTGACTTGGATTGCTCTCCATGTATGGCACATATCCCTCTCGAGCTAAGGCCTGGAAAAGCTGTTCTTGTGGCCAGCTTGATGCTGAAGAGAGATGGTCGTTGGTTTCTCCTGCCGAGATGGCATTCACCCCTCCCTTTCCATGGGAATGATTGGGGAGAGGATTGGTGGATGTGTTGGGTCCTTTTGCTAATCCTTCGAAAGATACCCATCCACTTTTGATCAAGTGATGGACTTTGGCTTTGAATGCGAAGCAATTTTCCAGAGTGTGACCTGTGGCTCCAGCGTGATATTCGCATCTCGCGTTAGGATCATACCATTTCGGGTAAGGAGGCAGTTGAGGCTGAGCAGGAACCGGAACGATCTGTCCGGCCGCTAGGAGATGTTTGTAGACTTCCCCCGCGGGAAGAGGGAGAGGAGGCAAAGGCTCTCGGTTCCACCGATTATTGGTCGTGTTTTGGTTATTTGAGTCTTTTGGCGGGTTATATGGCCTGGGTTGCATAGGTTGTGATGTTTGTACTGGAGGTGGTGGGAAATGCGTAGGATTTTGAGGCACGATATTAGCGATTGGTGGTGAAGTAAAAGGAAAGGAGGTGGGTTGATATAATGATGGTGGATGATAAGGTGGTGGTAATAAATAAGGTGGTGGTGGTGGAAATGATTGCCCGTGATTAGCTTGAGGAGCGACGAATCCCACGTCCATTTTCACGACGAATGTTTTCTTTGGCGCAGACTCTGGTGCCGAAGGCATGATTCGTCCTGACTTAATCCCTTGCTCGACTCTTTCGGTAATTAGGACCATGTCGGAGAAACTGTTTGAGGGATTAGAGATCAGGTATGTGTAGTAGGGGGATTTGAAGGTGTGCAAGAAGATCGACAATAGTTCCTTGTCGCTCAAGGGAGGAGAGATTCTAGAAGCCAACTCTCTCCATCTTTGAGCATAGGTCTTCACGGACTCGCCGACTTTCTTTTCCAGATTTTGCAGGTCGGCGCGGTCGGGAGCCACCTCCATGTTGAATTTGTATTGTCGGTAGAAGGCATCGGACAAGTCTCTCCACGTCCTGATCCTGGCTCTGTCCAGCCCCATATACCATGTTAGGGCGTGCTTGGTCAAGCTTTCTCGGAAGAGATGAATCAACAACGGCTCATTGTGGATCATCTCTGCCATCTTGTCGCAGTATGCTCTGAGGTGAGTCTTTGGGCACTCTACCCCAGTGTACTTCTCGAAGTCGGGGATTTTGTACTTCGGAGGTATGACGATCCCGGGGACCATGCACATATCGGCGGGCCCTGTGGGATCGAACGGATCGGCCCCTTCGATTGCTCTGAGTCTTTCCTCGAGAAGATTCAGTCGGTCCCTTTTCAGTTGCTCGGCCCCGATGGGGTTAGAATCGAAGGGTTGCATTGGTTCTGAGGAGAACTGGGGTTGTGCTGGGTTGAAAGTGAGGAGCTGAGTTCCCACAGGTCCGGGAATTGTGCTCGGAGGAATAGGAGGGAGATACAAAGCCTCTAGGTAGGCCCGACTCTTGCTGGGGTCCACTGCAGGGTTGATTGAAAGGTGCTGAAGCGACGGGGAGATATCTTCACCCGCCTTAACTATAGGATGTGCAGTGGTGGGTACAGTGAAGGGATTATCCCATCTCCAATGGCCTGGGGGGCCAGAAAATGGTGGGAGTACGGATGGTCCTGCGGTGGTGAGCGAAGAGGGAGGTCCTTTCGTCTGAGGGGGATCAAAACCCGGTGATACTTCGGCGATAGCTTCATCTCTTTCCTTTTCGGCCCTGGTGGCCCTTTCTGTAGTGATCCTAACTTGTTCCTCTAATTCTGCGATTCTGGCTGTCAGGGCTTCATCAGCCTTAGCCTGTTCAGTCATTTTTCGTTTTTGAAGTCTAGTAAAATGGAGCCTGTGCGGAGTAGCTTGCTTCCGAGGAGCTATTGTGAACCTGAAAAAAAAGAAAAAGCACAAAAAGAGTGAGTACAAGTCATACACAAGTGATGTGCAATCCCGAGGTCTCCACATTTGCTCATTCGCCTTTCCGGTAGTACTTTCATTTGATATTTTCAGGGCGGTCGGAGAGGCGCGGAATCCCAGTGGTTGACAAGATACGAAGAAAGCCTCTATACATTCCAACGATATGAAGCAAATCTGAGATGCTAACGGCGAAACCCAAATTAGCAGGGGCAACCAATGCCGCCATGCTAGGAAGATCTCTTTTACCCTATTCTTTTGACGATGCAAGGCCTGATGCCTGGTGAACTCAACCGAGGGGAGAGATGACAATCTTTTTATGAACTTGGGAGTTTGTGATAAGCTAAGAGGACAAAGCCACGAGTGGGCAATATTTGGCTATTTTTTAAATGTTTGGTCTGATTTTTCAGTTCTTTGGGTGAAACGACTGTGTTTATCTCGGAGGGATTTTCTCTTTCTGTTTTGCGATGGTTTTTTTTTTTTTTGAGTTGTATGGGATGGATAATTGATATGGAAAAGATGAGGCGATTTAGTAAATATCCGAAAGGGTACGACTTTATTAAAAGCGTTTACAAAATATGGTAAACTTGCCAACAACCTAAATTCATCAAAAATGGCTAAGATAGATGAAATTAGGGGTCCTAGCTAGAAAGAAAAGATTTGCCGATATCCGAGTCTTTTCCTGAAGGTGTCAATCCTAGGCGTCAGAGTCTTCTTGCTTCTGCCAAAGGTACTCCATCGAAGCCAACTCCCCTTTCTGCATCTCTAACTCAGCCTCTAAGGCAGTAATTCGGTCTTGCAGCGCTTGGTTTTTCCTATCTCCCAACCCTACGCGAGTAGTCAAAACCCTCACCGTTGAATCCTTGTCTTTGATTATGGCACTGGATGCTTCTTTCTTGTGGATTTCGCTGTTCAGACGTTCCTCGAAGTCCCTGAGGGCCACTTTCTGTTTTACTGCTTGCACGTGGAGAATGTCCTTACTACGCCTTTTTAACTCATTCATCTGGACCTCTAAGCCACATTGACGGGCTTTGGCCATATCCCTTTCCTCTACCATCAGATCTCGTTCTTCTTGGGCTACTCGCATCTGTTCTACCACTTGAGCGTAAGCCATGACGTCTATCCCTTCGCTCACTTGAGATTCCCCTTCTTCTTCTATTGGTTTTTGATTTTCTGGGTGGGGTAAGACATTGCCGTTAACTCGTCTTGACCTCCACTGTGGATATTCCGGTATTGTGGTTGCAGGAATGTCGTGTCCTTTGAGGCAAAAAGGGTGGGCCCAGTCTTGGGCGTACAGCTGAATGTTCTGATTCTCTCCAGTGTGTGGCAGGTCTGCCCTTGTCATGCCGAATGTCACCGGAATTATTTGTGTGATGAAGAACTGCCTGAGGACGAGGGCGGGGCAATAATGAGTACATCCCCATGCTCCGATCAAAGGAACCCAAGGTAAGGGTCCGCAACAGACGATGGGATCGGAGGTCTGCAGCCACTTGGCATGCCAACTAAAGTCTTCTTCTGAGAGATTTATGAATCGGTCGATCCAGACATCCTTATTTTCCATCTCCCATCTATCCGTGGTCATTGCATTGATAACCCTGAGTAGAGGGCATGACCTTATGTAGCTTGCGAAGAAAATGGTCTGATCAGGAATCTGTTTGAAGTGGCTGACCAACCATACTGTCAATAACTGGGTGCAACAGGTAAGTCTCCCTTTCCCTTTTCTTCGACAAGAGTCCAAGGAACGAAAGGTCTCGGCCAAAATGGTTGTTGTAGGATTGATGGCATTTGTTTCCATCTCGTAAAAGATGTTGGCTGCTGCAGAGTAGATGGCATTCCTCATTTTTGGAAAGAGGACAAATCCTACAATGGCGAAAGCCAGAATCCTTAAGCATTTCTTTCCGTTGGACAATCGAAAGCGTGCCTCAATATCTGACCAGCACCAGAAGTAGTCACCTTCTCTGACACGAGTAGTGATTCCTAACAACTTATCGAGCCTTATTTTGACACTCGAGGAGTCGAGTCTAACATTCTGGTATATGGTCGATATAGGAGAGGTGAAGCACATCAGAGCTGAGTACTCCTCTAGCGTAGGAGTCAAGTCTACCTCTTTGTCGAATGAGAAGCACCGATAATAGGGATCCCAGAATTTTAGAGCTGCCCGGATGCAACCCCAATCAGTCTTTACGTCGACTAGGGTCAGTAGCTTTCCGTAACTACCCTCAAACTGTGTCTCCTCGTCTTCAGTCAGCTCATTTCTCAACATCCGAATCCTAGTTAAGTCGAAGTCCACGACTTCTACTTTGATCTTAGTGGTGATGTCAGGGGCGAACCCACGTTCCAACAGATCTCCTCGTGCGGCCTGATCGTCGAAACTTCGTCCCCCGAAAATATCAAATGAAAGTAGTGTGGGTACCGTCATGTCGAATAAGTAACATGGGTCCTATGGGACAAAAATAAAATTTTAAATGCAAAGTAACCTGCACGTGTAAGAAAATTTGCAGTTCATATAACAGGGAAAAAAATCACGTCAATATGCCAACAAGACAAATAGAGCCATGACAAACAGGTATAATCATGATACACGTGCTGGGGCTCTGATTCCGACATTTCTAACTGGCTTGAATGGTTCCCGGATGATACCATGAAAAGGTCCCTAGAGTGTCGTCCAGTCGCCCGATTCCTTGCGAAATCGTATAACCTTTCAACTGGCTTTAGGGGTTCATCCGAGTTGGGATTGGTGAACACTACCCAGGACATGTGTCCTAGGGCGTCACTACTACCCTCCTATTTTGGTAATTGTCCCCTGGGTGTAGGGCGCTATGAAATGCATATGACAATTGATAAAGCAAATAAATAAACAGACCAACAATTGATCAAAGCAAATAAATAAACAAATAAAACACCTCTCTAAAAAAATAAAACCGGCTCCGACCCTAAGTCCCCAGTGAAGTCGCCAAACTGTCGCGCCCCTAAATTTTAAAAACAAATTCACGAGTGTGCAACGAAATTTGGGACCTTACAATGCTCAGCGTAAAAGAACGCCTCGCAACATGCAATGAAGTCGCCACCCTAATTTGGTTGCTAGGTTTAGGGAACCTTAATCGTCATGGCATAGGAAATATAATAAGTAAAAAAAACTAAAGGCACAAAAAGGGGTCTGGACCCTAGACAAAAGGTTCGGGGTCGTATTATGGTCTCGGGAAGGTGTTAGGCCGAAAACGGTTACCGGTTGATGAGAGAGGTGTTAAAAAGGTGTTTGATAAAATGCGTTTTGAAAAGGGGGCCCTCAGAGGAATCGTCACTTTAGTCTTTTCCACAATCGGGACCGTTCAGGAATAAATAAAAGATCTTTCGGACGGGGTTACCGTTTATCAAGATCGATCGATTATTCTTGACCGTAACGTGATGGGACTGAATTTTCCGTAAGACTGAATGAGCGCCCTCTTATTTCATCATCGGGCCATGCATGATTAACCTAATTACTATGTGATTCTAACATGGATTGCTAACAGAGTATAAATTTAAATGATAGGTTTTTGAAGTGAAAAACTGAAGTGGGATCGAAAGTCCCCATGTACATGCAGTCAATATATGCAAGAATTTAAAATCAAATGAGCATGGCATTTTAAGCAACTCTTTAAACACGTTGTTCATGTGGGTTGATTTTAATTCTAGCAGTTCTATATATCATGCATACAGTTGATGTTTGCAGAAAGCGTTGAATAAATAAAAGGGAATCGAAAGGCGAACTTGCGAGCGAAGCTTGAAACTAAAACCTACAAAACGAGGGTGTTAGTGATAGCTTGAGAAATAACTAAGCAATTTTAAGAGTGCAAAAATTTTAAATGACAGTTGATTGCATACGTAAAATGATGGATTTTACGCATACGAGAATTAAATGATGACATGATTGCAAGCGAGAAGTGGTTGATTTCACTAACTCAGTCTCTTGATCCTCTTCTAGTTTGTTGGAAATTATGGCTGGGAGTGATTCTTTCTCCACGAGGTATGCATACTTCAAGTGTGAGGGCAGCGCCTTAAGCTCAAGGTCTGGAGCTTGTTCCAGAGATGAGGGAAGTCGTTCATGATCTGCACATTCGGGGGACTCGCTCAGGGGCTCGACGACTAGGACAGCGTTCTCTTCGAGGGCTGCTGCAACCGTGCTTAGTTCAGAGGGAACCGCAATGGATGCTGTCATTTCCTTCAGAGATTCGGGAGTGAGACTTCGATCAAGAATCAGCTTCAAGGGCTCAACAGAGTTTAGCTCAGCAATATTCTCCACAAGGGGATCTATCACATCAATAAAATTGACACTCGAAAACTCGGGGGGGTAGTTCATGGAGTCCAGCATGTTGAAACGGATGATTTCCCCGTCGAATTCGAGAGAGATAGAGGCCTCATAGCAGTCAATCTTTGCGCGGGCGGTGGCCAAGAAAGGGCGTCCCAAGAGTAGATCTGAAGACTTGGTGTTCGTGGGATTTTCCATGGAGAGAACATAGAAATCCGCTGGAAATAGGAATTCACCAATTTGGACAAGGACATCCGTGATGATGCCTTTGGGGTATACCACCGAACGGTCTGCAAGTTGGATTACAAGCGTGGTTTCCTTCAAGGGCCAGAGTCCGAGGCTGTTGTAAATGGTCAAAGGCATAACATTAATTCCAGCTCCCAAATCGCACATCGCCTTCCCAATATCGATGGTCCTGATCCTGCACGGGACCGTGAACATGCCCTGGTCCTTGCATTTGGGTGGAATTTTGCGCTGGATATGGGCGGACAAGTTAGCTCACACACTAATTCTATTCACCTCAGTGAATTTGTTCTTGTTGGTGCATAACTGTTTCAAAAACTTAGCATATCGAGGCATGTTCTTGATGGCCTTGAGGAGCGGAATATTGATGACGACCTTGCTAAACATCTCAAAGATGTCCCGATCTTCTTCTTCTTTCTTCTTTTTGACTAACCGCTGAGGGAACGGGGGCTCGAAGACTTGCTTTATGAATTCCTGGGAGAATTCTTCCTCCTCAACGGGCTGCTTCTTCTTACAGCGAGACTTCTTGCTGGAGAAGAAGTGATCAAGTGTTGCGTCGCCAAATCGGGACTTCCTGGGCTGGTCAGTAGGTTGTTCGGGGGGTGGTGGTGCAGCATTGTCAGCTTCGGGGCCAGGAATAGTAGTGTTGGCTTCGTGGTCTTGAATACCTCCTGTGGACTCGGGGTCTGGATGGACACGAGAGGGGATCTCGAGACCACTGCGGAGGTTCATGGCACACGCTTCATGCTTCGGGTTAGGTTCCGTCTGCCCTGGAAATCTCGCTTCATTTTTCACTTCCTTCATTTCGGCCATGAGGGTCCGAATATGTTTTTCCAGCTCCGCGATTTTCTTCTTATCGGGGGAGGATTCTTCGTTCGGGGGCGCTGGCATGGTGAAGTTCTGGTCTGGAGGAGGCTGCCTCTGGTATGGATAATTCTGAAAATTGGGCCTAGGCTTGAAATTCTGCATGTTGAAAGGAGGGGGGTAATTTCCGTATGGATTTGGTCCATACTGATGGCTGGGCCCGGCCTGCTGGTTGTTGTTCCACCCATAGTTAGGTTGCTTCCAGCCTTGATTGTGGTGTTGCCCGTACGGGGCATTGAATCCTCCTACTGCATTGACCGGCATTTCTTCGGGGATAAAGGGGTAAGCATCAGTGGGGTGGTCCGAAAGCTGACAGATTTGGCAGGCCTTGAGCTGGACTGGATGTCCCGAAGCCATGTTCTGCAACATACCCGTGATGGCTGCCAATTGATTCTCCATAGCGGCCGAACGGGAGTCTTGAACGCTAGTGGAATTGTTGAACTGGAGGTTGTTCTTGGCCATGAGCTCGATAGTGTCCTTGGCAGCAGCCGGAGTAAGTCTAGTAATGGATCCATTAGCAGCAGTATTTAACAAGGCCTTGTCCCGACCGTTCAGTCCTTCACAAAAGTATTGCATGAGGGCGTGTTCGGACAGATTATGTGAGGGGCATAGGGTTTGCATCTTTTTAAACCGCTCATAGTATTGCTCAAGATCTTTCGAGTCTTTTTGGAGGATGGATACGAGCTGCTTTCGGGTTACCATTGCTATAGACACGGGGTAGTATTTGTCCGTGAAAGCCTTGGACATCTCGGCCCATGAATTGATGGATTACGACTGCAAGTCATAGAACCAGTCAAGAGCGTCGTCCTTGAGGGACCACATAAAGGCACGGAGCTTGGCATGCTCGACAGTAACGTTGTGGGGCTTCATGGCGTCGCAAATGGAGTGTAGCTGCTGGAGGTGGCGATGTGGATTTTCCTTGGCCAACCCTCGGAATAGGGGAAGATGATGCATGGTTGCAGACTTGAGTTCCCAGTCGTTCGGGACCACTGGCCAAACAATGCAACTAGTTGGGGCCTCGGGGACGACATTGAACTCATCGATGCTCTGGATCAGTGGGGGAAGTGGTGGAACATCATTCTCTTCGGGGCCGCGGTGATCCATGTCAGGTCCTTCTGGATGGACCGGGGGTAAGTTCTCGGGATCTGGGATGTCTTCGAGGTCAAAAAGACGTTTGAAGCCCGGCGGCAAAGTTGAAGGCACTAAGAAGAACTAGAGAGAGAAACTAGAGAGAAGTCTAAGAAAACTAAAACTAATGATTCTAAAATTATATTATCAAGTAAGTCGTGTCCTAAACTACTCTTGGATGCTCTTTATATAGTAGAGCTCCAAGCACAAAATATCTTCAGCCTAAAACTAGGGACAAAATGCATTAATTGAAAGCCTATAAAAATGGATCCATGCTTCTTAAAGCACAAAGCTGAAAAAGCATAAAGCTGTCTGATTTTTCCAGCTTTAGCAGGTCTGGACTGGGCTCAAGGGTTGAACTGGTCAGATCGGTAGGTATTTGGTAGTCAGTGCAGAGCGTCAGAACAGTGTCAGTGGGATCACATGGGCGCTTAGGCGGGGTGACAAGTAGAAATGCCACTCTTTTACCCTTCGGGGGCCCGAACTGGGAATCCGATTCGGGGCTTTGAACACTGCTTTGGACTCAGGACCTAGACTTTTGGTCTTGAAGCTCAAAAACTGCACAAAATGCTCCAAAAATGTATCTTTTCGCATAAACTCCTATTTTAGGAATAAATCTGCAATAGTAATGAAAACAAGGGTAAATTAGCAGAATCATGCCTTAAATGGGTGAGAAAATGGGGAGAAAATCGTGCATAAAAACATGCTATCATTTACCTTTGCAAAGACTAATTGGGAGATCCAAATCAGTGGGTAGATCAGGTGACGAGGAGTCTGGTGGAGGACATGTATCAATGGGTGCCACAGATAGCGTAGAAGAACCAGTAATAGGATCAGGATTTGCAGTCAAGATCCTCTACTC
The DNA here is from genome assembly GCA_963691705.1 of Viola odorata. Lineage (NCBI taxonomy): Eukaryota > Viridiplantae > Streptophyta > Magnoliopsida > Malpighiales > Violaceae > Viola > Viola odorata. The sequence continues at coordinate 59,158,086 of OY829544.1, forward strand.
AATATACTGTGCAGAGGTACCCGAAGAAGAGGGTTGGTCAAGGGTACTATCACAAAAGGGTTGATCAGAAACAACCAATGGAGGAGTAGAGTAGGGAGGAGGAGGAGCAGATAGGGAAGGCGCAGAGGAGACTGGAGGAGCAGAGTAGACCAACCAATCATTATCACCATGATCATCATCCTGTGGAACAGGATGTGAGAAGAATGGTGCCTGTTCAGAGAAGGCAACATCAATAGACACCAGATATTTCTGAAGATCTGGAGAGTAACATCTATATCCCTTCTGAAGCCGAGAATACCCCAAGAAGAGACACTTGAGGGCCTTAGGATCCAACTTTATGATGTGAGGACGAACATCACGAACATAGCAGGTGCTACCAAAAATCTTAGGCTCAATGGGGAATAACGGTCTTCCAGGAGCAAGTACAGTAATTGGAATACCATCATCAAGAACTGCAGAAGGTATATGATTAATCAAGAAGCAAGCTGTAGAAACAACGTCAACCCAAAATTGCTTGGGAACCTTGTTCTGAAATAAAAGAGCACGAGCAGTTTCCAAAATGTGTCTGTTCTTTCTCTCTGCCACACCATTTTGAGCTGGTGTATCAATGCAAGAAGACTGATGCAAGATGTCATGCTGAGTCACATAATGCTGAAAGGACTCTGACATGTATTCCTTAGCATTATCACTTCTAAGAATGCGAACAGACGTACCAAACTGAGTCTGAATTTCAGTACAAAATGCACAAAAATGAGAAAATACCTCAGACATGTTCTTCATAAAATATACCCAAGTCATTCTTGAGTAATCATCCACAAAAGTGATAAAATATCTGAATCCTGGTTTGGCAGTTACAGGACATGGACCCCAAACATCCGAATGGACTAATTCAAAAGCAGACAGCGCACGTTTACTAGTATGTGGACCCAAAGAAGTGCGATGATGTTTACTAGTGGTGGAACATCATTCCCTTCGGGGCCGCGGTGATCCATGCCAGGTCCTTCTGGATGGACCGGGGGTAAGTTCTTGGGATCTGGGTTGTCTTCGAGGTCAAAAAGACGTTCGAGGTCCCGAACACAAGGATTAGAATTTCCTCGTGCTAGTCATCGAAGTCCTCTTTTGGTTCTTCCTAGCTCATGATCAAGGGGCAGTAATTCGGGTCCAGATCTCCTGGTCATACAAATAAGAAAAATAAATCAATCTTGAAACAATCCCCGGCAACGGCGCCAATTTGATCGTCAGTCAAATGAAGATTTATTGTGCCTGAAAACGTGTGTGCAAAAGAGATAAAGTATACAGTGGTAGTCAGGGTCGAACACAGGGATTGTGAGAGACTGATCTAAGGTCTTGAATGTATTCGGGGGTGAAATGCACAAAAAGTAACAATCAGGGGGGTTTTACTTGGCTAAACAAGTTAGCCAAGACAGATTTGGGAGCTAACAATCGTTACCTAGGAAAGCAGTATTCGGGACCTTGAGGTGTCAATTTGGGGGTCCCGAATGATAAAATAAAGCAAGTAAGTGAACAAATCCAGAAATAATAAAACAGGGGTGAAACAAGCACAAATAATCAGATAGAGAAGGGTTCTCAGCAAAGGTATTCTTGGGTTGCATTCGGGGGCCCGATCGTCATCAGCACTAGGATATTCTATTCAAGACATCATAGAAATGACATAGGGACCAGATTCCTCGGATATCCCCTACTTTTCTCTTAAGAGAAACTACCCCCCGTTTCCACATATGAGGTAGTCTTGACAGTTTGCCATCCCTCCAGGCACGAATGCGGGAAGGCCACACTCAAACTGCCCATGAAGCTAAGAAAAGACAGATCTAGAGCTGAAAGTCCCTCAATTTGTCAGGCTCGTGACCTCGCTCTAATCAACTACCCACCCTATCTATTCGAGACCACTTCAGCGCAGTCAAGACTAAACAGATGCCTACTTGTTCCATGCAATTTTCCTTCCGTATTCATCACAAAGATGGCAACATTCACACAAAATAACAATCAGTTTATCAGACCTCAAATTATATCATGTGAAGATGTAATTAAAATGATAAGTAATTGAATATGGCATCAAGAACATATTAAGCACATTAACGCCTCGAATCTGCCCTTGCAACCCTTGAATTACCCTTGCCAAGAACTAAAGATTTAACTACTCATACTTGAAGGTGAACAAATAATAATTAAAGAAAGCATAATAAAATAAATAAATAGATTAAGGGAAGAAAACTTTGTTACTAAAAATCCGTTTGAAGCCCGGGGGCAAGGTTGAAGGTGCTAACAAGAACTAGAGAGAGAAACTAGAGAGAAGTCTAAGAAAACTAAAACTAATGATTATAAAATTATATTATCAAGTAAGTCGTGTCCTAAACTACTCTTGGATGCTCTTTATATTGTAGAGCTCCAAGCACAAAATATCTTCAGCCTAAAACTAGGGACAAAATGCATTAATTGAAAGCCTATAAAAATGGATCCATGCTTCTTAAAGCACAAAGCTGAAAAAGCATAAAGCTGTCTGATTTTTCCAGCTTTGGCAGGTCTGGACTAGGCTCAAGGGCTGAACTGGTCAGATCGGTAGGTATTTAGTAGTCAGTGCAGAGCGTGAGAACAGTGTCAGAGGGATCACATGGGCGCTTAGGCGGGGTGACACGTGGAAATGCCACTCTTTTACCCTTCGGGGGCCCGAACTGGGAATCCGATTCAGGGCTTTGAACGCTGCTTTGGACTCGGGACCTCGACTTTTGGTCTTGAAGCTCGAAAACTGCACAAAATGCTCCAAAAATGCATCTTTTCGCATAAACTCCTGTTTTAGGAATAAATCTGCAATAGCAATGAAAACAAGGGTAAATTAGCAGAATCATGCCTTAAATGGGTGAGAAAATGGGGAGAAAATCGTGCATAAAAACATGCTATCATTTACCTTTGTGAAGACTGATTGGGAGATCCAAATCAGTGGGTGGATCAGGTGACGAGGTGTCTGGTGGAGGACATGTATCAATGGGTGCCACAGATAGCGTAGAAGAACCAGTAAGAGTATCAGGATTTGCAGTCAAGATCCTCTCCTCAATATACTGTGCAGAGGTACCCGAAGAAGAGGGCTTGATATGATCACGGACCCCTCCAAGACCAAACTTGACATTCAAGGCATGCTACCTCAAGGCCCGATCACACGGAGCAAAGCAAGAGGTTTGACCCTATGGTTTGAAGCCAATTTGAGAGGGAAAGAGTTTATCCAAGTCCACCCCAAGGTTGTGCACGTGACTCTTCACGAAGGCTAAGATATGGGAAGAATGGTGCCTGGCGACATGCCGCCAGAACAGCCCTCTTTGGGGCGGCATGCCGCCCCGAATTTAATTAAATTGATGATTGCAAGCGAAGTTAGCGGCATGCCGCTAAGGCCACTTCTTGTGGGGCGGCATGCCGCCAGACACAAAGTGTGGACGAGTTTTTGGGCTTTTCAGCCTTTCTTTCGGAGCACTATAAATAGTTTTTGTACATCCTCTTCAGACCTTAGTTTTAGACTTTGAGTGATATTTGTAAGTTGAGAGTACTCCTTAACCTATCACCTAGGTCACTAAACTCATCTCTTGTTCTTGGAGAAGGATTGCTTGAGTAGAGAACACTCCTCCCAATCCTCCTCCGGGAATTGTCTTGTAATCGAATTGCTACATTTTGGTGACTTAATCTACTGAAGTTTTCTTGTTATTCTTGGTTTGATCTTCTACAAGTGTGTATTTGTTCATAAGCTTCCAATCCGTCCATCTAGCAACAATCATCATTCTGGGTAACATCATTTCCTTTTCTAATCTATTTCCGCTGCCAAATCCGTGTCTTGTGTGTAATTTCCTTGTCTTTCCTTCAAGTGTTGTAGTTAACTCCATCGGCTAGATCCTTTTTAAGCTCCATATATCATTCGGCTTACTTACACTAGGCCGGATCATATCAAGTGGTAGCGGAGCTTTTGGCGCCTTGGAGTTTACTTGTTGAACTTCTGTTTTGTGTCACCTTTGTGAACCGTATATGCTCTTGTGTTGTCAACTCATTTTTCTGAGTGTCTTGTGCAAAAAGTGTGTAATATTGCTGCCTAATTCAAGTGATAAAATATGTGAATGTTATGCCAACTTTTGCTAGCTCAAAAGATCAAAATCCAAAATTTGTGTTCTTGGTGTTCATCTTTGTGTTCTTGGTGTTCTTACATTGCTTGAATGAAGAGGAACATTTGATCCAAAAACCTTTCAAAAGGCTGAAGTCAATTTGTTTTCCCTATAAAATATTAATTTCCTACACCAAAGTGGCCAACCAAAGAACCAATATTCCCTACAAGTGGCAAACATTCTATATTTCAAAAAGAATATTCTCAACATAAGTGGAGTCCTTGTTCCCTTGTCCACGTCCAGCCCTTCACTTGAATGTCCAACAGTCCTATTGAGTTGTCCAAGTCCTAAACTTAGTTTAAGACTTGAGTCTTAAACTCCTTTAAAATATAAAATAAAAAAAGGAGTCTTTTTCTTTAAGTCTTAAACTTAAGTTCCTTAGAGTCTTTTACTCATTTAAGTCATCTCTTGTTAGTTTTCTTCCTTTGTCCTCCGAATTTCAGAAGTGAAACTCAAGTCTTTGTGCCTAGCGGCATACCGCCAGGATCTTCTCTTCTGGAGCGGCATACCGCCAGGTTCGCTTCCTCTCCTTTCTGAAAATTTTCTTCAGCTTTTCTTTGAGTCTTCTAGACTTCTTGTTAAGTTTCGTCCTTCCTACTCTTGTGTTACTCTCTGGATCATTATTGCAAAGATGGTTATGAACAAATGCTTGACTTGAATCACAAGTTTATTTGCAACAAGAAGTTGTGTGGTGAACAAGATTGTGAAAGGAATTGTTGAGTGATTAGTGAGGACATCTTTTGCGAGTGATCAAACACGAGTGTTCAAACACGTGAGGGAGAGTTTGTTTTACTAACGTTTGTTGAGTGTGCAGGTACCTTAATTTTAACACAATGAGCAACCGAAGTAGGCCTAATTCTAGTAGTAGTAGGAGTGCCGAGGCCCTTGAACAAGTCCTTGCTGCCTTGGCCTCATTGAAGGCTACTGCTGATCGGACAGAGGCACGCCTCACCTTGCTGGAGGGGAGTATCAAGTCCCCGGTAACCCCAAAGGATCTTCCTCTTAAGCCCTCCAAGGATTACCAAGAGCAAGTTAATTGTGAGACCGAAGAAGAAGGTCACATTGACAGTGATGAAGCGCTTGAGCATTTAAAGGGCAAATTCAAAGGGGCGGCCAGCCGTGGCTTCCCAAGCTGTCTCACCACGGAGACCCGAAAACCAGTACCACAACCTTCTAAGCTAGCCATAACCGAGGAGCAAATGAAGACCATTCGAGCAAAGTATGACACTGTCACTCTTAACCGAAGGGATCCTAATGCAACAAGTAGTCGGCCTCTAATTCCTCATTATCATGCTAAGACCACACCACACAACGCCCATGGGTTTTATGAAGAGCCAATTGAGGGTGGTAGTGATGAGTATGAGGAGCCTCCACAATCAAATAGAGGTAGGCGACAACGAAATTTCACATTTCAGTTTGGAAAGCATTTTGAGGAAACACAAGAACAGAAGGTTGATGACAAGTTGAGTGGTATTAAAGTGCAAATTCCTACCTTTAGAGGCACTACTGATCCGTCGGAGTACCTCAAATGGGAAGGAAAAATTCAACGTATCTTTAATTGTCACCGGTATTCGGATGAGAAGAGAGTCAAGCTAGCTGCCATGGAGTTTGATGATTATGCGGTTAGTTGGTGGGATAAGGTTTGCAAAATGAGAGGGGAAGAGGATGCCATCCGGGATTGGGAAGAGATGAAGAGGATAATGAGGGTAAGGTTTGTACCCGTCAACCACAAACGGGACTTGCAAAACAAGTTATAAGGTCTCAAGCAAGGTTCCAAATCAGTGGGTGAATATTTTAATGACTTGGAGGAGCTTCTTATCAAGACCGAAACCGATGAGAGTGAGGAAGTCACTATGTCTCGATTCCTCAATGGCCTCAATGAACGGATTCGGTACAAGCTTGAGTTGAAGGAGCTTGATCACTTGGAACCTATGCTCCATTATGCCCTAAAAGTGGAAGCATATGAGTCCACAAAGAAGAAACCATACACTAGCCGAAACACCACCCAAACCTACTCATCCACCCCAAAAACACCTTGGAAATCCTACCCTAAGGACCAACCAAACCCAAAAGACCCCAAAACAGTGAACCCCAACCCAAAACCATATACACCCTACTCTAAGAGTGACCCCTCCAATCCTCCACCAAAACAGACCCTTAACACTTTCTCTACCAACCCAAACCAGCCCAAGAAGTTCTCATCGAACATTCAATGTTACCGATGTCATAGGAGAGGTCACATTTCCTCCGAGTGTCCCAACCGACGGGTCGTGATCATCCGTGAGGGTAACTATGAAACTGAAAGTGATGATGAGATGGAAGAAGAGAATGAGTTGAAGGGAGAGGGAACCGAAAGTAGTGAAGAAGAAGTGGCCCCAACAGCCCCTATGACCTTGGTTGTGAGGAGGAGCATGAGTGCCCAAACTAAAGAGGAGGATATCCATGAAGAGCAACGGGAGAACCTTTTTCATTCTCGGTGTGAGGTCAAAGGTAAAATTGTTTCCCTTATTGTTGATAATGGGAGTGTGGTGGATGTAGCAAGCCATCTCCTAGTCTTGAAGCTTGGTTTGCCTACAACCCCACATCCCAATCCTTATTCCTTACATTGGTTCAATGATGATGGGGAAGTGAAAGTGAAAGAGCAAGTTCTTGTAGCTCTTAAGATGGGTGGTTATGAGGATGAACGATTGTGTGATGTAGTTCCCATGGATGCGAGTCATCTCATCCTTGGTCGACCATGGCAATTTGATAGATGGGTAGTCCATGATGGTCGGACTAATAAGCTTCATCTCACTCACCGTGGGAAAAAGTTCAGCTTTATTCCACTCACACCCATGCAAGTTCGAGAAGACCAAATGCACATGGTAAAAACAAGTGCAGAATTTCAGTTGATGAGAAAAATGAAAGAAAAGAGTGGAGAGAAGAAAGTAAGTTGTGCGAATGAGGAAAAAACCAGCCATGAAAAAAGTAAGCATGGTATCTTGAGGGAGAGTGAGTGTAGTTCACAAGGAAAGAAAAGAGAGAAGAAAGCAAAAGGAGAGCTAAATACACGCCATGACAAAAGTAAGCATGGTAAAGAGTGTGAGTCAAAACACTTGAGTGTGGTAGCGAGGGGTAAGGATGTGAGACGAGCCCTTGTCACTAACAAAGTGTGCCTTGTGCTTCAGTACAAGCCACATTGTTTGAATGCTGCCACTAACCCCATGTCTTCTCTACCAAGTCCAATTGTCTCCCTTTTGCAGGAATTTAATGATGTGTTCCCATCCGAGATGCCTAGTGGTCTTCCTCCAATCCGTGGTATAGAACACAAGATAGATCTTGTACCCGGTGTTGCCATACATAATAGACCAGCCTATCGATGCAACCCCGAGGAAACAAAAGAGCTCCAAAAGCAAGTCGAGGAGTTGTTGAGTAAAGGTTTCATTAGAGAGAGTATGTCCCCTTGCGCTGTACCCGTGCTACTTGTACCAAAGAAGGATGGTACATAGAGGATGTGTGTTGATTGTCGCACCGTCAACAAGATCACAGTGAGGTATCGCCATCCCATACCCCGCCTCGATGACATGCTTGATGAGTTAAGTGGAAGTATGGTCTATTCCAAGATTGATCTCATGAGTGGCTACCACCAAATTCGAATGCATGAGGGCGACGAGTGGAAAACATCCTTCAAAACTAAACACGGTTTGTATGAATGGATGGTAATGCCTTTTGGTTTGTCCAATGCCCCTAGCACTTTCATGAGATTGATGAATTATGTGTTGCGAGAATTCATAGGAAAATATGTTGTTGTGTATTTTGATGATATTCTTGTGTATAGCCCATCTCTTGAACAACATGTGAATCACTTGCGCACAATACTTGACACTTTGCGTGCACATCAATTATATGCTAAACTTTCCAAATGTGAATTGTGCTTGGAAAGAGTACACTTTCTTGGCTTTGTTGTAAGTGTAGGTGGCGTACAGGTCGATGAAGAAAAGGTGAAAGCCATCCGAGAGTGGCCGAATCCTAAGAATGCTAGTGAAGTGAGATCCTTCTATGGACTTGCGAGTTTTTACCGTCGATTTGTACCAAACTTCTCAACTATAGCCGCTCCTCTCAATGAGCTCACCAAGAAACATGTGACTTTTGAGTGGGGAAGTAGACAAGAGGAGGCTTTCAAGGAACTCAAGGAGAGACTTATGCAATCTCCGGTGTTAGCCTTACCCAACTTCAACAAGGCTTTCGAGTTAGAGTGTGATGCAAGTGGCATAGGCATAGGAGCTGTCCTAACTCAAGAGGGACGGCCCATTGCATACTTTAGTGAGAAACTCAGCGGTGCCCAGCTCAACTACTCTACGTATGATAGAGAATTATATGCTCTAGTAAGAACACTCAGGGTGTGGGAACATTACTTGCTGCCAAATCAGTTTGTCATCCACACCGACCACCTAAGCTTGAAGTTCCTTCAAGGCCAAGCTAAGTTGAACAAACGCCACGCCAAGTGGATGGAATTCATTGAGGCATTTCCCTACACCATCAAGTACAAGCAAGGCAAGGAGAATGTGGTAGCTGACGCACTCTCACGACGGTACGCTCTTTTGAACTCCCTTGATGCACAATTATTTGGGTTTTCACATTTAATTGAATTGTATAAGAATGATGAGGATTTTCGTGACATGTATGTAGCATGTGCACATGGACCGCATACGAATTTCTTTAGGCATAATAATTACTTGTTCAAGTATGATAAATTGTGTGTGCCCCGTTCTAATGTTAGAGAGCTACTTGTGTTGGAAGCTCATGGAGGTGCTTTGAGTGGTCACTTTGGTATCTCCAAAACATTGCATGCTTTGAAGTCTCATTTCTATTGGCCACGAATGAAAGTAGATGTGACTAACATTGTGAATCGGTGCATTGCTTGTAAAATTGCCAAGTCCAAATCTAAACATCATGCTATCTACATGCCTTTACCCGTTGCACAACACCCATGGGTAGATTTATCTATGGACTTTGTTTTGGGTTTGCCTAAGTCTAGGAATGGCCATGATTCTATCTTCGTTGTGGTGGATCGTTTTTCCAAAATGGCCCATTTTATACCATGTTCGAAAACACATGATGCTACACACATTGCCTCTTTATTTTTCCAGCAGGTGGTAAGAATACATGGTATGCCTAAGAGTATTGTGAGTGATTGGGACACCAAATTTTTGAGCCATTTTTGGCGAACTCTTTGGGCTAAGTTAGGGACTAAACTTCTCTTCTCCACCACGTGTCATCCTCAAACGGATGGTCAAACGGAGGTGGTGAATAGAACTTTAGGCTCATTACTTCGTGTAATGATTGCTAAACACGGAGTGAAATGGGAAGATTGCATTGCGTTTGTTGAATTTGCCTATAATAATGCTTATCATACTTCCATCGGGTTTTCTCCTTTTGAGGTAGTTTACGGGTTCAAACCCCTGAACCCTCTTGATCTCTCACCTCTGCCTTTGAGTTCTCTTAAGTGTGCAGGTGGTAGTGCCAAGGCTGCAGCTGTTAAGAAACTCCATGAGCAAGTCCGCAAAAACATTGAAAGCATGAACGAAAAAGCAGTGGCCAAGCGCAATAAGGGCAAGGTTCCTACTTCCTTTGAACAGGGTCAATGGGTGTGGCTTCATTGGAGCAAGGATCGATTCCCACGTGAGCGACAAAGCAAGTTAAGTCCACGAGGGGACGGACCTTTTCAAATTATCCGTCGTATTGACGCCAATGCCTATGTTCTAGATCTTCCAAGTGAATATGGAGGAATCAGCCGTACATTCAACGTCAATGATCTGTCTCTCTACCCCGATGAAGAAGAAGACCCTCAAGAAATGGATTCGAGGACGAATCCTTTCGAAGGGGAAGGAGTTGATATGATCACGGACCCCTCCAAGACCAAACTTGACATTCAAGGCATGCTACCTCAAGGCCCGATCACACGGAGCAAAGCAAGAGGTTTGACCCTATGGTTTGAAGCCAATTTGAGAGGGAAAGAGTTTATCCAAGTCCATCCCAAGGCTGTGCACGTGACTCTTCACGAAGGCTAAGATATGGGAAGAATGGTGCCTGGCGGCTTGCCGCCAGAACAGCCCTCTTTGGGGCGGCATGCCGCCCCGAATTTAATTAAATTGATGGTTGCAAGCGAAGTTAGCGGCATGCCGCTAAGGCCACTTCTTGTGGGGCGGCATGCCGCCAGACACAAAGTGTGGACGAGTTTTTGGGCTTTTCAGCCTTTCTTTTGGTGTACTATAAATAGTTTTTGTACATCTTCTTCAGACCTTAGTTTTAGACTTTGAGTGATATTTGTAAGTTGAGAGTACTCCTTAACCTATCACCTAGGTCACTAAACTCATCTCTTGTTCTTGGAGAAGGATTGCTTGAGTAGAGAACACTCCTCCCAATCCTCCTCGGAGAATTGTCTTGTAATCGAATTGCTACATTTTGGTGATTTAATCTACTGAAGTTTTCTTGTTGTTCTTGGTTTGATCTTCTACAAGTGTGCATTTGTTCATAAGCTTCCAATCCGTTCATCTAGCAACAATCATCATTCCGGGTAACATCATTTCCTTTTCTAATCTATTTCCGCTGCCAAATCCGTGTCTTGTGTGTAATTTCCTTGTCTTTCCTTCAAGTGTTGTAGTTAACTCCATCGGCTAGATCCTTTTTAAGCTCCATATATCATTCGGCTTACTTACACTAGGCCGGATCATATCAGGGCTGGTCAAGGGTACTATCACAAGAGGGTTGATCAGAAACAACTAATGGAGGAGTAGAGTAGGGAGGAGGAGGAGCAGATAGGGAAGGCGCAGAGGAGACTGGAGGAGCAGAGTAGACCAACCAATCATCATCACCATGATCATCATCCTGTGGAACAGGATGTGAGAAGAATGGTGCCTGTTCAGAGAAGGCAACATCAATAGACACCAGATATTTCTGAAGATCTGGAGAGTAGCATCTATATCCCTTCTGAAGCCGAGAATACCCCAAGAAGAGACACTTGAGGGCCTTAGGATCCAACTTTGTGATGTGAGGACGAACATCACGAACATAGCAGGTGCTACCAAAAATCTTAGGCTCAATGGGGAATAATGGTCTTCTAGGAGCACGTACAGTAATTGGAATACCATCATCAAGAACTGCAGAAGGTATATGATTAATCAAGAAGCAAGCTGTAGAAACAGCGTCAACCCAAAATTGCTTGGGAACCTTGTTCTGAAATAAAAGAGCACTAGCAGTTTCCAAAAGGTGTCTGTTCTTTTTCTTTGCCACACCATTTTGAGCTGGTGTATCAACGCAAGTAGACTGATGCAAGATGCCATGCTGAGTCATATAATGCTGAAAGGACTCTGACATGTATTCCTTAGCATTATCACTTCTAAGAATGCGAACAGACGTACCAAACTGAGTCTGAATTTCAGTACAAAATGCACAAAAATGAGAAAATACCTCAGACCTGTTCTTCATAAAATATACCCAAGTCATTCTTGAGTAATCATCCACAAAAGTGATAAAATATCTGAATCCTGGTTTGGCAGTTACAGGACATGGACCCCAAACATCCGAATGGACTAATTCAAAAGCAGACAGCGCACGTTTACTAGTACGTGGACCCAAAGAAGTGCGATGATGTTTTGCAAAATGGCAAGTTTCACAGTCAAGGGAAGTAGTTGACTTGAACTGTGGACATAGTTGCTTCAGATACTGCAGACATGGATGACCCAGACGGCAATGAGCTTCAAACAGAGAAGTGGAGCTGAAGCAGGCTACTGACTCTGGCACCCACGGATCCAGAACATACAGACCACCCGATACATGTTCTCTATCAAAGACCCGCTTTGTCACTAGATCTTGAAAGAGACAATTATCAGGGTAAAAAGAGATGAAGTAGTTGAGGTCCTTTGTAAGTTTACTAACTGACATCAGATTAAAAGCCAACTCAGGTAGACTAAGTACAGACGACATAGTAATAGCAGAAGTTGGTTTAACTATACCAGAACCCTCAATACTACGAGTGGTGCCATCAGCAATGGTGACATGAGCAGATGTTTTAAATTTCTTAAAACTGGAGAAAGTATTTGTGTTACCTGTCACATGTTCATTTGCACCTGAATCAACTACCCACTGACTAGAACTAGAGACACGACATGTTTTAGCTTTCACAAGCTCTTGGTACAAGGAGAATCTGGCAAATTCCTCCTCTGAGAGTGGCTTAGGTGGATCAGGTGAGGAGCTTGGTAGAACAACTAGATTAGCTGATTTCATCCTCTGATTGTAATTCTACAGTTTCTTACAGAAACGCTTTGTATGACCAGGCTCCTTGCAGTAGTAACAAGTAACATCACTTAAGTCACCACCCTTGTAGTCACCATCCCGACCCTTAAAATCAGGTTTAGAGTTGGGCCTGTCCCGCACCCCGTCCCTGGTTAGCTCTTTATTCTCAGCCATTTTTAACACAAATCGAGCAAATACGCAGCAACTGAATCCACACCAACTAAATGCGCAGCAAATACGAAGCAAATGTGCAACCAATACACAGCAGATACGCAGCAAATATGGAGCAAATATACGAGCAAATATACGAACACAAGCTAGATTGAGCACAAACACAACATTCAATCACAACCAGCAGCAGATTCAACGCATACAGACGAGCAAATATGCAAGCAGGAACACAGAAACGAAGTTCGTACCCGTTCGAGTAGATTAACCAAGGGCAGTTTCGTATTTTAGCAAAACCGAGTATCAAAACTTGCCAAACCCGAAAACTGAGCACAGGTACCTGCCGATCTCGAGGAGGCGAGCAGAACCCAGGTCGCGGCGGTCGGAACGGCGGCGGCACGCTCCCTCACGCGCCGGCGCGTGGCAGCTGCGGCGGAAGACTCGAGCTGCGCTTGGCGGCGCGTCGGAGCTCTGATGGGCACCGTTCAAGTGGCGTTCGACTCCTGTCGTCGAGGCGCTCCCTCCTGTGGTGGTGGTGAGAGTAGCAGACTGCCGGTACGCGGTCCGACGAGCTGACAGCAGAACTGACTTTGGGAGAGTTTCCTTTTAGTTATTTTGCTCCGCTACCATGTAATAATACTCTCTTAACTTCATTAATACATACCATTACAATATATATACTCTAATACCATATACCTAATACTAATACAACGTATATACATACGTATATAAAATGTATATCTAACAAAGATTTTCTTGCAGTATGTTTTCTTCTAGCTGGGTTCTTTTTTCTTATGGGTGCCTACATTACTGTTGTTAAAAAATTGGCAATTAAATTGTTAAAAGTAATCCTGGTGTTTACATATGTTTCTTCATGCCTGTTCTGTCAGGGAATAGTTAGAGGGAAGCTGGATCAATTGCGCAGGTGCTTTGAGGTTTGTCATGTTGCATCACCTCCCCTTATTATCATCCCGAAGCACATCAAAGCTCATGTTTTTTCATCTTTGAAGTACAGGTCCAATTTGCTGCTGGAACAGATCTTAGGCCGGGCCAACTTAGCAATATGCTGCAAACACTATCAAGCTGGTAATTTTTCTTTTAAGAAAGAAGGCTAAAGGTCCTTTTTTAATGATAAATATGCTAAAGTGGAACTTATGCCCGTGGATTTGTAGGTTGGCTACATCAGACAATCTCCTTGTTTCTATTCAAGAAAAGATAAAATGGGCTGATTCTATGAGTGAGCTGGACAAAAAGCACAGGAAGGATGTAGAAGATAGAGTGGAAGAAGTAAAGAAATCCTTGTCCCTCAAGGTCAGTTGAATTCGGTCTTAAATTTCAAGTATAGTTTGTGATGTATGACCCAAATTGTGAGAAAAACTGGAGTCATTTCAAATGAAGCCGTCTCACTTCTGGTCCTTCTTGGAAGTTTCCGGTGAATATTTAAAATCACAAATCTATGTTGTGAGAGATACTACAGACTAGAATATGTCGTAGTCGAGAGGGGAAGAAGCATGAGTTGGCATAGTGGTTGATGAAAAAGAGTCTTTATTCAGTTACTGGGATATGTTGGTCGATGTGTCTTACTTACATCGTGGCAGAAGTTACACACTGTGAGCAGGCCGACATTGACTTCCGAGGGCATGAGGAGTGATATGGTGCCTTTTTATGCATGTTTTCCCCTCTCTTATAGGTCTAATTTCACACTTGATTCTACTAATGTGGCTTGTTTTCCAACCATTTTGTAGATGTGGACCAAAGGGAGAAACTTGCTGAAAAGCGCGCCATTTGGATGCATTTTTGCTGATCTTTCTTCGTCGAGCCCTAGATGCGTTTTGTCGTCGAGACCTACCTTCGGGACCTAGACGAGATCTTATGTCTAGGCCTAGACGAAGCACGTGGACGTTTCTTTTCGGATGACGATTGGCCAAAGATGCTAAAAAGATTCTAGCGGGATTCCATGTGCAAATCATCCAGCTCATCAGAGAATATTCCTCTATACCATTTTGTCCCCTAGTGGGGTTGTTAGGCTATATATAGATCCTTAACTTTAGGTTAAGGGGGGGCTACTTTTTAGTATATTTTTCATCTTTTTAGGGTTTTCAATCATTGTAGCCACCTCTCTAACATTGGGATTTGTTCTTCCCTTATTTTTCCAGAAATTGGAGCCCCAAGCTTCAATTAGTTTTTAATCCAGATTTTCGTTTTCATCTGCACCTCTTCTCTGTTTATGTTGCTTTCTCCATCTATCTTGTGCATGATTTCCAGCATGAGTGGCTAAATCTCTTAGTCTTGGCAGGGGTGTTTTAAGGATTGCAAGAGGATAGTTGGGAGGTCAAAGTGTTCTTAAAACGTGTTCATTGTTGTATCCGCTTTCTTGCCATTTTATTGTCATTTCGTGTGAGATTTGTTGGTAGTTTGATCACCTATTTGCATGTTTCTCATGAATATTGTCATTTCCATGGTAATAACTAACGTGAGGCCATGGAATAGAGTAGGCACCTGGTCCAGAGTCATCATGTC
The DNA here is from genome assembly GCA_963691705.1 of Viola odorata. Taxonomy (NCBI): domain Eukaryota; kingdom Viridiplantae; phylum Streptophyta; class Magnoliopsida; order Malpighiales; family Violaceae; genus Viola; species Viola odorata. The sequence continues at coordinate 59,173,205 of OY829544.1, forward strand.
GTTTGGTCCAATCTGGCTAGGGCAAGAAACCGGTTAGGGCAGACTTCTCAGTGTCTAGCCCTAGACGTGTCTTCTCTCCACTTCACGGGCCTGTGTGTATGACCCATAAGCGTACCTTGGGCACAGTGTCACGGCCACTCCCATAAGCGTACCTTGGGAGTGACTTCTCTTAAGAAGAGAAGTAGGGAATCTCCGTGAAAACAGGGTTCCTATAGCACGTCTATGGCGTGAACGCAGTCTATCCTTGCACCGATGACCGACTAGACCTCGACGCAATCCGCCGTCTACCCCTGCTAAGATTTCTCCTTTTATCTGATCTATTATCTTTACTTACTTTGCTATCATCTTTATTACACTTGTTAGTCTTTACCATTTTTATTGATATTCTCTTGCTTTATTTTCGTTCCCTTTTTATTTAATTATTTTGTTTGTCTATTATTACTTGTTATCTGCACCTTTATTCTCTGTCTCAACATCAACTGCCATCGTTGGCTAGATTCGTCTAGACCAACCAAACCCCCCCCCCCTTGTGTTACTTTTATGTCTGTTGCATTTTCATCCTCATCATACATCTAGGGCAAGATTAAATTTAGTCCTTCAATTTCCCTGTGGTTCGACCCTGACTTGCCGCTATATACATTAATTTGTGCATCTAGCCTATCAGGAAATATTTTATACTATATTTGATGCGTGTTTCGACGGCGCGTCAAATTTTGGCGTCGTTGCCGGGGAGAGTGTTTACGGACTAATTTTCTTTCTTTTACTTGTATGACCAGGAGATCTGCACCAGACCTTCTACCCCTCGACCACGAACTCACGAAGACAGAGAGAGAATTTCGGAGACAGGCCGGAGCAACCTCTAGAAGAGTAATTCCCCGTCCTGCCCTCGACAGTCAAACCTCTAGTCAGACCGGTCCCGACAATCATCTTCATCCCGACCTCGACAACCCAGTAGTTGTCTACCCCGAGATACTCAATATGGCATACCGTCCTAATATCGACAATCCTCCGCAGACCATTGAGGACCTCAATGGTGCCCCCGAAACACCCAACACTTGTATCGTTTGGCCCACTGTTCCTCATGATTGGACGCTCAAGTCCGCAGTCATGCACCATCTACCCCTCTTCCGTGGTGTTCCAAAAGAAAATCCTCACCGCCATCTTCAGCAATTGCACTCTATTTGCGACGCCATGAAGCCGGCCAATGTCAGTATTGAGCACGCCAAACTCCGAGCCTTCATGTGGTCTTTGAAAGATGATGCCCTAGACTGGTTCTATGATCTACCCCCAAATTCCATCAATTCTTGGGCTGAAATGTCAAAATCCTTCACCGAAAAATATTACCCATCAGAAATGGCTAATGTAACTCGCAAGCAATTGGTGTCTATAGTCCAGAGGAAAGAAGAAGATTTTGGCCAGTATCATGAGCGCTACAAAAAGATGCAAGCTATGTGCCCCTCACACAACCTTACCGAGCACGCCCTCATCCAATATTTTTGTGAAGGTCTCAAAGCTCGTGACAAGGCATTGCTCAACGCCGCTGCTGGTGGTGCTATCACCAGACTCACACCTGCAGCCGCGAAGGCTACCATAGAGTTAATGGCAAGGAATTGCATACCCGAGGAAAGCAATCATCCAGGGCAAGATGCCCAAGTGGCCGCGATGCAGACCCAATTGACCGCTATGATGGGCATGCTTCAGAACATGACCCCTGGACAGTCAGTTCAGGTCAAGACCTGTCAAATTTGCAACATGCCTGATCATCCTACAGATGCGTGCCCCCATATCTCCGATGAAATTCAGAGTATCAACGCCATTGGAAATTACAATCAGGCCCCATATGGACAGAATTACAATCAAGTGTGGAGACCACCAAACTCCGGTTGGGTCAGCCATCAACAAACGTCTGGACCAGGACAACCAACACAGCACAATCAGTACATGAATCAGGCCCAACCACCTTTCAATGCCCAAAACTTCCAGCCTAGATCTACCCCTCCCAACAACCAACAATCTTTCTATCAACCCAATCAGGGCCAGACCTCCAATTCTTCTGCCCCACCGGTTGATGAGGTAGCTCACTGTAGGAATGCCATCACTGATCTACAAAAACAAATGAGCATCATGTCTGATCTACAAAAACAAATGAGCATAATGGCCGCGGACATGAAAGAATTGAAAAACCAGGGCAGATTGCCGCCCCAGACTGAGGCCAACCCAAAGCACAATGTGTGTGCTATGACTCTTCGCAGTGGCTACGTCTTGCCCCGTCCAGAGCATCTAGGCCTCGACGTCGAAAAATCCTTCCCAGAGCATCTAGGCCTCGACGTCGAAAAGTCTCCTGAATCTGAAATCTTGCCCAAGAAAATACCCAAAGCCAAGTTTATTGGGCCTAAACTTCCAGAAGTGATGGAGGACCGCATTAGATCTCCACGAGGGATGACTCCACGAGGTGACACGAGCCCACAAGAATTTACCCAAGAGTATATACACAAGATCCTCGAGCCGCCCTTTCCTCAAAGGCTCGTCAAGACCAAGAAGAAGGAAGAGTATCAAGAAATCCTTGATATGTTCAGCAAAGTCCTCGTCAATATCCCACTTCTCCAGGCCATAAAAAATGTGCCCCGCTATGCCAAGTTCCTGAAAACGCTTTGCACTAACAAATGCAACTTGGCCGGGGTAAACAAGATAAGTGTGGGGGCGAATTTCTCTGCCATTATCCAACAGAAGATCCCTCCAAAGTGCGAAGACCAGGGCATGTTTGTCCTCCCCTGCACGATAGGGACAGTCAGTATTGGCAAGGCCATGTGTGATCTAGGGGCTGGCATTAATGTCATGCCCTTGACGATTTTCAACCGTCTTGGCCTAGGACCCCTCGAGCCAACCCCGCTTGTCATCCAATTGGCCGATCGTTCCGTAATTCGCCCCGAAGGTGTAATTAAGGACGTCTTGGTCCAAGTAGGCGACTTCCTATTTCCCGCAGACTTCTATGTCATTGCCATGGAGAATGAAGAATCCGCTAAAGCCACAGATGTTCTTCTAGGGCGACCGTTTTTGGCTACAGCCAGGGCCAAGATAGACGTTCATGACGCATCTATCTCTCTTGAGTTTGATGGAGAAATCATTAAGTTCACCATGATGGAAGTCGTGCAATATCCTTCTAATCTTGCTTGTGTTAATTTTGCTGATACGATCGATCCTTTGGTTGATAAAGTTACTGACTTGAATTCTATTGAACCTTTTCAGTCTACCCTCGACAGAAGCGTCACGCCAGCAAGATTGGACGTCTTGGCCTCGACAATTCAGACTCCACCAGAATTACATGAAGTCACTGCCGCGTTAGAAGAGCATTCAAATGTTGACGTTGTAGACCTTATTGCTACACAAGTTTCCAATCTTGACGCGGACGACTCTATCCAGCTTGCCCTAGACAGAACTATTTCACCCGTCGCACTAGACCCTTTGGTCTTGACACTTGTGACTTCAGAGCACTCAATTGTTGATATTATTGACCCTATTTTTACACAAGTTTCTGATCTTAACGCTGACAACTCTGCACATCTTGCCCTCGACAGGAACATCACTACAAATTCAGTGTCTGCCCCTTCTTTTGTGCAGGGCCCTAAGTTGAAGTTGAAGAGTTTGCCCTCGCACCTCAAGTACGCCTACCTTGGCGAACATGACACACTCCCGGTGATCATCTCTAGCAAGCTTGATCCAGATGCGGAGCGTGAGCTGGTGTCGACACTCAAAGGATACCACGAGGCCCTTGGATGGACGGTTGTCGACATTAAGACACTTGACCCAGCTCTTTGCACTCCTCAACTAGCCATGACTCCAGCTGTCTTGACCACTTTTGAGGCTACGGTAACCCCCGCCTCAACTGCTACTGCTACTTCCTTGACCATCGAGGGCAAGACGCCCAATGATAACCCAACTCCACAACCTGCCCAAGACACGGCTAAGACTAACACTCACCACGATAAGTTGCTCTCTTCTAAAACCTTTGATACTGGACAAAAGGTTTTACTTTATAATTCTTGTCTTAGGCTATTTTCCAGAAAGTTGAAGCATAGGAGGACTGGCCCTTACCGTGTCACGAAGTTGTATGATCATGGTGTAGTCGAGATTCAGAGTATGGACACGGGCCTCATTTCCAAAGTGCGTGACCACAGATTGGAACTATTCCACGAAGGTTTCCACCCTCTAGTGACAGACCCACCTGTCTTGCCCTAGATGCCTAACATCGTCTAGGCCTGGACGAAAAATTTGGCCAGTCAAGGAGGCATTCCACGCGCCTCATTTAATTTTTTTTTCCTCGTATCTCTCTTTTAAATAATTATGTTCGTTATTCCTTTATTTTATTTTATTTTATTTGGATTTTATTTTTATTTTTATTTTTATTTTATTATTTTTATTTTTATTTTCATATGTATTATTCCCTTATTTCCTTTTGTTTGTTTTTTTTTTTTTTTTTTTTTTTTCTTCTTTTTCCCTCCCTTTGTTTTTTTTTTTCCCTCCTCTCCGCATCCTTTTCAAATTTTGAAAGGATGTTCCTTTCTTTTAGCAGATGGAGATCGGCGTCGCCCAATCACGACGCGACACGTGTCGCGCAATCAACCTCTTCTGCCAGCGCGCGACACGTGTGCTTCCTTATCCTCATCCGCAATCCGCTTCGTCCTCTCACGCGGCGACACGTGTCGCGCAATCAACCTCTTCTGCCAGCGCGTGACACGTGTGCTTCCTTATCCTCATCCGCAATCCGCTTCGTCCTCTCACGCGGCGACACGTGTCACGCAATCCGCGTCGCTAATCCCTCAGCGCCACGTGTCCCGCGTCATCCATCACCAGTCAACGCGTCCTTATCCAGAATCAAGGCGACGGCCAACCAGCACGCGACACGTGTCACGCGATCCGCGCGCCCAATGCCCGCGTGCCACACGGCAGCTGTCATCCAACCCGCCTTATCCGCAATCCAGCTTGCGCCCAACCAACGCATGCCACGCGTCCCGCAATCCGCCTCAGCCAATGACGCGATGCCACGCGTCCCGCAGTATGTCCTCCAGCCATCACGCGGCATGTGGCAGCTCCTCATCCACGTGTCGTCGCGTCATCAAGATCCGGAACACCCAACCACAACGCGGCACGTCATCCTGAATCCGCGTCCCACCTCACCGGCCACTCACGCTGCGCCACGTGTCATGGAGCTCCCTTCTCCTCACTTACCCATTTTTTCATTTTTATTTTTATTTTTCTTTTCCCTCCCTCTCTTCCAACGTCCATCTTCCTCCCTTTCTAGTTTCTCCCTCACTCCATCTTCCTCCCTTGAAACCCTAGCCACACACTAACCATTCACCATATCCCTCAAAAAAATCCACAAAAATTAAAATGGTGGCCCACAAAAAAACACATCACCCACCAGCTCGTCACCCCCCCAAGCCCTCCAACTCCCAGCCGCCGTCCGATGAAGACCTAAAAGTCACCGGATCTAAGCCGGCGACCTCCACAATCACTAGATCCGGCCGGTCGGCAATGCACCATCGCCCTAGGGCACTCCACAACATTCTCCTATCCCTTCCCCCTTCTCTTGAACTCCTTTTATGATCTGAACTCTCTTGCCTGTTTTGTGCATCTCTCTCGCATTGAGGACAATGCGAAGCTTCAGTGTGGGGGAGGATTTATGTATTTGTGTGATATGTTAGTATATATGCTTGACTGCATGTTATTGTAAATGCTTGTTGCATGATTGCATGATTTTGTGAAAAATTAAAAATTTTCGGTTTTTCTTTACATGATTTTGTTAGCTTGTTAGCACTGCCTAGTTTTAAAACCCCCCAAAGTATGGACACACACTTCTGACTTGTGCACATGAAATAAACTGCCTTTCATGATGGTCTTGCCCTAGATCTTGCATGCTTTGTCTGCTAGCTCTTATAACCCGCATCTGCACTAAACATCAGTAATCATTTATAGCACCTTGTGAGCATTTGAGCCTAAACAGTTATATTTTTCATGTGTGATTCAATGCTTAGCTAGGCACTCAACTAAGTTTGCATGAGACCCCTGGGTATGGGCACCATCAGTCTTGGGAAAGCAGCAAAAAGACGAGAATAATGAACCTTGCATCTTTGTTTTTTCTTTTTTTTCTTTTTTTTCTTTCTATCCTTCCTCTCTTTTTCTTCATTTAGCCCTAGACACCCTTTTTCGTTTAGCCCCCGACATCTTCTCATTTTCTCTCTTCTTTAAACACTTGTTCTAACTTTTCTTGATCCCTTTTCCTTCCAGGTGAGTAGTATTTGTCAGAGGTGGCGGGCTAGATGATCAGCAGAGCCCAAGTGTGGGGGAGATCAACAAGAAGGTGTAGATGCCGAAAAAGGTCTAGGGCAAAGTCATCAAGCCCTAGCCGAAGTTCTTTCATCAAGGCCTAGCTGAAGTAAGTTGGCAAAATCCTCAAGCTAACTCAATCTTCATAGCTGAAGTTTGTTAAATTCGTTTTCATCTTTGTAAAAAAAAAAAAAAAAAATATATATATATATATATATATATATATATATATAAATTCGAAACCAGAAACAAAGCAAAGAAAAGAAAGTCTTATTTGGTTTCAAAAAGAAAAAAAAAAAAAAAAAAAAAAAAGAGAAAAAAAAGAAAAACGAAAGAAGGCAAATATGCGAACAAGAAAAATGAAGTATTGTCAACATGGCTCCCAAGAGAAGAACTCCCCCCAGAAGAAGAATTTCGTCTAGCCCTCGACTGACTGCCCTTGACGGATACTGCCTCACCGCATCATCTTCATTCGGGTTTTTCGTTCTATTCTCCTCTTTTCTTTCCTCTTTGTGCTCTTTGTATATAATCTTATCTTTTGCTTTTCCTATTTTCCTTCTTTCTTTCTTTCCCTTTTCTCTCCATATTCTTCGTATGCTCTATACCCCCCCCCCCCTTTTTTTTATGGTGCAAAGTTCATTTCTGATTGTTGATTGCCCAAGCATGTGGATTTTAACTCGGGTTGATGTGCAAACTGTGTTGTGTGTCTTGTTAATTTTGCATATTTGAGTGATTACACACCGAGCCTAGTTGAGTGTGAGTGCAAACACTTACCTTGGTGAGGATTGCTGATGCCAAGTCTGATGTGGTAAAGTTTCTTCGTTAGGGTCGTTATCCTAATGATTTGATGTAGAGTTATCTAGGCGGAGTATGTCTTGACATGGTTAGGGCTGATTGTTTGGTTTGTGAATTCTTGTGCTATGGTTGGTTGTGCTTGTCTATGTCTTGGGGTGTGTTTTCCTTTTTGATTGCTCGAGGGCGAGCAATAGGCAGTGCGGGGGAATTTGATATGGTGCTTTTTTATGCATGTTTTCCCCTCTCTTATAGGTCTAATTTCACACTTGATTCTACTAATGTGGCTTGTTTTCCAACCATTTTGTAGATGTGGACTAAAGGGAGAAACTTGCTGAAAAGCGCGCCATTTGGATGCATTTTTGCTGATCTTTCTTCGTCGAGCCCTAGATGCGTTTTGTCGTCGAGACCTACCTTCGGGACCTAGACGAGATCTTATGTCTAGGCCTAGACGAAGCACGTGGACGTTTCTTTTCGGATGACGATTGGCCAAAGATGCTAAAAAGATTCTAGCGGGATTCCATGTGCAAATCATCCAGCTCATCAGAGAATATTCCTCTATACCATTTTGCCCCCTAGTGGGGTTGTTAGGCTATATATAGATCCTTAACTTTAGGTTAAGGGGGGGCTACTTTTTAGTATATTTTTCATCTTTTTAGGGTTTTCAATCATTGTAGCCACCTCTCTAACATTGGGATTTGTCTTCCCTTATTTTTCCAGAAATTGGAGCCCCAAGCTCCAATTAGTTTTTAATCCAGATTTTCGTTTTCATCTGCACCTCTTCTCTGTTTATGTTGCTTTCTCCATCTATCTTGTGCATGATTTCCAGCATGAGTGGCTAAATCTCTTAGTCTTGGCATGGGTGTTTTAAGGATTGCAAGAGGATAGTTGGGAGGTCAAAGTGTTCTTAAAACGTGTTCATTGTTGTATCCGCTTTCTTGCCATTTTATTGTCATTTCGTGTGAGATTTGTTGGTAGTTTGATCACCTATTTGCATGTTTCTCATGAATATTGTCATTTCCATGGTAATAACTAACGTGAGGCCATGGAATAGAGTAGGCACCTGGTCCAGAGTCATCATGTCGTTTGGTCCAATCTGGCTAGGGCAAGAAACCGGTTAGGGCAGACTTCTCAGTGTCTAGCCCTAGACGTGTCTTCTCTCCACTTCACGGGCCTGTGTGTATGACCCATAAGCGTACCTTGGGCACAGTGTCACGGCCACTCCCATAAGCGTACCTTGGGAGTGACTTCTCTTAAGAAGAGAAGTAGGGAATCTCCGTGAAAACAGGGTTCCTATAGCACGTCTATGGCGTGAACGCAGTCTATCCTTGCACCGATGACCGACTAGACCTCGACGCAATCCGCCGTCTACCCCTGCTAAGATTTCTCCTTTTATCTGATCTATTATCTTTACTTACTTTGCTATCATCTTTATTACACTTGTTAGTCTTTACCATTTTTATTGATATTCTCTTGCTTTATTTTCGTTCCCTTTTTATTTAATTATTTTGTTTGTCTATTATTACTTGTTATCTGCACCTTTATTCTCTGTCTCAACATCAACTGCCATCGTTGGCTAGATTCGTCTAGACCAACCAAACCCCCCCCCCCCTTGTGTTACTTTTATGTCTGTTGCATTTTCATCCTCATCATACATCTAGGGCAAGATTAAATTTAGTCCTTCAATTTCCCTGTGGTTCGACCCTGACTTGCCGCTATATACATTAATTTGTGCATCTAGCCTATCAGGAAATATTTTATACTATATTTGATGCGTGTTTCGACGGCGCGTCAAGGAGATCTACTCTGAATCTGGTGGAGTGATGGACTATGAGAAAGACCGAAGCCGACCCAAGAGGTATATTGATACAACTTCCTTTCTTCAGGTTTTATGTCCTCAAATAAATTCTCAAGTTGTTAACAAGCTTCATGCGACTTTGATGCTTCCTGTCAAAAAAGAGTATTAAGTCTGCTACTCTGTTTGATATAATACTAGCTGAAGGAAATGTACTGTTCCAGATGAATAAGCAACATAATATCTAAAATGCAGGAGGCGGCATCCATTGTCCTGAAGATGCAAGATGGATTGCAGAGTCATTGGAGGGAGTGTTTAGTTGACTTGCCAGATTTTTGTTCATGGCATTCCAGTGATGAATGATTTTGGGCTTTGCAGATGCTCCTTTTACAGTGAACATCTCATTGTAAGCACAGACTGGTATTTGAAAATTATAATTACCTTGTCTTGAACCTTATTGTTGTTGTTACCTTCTCGAGCTAGTAAGCTAAAAGTCATATTTGGAGGTGCGGCATAGTAATTTAAGTGAGAAACTTCAGATTGTGTAATTTCCCATCATTGTATTGTTTTTCTCCTTTTTCTTTTAGAGATCTGCACTGTTGTGCCTTCTCTTGTTGCCTTTTTAATGAGGTGGTGACACTTTTTAATGTATCGATCTTATAAATTCTCGAAATGATTCTAATTTTGCAACCCAAAGCTTCGGCTAGAAAGACTTGTAATTTGAATTAAGCATTAGACCCTAACTAATCCAAAATAAAACTCGGAATTTTACTTAAAAACTAACCTTGTTCACTTAACTAAGGCATGCTATTAAGACATGAACCAGACATTAGTTCAACAATAGAAGAGGTTCAAGAGATCGACATACGACGGAATTAGAACCAGTTGGACAAAGATCTTCAATAAGCTAGTTCTTTTATACAAAATCATGAGCAAATTTACATAATTCTGATATTTAAATGACAGATTTAGAAAACCAATTTAAATTTTTAATTGATTATATTATATTAAATTGAACCCATTACTTTACGTTACAAAAACGACATGCACTAATTGGTTGAACTACAACCTTGTGCGTTTTTTATAATTTAAAATTTTAAAATAATTAATTAATAAAAAATAACTCAAGTGAATTTTGTTCTAAGGTGGTTTTCAGCCGAGATTTCCCGAGCTTTAATCTAGTTTATCAAGGTTTGACCAAGTTTGAGCGAAATGAGTTCAAACTTTAAAAGGGTTAGTTCAACCGGATACAGAACAATCCTCTCTTTTTTCATTTCCCGACTTTTAATTGAGCTTAATTTTATTCGAGTTCCATCGAACTCATAAAAAGTATAGAACAATCCCTTTTCATTTTCTTTTATTTATTTAATTATTTTATTCTTTATACTTTTTCTTAAAAAAGTTATATAATCAATTAATTATATAAGATAAAATAGTTGGATCTTTATCATTTTACTCACTTCTTTTAAAAAAAATTAGTAATTAGACTTTAATCACTATATTTTCTTCATATTTATATAATTTATCTTAATTTTAAGAATTCCTTAAATCTGCGGCGAAACGTGGACTCTTTTCTAGCTTTTGTAATAAAAACACAAGTTGAATTAAAAGGTAGATGTATGGGGAAAAAAAAGGAAAGTGTGGGCAACGTGGATGCGAGTTTTCCTCAATTTTTATATTGTTTCAAATTTCGTCAAATCATTTTTCTGAGCTCCAATTATCATTATTATTTATTATTTTTTCTTGGATTTCTACTTTTTTTTACCGCTGATTCGCATGCTTAAGATATATCAGTCCGTATTAGATACATTTCCCCCCATCTCATCCCCAGACTACGGCACTTTCTAGAATAGTCCCAGACTGTATCATTGTTAGATTCCAACCATTCCTTTCGCTACGTACCTAATACCTAAATAAAAAGAATGTGTCAAGAACTTTAGGGTCAGTTTTGAGACCTTAATTTGAACTGAAATTTGACTGATCCGACCGGCCAATCCAGACATTGATTGGGTAAATCCAGATCGTAACCTAGCAATAAATTCCATTGAGTTTTTGATATATATGGACCTTATATAGAAATGATACAATTAATTTGAATCATGTATTCATTTTCATCTTCATTGGAACCTTATGCTCGTAAAATTGTATTAATTTGGACCTCGGTCAGGAATCAACTTGCCTGTTCTATCAGGTCAACATACCATATCAGATTTTGATGATGTGGCATGACACGTAGATGGTGCCATGTCAACACTGACCCGCCCGTAAAAAAACTAAGCGACCGAATCGGATCTTCTCTCCCCACCATTTTCTATTCGCGAATGTGGAAAGAGGGATGATTGCGTGTCGAGGGCATCAAATTTAGTTGTAAAAAGATATAGAAAATGGGGTAGGAGTACAACTTATCACTCGTCCACAAGGGACTCGTAGATTGCGATAAGAGGTTCGTCCACAGAGATCTTGCTGGAGTTTTGTAGTCTTGATTCGACTTCCTCGTCACTGGAGTTGAGGGGTTTTGTTCTGCAGTTAAGATAAACAAAGCAATTAAAAAGAACAAGACAAAAATTAAATAAAGAAATAATCTTAAGCAGAAATGAATCTTAGCTAAGATTGGCGGCGGAGATTGGTTGTGGACTGATGTGGGGTAGATTCCTGGTAAGGGCGAATTTGTGAGCGCTTTACTTGTTTAATCGATCATCGACCTTAGATTTTCTCCATCTCTCTCATAACTCTGCTATAGATTGGGAGGACCTTTCCAATCCTACTTTCCTCCTATTCAAATCACTTGGAGGGTACCCCATTTCCTAGTGATCCTGGCCAGTGGACACCTTGCTGGCTAAAGGGTTTATCCAATTGGCTGCTGGCTTGAGGCACATGCGTTTTCTCAATGGCGTAGGGAAAGACAGAGTCTAGGCCAAGCTACTCCCAACTCGGAGCCCTAGGTTGTCAATCTGGTTAGGCCTATATCGATTCAAACTCACTAACCCCCACGAGGTTAGCTGCCTACTTCGTCACTTCAGTTTCGCTCGTCCCCTCAGTGATTGGCTGCAAATTCGTCGTCTTGCCTAAGATTGATCGAGTCTTAGCCTAGACGGGAACCGGTTTGTTAAAACAGAACTTGAATCAATTACGATTGAGAGGATAATAAGAACAGATCGGTCTCACGAATAACAAGTATGCTCACTCAACCCTTACCAAGAATTTGGTGTTTAGCTACTAGACATAATAATTAAAGAAAGAAATATTTGATGAACATGAAAATAGAATTAAATGCAAAGTGTTTACAAGAACCAGAAGAAAAAAAGATGGAAGCTGCCCTAATTGACAGCCTTCCCTAACCTTAAATAAGGTTAGAGTCCCCACCAATCACGTTTCTTTCCAAATTCAAAACTCCTAAAAGATAAAGATAACATTATTCAAATTCGAAATAAAATAAAATACAACTAGAAATAGAATTTTTTGTTCAAGTAGAGGATAATCCTTCAAAGGATGCAATCTTGGATCACGTCTGATCTTCTCTAGCTATCTCCAGCTGTCAAATCCACTCTTTTAGCTCAAAATCCTATGACTCCTAGTATATCACGTTTCTTGGCAATCTTAGCTAAGATTATTTCATCTTAGCTAAGATTGGTCGTTTGTCTGATTTTTTGCTCCAAAGATAGCTTTTTTATTTCCTCCAGCACAAATCCAGCTGTCATCCACACTCCAGCAATAGCATTCCAAGACTCCTACCTTTGTACGTCTTTAGATCGGCAGTCTTAGCCAAGACTGCGCCCAAGATTGCTAGTTTGTGCTGAAAGCTGATATTTCCTTCATTTCCTTTAAAAGCAGATAGATTAACGTGAAAGACACCATTTTTACCATAAACAAGGTGGTTTAAGATGGTAAAAATGCATGAAAATAGACGTCAATCAAGGGAGGAGCAAAATGAGTTATGCAAAACCATCGTTAAAAAACCAACAATCTTTGGAACAACCCGCTAATTTGGTTACGTTGGCTGAATTGATCAGCTAGGAACTCAATCAACACACACACAATAACACAACAATAATCAAGAGAAATGAATCTAATTTTTTTTGCAGCAATAAGCACAAGGAGGGAGAAGCTTTTCTCTAGAACTCTCTTCACTTTTCTGTCTATATTTTTCTTCAATTTTATAGCGACTTCACACACACACTTAATACATACTTAACTTAAGTAACATCTTATATTTTTCTATCCAATTACCATCACAAAGTATTAACCCAAGTTACTTTAGCTTAACTAAAATTAACTGCCCAAAACATCAACTAAACCCAAGTTAATTTAACTTAACTCATTCGCACATTAGTAACTACATTCTCCCCTTTAATGTGCTGGTCTTCAACTCCTAATGTTGCTCTGAATTGCTGGAACTTCTCCTAGGGCAATGCTTTGGTGATGTCTGCCACTTGTTCATTCGACTTGCAAACCTCCAACTGAACTTGCCCTTCCTCTATTTCTTCTCGAATGAAATGATGATTTATGACAATGTACTTGGCTCGACTGTGATAAACTGGATTCTTCGCTATCGCAATGGCTGATTTGCTATCACAATTTGTGATTGTGGTAGCTTTTGCTTGCTTTTCTCCTATATCTTCCATAATTCTTCTCAACCAAATAGCTTGAGAAGTAGCCAAACCAGTTGAAATATATTCAGCTTCAGCAAAAGATTGCGCAACTGATTGTTGCTTCTTTGAACACCAAGAAAACACACTTGTACCAAGTGAAAAAATACCCCGGAGTGCTTTTCATGTCATCCGCACTTCCAACTCAATCGCCATTACAAAATCCAATCAATTTCAAGTCATTCTTTCTTCGATACTTGATGTCATATCCAATTGTGTCTTGACCATACCTCAATACCCTTTTAGTTACTCCAAAATGGACTTGACTTGGAGAATTTATAAACCTCGACAACAAATGATTACATTGCATTTCATCATATTTTATTGTCCATTTACTTGTTGAATCGGGCAGTAAAACTACTGATTATTCTTTGTATTTTCCATATCTTAGCAGATCTGGTCTGGAGGCGAATTATTGGAGATTTGATTAGTGAAGAGCTGGAGCTGATTTCCCGAGTCTTGGCCTGGATCTAGGCCTAGACATATTAGCATCTGAAGCAGCGCACACCAGAATCGTCTTGGCCAAGACACTTTCGCGATAAAGACAGAAGCGTGGATCGCTTGGACCACTTTTCACATTGGGCTTTGCAGCTGGCCAGTCGCAGCTGTCCCGCAAATCTAGAGGGATCTGAAGCATATCTCTTGAAGAATCCCGCATGGGATCTCCCTCTTTTGTATTGCGATTTACATTCCATATTAAGAACAATTTTACTGTAGCAATCTTTTAGAGATTTTCTAGGAATTAGAGTTGGAATAGGACAGAGGTGTTTTCTAGGAATCAAAGAAGTCAACCAAGATCAAATGGTTGAGATAATTAACGCATAGACATAGTCCATTTCATGCCCAGTTCATGCACGAGGAAAAGCGAGCCCGTCTTCATCGCCTCGCGAGCTTGGCCTGCTGTCCCTAGGCTACCTACGAGCAACCTCAGCCACACAAACACCCTGCTCCTCCCTTGCTCCCCAAGTTTGCCTCAGCCACGCGCAGTTCTCTTCGCCAAACTCACGCGATTCTCCCATATAAATAGCAAGCAATCTTCAAGCATTTCTCTTCACCAATTCACGAATAATCTCTACCTCTCTATCACTGCTCTCTATCACGAGCAGTTGCTTAAGTTACTCAAGTTCAAAAATTTTAAGTGTTTTTGCGCAATTGTTTTCAAAAATGGTTTATTCGTGTTTTGATGAAATAACTTGCTATTTTGCTTTCAAAAAGATTCTTTTTAATCTCTAGTTTAAATATGTTGCTTCGTTTTAATGAATCGTCAAACGATTCGGAAGGATTTTGAAATTTTCGTCAATTATTTTTAATTCGTTTTTAAATTAATTAGGCATTGTATGTTTAAAATTATTTTTCTGTAATCACACTATTAAATTACTGTGGTGATGAGGATTTTTTTGATGTAAGTAGATCCTGTTTTCGTCATCGCCGGACGGACGATCATCGCTGGCAGGAGCGCTGGCAACGAGGGGAGGAAGACGACGAACAGTGGTCATTCATCGCTTGGGCCGCGCAGGCCCAAGGTGAAGACGCGCGCGTCTTCGCGCAGGGGAGAAAGCTGGGCCAGCGCAGGCCCAGGCAAGGAAAGGAATGGGCCGCTTGGCCCACGTCGCAAAGAAAGCTTAGGCTGTCTCATCCCAAGCTGAGTTGGGCCTGACCCAGCTGTGGGCCCAGCCTGATGGGCCCACTCTCGGCCCAGTGGCCCAAGCCCATTTTTCGGCCCGTCATTTTTCCGTGTAATCATGTACTATTTATTTATTTTTTACACTTGTACTATTTATTTTTCGTGCTTGTACTGTTTATTTATTTCTGCACTCGTATCGTTTATTTCTTTTTCGTATGCTTGTATGCTGGTTTATTTCCGCCCGCTATGCATTCTTAGATAATTATTCTGTTCCTCCAAATAAATCATTTTTTGCTCACATACGACAATCGTAAAGGGATTAAGCGTATCCCTTCCTCGTACCAACAATCTCAATCAAAAGGGGTAAATTCGCTCGTACCCGTCATCAAGTAAACGTTTCTCGCCCTTTTATTTATTTCACGTTTTTTCACATATGCTGGTAGAAGGCACCACCAGGTCCCTAACCTTATTATTTTTATTTTAGTTGGTCCCTAACGTTGCTTTTTGTTCAATTTAATCCCACATGTTAGCTCCGTTAGTCGCCCGGGGTCCCTAGTGTCCGAACGGAGGAAAACAGCCGTTATCTTGGATTATTTTATTATTTTTTCCGAAAAGCGGCCTGACAGCGGGCCCCACGTGGCAGCTTGCGTCAGTCACCTTATCCTCTTAATATCTAAAAAAATATTTTACTAATTAATTTTTCTAAATTTTCAGAAACAATATTAATAAAAGTAAAAATTCAAATTAATTAAACGGACTTATTTTCAAAAAATAAATTTAAAAAACTTAAATTTAAAAAAATAAAAAGAATAGATTATTAAAATTCCAAAATCTTCTCGAAGCACAAAAACTATTTTGCTTCTTCTCCGTTATTCATCTTTTTATTTAATTAATTAATTTATATATGTTCCAAAATGTATTTATTTAATTAGAAACAAATCATACAGTAAACATTGAATTTCTTCCTTTATTTCTTCCGTAATCCCAAAACCAAAAACCATTCAATTTTACAGGTGAGAAATTTAGCATTTTACAGGTGTAATTAATTTTCTCCATTGTTGATAAAAGATGCAATTTGTTTCCACAAAGCCACAACATTTTCACATCCAGCAATTGAATTAATTGAACGCAAAACAATTGAATTAATCGAAAGCAACCCGTACCCGTTCATACAAATCCGTACCTGTTCATACAAACCCGTACCCGTTCATACATATCCCTACCTAGCACCACTACCTTTCTCTAGTGGGTTAAACACCCATTCCCAAACCTGAACCAACTAACATCTAACATCAAATTAAACCCATACCTAACTCAAAATAATCGATACCCGTACAAATTAACCAAATAAATACAAAGTAACCGCATTTGCTTTTACTGTTCTGGCACGTATCTTAAAACGTCCGGAACAGTCACTATTTGAGACAATTTTGCCCCTAATTTTTTCTAGTAAGTACGTTAAGTATTAACGTACGTTAGAAAAAAATTACGGAATTTTTTAGGGTTAAATAGTGAGTCATCCGGCCTCCTCGATATGCGTTCCCTACTGAATATTGGGATGCGAGGAAGTCATTTGTTTTTACCCAGAGGGAGTATTATTCAATATTAAATCTGACATGTGGCCCAGGTACTGTGCACTTTTTCGAATTTAAGATTAAAATAATGCAAGATAACGGCCGTTATCCTCCGTTCTGACAATAGGGACCCCGGGCGACTAACAGAGCAAACGTCTGGTATTAAATTGAACAAAAAACAACGTTAGGGACCAACTAAAATAAAAATAATAACGTTAGGGACCTGGCGGTGCCTTCTACCCACATATGCTCGTATGCATGAATATTTAAAATTGTTGGAATTAATCTATTGGGCATGATCACATAGTTTAGGACTTTTTATTTTATTTTATTTTATTTCAAACTTGATTAAACACTCTTTTCTCCGGTAACCTTTTTAGGATGTGGCTCGAGTACCTAACACCTTCCTGAGCCCATAATGCGACCCCGAACCATTGTTCTCGGGTTCAGACCCATTTTGCCTTAGCTTTTTATTTTTATGTCATAACTTTAGGTTCCCTAAACCTAAAAACAAAATATGGTAGCGACTTCATTGCATTATGTGAGATGAGTCCGATTTCGTCTCACATCTCGTCCCAAACTCGCGTCGCATTAGGAAAAATTCCAAAAAGGGGGTGCGACAGGTTATCAATTACTAATTGATTCGGTTCTAATCGTATTTTTACCATGACTTTGAAGAATTACAGTGTAGCAATCTTTGATAATGGTGATTCTTCATGCTTTAAAAATCGGCAATCGTTTGCAATTCGAAGAAAGAGGAGTTTAATAGGTTATTTTTTAAAACTCAAAATAAAACCACAAAAGTATAAATTTTAAAAAATCAAAAAATCATAAAACACAAATTGAATGTACAAATGAGATGAAATAAGATGAAGAAAATAGGCCCTTACTTATAAACATAATAGAGAAGTTCAGAACATTGTATCTAAGTATAAAAAATGAAAGTCAAAGTAACAACAGGAGGACTTGTTAAGTCTAAACCTCGCCAGCAATAGCAGCTGTGTAAGCAACAGGATGACTCGCGCGGGCTGAACTGGAGGCGGCCTATTCAGATATTCTGAATTGTACGATTCCCTCTTTTTTCTCTCTAGCAATTCAAGAATTGAACCGTAAGCAAGAAGCGTAGTAGTTATATGGGTTAATGATCCTTGGAATTTAAGGTTTTGTGCATAAAAATATTGTTAGAAACAACAGGATTAATTAGTGATCAAATTAAGAACTTATTAAATTAATTAATTTAACCATGTCGGTTAATTTAATTATTACCAAGGTGGGTAAGAACTGTTGCAAAACTGTTGGAATTGGAGTGCTTGGGCAACTTTGAGTGCCAATACTCCTCACGTGCTAACACTTGTTGCAAAAACAGTCTATAACACAACACAAAAATTGAATATAAATGTATGAAAAGAAGATAAAACACAAATTAAATGTAATTAATTGGTTTGTGACTAGACGCAAAATCTGAAATTTATCATTCGTTGAAACTAACCTTTTGAAGGCGAAGAAGAAGAGTGATGATTTAATAGGTAGGTTAATTAATTGAATAATTTAATTAATTAAAATATATTTACTAAATTATTATTTAAAAGTCTATTACACCCTTAAGATTTTTAATAATTCAAGGGTATAATAGTAATTTAAAAAAATAAGGTCTTTTGTGATTTTTATATAGTATAGATAATTTTCTAATAATTAACTACTTAAATGATTTTGAAGTAATATTTTCAATTCTCCAGGAACAGTAAATATTCATAAAAGTAATATTAATAATAACTTAATTTATTAATTATAATCATCAAAATTATGAATAGTAGATAGGCTGCACGTATTGCACCGCATGTATCACATTCCCGCAAAAGACAATGCTGCACCGCTCACTATCACATTTAAATCTACGCACATGGCACTCAGTCCTTTGTATTAGACTCATTTGGCTGAAAAAGATTACCTACATCGTAAACGATTGGCTCACAAATATGTGGGCATGAAGAAGATAGCCCATGAAGTCATCGTTTCACCGACATCATGTAATTCCTCAATAGCAATCTTTTTATGTAAGGAAGCGACATGTCATCGGCAAGGAAAGAGGATAACTTGAAGAGAACTGGAATTAGGAAGCCAAGAATCACCTTCAACTCAGAGAGAATTTCAGCAGTACTCCGTCCAGATGCACATATGATAAAAATAAACCCAAACTTGTCATGATAGTGAGCATTCCAGTCAGATAGTTCCTGCAAAGCATGTGATGGATGAGGAGGGCCAGAAAAATGGTTTTTCAAATGAATTAATGAAAAGAAATATAAAAAAAAAATAACTTGCAAGAGTATAAACCTGTAAAGTGGAAGCAGTGGATGTTGCCATAGCAGTTGATTGCTCTCCCTTACTGCTGAAATTTTAACAACCAATTTCTAATTCTAATTCCAATTACAAAACAAAGAAGAAGAGGAGAAAGAAAAAGCAGATGAGCCGAGAAGGCTTCGAGACAGTCACCGACGTGGAGGTTATCCAACCAGATGTCCCTCGCGGCGGCCACCGCTACAAATTCTATTCAAAAATAAAATTGAGTTAAAAAATTTGAAGAGAATAATAATATTGAGTTAAATGGACTTATTTTTAAGATTAGTACAGCTCCTATTTAAGCAATGTGCAACCTACAAATAGAATCATCAATTTGATTGATTTTGACAGCTAATTGGTAAAAATAAATAAAAAATTAGATGGTATAATTGAGAAATTTGAATCATTGTCAACAATCATAAATGCATACATATATGGATCGAACTAAATAAATACAAATATTTATATAGTACTCAAACTAATTAAATATAGGATTCATATAATAAATATATTTTTGAGATACTCCAGGAAGAAACGATGTTGTTCAATAAAGGTAAGGGTTTATGTCGGACAATCAATAATGGTAATTCTTTAGCCTTTGGAAATCGACAATCGCCTGTAATTCGAAAAAAGAGGAGTTTAATAGGTTACTTTTTAAAACTCAAAACAAAACCATAAAAGTATAAATTTTAAAAAATCAAAAAACCATAAAACACAAATTAAATATACAAAGATTTTTAATAATTTAAGAGTATAATAGTAATTTTAAAAAATAAGGTCTTTCGTGCTTTTTATATAGTATAGATAATTTTCTAATAATTAACCACTTAAATGATTTTGAAGTAATATTTTCAATTCTCCAGGAACAGTAAATATTCATAAAAGTAATATTAATAATAACTTAATTTATTAATTATAATCATCAAAATTATGAATAGTAGATAGGCTGCACGTATTGCACCGCATGTATCACATTCCCGCAAAAGACAATGCTGCACCGCTCACTATCACATTTAAATATACGCACATGGCACTCAGTCCTTTGTATTAGACTCATTTGGCTGAAAAAGATTACCTACATCGTAAACGATTGGCTCACAAATATGTGGACATGAAGAAGATAGCCCATGAAGTCATCGTTTCACCGACGTCATGTAATTCCTCAATAGCAATCTTTTTATGTAAGGAAGCGACATGTCATCGGCAAGGAAAGGGGATAACTTGAAGAGAACTGGAATTAGGAAGCCAAGAATCACCTTCAACTCAGAGAGAATTTCAGCAGTACTCCGTCCAGATGCGCATATGATAAAAATAAACCCAAACTTGTCATGATAGCGAGCATTCCAGTCAGACAGTTCCTGCAAAGCATGTGATGGATGAGAAGGGCCAGAAAAATGGTTTTTCAAATGAATTAATGAAAAGAAATATCAAAAAAAATAACTTGCAAGAGTATAAACCTGTAAAGTGGAAGTAGTGGATGTTGCCATAGCAGTTGATTGCTCTCCCTTACTGCTGAAATTTTAACAATGTGTGAATTTTAACAACCAATTTTCTAATTCTAATTCCAATTACAAAACAAAGAAGAAGAGGAGAAAGAAAAAGCAGATGAGCCGAGAAGGCTTCGAGACAGTCACCGACGTGGAGGTTATCCAACCAGATGTCCCTGGCGGCGGCCACCGCTACAAATTCTATTCAAAAATAAAATTAATTGGGAAACAATTCAAGCTTTTATTTATCTCTGGATTTGTTTTTCTTTTCTTATCTTTTCATTACGGAAAATGTCAATACCTTATATTATGATCTACATCTACATAAACAATTAATATTGTTCAATTAAAACAAAGCCATGGAAATGAGATGAACTGATTCTCAACACACCATATTTTTTGCTAAATGTTTTTGATAAGTTTGCTAAATTAAGTTTAATTAAATATAACTGTGGTAGAATTCAGACTTATAAACGCTTGACTATAAATGTTCTGATACTATGTTTGTTCCGGTACACTAGGTCATATATTATTAATTATTATTACAGGCAAAACTCATGATTTATTTAAAACGAATGAAAAGTATCAATAGAGTATCGAACGCAAATTTCTCATCCTTACCCTAAAAAAAAACCAAACACGTTGAACCTTTCTTTCATGTCATGTGGTCCTAGAGTGATGATGATCATTTCAATGTTTCATGATATTATTTCCGAATGTATGGATAATTTGTCTAATAGAATGGTGACACGTATTATTTTATGCAAATTACTCGTGATAATTAATGATGAAACTTTAAAATAAATATATGTGTAAAATATAATAAATTTTAAAGATTATGATGAGCCATGATTGATGGGTCAATCATTATTTTTCTTGACCAATAGAAGTGTGAAGAGATATAAATCATGTGACTTTTAATCTTTTTTCAGATTTTTAAGAAAAAAAACGTTCAACATAGGATAAATTTTTTTGTTTGTTTTGAAGTATTTTTATTTTAGAAGTTCCATTTTCCAAGATATTTTTTTTAAAAAAAAAACCCTTCAACATGGATAAATTATTTTAATTTAGTGTTTGAGTTAAAGTTATAATTTAAATAGTTAATTATATTATAATTATTTTAAAATTATAGTTTGATATCGAATATTATAATAAATTGTGTTAGTTTAATTACATTTATAAAAAGGTTTTTGGCAAGCCAAATACAAGAGAAGCTATAAGCCAATTCACAGGGGCCAAATAAATTATATATAAAAAAATCAAGAATATGTATTTAAAAATCACCACAACCACAAATGGTTTTATCATCATCCAAACATCCACCATCCACGTTAAACCGCTAGTGGTGAAATTAGACCAAATTATTTATAAGACACGCACGTGAATCACAAGTGCCCAAATAAATTATATATGAAAAAATCAAGAATATGAATTTAAAAATCACAACCACAAATGGTTTAATTAAATATAACTGTGGTGAAATTCAGACTTATAAACGCTTGACTATAAATGTTCTGACACTATGTTTGTTCTGGTACACTAGGTCATATATTATTAATTATTATTACAGATAAAAATCATGATCTATTTAAAACGAATGAAAAATATCAATAGAGTATCGAACGCAGATTTTTCATTCTTACCTTAAAAAAAAAAAAAAACACGTTGAACCGTTCTTTCATGTCATGTGGTCCTAGAGTGATGATGATCATTTCAATGTTTCGTGATAACAACAAAAATAGCAAAATCTCAAATAAAAAAATACAAAATAGCAACAAAAAAAATTGAATATTTTAAAGGGAAAGTAAGCGAGCTGAACGAATTTTTTTTTTACAAAGACTTTCCTCCTCATTCCTCAACTAGAACCTAGAATTTGTCATGACAAATAGTAGCAGTCATGCTCTGAATTTTTCCAAAAAAACAGCGTGAAGTCAAAAATTATAGTGGTCGAAATTACTTATGTAGAATTTCTCTAATAATTTATTAACCATCTTAGACCACAAAGAAGCAATGCATAGATATGGAAAGTGGCAAAAGCTAATCTCCCATTAACGCAAATAATGAATCATTCAAAAAAAATTATTCTCATTTCTAGTGGTAGGATACTAAACACATTAAGACATACTCCATAATTCTCACTCCCTACCTCCATTGAATCCATTCACATTTCTTGTGGTTCATTACGGGAACCAAACAAATCGTAAAAGTATTAAATGAAACATGTGTTTTGTATAATTGGATTTTAAAAAAAATAATAAGATATTTAATTAAGAGAAAAAAAAACTCTCAAGGAGTCGTGGTTTTATATATTAGACTATAGATCAATTGAAAATAGTTAATTGAAAGATGATATTAATCTTGACACATCGTACAAAAAATTAAAAACTAACTTTGGCTTCCACAAGTTATTTATTCTTGATAAATAACGTTATGAATAAATCGAGAAATGTAACTTATATTCTTGTAATATTTAATGGCAATTAATGATATGTAGCGTGATTTTTTAAAATATTAATTTATTATATTTTTTAATAAATTAAATATAGTTCAAATTCAAACCTTGTCAATAGAAAAAAATATATTATAAGAGTTTTATTTATAAATTCATGACAAACTCATATTCCAAATATATATCTATGTATATATATGCAAAATTTATTAAAAGTTTCATTTGCTTCAGTGGTAAAAGTGTTGTTTCTAAGCTAAAGGGAGGGGGGTTCGAATCCCCTCCCACGCGTTCCTTTATAACAAGTTTTGGGGAGAGCTGGTGATGGGCTGGGCTGAAACGAAATGGGGATTTGGTCTCAAAAAATTTAAAAAGAGGCTATATTGCGTGAATCGAACACGCAACCTCCTAACTAGAAGATAGAATTGCTACCATTTCGCCAAGAATCCTATTGAATGATAAAACGATGAAATTGATATAAACCTTATATTCAAGACAATTTTTTTTTTATTGGGCTGGATCCGCCCCTGATCACAAGTGCCCAAATAAATTATATATGAAAAAATCAAGAATATGAATTTAAAAATCACAACCACAAATGGTTTAATTAAATATAACTGTGGTAAAATTCAGACTTATAAACGCTTGACTATAAATGTTCTGATACTATATTTGTTCTGGTACACTAGGTCATATATTATTAATTATTATTACAGATAAAACTCATGATCTATTTAAAACGGATGAAAAATATCAATAGAGTATCGAACGCAGATTTCTCATCCTTACCTTAAAAAAAAAACAAACACGTTGAGCCGTTCTTTCATGTCATGTGGTCCTAGTGATGATGATCATTTCAATGTTTCCTGATAGCAAAATCCCAAATACAAAAATACAAAATCTGCTCTAAAAGTAACAGTGAAGCCAAGAATGCAAAGACGCGTAATATTTAGCATGCTAGAGCTAGGGGGGCACGAGCTCTAAAAAATTGAAGTATTATTGTTAATAAAGCAATTAATTAATTTATTAATTGATCAGGTCTGGTGTATAAATAGGGGCAAAGGGAGAGGCACTAAGTCACACATAAACATACACACTGCTACATCTTATAAAAATCAAAGTTCAAAAGATGATGAAGATGTTTGTTGCCATTGTGCTCTTTGTAGCCTTTGCTCTTCCAGCTTCTTCTCAAGACGTCATCACTCTCACAGCTTACGAGGACCTTCTCAAGAGTGGGGCTTCTACCCATGGAATGACCAAAACTGTCATTTCGAACCCTCTTCTTGAAGAGGCTCTCGTCTCCTACTCCAACCACAAACTTGGAGGTCTTCCCACTTGCGGAGAGACATGTTTTGTTTCTAGAAAATGCAGCAACAAGAAATGCAAGTGCAACACAAGTTATGGTGTCTGCTTCATGAACTCTCTTGAGGACACCGATTCTGCAGCTGCTTCTCAAGACGTCATCACTCTCACAGCTTACGAGGAGCTTCTCAAGAGTGGGGCTTCTACCGATGGAATGACCAAAACTGTCATTTCGAACCCTCTTCTTGAAGAGGCTCTCGTCTCCTACTCCAACAACAAACTTGGAGGTCTTCCCACTTGCGGAGAGACATGTTTTGTTTCTAGAAAATGCAGCAACAAGAAATGCAAGTGCAACACAAGTTATGGTGTCTGCTTCATGAACTCTCTTGACATGGAAGACTGAGGTGTGATGTGAGTGTACTGGACTATGGTTAATTTTGTTGTCATTGTCGTCAATTAAAGAAGGCTATAAATGCTTGTGACATACATATATATAGCGTATGAATATGTCTAAGCATGCCTCCTCTATGTTGTTCCCTTCATCCCACTTTGAATTAATTAAATAAAAGTCCAGTTTATTATTAATTTGTGTTTTTCTGTTCTCTGGATTTGTGCTAGCAAAGCTAGATTTGTTTTTTCTTTTCTTTTCTTTTTCATTACGAAAATGACAGATCTGCATATAAACGGTTCGGATACTATGTTAAACAACCACTTCTAAAAGCAATTAATGATAATTAGTAAAGTGTATTTGTAATCAAAATCAACCAAGCAATTAATGATTATTATTTATAAGTGGGCAACAAAACAAATAAAATAGAAAACAAAAGAACAGTCGCTCGACAGCATTTGCCACGGCGAGTAGTCGGCAGCTGTTGGCCGAATGATGACATAAATGAACACCTTTCTGGAATTTGCAGACGTGTACCTTGTGATTTCAGCGGTTTTTATTTCAAAATGTTTAGCAATGCCTTTTAAACCATGCAAAAGTATTTGGTGAATGGTGGTGGTTTTTTTCCCGTCCCTTATGTAGCAGTTATCACTTTGCCCTTAGCAACAACTTTCCTGTACCTCTGTAAATGTTTGCTATTAATGTTGACGACATTGCTAACTGACAAGTGATAAACACTGAAGTACAAGTTTTTGGACCAGAGGACATTTTTTACTCTTCCCCGTTTCCTTTTTCCTGACTTAAGTTCATTCATCTTAAATGTGCACGTGTATCAGCATTTTTCAATCTATACTACTACTTCCGTCCCACAAAGGATGACGTTTTGGCATTTGCTTTTACTGTTTCGGAACGTATCTTAAGACGGCCGGAACAGTCACTATTTGAGACAATTTTGTCCCGAATTTTTTCTCCGAAGTACGTTAAGGATTAACGTACGTTCGAAAAAAAGTACGGAATTTTTTAGGGTCAAATAGTGCCTCATCCGGCCTCCTCGATATGCGTTCCCTACTGAATATTGGGATGTGAGAAAGTCATTTAATTCAGGACGGAGGGAGTATATAAAAAGCACGAGGGACTTATTTCTTTAAATTACTATTATACCCTTTAATTATTAAAAAAATTAAAGGTGTAATAAACTTTTAATTTTTATAAAATTAGCTACAATATATCTATCATTCAACCACTTATTTAATTAATTAATCTACCTATTATTAAAATCGAATAAATCTATTACTAAATTACTTATTTAATTAATTAATCTATTTATTAAATCTATGATTTTCAATCATCTAAAGTGCATCTGATATGGAAAATTAGAATATGATTACTTTCACCACTTTACCACTTCCTGGTTTATGCCACTCATTTGATATGTGTGGAATTTACTAGATCTATTAATTGAATTAATGAGATTTTAGAAAAAGAACTTCTTTTCTTTTTTTTCTTCTATTGCTTTTAAGGTCTTCCTATGCACACCTTATGAATGGAGTTCTCTATTCCTTTTTTTTTTTTATCAATTTCTGGCAATTTTATCTAGGTTGTTATTTAAGTTAGTGACGTATTTTTCTTCTAGTTTTTATTGCTCCTTGTTTTTATGAAGGTCTTTTAAATTGTAATTCACATGAATGGGTTTTTCTTCTTCTGGAAAAAAAAGGTTCTTACTACAGTATCTAAGCTGGTCTATGGTTTGAATCTTAGATCCAAATCAGATTCTTTTTGACGATTTGGATTTTATTTTAACGGCTTGATTCGAAGTTTCTGTTCATCATTTATGTTATATAGGTGGCTTATTTTGTGGCCGCTTTCTTTTTTACTTGGTTGGATTCTTTCAGCAAGTAGTTGTTCACTTTTGATCCTGTTCTTTTTGTTTTCTTGAGACACTGTAATGAGATGGTGAATCTTTCCATTTGCAGGTAATGCTGGTCATTTTCTACAATTGGTTCCTGATCAGGTCCTCAAGTTAAAGCAACTGACTGTGCTCACGCTGGCCGAAATGAACAAGGTATCCTGTCATGGGTTCTTAACCTTTTTGATAGTAATTGCTACATCTACTTTATTCTTAAACTTTTATCAGATTGATGGTGGTCATTGTGCAATATTCTGATAGGCAAGGAACTTGCCACCTAGAAATTGAAGTTCTCGTAATAGTTTTCAGTAAAATGTGGCATGGATTAGATAGTTACTTGGCCTGATTGGAGTCTGAATGAAAATTTGGCTACCGTTATATTTTTTGGTTGAGAGTTTTAAATATTGAAAATTGAAAACTCAGGGCATGTGGGCAAACCTTCAAAATCCTAGTTTCCAGTCCTAATAGCAGAGTTCTATCTTCTTTGTCTACACGTTAAAATAATCTTATCTTGGTTTCATTCACATGAACTGCCCAAGCCCAACTTGAATCATAACCAACTCATTCCAGCTCAGTGTGCTTCAATCGGCCCTGCTGATCAATGTACAAGCAAGACCAGAGCTGATATAGCAAGACCAGACCAGATGGTTTGATTGCTAGATGGTTTGATTGCTAGACATTAGATTGCTAGATGGTTTGATTGCTAGATGGTTGGATTGCTAGACGTTAGATTGCTAGACGGTTTGATTGCTAGACGTTAGATTGCTAGATGGTTTGATTGCTAGATGGTTGGATTGCTAGACGTTTTGATTGCTAGACGTTAGATTGCTAGATGGTTTGATTGCTAGATGGTTGGATTGCTAGACGTTAGATTGCTAGACGGTTTGATTGCTAGAATGTGGGGGGACGACTTATTTGCAACGTTCTAACGAGAATCTAAGGTTGCCCCCCAGTGGGCTAGACCGTACTCGATTTAAAGCTAACAAAGCGAGCAGGAATGAAAACAAATTTAAATAAGGGGAAAGAAAGCTCTGGAACGTCTTGCTTAGATGCGTTGATTGGCTTCTTTTTCAGCTGCTTCGCGGGAACTGCCGATCCAGGTTGAAGGGAGGATGAGGTACGCATTTAGTCCATTTGCTTATCGGTCTTTGCTACACCTTCGTTGATGGTCTTCGTGATTGCTCGGGGGAAAAGGGGAAGTCCTCTGTCCCTGTAATGTGCAGCGGGCCTGCAAGGGCATACGCTTACCGTTCTTATGCAGGCAACGAATGGGGGTGACCTGGTTCCTGAAACAGACAAGGTGATGACAAATGAGGAGTAAATGCAAGATAATTTTTAGCAAAAGTAATGTGATTGATAAGGTTTTAAGCTCTCCCTCTTAGATGGGCCATCTGTGGGTCACTGCAGCGTGACTGGCATCGGATGTCGGTTGATGATGGCTTTGCTTTTAGATGCTTTGTCGCAGCTCCTGCCTCGGCTTGGGCGATGCTGGCAGCCTGGCTGTCCCTCAACTAAAGGGTTGATCTTCACCGTGTTGATCATGGGGCGGATGTTGGGAAACTTCTTGAACAATACTTCATTAAGTATGTTGATGGTGATCCTAGGAGGGCAGCTTTTTGTCGTGCTTTCTCCCGGAGTTGTTGTCTGCAAGGGTGCGATGGGCGACCATGGCGTTTTGGTGATGAGTTCCTCCGAATTGGTAAACGGAGATGGGAGTCGATGCTGCTAGTATTCCGACGGCTCGGCTGGCGTAGGATGACCTTTGTGACTTTGGTCCAGCCTTCAGTCCTGTGAGACCGGTTGTTTGCGATGCCGGTTGTGCTGGTAGCACTGTGAGGAAAAGAAATTTTGCTTTAGATGGTGATGGTTTAAAATCTTTCCTGATTCGCTCTGGAAGGTGGCCTGCTGCGGCAATTAACAGCTCCTACGAGCGAAATTCTCGGGTTCTATCGTGATGACGAGCTGAGGCGTGGGACCTTATGCCCCTGCAAAACTTATGATTGATTAGTGGCGTTAGTCTAAGTGACGTATCTTACGTCTTGAGCTACTCCCGGGGAGCCATCCATGCCATGCCTCCTTTTGTCATCTCACAAGTTTAAAGAAGAAGAGGATAATAAAGTTTTAAAAATAATACGCATCTCCTGAAAAAAAACTTGTTTTATTAATTTCAGGATAAATGTTTGCGTTAGATTGTCATGATAAAACCCTATGTCCCTGGTCTGGCCGAACGCGTGACCCGTGACACTTCAGGCGTAGTATCTCTTGACTGCATTGGCATTTACTGGCCTTAGGAGATCATCTCCGTCCATGTTGGTTAGCACTAGGGCACCCCCTGAGAATGCACTCTTGACCAGATATGGGCCTTTGCACCTCGGGGCTCACTTTTCTTGATTGGTCTCCTGATGAGGGAGAATTTTCTTCAGCACTAAATCCCCAACCTCGAACTTGCGAGGTCGCACTTTCTTGTTATAAGCGTTGGCCCTTCTTTGCTGATATAATTCTGCATGGCAGATAGCGGCCAAGCGCTTTTCGGGAAGGAGGTTCAGCTGCTCGTACCTCACTCTTGACTAATCCGATTCTTCTACTTCAGGCTCTGCTAGGATCCAGAGAGAAGGGATATCTACTTCGAGGGGAATTACGGCTTCCATGCCGTAAACTAATGAGTAGGGAGTTGCCCCCGTGGATGTACTGGTTGTTATTCGGTAAGCAGGCAGTGCGAAGGGAAGCATGTCATGCCAATCTTTGTGAGTGGTTACCATCTTTTGGATGATCCTCTTCAAGCTCTGATGTGACTGGTCTAAACTCAGGTCTCAATAGAATGCGATGCTTACCTATCCCGGGATCAAAACCTAGCATGTCGGCGTTTGACCATGCGAATACGTCGGAGTAGTCTTTGAGGAGAGAAATCAACCTTTCTCTCTTGAATTGTGTCCAGGGTAGTTCCGATCTTAACCAGCTTCTGATTCTCATTGCTTGCCCCCAGGTTTACTTCGTCCAATTCCTCCCGATGAGGGGTTATTTCCTTTTCTGAACTTTCTAGTAAACGGGTCAGTTCGTGGGAGATTTCGACATTATCGTCGGTGGTGACGACGATTTCTTCGCCAGTAAAGACATAGGTTTTATCAAGACAATCCGAACTAACACTCATCCTGAAATTAAAAGTGCGGAAAAAAGAGATGCGTGATATGAAAATTGCATACATATTTGATTTTTAACAAAAGGGGAACCTGAGTTCCTAAAAAAATATTTTCGTGAGAAAACGTGCAAGCATGTGTTTTTCTAAAAGGAGCAATTACGGAGAGACATCTGGGAGCATGGTGATGGTCCAGTGGCACACAGTCTCCCCTAACTTCTTTACGAAAATGACTGAACCAGGCGACGATTCTTCTTCTCCTAGAGCGCAGATACGGAGGTCTGATACCCTGATTGGATTCTCATTGATGGTTTCCGCAGTGAAGGGGAACGTGGTTCTGATATGGGGGATTGGCATCTTGCCCTCTGGCGCAGAACGTCCGAATAGCTTAGCCAGTTGCTTCTCTTTCTTTTCTTGGGCAATCCTGACGAAATCGGCCTTGCCAGGTTGGTACCCTAATCCAAAATGGTCTCCGAAGCTCTTCGGAGGTGCGCAGCCTTTGGACCCTTGTAGCTTGGCGCCGAGCCATTTTCCCAGTTGAAAACTTCCCTTTAGTGTTGACTTAGGGGTTGTTTTGGTTATCTCAGATTTTGGGGCTTCGCAAACGAAGGATCCTTCCTTGACCCAATCCGCGTTGACGATCTCGAAGGCTTGGAAAGAACTCTCCAAGGTTTCAACAGTTTCAATGTAAGGCACGGATGCATGCTTGGCCAAGATCAAGGCTCCCTCTGCCTTTATTGTGACGAGGGCGCTGTCCTTCACGTATTTGAGGCACTGATGCAGGGAAGAGGGGACGACTCCCGCTGAATGGATCCAAGGCCGTCCTAGAAGCATGCTGTAAGCGGGTCAGATTTCCATGATCTGGAATGTCAAGGCGAAAGTGTGGGGCCCGATGACCATATCCAACTCAATGTTCCCGATGATCTCTCGAGTGGTGCCATCGAAAGCCCTAGCCATCATTCCGCTAGGTTTTATGATAGAGGAATCGACCGGCAGTTGTTCGAGGACATGCCTGGGCATGACATTAAGTGCGGATCCATTGTCGATTAGGGCCTTTGCTATGACGTGTCCTTTACATTCTACTGTGATGTATAGAGCCTTGTTGTGATCTTTTCCCGAGGGGTCGATCTCTCCTTTAGAAAAAGAAATGCTGCTTAAGGCTTGAATTCTTCCGACGAGGTTTTCCACCCCTTCCGTGGTGATATCCTTAGCCACGAAGGCTTGCTTCAAGACCTTTAAGAGAGCTTGGCGATGCAGTTCTAAAGTAAGGATCAGTTCCATGATGGAAATGCGAGCTGGGGTTTTCTTTAGCTTTTCGATGATGCTGAACTCGCTCTGTTTCATGATCTTGAGGAACTCAGTTGTCTCGTCCTCGGTTACGGGCTTGCTCAAGCCTTGCGTCTCTTCTACTATCTCTTTGCGGATCACAGGGTCTTTCCCTTTGGCTTGTCGTTGCTTTTCTACTTCCTCCGAGATGTAACATCTTTCGATGCGGATCATGCCCCCGATATGAGAGGCTTCGCCGATAGCGAGTCCTGTGGGTGTGACGGCAGAAGGGGTGGTGACCACCGTGTATCCGTAGTTGAATGGGACCGCGTGTAAGTCCCGGCTGGGAGTATTCACAGCTAATGTGAACACTACTTTGCGTGAGGTAGGGGCTGCATCTCCTATTTGGGCCACGTATTTGAAGGAATACAGTGCTGGAGGATTATCCTCGATGACGTTGATGGCTCCTTAGGTTTTCCTTTTGGTTTGAATGATCCCGAATGTTGCAAGTTGCTTGACTTTTTGCCGAAAAAGTCTGCAATCCTGGATGTCGTGCTTGCTTGCCCCTTGGCAAAATAGGCATTAGGCCTGACTATTCCCTGGGAATGGCAGATAAACGTTGTTGGCTAAGGCGAAGAATAGTTCTTTGTTGGGTGCTTCCTCCATTGAAGAGTGAGAAATGTCAATTTCGATGGAAGAAACGTCGCCCATCCCAGGATTATGGTGCGGTAGAGGGCCGGTTGTCACATCAGGACCTTTGGGTAAACCTTTGGATGAGATTCGTCCTTCTTGGGTTAGGTGATCGACCTTCTCTCTAAAGGCGTAATAGTTTTCCAAGGAGTGTCCTCGGGTTTCGGCGTGGTATTCGCAACTAACCTTTAGATCATACCAGCTAGGGTAAGGAATGGATTGAGGCGAGAGTGGGGATGGTGTAATCTGCCCATCTGCCAGGAGGCTTGCGTAAATTTCCTTCAAAGGAAGCGGAGGGAGTGACCACATCGGCGAAGGGTATGATGCGGAGTCCGTGGATTCCCAGGAGGGTAGTAAGGGCACTGTGCTAGAATAGGAAGGTGGTGCCGAATACTTGACGAGGTAGTCGAACTTCCCGGAAGGTTGGCCCAAGGTGTCAATCTCGCGGTCGCCTTCGTCGCGGCGCGCGGAGAACCGCTTGCACGATGAAGTCGATCCTTTCTTTTTGACGATTTGGAGTGGGGTTCCATTGGCGTTAGGAAATCCGTCTCCGATCGTGTTGATGGACCCTTCCCCGGGGGTCGCTTTCTGGGTTTGTATTACTCCGAGACTCGAGAGTTGTCTCACTTTTCCTGCGAACAACTCGCAACCTTGGATCTTATGACCGTCACTTCCCTTGCAGTACATGCAGTGACTTGGATTGCTCTCCATGTATGGCACATATCCCTCTCGAGCTAAGGCCTGGAAAAGTTGTTCTTGTGGCCAGCTTGATGCTGAAGAGAGATGGTCGTTGGTTTCTCCTGCCGAGATGGCATTCACCCCTCCCTTTCCATGGGAATGATTGGGGAGAGGATTGGTGGATGTGTTGGGTCCTTTTGCTAATCCTTCGAAAGATACCCATCCACTTTTGATCAAGTGATGGACTTTGGCTTTGAATGCGAAGCAATTTTCCAGAGTGTGACTTGTGGATCCAGCGTGATATTCGCATCTCGCGTTAGGATCATACCATTTCGGGTAAGGAGGCAGTTGAGGCTGAGCAGGAACCGGAATGATCTGTCCGGCCGCTAGGAGATGTTTGTAGATTTATCCCGCGGGAAGAGGGAGAGGAGGCAAAGGCTCTCGGTTCCACCGATTATTGGTCGTGTTTTGGTTATTTGGGTCTTTTGGCGGGTTATATGGCCTGGGTTGCATAGGTTGTGATGTTTGTACTGGAGGTGGTGGGAAATGCGTAGGATTTTGAGGCACGATATTAGCGATTGGTGGTGAAGTAAAAAGAAAGGAGGTGGGTTGATATAATGATGGTGGATGATAAGGTGGTGGTAATAAATAAGGTGGTGGTGGTGGAAATGATTGCCCGTGATTAGCTTGAGGAGCGACGAATCCCTCGTCCCTTTTCACGACGGATGTTTTCTTTGGCGCAAACTCTGGTGCTGAAGGCATGATTCGTCCTGACTTAATCCCTTGCTCGACTCTTTCGGCAATTAGGACCATGTCGGAGAAACTGTTTGAGGGATTAGAGATCAGGTATGTGTAGTAGGGGGATTTGAAGGTGTGCAAGAAGATCGACAATAGTTCCTTGTCGCTCAAGGGAGGAGAGATTCTGGAAGCCAACTCTCTCCATCTTTGAGCATAGGTCTTCACGGACTCGCCGACTTTCTTTTCCAGATTTTGCAGGTCGGCGCGGTCGGGAGCCACCTCCATGTTGAATTTGTATTGTCGGTAGAAGGCATCGGACAAGTCTCTCCACATCCTGATCCTGGCTCTGTCCAGCCCCATATACCATGTTAGGGCGTGCTTGGTCAAGCTTTCTCGGAAGAGATGAATCAACAACGGCTCATTGTGGATCATCTCTGCCATCTTGTCGCAGTATGCTCTAAGGTGAGTCTTTGGGCACTCTACCCCAGTGTACTTCTCGAAGTCGGGGATTTTGTACTTCGGAGGTATGACGATCCCGGGGACCATGCACATATCGGCGGGACTTGTGGGATCGAACGGATCGGCCCCTTCGATTGCTCTGAGTCTTTCCTCGAGAAGATTCAGTCGGTCCCTTTTCGGTTGCTCGGCCCCGATGGGGTTAGAATCGAAGGGTTGCATTGGTTCTGAGGAGAACTGGGGTTGTGCTGGGATGAAAGTGAGGAGCTGAGTTCCCACAGGTCCGGGAATTGTGCTCGGAGGAATAGGATGGAGATACAAAGTCTCTAGGTAGGCCCGACTCTTGCTGGGGTCCACTGCAGGGTTGATTGAAAGGTGCTGAAGCGACGGGGAGATCTCTTCACCCGCCTTAACTGTAGGATGTGCAGTGGTGGGTACAGTGAAGGGATTATCCCATCTCCAATGGCCTGGGGGGGCAGAAAATGGTGGGAGTACAGATGGTCCTGCGGTGGTGAGCGAAGAGGGAGGTCCTTTCGTCTGAGGGGGATCAAAACCCGGTGATACTTCGGCGATAGCTTCATCTCTTTCCTTTTCGGCCCTGGTGGCCCTTTCTGTAGTGATCCTAACTTGTTCCTCTAATTCTGCGATTCTGGCTGTCAGGGCTTCATCAGCCTTAGCCTGTTCAGTCATTTTTCGTTTTTGAAGTCTAGTAAAATGGAGCCTGTGCGGAGTAGCTTGCTTCCGAGGAGCTATTGTGAACCTGAAAAAAAAGGAAAAGCACAAAAAGAGTGAGTACAAGTCATACACAGGTGATGTGCAATCCCGAGGTCTCCACATTTGCTCATTCGCCTTTCCGGCAGTACTTTCATTTGATATTTTCAGGGCGGTTGGAGAGGCGCGGAATCCCAGTGGTTGACAAGATACGAAGAAAGCCTCTATACATTCCAACGATATGAAGCAAATCTGAGATGCTAACGGCGAAACCCAAATCAGCAGGGGCAACCAATGCCGCCATGCTAGGAAGATCTCTTTTACGCTATTCTTTTGACGATGCAAGGCCTGATGCCTGGTGAACTCAACCGAGGGGAGAGATGGCAATCTTTTTATGAACTTGGGAGTTTGTGATAAGCTAAGAGGACAAAGCCACGAGTGGGCAATATTTGGCTGTTTTTTGAATGTTTGGTCTGATTTTTCGGTTCTTTGGGTGAAACGATTGTGTTTATCTCGGAGGGATTTTCTCTTTCTGTTTTGCGATGGTTTTTTTTTTTGAGTTGTATGGGATGGATAATTGATATGGAAAAGATGAGGCGATTTAGTAAATATCCGAAAGGGTACGACTTTATTAAAAGCGTTTACAAAATATGGTAAACTTGCCAACAACCTAAATTCATCAAAAATGGCTAAGATAGATGAAATTATGGTTCCTAGCTAGAAAGAAAAGATTTGCCGATATCTGAGTCTTTCCCTGAAGGTGTCAATCCTAGGCGTCAGAGTCTTCTTGCTTCTGCCAAAGGTACTCCATCGAAGCCAACTCCCCTTTCTGCATCTCTAACTCAGCCTCTAAGGCAGTAATTCGGTTTTGCAGCGCTTGGTTTTTCCTATCTCCCAACCCTACGCGAGTAGTCAAAACCCTTATCGTTGAATCCTTGTCTTTGATTATGGCACTGGATGCTTCTTTCTTGCAGATTTCGCTGTTCAGACGTTCCTCGAAGTCCCTGAGGGCCACTTTCTGTTTTACTGCTTGCACGTGGAGAATGCCCTTACTACGCCTTTTTAACTCATTCATCTGGACCTCTAAGCCACATTGACGGGCTTCGGCCATATCCCTTTCCTCTACCATCAGATCTCGTTCTTCTTGGGCTACTCGCATCTGTTCTACCACTTGAGCGTAAGCCATGACGTCCATCCCTTCGCTCACTTGAGATTCCCCTTCTTCTTCTATTGGTTTTTGATTTTCTGGGTGGGGTAAGACATTGCCGTTAACTCGTCTTGACCTCCACTGTGGATATTCCGGTATTGTGGTTGCAGGAATGTCGTGTCCTTTGAGGCAAAAAGAGTGGGCCCAGTCTTGGGCGTACAGCTGAATGTTCTGATTCTCTCCAGTGTGTGGCAGGTCTGCCCTTGTCATGCCGAATGTCACCGGAATTATTTGCGTAATGAAGAACTGCCTGAGGACGAGGGCGGGGCAATAATGAGTACATCCCCATGCTCCGATCAAAGGAACCCAAGGTAAGGGTCCGCAACAGACGATGGGATCGGAGGTCTGCAGCCACTTGGCATGCCAACTGAAGTCTTCTTTTGAGAGATTTATGAATCGGTCGATCCAGACATCCTTATTTTCCATCTCCCATCTATCCGTGGTCATTGCATTGATAACCCTGAGTAGAGGGCATGACCTTATGTAGCTTGCGAAGAAAATGGTCTGATCAGGAATCTGTTTGAAGTGGCTGACCAACCATACTTTCAATAACTGGGTGCAACAGGTAAGTCTCCCTTTCCCTTTTCTTCGACAAGAGTCCAAGGAACGAAAGGTCTCGGCCAAAATGGTTGTTGTAGGATTGATGGCATTTGTTTCCATCTCGTAAAAGATGTTGGCTGCTGCAGAGTCGATGGCATTCCTCATTTTTGGAAAGAGGACAAATCCTACAATGGCGAAAGCCAGAATCCTTAAGCATTTCTTTCCGTTGGACAATCGAAAGCGTGCCTCAATATCTGACCAGCACCAGAAGTAGTCACCTTCTCTGACACGAGTAGTGATTCCTAACAACTTATCGAGCCTTACGAGTCTAACATTCTGGTATATGGTCGATATAGGAGAGGTGAAGCACATCAGAGCTGAGTACTCCTCTAGCGTAGGAGTCAAGTCTACCTCTTTGTCGAATGAGAAGCACCGATAATAGGGATCCCAGAATTTTAGAGCTGCCCGGATGCAACCCCAATCAGTCTTTACGTCGACTAGGGTCAGTAGCTTTCTGTAACTACCCTCAAACTGTGTCTCCTCGTCTTCAGTCAGCTCATTTCTCAACATCCGAATCCTAGTTAAGTAGAAGTCCACGACTTCTACTTTGATCTTAGTGGTGATGTCAGGGGCGAACCCACGTTCCAATAGATCTCCTCGTGCGGCCTGATCGTCGAAACTTCGTCCCCCGAAAATATCAAATGAAAGTTGTGTGGGTACCGTCATGTCGAATAAGTAATATGGGTCCTATGGGACAAAAATAAAATTTTAAATGCAAAGTAACCTGCACGTGTAAGAAAATTTGCAGTTCATATAACAGGGAAAAAAATCACATCAATATGCCAACAAGACAAATAGAGCCACGACAAACAGGTATAATCATGATGCACGTGCTGGGGCTCTGATTCCGACATTTCTAACTGGCTTGAATGGTTCCCGGATGATACCATGAAAAGGTCCCTAAAGTGTCGTCCAGTCGCCCGATTCCTTGCGAAATCGTATAACCTTTCAACTGGCTTTAGGGGTTCATCCGAGTTGGGATTTGTGAACACTACCCAGGACATGTGTCCTAGGGCGTCACTACTACCCTCCTATTTTGGTAATTGTCCCCTGGGTGTAGGGCGCTATGAAATGCATATGACAATTGATAAAGCAAATAAATAAACAGACCAGCAATTGATCAAAGCAAATAAATAAACAAATAAAACACCTCTCTAAAAAAATAAAACCGGCTCCGACCCTAAGTCCCCAGTGAAGTCTCCAAACTGTCGCGCCCCGAAATTTTAAAAACAAATTCACGAGTGTGCAACGAAATTTGGGACCTTACAATGCTCAGCGTAAAAGGACGCCTCGCAACATGCAATGAAGTCGCCACCCTAATTTGGTTGCTAGGTTTAGGGAACCTTAATCGTCATGGCATAGGAAATATAATAAGTAAAAAAAACTAAAGGCACAAAAAGGGGTCTGGGCCCCAGACAAAAGGTTCGGGGTCGTATTATGGTCTCGGGAAGGTGTTAGGCACCCGAGTCACATCCAAAAACGATTACCGGTTGATGAGAGAGGTGTTAAAAAGGTGTTTGATAAAATGCGTTTTGAAAAGGGGGCCCTCAGAGGAATCGTCACTTTAGTCTTTTCCACAATCGGGACCGTTCAGGAATAAATAAAAGATCTTTAGGACGGGGTTACCGTTTATCAAGATCGATCGATTATTCTTGACCGTAACGTGATGGGACTGAATTTTCCGTAAGACTGAATGAGCGCCCTCTTATTTCATCATCGGGCCATGCATGATTAACCTAATTACTATGTGATTCTAACATGGATTGCTAACAGAGTACAAATTTAAATGATAGGTTTTTGAAGTGAAAAACTGAAGTGGGATCGAAAGTCCCCATGTACATGCAGTCAATATATGCGAGAATTTAAAATCAAATGAGCATGGCATTTTAAGCAACTCTTTAAACACGTTGTTCATGTGGGTTGATTTTAATTCTAGCAGTTCTATATATCATGCATACAGTTGATGTTTGCAGAAAGCGTTGAATAAATAAAAGGGAATCGAAAGGCGTACTTGCGAGCGAAGCTTGAAACTAAAACCTACAAAACGAGGGTGTTAGTGATAGCTTGAGAAATAACTAAGCAATTTTAAGAGTGCGAAAATTTTAAATGATAGTTGATTGCATACGTAAAATGATGGATTTTACGCATACGAGAATTAAATGATGACATGATTGCATGCGAAAATGACAGATCTGCATATAAACGGTTCGGATACTATGTTAAAGAACCACTTCTAAAAGCAATTAATGATAATTAGTAAAGTGTATTTGTAATCAAAATCAACCAGGCAATTAATGATTATTATTTATAAGTGGGCAACAAAACAAATAAAATAGAAAACAAAAGAACAGTCGCTCGACAGCATTTGCCGAATGATGACATAAATGAACACCTTTCTGGAATTTGCAGACGTGTACCTTGTGATTTCAGCGGTTTTTATTTCAAAGTTTATTTCAAAATGTTTAGCAATGCCTTTAAAACCATGCAAAAGTATTTGGTGAATGGTGGTGGTTTTTTTCCAGTCCCTTATGTAGCAGTTATCACTTTGCCCTTAGCAACAACTTTCCTGTACCTCTGTAAATGTTTGCTATTAATGTTGACGACATTGCTAACTGACAAGTGATAAACCCTCAAATGCAACGTGACTGAAGTACAATTTTTTGGACCAGAGGACATTTTTTACTCTTCCCCGTTTCCTTTTTCCTGACTTAAGTTCATTCATCTTAAATGTGTACGTGTATCAGCATTTTTCAATCTATACTACTCCCTCTGTCCCACAAAGTATGACGTTTTAACATTTACTTTTACTGTTTCGGAACGTATCTTAAGACGGCCGGAACAGTCACTATTTGAGACAATTTTGCCCCGAATTTTTTCTCGGAAGTACGTTAAGGATTAACGTACGTTCGAAAAAAATTACGGAATTTTTGGGGTCAAATAGTGCCTCATCCGGCCTCCTCGATATGCGTTCCCTACTGAATATTGGGATGTGAGAAAGTCATTTAATTCGGGACGGAGGGAGTATATAAAAAGCACGAGGGACTTATTTCTTAAACTTTTATCAGATTGATAGTGGTCATTGTGTAATATTCTGATAGACAAGGAACTTGCCACCTAGAAATTGAAGTTCTCGTAATAGTTTTCAGTAAAATGTGGCATGGATTAGATAGTTACTTGGCCTGATTGGAGTCTGAATGAAAATTTGGCTACCGTTATATTTTTTGGTTGAGAGTTTTAAATATTGAAAATTGAAAACTTAGGGCATGTGGGCAAACCTTCAAAATCCTAGTTTCCAGTCCTAATAGCAGAGTTCTATCTTCTTTGTCTACACGTTAAAATAATCTTATCTTGGTTTCATTCACATGAACTGCCCAAGCCCAACTTGAATCATAACCAACTCATTCCAGCTCAGTGTGCTTCAATCGGCCCTGCTGATCAGTGTACAAGCAAGACCAGAGCTGATATAGCAAAAATGACTCTTATTTTAATGCTAACCTACTAAATGCACCTTTCCAGTTTATGGTTATCTTCAATTTGTCCTTCAATTATAAATCTTACAACAATGGACATATGCTTTACCTTCAGTACCTTTTTTCTGTTTTGTTCTTTATAGTTAAGTTGCCTCTATTTTGAGTTTGTTTTCGTGCTTGTATCCTTCCCTATGATCAGCTAATGCAAGAGCTAGATGTTACAAATGTTCGTGAACTTGAAGATTGTAATAATACTCTCTTAACTTCATTAATACATACCATTACAATATATATACTCTAATACCATATACCTAATACTAATACAACGTATATATATATATATACGTATATAAATACGTATATTTAACACTCCCCCTCAAACTGGAGCATAGATATTTATCATGCCCAGCTTATTACAAAGATAATCCATTCGAGGACCTGGAAGGGCTTTAGTGAAGAGATCACCCAGTTGTTCTCCTGTCTTCACATAGTGAGTGGAGATGAGATTTCCCTGAATCTTCTTGCGAATGAAGTGACAGTCTACTTCAATATGCTTCGTCCTCTCATGGTAAATAGGATTTGCAGCAATGTGGAGAGCAGCTTGATTATCACACCAGAGTTTTGAAGGTGAGGAGTGTTCTATACCAATTTCAGTCAGAAGTTACCGCATCCATATAATATCACAGGAGGATTGTGGCATGGCTCTGTATTCTGACTCTGCACTAGATCGAGACACCACGGTTTGCTTCTTGCTCCTCCAAGAGATCAGGTTCCCACCAACAAAGACACAATAGCCGGTTATTGATCTTCTATAAATCTTCGACCCAGCCCAATCCGCATCAGCAAAGCACTCAATCTGATTGTGACCGTGGTTACTGTACAGGATCCCGAGGCCAGGTGCCCCTTTCAGATAGCATAGGATATGCTCCAGAGTCTCCCAATTCTTATCTGTTGGAGCAGACATGAACTGGCTAACAACACTAACCGCGAAGGCGATGTCAGGCCGTGTCACATAGAGATAGTTCAATTTCCCAACTAATCTCCTATACTTCTCAGGATCATCAAAAGGGTCACCGTCATCTTTGGTGAGATTAACATTAGAAGCCATAGGGGAGCTACAAGGCTTGGCTCTCAACTTTCCTGTTTCTGCAAGGAGATCAAGGACATACTTTCTTTGAGATAAGAAGATACCTTTGTTACTCCTGGACACTTCTATCCCTAGAAAGTATTTCAGCTGATCCAAGTCTTTTGTACTGAACTTGGTATGCAGCAAAGATTTGAGCGAAGAGATCCCAACACTATCATCTCCTGTAATGATAATATCATCCACATACACAACAAGTAAAATAATACCCGCAGCAGATTGTCTATCAAAGACAGAGTGATCACACTAGCTCTTTTGCATGCCAAATTGTAAAATTACCTCACTGAACTTGCCAAACCAGGCACGAGGACTCTGTTTTAGACCATACAGGGCCTTCTTCAGCATACAGACTTTCCCATACTCCCCCTGAGCAACAAACCTAGGTGGTTGCTCCATATAGACTTCTTCCTGTAGGTCGCCGTGAAGGAAGGCATTCTTGATGTCTAACTGGTGAAGAGGCCAATCCCGAGAAGCGGCTAAGGAAATGAACAACCTGACAGAGGATAATTTGGCCACAGGGGAAAAAGTGTCAGAGTAGTCTACCCCATATGTTTGAGCATACCCTTTGGCAACAAGGCGTGCCTTAAGACGTGCCACAGAACCATGAGGATGGACTTTCACAGCAAAGACCCATCTGCATCCTACAACCTTCTTGTCCTTGGGTAAAGACACCAAGTCCCAAGTTTGATTATCCGCTAAAGCGATAATCTCCTCAAGCACTGCATTCTTCCAACCAGAATGAGTCAATGCTTCCTGCACTGTGTTTGGGACAACAACAAAATCTAGAGAGGAAATGAGAGCACATGTCGATGGAGACAGGTGATCATAGGAGACATACTTAGCAATGGAGTAGACAGATTTACAGTGTCGTTTACTGATCGTCAGTCAAATGAAGATTTATAGTGCCTGAAAACGTGTGTGCACAAGAGATAAAGTGTACAGTGGTAGTCAGGGTCGAACACAGGGATTGTGAGAGACTGATCTAAGGTCTTGAATGTATTCGGGGGTGAAATGCACAAAAAGTAACAATCAGGGGGGGTTTTACTTGGCTAAACAAGTTAGCCAAGGCAGATTTGGGAGCTAACAATCGTTACCTAGGAAAGCAGTATTCGGGACCTTGAGGTATCAATTCGGGGGTCCCGAATGATAAAATAAAGCAAGTAAGTGAACAAATCCATAAATAATAAAACAGGGGTGAAACAAGCACAAATAATCAGATAGAGAAGGGTTCTCAGCAAAGGCATTCTTGGGTTGCATTCGGGGGCCCGATCGTCATCAGCACTAGGATATTCTATTCAAGACATCATAGAAATGACATAAGGACCAGATTCCTCGAATATCCCCTACTTTTCTCTTAAGAGAAACTACCCCCCGTTTCCACATATGAGGTAGTCTTGACAGTTTGCCATCCCTCTAGGCACGAATACGGGAAGGCCATACTCAAACTGCCCATGAAGCTAAGAAAAGACAGATCTAGAGCTGAAAGTCCCTCAGTTTGTCAGGCTCGTGACCTCGCTCTAATCAACTACCCACCCTATCTATTCGAGACCACTTCAGTGCAGTCAAGACTAAACAGATGCCTACTTGTTCCATGCAATTTTCCTTCCGTATTCATAACAAAGATGGCAACATTCACACAAAATAACAATCAGTTGATCAGACCTCAAATTATATCATGTGAAGATGTAATTAAAACGATAAGTAATTGAATATGGCATCAAGAACATATTAAGCACATTAAGGCCTCGAATCTGCCCTTGCAACCCTCGAATTACCCTTGCCAAGAACTAAAGATTTAGCTACTCATACTTGAAGATGAACAAATAATAATTAAAGAAAGCATAATAAAATAAATAAATAGATTAAGGGAAGAAAACTTTGTTACTAAAAATCCATTTGAAGCCCGGCGGCAAAGTTGAAGGTGCTAACAAGAACTAGAGAGAGAAACTAGAGAGAAGTCTAAGAAAACTAAAACTAATGATTCTAAAATTATATTATCAAGTAAGTCGTGTCCTAAACTACTCTTGGATGCTCTTTATATAGTAGAGCTCCAAGCACAAAATATCTTCAGCCTAAAACTAGGGACAAAATGCATTAATTGAAAGCCTATAAAAATGGATCCATGCTCCTTAAAGCACAAAGCTGAAAAAGCATAAAGCTGTCTGATTTTTCCAGCTTTGGCAGGTCTGGACTGGGCTCAAGGGCTGAACTGGTCAGATCGGTAGGTATTTGGTAGTCAGTGCAGAGCGTCAGAACAGTGTCAGAGGGATCACATGGGCGCTTAGACGGGGTGACACGTGTGAAATACATTTTTGTATATAAATTTTATATTTTAATATTTCTAAATAAATTATGCACGTACAACGTCACGTGCCAAAATAACCTAGTATCTAAAATGCAGGAGGCGGCATCCATTGTCCTGAAGATGCAAGATGGATTGCAGAGTCATTGGAGGGAGTGTTTAGTTGACTTGCCAGATTTTTGTTCGTGGCATTCCAGTGATGAATGATTTTGGGCTTTGCAGATGCTCCTTTTACAGTGAACATCTCATTGTAAGCACAGACTGGTATTTGAAAATTATAATTACCTTGTCTTGAACCTTATTGTTGTTGTTACCTTCTCGAGCTAGTAAGCTAAAAGTCATATTTGGAGGTGCGGCATAGTAATTTAAGTGAGAAACTTGAGATTGTGTAATTTCCCATCATTGTATTGTTTTTCTCCTTTTTCTTTTAGAGATCTGCACTGTTGTGCCTTCTCTTGTTGCCTTTTTAATGAGGTGGTGACACTTTTTAATGTATCGATCTTATAAATTCTCGAAATGATTCTAATTTTGCAACCCAAAGCTTCGGCTAGAAAGACTTGTAATTTGAATTAAGCATTAGACCCTAACTAATCCAAAATAAAACTCGGAATTTTACTTAAAAACTAACCTTGTTCACTTAACTAAGGCATGCTATTAAGACATGAACCAGACATTAGTTCAACAATAGAAGAGGTTCAAGAGATCGACATACGACGAAATTAGAACCAGTTGGACAAAGATCTTCAATAAGCTAGTTCTTTTATACAAAATCATGAGCAAATTTACATAATTCTGATATTTAAATGACAGATTTAGAAAAGCAATTTTAATTTTTAATTGATTA
Source organism: Viola odorata (assembly GCA_963691705.1). Classification (NCBI taxonomy): domain Eukaryota; kingdom Viridiplantae; phylum Streptophyta; class Magnoliopsida; order Malpighiales; family Violaceae; genus Viola; species Viola odorata. Next base: position 59,217,065 of record OY829544.1, read on the forward strand.
TATTATATTAAATTGAACTCATTACTTTACGTCACAAAAACGACATGCACTAATTGGTTGAACTCATAAAAAGTATAGAACAATCCCTTTTCATTTTCTTTTGTTTATTTAATTATTTTATTCTTTATACTTTTTCTTAAAAAATTTATATAATCAATTAATTATATAAGATAAAATAGTTGGATCTTTATCATTTTACTCACTTCTTTTTAAAAAATTAGTAATTAGTCTTTAATTAGGGAGCTACGGGCTGGCTTAGGACGCGATGGGAGCAGGTGGCTTGGGCGAGGACTGCTCTGCTGCGTGTTGTTTGGCACTGTTCATGTGCATTATGCACATTAAATTGTCAACCGTTGATCTGGTTGACTTTCCTTGGTTGACCAGATCAACGGTTGAGATCAAAGGCCTTTAAGTCTCATTTAAATGGCCTCGAGCCGAGTCTCGCGGGCAAACATTCTAAATTTTCGAGCCGAAAGTACCCGCGCGTAGAGAAAAATATGACGGGTTTAACCGTATACAACGAATAATGAAAATTTTCCACTTAGCACATTTATTTTCTCGTTCAAAAGCGTGGAACGCGCAGACGGAAAAATAAAGGTGTTACGCCGAAAATTACACGAAACGCTGTAGACCGTTGCGAGCAGAAAAAAAACTAGCAACTAGTTGATGGAAAACATTTTAAAGTCGAGCTATTGTCCGAGCAGACTTACTCGGGTCCAATAAAAGCTCGAATAAAAATAATAATAAAATAATAAAAATACTAAAAAATGCGCTAAAATATTAAAAAATCCTAAAATTTATGTGATGGCCTAAAACAAAGAAAAAACTAGCAAACGACTGCCGGATAGTAAAAAATGTGAATGTTAAGGCTAAAAATAATAATGATAATAATAATGAAAATATGTGCCGAAAAATTAAAAATGTGATTTCGAAAGCTGACGATGCTAACGATGATGCTAAAATGCGACGAAACACTTAAAACTGCTAATGACAGTAAATTACCTAAAAATAACAGTAAATTAAGTAAATAATAGAAATATTAAAATTAATTAAAAATGGCGTCAACAATCACTATATTTTCTTCATATTTATATAATTTATTTTAATTTTAAGGATTCTTTAAATCTGCGGCGACACGTGGACTCTTTTCTAGCTTTAGTAATAAAAGCATAAGTTGAATTAAAAGGAAAGCGTGGGCAATGTGGATGCGAGTTTTCCTCAATTTTTATATTGTTTCAAATTTCGTCAAATCATTTTTCTGAGCTCCAATTATCATTATTATTTATTATTTTTTCTGTGAATTTCTACTTTTTTTGACCGCTGATTCGCGTGCTTAAGATATATCAGTCCCTATTAGATACATTTCCCCCCATCTCATCCCCAGACTACGGAACTTTCTAGAATAGTCCTCAGACTGTATCATTGTTAGATTCCAACCATTCCTTTCGCTACGTACCTAATGCCTAAATAAAAAGAATGTGTGAAGAACTTTAGGGTCAGTTTTGAGACCTTAATTCGAACTGAAATTTGACTGATTTGACCGGCCAATCCAGACATTGATTGGGTAAATCCAAATCGTGACTTAGCAATAAATTCCATTGAGTTTTTGATATATATGGACCTTATATAGAAATGATCCAATTAATTTGAATCATGTATTCATTTTCGTCTTCATTGGAACCTTATGCTCGTAAAATTGTGTTAATTTGGACCTCGGTCAGGAACCAACTTGTTTGTTACCACATCAGATTTTGATGATGTGGCATGACACGTGGATGATGCCACGTCAACACTGACCCGCTCGTAAAAAAACTGAGCGACCGAATCGGATCTTCTCTCCCCACCATTTTCTATTCGCGAATGTGGAAAGAGGGAGGAGCAAAATGAGTTATGCAAAACCATCCTTAAAAAACCAACAATCTTTGGAACAACCCGCTAATTTGGTTATGTTGGCTGAATTGATCAGCTAGGAACTCAATCAACACACACACAATAACACAACAATAATCAAGAGAAATGAATCTATTTTTTTTTGCAGCAATAAGCACAAGGAGGGAGAAGCTTTTCTCTAGAACTCTCTTCACTTTTCTGTCTATATTTTTCTTCAATTTTATAGCGACATCACACACACACTTAATACATACTTAACTTAAGTTACATCTTATATTTTTCTATCCAATTACCATCACAAAGTATTAACCCAAGTTACTTTAGCTTAACTAAAATTAACTGCCCAAAACATCAACTAAACCCAAGTTAATTTAACTTAACTCATTCGCACATTAGTAACTACATTCTCCCCTTTAATGTGCTAGTCTTCAACTCCTAATGCTGCTCTGAATTGCTGGAACTTCTCCTAGGGCAATGCTTTGGTGATGTCTGCCACTTGTTCATTCGACTTGCAAAACTCCAACTGAACTTGTCCTTCCTCTACTTCTTCTCGAATGAAATGATGATTTATGACAATGTACTTGGCTCGACTGTGATAAACTGGATTCTTCGCTATCGCAATGGCTGATTTGCTATCACAATTTGTGATTGTGGTAGCTTTTGCTTGCTTCTCTCCTATATCTTCCATAATTCTTCTCAACCAAATAGCTTGAGAAGTAGCCAAACCAGCTGAAATATATTCAGCTTCAGCAAAAGATTGCGCAACTGATTGTTGCTTCTTTAAACACCAAGAAAACACACTTGTACCAAGTGAAAAAAAATACCCCGGAGTGCTTTTCATGTCATCCGCACTTCCAACTCAATCGCTATTACAAAATCCAATCAATTTCAAGTCATTCTTTCTTCGATACTTGATGTCATATACAATTGTGCCTTGAACATACCTCAATACCCTTTTAGTTACTCCAAAATGGACTTGACTTGGAGAATTTATAAACCTCGACAACAAACTAGAAGCATGCATGATATCCGGCCTTGCTGCGGTGAGATACAAGAGGTTTCCTGATCACGCGTCGAACGCGTCAAATATAAGTGTAAAATATGTATAAGATTGAGGGTAGAAATACAACTTATCATTGTCCACAAGAACTTGCAGATTGTGGTAAGAGGATCGTCCACAGAGACCTCTAGGGGGAACGTAGTTTATGGGTTGACTTCCTCGTCACTGGTTTTGATTGGATTGGGTGGAACTTGAAACATAAAGATAAGAATAAAAGAAGAAAAATAATGTAAAGTAGCCTTGGTCAAAGGCTTGGCCAAGACAAGGGGTCAATACTAGAAAAGTTGGATAAAAAGGGATTCCAGGTAAGGGCGATATGAGAGCTTCTGTCCTTATGATTCGATCATTGACTCAAGAATATTTGTCTCTAAATTCATAGTATTGTTATAGAGTGGAGGTGCTCCTATTCACTCCTATCTTCCCTCCTCTTCAAATTATCTAGCGGGTGCTCCCTTTCCTGATAATCCTAGCCAAGGGACACCTTACTGGTTAAAGGGTTTATCCGTTTGACTGCTGTCTTGAATGGTTGTTCGCTTCCTCAATGGTATAGGGGAAGACAGTACCTAGCCAAGTTGTCTCCCTGTGGAGACCCTAGGTTGTCAACCTGGTCTTGGTCTAGATTAATAATTCCTTCTAGTCTGGCGCGAGACTAGTTACCTTCTAGGCCTAGACGACGGGTGCTCCCTTTCCTTCTAGGCCGGTTGCAACTCTTCTCTTCTAGAGTAGAAGAATGATCAAATCTTGTCTCTAGCGAGTAAGCGATTTAGTAAACTTAAGGAATAATTAAATACGAATGGTAGAGATTGTTAAGGACGATTTGATCTCACGAGTTTATAAGAACAAAGCTCTTCAACCCTTACCAAGAATGGATATTTAGTTACTCATACTCATGGATGTAAAATAAATAAATATGTTTGCATAAATATAATAAATCCGAGAATTAAATTCTGGAGCAAGAAAATAATATTAATGGGAACCGAAGAAGTCGGAGAAGAGAGAGTCTGGTTACCGAAAGAAATAGGTCTGGTTTAAATACCAGCTAAATCTTCCTAGTACATCTCTAACTCAAACTCTTCAAAATTCTAACAAGAAACTAACAATGTTTTAAATTTGAAAGTAAAATCATAATTACAAAAGAGGGAGATCCTAAATCGGATTCTTCAAAAGATTGGCTTCGGATCCCTCTTGATTTGTGGTCAGTTGTATCTTGCCAGCTGACAAGGCCTAGTGAAGCGAGGCCCAAAAGGCCGCCAACGCTGCTCTCTCGAGATTGGATTATCGCGAATGAGTCTTGGCCAAGCTTGCGGCCAAGACGATTTGATGCTCAGTATTCTGGTGCGCATAGGAGTCTTGGCCAAGCTCGAGGCCAAGACGATCTGGAAATCAACTGTATAGCTCTACAATTGTAATTCTTTACAAACCATCCACCAAACCAGAACTGGGAAAAAGCATGGGAAAACAAAAGAAATCAATAGATTTGCTGTCCAAAAATATGTAAATGAACAGCAAAAACATGATTAAATACAATGTAATCAAATTCCCCACACTTAAAACATGCTTGCCCCCAAGCATACAGACTCAAGGACTCAAACAAAACAGAAAACACATCAACAACACAAACGACACAAGGACTCCCAAATTTCCTCTTTCGGCTGTTCAACCCACAACTGGAATCACCAACACACTTGCCTAGCCGACCTAATGCTAGACTAACAGGGACAAATCAATACCCTAAACATCTACTATCCACATGGTATCAAGACACCCCGCAAGAGTAATTGATAAGGTATAGGGCAACCGGGCTAACTACTGAATTTGAGTCCCACCATGTGACGTTTATCCAAGAGTGCCTAAAGACTGGTGCCATTTAAATCACTTTGGCAGAAATTATTGTTTTCTTTCTCTTTTTTTTTTTTTCCTGTCCTTTGAATTTTTACAGACATATTTATTCATAGACAGAGCTTGTTCTTTTCTGCGGGAACTTCCTCCTTTGCTATGTCTGCCCTATGACGTTCCAACACCTTTTTACTGCCTCACACTCAATTCTGATAGAACAACACACTCAATTCATTTAGCAGCTAGCCTAGACAGAGATCTTGGTGGTGTATTGTAGTCTTGACTCGACTTCCTCGTCACTGGAGTTGAGGGTATTTTTGTTCCTGATGATTAAGATAGACAAAGCGTAAAAAGAGAATAAGCTAAAACAAAGTAAGGAAGCAATCTTGGGCAGAAATGAATCTTAGCTAAGATTGTTGGTTGAGATTTGGGTGGAACTTTCTTGATACAAACTCCTGGCGAGGGCGAATTCGTAAGCACTAGACTTGTTTCATCGATCATTGACTCTAGATTTTCTCCGTCTCTCTCATAACTCTACTATAGATTGGGAGGAGCCCCTTTCCAATCCTACTTTCCTTCTATTCAAATCACTAGGATCCTGGCCAGTGGACACCTTGCTGGTTAAAGGGTTTATCCAATTGGCTGCTGGCTTGAGGCACATGCGTTATCCCAATGGCGCAGGGAAAGACAAAGTCTAGGCCAAGCTACTCCAAACTCGGAGCCCTAGGTCGTCAATCTGGTTAGGCCTAGATCAATTCAAGTTCACTAACCCCCGCGAGGTTAGCTACCTACTTCGTCACTTTGGTTTCGCTCGTCCCCTTAGTGACTGGTTGTAAATTCGTCGTCTTGGCTGAGATCGATCAAGTCTAGGCCTAGACGGGAATCAATTTGTTAAAACGGAACTTTAACTGAATACGAATGAGAGGATGATTCAGAACAACTCAGCCTCACGATTTACAAGCATGCTCACTCGGCCCTTACCAAGAATTAGGTGCTTTAGCTACTAAACATATTAATTAAAGAAATAAAAGGAACAATTGAAGAACATGAAATATAATTAAGATGCGATATTTCCGAAGGAAAATCACAGCAGTTGTTTACAAAACAGAAGAAAGGAAGATGGAAGGTGATGCGTAATTGACAGCCTTCCCTAACCTTAAATAAGGTTAGAGTCCCCACCAATCACGTCTCTTACCAAACTCCTTACTTCAAATTAACTAGAAAGTAGGGATAAGGATCCCAATTGTTTTCAAATACTAAAGAGATAATAATAATTACATAATAATAATAAAATGGTTTTGTTCAAATAGGATTACATCCAAAAAGTCTTCAAGTGGATGTAACAGCCAGCTGGTCCTCAGATCTGATCTCGCTTCCATGAGTCCATGCTCAACACGCTTCTACCTTGCAGTCTTAGCCAAGACAAGCGGCTAAGACTGCCAGTCTTTCGCTCCAGTGCTAGATCCTTCCAGAACCGGTCTTGCCCAAGATTCTTCCAAAAGAAGCCAAATTGACGTAAAAAGGGGAGTTTCTGCCACAAATAAGGAATTTTGAAGTGGTAGAAATGAATGAAATATAACGTCAATCAAACCTCACCACACTTAAACAATGCTTGCCCCCAAGCATACTAGACTCTTAACTAAGACAAAAATGAAAGACTCAAAACAGACTCAAAACAGAGCAAACAAACAGTGGCAAAATTTTTCTGGACATACTACCCTTAGCCCATTTCCTTTAATATCTTCGGCCTATGACAGTTAGCATACTTCTCAATGGGTCCCAACCCTTATGAATATAGCCTAATCAGCACCCTAGACATCCGAATTCCACATGACCATAACATCTTTACATTCCACAACAGACTCAACAAAGCAAAACATCCACCTACTTGGATTTTCCCCCTTTAATTCGATAGCTCAATATCATTATCTAATTACCTTGCCTGAAGTTTTATTTTACTATGCCCAAAATTGCTAAAAGTTTCTTAATTGTTAATGCTTAGTGAGGCAGAAACATCAAGACATTTGCTTATATATATATATAGATAATATATATATATATATATTATTTTTTTCTCGCTGCTCTTTTATTAGTTTTTTTTTCATCTATTTTTTTCTAGAGCTGCAATTTACTAGGCATAGCAGTAGTTCTCTATATTAGAGCAATTCAGCATAATTACAAGGCATTAGACTCCATTGTCCACTAGAAATTTTCCTTAAGGGGGTATTAGATATTTTTTGTGGAAGTTTGCCTATATGTCAAGTCAGTTACACAATGCTAGACCCTATGATCATGTACAATAACGATGTCTCTAGGCTGATCACGCTGTGTTCATAAGTTATGGGGTCACAAGGGGAAGGATGCTAAAGGTCAAGGCTAAGATACTCGAGAAAACAGGCCTTAGGTATAGTTCAGAAGAATTTGCTGACACACAAATAAAATAGAGAACACACAATCCTAAAAACACCCAAAAACACACATATTGACAAAGAGAAAATATGCATCGGACTTTGTTTCAGACGATCTAGGCCAACTAACTTAGCCTAGATTCACACAAAAAAATGAAAAAATTCATGCGATCAAAGAAATCACATCACAAACACTTCAGAACATGTATATACAGACAAACATCCTAAAAACACCCTCACCACACTTAGAGAACACATTGTCCTCAATGTGTAAATGAGAGAAAAATTAAAAAAAATTAAAAAGACACAAAAATTTGAAAAAAGAAAGAACGAAAGACACAACCTGGGGGTAATCACTGAGATGTGGAAGGTGGAGGCTTCGGGTCTTGCACGGAAGGTGCTAGTTCTTCTTCTTCATCAGAGGCGTCGCTGGAGTCGCTAGTGGAGCTGAAGTGGTCGTTCACTTTGTTGCGAATGTGCGCAATAACTCTATCTATGGCCTTGATGTAAGTGAAGGTTCCTTCTAAGTGTGCCTGGATGAATTTGTACCTGGCGTCCTGCTGCTCCATGAACTTGTCCAGCCGCTCCTTCTGTGCCAACTCAACACTCGCAAACAGAGATTGTTGTTGATCCACAATCTGTTGCATCTGTTTGCGAGACGAGGCTTGGAAGTCATAGAACAACTTTTGATTTGTTGTGAAGGCATCAAGCTGGATTTGCACAAGCTCAAGGAATTTGTTGGCCCATTCTGGAAGTCCAGGGTGGTCAGGATCAATGCCGGGGCTATTGGTATGCTCAGGCATCTAGTCATCTTGGCCAAGATTGGGATCCTCTGCTGCACCGTCAATCTGGATTGGCTTAACCTTGAAGTTCCCGTTGATCCTCTTCCCATAGAGGTGATCTGGTACTGGGGTAAATCCTGTATTAAAACAGAGATAGCATTTTTCCTCGTGGAAATGGCCCATTTGGTCAAAAGCCCTAAGATCCATGATCTTAATGGCACAGGATTTATACAAATTCAAAGCAGATAAATCTATACCCCTAGCAGTAATAGTCAAATGGGAAATCAGAGTTCCTAAAATCATTCTAGGAAGAGAATCACATGCTTTTATCTGCCTAGCAATCCAATAGCCAAGATTAACTCTTTTCTCATGCAGCATGCACCAAAGCAAAAATGTCTCAAGTTTTGAAATATTACCCGAGACTATGGTCTTGGCCGAGAGATTGATTGAAAGGATCCTTTGGAGAATCCTCAAGGTAGGATCTCGAATCTGGTGAGCCTTAGAATTTTTATTTAGCTTAGCCGCATGGTCACCAATCAATTCTCCGTAGGCCGCTGCCTTATCCGAATCTGGGGGATAATCAGTCAGGGCATTTGCATATTCATCAGACTTGAGGCCATCCTCAGTCACAAAGCCAAGCAACAGATTAAAATCATCAATGGAAAAGTGACACCACTTATCAAGCAAACGGAAGTGCACAACATCAGTAGCACTCAGATCAGGAAAAGCTCTACCATTAGCATACAATCTCTCCTGATCTAACCAGAAAGAGGAATGAAACTCTAAACATAATTCAGCATAAGCAGGCATGCTTAGATAGAAAAAACAATCCCACCCAAGATTAGAAATAAACTGCCTAATTCTATTTCCTATCCCCAACTCATCAAGAAAGGAAAAATCAAGGACAGCAAACTGAGTAATCTCACAGGCATGCTTTTCAGTCAACTTAGCCCTAAAATCAGGAGTGTCAGGCCTCAAACAGCCTTTCAAAGAGTTCAAGGGCGGAAGGGTGATTACCTTGGTAGTCTTGGCCGCAGGCTTGGCCAAGACTGCAACCGCATCAGCATCAGAGTCTGAGCCAAGATTACCCTCATCTACTTTCTTCTTGCCCTTGACAGCCACAGATCGCGTCCTCTTGGCTGGGGCAGATTCAATACTTAGGCCTGCTTTTCTCTTTCCTGATTTCCTTGATTTGGCCGAGCCTTCCTCACACTTAGGCTCAGAATCCAAAATCTCTTGCACCTCTGAGCCAGCCGCCTTGCTAACCCTAGACTGGGTCTTGGGCTCGGGGACTGAAGTAGGAGTAGAGAGAAGTTTCTTCAAAGAATCAGAGGCGGCTGCTTCCATGGACATGATTGTCCTTGCGATATCTAGCGCTTCGTTGAGGTTTTGTGGCAAATCCTCCTCTGATTCGTTAGAGGGAGATCGCGAAGGGGTAGGAGATCTTTGCTTAATTGGGGTAGATTTTGGGGTGGATTTTGCTTTCTTTGCAGATGATCGCTTTGATTTTCCCATGCTTTAATGCTGATTGATCGTGGGTTTGAAGTAGGAGAGTGGAAGAGTGGAGAGAATTTAGCTGAGGTGATCGCGAAGGATAAGAGAGAGAGGGCAAAATTTTAGGGATTTTGTGTTTGTGGGAGGTAAGGAGACTAATTCTTGGTAGATAATTATTAATTAAGATTTGGAAAAATTAATTTCCAAATCATGATTAATAATTACAAAAAATGTGACCGTTATCCCTTCCTTTTTCTCCTCCCTAGAACACGCTTCCTTTCTTTTCCTACCTCTATCTCCGGGTGTCAATCAGCCCAAGGCTGAATAAAATATGGCTAAGATCAAATATACTCCTCACCACACTTAGATCCTCAAAATCACTCCTGAAAATTATTTTTCTTTCATATACTCCCTGAAAAATTCAGCAAAGGAAAATTAATCAGTAGCACTAGCAAAATTTGAATGATAAGTTTATTCGAGATAACTAAAATTAAAAGGCATGGGTTGCCTCCCATGTAGCGCCCTAGTTATAGTCCTAGGCATGACTTTGCTGTTCTTTTAATGAATCTCAGGTGGGGCTTCAATCGCCTGATTTTCCTGAAACGTGGGAAATCCTTCTAGGAATGGTTTTAGTCGCTGTCCATTGACCTTGAACTCAATCCCTGTCTTTTCATTCTTAATATCCACTGCACCATGAGGGTAGATATTAGTGATAACATATGGACCTTCCCATTTGGTTTTGAGCTTACCTGGGAAGAGCTTAAATCGTGAATTGTACAGAAGGACTTTTCCCCCAAGTTGGAGATTCTTCTCAACAATCTTACTGTCGTGATATATTTTCATTCTGATCTTGGCTAAGAGCTGGTTATCATATGCTTGATTCCTCAACTCTTCTATTTCGTGGATTTGGAGTTTCCTTTCCTCACCTGCTTGGTCGTACCTTAGATTGCATTTCCGAATTGCTCAATAAGCTCTGTGTTGCATACCTACTGGTAGGTGACAAGCTTTTCCGTACACTAGTTTGTAAGGAGTCATTCCTATGGGGCATTTGTAAGCTGTCCTATACACCCATAGTGCATCATCTAACCTTTGGCTCCAATCTCGTCGATCTAGGCCAACAGTCTTAGCTAAGATCGATTTGACTTCTCTGTTTGATACCTCCTCTTGGCCATTTGACTGAGGGTGGTATGCAGTGGGAACTTTGTGGGTTACTCCATACTTCTTGAAAAGGGAGACAATAATACTATTGCAAAAATGTGTGCCTCGGTCGCTAATGATTCCCCTAGGCACGCCAAATCTGTTCAAAATGTTAGTTTTCAAAAATGAAACAACAGTTCTAGCATCATTGGTCCTAGTTGCCTTAGCTTCTATCCATTTAGACACATAATCCACAGCAAGCAGTATATATTGTTTTTCGTCTGACATAGGAAATGGGCCCATAAAATCAATGCCTCATAGATCAAAAATTTGACAATTTAATATAACATTCATGGGCATTTGATTTCTAGCGCTTATGTTTCCTATCTTTTGGCATTCAGGACATGTTTTACAAAACGTATAACTATCATGGAATATGGTGGGCCAATAAAATCCTGATTCTAGGACTTTTAAGGCCGTCCTCTTAGCTCCAAAATATCCACCACACGCATAAGAATGACAAAATCTTAAGACCGATGGAATTTCAGTTTAAGGAATTCATCTTCTAATCAACTGATCAGATCCGATTTTCCAAAGATATGGATCATCCCAAATGAAAAACTTGTTGTCATGCTTAATCTTAACTTTTTCTTGAGCCGTTAGGTCTCCATGATGTTTACCCGTGGCTAAGAAATTGACTAGGTCGGCAAACCATGGTCTAATTACCTTGACGGCAAATAGATGTTCGTCTGGAAAATCATCCTTGATTGGTTCTGAATCGTCCTTGACAAAGCATCTACTGAGGTGGTCTGCAACTAAGTTCTTCTTTCCTGCTTTGTCCTTAATCTCCAAATTATGTTCCTGCAAAAGTAAAACCCAGCGGATCAGTCTTGGCTTAGATTCGGCTTTTGTCAGGAGGTACCTTAAGGCTGCGTGGTCAGAAAAAACTATGAATTTTGTTCCCATCAAGTACAATATGAATTTGTCTAAAGCGAAGATTATTGCGAACAATTCCTTCTCCGTTGTGGTATAGTTCTTTTGCGCATCGTCAAGCATCTTAGAGGCGTAGTAGATCACGTGTGGATCTCTACCATTACTCTGCCCTAGAACCGCACCAACAGCTGAGTTACTAGCATCACACATCAATTCGAATGGTAGGTTCCAATCTGGGGCTTGGATGATTGGGGATGATATGAGCTTCTCTTTGACCTTGTCGAATGCTTCTTGGCAAGATTTGTCAAAATCGAAGTCCACTTCTTTTTGCAAGAGTTTGTACATTGGTTCTGCTATCTTCGAGAAATCTTTGATAAACCTACGATAAAACCCTGCATGGCCCAAAAAACTCCTAACCTCACGCACGCATGAGGGGTAAGGTAAGGTTTTGATAACGTCAATCTTAGCCTGGTCAACTTCTATACCTTTCTTAGAAACTACATGACCTAAGACAATACCTTGTTCAACCATGAAATGACATTTTTCATAGTTAAGAACAAGATCAGTAGCCACACACCTTTTTAAAATATGTTTCAGTGTCATTAAGCATTTATCAAAATCATCACCATAGACAGTGAAGTCGTCCATAAACACTTCAATACCCTTTTCCACATAGTTTGAAAAGATACTAACCATACATCTTTGAAAGGTGGTCGGCGCATTGCACAATCCGAATGGCATTCTCCTATATGCAAAAGTTCCGAAGGGACATTTAAATGTCGTCTTCTTTTGGTCTTCTAATGCCACTGGGATTTGATGAAATCCCGAATAGCCGTCTAAGAAACAGTAATGGGACTTCCCAGTCAATATTTCCACCATTTGGTCGATGAATGGTAATGGAAAGTGATCTTTCCTTGTGACTTGGTTAAGTCTGCGGTAGTCTATGCAGACTCTCCATCCATTATGAATTCTTGTCGTTCTCTTTATTCCATCCTCACCTTCGGTCACGGTGGTACCTGTCTTTTTTGGTACAACCTCCATCATCGGAGGGTTAAGCCTCATTTAGGGTTGTCTAATAGTTTTCTTATCCTCTTCCACATGAATTTTGTGGGTACAAATGGTGGAGGATATGCCCTTGATGTCTGCTAAGGTCCACCCAATAGCCTCTTTATGTTCCTTCAACACGCTTGTCAATCTTGTCTCTTCTTCTCTAGAAAGCTTAGCTGAGATTATTACTAGGAGAGTTTTGTCTTGGCCTAGATAGGCATACTTAAGGTGTTCTGGTAACTCCTTAAGATCCAGCTCGGGTGGCTGCACAATAGATGGTAACATCTCAGGGTTAGTCATGCTAAACAATGGACAAGGTGTGGTTTCCTTCACTGGTTCTGTCTCGTGAAGATCCGTTAAGATCTCCCTAAGATCCTCTCGGTTCCCTACTCGGTCTTCCATTTCCTCCAGCGCCTTAGCTGAGATACTTCTGCTTAAGATAAAATCAAGTGGGTCAGTAGCATTTAAGTCTGCAATTTCTTCCTCAATAGGGTATAAGATATCAATAAAATTAACACTATGTGTCTCATTATGATAATTCAACCCCTCCTTCATGTAGAACTTAATCGTGCTTCCAAAGAATTCCAAAATAATACTACCTTCATAAACGTCTATCTTTGCTCTAGCAGACCTGAGAAAAGGTCTACCTAAGAGCACATCAGTGGTACAGGAAGGTAAATCAGCATCCATTTCAACAATATAAAAGTCCACAGGGTATATAAAGTTATTGACTTGGACGAGAACGTCCTCTAACAAACCCTTAGGATGGATGACCATTCGGTCAGCCAGTTGAATAACCACCTGTGTCTCCTTCATGGGTCCCATTTGTAATGCTTCATATTCCCTTAAGGACATCACGTTGATCCCAGCCCCTAAGTCGCAAAGGGTTTTCTCCACCGTTTTGTTCCCAATCTTGCAAGGGATGGTGAAGGTTCCTTGATCTCCACACTTCTCCGGTAGTTTACTCTGAAGCACTGAAGAAGCATTCTTCATAAGATTCACTCTCTCAATACCTGCAAGTTTTCTTTTGTTAGTACAGAGTTCTTTCAAAAATCTTGCATAAGAAGGTATTTTTGAAATTAAGTCTAGCATAGGAATATTCACGGCCACTTTGCCAAAAATGTTCATGAACTCTTTAGCTTCGTCTAATTTCTTCTGTTTAGAGGACTTGGGAGGATAGGGAGGTGGGATATCTTCTATCTCCAGAGGTTTCATGACCTGCTCATCAGCCTTGGTCTCAGTCTTAGCTAAGATCGGTTGTTCCTTTTGAACTGGAATATCAAGCTCGGCTTCACTCTGAGTTCCAGTCTTAGCCAAGATTGGCTTCGACTGAACTTCTGCTTGGATTTCTTCTTGTACTTCCTCATCTACGTCTACATCCTCGTCTTCATACGATTGGTTGTGAATCTCTTGATCCGATTTCGCACCCTTTCGTTCAGGTAGAACACTTCCACTCCTTAGAAGGATGGCACTTACATTGTGCTTTGGGTTATCCTCGGTGGTGGAAGGTAGTTTTCCACTTGTTCTTGTTTGTTGGATCTGTTGGGTGAGCTGACCTATTTGTTTTTGCATTTCAACAAGCCTGGATTGAGTTGCTTGCATGAATTTTTGCATTGTGTCCTCGATAGGTACTCCGGTAATCTTAAGCGGTTGAGGTGTAGGAAGTGGGACAGGGGCATTGGATTGGTTTGCTCCTGGTGGTCTGGGTATGAAGTGTTGGAAATTTATGGGAGATTGTTGTGGTTGTTATTGGTATTGTTGTTGATTTGGTTGGCTAGGCTGTTGTTGGTATTGTTGTTGATTTGGTTGGCTAGGCTGAGGCGTATCTTGTCTCCACCTTAGATTGGGATGTTGTCTCCATGAGTATTGGTTACTCTCGTGTGGGAATCTAGGTTTTCCATTAGATTGTCCTTGATTGTAGCCATATGCTGCATTCACTGGGATTGGGGCTAGATCTCCCGACTGTTCCACCACATAACAACTATGAGTTGGATGATCTAGCTGTTGGCAAACCCCACAAACTGAAGGCATGGGGTTGGCTGCTGCTACTGTAGTTTGTGCCTGAGATTGGGTACCTGTAGAGAGATTCATCAAAATGTCAGTAATCTTATCAAGTTTGTTCTCCATATTTATAGCATTTAAAGAAGAAGGTGTAGAATTTCTCTCGGATGAGGTGTTATTTTGGCTGTTGTCAGCCATTGTTTGGAGAAGTAATTTTGCTCTTGTTGGTGTAAGATCTTGAAGTGCTCCTCCAGCGGCTGAGTCTAGCCTTTCCCTATCCTTTATACACATTCCATCATAGAAGTATTGGATTAGGAGATGATCTGCCACCCCATGGGTAGGGCAAATGTCTTGAAGGTCTCTAAACCTTTGATGATACTCGCTCAAACTTTCTCCTCCCCTCTGCTGAACGGAAACTAAGCTTTTTCGTGCTGCCCCTGCCTTAGTCGCGTTCCAATATTTATTTAGGAAGGCAGCGGACATGTCTCCCCACGTTGTTATTGTGTTATGGGGTAAGCTATAGAACCAATTCTTAGCTGAGTCTTCGAGAGACCACGGAAATGCCTTCAGTTTGTCTCTCTTGATTGTTACTCCCACTGGCTTGAGGGTATCGCATTGGAGGTGAAGGTTCCTCAAATGGTTATATGGATTCTCGTTTGAGTGGCCATGAAACTTGGTTAAGTTGGCAATGATGTTCGTCTTGATAGACCAATCATTAGCCATCGGGGGTAGATTAATACAGGAGTAGGTCACTCGTTCTGCCCCCCTGTTTTGTTCTCTCATCGTCTATTCTTCTTGGTTTTCCTCCATGTTTGGTATTGGATTCTCAGTTGGGCCCTGATCTTGGCCTAGACTGTTGCTGGGATCAGTTTCTGATAGAGTTCCCGAAAATTCACCAACGAATTTCCTCTTAGATTTCTTTCTGATTTAGGTTTCGGTCCTTGTGAGTTCTAGATTCAAAGGTAGTAGTGCTTCCTTTGAGGACCTGGTCATCAACTGTGAAAGACAAAAATAAAAATAACAAAACTACAAAATACACCGTCAGAAGATCCCCGACAACGGCGCCAAAATTTGATTGCGTGTCGAGGGCATCAAATTTAGTTGTAAAAAGATATAGAAAATGGGGTAGGAATACAACTTATCACTCGTCCACAAGGGACTCGTAGATTGCGATAAGAGGTTCGTCCGCAGAGATCTTGGTGGTGTATTGTAGTCTTGACTCGACTTCCTCGTCACTGGAGTTGAGGGTATTTTTGTTCCTGATGATTAAGATAGATAGCGTAAAAAGATAATAAGCTAAAACAAAGTAAGGAAGCAATCTTGGGCAGAAGTGAATCTTAGCTAAGATTGCTGGTTGAGATTTGGGTGGAACTTTCTTGATGCAAACTCCTGGCGAGGGCGAATTCGTGAGCACTAGACTTGTTTCATCGATCATTGACTCTAGATTTTCTCCGTCTCTCTGATAACTCTGCTATAGATTGGGAGGAGCCCCTTTCCAATCCTATTTTCCTCCTATTCAAATCACTAGGAGGGTACCCCCTTTCTAGTGATCCTGGCCAGTGGACACCTTGCTGGTTAAAGGGTTTATCCAATTTGCTGCTGGCTTGAGGCACATGCGTTATCCCAATGGCGCAGGGAAAGACAAAGTCTAGGCCAAGCTACTCCAAACTCGGAGCCCTAGGTCGTCAATCTGGTTAGGCCTAGATCAATTCAAGTTCACTAACCCCCGCGAGGTTAGCTACCTACTTCGTCACTTTGGTTTCGCTCGTCCCCTTAGTGACTGGTTGTAAATTCGTCGTCTTGGCTGAGATCGATCAAGTCTTAGCCTAGACGGGAATCGGTTTGTTAAAACGGAACTTCAACTGAATACGAATGAGAGGATGATTCAGAACAACTCAGCCTCACGATTTACAAGCATGCTCACTCGGCCCTTACCAAGAATTAGGTGCTTTAGCTACTAAACATATTAATTAAAGAAATAAAGGGAACAATTGAAGAACATGAAATATAATTAAGATGCGATATTTTCGAAGGAAAATCACAGCAGTTGTTTACAAAACAGAAGAAAGGAAGATGGAAGATGATGCGTAATTGACAGCCTTCCCTAACCTTACATAAGGTTAGAGTCCCCACCAATCACGTCTCTTACCAAACTCCTTACTTCAAATTAACTAGAAAGTAGGGATAAGGATCCCAATTGTTTTCAAATACTAAAGAGATAATAATAATTACATAATAATAATAAAATGTTTTTGTTCAAATAGGATTACATCCAAAAAGTCTTCAAGTGGATGTAACAGCCAACTGGTCCTCAGATCTGATCTCGCTTCCATGAGTCCATGCTCAACACGCTTCTACCCTGCAGTCTTAACCAAGACAAGCGACTAAGACTGCCAGTCTTTCGCTCCAACGCTAGATCCTTCCAGAACCGGTCTTGCCCAAGATTCTTCCAAAAGAAGCCAAATTGACGTAAAAAGGGGAGTTTCTGCCACAAACAAGGAATTTTGAAGTGGTAGAAATGAATGAAATATAACGTCAATCAATAGCTAATGTTTGGGAATCATTAGAGTATATGCCCCTTTGGCATTGATCAAGTTGCGCTCATTCGCTTCCCTGTTACTATAGCATTATTTCGCCTAAACAAGTGTCTAAATGTGGTTTCGGTTGTGCACTAAACAGCCTAGGCTAAAATCTGGATTTCCTGGTGTGAACTTCAACAAAACAGACTGAAATATGCAAGGAAAATTCAAACAAAATTCATACAATTGACAAACTCACAACTGGACAAGCGCATGCAAAAAATAAAAATTAAATGCAAAAACTGACTCAATAAACTGACTCAATAATCACCCAATATTCACAATAATTATCACAAAACACAAAATAAAAATAAGAAGACATATCTACACCTCCTCACACTTAAAAGACACAATGTCCTCATTGTGAGGAGAGGTAAATTAAACAGAAAAAGGGGAAGGGAAAGGAGGAACACGACCTGGGGGCATAAGCTGGTCAAGCTAGTGGAGGGGTCTAATCTTGGCCTGAAGGTTGGCTCGATGATTGGCCTAGATCAGTGACAGGGTGGTCCTTTGGTTTTGGATCTCTTGGAGCAGGAGGAGGCATAGACGGATGCTTGGGGTCATCCTCCTCATCAGAGGACTCACTGTCGGAGCTCAAATTATCATACAGAACTTTGAGGTACTTTAGGTGGACCTGGAGATGCTGATAAACATGGAGCACGTTGGTCCTGGTCAGCTTCATTTGCTCAAGAAGGACATCTTGTCGATCGGAAAGTGCTCTGGCCCAGCGAGGCACGTCTTCACTGGTGGATGTGGGCGTCTGGTCTTATGGCCTGTCTTGGCCCTTGTCCTGACCTAGACGATAAAGGATAATCTTCTGCTGCTCCAGGATGAGCAGCTGCCGTGCTTGAAACTCTTTGGCCCATGCTGGGGGTTTACTGGGTGTACTGGAAGGGTCTTGGCTTGATGCTTGGCCAAGATCAGTTGCCTGTGTTGTTGGTTCTGCATCTGCAATGGGAATGTCTTGGCCTGAGGATTGGCCAAGACCCCCAGCAATATTTTCCTCTGCTGCATCTCCAGGGATTTACACAGGTCTGAGCTTGTAGTTTCTATCATTCTTCTTGGAGAAAATGTGCTCTGCCACTGGTGTAAAAACTGTATTACAAGCAACAAATCCTTCTTCCAGATGGAAATATCCCATTTGGTCGAAGGCTTTCAAATCCAAAATCTTTGGGGAATAGTACTTGTGCAAATCAGCAGTGGCCAAATCTAGATTAGCAGTTTTAATAGCAAGCCACGTAATAAGGGACCCAAAAATCAGCTTAGTTTTAGACTCTCTAGCATGCAATTGTTGAACCAAATAAAGACCCAAATTGACTCTTTTCTGATGCAAAATACACGGGATAAAGCAAAAATTGGTACCTGTACATGTATTAAATGAAAGATTTCATCCCTCATGTGTAAATTGCTTTTAAAAGATACCTGTACATTAACAAAACGTCACATTTGGTACCTCGACCTAACGCCGTCCAACCGTCACCGTTAAGTGTCCTACGTGGCATGCCACGTCAGATGCCACGTCAGACACTGCTGACGTAGCATGCCACGTAGGACAAATCCGACCCGTTTCTCTTCCCGCGGGTGGGTTGGATAATTGGGTTTCCAACCCGGTATGAAACGACGTCGTTTCCAACCCGGTATGAAACGACGTCGTTTCATACCCATGTACGAACGACGCGTCGTTCAGGATTAAGGTGAACGACGCATCGTTCATATTAACCTTTAAAATGCTTCCAACAAGGGAATTCCGAGAATCGAACTCAAGACCTCTTGCACCATATGCGAGAAGCATACCATTAGACCAAACGCTCTTGATGTGTTATCATTGATTGCTGGAAAGCTATATTTAGAAAAAATAATTTAATTAACCTAAAACTCCATAAAAAATTGAAAATTTCCAAAAAATGTAATAATTTCTAAAAAATGAAATTCCAAAAAAAATGTAAAAATTCCCAAAAAAATGTAAAAATTCTAACAAATAATTAATTAATCCAAAAATCCAAAAAAATTGTATAAATTCCAAAAAAAAATCGAAAAATGTAATAACTCCAAAAAAATGTTAAAAATGTAAAAAATCTATAAAAAATTGTAAAATTTAGAAATTAATCTAAAAATTCAGACAGATGTTAAAATTTCAAAATAAAATTAATTAATCTAAAAATCCAAAAAATTGCCAAAAAAATTAGAATTTGTACATTTTTTTGGAATTATTACGTTTTTCTGAATTTTTAGATTAATTAAATTTTTTTTGGAATTTTTTACATCTTTTTAGAATTTTTACATTTTTCTAAATTTTTAGATTAATTAAAATTATTATTTTTTAATTTTTACAATTATTTTTGGAATTTTTTACATCTTTAAAGAATTTTTACATTTTCCTAAATTTTTAGATTAATTAAAATTATTATTTTTTAATTTTTACAATTATTTTTGGAATTTTAACAATTTTTGAATTTTTTAAGTTTTTTAAGTGATGAACATCAAAAGCTACTCACCAAATCGAAGAAAAGTGAGAGAAAGGTGGACGGTCTAGGGTTGAGAAATGAGGAAAGGGTGTGGTAATGGGATGGATTTTAGGGTAATATAGGTTTCCAGCAATCACTAATATCACATTAGGCGCATTTGGTCTAGTGGTATGCTTCTTGCATAGGGTGCAAGAGGTCCTGAGTTCGATTCTCGGAATTCCCTTGATGGAAGCATTTTAAAGCTTAATATGAACGACGCGTCGTTCACCTTAATCCTAAACGACGCGTCGTTCATACATGGGTATGAAACGACGTCGTTTCATACCGGGTTGGAAACCCAATTATCCAACCCACCCGCGGGAAGAGAAACGGGTCGGATATGTCCTACGTGGCATGCCACGTAGGACACTTAACGGTGACAGTTGGACGGCGTTAGGTCGAGGTACCAAATGTGACGTTTTGCCACGTAGGACACTTAACGGTGACAGTTGGACGGCGTTAGGTCGAGGTACCAAATGTGACGTTTTGTTAATGTACAGGTATCTTTTAAAAGCAATTTACACATGAGGTATGAAATCTTTCATTTAATACATGTACAGGTACCAATTTTTGCTTTATCCCCAAAATACACCAAAGCAAAAAGAGTTCTGACTTTGCTGAATTTCCAGAGACCTTTGTCTTACTAGAAAGGTTGATAGAAAAGGCTCTATGGAGCATACGAAGGGCAGGGTTCAAAATTGAATGAGCCTTGGAATTCCTATCAAATTTAGCATCTAGGTCACTAGTGACCTCTCCAAAAGCCTCATTCTTATCCCAATCAGTGGGACAGTCAACAACAACATCATCATCACTAGATGCATATCCTAACAAAGCATTAAAAGCATCAACAGACAAATGTCTCCATTTATTGCACAAACGAAAATTAATCACCTCAGCAGCAGCAAGATCTGGTTTGTTCTTACCTCTAACATACAGTGTATTCTCATCAAACCAGAAAGTAGTGTGAAATTCTAAGCATAATTCAGTAAATACATCACACTCAATTGACATAAATGGGATCCAACCAATGGAATACACACACTCCCTAATTCTGGTTCCTAATCCCATCTTATCTAGGAAATCAAAATCCAACCTAGCAAAGGCAGGGATATCACAAGAATACACATCAAGCAATTTCGATTTGAGGTCTGGTGTGTCAAAAGACAACCAGCCTCTAAGTGTGTGCAGGGGAGGAAGGAAGTGTACCTTAGCAGTCTTGGCCAAGACTGGAGTCTCGTCATCCTCAGAGTCATCTTCTTCCTCAATAACCACCTTCTCCTTGCCTTTGCTCTTGGCGGTTGAGGGAGTTGCAATTGACTTGCTCTTCTTAGGGTTTGGAGGCGGCGGTGGTGATTCTAGGATCCTCGCCGGCTTCTTCCCCGATGTTTTCTTGGTGGCCACCTGCTTAATTCAGCTTGACTTTTTCGCCGGAGGAGCAGTGGCTACTTTCTTCGCCGGAGAGGACGAAGTAGGTTCTGTGGCGGCGGTCGGAGATGGGTTAGTCCCCTTTGCCGTCTTCTTAGCTCGCTTCCTCTTCTTCTCCTCGTACCTGATTTCTCTCTCCGTCGCAGCGGTGGAGGGCCTCGTCTGTTTCATCTTTCAAACTAGGGGGACGTCATCAGAGTCTGATTCACTCACGACGACGGCCCGGTCAGCTCCTCTAACGCTGTCCTCAGACTTTTCGGGCAAGTCGTCCTCTGAGGACATGGAGTCCTCGTCTTCGAGTGCTCGTAAAATACGTCTCGCGGCGGAGATTCCATCACACGGTATGATAGGCGGTGATGCTCCCCTTAAGTCATCACTGTCTTCTGGAATGTCCGACGATGGGTTGTTGTTTGGTGGGTTCATGGGTGGTTTGAGAGAGAGAGATGGAGTGCTAAGGTAATGGTGGTTTAGTGTTTAGGTTTTTCTGGAGATTTTGTGAGATTGAGGAAGAAGGAGACTGTTGAGTTTTTAAGCTCAATTGGGTGTCTGATTTTTATTGGTTACGTGGGTATGGTAGTGTCAGAGTAAAAGGGGAATACTCAGAGTTGGCGGTTTGAGTTTCCCACGTCTGCCATTAATTGTTTTAATTACTTTTTGAAATTGTCCGTTCAAAAAGTTATTAAAAAGCTTTAAAAAGACGGCGCTGACACGTGTCCCACTAACTCACAAAAGAGCCCGCTAAAGTAAAACAGTCTAGCCCCGCGGCTTGGCCAAGATCTCGGCCAAGCCTAAGCTCTTCCCCACACTTAATTTCCTGTGCAAAATCAAAAATCACCCAGCGAAATTAAATAGGAAAACATATTCACAATTAATTCAAATGACAGGGAACTAATTAAATCATAGAAGCATGGGTTGCCTCCCATGTAGCACCCTTAATTTAAGTCCTAGGCTTGACTCTTCTCTTGATTTTATTCGTTGATAGGTGGAATTTCCACCTTTTTCGAAACTTTTTCTTCCTAGAATCCTTCGAAAAACGGCTTCAGTCTCTGGCCGTTCACCTTCAGCTCGACACCTGTTTTCTCATTTCTAATGTCCACTGCACCATGTGGGTAAACATTAGTAATAACAAATGGGCCTTCCCACTTTGTTTTTAATTTTCCAGGAAACAATTTGAAGTAAGAATTATAAAGAAGAACCTTCTCCCCTGTATGGAGAGGTTTTCCCTTAATTCTGCTATCATGATAGGCTTTCATTCTAATCTTGACAATCAGCTGGTTGTCATAGGCTTGGTCTCGCAACTCCTCAAGCTCGTGGAGTTGTAGCTTTCTCTCTTGGCCAGCTTGATCATAACTCAAGTTGCACTTTCGTATGGCCCAATATGCCTTGTGATGCATGCCCACAGGCAAGTGGCAGGCCTTACCATAAACTATCTTATATGGTGTCATACCTATTGGGTTTTTATAGGCCGTCCTATAGGCCCACAACGCATCATCTAAGCGTTGGCTCCAATCACGTCTGTCTAGGCCTACTATCTTGTCCAAGATTGATTTTACTTCTCTATTTGACACTTCCGCTTGGCCGTTCGATTGTGGATGGTAGGCTGTGGAAACTTTATGTGTGATGCCATATTTCCTGAAAAGAGAAGAAATAATCTTGTTGCAGAAGTGTGTTCCTCGATCACTAATGATCCCTCGAGGAATTCCAAATCTGTTCAAGATGTTAGACTTGATAAAAGAAATCACGGTTCCAGCATCATCATTCTTAGTGGCCTTCGCCTCTACCCATTTTGATACAGAATCCACAGCCAATAAAATTTATCTGTTACCAAAAGAAGTAGGGAATGGTCCCATAAAATCTATCCCCCATATGTCAAATATTTCACATGAAAGAATAAAGTTCATAGGCATTTCATTTCGAGAGGAAATGTTTCCTACTTTTTGGCAAGCCGGACAAGTTTTACAAAATAGAAAACTATCCTGAAAAATTGTAGGCCAATAAAAACCAGCCTCTAATACTTTCAGTGTTGTTCTTCTTGCCCCGAAATGACCACCACACGCTTGGGAGTGACAGAATTTCAGAATAGACAAAGTTTCATTTTGAGGAACACACCTCCTAAGCAATTGATCAGTTCCTATTTTCCATAAATAGGGATCATCCCATATATAATACTTACTGTCATGCTTGACTTTTACCCTTTCGTGGGTGTTCATGTCCCCATAATGTTTACCTGTTGTGAGGTAATTCACAATTTCAGCATACCATGGGCGAGGGTTTGGCTGAGGGTTTGGCCTATCTCCTAGCCTAGACAGTGCGACTGAAAATAGTTTTTCGTCTGGAAATTCTGCTCTTATTTCGTCCGTGTCTCCTTTTGCTAGGCAGCGGCTCAGGTGGTCTGCCACAAGGTTCTCCCTACCGCTCTTGTCCTTAATTTCTAAGTTATACTCCTACAAAAGAAGGATCCATCGAATTAGTCTAGGCTTGGCCTCATGCTTGACCAAGAGATATTTCAATGCTGCATGGTCAGAAAATACAATAATTTTAGTTCCTAACAAATATGATCTAAATTTTTCCAAGGCAAACTATTACAAACAGTTCTTTTTCAGTCGTGGTGTAATTCTTTTGGGCGTCATCTAGCATCTTTGACGCGTAATAGATCACATGAGGATCTTTTCCCTTTTTCTGGCCGAGAACAACCCCTACAGCAGCGTCGCTAGCGTCGCACATCAGCTCAAATGGCAAGCTCCAGTCGGATGCTTGGATGATCGGTGCTGATGTCAAGCGTTATTTCAGCTCATCAAATGATTTTTGGCATGTCTCGTCGAAGTGAAACTCCACTTCTTTTTTAAGAAGCTTGCACATTGGTTCGGCTACCTTAGAAAAGTCTTTTATGAACCTGCGATAAAAACCTGCATGGCCAAGAAAGCTCCTAACCTCACGCAAGCATGAGGGGTAAGGCAAGTTCTTTATGGTATCAATTTTTGCTTGATCCACCTCAATTCCTTTTTCCGAAACCACATGCCCAAGGACTATCCCTTGATCTATCATAAAATGGCATTTTTCATAATTTAAAACTAAGCATGTATCAACACATCTTTTCAAAATTGTTACCGTACACGGTAAAATCATCCATAAACACCTCTATGCTTTTCTCTACATATTCAAAAAAAATGCTTACCATGCACCTTTGAAAGGTGGTTGGCGCATTACACAACCCAAATGGCATGCGTCTGTAGGCGAACGTTCCAAAAGGACAAGTGAACGTCGTCTTTTCTTGGTCTTCGGGTGCAACAGGAATTTGATGAAATCCTGAGTAGCCGTCCAAGAAGCAATAGTGAGATTTTCCAGTAAGTCTCTCTACCATTTGGTCGATAAATGGCAAGGGAAAATGATATTTCCTTGTCACTTGATTCAACCTCCTGTAATCTATGCAAACCCTCCATCCGTTTTGGATCCTTGTTGTTCTTTGGGTCCCGTCCTCTCCTTCGATGACAGTTGTACCAGTTTTCTTGGGGACTACCTGCACAGGAGAAACCCAATTGCTATCAGAAATAGGATAGATTACACCTGAATCTAGCAATTTAATTATTTCTGCCTTAACAACTTCCATCATTGGAGGGTTTAATCTCCTCTGGGGTTGCCGAATAGGTTTCTTATCCTCCTCCACATGGATTTTGTGGGTACAGATGTTGGAAGATATCCCCTTGATGTCTGCCATGGTCCAGCCAATCGCTTCTTTGTGCATCTTTAAGACAGCCACCAATTTTTCTTCTTCATCTTTTGATAACTTAGCCGAAATGATAACGGGTAGGGTATCGTCTAGGCCTAGATAGGCATACTTGAGATGATCAGGTAGAGTCTTCAATTCTAACTGTGGTGCCTGCACAACAGAGGGTAGGAATTTAGGAACCGTGGATTGTATAAATTGACAACTTACTATTTTTCTTTTCTTATTGGCAGTCTTGGCTGAAGTCTTGGCCAAGCTCGAGGCCAAGATTGATTCCGTTTCTTCTAAATCGTCCAGACTGGTCAAAACTTTCTGGAGATCCTTCTGTTCTCTAGTTCTTTCCTCTAATTCTTTTAGTGTCTTTGTGGAAATTCCCCTGCTCAAAACATACTCAAGGGGATCGTTAATATAAATATCAGCCATTTCATCAGTTATCGGATCTAAAACATCAAGAAAATTCACACAATGTAAATAATTAGGATGTTTTAATGCCTCAGTAATGCTGAATTTAATTGTTCTTCCACAAAATTCTAAAATTATGCTCCCTTCATATCAATCAATCTTTGCTTTAGAGGTCCTTAGAAAGGTCCTTAGAAATGGTCTCCCTAGTAATATATCAGTAGTGCAAGAGGGTAGTTGAACATTCATTTCAACTATATAAAAGTCCACTGGATAGATAAAATCATTTACCATTACCAAGACATCCGTCACAACTCCCTTGGGTCGAATGATCGATCTGTCTGCGAGCTGGATTACCAAGTCGGTTTCCTTCATCGTTCCAATCTTCAAGGTCTCGAATTCGCTTAATGACATCACATTGATGCCAGCCCCTAAATCACAAAGGGCTTTTTCTATTGTCTTGTTTCCTATCCGACATGGAATGGTGAAGGTCCCTTGGTCTTTGCACTTCTCCGAAAGTTGTTGTAGTGCTGAAACATCATGAACTAAATTTACTCTCTCTATACCTGCAATTTTCTTTTTATTAGTACACAATTCCTTAAGAAATTTTGCATAAGAGGGAACTTTTGCAATTAAGTCCAACATGGGGATATTAACAGCTATTTTGCCAAAAACAGCCATAAAATCCCTTGCTTCATCTTGTTTCTTCTCCTTTGAAGATCTGGGAGGGAATGGTGGCGGAATTTCTATCATTTTTTCCTTCTGATCAGGCTTGGCCACTGGTTTGGCCAAGACAGCTTCTTCTTGAACATCTTCTTCCTCATCTTCATCAACCATCACTTTTGTATGGATTTTCTCTATTTCATTGTCTGTTTTCGCACCCTCTCTTTCTGGCAATATACTCCCACTTCTCAAATTCATGGCACTAATGTTGTGCTTGGGATTAGTCACTGTGGTAGGAGGTAATTTCCCTTAGTTGGCCATTTGATTAATCTGCTTTTGCATTTCTGCTAAGGTAGACTGGGTCGACTGCATATGATTCTTCTGCATTTCCATCAAGGTTTTAAGTGTATCCTCCATAGAAGGGCCCGCAATCTGCAAAGGTTAAGGGGCAGATGGCAGCTGGGGTACAGAGGCCTGGCCTGGAGCTTGCCCTAGATTCTGAGGTTGAGGGCGCGACACTAAATGTTGGAAATTGATTGGAGATTGTTGCTGCTGAGGTACACTCTGATTCTGATTTTGATTTGGAGGGCTTGGATCTTTCCATCTGAAATTAGGATGACTCCTCCATGCGTACTAATTACTTCCTTGAGGGAAGTTTTGCATGCTTCCTTGATTGTATGGGTATGCTGTATTTACCTGCGTTATATCTTCTGGATGTTGCACCATATAACAGTTACTGGTTTGATGATCTTGTTGCTGGCATATCCCGCATACTGAAACTAGCTGATCTTGATTTGCATTTCCCGTGGGCATTTGACCTAAAATATTAACAGAAATGTTTTTGACCAAATCAGTTAAATCATTAAGTTTTTGCTCAACGTCAATTGCATTTAGAGAAGAAGGGATAGAGGTTCTATCCGATGTAAGATTATTTTGGCAGTTGTCCGCCATGGTCTGTAGTAACAGCTTGGCCCTCGTAATGGTCAAGTCTTGTAATGCTCCTCCTGCTGCTGCATCGACCTTTTCTTTACTGGGAAGGAGCATCCCGCCATAGAAATATTGGATCATTGTTTGATCCGCAACTCCATGTGTAGGGAAAACCTCCTGAAGCTCACGGAATCATTGATGGTATTCACTGAAACCTTCATTGTTCCTCTGTTGGATAGCTGCCATGTTCTTTCTAGCTACCCCAGCTTTCGTGGCATTCCAGAATTTGTTAAGAAAAAGTGTAGACATTTCTGCCCACGTATTAACAGTGTTGTGAGGTAGACCATAAAACCAATTCTAAGCCGCTCCTTCTAGAGAACTCGGGAAGGCTTTCAGTTTCGCTCTCTCCATTTTGGTTGTCACTGGCTTCATAATCTCGCACTGAACGTGTAAGTTCCTGAGATGTCTGAATGGATTTTCATTAGAGTGGTCATAGAACTTAGGAAGGTTGGCCACCATATTGGTCTTTATGGACCAATCATTAGGTACAGTTAGGCAGTTGATGCAGGAAAATATTTCCTGTTCTGCCGTCCTATTCAGCTCTCTCATAGTCGGTTTTGGTTGGTTCTCTGCCATGGCTAGATTGAACTCCTCGTCTTGGTAAAAGGCTTGGCCAAGATCGTGGTCTGGACTGTGGTCTGTTTGAGAACCAGAGGTTTCTGATTCACTCTCTTCTTCAGAATTCCTCCTTCGAGCTATCCTTCTTAGTTGTGCTTCGGTCCTGGTGAGATTCGGATCGTATGGTATCAAGTCTTGTTCTCTGGAAGAGGACCTGGTCATCAACTGTCAAAAACAAAAATAAAAGAAACTACGAACGTCGCCGTTAGAGATCCCCGGCAACGGCGCCAAAATTTGATCGCGCGTCGAACGCGTCAAATATAAGTGTAAAATATGTATGAGATTGAGGGTAGAAATACAACTTATCACTGTCCACAAGAACTTGCAAATTGTGGTAAGAGGATCGTCCACAGAGACCTCTAGGGGGGACGTAGTTTATGGGTTGACTTCCTCGTCACTGGTTTTGATTGGATTGGGTGGAACCTGAATCATAAAGATAAGAATAAAAGAAGAAAAACAATGTAAAGTAGTCTTGGTCAAAGGCTTGTCCAAGACAGGGGGTCAATACTGGAAAAGTTGGATAAAAAGGGATTTCAGGTAAGGGCGATATGAGAGCTTCTGTCCTTATGATTCGATCATTGACTCAAGAATATTTGTCTCTAAATTCATAGTACTGTTATAGAGTGGAGGTGCTCCTGTTCACTACTATCTTCCCTCATCTTCAAATTATCTGGCGGGTGCTCCCTTTCTTGATAATCCTAGCCAAGGGACACCTTGCTGGTTAAAGGGTTTATCCGTTTGACTGCTGTCTTGAATGGATGTTCGCTTCCTCAATGGTATAGGGGAAGACAGTACCTAGCCAAGTTGTCTCCCTATGGAGACCCTAGGTTGTCAACCTGGTCTTGGTCTAGATTAATAATTCCTTCTAGTCTAACGCGAGACTAGTTACCTTCTAGGCCTAGACGACGGGTGCTCCTTTTCCTTCTAGGCCGGTTGCAACTCTTCTCTTCTAGAGTATAAGAATGATCAAATCTTGTCTCTAGCGAGTAAGCGATTTAGTAAACTTAAGGAATAATTAAATACGAATGGTAGAGATTGTTAAGGACGATTTGATCTCACGAGTTTATAAGAACAAAACTCTTCAACCCTTACCAAGAATGGATATTTAGTTACTCATACTCATGGATGTAAAATAAATAAATATGTTTGCATAAATATAATAAATCCGAGAATTAAATTCTAGAGCAAGAAAATAATATTAATGGGAGTAGAAGAAGTCGGAGAAGAGAGAGTCTGGTTATCGAAAGAAATAGGTCTGGTTTAAATACCAGCTAAATCTTCCTAGTCCATCTCTAACTCAAACTCTTCAAAATTCTAACAAGAAACTAACAATGTTTTAAATTTGAAAGTAAAATCATAATTACAAAAGAGGGAGATCCTAAATCGGATTCTTCAAAAGATTGGCTTCAGATCCCTCTTGATTTGTGGTCAGCTGTATCTTGCCAGCTGACAAGGCCTAGTGAAGCGAGGCCCAAAAGGCCGCCAACGCTGCTCTCTCGAGATTGGATTATCGCGAATGAGTCTTGGCCAAGCTTGCTGCCAAGACGATTTGATGCTCGGTATTCTGGTGCGCATAGGAGTCTTGGCCAAGCTCTAGGCCAAGACAATCTGGAAATCAACTGTATAGCTCTACAATCGTAATTCTACACAAACCATCCACCAAACCAGAACTGGGAAAAAGCATGGGAAAATAAAAGAAATCAATAGATTTGCTGTCTAAAAATATGTAAATGAACAGCAAAAACATGATTAAATACAATGTAATCATTTCCCACCAAGCTTCTATACACCGTCACATTCACCTTTTTTGCTCCACTTCCTTCTTTAACTTCTCATTCACAACCAATGGTGTATCAATTGGTTTGCACCCAAGCATTCTGATTTTTTTCTGCACTTTTTCTGCATATTTCTTTTGACAAATGAACACAACATCATCACCTTGATTAATCTCCATGCCAAGAAAGTGATGCAACAAGCCAATATCACTCATCTCATATTTCTTCATCATGTCTTCTTTGAATTCTCCAATCATCCTTTTATCATTTCCTATAAACACCAAATCATCAACGTAATGGCAACAACTAAAATTTTCGCACCATCTCCACACTTCACATAAAGAATAGGTTCACTCTTACTCTTCTCAAATCCTTTTGCTGTTAAATAACCATCAATTTTGCTATACCAAGCTCTAAAAGCTTGTTTTAACCCATACAAGGCTTTTTTCAGCCTATACACCTTCTCCTCTTCACCTTCAATCGCAAATCCTTGAGGTTGCTCTATATAAACTTCCTCCCTCAAGTCACCATTTAGGAAGACTAACTTCACATCAAGTTAGTACAACAACCAACCTTTACTTGCTGCTAACGCAATGAGAGCTCTAATAGTGTCTAAACGAGCTACGGGGGTAAACATCTCATCATAATCAACTCCGGGATATTGTGAATAGCCCTTTGTGACCAGCCTTGCCTTGTTCCTTTGGAAGGAACCATCAACATCGTATTTTACTTTAAAAATTCACTTCACCCCGATCACTTCCTTGTCTTTTGGCTTCTCAACCAGCTCCCAAGTCTTATTCTTCTCAATGATACCAATTTCCTCTTGCATTGTTTTCCTCCATGCCTCTTCTTTTACTGCTTCTTCAAAACTTTCTGGTTCAAGAATACACATGTTGCAAGTAGTATAAACATCACTCAAAATTTTCATATTTTTCGGAGCTTCATCCTCATCATCACTTTCTTCACTATTCTGACTTTCTTGCACAATTTTGGGCTTCAACACTAACTTCTCTCCATCCTTTCCTTGCTCCCAACTCCAAGCTGCATTTTCGTCAACAATTATGTCGTGGTTGATTATCACTTTCTTGGTCTTCAAATTGTACAACCTATAGCCCTTTGACATAGTGCTATAGCCAACAAGGATGCACTTCTCGCTTGCTGCATCAAGATTTCTTCTTTTCTCCTTCGACACTTGAGCATAACACAAACTCCCAAACACTCGCAAATGATTCACGGATGGTTTCCTTTGACTCCATGCTTCAAATTGTGTTTTGTTAGACAAGGCTTTTGTTGGCGAACGATTCAACAAGTATACTGCAGTATGGACAATTTTTGCCCAAAAGCTTTTCGGTAAGCCTTTGTCATGCAACATGGATTTGGCCATCTCTATGACTTTTTGGTTCTTCCGCTCAGTAACTCCATTTTGTTGTGGAGTGTAGACTACTGTCAGTTGCCTCTCTACACCTTCTTCTTCTTCACAAAACCTGTCAAATTCTCTTGAGGTATATTCTTTCCCCTGTCACTTCTTAAAACTTAATAAAACAACCACTTTGTTTCTCAACAAGGCATTTGAATTTCTTGAATATGCCAAACATATCAGATTTTTGCCTCACAAAATACACCCACGTCATGCGAGTATAATCATCAATGAACAACACAAAGTACCTGTTTTGACCATGAGAGAGAGTTTGCATTGGGCCGCAAATGTCTGTATGCACCAATTTTAGCTTCTCATTTGCACTCCAAGCAACTCCTTTAGGAAAATGCTTCCTATGATGCTTTCCAAGTGCACACCCTTCACACACTTCTTTCTTCTCTTCGATGGAAGACAACCTTTGCACCATGTTCTTTTGATGGAGACATTTCAGGCTTCCTTCACCACTTTCATAGTCACTTCTTTCGCACCCTTGAAATTTAACGGAAAGCACCTATTCACCATGGTGACTTTCGCTAAAACTTATCGCTTGTCGCTTGTTGCCTTTGTCAAAGATGGTGCAACCATTTCCTTCATAATGTAAAAAATAACCATGTTTTGAGAGTTATCCGTCACTCAACAAATTCTGATAGGCATCCGCAATATACATAACTTCATTTATCTCCATTGGACCCTTCTTTGTTTGAACTCCAATGTTGCTGATACCCTTCACCTCCATGAAGGTGCCATTCCCAATCTTCATTTTGGACTGAAATGATGTGTCCAAATAATGAAACAAACTTTTGTTTCTTGTCATGTGATTGCTGCAAGCACTATCAACCAACCAATTTTCAGCTTTTGACTTCATTGCACATTGACAAGCATAAAAAATAAGCCGCAACTTGCATCATTTTTCTCCTCTGTTGCATTGGCTTGCCCTCCTCTTTTCAGCATGCAATCTCTTGCTATATGTCCAAACTTGTGGCAATTATAACATTTTAGCTCCCTCTTGAACCAACAATCTCTGGCAAAGTGACCCGGTTTGCTGCAAGTATGGCACATTTTCTCACTTCTATATTCTTGTGCTCTTCCACCATAACCACCTTTGCCTCTTCCTCTAAAGTTGTTGCTTCTTACTCTACCTCTTCCTCTTGTTGTTCTTCCTCTTCCTACCGATTCACCACCATGTTTCTCTTTACTTTTTGATCCCTTCTCTTAGTTCTTTGTACCGAGATTGAGTTGACACTTACAGGACTCTCGATGAGCTTCTTTGAGTGTCCTTGCAGTCTTTCCTCATACGCTTTTAAAGAACCCATCAACTGTTGCAAAGTCAGTTTCAACAAATCTTTTGTCTCCTCAATAACATCAACTTTGGGCACAAATCTGTACGGCAAATTGATCAACACTTTCTCAACAATTCTTTTATCATCAATTGTCTCTCCATAACATCTCATTTCATCCACTAACTTTGTTATTCTACCAGAAAACTCAATAATAGTCTCATTCTCTTCCATTTTCAGATTCACTAAATTTCTTCTAAGGTTTTGAGGTTTGACGACTTTTATCTTTTCTTCTCCTTGAAACTGTCTTTCAAGATCTCCCACGGTCGGTACGCATTTGGAGCTGCGCTAATCATCAAGAAGATAGTGTCGGTCACTCCTCTTTGAATCAACCCGAGCGCACCAACATCTTTGCTTCTCTGTTTCTTCAACTCGTTTATTTGAGCTACGGTCAGATTTTTCACGGACTCCGGTTCTTCAAGCTCTGTCTCCAATGGACCTCTGATGTGATTGGAGCCCTATATTTTTAGCAGGAATGGGCAAGTCGATGCAGTTTCCACCAACACGAGGAAAGATGTTAGAAGATATGAATTCCATAGAGTTAAGTGAGTTGTTAGAAATTCTCATGCTCCCAAGGGATCCTGGATGAAAACCAGAAGTGTCAGGAGATTCTCCACCATATTATTGAGAAATAATATTGTAATTATGTAGAATATATTTGCCATATATAGATTAGCTTTATAGCCACGATATTAGCCGAGAAATTAGCCTAAATTTAAGACAAGATGGGCTTCTTGTATGTATAAAGATCTCTGATCTCTTGAGGAATAATACAATTCATTCATCACCAAAATCTTCTTCTTCTTTGCCAATACTTTTCATGGTAGCGGAGCACCAACCCTGGTGCTCTTAATAACCTTCACATCACACAACTTCGCTTCCGCAAAACATGTCGTCCAAACAAGAAAGCTCGAAGACGTCGAATATGGATCCATCACATCCATATTATGTGTATCACTCGGATCAACCAGGACATATGCTTGTCCCGACAAAATTAAATGGCGCAAATTACCAATCGTGGTGCAAGGCCATGGTTCACGCGCTGACAGCAAAGAATAAGATCGGATTCATCGATGGCACAATCAAACCACCGTCAGCCGTCGATGCACCGTCGGATTTCGCCATGTGGAATCAATGCAACAGTATGATTCTATCATGGCTGACTATTCAGCAGAACCGGACATCGCAGAAGGAGTGGTACATGCTAAAACCGCTCAACAGGTTTGGGAAGACTTGCGAGATCAGTTCTCGCAGAAGAATGCGCCTGCAATTTTTCAAGTCCAAAAATCCATTGCAACTACGACTCAAGGTAGTATGTCTGTGGCAGCATACTACACAAAACTCAAAGGTCTCTGGGCAGAATTGGATACTTACCGCACACATGTGGTTTGTAATCAAGAAAAGCAACACAATGATCAGAAGGAGGAGGATCGGCTCATGCAGTTTCTCATGGGATTGAATGACACATACAAGACAGTTCGATCAAACATTCTTATGATGTCGCCGCTGCCTAATGTTCGACAGGCTTATTCTCTTGTGATCCAGGAAGAGACTCAACGCAACATGGGGTCTGATTCTACTGAAAATTTCTCTATTGTTGATGCAGTTCCGGGTAGATCCGGGACATTCAAATCCTCAAAGGAAAAGAACTGTGCACATTGTAATCGGACAGGCCATACGATAGATGAATGTCGTACCCTTAAATTCCATTGCATTTTCTGCAACAAAAGAGGCCATACAGAAGATAGATGTCGGCTTAAGGGCCAAGGTACTCGCCCCTCTCAGACGCAGCAGTCGCGCGGGCGAGGGAAAAAATTTTCAGCCATCAATATGGCTGATGTCTCGCATCCAAGTAGTGATGCAAGCAGTAGCAATCTGTTACAGGGATTTTCCCCAGAACAACTTCAGCAATTGGCCACGGCTTTATCCGCCATTAGTAATTCTCGTAACAGTGATGCACTTGTAAACGCGGCAGGTCGGTTTCTTCACAACCCTTTTATTAATTCCTGCTCAACTACGCCTTGGATTCTAGACAGTGGAGCCACTGACCATATTGCTTCTGATTTATCTATTTTATCCAAAACTCAGCCTTCTTCTGTTCCCACTGTGCATTTACCCACTGGTTCGGTTGCTCACATCACACACGGGCACCGTTTGTTTTAATTCCAATTTTAGTCTAGAAAATGTCCTTTGCGTACCATCTTTTAATTTAAATTTAATGTCAACCAGCAAGTTAACCAGTGCTCTTAACTGCTGTGTTATTTTCTTTCCAACCTTCTGTGTTTTGTAGGACTTGGCTACGGGGAAGATGATTGGCTCGGGTAAGCAACAAGGCGGTCTCTACTATATGACACCCTCACCATCTCCTTCGGCTCAAACAGTGTCCTTGATTCGTCACAGTTGTGGCATCGTCGACTCGGCCATCCTTCGCCGTCTCGCCTTAAATTAGTATCTTCTTTTCTACCCTTGCATAATGTTTCCAACCACAGTAACTGTCATGTTTGTCCTATGGCCAAACAAACAAGAATGCCATTTCCTACAAGCTCAATTTCTACTAAATTTCCATTTGATCTTCTTCATTGCGACGTTTGGGGACCTCATAAAGTTCCCACACATTCGGGTGCAAAAATTTTCCTCACAATTGTCGATGATTATACTCGATGCACGTGGATTTTTCTAATGCAACATAAATCTGAAACTTCACAGCTTTTAGAAAAATTCATTAACTTTGTTTTTACACAGTTTCATACCTCTGTCAAAACAATCAGAGTCGACAATGGCAGTGAATTTTTTCCATTAAAATCCTTTCTTCATCAACGTGGCACTGAGCTACAAAGAACATGCGTTTACACCCCTCAGCAAAATGGGGTCGTTGAGCGCAAACACAGACATATTCTTTCCGTAGCTCGGTCACTTCTTTTTCAAGGTCATATGCCTTTAGATTTTTGGGGGGAATGCGTACAAACAGTCGTCTACATTATCAATCGGTTACCTTCTCCTATTTTGTCCAATAAAAGTCCGTTTGAAGCTCTATATAACCGCCCTCCAACTTATGCTCATTTTTGAGTTTTCGGTTGCGAGTGCTATGCTACAAACGTTTATCCCAAACACAAATTTGACTCCCGTGCAATTCGCTGTGTTTTCGTGGGATATCCTCATGGTCCAAAGGGATACAAATTATATGATTTAGAACGTAATCAATTCCTTGTCAGTAGGGATGTTCTTTTTCATGAAAATTCCTTTCCGTTTTCCACAAAAAATCCTTCGGACGATCATTCATTATTGCCGAATCTTGCAGCTGATTTCCCTCCAAGCACTCCAACCGAATCTGCCCCGATTCCTCCTTCAAGCAATCCCGAAATCCCATCTCCTAACTTATCTCCACATACACAACCTTCACCTCAATCACCCTCTCTTCCTAATTCCACTCCACCTTCCTTACCAGATTCATCCTCACCCTCCAATATTCCTTCCGATCCTTCCGATCCTTCCCATAATACTATTGGACCATCATCCACACCACCACAGTCAATGCCCCTTCCTCTGCGTCACTCCACCCGTACCATTA
Source organism: Viola odorata (assembly GCA_963691705.1). Classification (NCBI taxonomy): domain Eukaryota; kingdom Viridiplantae; phylum Streptophyta; class Magnoliopsida; order Malpighiales; family Violaceae; genus Viola; species Viola odorata. The sequence goes on from OY829544.1 coordinate 59,252,649, forward strand.
ATCCACCAGCCTGGCACAAACTCTACGCCATGACTTCCCTTGTCAATCATCCCGAACCGTGTGCCAATCCTCGCAAGCATACCAGGTACCCCATTTCTCACCATCTTTCCTTTTCTCGTTTCTCCTCTCCTCATAAACATTTTTTAGCAGCTATAACTGCAGAAACAAAGCCTGCCACGTATGAACAAGCTGCGTCACATCCACAATGGTACCAAGCCATGGCCGCTGAAATACAGGCACTGGAACGCAACAAAACTTGGACCCTTGTTCCTCTTCCTCCTGGCCAGAAACCGATTGGGTGCCGATGGGTATATAAGATTAAGTATAATTCTGACGGGACTATTGAGCGATACAAGGCTCGCTTAGTCGCCAAAGGTTATACACAGGTGGAAGGTATCGATTACAGGGAAACCTTTTCTCCAACAGCAAAACTTACCACTTTACGTTGTCTTCTCACTGTTGCCGCAGCTCGCAATTGGTACACCTTTCAACTTGATGTACAAAACGCTTTTCTTCATGGCGATTTGCAGGAAGTGGTCTACATGTTGCCTCCTCCGGGTTTCCACCGACAGGGGGAGAATATGGTTTGTCGGCTCAACAAATCACTTTATGGCTTGAAACAAGCGTCAAGAAATTGGTTCTCAACTTTTTCCAATGCCATCCAGCGCGCCGGTTATAAGCAATCAAAAGCAGATTATTCTCTCTTCACTAAGTCACAGGGTAACTCTTTTACAACGGTTTTAATTTATGTCGACGATATCTTACTATCTGGCAACGACATTCAAGAGATCAATGCACTTAAAGCCTTTCTGCTCAAAAGATTCTTGATCAAAGACTTAGGTGAGTTGAAGTATTTTTTGGGGATTGAGTTTTCGCGTTCAAAATTTGGTATATTCATGTGTCAGCGGAAATATGCAATGGATATCTTGCACGATGCGGGCCTTACTAGCGTCCGACCTGAGATGTTCCCCATGGAACAGACAGTGAAGTTGACTTTAGATGACGGAGATCTATTACATGACCCTACTAGTTACAGGCGATTAATTGGCCGACTCATTTATTTAACAGTGACTAGGCCGGACATCGTCTATTCTGTCAGAACATTGAGCCAATTCATGCATGAGCCTCGTAAGCCGCATTGGCATGCAGCACTACGAGTTCTGAGATACATTAAAGGAACTCCGGGACAAGGTTTATTACTGCCTTCAAAAAATGATCTCACTTTGAAGGCTTTTTGTGATTCAGACGGGGGTGGATGCCGTATGACACGTCGATCAGTTTCTGGGTATTGTATTTTCTTGGGGAGTTCACTCATATCATGGAAATCCAAGAAACAGACTAATGTATCAAGATCATCAGCAGAAGCCGAATACAGAGCTATGGCAAACACTTGTTTGGAGCTTACATGGTTGAGCTATATTTTGCAGGATTTGAGAGTTCCATTATCTGGACCTTCAACTTTATTTTGTGATAATCAGGCTGCTCTTCACATAGCAGCGAATCCTGTTTTTCATGAACGAACGAAACATATTGAAATTGATTGTCACATTGTGAGAGAAAAGCTGCAGGCGGGCTTGATTAAACCGGCATACATTCCGACGCAAATGCAGTTAGCGGATATATTCACAAAGGCACTTGGTAGAAGTCAATTCGAGAATTTGCGAGACAAGTTGGGAGTTTTTGATGTTCACTCTCCAACTTGAGGGGGAGTATTGAGAAATAATATTGTAATTATGTAGAATATATTTGCCATATATAGATTAGCTTTATAGCCACGATATTAGCCGAGAAATTAGCCTAAATTTAGGACAAGATGGGCTTCTTGTATGTATAAAGATCTCTGATCTCTTGAGGAATAATACAATTCATTCATCACCAAAATCTTCTTCTTCTTTGCCAATACTTTTCACTTGCCGCCTGTCCCAGAGAGAAGGATTAACCGTTGGTGCTGATCCTACATGGTGATTTTGGATGGGCAAAACTGGATTCATCATAGGAGGTGGTGCTCTAGTATGTCCATGCAGACGTGAGTTGGGATGAGCCAAAGAAATTCCGTTGACAAATGATGGGGAGTTTGGCCACATCATGCTTAGAGGCTGGGGATGGTAAGAGTTACCCCATGCATAGTGATGTCCAGGAAGAGAAGAGCTTCCATTGCCTGCAGATCCAAAAGCTGATTGATGGAGAAAATACCAGGTTAAACAATATAGAAGAAAACCGAACGGGAGTATTAAGCAACACAACACAAACCCACTCAATCTATGTAGTTTTTGAACCACCCAACTTCATTGTATAAGAGTGAAGAAGGTGACATGCATGCAAGATATCACTTCATTTTGCCTACATATGACTTGACTTTTATTTCCTAAGGAGCTAGGTTGATATCAAATGCAGATGCTTACTTAAAGTGGAACTTAGCTTGGTTTTCAACTAAGACCTCAGGAATGCAAAACTATTCTAATTAGATAATTTGCAACCAAGCCTATTGATTGTGGTTTGGAAATCTAAATTTAATGTAGTCGTTCCCGACACAAAGGGTTGATATCGCATGGCTTATCAGTGACAAGCAGGCAAGATACAGTCTGTTTGCATGTGAATTAAAGAAACTGCAAAAGGTCATCCACTGAACTTACCTCCGTCATTTACTTCAATTGAATGCCCATTTGCACTAATTCTAGGTAACTGCCGGTTGTCAATTCTTTCAGATTGCCTTGGATTGATGTTTGTAGCTATGGTGCCAGGAGAACTGCCGTGAACCCCGGTATTAAAACTATCATGGTACTCTGGAATAGAATGTGGGTGAAAAGGGGGTGCACGTCGTATATCAAACTTCAGATGACCTTGAGAATGATTGGGATCAGCAAGGCTAGCCTGATTACCAGCCGATTCAGCTCTCAGAAGAGAGGACAAGCTGCTAGGAACACTACAAGAGATTCCATCATGAAATGCAGACTCCAGAAAAGGGGCTTGTATAGCAGAAGTTACACCCAAAATGGTTCCATTTTCCACACTACGGGACAAAATTTGACCTTGTGGAACAGCTCCTGTAATGATGCTTTGGATGAAACATTGACATATAAGAAAGAGGAAACTATATTCAAAATAAGAATAACAGCCATACCGGATAATCCAGGGGTTGAGTTATTTGGAGGGCTACTCTTCTGCACAAAAAGGCCACCATCATCCTGCCCCATCTCTGGAGGAATTTGTTGCAACAAGCTGAAATTATGGAGAAAAAGAAGAACTCTACACTTAGCTCAGCAGAAATAATTAAGCTGTACTACTAGCAGTCAAGCAGGGGTAAGAAAATAAGTAAGCAGGGGATTGGGCTAGTCTTGCTCTATAAATCTTGCAAGTTCGAAAGAGCGAGAAAAAAAGCATGTCATTCTTTCAGCTAGATGTGAATAGCTTAACATTATTTCCAATTTATAATGATCAATTTAGTTTTGTTTTGGTGTTAAATCCATCCTAACATCTATTTGTGTTCAAACGTCTCACCATTATCCTTTTCTCGATAATTTTAACAGATAGATTTTTTTTTTCAAAAATAAACTGTAAAAGAAGAAGAAGAAGACATATTCAAGAGTAATAAACGCAAGCAAAAGTTGGGTGGAGAGTAAGAATTACAGTGAATTGGATAATAATGAATATCTACACCAACCATACTCATTAATTATCCATTTATATATAGTATCCATTGGTAAATAATATGAATATGGATATGAATATTTATGATCCATGGTAAATAGTATGGATATAATTTTTCATGTTATCCATTATCTATATATATATATATATATATATATATATATATATATATATATATATATATATATATATTATGCTTTAAACTAAAGTATATAATATATATTCTTATAATAAGGGAATTAATAATAAGTTTGTGTTAATATTTATTTTATTTAACAATTTAACTAAATTTTGACTAAAAGAATTAAAAATAATTGTATAGCAAACTAGCCAAATAATATAGTTTTTTCACAAATCTCAACCCTTAGTAAATCGTAGAAGCAAGCAATTAGGCAAGTACTAGCAACGCCGCATCTGTGTAAGCAATCCGATTTACTCACAACCATTAAAAGTGTGCGATCTGAAGAATGAAAGCCTATATAGTTAATTAGTTTTATTAGTAGTAACTAATATATACATGTGGCAGTGTTGTAATGGGAGAGGCACACAGTACTCCATACAGCGGGAATATTAGAGGTTTTGCCCCATAAGCGTATTCCTTTTGAGGAACTTTCTAACTCAGTCGGAGTGAGTGAAAAATCTTCTTCCAAACCCTTAATCCAAAGACATAATCTATTAAAAATAAGTTTAACCAGCAGCCCTTTGTTAACTACAACTTCCTTAAAGATAATCTCATTGCGGTGCAGCCATAATGACCAAACAATAGCGAAGAACAACATGGTCCACACCTTCTTTGAGTTTTTCCGCTAATTAATAAGATCAGGCCACCGTTGAAATCACTCTTTGATCTATTGATCTTGCAAAGTGAGAATGAAACGATGCCATGAGTTCTGCAGATTTTATTATCTAGGTCTTTTTAGAAGAAGAAGAAGATGTTTTAAAAATTAAATTGACGTGGATAATACAGTACTTACCCACGTCATTCGGGGGATGAAAATCGAGGGTAAGCGTGCGAGTGTCTAATTCATCCGATTCTGCCAATGCTTCTGCACCGCGAAATGTATCAAATGGGGCTCATGTACAGCCTCCATTACATGGCAGGGATTTACGAATGGATATTGGCTATGGAGGTAATATGGGATTTCGACCTGTCCCGGGAGGGAATTACGGTGTCCTAAGGAACCGACGAGGACAGACTCCGTTACGGGAAGGGATCTTATCTGGGCCAATGCAATCAATTGTTCCTCAGGGGATGATGCATAGAAACAATCCAGATGCTGAGAGGTGGCAGCGAGCTACAAGTTTCCAGAGGGGGTTGCTTCCTTCTCCTCAGACTCCATTACAGATGAAGCGTAGAGCTGAGAGAAAGTATGAAATAGGTAAAGTGACTGATGAAGAACAAGCGAAGCAAAGGCAGTTGAAGGCCATCTTGAACAAGCTCACTCCTCAGAATTTTGAAAAATTGTTTGGGCAAGTGAAGGCAGTTAATATCGACAATACTGTGACACTTACTGGTGTTATCTCACAGATCTTTGACAAAGCTTTAATGGAGCCTACTTTCTGTGAGATGTATGCCAAGATGTGCTATTATCTGGCTGGAGAGTTACCTGACTTAAGTGAAGATAATGAAAAGATAACTTTTAAGAGGTTACTTCTTAACAGGTGCCAAGAGGAGTTTGAGAGAGGGGAGCGAGAGCAAGAAGAAGCTAATAAAGTTGAAGAAGGGGAGATTAAGCAGTCCGAGGAGGAAAGAGAGGAGAAGAGAATTAAGGCTCGTAGACGGATGCTTGGTAACATAAGACTAATTGGAGAGTTGTATAAGAAGAGAATGTTAACTGAGAGAATCATGCATCAATGTATTAAGAAGCTGCTGGGTCAATATCAGAATCCTGATGAGGAGGATGTTGAAGCTCTGTGCATATTGATGAGCACCATTGGAGAAATGATTGACCATCCAAAAGCAAAGGAGCACATGGATGCATATTTTGACATGATGGCAAAGTTATCAAACAACATGAAACTATCATCTAGAGTTAGGTTCATGTTGAAGGATTCAATTGATCTTAGGAAGAACAAATGGCACCAAAGAAGAAAGGTAGATGTGGCTCTCTACGGAATGGAACAAGTGTTGGGTCACTGTTTAGACATTGGAAAGTACTTAACAAAACAAAAATTAGTAAAATAGAGTAATTTGTATTTTGAACAGTAATGGGTCAATTGTTTTGGTAAGTTGGATATTTGAGTAGGCCCGTGCTTGTTTTAGTTTACTATTTTTGTGTGTTTTGAGCCTCTGATTATAACCATTTTAAATAAAATAAACTGTGTTATGTAAATATATGACTGTATTAACTATTCATCTAACTATGCTCTATTTTATCTCAAGGCTCAAGTTAGTCACTCTAAATTATACTCCTTCCGGGGGAAATAAATGTCGTTTTAAGATTTGTTTTTATTGTTCATTTTACTTGTATTTATAGTATTAATCCTACTGAATATTGGGATGCGAAAAAATTATTTATTCCCCCGGATGGAGTATCTATTTTAATTACTTTGGTGATAATGGATCCAGCAAGACAATGCTCGTTAATGGTGAGTAGACATACATTTAATTCGTAATAATATGTTTTTTTATTTGATTATATATCAACTAGTTTAGTTTGTAGGCAATATACTTGAAACTAAAGTTATGAGAACCGAACCGGATAATGAACCGAACAACTCATCATTCACTGATTTTTTGGTTCAATTTGATTCTTTGGTTCAACCTAATTAAATCTGGTTGAACCAGTTTGTGTTTCAGAACCGTTCATATATCGAACTTCTCAGCTCATAAGTAACTGATTTATTGGTTCAATCAGATTGAATTGTTTAATTTGTTAAAAATATAATATGCATACAACTTTTTATACATTTTTAATTATAATAAATAATACAACTTACTAAATTTGTGTTTAAAAAAACTTAGATATATAATAATTAATAACATGTGTCATAATTAACTTCATGGTTTGCTCCGGTAGGTCATGAACTCAACCACCAAATCAAAATAACCCAAATAAATTGAAATAAAAAAAATGATGAATTAGTGACCGCGAGAATGAATTGGTAAAGACTGAATCGGCAGCGGGATAAGTGGCAACGACGATCAATTGCTTCAAGTTTTTATTTTGGTCATTTAGGACTTATGAAATATGGTTTAAATCCAAAAAAAGCACCTGTACATGAATTGATTGACTCATTTGGCACCTCTACTCAAAAAATGGTTTAAAAGACACCTATACTTCTTACGTATGACACATTTGGCACCTCCCACGAACGGCGTCACCGTTCCTCCGTTATCCGCCCACGTGTTATCCGCCCACGTGTGCCACGTGGGCGGATAACGGAGGAACGGTGACGTCGTTCGTGGGAGGTGCCAAATGTGTCATACGTAAGAAGTATAGGTGCCAAATGAGTCAATCAATTCATGTACAGGTGCCTTTTTTGGATTTAAATCATCTCATATTCAGCATTTCTAAATTAATTGTTTGAGTAAGATAAAATTGGTTAAATTCGAACTAGGTGGGCTGGTTGGACCGGTTAATTTGACAGATTTTTTTGGTTTACTAGGAAAATAAAAGTTTTGGGCAAAAGTTTTGGGAAAAATAAATCAGTCTTGAAACAATCCCCGGCAACGGCGCCAATTTGATCGTTAGTCAAATGAAGATTTATAATGCCCAAAAACGTGTGTGCACAAGAGATAATGTGTACAGTGGTAGTCGGGGTCGAACACAGGGATTGTGAGAGACTGATCTAAGGTCTTGAATGTATTCGGGGGACAAAAGCACAAAGAGTAACAATCGGGGGGGTTTTGCTCGGCTGAACAAGTCAGCCAAGGAAGATTCGGGAGCTAACAATTTTATCTAAGAAAGCAGGGTTCGGGGTCTCGAATGTCACGTTCGAGGTCCCAAATGGTAAAGTAAAGCAGATTAATAAATCAGTCCAGAAATAACAAAACGGAAATAATAAACTCAAACAATCAGATGGAGGAGGATTCTTAGCAAATGCATTCTTGGGTTGCATTCGGGGGCTCGATCGTCATCAGCACTGAAATATTCCATTCGAGACATCATAGAAATGACATAGGGACCAGATTCCTCGGATATCCCCTACTTTTCTCTTAAGAGAAACTACCCCCAGTTTTCACATATGAGGTAGTCTTGACAGTTCACCATCCCTCCAGGCACGAATGCGGGAGGGCCATACTCAAACTGCCCATGAAGCTAAGAAAAGACAGATCTAGAGCTAAAGATCCCTCAGTTTGTCAGGCTCGTGACCTCGCTCTAATCAATTACTCACCCTATCTATTCGAGACCACTTCAGCGCAGTCAAGACTAAACAGATGCCTACTTGTTTCATGCAATTTTCCTTCCGTATTCATCACATAAATGGCGATACTCACATAAAATAATAATCAGTTGATCAAGCCTCAAATTATTTCATGCAAAGATGTAATTAAAACGGTAAGCAGTTGAATATGGTATCAAGAATATATTAAGCACATGAAGGCCTCGAATCTGCCCTTGCAACCCTTGAATCACCCTTGCTAAGAATTAAAGATTTAGCTACTCATACTTGAAATTAAACAAATAGTAATTATAGGAAGCATAACAAGTAAGTAAATAGATTAAGGGAAGAAGACTTTGTTACTAAAAATCTGTTTGAAGCCCGGCGGCAAGGTTGAAGATGCTAAAAAGAACTAGAGAGAGAAACTAGAGAGAAGTCTAAGAAAACTAGAACTAAATAAATTATGCTAAGTGATAAGAGATGTAAGAGATGATGTCCTAAACTACTCTTAGATGCTTCTTTATATAGTAGAGCTCTAAGCACAAAATATCTTCAGCCTAAAACTAGGGACAAAATGCATTAATTGAAAGCCTATAAAAATGGATCCATGCTCCTTAAAGCACAAAGCTGAAAAAGCATAAAGTTGTCTGATTTTTCCAGGTTTGGGCAGGTCTGGACTGGGCTCAAGGGCTGAGATGGTCAGAGCGGTAGGTATTTGGTGGTCAGTGCAGACTGCAGGAACAGTGTCAGAGGAGGCACATGGAAGCTCTGGCGAGATGACACGTGGAAATGTCATTTTTCTCCCTTCGGGGTCCCGAATGGAGAATCCGATTCGGGATCTTGAACGCTGCTTTGGACTCGGGACCTCGACTTTTGGTCTTGAAGCTCAAAACTGCACAAAATGCTCCAAAAATGCATCTTTTCACATAAACTCCCATTTTAGGCCTAGATTTGCAATAGTAATGAAAACAAAGGGTAAATTAGCAAAATCATGCCTTAAATGGGTGAGAAAATGGGGAGAAAATCGTGCATAAAAACATGCTATCAAATAATCCCCACACTGCCCAATGCTCGCCCTCGAGCATTCACAAAATTTTAAAACAGTCCCAAAACAGAACAGACACCAAACCATAGCACAGAGAATAAGCATGCTTGTCAAGATTCGGGACCCCGAATGAATATAGACTCCGCTTAGATACACCTGCATCAAATCAGAAGGATAACGACCCTTGAGAAGAGACTTTTCCACATCAGCCTATTCACCAGCAGTCCTCACATAGATTAGTGTTTGCACTCACGCTCATGAACAAGGCTAGGTGTTTAAACACTCAAGTATGCAAATAACGCAGCACAAAACCAAGTTTGTAAGTCAATCCGAGTATATTAGACATATGCATAGGCAATCCAGCAATCAAAAGTCTTCGCATCAAGGGCAAGAAGGGGAAACAAATAAAATAATTGATGAGAGTAAATGGCAGAAGCGTATTGAGAAGAGAAAGTGGAGAAGAGGGAGAGTAAGGAAGTGAAATGAGAAGGTGGTGAAACCACTCAAACCTGGAACGCTCCCTTGGCAGAAGGAATCGAGATGGTGAGACAATGTTGCTGAGGGCGAAAGCTAGACTAGGCTTTCCTTCTTCGAGCGGGATCCTTGCTTTCTTCATTAGGGACCTTGGCTCGGGACCTTGAATGAACGCTAGCTGTTGATTTTCCTCTTTTTCATGAAATTTAGTCTCTTTTCTCTCTCTTTTATTTATATTTCTGTTTTTCTATTTTTTTTTTCGAGAGGGAGAGAGAGAGATCTGAATTGAGGATTGAGACCTTGTTCTTCGGGGGCTGGATATTCTGATTTCACTTCCCCACACTTGTGTTTTGTTGTGGGTGGGAAGTGATTTTTCGTTCTGGTCTGCCCTTGATTTCTTCGTTTTAGCTTCGAGGTCTTGAATTGGCGCCAGCATTCGGGGTCTTGAATTTAGGGATCCCCACACTTCACCTTTGCTGCTTCATTTGTCTAGTCTAGCCCTCGATGGTGCTCCCAACAACACTGCTCACCTGCCAAGAGAAAGATCAAAGAAAATTCAAGTGGTTAGAATGGGAGGTCAAGAAGGTGTTCGGGGTCAAGAAGGGAGAACAGAACAAAAAAAAAAGAGAACAGTTCGATGCGAGGTCTTAATCTTTTTGCTGCTTTCCTATGTCTAAATGTGTCTATACCCATGGATATCATGCAAACCCAGTCAGTACCTTAGTCATGCATTTCACTCAAGCAATAAATGGCGGCTCAATTGCTCACAAGGTGTCAATTCGTGACTACTGGTGTCTAGGTCTTGAAGTAGATATAAGGCATAACAGGCAAAGAGTATCGCATTCGCATTCGGGACCTTGACTATAGACAACATTTTTATTCTACGTGCATAAGTCAGGTGTGTGTCCATCATTGGGCGTTTTTCAAAAATCTAGGCACAAATCCGAAGAATAGAAATAAAAAGAATAACTAAAAGTATCATGCATAAACTTAGGAAAAATAAACTAGGGAATAAAACATGCATAAAATGAAAATTACTTAGTAGTTTAAACTCCTCCCCACACTTAGGCAACGCATTGTCCTTAATGCGGGAGGGAGACAAAAGAGATAGCAGTTTTTAAAGGAGAGCATAAATGTAAATTGTTCAACATGATTAATCAGCCCATGCAGGGGCAAAGGGTTTGAAAATGTTCGGGATCAGGGGGGAGGGAAGTTTAGTGCGGCAGCCTGCTCTCGGATTTCCTTCAAGATGGCTCGATTGGTTTCCAAGATGAGGCGTAAGAGCCTGTTGGTGGTTTCAGCGGTCGGGACTTCCTCGGGGTCTCGAAGGTCAGCAGGTGGATCCGCGGCAGCTGAAGTGTTTGCTTTGTCAGAAGGGGGCTCGGGGGCACTAGACTCGGCTCGGGGCTTTGATAGGTTCGGGTACTCAAACTTGTCTTCTATCTTTCCTTTGTTATCTGCATGAAAGCTCAAGATACCATTAGTAACACAAAAGAATCTCATTGTGTCCAAGGTCTTGAGACCAAGGAGCTTGAAGGAACTCGGGTGCTTGTATAAGTTCAGCTCTTGGAGCTTCCATGTGTATAACTGCAAGGCCAAGCTGGTGACGAGGGACCCAAGAATAGGAGAGCGACCCAGGGGGGTATTTGCAACGTTGTGGGCAGAGGTGGCGATCCAGTATCCAAGGTTGACCCGCTTCTTGTGGTACATGACCCATAGAAAAAATAGCTCGGATTGAGCAAGCTGGCCTGAGGTCCCGAATTTACCCGTGAGGGCAAGGGACAGGAAGCGTTGCAGAATTCGTAGGGCAGGGTCTTGAATGCCGTGAGCCTTAGTGTTGCGGGAGTCGAACTTGACATCGGGATTGCTAGTGAGCTCCCGAAGGGCCTTGTGGTTTTTGAAGTCAGCCGGTACAGTGGTCAAGGCGTCCTGATATGCGTCCCCTTGAATGTCCTCACGACTGACGAAACCGAGGTAGACGTTAAAGTCATTGAGGGACATAGGGTGTCACTTGCTAGCCAGCCTGAAATTAATGCACCCCCTAGCAGAAAGATCGGGACCTACCCCATCCTTGGGCTTGAACAGATCTGCCTTGTACCAAAAACTCGCAAAGAACTCAAGGCTGAGCTCCAGATATGTAGGCTGATCCATGAAGAACAAGCTTTCCCATCCTATGCCACTAACCAACTCCCGAATTCGGGACCCAATACCCAGCTTATCATACAAATCCACATCTAGCTTAGCACACGGGGTCACCCCCTTATTGTTCATCAAAGTGACCTTATCCAAACACGATTTTATCATTGAAAATAAACAATTTATTAAAAGTATCGAGGTCAACCGTTACCAGGTAACTGGGTCGGGATCCCGAAGCAGGCGAGGGGGTCTCGAGGTCGTCATCCTCCTCTTCAGTGCGTTGGGATTTGCGGGGGGTCTCGACAGCGGTCACTCCTTTCAATGCTGTCAATTTTATCTATTTTCAGCATATGATTGATGTCATTACTGGATATGGTGCTGGTTATAAAGGTCCAAATGTGCATAGCCTCCGCGGATCTTTCTTAGGACTGGCCGGGAGCTTTCTTTTCTTGCTGGTCGGGGTCTTGGAGGCTGGGGCCTTGGATACAGGGGCTTTGGGGGCGGTTTTGGGGGCGCTCTTCGCTGGTTGGGCTGGTGCTTTTGAGGTTGATTAGGCTTTGGCTTTGCCCTTGGTCTTCTGCGGGGGCGGGCTGGGTGACTTGGGCGGGTCAATCTCACCCTCTCCTTCTGTGGTGGCTTTTGCGCCCTGGTCCTCGTGAACATCCTCGGGACCTTGAGCGTTGTGCTCGGGGTCCTGAGCGTCTTGCTCATCAGGCTGCTCTTTGGTTTCTTCCTCCTCTTCCTCTTCGTCTTCTCCCTCAACTTCCCGTTGGTCATCGGAGTCCCAAGGGAACTGCTCCTCGTTCTCCTTCTCGACCCTCCTAGCCTCACGGAGGCTGGATCTGGTCTGTGCGTCCTCCTCCTCCTCTTCGGTGTCAGAGGGAATAACATAGCCGATTGGCTTGACATTGAGGGGGACGGAGTTCACGGGGCTGCTAGGAGGGGTCGTCGCCGGCTTTTTCTTCTTGTTGCTGGCGGTCGAGGTGGGAGGAGCACGGTGCACCTTACCAGATCTAGTCATCTTAGGGAATGAGGTGGTGAAGATGATTTCGTCAAGGTCTATTGTGGCGTCGGAGGAGGCTGATCCGAAGGGTTCAGTGACGGTGGGTGACTGATCGGTGGTGGTGTTTTTTGGCTGGGGTTGAGTGGAGAGAGGGGTAGGAGTAGATGAGTGAGAGGTGGTAGGTTTGTTTAGGTTGAGGCTTGTGCGTGTCATGAGGAAGAAGAGAGGTTTTGTGTTTGGGAAGAAGGGAAATAAATTTTGTGTTTTGATTTGATTGGGAGAGATGAGGGGATTTTGGTTGGGTAACGGATGGGATTTGACGGTTAGGTGGTGTGGGTGAGTGGGTTGAAGGACGTGGAAAGGTGGAGAGAGGGATGGGGAGTTGATCTCCTTGGGCTTCGTCCGCCACGTGTCGTGCCGGGAGAGGACGCGCAGTGCCAAGGGCAGCATGCGCCTGCACCTGCACGGGAAACGGAGAAGGCAAATCAGCTTTAAGGATTTGAAAAGAGGAGAGAGGGGAATAAAACCAAAAGAATTAAATAGGGGTTAATAAAGTAGGGGACATAGCATTTAATTTGGAGAGAGGGAGAGGCAAAGGATTTAATTGAAAGGGAAAGAAGACAAAGAAATTTAAAAATTTACCTAGGTAATATAAAAAGTGTGTATAAAGAATTTGAAAAGCTTAAGTTGACTTAAATAAAATAAAATAAAAGAAAGGAATAAAGGGTTTAAAAGGGGAATAAGAAGAGACAAATTAATTAAGACCACCTAGGGAAGAGAAGAAATGTGCATGGGAAAGAGAGAAAAAGAATGTTGGACTCGGAATTTAAAGACAAGAAAATTAAAGAGAGATGGTCAGCAATTCGGGGGTTGTCCCCACACTTGGCCTTGATTATCGTCTAGGCCTAGACGTTGTGTCTTCATTCGGGGGTGTTGAGTGTTGGGTCCTCGACCCTTGCTTCTTCGGCCGTCGAGGGCTTGAATCCCTCATAGAAAGACTTCAGCCTGTGCCCGTTCACTTTGAATGGTTCGCCCCCGTCCAGATTCTGGATCTCCACAGCTCCATGATCAAACACCGCGGTGACTTTGTAGGTCCCCGTCCATTTGGACTTAAGTTTGCCCGAGAAGATCCGCAATCGTGAGTTGTAGAGCAAAACTTTCCGCCCAATCTCGAAGGTTTTGACCACTAGGTGCTTATCATGTTGAGCCTTGGTTTTGCCCTTGTAAATCATGGAATTTTCGTAAGCATCCCCTCGTAGTTCCTCGAGCTCTTGAATTTGCAAACAACGGTCCTTGCTCACCAAGTTCAGATCCATGTTGACTCTTTTGATGGCCTAGAAAGCCTTGTGCTCGATTTCGACCGGGAGGTGACACGACTTGCCATAGACCAATCGATATGGTGTCATACCGATCGGGGTCTTGAATGCAGTGCGGTGGGCCCAAAGCGTGTCTGATGTGATCCTGCCTAGGGTTAGTAGGCCGGATTACAATGGAGCTTTTAGAGGATCTAGCCGAATCGAATTATCTAGCGACAACAAGAACACAAGGAAAGGAAAGACACGAATAAGTTATATTTAGCGGAGAATTAAGGAAATATGTACCCGGAAATGATTAAGATTGGTAAAGGATTGAACTTGAGCACACGAACATTCCAAGGATTAATCCAAGCAATTTGACATCCACGATTCTTGGACTAAGAATTTAATAGACCTCCATTTCATTCAAGAAACTTGCCAAAATTACACATACAAATTCGAGGAATCCCCGAGCAATAATCGGAAGGAGTAATCTCAACTTAAACGATTTTTACTCAAGGAAAAGTGAAGAGTTTCAAGGCTTATGTGATACAAGAAGGAGTAATCTCACTTGACTAATATCACTCAAAGTCTAAAAACTAAGGAGGAAAATGATACAAAGACATATATATAGTAGCATGCATTTTGGGCTTGAAAAGCCCAAAATTCGTACCCAAAACAGATGCTAGCGTGATCACGTTAAGGCCTTAGCATGATCACGCCAGACAACTTTCCCTTAGCGTGATTCACGCCAACACCTTAGCGTGATCACGCCAAGATGCCCAAAAATCCAAAATAGCATCCGAGAGTAGCGTGATTCAAAAACTCTTCACGTCAAGAGCTTGACGTGATTCACGCTAGCATCTTGGTCCTGGCATGATCACGCTAAGGCCTTAACATGATCACGCCAAGGATTCTGCCTTGGTTTGATGAGCGGTTGCGTGGATAGCCTTTTCCTTGGCTTTGACGGGTTCTTCCTCTCTCATTTTGCCTTCTAACCATAGGGACAACCCTCTTGCTCTGCTTCGGGTGATCGGGCCTTGTGGTACTAGGTCTCGAGTGTCAACATTGGCTTCGGAAGGGTCCGTGATCGCATCAGCGTCTCCCAGTTTGAGACTCCAATCTTTCCTCGACTGGCTGACTGTCTTCTCGAGGATAGCCTTAATCTCCCGATTTGAGACCTCAGCTTGCCCATTGGTCTGGGGGTGATAGGCTGTAGACACTCGATGGGTCACTTCGTACTTGCTAAGTAATGAGGCGATTGTTCGGTTGCAGAAATGGGTCCCCCGATCGCTGATGAGGGCGCGAGGGGTCCCGAATCGGTTGAAGATGTGGGTTCTGAGAAAGTCAGCAACTACCCTCGAATCATCTGTCTTGGTGGCTTTGGTTTCAATCCATTTGGAAACATAGTCCACCGCAAGCAGGATGTACGTATTCCCGAACGAATTTGGGAACGGGCCCATGAAGTCAATACCCCAAATGTCAAAAATTTCGCACGCAAGGATGCTGGTCAAGGGCATTTGGTTCCTTGCCCCGATATTTCCCATATCTTGGCATCGAGGGCATGTAGCGCAAAACAAATAACTGTCCTTGAAGATTGACGGCCAATAAAGACCGGCTTCTAGGACCTTGAGTGCTGTCTTCCTCGCAGCAAAATGCCCTCCTTCGGTGGTCGAGTGGCAGAACTTGAGGATTGATGGGACCTCGTCCATTGTGACGCAGCGTCTGATGATCTGATCTGAACAATACTTCCATAAATAGGGGTTGTCCCAAACATAGGTCCTAGCTTGCCTTCGGATCCGGTTGTGTTCTGCACTCGAGGCCTCGACTGGAAGCACGCCAGTGGCACAAAAATTCGCTATGTCCGTGAACCATGGGAACTTGGCGGTGTCGACTAAGCATAAATGCTCATCTAGAAAAGTCTCCCGAATGGCTACTTGGGAGTCATCTTCTTGGTTCGGGAGCCTACTTAAGTGATCAGCTACACAATTCTCGGTCCCTTTCTTGTCCTTGATAGCAAGGTTGAATTCTTGGAGTAGTAGGATCCAGCGGATAAGCCTAGGCTTCGCATCAGTCTTCTTGAGCAGGCATCGAAGGGCGGAATGGTCGGAATACACGATCACTTCTGTACCCAAGAGGTACTGCCGAAACTTGTCGAGGGCATAAACAATCGTCAAAAGCTCTTTTTCCGTCGTCGTATAGTTTTGTTGCGCGGGGTCTAACAATTTGGATGCATAGTAGATGACGTACGTCTCATTGTCTTTCTTCTAGCCCAGAACAGCTCCCAAAGCTTGATTGCTAGCATCACACATGATCTCGAAGGGGATAGTCCAGTCGGGGGCCCGAATGATAGGAGTAGAGATGAGCTGGGCTTTCAAGGTCTCGAATGTTGTCTTGCACTTGTCATCGAAAACGAAGTCCACGTCCTTGTGTGGCAGTTGGCACATTGGCTGGGCTATCTTGGAGAAGTCCTTGATGAACCTCCTATAAAATCCTGCATGACCAAGAAAAGAACGCACATTTCGAATATTCGAGGGGTAAGACAAGGTTTCGGTAGCTTGGATTTTAGCCTTGTTCATTTCGATACCCTTTCGGGACACGATGTGGCCCAAGATAAGCCCTTGGTCGACCATAAAATGACATTTTTCTTCGGGACCACCTGGATTCGGGAGGGAATTGGCAGACCCTCGGGACCTGGAATGATGGTGATGCCTGTTTTCTTCGGGACCACCTGAACGGGACTGACCCATGGGGAATCAGAGATGGGGTAGATAACTCCGACATCGAGCAACTTCAAGACCTCTTTCTTAACTACCTCCATCATGGGGGGTTCAGACGCCTTTGAGGCTATCGGATTGTCTTGCTGGCCTCTTCGAGGTGTATGCGGTGAGTGCACAAGGAGGGTGACAGGCCCTTGATATCGGCAATTGTCCAACCAATGGCCTTTTTAAAGCTCTTGAGGAGACTCACTAATTCACGCTCTTGACCTTCTTCCAGTTTGTTGGAGATTATGACCGGAAGGGATTCCTTCTCCCCGAGGTAGACATACTTCAAATGCGAGGGCAGCGTTTTAAGTTCAAGGTCTGGAACTTGTACCAGAGAGGGAGTGAGTCGCTCGTGACCTACGCATTCGGGGGACTCGCTCGGGGGCTCGACTGTTAAGACAACATTTGCTTCGAGAGCGGTAGCGACAGTGATTAGTTCAGTGGGAACCTCAATGGAAGATGTCATCTCTTGCAAAGATTCGGGAGTAAGACTTCTGTCAAGAATCAACTTCAAGGGTTCGGTGGAGTTCAGCTCAGCGAGTTTTCCACAAGAGGGTCTATCACGTCTACAAAGTTGACACTCGAGAGTTCCGAGGGGTATTTCATAGAGTCCAGCATATTGAAACGGATGATTTCTCCATCAAATTCGAGGGAGATGGAAGCCTCGTAGCAGCCGATCTTTGCGCGGGCTGTGGCCAAGAAAGGGCGTCCCAAGAGTAAATCCGAGGACTTGGTGGTTGTTGGATTTTCCATAGAGAGAACATAGAAATCGGCTGGAAATAAAAATTCACCCACTTGAACAAGAACATCCGTTATTATGCCTTTGGGATATACCACCGAGCGGTCTGCAAGTTGGATGACAAGTGTGGTCTCCTTCAAGGGCCCGAGTCCAAGATTCTTGTAAATGGTCAAGGGCATAACATTAATTCCAGCTCCCAAGTCGCACATTGTCTTCCCAATATCGATGGTCCCGATTCTGCAAGGGACCGTGAACATGCCTTGGTCCTTGCACTTGGGTGGAATTTTACGCTGGATATGGGCAGACAGGTTGGCTCCCACACTGATTCTATTCACCTCCGTGAATTTTTGTTGTTGGTGCACAACTGTTTCAAGAACTTCACATATCGAGACATGTTCTTGATGGCCTTGAGGAGGGGGATATTGATGATGACCTTGCTGAACGTATCAAAGATGTCCCGATCTTCTTCTTCCTTCTTCTTTTTGATTAGTCGCTGAGGGAACGGGGGTTCGAAAACTTTGTTTATGAATTCTTGGGAGAATTCTTCTTCAACGGGCTGTTTCTTCTTGCATCGAGACTTCTTGCTGGAGAAGAAGTGGTCAAGAGTTGCGTCTAGACTTCTTGGGTTGTTCAGTAGGTGGTTCACATTCGGGACCTGGAATGGAAGTGTCAGCTTCGGGGCCCTGGATGCCTTTCGCAGACTCGGGGTCTGGATGGACTCGAGAAGGGATCTCGAGACCACTGCGGAGGTTCATGGCGCACGCCTCGTGCTTCGGATTGGGTTCCGTCTGTCTAGGAAATCTTCCTCCATTTTTTATCTCTTTCATCTCGGCCATAAGGGTCCGTAGCAATTTATCCATTTCTGCAAGTTTCTTTTTATCGGGGGAGGGCTCCTCATTCGGGGGTGCTGGCATAGTGAAGTTCTGATCTGGGGGTGGCTGCCTCTGGTATTGAAAATTCTGAAAATTGGGTCTTGGCTTGTAATTCTGCATGTTGAAAGGAGGAGGGTGATTTCCATACGGGTTTTGACCGTACTGATGGCTGGGTCCGGCTTGCTGATTGCTGTTCCACCCATAGTTAGGCTGTTTCCAGCCTTGATTTTGATTCTGACCATACGGGGCATTGAATCCTCCTGCAGCATTGACGGGCATTTCTTCAGGGATGAATGGGCAAGCATCAGTGGGGTGGTCTGAAAGCTGGCAGATTTGGCAGGGCTTGACCTGGACTGGATATCCCGAGGCTATATTCTGCAGCATACTCGTGATGGCTGCTAATTGATTTTCCATGGCGGCTGAGCGGGCGTCTTGAATGCTGGTAGAATTGTTGAGCTGGAGGTTGTTCTTGGCCATGAGTTCAATAGTGTCCTTGGCGGCAGCAGGAGTGAGTCTAGTAATGGATCCGCCAGCAGCAGCGTTTAGCAAGGCCTTGTCTCGACCCGTGAGTCCTTTGCAAAAATATTGTATGAGGGCATGCTCGGACAGATTATGCGAGGGGCATAGGGCTTGCATCTTTTTGAACCGCTCATAATACTGCTCAAGGTCTTCCGTGTCTTTTTGGAGGACGGACACGAGCTGCTTTCGGGTCACCATAGCGATGGACACCAGGTAATACTTGTCCGTAAAGGCCTTGGATATTTCAGCCCACGAGTTGATGGATTGTGGCTGCAAGTCATAGAACTAGTCAAGAGCATCGTCCTTGAGGGACCACATAAAGGCACGGAGCTTGGCATGCTCAACAGTGACGTTGTGGGGCTTCATGGCATCACAAATGGAGTGTAGTTGTTGAAGGTGACGGTGGGGATTTTCCTTAGCCAGCCCTCGGTAGAGGGGTAGGTGGTGCATGGTTGCGGATTTGAGTTCCCAGTCATTCGGGACTACTAGCCAAACGATACAACTGGTTGGGGCCTCGGGGGCAGCATTGAACTCATCGATGGTCTGGATTGGCGGAGGTAATGGGGGAACCGGTGGAATATCATTCCCTTCGGGGCCACGATGATTCATGTTGGGTATTTCTAGGGGAACTGGTGGTAGATCTTCGGGATCGGGATTGTCCTGGAGAGCAAAGAGACGTTCGAGGTCCCGAACACAAGGATTGGAATTCGATCCTTGGGCAAGCCTTCGAAGTTCTCTTTCTGTCCTTCCTAACTCGTGATCAAGGGGCAGTAAATCGGGTGCAGATCTCCTGGTCATACAAACAAGAAAAATAAATCAGTCTTGAAACAATCCCCGGAAACGGCGCCAATTTGATCGTCAGTCAAATGAAGATTTATAATGCCCAAAAACGTGTGTGCACAAGAGATAATGTGTACAGTGGTAGTCGGGGTTGAACACAGGGATTGTGAGAGACTGATCTAAGGTCTTGAATGTATTCGGGGACAAAAGCACAAAGAGTAACAATCATGGGGGGTTTTGCTCGGCTGAACAAGTCAGCCAAGGAAGATTCGGGAGCTAACAATTTTATCTAAGAAAGCAGGGTTCGGGGTCTCGAATGTCACGTTCGAGGTCCCGAATGGTAAAGTAAAGCAAATTAATAAATCAGTCCAGAAATAACAAAACGGAAATAATAAACTCAAACAATCAGATGGAGGAGGATTCTTAGCAAAGGCATTCTTGGGTTGCATTCGGGGGCTCGATCGTCATCAGCACTGAAATATTCCATTCGAGACATCATAGAAATGACATAGGGACCAGATTCCTCGGATATCCACTACTTTTCTCTTAAGAGAAACTACCCCCCGTTTCCACATATAAGGTAGTCTTGACAGTTCGCCATCCCTCCAGACACGAATGCGGGAGGGTCATACTCAAACTGCCCATGAAGCTAAGAAAAGACAAATCTAGAGCTAAAGATCCCTCAGTTTGTCAGGCCCGTGACCTCGCTCTAATCAATTACTCACCCTATCTATTCGAGACCACTTCAGCGCAGTCAAGACTAAACAGATGCCTACTTGTTTCATGCAATTTTCCTTCCGTATTCATCACATAAATGGCGATACTCACATAAAATAATAATCAGTTGATCAAGCCTCAAATTATTTCATGCAAAGATGTAATTAAAACGGTAAGCAATTGAATATGGTATCAAGAATATATTAAGCACATGAAGGCCTCGAATCTGCCCTTGCAACCCTTGAATCACCCTTGCTAAGAATTAAAGATTTAGCTACTCATACTTGAAATTAAACAAATAGTAATTACAGGAAGCATAACAAGTAAGTAAATAGATTAAGGGAAGAAGACTTTGTTACTAAAAATCCGTTTGAAGCCCGGCGGCAAGGTTGAAGATGCTAACAAGAACTAGAGAGAGAAACTAGAGAGAAGTCTAAGAAAACTAGAACTAAATAAATTATGCTAAGTGATAAGAGATGTAAGAGATGATGTCCTAAACTACTCTTAGATGTTTCTTTATATAGTAGA
Organism: Viola odorata; assembly: GCA_963691705.1. Taxonomy (NCBI): domain Eukaryota; kingdom Viridiplantae; phylum Streptophyta; class Magnoliopsida; order Malpighiales; family Violaceae; genus Viola; species Viola odorata. The sequence continues at coordinate 59,273,496 of OY829544.1, forward strand.
GCTCTAAGCACAAAATATCTTCAGCCTAAAACTAGGGACAAAATGCATTAATTGAAAGCCTATAAAAATGGATCCATGCTCCTTAAAGCACAAAGCTGAAAAAGCATAAAGCTGTCTGATTTTTCCAGCTTTGGGCAGGTCTGGACTGGGCTCAAGGGCTGAGATGGTCAGAGCGGTAGGTATTTGGTGGTCAGTGCAGACTGCAGGAACAGTGTCAGAGGAGGCACATGGAAGCTCTAGCGAGATGACACGTGGAAATGTCATTCTTCGCCCTTCGGGGTCCCGAATGGAGAATCCGATTCGGGATCTTAAACGCTGCTTTGGACTCGGGACCTCGACTTTTGGTCTTAAAGCTCAAAACTGCACAAAATGCTCCAAAAATGCATCTTTTCGCATAAACTCCCATTTTAGGCCTAGATCTGCAATAGTAATGAAAACAAAGGGTAAATTAGCAGAATCATGCCTTAAATGGGTGAGAAAATGGGGAGAAAATCGTGCATAAAAATATGCTATCAATGACACATTTGGCACCTCCCACGAAGGGCGTCACCGTTCCTCTGTTATCCGCCCACGTGGCATGCCACGTCATAAACAGTGATGACGTGGCATGCCACGTGGGCGGATAAAGGAGGAACGGTGACGCCGTTTGTGGGAGGTGCCAAATGTGCCATACGTAAGAAGTATAGTTGCCTTTTAAACCGTTTTTTGAGTAGAGGTGCCAAATGAGTCAATCAATTCATGTACAGGTGCCTTTTTTGGATTTAAACCTATGAAATATCAAAATGTCGAGTATGAACAAATATGTTATGTTGTATGTGTGTGTTTTTTTTCTCAAACTAATGTACCGAAATGGTACCGTTTTGGTTAAAAAAATATTTTTTTAAAACCTGCACAAACCGCCCAATTCATCCGGTTTGTATAAAAACCGATCTGGTTAACCAGTTGAATAAGATTTTTTTGTATTTTCGGTCCATTAGGTTAAATTGACCCGATTTTTTTGTGATTCCCAATTTGTCCGGTTGAATCGAATTTTATAACTATGGTTATTAGTGGATACCCATGAAAATGTAACCATTCACCAACTCTATGCATCTTGCGGTATGATTTTATTAATTATTTAATCTCTATTAGTCATTTAAGATCATTTTCGTAAAAACATTCTTTAATTTTATTTAATTATTGTCAATTTCCTATTTTTTGATTGTTTAATTATTAAAAATATCATTAGAAAAAGTTTCGATCTCCAATTTATATGTATATTTTTTGTTTTTTTGTTTTAATAATATTTTAATATAATAACATTCTCCAATTGTTTTTTAATGCACATTAGAGTTTCACCGGGAAATGCTAACAAACAATCTCCAATTGTTTTTTATTTAGCTTTTTAATTGGAGTCATTGGATGATAACTCTACTTCCGCAACCGTCACGGCCTTTACCACTGCCACCGCCCTAGCGTCTCCCTTCGTATTCCGTTTTCTTCTAACGGCGCGTGCAATCAACGGACATAGTTGTTGTCGGTTTGTTGTTCTTACTACTTACGCTAGGACTAGGAGGAGGAGTAAATATATCAATAATAATATAAAAAATAAAGGAGAAAAAAAAGAAAAGAAGGGAAGAAGAGAAGGCGCGACCTATTCGATTTAGGATCTCCTAAAAAACCTATCTTTTGACCACCTTGCCTCGCCAATTTGTTACCATCATCCTCCCCTTTCCCCTCTTCTTCTTCTCTATTCTCTAAATTAACTCTCTTTTACTATTGCTGCTCTCTCAAGTTTTTTTCTTTCTTTCTTTCTCCTCCTCCCTTCCCCCCTTTCTCTCCCCTTCTTCCCAGTCTCGTCATGACCCGTCATTAAAACCCTAATTTTTTATCTCCACACACTCCACTCCACAGGTACCCCCTCAGCTAATTCAATCTGTTCTCTCTTATTTGTTCAATCGAACTGCGATTTTGCTTCTATCAATGCCTAGCTGACTTGGTTCTCGTTTCTGTTTTTGTTTGGTGGATCTGTTTTAGGAAGGAAACTACAATTGTTACCCAATAAATAAAAAGGGAATTAAAGGGACAGGATATATGTCCTTCAATCAATCAAGGTCGGATAAGAGCGAGACGCAGTACAAGAAATCAGGCCGATCCGCCACCTCTAATCAGCAGCGGCCTTCCTCAGGTGGCTACGGTAGGGGCGCCGGCCCTTCACCGTCCTCTTCCTCCTCTTTTCTTCCTTTCAATCGCAGGTACTTTCTGATTAGGGTTTCTGTCTTTGTTTTACTTGTTTATATTTTCGGATTGTTTTTTATTCAGTTTTTTTTAGATGAATATTTATTTTGAACTTGATTTTAATTTCCTGTGCCGACGTTACGGGCGTTTGTTTTGTAGCTTTAGTTTTGTGGTGTATTGTTATCCTATTTTTGTTTGTTTTGATTGATAGTTTTTTCCATCGTTTTTATGATAGTTTTAAGAAGTCTAATAATGCTCAAGGAGGGCAATCGAGGGTAAGCGTGCCAGTGTCTAATTCATCCGATTCTGCCAATGTTTCTGCATCGCGAAATGTATCAAATGGGGCTCATGTACAGCCTCCATTACATGGTATGATACACTTTATAATATATGTACTCCCCGTAAGAAATTCTTTAGCTGATACTACGCTGGTTGATCAGATTCATATACTGGGTATTGTTAGTAAGTTTATTTTGTTTATTTTGTAACAGGAGCATCTGATACACCAGTTGTCGCTGCTGTTGCCAAGCCAACAGAAGCACCAGCAACTCAGAGGAGCACTAGAGCTGTTCCGAAAGCTCCAACTTCTCAGTCTGCCCCCCTGAGTTCTGATTCTGTGTCGCCTGCAACACCTGCTAAGGGTAAGTATTTGCTTTTACTTGTTCCTGATTTTGTAAGTTGCATGGATTGTGATTTTGATCAAGTATCTCCTCTTACAGATTCTTCCAAGGCATTTCCTTTTCAATTTGGGACCATAAGTCCTGGTTTCATGAATGGGATGCAGGTATCTTTCTTCTCTTTCACATTCTCAGTTCATCCTTGTAGGTTTTATGTGTGCCTTCAGTAGTTAAGGAATTACATTGTAGGTTCCCGCTCGAACTAGCTCAGCTCCCCCAAATTTGGATGAGCAGAAACGTGATCAGGTATGCATGCCTTCTGGGCTTATCTCTGCTTCATTGGTCTCTGAGAGAAGTCCCTAAATGGGCTGTGTTTTTATTATTGTATCCTAGTGCTTTACATTCAATCCTACTGTTCCTTGGGAAATGAAATTGCTGAGCATTTACATTGTTTTTACTTGTAGGTCCTTCATCATTCATTTAGAAACGCGCCTCCTGTGCCCTCTCCTACTCCTAAGCAGCAATTACCAGGAAAGGATGCCAGTGCTGGTGATCGAACTACTACTGGGGAGGTTCATCCAGTCCCCAAGGCTAAAAAGGAGACACAGGTGTCACCTGCACCACCTGTTAGCCAAACACAAAAGCCTTCTGTTCTCCCCATGCCCATGCCTTCGATGCAAATTCCATATCACCAGCCACAGTTGCCCATGCAGTTTGGTGGCCCAAACCCACCAATGCAGTCCCAGGGTGTTACTGGAACTTCTCTTCAGATGCCACTACCCATGCCATTGCCGATGGGTAATGCTCCTCAGGTGCAACAGCCTGTGTTTGTCCAAGGAATACAACCGCACCCAATGCAACCTCAGGGAATCATGCATCAGGGTCAAAGCTTGGGTTTTACAGCTCAAATGAGTCCACAGATTCCTCCACAGCTGGGGAACTTAGGAATCGGGATGGCCTCGCAATATCCTCAACAACAAGGAGGTAAATTTGGCAGTCAACGTAAACCGACACTTGTTAAGATTACTGATCCAAAGACACATGAAGAGCTGAGACTTGATAAGCGGACAGATGCATATGCTGACGGTGGAACTGGCCTGAGATCTCACCCCGCCATACCTCAATCCCAACCCATTGCATCTTTTGGAGCGTCTCATCCAATCAACTATTATGGTAATAGTTATGGTGCTAATGGTGTATTTTTTCCTACTCCAAGCTCTGTTCCCTTAACTGGTAGCCAGATAGAACCAAATTCTCAGCCGACTAGATACAACTATTCTGTCAATCAGGGTCCCCAAAGTGTATCATTTATGAATTCATCTCCTCTTAACTCCACGCCACTGAACAAGTCTGGGACTGCAATTCATGGTGTTGCAGACTCAACAAACACAGAACATACTCGTGATGTACACAATGTTATCTCCTCTGCTCCATCAGGCTCAGTGCATGTGACAATCAAACAAGCTGCTAGTCCTGCTGGAGAAAGGATTGCAGACTCATCATCATCAAGTAGCTCATCAACTGTTGAAAAGGGTGGATTTCACAAGTCTTCAAGGTCTATCGTGGAAGCTGGCTCATCTCATCCTCGAAGAGATTCAGAGACTTGTTCAATGAGTTCTTTGCAGCAGCCAAAATTTGGCTCTGAATCATTGGAAACCAGTTCACTGCAAATGGCAGCTACACAACCTGCAGTGATTGGTGTTGAACTGCCCCAGCCTGACCCATATGTTGTATCTGCTCAGTCTGAGGACTCGGCACCTGTTGTAGTCAATGCTGAAGGCAGGAGAAGGGAAAATTTGAGTAGATCAAATTCTATAAAGGATCACCAAAAGAAACCAAGCAAGAAAGGATACGTTCAACCCCAACATCAGGTACTACTGTTGGTTACTTTTATGATTATATATTATATTTCCTTTAATGTTGAATTCTTTTCTTTATATTTGCTTGGTTTCGGTGCTACAGGCTGGTGGGAAACCTGCCTCTGTTTCAATCCCCCCCCCCTGCAATTCAGAGCTTAGCTCATCTCCTCACAGTGGAGTTTCTGAAACTGTTCAAAGTGCAGCAACCCTGTCCAATACATCAGATGCAAACAAGGAATCTACAGCAACAACTGGTGTTGTCATTTCCAAACTTTCTGAAGCCAAGGCGAACAACTCCAGTGGAGATGGCATCTCTGCTGTTTCATCTCAAATTTCTGATACTGGGGTTGTTCTTGATACCCTGGATGTCCCTCATGATAAGTCAGATGATTCTTCTCTACAGCTAAAATGTGATACTTCAGGAATAGAAAAGCAAGAAATGGGAACAGAGCCTGAAGATTCCAGACAGGGAAATATCAGTGTTGAGATATCTTCAGAACCTACCAGTTCAAATTCTGTTGATCTCAGGAAGAAGTCTGAAGAAGAATCTGCTGTGACAACTGTAGCTTCTGGTAATGAGGTTCCAGCCGTAGAGCATCTGCAGCAGGCTAGGCTGGATGAACCCGTGACTTGCCACTTGGGAAATGAAAGGATGTCAGACAATATCGATTCTTCTAAAACGAGATGTATGGACTCCATTGGAACTGAAAGCTCTCATTGTGATTCTACCTTGGTGTTGGATGCTTCATCAGGCAAAACTGAGAATGAGAGTGTTAAGGTAGTTTCTTCTGCAAAAGCTGGTGTGCCAGAATGTCATATGCCTCCTTCTCTAACTCAAGATCTCTCTGGTGGAGCTTTGAAACATGAGGAAGGTGTGGAAAACACTGTTGCTGTTTCAGTCTCTGTTGAAATATCTAGTTCCAAGGATAAACCTGTTGAGCTGACTAGACCAAGGAGTAGCACTGGCAAAAGTAAGAAGAAGAAAAGAGAAATTTGTCAGAAAGCAGATGCTGCAGGAACAACTTCTGATCTTTACATGGCATATAAAGGTCCTGAGGAAAAGAAAGAAATTGATGCCTCCTCCAATATTCCTGAACACACATCCACTAGTTATAGTCTGAAGCAGGCATCTGGTGATACTTCTCAGATGGACTCTGTCATAAATGAGAAAGGAGTGCAGAATAAAGCCGAGCCAGATGATTGGGAAGATGAAGCTGATATTTCCACACCAAAATTGGAAACTTTTGATAAGAAGGAACAGCCTCACAGGGGTCGAGTGCTACCTGGTGATGATGAGAATGCAAATACAGCCAAAAAGTATTCCAGAGATTTCCTCCTTAAATTTTCTGAGCAGTGTACTGATCTTCCAGCAGGTTTTGAAGTTACACCTGATATTGCAGAGGCTTTGATGGGTGGGAGTATTCACGCTGTTGACTGTGATTCCTACCCCAGTCCTGGGAGGGTGATGGAAAGGACAAATAGTGGATCGCGTGTGGACCGCCGTGGAAGTGTTGTGGTTGAAGATGACCGGTGGAATAAACCACAGGGTGCTTTTGGCCCTGGCAGGGATGCACGAATGGATATTGGTTATGGAGGTAATATGGGATTTCGACCTGGCCCAGGAGGGAATTACGGTGTCCTAAGGAACCCACGAGGACAGACGCCGTTACAGGGAGGGATCTTATCTGGGCCAATGCAATCAATTGTTCCTCAGGGGATGATGCATAGAAACAATCCAGATGCTGAGAGGTGGCAGCGAGCTACAAGTTTCCAGAGGGGGTTGATTCCTTCTCCTCAGACTCCATTACAGATGATGCATAGAGCTGAGAGAAAGTATGAAGTAGGTAAAGTGACTGATGAAGAACAAGCGAAGCAAAGGCAGTTGAAGGCCATCTTGAACAAGCTCACTCCTCAGAATTTTGAAAAGTTGTTTGAGCAAGTGAAGGCAGTTAATATCGACAATACTGTGACACTTACTGGTGTTATCTCACAGATCTTTGACAAAGCTTTAATGGAGCCTACTTTCTGTGAGATGTATGCCAACTTCTGCTATTATCTGGCTGGAGAGTTACCTGACTTAAGTGAAGATAATGAAAAGATAACTTTTAAGAGGTTACTTCTTAACAAGTGCCAAGAGGAGTTTGAGAGGGGGGTACGAGAGCAAGAAGAAGCTAATAAAGTTGAAGAAGGGGAGATTAAGCAGTCCGAGGAGGAAAGAGAGGAGAAGAGAATTAAGGCTCGTAGACGGATGCTTGGTAACATAAGACTAATTGGAGAGTTGTATAAGAAGAGAATGTTAACTGAGAGAATCATGCATGAATGCATTAAGAAGCTGCTGGGTCAATATCAGAATCCTGATGAGGAGGATGTTGAAGCTCTGTGCAAATTGATGAGCACCATTGGAGAAATGATTGACCATCCAAAAGCAAAGGAGCACATGGATGCATATTTTGACATGATGGCAAAGTTATCAAACAACATGAAACTATCATCTAGAGTTAGGTTCATGTTGAAGGATTCAATTGATCTTCGGAAGAACAAATGGCAGCAAAGAAGAAAGGTAGAAGGGCCAAAAAAGATTGAGGAAGTGCACAGAGATGCTGCACAAGAACGACAGCAACAGACTAGTCGACTGTCTCGAAATCAGAGCATGAATCCTTCTACGAGAAGGGCACCTATGGATTTTAGTCAGAGAGGACCGGCATTGTCTTCACCAGGTTCACACATGGGTAGTTTCCGGGGTTTGCCTGGTCAGGGTCGCGGGTTTGGCAACCAGGATTTTCGGTTTGAAGAAAGACAGCCTTATGAGGCTAGGACCTTGTCAGTGCCCTTTCCTCCAAGATCTCTTGGTGAGGATATTACTTTGATTCCCCAAGGTGGTCTTGCTAAAGGGATGTCCATTAGAGGACCCCCTACTGTAGCTGATGTTCCACCCAACCTAGGCGACTCGAGAAGAATGGCACCCTTAAATGGTTTCGGTACTATTTCAGAGCGTCCAACCTACAGTCCCAGAGATCTCACTCCAAGAAATGATCCAGACAGATATTCAGTGCCGACTGGTTACAATCAATCGAGTCCTCAGAAGCGAAATATGAATTATATTAACAGGGATGTAAGGAGTGTAGACCGTGGATTTGATAGACCTATTGTGACATCACCTCCAGCACGAGTGGTAGGACCTGCCCCCACCCATAGCGCTCCTTCAGAAAAGGTGTGGCCTGAAGAACGTCTGCGTGATACGTCGATGTCAACAATTAGAGAATATTACAGGTATTGTCTTGGCTTTTTACACGATCCTGTGTGTGTTGTCTAGACTTCTTTGCCTGGCTATATTGTTTTGGTGGCTTTCCCTTCTGAATTTGTTGGTTTTAGTAATGCTTCAATAATGTATTTTCACGAGGTTAAATCAGTTGAAATGCCTAACTTAATTGTCTTGAAATTATAAACTTGAATTCATTGTTTGTTTCTGCAGCTAGGAATCTTGATTGTAGATTGAACAATTCTGTATCACTCTTGATGTTTGGTTATTTTTTGGGTGGTTCTGTGTGCTTTTGGAATCTTCATTATAGATTTTTTAATTCGTCATCTCTTGATTTCGGTTCTTCAGTGTTTACTCCATAAAATTTTGGTATGAGATGGTAGATAAAATATTTTCTTATTGGACATTTTCTACTTCTTTTCCAGTGCCAGAGATGAGAAAGAAGTTGAACTTTGCGTCAAAGAACTAAATTCCCCTGGTTTTCATCCATCAATGATCTCTCTTTGGGTCAATGATTCATTTGAGAGGAAGGACATGGAGAGGGATTTGCTGGCAAAGCTTCTTGTTAATCTAACGAGGTCTCCAGATAGCATTTTGACTGCTTCCCAGCTCATGAAAGGGTAGGAAAGATGAAATTGTGTTCGTCCTGTGGCTGAGTTAATTGTTTCGCTAGTTTTTAGTTTACAGTCAGTTGATGTTTGTCTGAATGTACTCTTTTTGTCAGGTTTGAATCTGTTCTCACAACTCTAGAGGATGCTGTGAATGATGCTCCAAAAGCTGCGGAGTTTCTTGGTCGTGTGTTTGCCAAAGTTGTTTTGGAAAATGTGGTCTCATTGGGGGAGATTGGGCAGTTATTACGTGAAGGTGGAGAAGAGCCTGGCCGGCTTCTAGAGATTGGGCTTGCAGGGGATGTTCTTGGAAGCACGTTGGAAAGAGTCAAAATTGAGAAAGGAGAAGATGTCCTAAAGGAGATTCGTGCTGGCTCCAATTTGCCTTTGAGGGATTTTCGACCGCCGGATACCACATACAGATCGAGGATACTGGAGAACTTTATTTAGTTGACAGTGATGCTTGTTGTATCTTTAGAGGAAAAAGGAAATTGTGTATCCCCTTTTAGGTTACCTAATAGTTTGCGAATTTTTTTCCCTTGCTGGTGGGTGGAGATTTGGATATGGTTCCATCGCCATGTTTTAATATTATTCTTAAAATATTCACCGCAGTTATGAAAAGGTTCAATTGAGCATCAAAATTTGTGGGCTTAACGTTTCTTGTCATGTTCTTCATGTTGATGATCGTGCAATCTATCAGATTCATAGCAGGTAGGATTGGAAATAGATTATGAGCTCTAACGTTTGATGTAAATCGTTGTCGTTGCTCGAATTGGGTGTGGAATCAGTCTTGCAACATTGGTTGTTTATTCACTGTTACGGTGAGGAGTAGATGCAGGTCTTGTTTGTTCTTTGATATGCTGGGTGGAGGTGAAACTTGAATTAGAAAGTTTAATATTTAGCCACCCACCGGTAAACAACCAACAAACTATCCTTTCTCCTCTCCGTGTTTTTGTGGCTTTCGTTACGTTTTTTCTTCTACCTCCATAACAAAGATATGTTTCTCAGATAAAACTTCATGTTCTCTTCTGTGCATCAAATATTGCTACTCCATTAGCCATAAGCATTTTAAACGTTATGATGAAATTTAAAATAGAAATTCCAACGGACAAACTATCAGTTAGAATTAGAGAACCGAACCAAACCAAAAAATTTAGTTCGGTTCGGTTCGGTCTGATTCGATCCTATCCTTCAATTTCAAAAAAAAATAAAATTTAACGGTTCGGACTGATTCGTGCGATTCCAATTTGGTTTTTGTACACCCTAAAACTGGACTTCTGATGGTCCAAATAGCATGTTTTGTTATGTTTTCTTTTGCTAATGTATGTTAGACTTGTAATGGTCTCAATTATTATGATCTAGCGCAAATAAAATTTATGGAAACTGATAAAAGAAACATATAATGGTAGTGGTAGTGAAGGAATATGTTATTAGATAAGATAAGTATGTGTTACTATTTATAGTTGTGAGAATAGGAATTTGTTTATAAAAAGTAATTAAATCTATGAAAGGAAATAAATAAGAGATGTTACCGAATTTACATTTAGAAGAAAGTAATAATGCCTATATACAATAATACATATTTAAACGATAAATTAAAAAAAGACGATATACAGTTCATAAAGAAAAAAATAATGGCAGGCAAAATGAAATAGGTTCGAGAATTGAAGAAAAATGATGTATATTATCAAACAAGTTTTTTCAAAAAATAAAATATTTTTTTATGATAAGAAAATAAATTGAAATACTCATATTATAACATTAAAAGTCCAATTTTAAAAAAAAAATTACTCAGAGGTACCATAATTTTAAATTCATTTCAAGAAAGAAATGTACGCGTATAGTTCATCTTTAGGCAGTGTTGAATATTTGGTATCTTCTGCCGCCTAATATTTGGTATCGTCAATATCCACAGCTTCAGAGAGAAAAAGGTCTCATATACACATCGAATGGTTGGCATGAAGTTAATTGAGGCTCCTGTGAACAAAGAGAGCAATATAATTAATTCCATGAATGGAAAAAGAAAAATCATTTTTCTTTGAGATATTATGCGATCATTGCAGTTGTAATAATCGTAGAAAGACTCCGGACGACAGGAAACTAGACTTCAGTCCATAAGGGCCAACATGGAGATGCAGATGAACATAGAATGAAATTACAGCTTTAAACAGGAGATGTGAAGGAACAAACGTGAACATCAACGGAAATAACTATTACCGCTTCCAAGAAACAATTCCTGTATTAATTTGTCCATTTCAGTTCTTGAGTGATCTTAGTCAATTTTAGCTCACAATGAACATAACTACATACAGATCACATCTGTTTAATATGGCATAACTTAATTATTCCGTACAGAGCTCCATTTTACAATAATGGATGCAGTTCAATAGAAGATAAAGAAGACTCATCAAATGAAAGCAACGTCAATTACGAAGACGGGCATTTGTGTGATTAGTAACAGAAGCCCCTTATGAAGGAGGAGGAAGTAAATTTGGTTAACAATCATTTTCAGTTAAACTATTGTCAAAAAGGAAAATCATGCAAGTTATATACCTGTTTCAGCCCACCGCTACCACTACCTCCTGCCAAGAGCATGGTAAGGAGAGAGGATACTACATCTCCACCACCAGCACCACTGCTACCAGTATTTCGAATAGTAGAACGCATTGAGTTCAAAATGCTGCCATATGTATCCCCTTGCCCACGCTCAATGGCTTGGATGAAGCAAAATGTCATTGCACCTGTAGAAGTTATCTTTGATAGAGCCTGCACCACATAAAAACTTGGAAGTTTTAAATTGTTGTCCTTTGGGTGCAAAATAACTAAATACAAAATGTCCACAACTGCTAAGTAGCCTTTCCTCTGAAACTTACCGATGTATCAGCAGAAGTTTGATCATCATCACAACCACTAAATGAAATGACTTCTCCACCACTTGTTCCTTTCCATATACCTGATCGTGGACGATGGTCTTCCCATACATATTGCCCAGTCCTATTTCCACCAAAATATTATAGTAAGGTCATAACAAAGATCTTGGCTTTCCAAAATTGTAAGATGCCATGATATTATAGGATGATAGTAAAGGAAAGAGAAGAAAAAGGAAAGAAGCATATTTGCAACAACTTTCCTTCAACAACAAAGCATAAAAGTAAGTTCTTTCAAGTTAAAGATTGTGGTTTCTTAACTGCTTTGAGAGTGTAACAAGATATAAGAAGCGCATAAACTAAATGCATAAAAAGGAAACACTAAGCTTAGAAATTTTAATCCAAGTCTATGAGTAATTCCCATAGTAGCTAACCTGCTCATTCTGCAAAGGAAAGGCAAGTCCAAAACGGTGCCACTGTGACACGCATCAATTATTGCATGAAGCCTAACACCATGGATCAGAGGTTTGACAATCATTGCATTGATTTCATCATCAATGATCATCCCTTGAGTTTCAAAGTCTAAGGGACATAAGGTTTCATCGTAGCCATCAACTTCATCGCCAGAATAGTTCCTTTGCCTTGAACCATGACCAGAATAGTGGAAAACCAGAGAATCTCCAGCTTGGCAGCCTTGTACAAGCCAATACAAAGCCATCCTCATGTTGTGCTTGGTGGGAATCCTATAGGGATCAGTTTCCTCTTCTGCATGTCAAATTCGGAACAAGAATTAATTCTAAACAAGGCTACATCAACTTAAGAGGAGAACTTAGTTCGTTACTATAAGCTGCTTTGCAAATTGTTTCAAGGCATCCCAATGCCACTCTAGACAAATAACTAGTACTGGAACATATAACACACACTAGCAGATCACATGAATGTACTTGCACAGAAACAGTCAAACATATCAACATTTATACCGAAATCAAAATTGCAGAAGACAGGAAAGAAGCATACCGGTGAGCATGAGAATAGAATCTTGAGGGAACCGATACTTATTGATTAGAAGATGACGCATGCACTTGGCATCGTTAATGCATCCTTTAAGCTCATGCCTTGAGAACCTGTACGATATACCGACAATTACCGCTTTTTTTCTCCCATGCGCATTGGGAGGAGGCCCCGGCGGAGCGTGGTTGTAGGGAGAAGGAGGCGGTGGAGGAGATGCGGAAGAGGAGGTGGAAGGAGGGGGTGGAGCGTAGGAGGAGGCTTGGCGGGGGTGGTCGGCGATGGTGGTGACAGCCTGGCAGATGACGCAGCGGATGGATCCAGCGCCGGGAGGGAGCTGCAACGGCGTCCGGCAGTTGGAGCAGTTCACCAGCATATACATCGAATGCGGATTCGGAATGGATCGATTTGATTTGATTATCTGTTGAAAATGTTTGATTATCGATTTGATCTGCAGGAAAAAAATGATTTGGGTAGTTTTTAGAGTTTCCGTGTCAACTCGACTACTTGTTAAGTTTTGACCTGCTCTGAAATTGTCAAATTGAGAAGCTGCTGCCTCGTGAGTCGCAACGCGTTACCGTCAAATCCATAACAGAGACACCGTCATGTCGGCTGCTTGAACAACCGGTCGTTGATCTGTGCTTTTTCTTTTTCTTTATAAAGGTAAGCATGGAATGGTTAGAATCCACCGGTTTTCTAAAGAATGACGATGGAGGTATTTATTTTTCAAGTTAAAGACAACCTTACAATTTCTATATGATTTAATAGTTATTTGCTTAAATAAATAAGGAGAATGCTTGAATGATTTTTGGAGTTAAATAAACAGTGAATAATTCTAAAACTGTGATCAATTAAAGAGTTACGTGTTCATCATTTTTGTAGAGGAGATATGTGATGAAAAATTTAGACAGCGAGTCTCATTGAGTTGCCACGAAGACCGGCTTGGTTTATGAATTTGTTCCCTGTAATAACCTTTTAACCACATTTGTACAATTCTCTCAAATTTGTATATTTTTTAATCTATTAAAAATGTTAGAATTATAATTTTCAGGAAATTATAAGACCGGTATTGCAAATTTTTAAACTATGGGTTAAAAGAAATATTTTATAAATTATAATATTTTTTTTATATAGTTTACTCTAAATTTTATTAATGGTAATCAAGTGGTACATGCTATTTAATTTTGTATCCGTTGAATTATTTTTTTTGGCTCTGTCAGTGGCAATAAAGTCCCTTAAAACAAATGAATGTTGGATTCAAACCCTTTAACTATATTTTGTTGCAAAGAAATCCTTTAGTGCTTTCCTATGAATTTCTAAACCTCACAACGAAAATCGTTGACCATATATTTTTTAATCGAAAAATAGAAATAGACCCAAAACTGAAATCAAATGCACAGTATATCTAGTTCAAACCTCATCTTAAATTTAGGCAAGGAAGAGTCTATTTTAAGCCCAAAGTTTGGACTACAATAAAAAAAGCCTACATTAGAGCACTATAAAAGGCCCAGCCCACCATTCCCAGGTCTAGGGCTCAGCACGCATTAGTCTTTTTGGCCGCTATATATAACTCCGGAGCAGAAGAGCTAAAGGGTTTCAGAAGGCCGCCCGAAGGAGTTAAAGGGTTTCTAGGGTTCTAGCTACTCTCCAAAATGGTACTTTCCCCTCCTCTATTCCATCTTCTCCCTATTGCTATGTTTCTTCCTACCCCAATGTCGACGGATTCGATCACATTAGCAGCAGGCGTTCCAATGGTTTTTGTGACACGAGTATGTTCATAATTTGTTTGCTTTTAGCTGAATTTTCCACTCTTGTTTTGGTTGTGATTTGCAGACCAAGAGAACCAAGAAGGCCGGTATCGTCGGCAAATATGGTACGTCCTTAACAAGCTCTTCCTTGTTTCTTTCTCTTATTCAACCTTGATACTATGCACAGATTAATAATGGTTAGTGAACATATGCTGATCTTAAGACTAGTGAACTTATGATTGCTTGTTTTGTAGAAGGTCAATTGGCTTTTAGTATCTTTGCAAATATGGTGATTGTTTCATTTGCACGCATTTCATTTTGGCCATTTGCTGATGTTTATGATGGAGCTGTTCTTTTTCATTTCCCTCATCAGTCTGCATATTCTCTTTTTTCCCAGCGTATCACTTGTTTTGCTATTATACTGCATATAACTAGTTATATGTCATAGATAGATAAAGGGTATGTTCATGTGTCTTAGATGGGGGTGTCCTAATAACATGTTTGCATTGCAGGCACCCGTTATGGTGCTAGTTTGCGGAAGCAGATAAAGAAAATGGAAGTCAGCCAGCACAGCAAGTACTTCTGTGAATTCTGTGGGAAGGTAGTTAATCCAAGTTCTTCACTCATCTCATTTAATATACTGTTTTAGTTTAATGTTTCACTCACTGCACACCTCAACAGCTGTTGGTATCTGGGGTTGCAAGTACTGTGGCAAGGTGAAAGCAGGAGGTGCATACACTTTGAAGTAAGATTTTTGTTTATTCACCTTACTTGCTAAGTTTATGTTCTATCCGAATCTTATTACGTGCTTGTTCTAATCACATATTTTGTTCGTTTAAAACAGTACTGCTGCTGCTGTGACAGTCAGGAGTACCATCCGCAGGCTGAGGGAGCAGACTGAGAGTTAATTTATACCGGCACCATCTTATGGCTGTGACAATCAATTTGGTGTAATCGTTGCTCTCCTGAACAACAATTTTTGCTGTAGCTTTCCTTGATATATCGCCTAGGATATTTGAAATCAATGAAGATTTAAGACTTTTTGAGTACTTTAGGTTGTGTAATTCTCTTTTTACGCAGACAATCTTGGCAATTATATTTATGGTAGTTTAACAAGTTTCTTTAGAACATGATAGAAAGTTTTTCCCTGCGTGTATTACAGAGGACGTGCTCTTTGTACACCAGATCACTTCTACTTGTGGGTCGTCCCATATGTTGTGTTTATGAATATGCCAATTAGATCCTATCAACAGGCATGCAGCATAGCGATTAACCTGTGATCTGTAGTTCAAACCTAATTACCACAAAGCATCCTAATGAAAAAAGATATTTTGCAATTACAATGTTTGTTTGTTTCCAATGTTTAACTTTGCAATTACATTTAGCCCAATCGAAAACAAGGTCCCTTTCAATCAGTTTAGTTGAATTGCCCACGTGTCAACTTGGGATAGATTGATTACGCGTTGAGAATTTGATTATTACATGATGTCCTCTGTTAAGGTCTAAGCCTTGGAGGCCAAGCTTAGCCTTAAACATGGATCCTGAGTCGCGCCTTCGGCGCATGGATTTGACAGATAGTCCCTTTATAGGGTACGTGAAGGGAAGTCTATTGGGTGTGATAGCTCTCCACCAACCCCTGGGCAAGATATGAGATTATGCTTGTCTAAGTGAGCTTCTCCTATGCGAGTCCGGCATAGGTGTGCGAGCGAGCCTTCCGTGTTAGGGAATGGGCGCTGCCATCATGGCTGTGCTATGATGGCCACTTCTAGTTAAGTATGCGAGAACTAGCAGTGCGCATTTAAGGAAAGGGCCGAGGCTCAGAGAAGGACTGCGAGGGTTGCTACGGAAGAACTATCTAAGGGTTCGAGTATCGGATAAAGGCCTTGCCTTAGGCGTAGGGCAAGCATAGGCCGAGGTGAGATGACTCGGCCTATGACATGGTCGTGCGTTGCTGAGAGGCGCGCGCAAACATGGGCAAGAGGCACGAGAGGGCGTGGCCTCGAGATGTGGAATGTGGCTGAGAGTCACATGTGAGCTCGGGCGAGGGGCCGAGCAAACGTGGCTTGGAGGATTGCGGAAGTCTGGCTTGTCCCGCGGGCAAGAAATGGTCGAGGACAAGAGAAGCCTTACTCCGAGATGTATACAAGCGACTTAGGCGATGACCCTGAGTATCAAGGACTCGCCTTAGTCGGGCGTGTGCTCGAGAAGTAGAGAAGGGCTTGGGCGTTAATCTTGGGTTCGACTAAGCCTGAAGAGATCGGATCAGAGTCGGTGCTAAATCTTGTCATGAGATCTGCACGGGACGAAGCTATACGAGGGTTCTCGTAGAGTACTGTCGAGGAAAAGGAAAAGGCTGGCCTAAATTGTGAAATCTAGACGCCGCACGGGCTTTGAAAAAGTTAGTCCGTGACATATCCGTTACTTTGACCATCATGAAGTCAGTTTTTAGAGTAAGTGAATTCCTCTATCTGACATCGATCAGTCCTAGCTCCTACGTACTCAAGCAGAAAAACCAGTCCCTAGTTGAAAGCAGAGTGAGTTTTGAGCTTCTCCTGCCAACCTCAAACCTTGGGCGGCGGACAGTTCGAAGTTCAGACATCATAGTTTCAACTACGGGAATAGAATTTTCAATCTCTACAGAACTTGCAATGTTTATGTTGTTGTAGACTCCAGAAAAGAATCGGTGAAAAACTAAAATGAGAGCATCAAGCAGCAAAGATTTTTGCTGCAAAGCAACTCCAGTTTGGAGGATAGGACCATAACACTTACCATTGAAGATGCGCGTGAAACAAGTTTCACATACAACAGGAGCTGGGCTGAGGTTTTAACCTGGGCACCATCAGCACTTATATATTACATTACATCTAACTCATCTTTACAGAAACCTACCCGGGAAATTAATAAAACAAATCTCAAATAGATACTACCCTTGCAATTCTCTTTTCTTGGCCAGCAGCATTTTCCATGTATAATGATGTCAAAGGAACAAGATAAACTGGTCTATGATACAGCACCTTTCTCCATCGTGGAACGGGTCTGAGCTCAAATCTTTAGGCTTGTCGTCTCACAAGGCAAGAGACAGGCTGCAGAGAAGGTTACTGCATAAGGAATGAAGCTGTTGAAAAGGGAAGCACAATTGGATTCACGTTGAAGTCTAGTAAAAGGAAACCCTCTATGCTGATATCTTATGTAGTTCGGCTACTTCATTATTTTGCTATGGTAGTGTCTCACATAACTGGAATTGAAATCCCATCATTGCTATGATGATGTATTTGTTTCTGGCCGGCTTTAACTGCTGCTACCCTAGCTGTATTGGCTGCCCTGTTAGCTGCTGCCACTGCCCTATTCACTCTTTCATCCACCTTTGCCACATCATAAGCCTTCTCAGCTGCTCGTCGTGCTTCCTGAATTGCAAGACAGGACATACGTCAAAGAAGCAAGAAATTTCTACCATAAAATTAACAGTTTTTCATGCTATAACAATCAGCACTTTACCAATGAAGAAAAGAGGCAAACAGTATGGACAAACAAATGAGGTAACAGCAAGATAAATAAGCATCCAAGTAAAAGCAAAAGAAATTCGCAAAAAGAGTACAAGAGGAATGATAAAAACTCCATATACCTGCACTGCATTAAGGACCTTGGAATGATACACAGCGACAGGAGATACAGGATAAGAAGTGTTCTGTGTGCTTGGGACATCAAGAATTCCATTTTGCCAGTGGCCTGATTGAGTCTCCCCATTTCTAAATGTGTACATTCCAAGGCCTTGCCTTCTACCCTCATGCCATGCTCCCTCATAGTGATGCCCATTTGCAAAACGATAGACACCAAATCCATGCATCTTGTCCGCAAAATATTCTCCAGCAAAAGTGTCTCCGTTTCTAACCAAAAACAAAGAAAGTTAAGAAATTTTGTCCTATAGCAAATGCACTATATCTTGCTAAGGTCTCAATTCATTACAATATGAAAAACTAGGCTCCAAAACCTATGGAAAGTCTCTGAATGGATTCAAGCAATTAGGGAAGCCATACATGGAAAGACGGTACAAAGATAAAAGATGAATTACCTGAAATGGTAATGACCGAGGCCATGCTTGACACCCCATTTGAATTCCCCAATATACCGACTCCCGTCCTCGCAAGTATGAATTCCACAGCCATGACTCTGTCCATTGGACCATTCTCCAGCATAGACATCCCCTGTATAGAATCTATACACTCCAAATCCATGCCTAAGCCCTTGCCGATACTGCCCTCTGTACCGGCTTCCTCTAGCCCAAGTTTCCACTCCGCAGCCATCATATTTTCCGTCCACCCAATCCCCCTCATACCTCCCACTCATGTAATAATAATACACCCCACTCCCACCGCAACTCCCCTTGTGAAACTCCCCCTCGTACACGTCGCCGTTGCTATAAACCTGTACCCAACTCCCAGAATTGACCTTTTTATCGGCCTTTGGGCGTGACCCAATTGACCAAAAGACAGGCAAGTGCGAAGAATTCGATTGCGGGTGTTTGATTTTGATGGGGAATGAACGCGCTAGAAAGAGGCGGATTGATGGGAGGCGCGGGAGGGTAAGATTGAGGGAGAACAAAAGCGCCGCGGAGAATGCGAAAGCGGAGAGGAAATCGAGGAGGAAAGAGTGGCTTGGATGGGAAACGAGGAAGTAAAAGAAAGGGAGGGAGAGGAGAAGGATTAAGCGGAGGTGGACACGCAGGCGGCGCAAATGGATGAAGCGGCGGATGAATCGAAAGGCAGCGGCTTTGGCGGCGATTGAGATAGAGAACAAGGACTGGGTTTGATGGGTTGTGGTGGTGAAATGGTAAAGAGTTGGGGATTTGACGAGGGAATTGGAGCGGGGCGGGCGTTGGTTGTGGTGGTGGTGGTGGTGGTGGGTAATAAGGGGGCGTTTATAGGGAGTTGGAGAGGAGGTAGGGGTAACTGGGTTATTTTGTAGTTGAATGAGAATGTGGGGGGCGTTGGTGGTATGATCGGAGGACGGAGGAAAAGGCGGAGGAGGAGAGAAGAGGAGGGGAGGGATAGGGTTAAAATCGGAAGAGACGCCGCTGCTTTCTTTTCCGATTTGGACTTCTGATTTCTTCTGATGCATTACATAAGGGAGAATTCTCCTTTTCTTCTGATTTCTCTGGTGGGTTTCTTCTCTTCTTACTATTTTGAAAGAATTGAATTGGATTGAATTTGGACTGGATGGATTGAGGAAAAGTCTTCTCCGGATTTGCAGTGATTGCTTCTTTGCGTTTGGTTGTTTTTATCCTTTTTCCAGAGAAAAATTCTTGTGCTCTTTTTTTGGTTTCTGTTTTGGAATTGAAAGAGATTACGGAGAGAGAGAGAGAGAGATAATGGGATATGTGTTTGGGGCTTATAAGAGCGGTGTCTTCCCTTTTATTTTTACCCTACAAATATGCTTAATTATAATTAGTTAACTATTAAACTAATTTTTTTAAAGAAATAATATTTTAGGTTATCTAAGGTTTGGTAAAATACACTTCAACCCTCTACATTTTTTATACTCCGGTCACAAATAACCGTCGCTTAAACGCATATTAAGGAACCTAGATGACTTACTATTTGAGACAATTTTACCCCTAATTTTTTTTCGAACGTACGTTAAACGTTCGAAAAAAAATACAGAATTTTTTTTTCCGATTTTTTTAATATGCGTGCCCAAAGTCAAAGCGACAGTTATTTATGACCGGAGGGAGTATCAAATTTCTAATTTGAACTCAAAGACAAATCATTCAATTCCACTAATAATTTAATAATACCTCCAGCATTTTATTTTATTTTTCATAAAAAATGTAATATGATTTTTTTATAGGTGGAGGTGAGATTCAAATTTAGAAACCTATTGACGCATTTACTACGAACAAACCAATACTTCAAACTTATTTAAGCATTTAAAAAATTATTTTTCTTGAATGTCATTTTAGAGCTTTATGGGATGAGGGAAAGGGAGGAAAAGGGATGGAACTTTATTAAAATTCCTCCGTATGGGAATAAAAATGAGTGATGGAAAAAGAGGGAAAGGAGAGTAAAGGAGGGGAAATGAAGGTAAATTTTAGAGCTTAACTTCCCTCCTAACTTAAAAAATAGTTACTCCCATAAGTGGGAGGAAATGACGGGAAATTAAAATTTTAACTCATGTATTCCTATTTTAACCTTTTAGATTCATCTTTTTAATGGTAATCAATTAGATATAAAAGTAAATTCACTCATCATTTCTTCTCTCATTTTCTCTCTCCCTAAAATGACACCCATACAAAGAAAATAAAAAATTATTTCCCTTCCTCTCCTCTCCTTTCCTTTCCCTCGTTAAATTTCACTTTTTTTTCCTCATGCATTTTAGTTCCCATAATAAGCAAGAAATTCAGCTATTATTATTTCCTCACAAACCGCCATATTTGAAATTTCATTCCTTTAATTCCGAATTCAAAATTATTGGGTAGCATATATTATGGCTAGCCTATATTAAGATTATTCTCCTTCGTGTTCACTTCAAAGTATTGTCAATTCTTTCTGAGGAGCCACTCATTAATTGTGATCATCATTTTTATAAAAAATAAAATATATACTAGTTGTATATTTTAGTTTGAATATACTATTTTTATGTTTTTTAAAAATTACTTCCTCCGATTTTTATTAAACGATTCTTACTATTTGGGCACGCATATTAAGGAGGTCGGATGACTCACTATTTGACCCAAAAAAATTCCATACTTTTTTTTAGCGTATTTAACGTACGTCTGAGAAAAAAATTGGAGCAAAATTATCTCAAATACTGAGTTATCTGGCTTCTTTAATACGCGTGCTCAAATAATAAGAATCGTTTAAAAAAAATCGGAGGGAGTAATATTTTTTTTTTCATGGATGATCGGCCTTCTTCGTTTTCGATGAAAATTCCAATCTTGATCTCCGAAATGAAAGCCTTTTCCTTCCTCCGCCACATCTCCCCTCCTTCGTCGAGCCTTTCCTTTAATGGTTGGGGGCTATCTAGCTTAGTTTTTTTCTGGTTTCTGAGAGCAAAGGCTTAACTCGTCACAAGACTACCCTATTAGGATGGGTATTGACATATACAATATCGCAATATTATGTCAATGAGCATAACATTACTCATTGGTTGTATTGTTGGTGGTAAAAATACCATTAAAAATTTAAAATCAAATTTGAATCTCACCTTTAATTATAAAAAAATGGATATTATAAATGTGTAATTAATATATGTTGTCGGATTATTTTTTGTCTAAATAATAAATTACAAATTAATATAGATTAATATACACCAAAAATACATAATTGATAATGTAAACAGATCGAATAATAGAGAAATAACTAGTATATTTGATAAAATAGATAATTTAAATAACAAAAATAAGGACATACGACAATCGTTGAAATTTTTAGGTGTAGCCTAAAGCTTCCTAAACCGACTCACAATAATTTCTCCAAACTATAAAATCATTTATTATAGAATATACACTTGTATTAACTTAATTGTATATTTTATCCTAGAACCACCACTCTATATATATATAGTAGCAAGTATCTATTTAATATTTATTTAATATATAATTAATATAATATCTTACCACATAAATAACTACAATATTATAAAATCTCATGGCACGATATTTGCAACCATATCAAACCACTTTTTTTTTGGTTTTGAAAATACCATATCAAACCATTTGAATTGACTGTCTTTCTTAAACAATAAAGTACTTAATATTTTAATTTTAAATCATAAAATAAAATCCCAACATTTTATAGGACGTTATGTCGCTGTTAGCCAGTTCTTTTGCAAGCTATGGGAGGTTCGCTCCCTAATATATTCATATCGTGGAGCTTGGGTCATTTGTTGTAGGAGCGCTGTTTTCTTAAGCTTTATATACTCTTAACTATCGTATTATATACTCTTCGTTCACCAAACGGGGGTAGTATTTCTTTATATGATGTTTGCTTTGTCTTAAAAGTTAAAACATTTTATTAATAAGTGAGCAGATAGCATAACATTTTTTTTTAATAATCGGAAGAGATTTTATTAGCAAGCCATTAGCAAATGGCTGCAAGAGAAGGGATAAGAATATACACAGAGAGCTAGACTACTAAGGAAACAACCTCACTGGACGGCCAAAACACGCTACTGCCCTATTCCACATCTGCACACTCAGCCCCATGAAGTGAGCCACGAAGACGATGCTGCTGTTGTGGCCAAGGAGTAGGGGAACTCCCCATCTTTACTCTTGATCCATCGATGCCACAACGCCATGATTTCACCGAGAATCCTGTCCCTGTGCTGCACCTCTTGTTGGAATACAACTTGGTTACGTTGCTTCCATAGTCTCCAAGCAATCACATAGTAAAGGCTTTTCCACATAAAACGCGCCTGGACATTTCTTCCCGGGGGTAAACCTTCCCACATCAACCAAAGGTCTAGAAGTCTCCTCGGTTGGCACCATTGCACACCTAACCAGTCCATGCAAAAATCCCAGCAAGTCCTTGCAACCTCACACTGCAATAACAAATGATTCACTGTCTCCGTACTCCTGTTACATATAGGACAACTATCTTCCACCACCATGTCCCTTCGTCTTAGGAACGTCTTCGTTACTAAGTGGCCCCTAAATGTCAACCACAGGAAAAACTCTACTCTATACGACACTAATGTTGTCCAACACGACTGGAGATCAGGCTTAAGGTCGAAGGCTACTCTCTCTAATCCCGTACACCAAGAATACACCGAATATCCTTTAGCTTCTGGGGTCCATCTTACCTCGTCCTTCTGATCTTCTTTGATATTAATCGGCAAACTGTCTTTCATGCAATCCCACTCCGCCTTTTCCCATTCGAACAGGCCTCTCCGCCATTGCACCTGCCACTCCCAAGACTCCTCTCCACGTAGACCATAATCCCTCACCGTTCCCCGTTTATTAGTAGCTAAAGTATACAATCGTGGGTGCACCAAGGCCAATGGTTTCTTGTTAACAATAGGATCCCACCAGAAGGATGCACTTCTCCCATCACCCACTAAAATCTCTGTTCTTGCTACCCAATAATCAAAGTAATCTCCCCCCCGCTAAGCAATTTCATGATATCCCTCCATACTATTGAGAAATTAGCTTCCCTAGGCTTCCATAAATCTCCCAAGTTACTAATGTTGTACTGCTTGCGAACTAAATCAGGCCAAATCTTCCCACTCCCCTTCACTAATTCCCATACCCATTTAAACATAAAACCTACATTCTTAACACGAAAGTTTCCAATTCCCAGTCCTCCGAACTCCGGTTTCCTTATGATTTCCTTCCAACTAACCTTCGTCATGCCTCTTTTTTGGTCGTCCCCACTCCACATAAACCTGCGCATGATCCCTTCGCACTGTTTAATGACACTTTTGGGCATGCAATACAAGGACATATTGTAAACAGGGAGACTTGAAAGAGTCGACTTGATCAAAGTGACTCTACCTCCTACCGACAAGAGATGACCCTTCCAGCTAGCCAACTTACTTCGTATTCGTTGGACTAAAAATTCCCATCCCGAGATCCTTCGGGGATTAAATCCAACATACGATCCCAAGTACTTGAAGGGGAGAGTTCCGTACTTACACCCCGCCCTTCTAGTCAGGCAGCTACCCACTCGATCGTTCAAATTAATTCCCACTAGAGTACTCTTGTGAAAATTAACCTTAATCACCGAGTATGCCTCAAACCATCTCAGTGTACCTTTCACCCCTTGGATTTCCTCCTCATCATTATTAACGAACACCAGAGTATCATCAGCGAATTGCATATGACTAACTCTCGATCCTGTCATTTGATCTCCCACTCGTCGGAGCACTCCTGCATCTTCGGCTCTTACAAACAGGCGATGTAATCCCTCTGCTGCGATATTAAATAGAAATGGGGACATAGAGCACCCTTGGCGCAGGCCACGCTCTATCTCAAATTGCTCCGCCGGAGACCCATATATAAGAACAGAAACCTTACTTGTGCTAATGCACTCATTAATCCACTGCCTCCATCGGATCCCAAACCTCATATGGCCCATAACGTCCTCCAAATACTCTCACTCTATCGAATCGTAGGCCTTTTCAAAGTCAAGCTTAAATAGCAACCCTTGCTGTTTCGTTTGTTTCAAGTAATGAACTACTTCATTGACCGCCATCACACAGTTCAGCGTCTGCTTCCCTTGCATAAACTCATGTTGCACATCACTAATAACACTTCCTATCACCTCTCTTAATCGCCCTGCTAAGATCTTGGATATGATCTTATAGTAACTACTTACCACGCTAATTGGCCGAAATTTTCCAAACCTCCTAATTGTCGCTGATTTTGGTATGAGAGTTAAAAATGATGTATTTGCTCCCAACGGGAACCTGGCTGATCTAAAAAAACCCTGAACCATTCTACTGACTTCACCTCCCACCACCTCCCACACATTTTGAATGAAGCTCAGCGAAAAACCATCTGGACCCGGCGTCTTTTTCCCATCACAAGCCCAAACTGCCTCCTTAATCTCCTCTAGCGTCACTTCTCTCTCCAGCCAGCTTGCCTCCGCAACGCTCAGTTTCGAAAAGCCAATGTCCGGCATGCGAGGTCTGTCCTAGTGATAGGCTTTAAAGAACCCGGAGTAGTACTGAGTCGCTGCCCTCTTGATCTCATTTGGTTCCGTCTTCCTGCCATCCTCCGTCATTATCTCCTTGATGTTCCTTCGCGATGTTTGAATTTTTGTCATCCGATGAAAGTAACCCGTGTTCCTGTCACCTTGAGTGTTCCATTTCCATTGGTTTTTTTATTGCCACATCCTATCTATTTTTCCTTGTTGCTCTCAAACTGCATTCCCAATCTTCGCCCTCTCCTCCTGCTCTTCTACGGATAACTTTCTTTCGTCCGCTATTTTCTCTAGGTACTCTGCTTTGTCCATAAAACATGTGAGGACTTTAAAATATGAGTACTGAACTTAAGATTAAAACTATTATCATTATACCTGAAAGCATAATGTATTTAAATAATATAAGCGTTAACATTTCATTTTCTTTGGCATTATCGTTCGCTTTTAAATTTTGTACGACAAAGGACTTTGTCAAGATTCTGAATTGAGGATTATTTATTAATACTTATATTAGTAAAGTATAAGGTATCATTTCATATGTCGAGTGTATTTAATATATATTTTTTCTTCTAAAACCGGCTCTTGTTGACGTGAAATGCCCTTATTCAATTTAGGGTTGTTGAAGTACCAACACGATATGCTATCTTTATTATTCGTTCCTTTAATGAGTTAGAACTAATCTAAATTTATAAATTTATGGGTTAAAAATAATATAAAAGTCGTATATTTTATTGTCATTACTCGTTGTGTTAAATATTTGGCCTTGTATGAGTTTCAAATGGTAATACGTTAGAAACTATAAGTTACCAGTTTTTGATGAAATTAACAAGTCACAACTTGATTTGGTCCTTTTACAGGAAGAAGACACAAGACAAAAATGATGACAATGGGCTGAAAGTCCACAATACAGTAATCAACATTTTATGAAAGTTTCAATTTAGCTTTTCAACCGAAATCTTGCCACCCTTTCTCTCATTCTCTTAAGAAAAAACCTTATAGCCACCTCTTGGGACTACCAAGCTAAAATAACTTAGTAGCTGATTGAGCGTTAAAATGTCTTTTATTCATCATCTTTTCCACCCTTTTTAAGATGATGATACTGTCAATTCTAGTCTTTTTCACTCATTTCTTGCAGAACATGTTGCTGAGGAGCAATTCATTCATTTGGAGCTGAAACTACCTGTTAAAGAGCAATTTCTAGTGAAAGAGTACAGAAGCAGTCCTTATCCCAGGCCTGAGATAAGACGAGTCAGATATGAGCAGTTTTGACTTGGGACGCGTCTGCCAGCTGTCCCTTCTAGAAGAATTAAACCAGCGGAAGCCCACTTCAGCTAGAAGTCCCAGTTGACAGAGAATCTCCTATTTTGTTGCAGAGGAGATTAAAACAATTATTATCTAGTCGTATTTTATTTCTTTTTAGATTTAAAAACATTAAAACTTATCGGATTGCTAATATATAGCAACCGACTAGCGCTAGGTCTTCTCTCTTCTCTCTTTTTCTTCTCGAATATTTCTTTTTCTTCTCTGGAATAGCAGCCAAAAAAATGGAGCTTTAAACTCTGTTTGCTTTTCTTCCCTTTTAATTAATTAAATCATTTATGCTTTCAATCTTCTTTATTTATTTATTATGATGATGCTAGGCTAAATTCTAATTTCCTTGTAAGGATTCATTGCCATGATTATCTGATTATGATGTCTAATTGTTCTTATTAAATTCCAGCTTATATCTCTATTTATTTTGGTTGAATGTCAAGTTAATCTTATTTCTATTGAAGCATGATCAACTCAAATAAGATTTGATTAATTACAGTCTTCTCTTAATACTTTGGAGTCTACATTGTAGAGAGGGATACGAAGGCAACTACCTGATCGACAGATCAGAATAGAAGACAAATAGAGTCTGGTTTACTAGAGTAGACACTTCTCTCTCCTAGACCTGCGAGGGTCTCTCACAGCGTATTTATCAACCCACTTTCTTAGACTTGATAGAATAACTTCTTCAAGCCAGTAAGTAGGTTAGAGAATTTTTTAATAGGTGAAAACCTTTATTAATCTTATATAGGTAGAGAGTATGAGATCTAGGTGAAAACCTGGTCTCTATAGCCGCCTATAAGCTCGGTCTTGAAAATACTTGAATCTATGATCAATCAGTATAATGCATGAGCATAGTCGAATCCTTACTGAGAATTTTATCACCTCTGAACACACACAAATCATTTTAATTGTTGTTTTATGTTATTTCTATTTCTTAATCAATTGCAACGAAACATCTCAATATTGGTATTTACCACCTTTACGTTTCTAGTCATTACAAAGAATTTAATTTAGTCCTGAAATCTTTGTGGAGCGATCCTTTTACCACTTGCTACAGTTTTTAATCAAATTCGTGCATGGTGAATTGTACTTATTTATTTTTTACGGTGTCGGCAACCATCACTAGCCTCTCCCTTCTTTATATTATTATTGTTTTTATTCCAATGAAGTAGATCCACAATTCTTTGTTTGTTATTTTGTTAAATTCTTTGTTTGTTATTTTGTTATTGTTTTTGTGAGGTTTAAGCTTCTTTAGTGAGCCATAATCTTTTGTTTGTGAGGTTTAATCCTTCGTAGTGTTCCTTTATGTTTTAGTTTGTGAAATGTATGCGGTAGATGAGAGATCTCACTTTCTATAGCAAAATTATTAGATTCAACTAATAATGATGACGAAGATCCAGCGTTTGCGTTTACCACTGAAAAAAAAAAGAATCTTATCTTTTGTATTTATTTATTGATCAAAATTGTATTGGATAGCTTTTATTACGGTTAAGAAAACCGTGCTTTTGATTATTGTATGTTCAATTTACTCCATTCGCATTGTGAGGAGTCATTCTCTTATCACCAATCAGTAAAACTCTTTCACAAAAAAAAAACATAATCAACATTTTTCTTCTTTCACAACCGAGCCTTAAAATTAAGAAATTTTATTCTTTTTATGAATTGAACTCTTGAGCAAGGTTGTAAGAAACAATCATAACCAGTGAGGTTCAAGGTTCAAGGTATTAGGATCCAACCAGTATCAGATCGTGGTATGAACAGAAAATGCATTTTTTGTTTAAATTTTATATTTTTTTTACAATTTCTACTATTTTATTTGAATCATTTTAATTATTGCAAAAGTTAGGAAACTATGGAGTATAAGTTTTTAAACTATAAGTATTAAAATTAAACATTTTATAAATTATAGAATTTTTTTATATAATTTATTCCAAAATTAATTACGAATAAAAAACCAAACAATTTTTGTAAAAAATCTCCCTTCTATGGAAGATATATACTGCCGGTCTATAATATAATACCAATAATATGTAGATAACTGATAGAGACTTATTTTAGATATATACTGCCGGTCTATTCTCTGGAATTTTAAAACTTTATGAAAAAATTAAAAAAACTGGAGATTGAGTTTTTGTTCTGAGATATTTATTCATCTTTTTCCTTAAATAAAATTGTTAAAAACTACAGGACGTTAAAATATTTTACCTATTAATTAATTTGGTTAAGGTAAAAAACGTCTTTCCTTGACCTATGTCGATACTCTAAAATCTCGTATTCGCGTCTTGGAGTAGCTGTTTTAAAATTTCTGAGGTACCACTAGGCCTATTTTCAGACTCTAACATGATAAAATGTGGATTAATTTGGCATAAAAAAAGATTCGAGATACCACATTTTATATATTAAAAAAAAAATGAATGATCATGAAAATGAACTTGCCGTTGTAAATGATTCGATAATCTTATTATGAAGTATGAACTATGAAGATGGCGAAGTCGATTAATTAATTAAATAAATTTTGAAGATAAACTAGATTAATCAAAATGAAAACCGATCGCATGCAGTCGTTTTTATGAAATATAAAAAGAAGCTATATATATTTTTTAATAACCATGAATTGAATATAAAAAATGAATATATAAATGTGATGGAGACATAAATTACCACTTTTGTACCGTAAATAATTGGAAGCAGCTAAAGACTAAGAGCCCGCCGCTACCTTTATTCAAAAAGGCAAAGGGAAAGGCATGGAGACGACAAAATTCAACAATCTGTTGTCACTTCTCACCAAACAATCTTCCGCGCACTGCATTCTTCTTCTCAATACTTTTAGCGGTTTAGTATCTAATTCGATCCATTATTATCAGAGTTATCAATTTCATATTATTTCGATCGATATGTTAATATTCACCTTCGTTTTCCACCCCGATCATTTCGATCTATCAAGCTAAAATTTCGACCGAACCGACACATTGTTTCGGCTTAAGTGACTAAATTTTACTTTTTATTTTTTCCACTAACATATGTATTCATCTCAATAATACTGTAGTATTTACTAACAATGTTATAGCCTGCGATACCTCAATTGTGGGTTTATATTTTAATGTATTTCAACGTTTGGTTTAGATTGGATGTTTTAAGTATTTAATCTTTTAATGCTGGATAATTAATTTTATTTATAATGTTAGAGTATACATATATATAAAAAAAATATTGCATAATTTTTTAAAAAAATATCATCAGCTAACAGACTAAACAGTCAAACCCCAACTCAAACTCCAAAAATGCATTGCATCCCTGTTTTTTCCTGTCAGAAACAAAAGTTAGATAGATCCACCTACAACTCCAACTCAGAACAATACCAAGACTGCGTTGCCCACCTATGATGCATTTGAAATTGAAATAAAACCGGCATTTGCAGCATTAGCCACATATAGAAACTTATAAACCGCCTTGTAATACAAGCACAGGAAAACATAGTCGACTCGACGAGACAATCTCAAGATGTCCCTGAATTCGAAATGCTCAATTTCTGTAACTCCAGTTAGAAAATAGTAATTCAATATTACTATATTTCAATCAATCATGCACTGATTGCGCACTTCATTACTACAGCACTGGGTAGAGGTGATCAGCAATAGAAACAAGACACCCCCTCAAAGGCTCAAACACAAAATGAAACAAACACCTGCCTATGAAACAAAACCTAACTACGAAACATCTGCTTGACTAAAAGTTTATAACTGCAACAGTGACAACAAGATCAAAACAGTTCCAGAATAGAATGGATTCATAACTACTATACTAATGAACTGGACTAGGCATCAAGGATCATCATCAACAAGCAAAAATAGTAATGCACATTCTATAGCAAGGACTACAACGTAAAACACTTGAACAATTTTCAACACATAAAATAAAAAATAAGCTTCCAAATGCTCTGTTCAGTTCACCATGAAATATAAGATGGGTCATCTGATAACCCATATCACATTTTAAACATTTTGATCGCGGAATCAATTGTGAGCTGGCACACAAGTACCTTTGTTTGTTGGAAGTTAATCATACTTCAAGAGATGCCACAAGGCAAAGCGAGGACCACCATTGATGGGAAATATCTCAAATGAAATGCATCAAGGTTTGTGAATCTTGAAGCCAAAAACTCTCGGGACATAACTCTGGATTGCCTTTTGTGGTTTTAGGTTCCCATATGTCATCAGAAATAGGTGGGGAAATGTGGTTCCGAAATAAGCCCCGTCAATGTCTGGGCTATGTTAAGGAAATTTCTATATAGAAGCAAACCAAGGAAACACATTCAAGTAACAGTAGATCAGTACAATAGAATTTTACGTGCACAGAGAGCATTTAGATCAAGAAAATCTCCAAAGGCAAATTGCAGAATACAAGATATAAACAACTTCTGAGCATTTGCAATAGAGGCTGTTTGAAAGAAATCAATAGTTATAAGCTAAAAGGATACTGCCTTGATATTTTGAT
The DNA here is from genome assembly GCA_963691705.1 of Viola odorata. NCBI lineage: Eukaryota > Viridiplantae > Streptophyta > Magnoliopsida > Malpighiales > Violaceae > Viola > Viola odorata. The sequence continues at coordinate 59,304,124 of OY829544.1, forward strand.
CGAGGGTAGTATATATCTTCACATTTTGGGCAGTAAATTTTAACGGTACTTGAACGAGGAATGTCTGATTGTCCAACTGGAAGACATGGTTGTCCACAGCAATAAACTCGAGGGCATCTCCCAAAATCGTAGTTCTTGTACTTCTCTAACTGCAGATATTTCCAGAGCAAAATTAAAAGAACTCAGACCCAAGATAAAAATAAAAAAACAACCAAGTGATAGAATGATCTAACGTAACCTTACCATTGCAGCCATTCCCTTGCTTGTCAGTATGTACCGTACATGAATAAGACCATACAACATCTCTGCAGCAGATTCCACCAACTCGTTCTGTTCTTCAGTGAACATGTCACCTGAGGACATGGAAACCCAAGAAACAAGCTTAAGAACCAATCCAATACCAAAGAAAAGTGAACTGCAAACCCACCAATGCATTCAATAACTGGAAAACAATCAGTTGTATGATGCTAATCTCCCAGTAATCATTTGACAACACATGTTTATTATTTCTAATACAAAACATTTAACCAAAAAAATGAACATTCCACAGGAAGCATGTTTACAATTAAGTTTGCAATTTTTTGTCGGAAATTTCTGATTAACCTGTCACATCATAGTAAAGCATCTTTCAGTCAACAATTAACTAGAAGTTTCAACTTATACAATGCTATTAGTTTGATATCAGCAATCCAGTGTATTCAATATTTGAAGACAAAGTATGTACGATGGAGCAGCTAGTAAAGGTGAATTTTGTCAAGCATATCCCATGGCATAGAATAAGAAAATGAACAGATGGAAATTGCCACATCTTTCAAACTCTAGAGAGTTAACTGAATAAAGGATGACACATTTGACAAAACTTAAGAATTACTTAATTGAAGCTACCGTGAAATGTGCATAAAAGAATTACAGAGTTTACTTCACGTTTCTTCACAGAGGGTGCTGGAACCAGTCATAGCGAACAGGATGCAAGTTGCACTAGAGCTCACTAGTACAGACAGTATAATTTAATACTGCGTCATATTCTTACTATCTCTAAGAAAAAGGAGAGGATGTGTATCATTATATGGTAAAACTTTATTCATCATACAAACTTGTGTGATATTTTTAAAGATGCTGATGCACTAATGGAAGACAGATTCAAGTACTAGCTAACCTATAAGCCCAGGCCTCACCATTTAATTGGGGCATGCTAGCAACTTATAGCAACTAATGTTTTTCCCCAAAAAGTGGCATGACACATTCAAGGAAAGTAGTACGAAACTACAAGTGGAAAAGTCACGAAATACATTCTACCTCAGTTACTCCAATATGCAAAAAAAGAGAAGAAAAAAAACTTGAGCTAGAATATGTAGTACTAACTAACAAAAACTAGGAAATTCTTACCGTGGGAAGATTCAACATCTAATATTAGGTCAAGGGCATAATCATAATATGGAACTTGACTGCTTAAGCCACAAAGATTGAAATCATCTTGAATGTACTCATCATCAACCTCACAAAAAAATTCATTTCCTCTCAAATTGCAAAACCATGAAATCCAAGATGTGTCATCTCCATCAGAACCACTAACATCTGATTCTTCACTGTCAGTCTCAGATTCCTCTGCAGTTGATTGAGAAAAGAGAATTGTAAGAAGAAATGTCTAGATGACCTGATGCACAAATGAGTATAACTCAACAGGCAGAATAGAGTAGAAGTTATTCGCACTTGAGGCAAGGTCTAGCTGAAATATGTTGAGGAAATAAAAACCTAGGACAACTTTGAAATTGAATCCCCACCACTTCTCACTTGCATTCAGAAAGAAAGGTAGCCATGGCTTTAGGAATACACAGTTAAATAATTGGTACATTCCTATACAGAAGCTGCAGTAGGGTGCAGCACACATTTCATGATACTCTAACAAAACATAACTGCCTCATTGTAGATGTTTAATTAAAGCCTCAAATTAGTAATAATTATCACCCCAGACAACAGCATCCATTTAACTAAAACAAGAGTTCAACGCAGACCAGCAAATTGACCTTTTAATGTAAACACAGAAACAACAAATGATGAGATGGATGTGGACAGTTGAGATAATAACTCTATCATCTCAATCAAAGCAACACAGCTTTTCCACATGAAATAAGAAAGAACTTATAAAGAACAACAAAATCTTTGACATGCTCAGTAGACCAAGACCCAACATACAAAACTAGTCCATTGCATAAAGCAAAACACATAGTTACACAACACAGTAACAGAAAAAGCAACAAACTTGAGAAAGGTTCATAAAAAATGGAGTTTCAAACAACATGAAAGCCCAGATTACATGACAGCAAGAACCCATAGAACACTATTGCGAACATCAAAATGCACATGCAACTCACAGAAACAGAAAAAGTTTAAATGAACCAACAACAATATTTTCACTTCTCATACCAAAAATACGTCCCATTTGGTTCAAACTTCAAACTACAGCACCAAGCACAAATAGAAAACCCAGATACCCAAAAAACATAAAATGAAAACCAGAATCATGAGGACACAAAAGGTTAAGTGAGTACCATCAGAGCATTTATTCTTAGAGAGGGAAGCTGTGCGATGGTCGATCTGTGATTTTCCTGCAGAAGTGGAGGGAATGGAGGATCTCTCTTTCTCTTTATTACTGGTGTTCAAGCCCCTGGAAGTTGAAGGGGATGACTTCTCCAAGTGCTTGTCCAGAGCATCATTTATACGCTTCCGATCTAAGGGCCCTCCAACAAGCTCCGATCTCGATGACCCACCTCCGCCACCGCCAATCCCTCCTCGATCTTTATACATGGTTCCTCTCTGGTTTAGCGCCGGCGGCCTGGCCTTCGAGGCAGAGTTTCGAAGAAAGCTTCACGCTTTAGGAGCCAACAACATGATGGGAGATGTGCGGAGTAGACCTAGATTTGCGGGAATTGGGGATATGGGATGATTGAGAAGAAGATGACGATGGGAAGGAATGAGAGGAGCGTGAAGAGAAGACGGAGAAAGCTAGGGTTGCGTAGAAGAGGAGAAATTGAAGAGATGGGGATGGGATGAATGGGATTTGATTATACACGAGCTCCTCCTGTATGTCGTTCTTTCTTTCTCTCTGGCTTTGTTTTTTTCCTGTCCTTCCTCCTCTTCTTTTCTCCTCTCATTTGTATTTTCTTTTTTTTTTCAAAATTCTATTTATATGTCTCTTTTAAAAAATACTATAATAATCTTTTGAGTTAGTGCTTCTCAGGCCCATTCACGCGCTCCATCTCCTACCGCATGAAGGCCCAACATTGATTGGCCCAATAAAATATCCAGTCTAGCCTCCAGGGCCTTGAACAGCAGTAATAATAAAATAAAAATAAAAATAAAAGTTTAAACTCTTCTTTTCACAATTTTACACCCGTTTTGTTTACTATTTTCCTCCGATTCGATTTATATGGGATTATAGATTTATTATGTATATTTATCTTTTACACATTTTATCTTTATTGCATAAATTTAGCTAGAAAGGTAGGTTTTATGCATAAACAAATTTCCATACATCTATATATATAAATACTTTATGTTGTATATATCAAATCCTATCGGATCCCGGTTAAATCCTAGTTAAACCTCAAAATCTTCAACTTTTAGTCTTTCTGGTTTCATGTCCCAGTCTCATCCTGAAAACATAAATATTAACATACACTTTATAAAAATATCATTCACAGTGAGTTTCAACTAAAAGTGAAATTCTATTCAAATGTTATTGAAACAATAATTTCTATTTAAATTTAGTTTTATAAATTATTTTAACAACATTAAACATCTATTTGAAATCATAATTGTTAAAAATTACTCCCTCCGGTCTCCAAAGTATGACGTTTTAGCATTTGCTTTTACTGTTCCGGAACGTATCTTAAGACGGCCGGAATAGTCACTATTTGAAACAATTTTGCCCCGAATTTTTTCTCGGAAGTACGTTAAGGATTAACGTACGTTCGAAAAAAAGTACGAAATTTTTTGGGGTCAAATAGTGCCTCATCCGGTCTCCTCGATATGCGTTTCCTACTGAATATTGGGATGCGAGGAAGACATTTAATGGAGACCAGAGGGAGTATGACCAAAAAGTTAAACAAAAAAGGTGATGAATCTAACACATATCATGTGAGTTTCAATCATATATCGTTATTAAAAATGAGTTTGACACTGGACACGGTGTAAAAATGAAGTGATCGTACTTCAGTTGTATTCCCTATGTCTTTTAAAGGAAGACGCGTGCACTGTAGATACGCGTCTCGAGGAGGCCGGATGACGCACTATTTGACCTCAAAAAATTTCGTACTTTTTTCCAAAAGTGCGTCAATCCTTAACGTGCGTCCGAGAAAAAATTCGAAATTTTTTGGGGTCAAATAATGCGTCATCCGGTTTCCTCGAGACGCGTGTTTACAGTGCGCGCGTCTTCTTTTAAAAGACAGAGGGAGTATTATATTATGAATGGAAAGCTGACCAACCCACTTGACATTTTTGTCTTCTTTCGTTGGAAGGAGCTGAGGGAAGAAAGAAGGTGAGTAGCCAAGCAGGAAGAGAAGAAATGGAGGCAGATCTAAATTTTGTGGTGAAACTCATATCATCTCTTGTTTTTTGTGTCCTTTTGAGCTTATTTGTATATGGATATACAGTTTTTGTTGTGAAGCCAAAAGAGCTAAGGGCAGTGCTTCAAAAGCAAGGGATTAGAGGACCTTCACCTTCTTTTCTGGTGGGGAACATCCCTCAAATCAGAAGAATCAAACAACAACTCCATCATCATCATCTACTAGAAACAACTACAGATCAAAACAATGACGACAGTCTTGCCGCTATTATTACCCATAATCACTGGCTCTCCACCGTCTTCCCTCACCTTCTCCACTGGATAGATGAATATGGTAATTTTTTCTTTTTTCATACTGTTTCTTGAATTGCTGTCATGGGCCCTTGCTTCAAATCTAATTCAAAAGACTACAACGTTATCCGCTGCAGGACCAACTTTCATGTATTCAAGTGGGGATGTACACCAGTTATGCACGACAGATGTAGAATTGGTGAAGGAAATCTGCCTCAGTACATCTCTTCATCTAGGGAAGCCTGCTTATCTATCTACAGATTATGGACCCATACTCGGGAACAGCATTTTCGCCACAAATGGTCCCATATGGGCTCATCATAGGAAGATAATTGCTCCAGAATTCTACATTGACAAGGTCAAGGTAAAGCATCTGAACTTATTAATCCAAAGTAGACAATTACATGGTTAGCAATCGAACATCATACCGTGTCTGGCTCTTTGTAGAGCCTGGAGAGCCTGATGGTTGACTCCACAGCCTCAATGCTAAGATCTTGGGAGAGTAGAATTGAAAGTGGTGGAGGTGTTGCAGACATGGATGTTGACCCCGATTTGAGAAGCTTGTCTGCTGACATAATCTCCAGGTCGTGTTTTGGAAGCAATTACACCCAAGGGAAAGAAATATTTTCAAAGCTCAAAATTCTTCAAAATCTCCTGTCCACAGGCTACATTGGAATCCCCGGCTTAAGGTAAAAATGGGTGTTGCTGGTGATACCTTTTTTTCTACCTGAATGTGATGTCATCCCCGTCTTACTATGTTTCTGGTTGCAAAATCAGATATCTGCCAACCAAAGATAATAGAGAAATATGGAGACTAGAAGAAGAAATTAACTCAATGATAGTGAGGCTTGTAAAGCAAAGAGCTGAAGCTGACTATGAGAGAGACCTCCTCCAGATGATACTGGAGGGAGCCAGAGCTGATCGTGAGGGAGACCCGTCGCAGCTCTCCCTCGACAAGTTCATTGTGGGTAACTGCAAGGCTATATACTTCGCAGGCCATGAAACCACTGCCATCACAGCCGCATGGAGCTTGATGTTGTTGGCTGCTAATCCAGAATGGCAAACTCGTGCCCGTAATGAGGTGCTTGAGATTTGCAAAGATAACCTTCCAGATGCCGATATGCTACAAAACATGAAAACAGTAAGTGCAGCACAAAAACTAACAACTCATGAGTTCTTAAAGAAGTTTCTAATCTGGACATTTGCAATTCCATTGACAGATTACAATGGTTATACAAGAGACATTGCGCCTATACCCACCTGCCTCGTTTGCAATAAGAACAATCTTGCAAGATGTGAGATTCAAGGACTTGATAATCCCAAAAGGAATGAACATCCAAATCCCAACCGCAATCCTACAACAGGATGCCAATCTCTGGGGAGCTGAAGCACACAAATTCAATCCTGATAGATTTGCCAATGGTATTCTTGGTGCCAGCACAAGTCCACACGCCTACAAACCATTTGGCATGGGTGCCCGAGTATGTGTTGGCCAACACTTTGCCATGGTAGAACTGAAGGTGATACTATCACTCGTTTTATCAAAGTTTCACTTCTCACTCTCCCCATCATACCTTCACTCCCCAACACTCAGAATGGTCGTGCAACCAGAACATGGAGTCAGTCTCCGTATAAGAAGGCTCTAGGTCTTTGAGGTTCGAGAAAGCCAAAACCACAAAATAAAGTACTTCCCCTTTATACCTTGCTTCAGTTAAACACACGAAGCAATGAGGAAGAACACGGGTTGAAAGCACTACTGAAATAGCGGAAAAAGAGGGTTTATTCTTAAAAGACCAAAAGTTCAAGCATTGTTTTTTCTTTCTTTTTTTCTCCATTGGCAATAAAGTAGTTTTGGCAAAATAAGATAATCGGCAGCTTTATAAAATGTATCACAACTGTAAGTGTAGAAGTGTACATTATTAGAGTTTCATTTATGCATTAATGCATTGCTCAGCAACACACTTGTGCTGGATTCCTATCCTACGGATTACAAAAGTAGGGATCAAAACCTCCTACCAGATCAAACATATTTCTTGCAGAACAGGGTCTAATGTGATCTGCAGAAGCCAGTTTTACGAGAATAAGGACCGAGTCTTGTTGCGTTCCAGCCGAGCTTCTCTCTGTTGAGGCAGAAACTAAGAGTTACACAATAGTTTGGTTGTGCGAAAAGAGAGTGATACAAGGAAAGCAACACTCTCCTAGACTCTTACCATCCTTTGGTAAAAAGCAGATAAAACCATTTCCGATAAAAAAAATGGTTTATGCAGTACCTCTTTTTTCTTGCATTCCTTGTAAACATCAAAATGTTCCTGACATTTACTCTTGTCTGAGCTAAACTCTTCAAGGCCTGTCAGTTTGAACTCAAATCAGACCCTTACCAAATTTCGTTTTTTAAGCAGAAAGAAAAAGTAACTGTAAATTTCCACAAGTAATGAAAGATCCCAAATAGAAAACTTGACACCACATTCTTGAATGGGTAAGTTCATATTAAATCAAACCATGAACTTAAGAAATTATCTGCGTTCAAGTTGCTAGGGAAATTGGGAAAAAGGAGCAAAAGAGTAGGATAAAGGCGAAGGATTAGAATTTACACTTGAGAGAGGCAGTGTATTGAGGAAAACACTGGGAATCGGCGATTCTTGCGGCACTTGGATATGGTGTTGTTGCTGCTGCTTTGGATGCCATTTCTTCGCTCCACCCCTGCAATTGATCCTTCCTTAATTAGTTAGTTTGGTATCAACAATGAACTCTTTAGATAGATCCAAGTCCCGACCTATTTTCCTTTTTGTGTCGTCGTTTAAGTTTGGAACTGGTAGTCGTCGGATAAGAATTCCTCTTTATCCTCAATCCTTCAACTATCACTAATTCGTAAACTGATCCCTCAACTATATTTTTTAATATTTGAACCCTATATTATTTCTTTTAGGTGCAACTAGGTGAGTGCCTGACAGCCTGAGTGGTGCGTGTTACGCTGTTGGACATGGTTTATTCATATGGATAAAAAAATATATATTACTGCTAATAGATATATTTTTAAAATTAAAGAGTTAAATAAATGGATGGTAGTGTTTAAAAAGTTAGAAACCTACCAACCATTTATCCTCTTCTAAATATAGGCCATCATTATTATCATGAAAATTAATCAAGAAGGAGTTTTATTATAAAACTTTAACAATTTGATCTTGTATTACGAGATTGAGTTTGATTGGAATTTTTTTACAAACCCAGAGATTAAATTAGTCATTTATGAGTTTAATAAAAAAAAAGAATACAGAGACTAAATTAATAATATAAGAATTTGATTGGAAATCTATTGCGAATTGAAGAACTAAATTAATAAAATAAATAGTTTTAAAATAAATAAAAACTTGTGACGTAGCCGAAAGGATATTGATATACATGTACATTGTTAATGTTATGGATGAATATCGTTGGGCCGTAGCCCAGCTCGACAGACACGAGTCTAGGAAGGCTCGTCGTGAACACTATGGGCCCAAGAGGCCTAGTTCGCCATTGCAAGCCCATCAAAACTATCGACAAGACCAATTAGAAGACGCCACATCCCAATCTAATTCTTGTAGAATTCAATACCTCCTTACCTTTGATTTTCCTATTCATTTAACGCAAAAGTTCTGAAATTACAAAAGAATAAGATGATTTGGCCTTAATCGAAAAGAAATTAAAAGTGAGGGAGGTATTTGAATCTAGTATACAAACAAATGGGGCAATGTTAACTTTTATCCAATAGACAATTCTGAAAAAATAAGAAAAAATTGGTGTTATTTGATGACATGCTTGAGAGGGAAATTTGGTGTAATAAATTGGTAAATTACATAAAAAATGCTAAAGTTTTTAAAATATTTCACTCTGGGTTATATAGTCATAAAATCTTGAGCACGTAACAAATACAATATGACCCAAAATAATAAAAAAATGGTTCAGTATTTTTTCGAGTAAACTACGTAAATAGAAGCTCTCTCGTAATATTACCCTATAATTTTTTTAAAGTTGTAATTTTAAATTTTATAATAGTTAAAAAATAAAATAAAAAAGTAAAAAAAATACTGAATAAGAGATCATAATATTTTGATAGTTGAAGGTGAGAGTGGAATAACAATTTGACAATAAACTACATGTGTTTTGAGTTTTGAGTAATAAAAGGCAGGACACAATCATTATTTATGGTCGTATTGTCCACGCTCCGCGTAGTCACGGGAACCTCTTGGCCGGTTTAAACTGTACACTTGACTTTTTACGATTAGATCAATGACGGAGAAACTAAGAGTGATAATTTAATTTTGATTCTGTATATTTGGTAAATTAGTTCTGATTTAGAAAAGATCGAAAATAAACTAGAGAAACCCGCCATCAAATCTATCTCTCTAAAAAAAAATTTACTTGTTTTATTTATAGTCCCGTTTTACCGCTCCTGGTATTAGACTAGTACTATTATAGTAGAATTATACATACTAGTAATAGATTGGGTCGGATGCGTGTAGGACGACACTGGATGTCGGCGCGTAGCAAATGAGTGTTGCTTGCTGCTGGTCCCCGTTAGGTTTTCAGGTTTTCCAATTTTGATTTGGGAGTTGGTAGCAAATTTAATTTGAGAATTGTTGGTGGTGTATCATCATAACATGGATGTAGATGGGTACTGTTTGCCTGTTTATGCAACTTTTTGCCTCCATGCCAGCTCAAATTAAAGTGAAACCACCAAAAAGAAAAGAAACGAAAAGAAAAGAAAAGAAAAGCTCCTCTTTCTAGACAAAAACTCAAAAACTCATCTTTACTCTTTCAATTGAAATAGAAACAGAAATAGACACAGAAAGGATCATAGACACAACACAGATTCTCTTAAAAATGTCAGGTGCATCAGCAGCAGGAGCAACAGCAACAAAGTTTATCAAATGTGTGACAGTAGGAGATGGAGCTGTTGGAAAGACCTGTCTCCTCATCTCTTACACTAGCAACACCTTCCCTACTGTCTGTAATTCTAATTCTCTTCCTTTTCTTGTTTTTCTGCTTATATAATTCTGCTTCTGATGGCTGTTCTAACCAAAATGTTGGGCATTCTTTTGTTTTGTTGAACAGGATTATGTGCCCACTGTTTTTGACAATTTCAGCGCTAATGTTATTGTGAATGGCCAGACTGTCAATCTGGGCCTCTGGGACACTGCTGGTACTATTTCAATTTCACTTTTTTCTTCAATCTCTGTCCTTTTAATTCTGTAATTTTGCATACCCACAACTTCCTTTTTTTACCACATTGAATTAAGAAGGAGCTTTAACTGCATATTTGATTCTTCCATTTGTTCATGTCACTAGGAAAGCTTTTCCAGAAAATGTGAAATCTAATAGTAACAACTTATCAAAACCCCAAATTGCATTTGAGCGTTAATTGAAGTATACCCCTGTCCCCTTCAGTTTAGCTTCTTACCCATTTGATTCCTTATCATGAAAATGAAAATGTTGAGCTAATTCTTTATTTTCCATTTTAATTTTTGGATGTTATTGTGTGAATGCAAAATGGAAGTACAGTATTTTGATGGTGTAGAATCATTGCTGGAAAAAAATGCCTAATTCTTATGCAACCAACAAATATGCAGCTTTTCTAAGCTTTTTTTCTTCCTTCCCTTGCAGTTTCTTTAAATGGGATCTTTTTGGGTGACTTTAAATGAAATGGTTGTTATCATGTCTCAAAAGTAGCTCATAAAAATTGGAACCATGTTGATGGTTTTGCAATAATGTGATGCAGGTCAGGAAGACTACAACAGGCTGAGGCCTTTAAGTTATAGAGGGGCTGATGTTTTCATTCTTGCTTTTTCCCTCATTAGTAGGCCTAGCTATGAAAACATATCCAAAAAAGTAAGCTTTGTCTCTTTTCTTTTCTTTTTCTTCTCTGATTAGATTTCTCTTATCATTCTCTTTGCATTCGCATTGTCTCTTCTGATTTCTTCTCTATGGTGTTTCTCTTTTTCTTTGTGCACCTTGTTATGTTGAGAAGTGGGTCCCTGAGCTCAGACACTATGCCCCATCAGTTCCTATTATCCTTGTGGGTACTAAATTAGGTGATATTTCCTTTCCCTCCATCGATTCTCAACTTCTTTGAGTGGGGTCTTACCCGGACCCTCCAGGTGTTTTTGAATATTCAAACATCCTTATCGACAGAAACAAAAGTTTCAATTTTGTACCATTTCCAGTTTGCTATAATTTTGAATTTCAAGAACCCATGCATTGGCTTTGGTTTTATTATCTTTCTGTTGAATGGCAGATCTGAGGGAAGATGGACAGTTTCGCTTGGATTACCCTGGTGCGTGTACCATTTCTACCGAACAGGTATTCACGATTCATCCTCTTGTACTACTCTCACCATCATTCTATTTAGCGCTTCCTTTCTGTTGGTGCTGAAAGTTTCTAGTAACACCACAGCTCCATTCTATCTTTTCCTTTGGTGGATACTTTTTTAACAGGGTCTAGAACTGAAGAAGCAAATAGGCGCACTGGCATATGTAGAATGCAGCTCAAAGACACAGCAGGTTTGTTTTGCCTTATTATACTTCCTAGTCGATTGATACCTGATATACACCGAATATCCATTAGGAACCCTGTTTCCACCCTGAAGAGTCTTACCAAACTCTGAGACAATGAACTTGTTCATGCGTGGTGATTCCTATGCTCTACGCCTACTGGGACCAATTGGCAGGACCCCAAATGTCGATGAATGTCTGCAGATATTGTTTAACTCGGACATGTCCAGCCCTTCGGAGGAAGCTAATTGTAGGATAGTTGAAGAAATGATGGTTTTCCAAGAAAACTTAAATAGTAGGGGTTTTTAGTACATGGGTTATAATTGTTTGAGCAGCCTGATTGAAGCAATTCTCTACTGTAAATGCAGAATGTGAAGGCGGTTTTTGATGCAGCGATCAAGGCAGTTCTCCAGCCGCCAAAGCTGAAGAAGCAAAAGAGGAAACAAAGGATCTGCCACATTCTTTAATCAACTACCTACAAGTGATGCTACGAGTACTAGCTATAGGTTTCTGCTTTGTCTATTCTTCCCGTTCAACCTGTTTTTTCTTCTCTTCTTATTCTTGTTATTACAAAATGTATCTGCTAGTAATCCAATTTACCAGCCACCAGGACCAGCACCAGCAGCTCCTTTTGCTCTTTTCTGTATCTATAAAATAACATTTAGATTTGGGAGAGGAAATGGCTTTTATGGATGGTTGGTTTCTAGTATTGGGCCAATTTTATAATTTTATGTTTGAACGAGGTTAAATTAGTAATGAGCTATCGTTTTCAAAGTTTTAACTTTTAAAATCCAATTGGGGTCAAATTGTGGTTGGACTGAGTTTTGAAAAAATACGAACTAAAAATATAATATATAAATTTATACACATAAATAATTAATGCAAACAGAAAATATAAAATATTTCTATTGAAGAATGGATGATTCTACCGTCGGTGCCTGACCAATATAAACACGACATGTGTATTGGTAACCTATTGAGGTTAGCATATAAAAAAGAAGGCATGCATAGAATCTCTTAATTAAGTTGATTTGAGTGATATTCATCTTTTACCAAAAATTTACATGAAACAACCTGATGGTATTTGTGTGAAGATTACGTGTGTACACTGAGAAAGAGTCTATATAGTTTGAAGCAGGCTCTGCGACAGTGGTACAAGAAATTTGAGTCTGTTATGTCTGAGCAAGGCTACAAGAAGACTACCTCTGATCACTGTGTCTTTATTAAAAAAAAATCCGATGATGATTTTATTATTCTGTTACTGAATATTGATGACATACTTATTGTTGGGAAAAATATTTCCATGATTGACAGATTAAAAAATCAATTAGGCGTGTCATTTGTCATGAAAGACATGGGAGATGTTAAGCAAATTCTTGGTTTAAGAATCATGCGTGATGGGTAAGAGAAGAAACTTTGGATGTCACAGGAACACTATGTTAAAGGAGTGTTACAGAAGTTCCAGATAGAAAATGCTAAGGCGGTAAACACTCCTCTTGCTACTTATTTTCTGACATTATATCTTCCTTTAGATGAGAATCTTATCGTAAGGAAACTGTTGTTTAACTCGCAGGATATCACGGGTAGTAAAAACTGCAAACAAATAACGATTCATTAGCTTCTCCTTTTTACTTTTACGAGGAAATATAGAATCTTTTGGTTGTATACTTTTCTCATTTTGGCCATTGAATAATTCTATCAAACAATCCTCCTGCAAATTTGATCAGTCGACTCTTTGAAGATTCAAAGAAACAATGCTTCCTTAAACTCTCTGTCAATTTGCAGGAGGTGAAGTCAGAACCATTCCTAGCTCTGAATCAAGACATGGTATACCACCGCTTCATGCAGAAGTCAATCCAGGACGGTTAGTGAACCATCTTTTCTGTAAATCAACTTGAATGGCAAATGTGTTTGTGTATAGGATTGTCTTAGAAACTTAAACTTATATCTGTTGGATGCACTGACCACTAATAGATCCAACAAACCAGTAGCCGAAAAGATCACTTCGGATGAACGTTTTGATTTGTGTCAGATGAACACAGATGTGTACAATCACTTTGAGAGGTGACGTCCGACTTGAGTTGGTTCAGGGTTTGTTTTGCTTTGATTTTGCATGATGTGATTTCCATGTACAAAAAGGGTGTCAGCTTATGTTTCTGAAATTATTTTTTTGCTTTTTGCTTTACCTTTCTTTATGGGAAATCATTGCACTCATTTAAGTTATATCTATTCTCATACCTGCTGCTTCTGGGGCAGATTTGATATTGAAGGGGATGAGGGCACACAGCCCAACTCAGCACTTGGCAGATTCAAAAGAGACGAAGCCAAAACCTCGAGATCTTCCCGAGTCCCTCTCAAATATGACTCTAGCACTTAGCAGACCTGGTTGGCCAACAAATGCGTCTCTAAGAGTTTGAGATGTGAGTCCCCAACCAAGGTTTCCTACATATATCTTGTGGGGAGTTTCTACAAAGCCCTTGTAGCCACTCCTTATCTTTGGCACCATGATTTCTCTCTCGCCTCCTTTTGGTACTTCTGGGAAGTTCACCCTCGCAGTTCGACCTCCAATTTGCTGCAAACAATCATACTAAGGTTACGACTCACATCTAACCATACAATGCTCATTTAAAAACTATCAAATGCAAATGTTGGTTCCATCGAGCAAAAACAGGGTTTGATAGATCAGCAGAGCTCTTCAGCATTACAATCCCTATTAATAAGAAGTAGGAGCAAAGTCAAAGCTATAATCTAGGGCCCTCCGAATAAGTCTCCATCTCAACAAGGAAAGTTTACACGACAATATGCTTGTATATATTACATACTCCAACTGTAAAAAAAAATGCTAGGATTGGAACAATGCTCATCAGAAACAATCCCTGCGTAGAGCTAGACGATGCAGAGTAATGAACACACAGCAGGTTACCACCAGTCTGATCCAAGCATTAAGCAAACAACCATAGCCCAACAACACAAGAGAATCATTCTACTGACAAGACCAAATTATTCTAACTTCATAGGCAAATAATGTAACTATCTTCAGACAATTCGTATCCTATTGCATGACAGCAACACTCAGTATAATAGAAAGACTGCAAACAGAAATGCATTCGACTGATGCAAGACAAACACAGCCACTTACTGCTCCATTGAACTAGCAAATTGCTTCTTTAGGGGATTAAGTAGTTTGAACCAGTGGAAGTGATCTTTTCGGGGTGAGCTAGAGGAGAGTACAAAAAGTTGTTAGCTTATGAGATAATTCTGAATTTGGCATGAGTAGTGAGACTCGTATTTACTTAATCTGGAAATGGAAGGCGCTTAAAAACTGGACACAAGGAATAAGATAAAAAACCTTGATGGAGATGGTCCCCTACGATTTCCTCCTGGGGATCAATGTTGAAAAATGACCCATCCACATCAAGTTGCTACATCACACAGTTAAGAATTGTGAGCTTTCTTTTTTTGTGAAATTATCGTGTAACTAAAGGACCTTTTACCCATGAGTGTACATTGGAGAAAGTCTAGTTCTGAACTAACCATTTGTGAGTCACTGAAAATCAGACATAACATAATCAACTGATCATGATATAGTTACGTTTTCCAACCATCTACAACAATTAACATTTATCTGTAACAAGACTAATCCAACTTTTCAGTGAACACAAGTTTATCAATTTATTGATTTACGTTATATCCAGTAGCCACCATCTTGATGACATAAACACCCTATTTGTGCAATTTTGAAACCATAAATATACTAGTTAATAGTTACCCAGACCACAATACCAAAAAAATGGATTACATTATAATATTATTATTACATACCATTGAAACAGCATTATTTCCAAACAAGAAAAAAAATAAAGAAAATCTGTAACTGAATGAAAATTTGCGGTTAATTTAATATCTTAGGGCCTTTTTTTGATTTTTGATTTTATTTTAAAAAAATTAGAACCAAAGCGTTTCTCAACCCAAGTGAGCTAATAACATAATTGGATGAGGACGAAGAATATACCATGGCAAAATAAGTTGATCGATGGGAGCCAAACCCCATGGTGGCATTTGCATTGGATAAATCATTAAGCCATGGTGGCACTGCCCAATCCTTCCGACGTTTTCTTCCCGCGCCTCCGGCAGAGTCACAGCTTCCTTCTTGCAAACAACAAGGGTAAAGTTAGAAAACCCACTATAAGATTTTACTTTCTTGCCCTTACTTTTTACACAAAAAACGCACAGTCTAGCTACACAGAAAAATCGAATAGCCATTTGTCAGAAAAGTGAGGTCCCTACACTAGGCTAAAGTGTGCGTGTAAGAGCACTAAAATGCGCTAGTGTCGAAAATTGAAAGAGGAGAAGATGAGAAAGGTGAGAAGGGCAGACTTGGCCTGGGCTTTCGATTTGGGATGGAGAGTGCGGTCTCGTAGTCGTGGGTCTCGAGCTGCTTTCACTTTCCGTGCTTTGTTTATTTCAACCTGCGAAACACAAAACAGGACGGATTCGATTTGATACTGTAATTAATTTTAAATTTTGCTTCAGTAAATATGGAAATTGGTTAGCAAGTACCAGCAGCCCAGTAGCATCATCTGCAAGGAAAAAGAACAAAAAAAAACGATTAGAATTATAATTGGTTGCATAAACACTTGAATTGAAGTTTAAAAGAAAAAGCAGAAAAGTAAGTGCGAAGATGGAAATTAAGTATCATCACCATAAAGGAGTTTCACTTTTCGCTCATACACAATAACAACTCCACCTGTGATACACCCAATAAACGACAATGCAGAGTAAGTAATACATCAATAGAACCAAAACATGAGATGAAAAATGCAGAGTAACATTTAAGAACATACCCATTAGAATTCCAGAGAGTCTTAGAGCCATGGGAAAAGAAGGATTTAGTATCTCCTCGCTGCGCAAAATAACACACGATACATCGATCATTCAAAAAAACCAAAGACGAACGGAGAAATCAAGCTTTTAAAAAGAAAACGAGAATGAAGCAGAGTAAAGCAAACCAGATATGGATGAGATTGAGCTTGTCTAGCTTCCTCCGATTGAGCTTGGCGTGCATAGTTGCAGCCACCCTCCAATAATAGAACAGGAAAACGGAAATAGAAATTAATAAAATGGAGAGTAATTAACACCATTAAAGAAGCAGGTTGAACTACTGAAGCTTAAATTTAACTCCAGAGAGGAAAAAAATCAAAGAAGAAGATCGATCGATTGCTCACCAGATCTGGCCAAGAGGAGCCTTGCGAGCTAGAAGCTGATGAGAGTAGAACATTGTTTCTTCTTATTCTTTTCGAACACTAACATATGAACGAACTTCCAGTCACACAATCCGTGGCAGGTTCGTGCACAGCATGAAGATTTGATAAAAATACAGGATGCAGCATCAAAGTTTTGGTGCTGCGAGTTAGGGACGGATCAAGCCCCACCCCCTGGCCCAATCAAAAAAAAAAGTTATAAATTTATACACACAGCAGCGGCAACAAGGCGAGGCAGCAGCACAGCAGCAACGCAGCAGCTCGGCAGCGGCGAGGTATCAGCACAACAGCGGCTCGGCAGCGGCGGTGGCGACTCTTCTTCCAGCGGCGTTGACAGTAGCAGCGGCGATGGGAGTTTCGTGATGATGATTTGCGTTGGGGGAGAGGCCGAAGAAGACTTAGGCATGAAGGAGGAGAGCCGGTTGGAAAGGTGGTGATGAACGAAATTAATGGGCTTTAATTGGTGATGGTAAGGGTTGAAGAAGGGGAGGGAGCCGTTGATCTTGTCTAAAAAATGGGTCAAAGGATGAGATGGGAAGGAAAAAGGACTTTTAATTATTTAATTGGTTCGAGCTATCAGTACGAACGAATTCGTTTGAAATGAATAAAAATCCGAACTAAAATTACTAAAATAAGTAGTAAAATGAAACAAAATAAATAATAGACAGTAAATAAAGAAAAAGTTCGGTCTATATCTCGAATAAGCTCACTCGAAATCAATAGAAGTTCGAACGAAAAATAAATACTATAGCAAAGCGAACTAAGGAAAATAAAATGAAATGACGCGAAACAAAATAATAGTAGATAATAATCAGTTAAGGAACGGAAGCGTTTAATTTATGATCCAAGGAATCTCGCTCTTTACCGATAAAAGTTTGAATGAAAAAACATTAAAAAATAAAAAAAACTAAAATGATACGAAATGAAATAAAATATTAAAATAAATAGCAAATGATGAAATCGATAGAAATTCGATTTAAACGGAATGATAATGCGATAAATGATAAAAAAATTCGGGGCAGCTTTCGCATCTCCTAAATACAGATCCGTCACTACTGCGAGTGTACGTGGAAGCATCAGTAAAACTTGGGTAGATCATGATCTACCTACATCATGATGTAGGATGATAACATGTGTCCAAAAGTGTTAAGAATAGTGGTATTGTATCACTATTTGGAGCACATGTCATCATCCTAGATCATGATGTAGGTAGATCATGATCTACCCAAGTTTTTTCCGTGGAAGCATCATAAAAGTGACCTGGACATCACCCAATCAATCCCTCAGCTGTCATTTTCTACGGTTTACCTTTTCTAATTTCTTTTTACTTTTTTATTTAATTTTTGCATGGGACCCACAGGATCGGCCTTGCTTCGCACTCTTCCTGCTTTGTCGTATTGTGTCTTATACGGAGGAGCACCTGAAGACGGTTAGGGAGTGAGGAAGAAGAAGATTGAAAAGGCGTCAAATATGATGAGTGGGTCTGGGCTGTATGGCGGCCTTGTAAAATTGGACTTGTTGGGCTTCAAATATTAGGGCTTCGAGCAATTGACTAGTGAGTCTAGGAGAAAGTGGGCTCAGCATCAAGAAAAGAAAACAACTTTAAACAAAACATATATACTTTTTTTTCTCCTATTTTATCCCATTTGTTTGCTGCAGTATCCTTTCTTTGTCCTAAGAGGAAGAAGTGGTGTTTCTCACTACCTCAGAGAACTAGAATATTAATGCTTTTTAGGTTGAATAGGTGGGTTGAATTGGTGGGTCGAGAGTGAAAAATGCAACCCGTATTTACTCCTCAACCCACCAATTCAACCCACCTATCATTGCTCTTTTTATTATTATTATTGAGGACGTGGATAAAACATATATAGAGGGAAGCATGTGAATATTACGATAATTAAAGGATAAAATTGAGATACGATTATTAATCGAGCTCACCCCTGTTTTAGAAATTAGAAATGAACCAAGCTCTCCCCGAGTTCTTTCATCCCCAAGCTTGAGTCGTCCCTGTAACTAACATCCTAGATCATGATGTAGGTAGATCATGATCTACCCAAGTTTTTCCCGTGGAAGCATCATAAAAGTGACCTGGACATCACCCAATCAATCCCTCAGTTGTCATTGTCTACGGTTTGCCTTTTCTAATTTCTTTTTACTTTTTTATTTAATTTTTGCATGGGACCCACAGGATCGGCCTTGCTTCGCACTCTTCCTACTTTGTCGTATTGTGTCTTATGCGGAGGAGCACCTGAAGACGGTTAGGGAGTGAGGAAGAAGAAGGTTGAAAAGGCGCAAAATATGATGAGTGGGCCTGGGCTGTATGGCGGGCTTGTAAAATTGGACTTGTTGGGCTTCGAGCAATTGACTAGTGGGTCTAGGAGAAAGTGGGCTGAGCATCAAGAAAAGAAAACAACTTTAAACAAAACATATATACTTTCTTTTCTCCTATTTTATCCCATTTGTTTGCTGCAGTATCCTTTCTTTGTCCTAAGAGGAAGAAGTTTCTTATTACCTCAGAGAACTAGAATATTAATGCTTTTTAGGTTGAATAGGTGGGTTGAATTGGTGGGTCAAGAGTGAAAAATGCAACCCGTATTTACTCCTCAATCCACCAATTCAACCCACCTATCATTGTTCTTTTTATTATTATTATTGAGGATGTGGATAAAACATATATAGAGGGAAGCATGTGAATATTACAATAATTAAAGGATAAAATTGAGATACGATTATTAATCGAGCTCTTCCCGAGTTCTTTCATCCCTGAGCTCGAGTCGTCCCTGCAACTAACATCCTAGATCATCATGTAGGTAGATCATGATTTACCCAAGTTTTTTCCGTGGAAGCATCATAAAAGACCTGGACATCACCCAATCAATCCCTCAGCTGTCATTTTCTACGGTTTGCCTTTTCTAATTTCTTTTTACTTTTTTATTTAATTTTTGCATGGGACCCACAGGATCGGCCTTGCTTCGCACTCTTCCTGCTTTGTTGTATTGTGTCTTATGCGGAGGAGCACCTGAAGACGGTTAGGGAGTGAGGAAGAAGAAGATTGAAATGGTGCCAAATATGATGAGTGGGCCTGGGCTGTATGGCGGCCTTGTAAAATTGGACTTGTTGGGCTTCAAATATTAGGGCTTCGAGCAATTGACTAGTGGGTCTAGGAGAAAGTGGGCTCAGCATCAAGAAAAGAAAACAACTTTAAACAAAACATATATACTTTCTTTTCTCCTATTTTATCCCATTTGTTTGCTGCAGTATCCTTTCTTTGTCCTAAGAGGACGAAGTGGTGTTTCTTACTACCTGAGAGAACTATAATATTAATGCTTTTTAGGTTGAATAGGTGGGTTGAATTGGTGGGTCGAGAGTGAAAAATGCAACACGTATTTACTCCTCAACCCACCAATTCAACCCACCTATCATTGCTCTTTTTATTATTATTATTGAGGACGTGGATAAAACATATATAGAGGGAAACATGTGAATATTACGATAATTAAAGGATAAAATTGAGATACGATTATTAATCGAGCTCACCCCTGTTTTAGAAATTAGAAATGAACCAAGCTCTCCCCGAGTTCTTTCATCCTTAAGCTTGAGTCGTCCCTGCAACTAACATCCTAGATCATGATGTAGGTAGATCATGATCTACCCAAGTTTTTTCCGTGGAAGCATCATAAAAGTGACCTGGACATCACCCAATCAATCCCTCAGCTGTCATTTTCTACGGTTTGCCTTTTCTAATTTCTTTTTACTTTTTTATTTAATTTTTGCATGGGACCAACAGGATCGGCCTTGCTTCGCACTCTTCCTGCTTTGTCGTATTGTGTCTTATGCGGAGGAGCACCTGAAGACGGTTAGGGAGTGAGGAAGAAGAAGATTTAAAAGGCGCCAAATATGATGAGTGGGCCTGGGCTGTATGGCGGGCTTGTAAAATTGGACTTGTTGGGTTTCAAATTTTAAGGCTTCGAGCAATTGACTAGTGGGTCTAGGAGAAAGTGGTCTCAGCATCAAGAAAAGAAAACAACTTTAAACAAAACATATATACTTTCTTTTCTCCTATTTTATCCCATTTGTTTGCTGCAGTATCCTTTCTTTGTCCTAAGAGGAAGAAGTGGTGTTTCTTACTACATGGGAGAACTAGAATATTAATACTTTTTAGGTTAAATAGGTGGGTTGAATTAGTGGGTCGAGAGTGAAAAATGCAACCCGTATTTACTCCTCAACCCACCAATTCAACCCACCTATCATTGCTCTTTTTATTATTATTATTGAGGACGTGGATAAAACATATATAGAGGGAAACATGTGAATGTTATAATAATTAAAGGATAAAATTGAGATACGATTATTAATCGAGCTCACCCCTGTTTTGGAAATTAGAAATGAAACGAGCTCTCCCCGAGTTCTTTCATCCCTGAGCTCGAGTTATCCCTGCAACTAACACCTCACTCCACCTGACTCGATTAGGAAGCAAACTGAGCAACAGAAAGTGAAAAAAATGTGGTGGATCTTTTGACTGATGCAGACTTAAATGGATCCCAACAATTTCTCCTCAAGGAGGCGACCGCCACTCTCTCCGGAACCAGATCAAGACCGACCCCTCGCCGCCCACTTCTTTCCGATGCAACTAAAGCGATTTGGGTCCTCCGGTAAGACCAACGGCGGAGATGAGGCAGTGGGGGGAAGGCATCCATCAAACGGAGGATGTATGGCTGCCACATGAACCCACCTTCTGGCCGCGAGCGTGGTGGAACCGTTGTGGCCGCCGGCAGTTCTTTGAACAACGAGCCTGAACGCCATCGATCCGGTGCGAAGGGAAAGCAACTGTCTGGGTGTGTGTGCGTTCGAACTATCTATTAGTAGGAACGACGGCGTAATAGTGTAGGAGAAAACTCTCTCCACCATCTTTTTTATTTTTTGATGCTGAAAAGGGCCGAAAATCCAGCAAAAACACAGAGAATTTTTTTTTTAATGTTTACTTAAGTAGTTTTTCATTAAAAAAATTAAAATAAAAAACTTCTATTTTTAATTTAACAAAAAGATTTACTTCTAATTTAACAAAAAAAATGGGAGAGGTCCAAATTGTTGTTTTCTAAACTTTCCAACTTTCTCCTCTAATTGGAAACACGCGTTTCCAACTTTTCCACTTTAATGAAACTTTTTTAAACCCACATTTGCCCTCATCACTTCCTCTTCCTCACGCTGCCCTTCTTCTTCTCCTCCTCTGCTCCACATTTGACCTCTGCTCTCTCGTCGTCCGCTCGCTGCCCCTCGCCTCATCGCCGACGAAGATGATACTCCTCATCTCCTCCGCCGCTGACTAGTCGCCTTCCCTAACCAGTCCTCTGCCGCTGCGCCTTTGAATCGTTCAACGACGACGACGACGACGACGACGACGACCGAGTCTAATCTCGCCGCCCCTCTCCTCATCGCCTTGAGGTTTGATTTAATTACTGTTTGGATTTAATTGCTTGCTCTTGATTTAATTAGTTGCTGCTTCTGTATTGATTAATTGCTGCTTTTGATTTGTTGGATTGCTGCTGTATTGATGACGATCGATCCAAAGGTTAGACTAGATGATCATATCTCTTGCTCTTCTAATTGCAAATGCAAAATATTTTGAATTGCTGTCCTGGGCTTGAGACTTTTGCTGGGTGTCTGTATAAAATTGATATTTGGGTGGTTAAGCTTGTGAAATATGGGGAAGAAGGACAATATGTAGTTGCTTGAAATCTGTACTCTTTGAGTGAATTGGAACTACTAATATGTGCTAATGCGATGAACTAAGTGATTCAGATATCTAGTGAATTGGCAGTCACAGGATGTTTCATATTTTCTTCTCAATCGCTTGTTTATGCTTTGAGAGTAATTTTCTCAATCTTGGTTGTCCTCTTTTTTTCTTGCTTGTTTTTGCAGTGGCCATTCCTAAGCAAATAAGAGAACTTATGCAAGTGGAGGGCCTTACAAATGATGAAGTTAAAAGCCATCTGCAGGTATGTATATCATGATTAATAATGGTACAAGCCTCTCTCGTCTTGGCAATTCTGTTTAGCAGACGAATAATATAAAGTCTTATGTGTAAGCAGAAATACAGGCTTCATATTCGTAAAGTCCTGGCTTCTTCAGCTGCCCCAGAAAATGGCTCATGGATGACCCAAGATCAACCTAATGACTGTTCGAAGCCAACCATTTCACAGAGCAATTCTCCAAGAGGTCCCCTCCTTGCTAATGGCACTGCCAAAGACACCTCTAACTCTGGTGATGACAGCATGGAAGTAGAAGATGACAACAGATCAGAGAGTCATAGTTGCAACAGTGGACTTCATCAGCCAGGAGAAGGTGATATATAGCGGTAAACTGATAATAGCCATGAATTTTGCAGATACAAACATAAATGGAGTTTGATGTAAAGGCTAAAGATAAGAATAATGAAGTGAATGAGATAGGGGATCAAGATTTGAGTTTTTTCTTTTCTTTTCAAATTTGAGGCAATAATTTAGTGAGATGGTGAGCTTTTGTGAACTAACTAATGGATGGATGCAGTCTCCTGCTTGAGCTTTTCAGGGGCTAAATGTATACATGTGCAAGGATTATAGGAATTTACATAACAAATTCTGATCTACATGGATGGTTGTCCGGTAAACACCTGACTGTTCCTTAGCATCTGAACTGTTTCATTGTTGTTAACCAATTATTTCAGTTCCAAGAAAGAATTCCATATGATGTGTCCCCTACATGTGTTTCTTAACTGCTGCTTTTATGTTTTTGATTATTTTCAATTTGCCTATCTCTTGGCTTGGGCAGGGGATTGGCCAAGATCTTGGTTTGGCGGGCTTGGCCTTGGCGGGCTTATTATGTAATACTACTTGTTTTCTATCACAAATCTATTGTTGTGCAGGCAATTGTATTTGGTATAGCTTGGATAAATGTAGATTTTAGAAAACCGTGAAATAGTAAACACGTTTTTCAAAAAAAGTTATATTTATTATGAAGTGAACACAATTTTCAGTTTTCTATTGGAAAAGAAAAAAAGAAGAATTAAAAAAAAATTAGAAACAAAAAAATGAGAGATTTCTTATTCAGCAGCTGAACCAAAACATGTCAAAATGATAGCAAGCACTGTAATTCTCAAGTAACATCCTACATTGAAATTATAAAACCAAACAGAGAACAAATAGTGTGGAAAATTAGACTTCAATAACAAGAAAACCATGACCGTGATGCACCTCTGTTGAATCTATTGCACTACTTGCAATGAAAAGAAAGCACCAAAGTTCCAAAATAAAATGCTCTACATAGAAAAGATCATAAAGTAGTGCAATGATCAGGTGTTGGACCATTTTCAGACAGCCTTGATATCTTGAAATTTGGTTCAGTAAACTGCCATGTAGGTTCTTCAGCTACTGGTTCAAGGCTACTGCCATTGTCTGGATGATGAATAAGGCCTTTTCTTGTTGGATCTGTTAGTGGTCAGTGCATCCAAAAGATATATAAGTTTCTAAGACAAGTGAAATAATCTAATGAGTCATCAAGTAAAAATTTGAACAGTCGACTCTTTGAAGATTCAAAGAAACATTCCTATACACAAACGCATTTGTCATTCAAGCTGATTTATAGAAAAGATGGTCCACTAACCGTCCTGGATTGATTTCACCATGTCCTGATTCGGAGCTAGAAATGGTTCTGACTTCACCTCCTGCAAATTAACAAAGAGAACTTAAGAAAGCATTGTTGTAATCATTTACTTGAAAGATTTTGGATAATAGATGTCTTGATTTCTATATGAAGATGAATCACCAGCTCCATAAGACTTCGTATCTTCATTGTAGAGATGATATCCCTGTGTACCTGCAGATGAAGTAGAAGTAACAAATAGCCGCTTATTCAATATAAAGGCTCTCACTCCCTTAAAGATATTCCAAAACATCAGGTTCTCACTTATCTTAACAAGCCAAAATCAAAGTAACAGTGTTCACAATGATATCAGTATACTTTTTCTTATGTTATGCTCAAGTAGAAATTTAAAACTGAAATGGTTACAGGGAAGGTAGCACAATCATATCCTATCCGATTTCTTCACATACATAATGCTTGAGGTTTCTTTCCACAAAATTTTGGTTTTTGAAATACATTCAGATCAGCATTAGGACAAACCTTTTTATTTGTTCCTCTTCTTGAGATATCAGAAGCATTTTGAAGCCATGACTGGTATATATTGCCAGGAATAACAGTTTGTTCATAATCTATCACCGTACCAGCTTGTTTTCTTGGTTTCCTTTTAACTGGCCCTTGCCGCTGCTCATCCTGCTCACCCAGATTTTAGGTCTGTTACACTTTTTCTCTGGTATCTTTCTTGATAAAGACTCTCAAAAGATTACTTGAGTTTCTTTATTAAATTACTTTTTACCTGTCTTGCTTCCTTACATCCATGATGGACTGGGATTTCCTCAGCTGCAAAAGAGCCAAGATATCAGATGCCAGCTAGAAAGTTTATGTAGAACAAAGAAACCATTAAGTCAGTGAAAGTCCATGGGTCAGATCTAAACAAGTCAGTGACTGAAGACTTCTAACACTGTTTCATTTATTTATTTTTCAGTAAGAATAGTATTAGTGGATGCAAGTTAAGCAACCAGTTGGCCAAGTTTAATGATCAATAAATTAATAGTTGGTACATCTGATGCACAAAGGCTAAAATGGTGGGATTTTGCAGTCTATCTGCTGGAACATGCAAAAGATAAACATCAGAAATGGAATTTGCAGTTGAACCACACTTCAAACTATTTCTGATTATAATGACAACATCATCATTATTTCTAAAATGCAAGCTATTTCAGTTGCAAAGATTTTCATATTGCTGACCTCTTTGAACTTCTTCTGGTGGCGGGGAGTTTATAATCGTAGTCGGGATCTCCACGTGCTCTCCATAAGAGAAGTTGGGCTGTGTGCCCTCATCCCCTTCAATATCAAATCTGCCACAGAAGCAGCAGGTATGAGAATAGATAACTTAAGTGAGTGCAATGATTTCCCATAAAGAAAGGTAAAGCAAAAGGAAAAAAAAATAATTTTAGAAACATAAGCTGACAGTTCTTTCCCATAACCCTTTTTGTACATGGAAATCACATCATGCAAAATCAAAGCAAAACAAACCCTGAACCAACTCAAGTCGGACGTCACCTTTCAAAGTGATTGTACACATTTGTATTCATTTTGTTGGAAAAATCTGCAAAACAATTAGAATCACAAAAATCGAGCGAGTCGCGTAGAAAACGCTGTCTTAAAAAAATTTATTCTCCAATGATAAAATGATCTCTTTCAATTTAAAAATTAGAATCAAAACAGCAAAAATCATTAACCAAGAAAGAAAAATTCTCAATGATGATTGTGGTGTTTCGTTTTTTTTTTCTGTTGTGTTTTAGTTTGATGGAGTAGGTGGTATTTATAATGAGGAAGAGAACCGTGACCTTTAAGTCGATGATTTATGACCATTAATAAAAAGATTTTCTCACAATTAAAAGAGGGGCTTGGTGTGATTTTTAGGGTTTGAGTGTTTTAGGGTTTGTTAGTTAATTCGGTTGGTGAGTGTGATTTTTGAGAAGTTATGCCTCTTGGGTTGCCTAGGCCCATCAAAGGCTGAGTTATATTTGGCTGGTGAGTGTAATTTTTGTTTAATTAGTTTATTTGTAAAAATTGTTTAATTGTTTATTGCATTTATTTACTTGTTTATCATTTTTTTTTTGTGGATTATAAGTTCGACCCATTTTTTTTGGTCCTGAAGCCCAACCCGTCAACCCGTTTATAACTGAACTGACTCGCTCAACCCGCCAATTCGGAGTTATAGTACTGAAAATTGACCTGAACTGACCCGTTTATTTTCTGACGGGTCAGTAGAGGGTTTGGGTAATAACCGATCCGACCCGACCCGTGTACACTCCTGGTCATTATTGTGGCTGTTTATAGCCGTTAGAAATTAATCGTTAATATGGTCATTCGAAATACGATACAAATAACTAGGGTTGTCAAAACGGGACCAGATCCGTAGACCAGTCCCGAACCCGAGGTTTCAGGCCGGGTCTAGGACCAAATTTTAGTCCCGACCCGAAAATTTTCGGGTCGGACCGGGTCAGACCCGATAGATCTCGGGTCTGACCCGGCCAAATTAAAAAAGCCATAAGATTCAATTTCATTTCATCACTTCTTCGGTATATTTATTCGTCAACCCAAAAGAATTTAACAGAATTCATAAATTCCATAAAACAAAGAACAAAGATTACTGCAGTGCATATCTAGTATCTACTTATCTAATGATAAATGAAAATAAATCAATAATAACTAGTACTATATGAATCCAATCCAAATTCAGCCTATATCAATCTCAAAGAATGAAAAACCAAAATTGATGATTCTAGTGGTAATAATAACATCAACAGCAACAATAATAATTTAATAAAAAAAGAGAATTGCTATTTGGCTCACTGAGGTAGCCAACTGAAATAGCCAACCTGACGTGGCTTTTGCCACGTCATTAAAAAAAAAAAATTAAAAATTATTTGTTTCCTTCTCCTTACCTCAATCAGCGTTCTTCTCCCTCGCTGAAAACCAAAATCAAAAATTGAAGCCCACCCCCTCCTCACCCATTCGACAAGAAACCCAACTCCCTCACCCTCCTCCTCCGGCCATACGGTACCCGCGCCGCTTCGACTTGCCTCCGACGACGGACAACCTCTCTCCCTCACCGCGCTGCTTCGCACGCCTCCGACGACGACAGCCGGCGACGACAGCGCATCCTCCTCTCACTCCTCTTGGTAAGTTTTCTAAATTCTAAACTCCAATTTCAAGTAGAAATCTGATAGCATGTTTTTATGCATGATTTTCCCTCCATTTTCTCACTTATTTAGAGCTTGATTCTGCTAATTTACCCTTGATTTCATTACTATTGCAGATCTAGGCCTAAAAAGGGAATTTATGCTAAAACAAACGTTTTGGTGCGTTTTGAGCGAATTCGAGCTTCAAGACCAAAAGTCGAGGTCCCGAGTCCAAAGCAGCGTTCAAGGTCCCGAATCGGATTCCCAGTTCGGGACTCCCGAAGGGTAAAGGATGACGTTTCTACGTGTCACCCCACCTAACGCTCATGTGATCCCTCTGACACTGTTCTGACGTTCTGCACTGATTACCAAACACCTGCGGATTTCAGTCTTGAGCCCACTCCAGACCTGCCAAAGCTGGAAAAATCAGACAGCTTTATGCTTTTCCAGCTTTGTGCTTTGAGGAACATGGATCCATTTTTTTAGGCTTTCAATTAATGCATTTTGTCCCTAGTTTTAGGCTGAAGATATTTTGTGCTTGGAACCCTACTATATAAAGGGCATCCAAGAATAGTTTAGGGGAGTTCTTCCTAATTTTTAATCACTTAGTATAAGTTAGTTTTCTTAGACTTCCTTCTAGTTTCTCTCTCTAGCCATTGTTAGCTTCTTCAACATTGCTGCCGAGCTATAAACGGAATCTTAGTAACAAGTTTTCTCCCCTTACACTATTTAATTACTTGTTATGCTTTCTTTAATCGTTATTTGTTTATCTTCAAGTATGATTAGCTAAATTCCTAGTTCTTGGCAAGGCTGATTCAAGGGTTGCAGGGGCAGATTCGAGGCCTTAATGTGCTTAAAATATTCTTGATGCTATATTCAACTATTCATCGGTTTAATTATATCTTTGCATGATTTAATTTGAGGCTTGATCAACTGATAATTATCTTGTGTAAAGGCTGCCATTTATGTGATGAATACGGAAGGAAAATTGCATGAGTAAGTAGGCATCTGTTTAGTCTTGACTGTGTCAAAGTGGTCTTGAATAGATAGGTTGGGTAGTTGATTAGGGCTGGGTCACGAGCCTGACAAACTGAGGGACTTCAGCTCTAGATCTGTCTTTTCTTAGCTTCATGGGCAGTTTGAGTATGGCCCTCCCGCATTCGTGCCTGGAGGGATGGCGAACTGTCAAGACTACCTCATGAGTGGAAACGGGGGGTAGTTTCTCTTAAGAGAAAAGTAGGGGATATCCGAGGAATCTGGTCCCCATGTCATTTCTATGACGTCTTGAATAGAATACCCTTGAGCTGATGACGATCTGGTCCCGAATGCAACCCAGAATGCCTTTGCTAAGAACCCTTTCTCCAACTGATTATTCGTGTTTATTTCACCCTTGCTCTATTTCACGCCTGCGTTGATATTTCTGCATCTGTTTCTGATTTATTTTATTTCTGGAACTATTCACTGATCTGCTTATTTTACCATTCGGGACCTCGAACGTGACATTCGAGACCCCGAATATTGCTTTCCTAGGTAAACATTGTTAGCTCCCGAAATCTGCCTTGGCCAATCTGTTTGGCCAAATAAACCCCCCCCTAATTGTTACTCTTTGTGCACTTCTCCCCCGAATACATTCAAGACCATAGATCGGTTTCTCACAATCCCTGTGTTCGACCCTGACTGCCACTGTACACTTTATCTCTTGTGCACACACGTTTTCAGGCACTAAAAATTCTGTATTTGATTGACGATCAAAATCCTAATTGATTGTTAACTGGTTTTAGGGTTTTAGGGGTGTTGTTTTGATTTGGGCTTGATTGTGTTTTATTATTGTTGTTGAAAACTAAAAAAAAAAAAAAAAAAAGAAGATGAAAAGCTTGCTAATGATTTTGATTCGGAAGGTTTGTAGTGTTGATGGCTGATTAACAGTAATTAATTAATGTTTAATTAAGGAATTGATTTAGTTTTATTATTGTGGTTGTAATTTGGATGAATATAATTTTAACAATCGTATGTAGGAATCAAGATTTGGATGAATATGATAGACATTGTTATCAGATTGACCCATATGTGTTAACCCATAGGAATCTTGGAAACATTGAGCATTAATAAGGAAATCACTAATATGGTAGTAAATATTTCATCCCGTTTCTAGTTTTGTTTGCCTGTTCTTGCCGAAAATAGTCAACATGCTATTCGTATGTTTGTTGCTTTCCAGGGTCCTATAACGAATCTTCCTGTGGATATATATATATATATATTTTTCATTAGGCTCCTCCATAATCTTGAATTTTCATCCATATGTTGTGGTTGATATGATAAGTGTTGAAATCAACACCACCTTGGCGTTAACAATCAAGCAGAAGCGTCATCATGTTGGAATCTCCAAACCTTGGCGTCAAAGGCATGATAACAAAGAAGCGGCAACTTGGCGTTAACCTCAAGCAGCGTTTATCATCAAGCGGCAACCTCAGCGTTATCAAGAAAGCCATGTCATCAAGTTCAGCGTTATCAAGTTATCAAGAGCAGCGTCATGTTGGAAGGAACACCAACCTTGGCGTTAGCATCAAGCAAGCAGCAGCGTCATCTTAGTGTCATCATCATGCGGCAGCATGGTCAAGCGATATCGTCAGCGATAGCATGGTCAAGCGGCAGCATCATCAAAAGGTCAAGAGGTCAAAAGGTCAGGCGTTAGCATACAAGGGCAGGCGTTAATATTCAAGGAGGCAAAGTGGTGTTAACTGCCAAAAATTACCAAGATAATGGGCAGCAGCAGCGTTAGCTCCTAACGGGGGCGTTAGCTCCTAATGGGGGCATTATCAACCAAAAATACTTGTCTGTTTCTAGCTTTGCCACGTGTCATTAAATGGTGTGCACAGCTGTAGAAATCTAGAATGTTCAACCACGTGTAGAAAATAGAAGTGTGTAGAAGTATGTAGAAAAAGTAGGTCGGTGGAATGCCTATAAATATGCATCCACCATGTTGCAGAAAGTTGGTTGGAACCGTTGTTCCCTCCCACTTTAGATCACTTGAAAAAGTGATAACTTTAGATCACTTGAAAAAGTGATAATTGTTGTGAATAGAGAAGAGGTTCTGAAACACCTCTCTCTGAAATCTCAAATCATGTTTGGTTCTACCATGGTGTAGAACGAAGAGAAAGAAACTTGTGTGTGATTCTACCATGATGTAGACAGCACAAGAAGAAAATTATTTATGTGTGCGGTTCTATAAACAAGACTGTAGAACAGAAATTTTCTGTCAGAAGAAAGTTTGTATCTGTAAAATACTTTTCGTCATCAACAATATTTTTTTTAGTTCTTTTGATTTTCTAACAATAAGATATCCACACAAAATTTTAGGCATGGTAAGAAGATAACAGGTGTGAGAAATAGATGAATGAACTCGAAAATGAGTGTAAATTGATACGAAAACGGTGACACTTGCATATTCTATAAATGGTGCTTACTGCTAACTTGATTCTCATTTTAGGTGGTGATGGCAATGAGAAATAAAGGTGGAGATGAAGCTGTAATCCAGTCCTTGCAATGTGCTCGTGAGATGTATATTGAAAAACTAAAACATAGCACTGCTGTTGACCAGCTGGCTTCTTTGTTTGCTGAGTGTGCGCTGAGTGTGCAATTGCTGAAGCCCAGCCTGAGTGTTCCATCTGCTGCAACAGGTGTTCAAGGAAACTCTATTCTCGCAGAGACTGGCAGGATGCAGATTGTGTTGGATGCATTCTCAGATGGGAGCAGCTTCATCTGTTTACAATGTGGTGGTCTTGTCAGTAACCACCGAAAAGATGAGCACTATGCTTACTGGTGTTGGAAGGTTTAATGTGCACCCATCTTTACTCTATGGCTCAATACTACTATTGAACTTAACTTGATTGGCATACTGTTCGGTGTTGTTGCTCTTGGTTCAAACACATTTCTGTCATGCAATAGGCCTGGTCTGGTTGCTGAGTCGCTCCCCGTTACGTTGTCAAATACCCGATCTAAAATGTAGAGGACATGCAATGGTTTACATGAGATTGAAGACGGATACTTATCCTTGTAAGGTAGTTGCTGTTTACGGGAATTTTTGTAGAGTTGTACCGGCGAAACATGGAAATAGACAGGTCTTATGAGTGCATTGGATCCAGATTTTACTATGCAAGAATTTTGCTTTTGCATATTAATGCAAGATTCTCCCTTTCTTTTCAGATGTCCTGCAATGCGTTTTGGGCATTAGCCTAATTCCGTTTTAAAGGTTTTCACACAACAAAGGTTTAAAGACGGTTTTCTCATCTTGAAAAATCATCTTCCATGTTTAGGTTTCGGACTGCAGTGAATAACCAGGAGAAATCATCAAATCAATGCCGTACAGACGCTAAAATCATAATATATAAAGTGACACAAGACATGCTTTACTGATGTGACCCGAGGAACAGATTAAATAAAGAAAGCTTGAGCATTCAGTAAACCACTCTTATTGATATAATAATCACTGCTCAAGTGAAAACGAACACTAAAAACTTTTCGTAATCAAATCCAAATGCTAGAGGAGACCATACTTTCAACCGAATCAATATGGCGATTACACACTATAAACATACAACAGTTTGATAAGGACACTAACAATAACAAAAAGTAAAAAACCCAAATGAAGTGGATTTTTGTTATACATTTCTGTGACTTTGTGGGGGGGATTTTCCCCCCTGATGTGTAGTTATTGACAGAATATATACCAAAACTCTAGAGACGCCTGAAGCAACATGCTCTTTCACCACCGCATCAGCTATTCACACCATCTCAGGCTTCTGACGACACTGCTTTACATGAAGCTCCTTGTCCATTAATCGCAAGAAAAACTCCTTTTTTCATGCTCATCCGTGACAGCTATAAGCAGCACTCCACAACAGCCATTTCCGGTACACTGCGTATAGTTGAAATGCATATTCACTTGGAAATGGTAATCAAAGGATCACTGATGTTGAGCAAGACTCCTGACCTCCTAAAACTAAGAATTCTAATTTAGTTTAAACGGTACCATGCAGCAAACATTACCTCTGCACTTTTCGAGGCATCAATTGTGATTTGGGTTGGGATTTTACTTATATGTCAGATATGAGCATTGTGTAAGAGTAAACTGGAGACCAAAGAATGTTACACCATGCGTGGCAGAGCTGGTGGCCGAGGCTTTGCCCTCATGATTGTTTCATCACTGTGCCTAATCAACCCTGACAGTCTCCAAGGCGTTTTGGTCATGGCGAGCCTGAAGAAATGACGGTAGTTACAGTTAAACTTAGGAATGATAAAACTGATATGCACATACCATTCCTAGCCTATGGAAACAAGTGAAAATGATCGTGGCAATATTAGCAGAAGTACACAACAATGCTCTATATTTTTAAGTTAGTCATATCAGTTAAGTTAGCCCTCGTGAAAATGATCGTGGCAATAAATGAAAATGAATGCAGCTAGTCAATGTTCATGTCTAGGGGTGGCCACCGAATTACCATACCGAAATTACCGAATTACCGTACCGTACCGAACGCAAATTCGGTAGGTATTTTTTCATTATTTTGGTAATTCGGTATTACCGTACCGTACCGAAATAAATTTCGGTACGGTATGGTAAGTTTTTTGGTAGGTTCGGCATTACCGAACCTACCGTACCGAACTTCATATAGGATGGCATGGCAGCATGGGCTTGGGCCCTTGGCAAACATGGGTTGGGCAGGGCAGGCATGGGACGCCAAACCAAACCCATCATTCTTTAATCTTGTTAATCCACAATTTCCAATTTCCACCTCTGACCTCTCCTCTCCCTCACGGTCACTGCTCCAATTTCCAATTTCCATCGAATCCAATTTCCATCCTCCATCCTTAGCCGCCGATTCAATCCTCCGCCGCCGATTCCATCCTCCGCCGCTTCCATCCTCCATCCTCCATCGACGATTTCATCCTATCCTCTCCTCTCTTCCTCTAATCCTCGATATACCGATTCTATCCTCCGCCATTTTCATACTCATCCTGAATTTCTTTCGCTGAGGAAAGGAAATGGGTATGCATTTATTTCTTTCTTTATTGCAGTAGATCTGTTGGTTTGGGGCAACAAATCTATTATTATAACTGATTTTCTTCTTCTGTTCCTGTTTATGTTGTTTGGTGATTGAGAAAATTAAATAGTACTCTGCACAAGTTAGATTCTTTAGGTTTCTTTTTGGTGGGAATGTGTTAAAGAAGTCCATTTTTTCTGACTCTTGATCTTCTTAATCAAACTGCCGCTGAATTATTTTACAGCCAAAACTACAATTACTTTCCAGGTTATTGATGGATGTATATTGCCTTTAATAACCAATTAATTTCGGTATTTTGGTATACCGAAATACCGTACCGAATGAATTTCGGTATTTCGGTACGGTACCGAAATTCAATTCGGTACGGTATGGTAATTTTTTTTGACAATTCGGTATACCGAATACCGAAATATTTCGGTAGGTATACCGATATACCGACCGATGGACAACCCTATTCATGTCTGTTTGCAATTCCTTACAAA
Organism: Viola odorata; assembly: GCA_963691705.1. Taxonomy (NCBI): domain Eukaryota; kingdom Viridiplantae; phylum Streptophyta; class Magnoliopsida; order Malpighiales; family Violaceae; genus Viola; species Viola odorata. Next base: position 59,338,116 of record OY829544.1, read on the forward strand.
CCTTCCGAATCAAAATCATTAGCAAGCTTTTCATCTTCTTTTTTTTTTTTTGTTTTCAACCACAATAATAAAACTAAATCAATTCCTTAATTAAACATTAATTAATTACTGTTAATCAGCCATCAACACTACAAACCTTCCGAATCAAAATCATTAGCAAGCTTTTCATCTTCTTCTTTTTTTTTTTTTAATTTTCAACAACAATAATAAAACACAATCAATTTCTTAATTAAACATTAATTAATTACTGTTAATCAGCCATCAACAAAAGCCCAAATCAAAACAACACCCCTAAAACCCTAAAACCAGTTAACAATCAATTAGGGTTTCTACTTGAAATTGGAGTTTAGAATTTAGAAAACTTACCAAAAGGAGTGAGAGGAGGATGCGCTGTCGTCGCCGGCTGTCATCGGAGGAGGCAGCGCGGTGAGGGAGAGAGGCTGTTTGTCGTCGGAGGCAAGTCGAAGCGGCGCGGGTACCGTCGGAGGAGAGATGGCCGGAGGAGGAGAGATGGCCGGAGGAGGAGGGTGAGGGAGTTGGGTTTCTTGTCGAATGGGTGAGGAGGGGGTGGGCTTCAATTTTTGATTTTGGTTTTCAGCGAGGGAGAAGAACGCTGATTGAGGTAAGGAGAAGGAAATAAATAAATTTTTAATTTTTTTTTAATGACGTGGCTTGGCTATTTCACTTGGCTACCTCAGTGAGCCAAATAGCAATTCTCATAAAAAAATATAAAAATCTAATAACAGTAATAAGAATCATCACCATTCACCAGCAAAAGCGTACTAAGAACTTCAATTCTTCAAAGAAGCTCCCTCCTTGCAGCGTGACAGGAGTGGGCGGATCTGACGACGGTGGCGGCGCTGGTGGAGAAGAGATTGGGGAATCGGATGAAGGCGGGAGTGCTGGGGAAGGGGACGGAGGGGAATGGAAAGAAGGGGAATCGGCAGCAGGAGACGGGGATGGTTCCGGTTCAGCGGAGAGGGCGAGATGGATGTAGAGGAGGAGGAGGAGGAGGAGGAGAGTACTGTGCCCGGTGTGTAGAGAGAGAGAGAGAGAGATTGGAAAGTGTTTCTTTTTGTTTTTAAGGTCCCGGGTCTGGACACGGGATCCGTATTTTTAGCCGGGTCGGGACTGGACCAAAATTTGGTCTCGTTTTTAGTCGGGACCGAGTCTAGTCCCAACCCGGGTATTTTCGGGTCTAGCCGGGTCCGGCCCGCAGACCCGTTTTAACACCCGTACAAATAACCTTTGTAATACCTCAATTTTACAACAATCCCTCACGTATTACAAAGGTTGAAAATAGAAATTCCTGGTTAATATATATAGAGTATAACTTTTCGAATCTGGTATCTTTTAAACTATAAACCAGGCCTAAATAAATAAATTTTATTCTTACAGAGAATGGTGAAGTTTAAAACTTTTATGAACTATTAACTCTTTTGCAAGGTAAGGAATTTATTTATCATGTTATATTTCCATTGTTGATACTCAAATTTTGACCACAAGTAAGTTAAATCATTTTTAGCATAACATATCCGCATTTTATCGTTCTTTATATTATTAACCCTTTTAAGTCGATCATATTTACGTTTATTATTTTCATTTTATTTCATATCATTTCTATTTTTTACCCCATTTTTCTGCATATTTTAAGTATTTTTCCGTTCGATTTTTATCGGTTTCGAATGAAGTTTCTCAAACCATAAATCGAACATTTCAGTCTATTTTTATATTCTGCATTTTTTACGCATATCATTTCATTTATTCCTTTTTACTTCATATTTTGGTCTTTTCCCGTTCGAATTTTTTATCGGTTTTTAGTGAAACTTCTCGTACACGATAGATCGAACTAATAAATAAATACTAAACCTTTTTTTCTCTCTCCAATCTCATCTGATCAAACAACAAGACCATTGCATTGTTTGAAGAGTGGTACGGCAGGAAAGACAATTCAACTGGAAAAAAGGAGCAAGATGTGTTGGTTGACATACTACATGAGGGTCTTTTAGGACAAATGGGGATTAATCCCAGGTTCCTGGACACCAATCATTTTAGTGGGTTTTGTACGGACAGCAAAGACATCAAGGCGGTTGCTACTGTCCATGCCAATTGTTTCCGGAGTATAAACGCTAACGTAGCCGACCTAAGAGCTGTCCTGATGGATTGGAAGCGGTTCAAGGTGGTCAGCAGACATCCAAGAGTGATTGCCAAAAATATGACTGTGCCTTTCCGGTGGTCGCCGCACATTGGATGCCATAATTCCTGGAACTCTAATAATCATAAAACAAAAAATTGAAGTTAATTTCATTTCTCAATTCACCAAAAAACAATTCCCCACTTTCTGATATGGGTTGTACAAAATAACTTCCAACTCCGGCAGTTCTAGGGTGCCGTAACGGCGTTGTATTAGTAACACAATCAAGGTCGTTGGATTATGTATCCAACGGTGTAGATTTTTTCTTCATAAAGAAAATATAAAAAGATAGTTTCCCCGCAACTTGTTTGCAACTTGTTCTATAGGTAAAGGTAAAAAATATCCCTTTTTGTAACTTTTCTTACATATTTTATATTTTTTTTATATTTTTTTAACTTTAAAAATTATAAGATTGAAAAAAAAGATTACGGAATATGTAATAAAAGTTGCGAAATCCTTAAAAAAATTACGAAATCTATAAAAAGTTATGAAGTTTTTCTTCCATATTTCTTTACTTTTTGCTGAGGTGTCGTAATTTTTATAAAGTTACGGAATTTTAGAAAAAATTACGGAATCATTCTTCCATTCCATAACTTTTCTTTTATATTTCGTATTTTTTTCTCTATTCCGTAACTTTATAAAAACTACAAAATTAAACCAAAATGTTACTGAATATGTTTAAAAAGTTAGGAAGTTCTTAAAAAATTATTGAACTTTTCATACATTCTGTAACTTTTCTTGCATATTTCGTACTTCTTTTACTACATTTCGTAACTTTATATAAACTACAGAATTTAAACAAAAAGTTACGAAATATGTAAGAAAAGTTACGAAACTATTAAAAAATTATGGAGTTCTTCTTCCATCTAGTATTTTAAAGAAAAATAACAAAATTGTCAAAATTTTGAAAAATTCAACAATTAGTATAAAATATAGGAAAATTTAAATAAAAATAGTAAAATATAATAAAATTAGGGAATTTATGGATGCCGAATGTACAATAAAATAGTATATGATTTTGACTCTTTTGTTTTAAGTGATAGGGCTAAGGTGTTTACGTATGAATTTCAGAGTGAATTGTTGGAGTTAGAGATCGTGTCTAAGGTTGTGGAAGCTCATTATTTAAAGAAGATAATGTTGCTGGAAGATGAGATTCCTTGTCTAAATTGTAAAAAAATGTACATTACGGTAAACAATTTGTATAAAAAATAGAAAAAAATCCCTTTTTTAAAAAAAAATCAAATTTTTTTATACAATTTTTTAACCAAATTCTTCAATTTTTTTGACAATTTAGACAAGCAACCTAATTTGTATAAAAAAAATAGAAAAATGCCCTATATTTTAATTTTTTAATTTTTTTCTATATCTTATGCAAATTATTTACCGAATTTTTCAAAATTTTGACAAATTTTATTTTATTTAAAATTTAATCACAATTGATTTTCCCCATTTATCTAAAAAAAATATCATTTTTATTTTTTCACAATTTAAGTTCCCTTTCTATTTTAGAGAACTTTATTTAATTTTTTATTTTTTTCAATTAATTTTGAATTTTCCTGATATATTTATGTATCTTTTTTTTTCAAAATTGTTCACGTGCGGATATGCAGTGTTATGCCACGTTAAAATAAAATATTTTGTTTAATATTTTACCATGTAAGAAGTTGTGACAAGGTAGACAGAGGGATGTCGGGAGTTACTTTCGAGTTAGTTGAGGGATGTCAGGATATTTTGATCTTTAGAGAAGTTTTGGTTCATTGCAATTAGTGATAGTGTCGTTTTGGCCGGAACCTTTAAGGGCCCGTTTACCTGGGAGAATTTTCAATTTGAAAATTTGCTGTTTTTGAAAATTTTCAATTTTCAATTTGCTGTTTATTTTCATTCTGAAAACTGGAAAACGCGTTTACTTCGCGCTTGTTTCTTGATCAGAAAAACTGGAGAACGCGTTTACTTGGCACTGAATGTAAGAATTTCCTGATCTGAAAATTAGAAAACATGTTTACTTCGCGCGTTTTCATTTTTTGTGGAGCATTAAATTTAATAGTGCAACCTAAAAAATACTTATTTGATTGTGTAGACTTTCCTGCTCCTTGACATCAGTCTATTGGTCGGTATCTTCCCGGTCATTTCCAACATCTTTCTCAATTGATTCCAGTGTGAAATTCATTCGCTTCTTCCTCCTCTGATCCTTAATCGTGATTTCTCCAAGGTTTGTTGCCGCCGTTACTATTATGATTACTTGTATTGATTTTTCTACCCATTCGAGTTTTAAGAATGAAGAAAATTATACTAGTTCCTATTTTTTAAAAATCTGACGTAACTAAAATAAAATTAGTCTCAATTGAAAAGATACCCGAGAAATTAAAAAAAAATCACATCAGTAGTATCGAGATTTATAAGTTGGATTTTAACAAGTTAATTTGGGACCACTTAGAGGAAAGAATCTGGAAATCTGTTTCAGAGCATCAAAACAGAAAGCAATATGAAGAATTCAAAACAATAAATTGTAACCTAAATCCTGAAATTTAATTGGCGTCCACTGCACCACAAACATGAAAACAACTGTATGTTTCAGTAACAATCCATACTGGTTTAACTGACTAGATAAATAATTCCATCACAATCTTACAGTTATGGCTCTCAGCAATCTTTACAATCAAAAACAATGTACAAAAAGAGGGGCTATGTTTTTAACTAAAATAGAAAGCAATCACCAGTTTCCAGCAAGCGCACGTCTTCGAAAGCTAAGAGATCCACTGGTTAGGGCACAATGCTTAGATAACATTTACTAGAAAACTGTCTTTCCTTTGCTTCCATCTGTCCGCTAGCAGAGTAATTGAGTCCCACGCTTGATGTAGTCGAGTCCCACACTTGATGTCCTTCTCTATGTACCAGCGGGAAGTGGGAAGCTAAGGCCAGTTTGCCGCCTCACATACTCTGGTATCAGCCTGTTGATTAGTTCAGGTGAAGCACCGGATAGCTGCAGCAAGAGTGAAATTCGGAAGAAATAAGCAAATAGGGCAAGAATGACCAGCAATAGCTGGTTTGAGTCATTGGCATTTCTCTTCTTAATGATGTATTATCAATGACAGTCTATGAGCTAAACCTTGATGATCTCAACAAGTTGATCCACCGCACTTTCTCCAGGAAACAATGGCTGTGAAACATTTGAACCTTTTATAAGCAATAGAAGAAGAAAAATATATAGCAGAAAACGAATGTGAAAAACTGGTGCATATTACACAGCCAACAGCATCAAAGTCTAACCTGGCCCAGAAGAAGCTCTGCCAGGACACAACCAGCTGACCAAATATCAATTGACGTTGTGTATTCAGTCGCACCAAATATGAGTTCTGGTGCTCGATAGTAACGGGAACATATGTATGATATATTTGCTTCCCCCTTGATCTAATGTGAAGAAAAAAATAATAAGCAAAATAATGAAGCCAAACCTAAGGGAAGTTACGCAAAACATTCCTTCAGCTCAACCCAATTTCAATTATTCAGTTTCTGATTTCTAATATATCACATTGCACCCTTGTGGTTTGATTCAGTTTCAAATTACAAATAATGCAAACAGCATAAATGTTTCTTATTTTGATCAGGGAAATTATTTTTAAAAAAAAAGGTATCAGGAACCCCGAACATGAAACTCAAGTAATTCAAAACGATCTCACATAATTCAAACTATCGACAAATACTACGGATGATTTCTAAAGACCATAATCTGCTAATTTAAACAATACAGATAGAGAATTCTCAAAGAGGCAAAGTATGCCATAGGAATCAGGACTGAATATGGAAGAATACATTGAACAAAGACCCACGCATTTTCAACATGAACAAAACCAGAGAGTAGACAATCTTCCAACATCTTACTTGACATTGTTAAAAAATTAATAATAAAGATTTTCAGTTATTACTAATCTAGTCCTTTTCAATACAAGAACAGGAACCACCAATTATGTGGTTACCCTCCTCCAACCCCACCCAAAATTACCTACCTGACCCAGTCCCCAACATGCAGCAAAATGCTTCAAGGGCATTAGATATCATGGGTTCCCATTTAATTCTCTTCCTACTCCAAGTATTTGAGCATGCATTTGGATCATGGGGGATTATATGTAGGAAGCTGGCATCCGTAGTTATTTTCTTGTTACTCTAGGATGACAATGTAGCATAGAACTCGAAGCACAAATACTGAAGCATTAAAGCTCAAGAGCTTCCATGTTAGACAACCAAACAAAGACCACTAGATCTTCGCCATTTTTTTGAGAAGCAGAGGACCAGTTAAAGCTGTCACAACACAAACCCATAATCAATTCAGATCAGGCTCGCTCGTTCATCAATTCAAGCTCACTAATCATGACCTAAACATTATATTCACATATTCACATTCACACAACATACCCATCAAATCACACGACGCGAGCTAAATCAAACGAAAGCTGGAGATTTTTAAGTCAGCCAAAGATCTGGCGGAGAGAATGAGAAAGGTGCTGCGAGTAAGTAAACTTACCGTCGGTTTCGGTGGGTGGTGGAGGAGGAGAATCCGAGAGCGAGAAGAGTCGGACGGAGGCGAGACAGGAGTCGGACGGGGGCGAGAGAGGAGAAGAAGGCCGGCGTGAGGGAGAAAGGAGAAGAAGAGCAGCGAGGGAGAAGAAGAGAGCGTCGTGTGATTTAGGGCAAGGAGAGAAGAAGAGGTAGAGATGAGTAAGGGTAGAGTTGGAATTAAAAAAGTTTCATTTAATTCTCTAAATGCAAAACCGAGTTTTCAAAATGAAAACTTGATGTGTAAAAGGAATGAAAATTTTGAAAACAGGTTTTTGGGTGTTTTCAAAACTTACACACGAGTTTTCATTCCGAAAATTTTCATTTTCATTCCGAAATGAAAACAACGCGAGGTAAACACGTTTTCGAAAAAAAAAATTCAGTTTTCAAAAAACTGGGGAATTTTCAGGAAAATTCCCTGAGGTAAACAGGCCCTAAGGGTTTCTATAGTGAGATTTTATAGACTTTACTCTTTTAAATTTCTAACTCAATAGTTAATAGTTTAACGGTGAATATACTTAAGTAATGAGTATCAATTTTATATTTTATTAAGAAGAATTTTTTTTAACCAAACAGATTTAGGCCCCATTTACCGCAGAGAATTTCCTCCAGTTTTTTGAAAACTGGAGTTTTTTTCCGAAAACGCGTTTACTTCGCGCTATTTTCATTTCTGTTTTCGAAACGAAAATTTTCAGATTGAAAACTCATGTGTAAGTTTTGAGAACATCCAAAAACCTGTTTTCAAAATTTTCAAACTTTTTCTTCTCTAATCTCAAAACACGCGTCTCCCATTTTTCCAAACAGTAGACTTTAATGAATTTTTATTAAACCCACATTTGCCCTTCTTCTTCTCCTCCTCACGTTGCGCTGTGCTTCTTCTCCTCCTCTGCTATCTTCTTCACTTCTTCACTTCTTCCTCCCAGCGCCGAGAGATGGTTGTGTTGGTGGTGGGCAGATCGGGAGTGAGAGATGGTCATGTTGGTGGTGGCTGCCGGCGGCGAGAGGGAGGTGGGTGTTGATTTCTCTTCTTTTTCATCCAAATCCCTAATTCCAATATTGCCAACCACCGCTTCCAGTTCCGATTCCAATTGCAACTCAAAATCAACTGCGCGCGCGGGGCTTCCGACGTACGCCCTCCTCATTTTCCCAAACAGCAGCACGAAGCACCCTCTCCGTTCGCCATCGCCACACCACACCACAGCACACACATCCGCAACAATGGTATCTATTCCTCTCTCTATATGCGTTTACCTTTTCCTTTGTATCTCTGGTTCCGCATGTGTTTAACGGTGCGTTTTTGTGTTCTGGTGTTTCCATCAGGCTTCGGAGAAGAAGCTGGCGAACCCAATGAGGGAAATCAAGATCCAAAGGCTTGTGCTTAACATCTCCGTTGGAGAAAGTGGGGATCGCCTTACTCGTGCCGCCAAAGTAAGTAACTACCCTTTTCCTCCCTTCTTCCTCCATTTTTGTGCCTTCCTTATAATTCACTGAAAGTTATTTATTTTGTGTTTCGCTTTTTGTTTGGGTGCTGAGTATGGTGGTATTTGAGCAGCTAGGTACACTGTTAGATCGTTTGGGATTCGGCGTAATGAGAAGATTGCTTGCTATGTTACTGTGAGGGGAGACAAGGCAATGCAGTTACTGGAAAGTGGTTTGAAGGTGAAGGAGTACGAGCTTCTGAGGAGGAACTTCAGTGACACTGGATGCTTTGGTTTTGGTATCCAGGAGCACATTGATCTTGGCATCAAGTAAGTTTCTTTGGTGTTGCTATTTTTCTTGATTATCAATTGTGTGCATATAGAAAGTTTGAACAATTGCATATGAAATGCTTTGCAATGGTTGGGGACGGGGTGGTTGAATGCTTATTTCTTTGAAGACACCGGTAGATCCTGTTTCTGTATGAGTGGCTTTGGCATTAGATGGTTGGTTAATGATTTTTTGTCATGAATTTATGCGAAATATTTAATTTGAAATGGATTGTTTATGTGCATGTTCTTTTGACTGGTATCACTAGAGGTTATATTACACGTGTTAGCCTTGAATGGACTCGGAGATTGTTAGCTGACAAACCTTTCATATACTACTGCATGATTGAGTCAATATCTACCCTGAAATAAACTAGCCGTGATAGAATCTTTGCAGCCTCTAAAATTGCTTGTTTCTTTCCCCAGTTACACGAGCAGGTGCTAGGTGCAGATTTTGAAGGCAATGCATCAGTTTTAGCAGCAGAACTAGTTACTACAGCAGGGGATGGTTTGATGTGTTCTATGTGAATCAGAATTGGTCCTCAATTCTCATTTTTCTTCTTTTCAGCTGTCAAACGACCTAAGAAGGGAAACACTGTTCCAGAAGAGAAGCAAGATCCAGCAATTGTGGAATCATAATCCATTCGTGGTGTGGAATGTGGAAGTTGATGTAAATGATCTCCTGGCGTTCAATGTGTGCATTTCTACCATGTCAATTGCCATGTTTCTCCATACATCCACGAGTCTATTTGCTCCAAGAAATCAATTTTGACTTGCGAGAAGCTCGTATCTTACAATTTTTTAGGAATTTGTTGTAATTTGTTAGTATTATACACAAAATGATTGTTACTTTTGCTTTGGCTGGAATTTATTTAACCGATAACCTTGCAAGTTTATTGTATTATAATTTCCAAGAAATCATGGTTTGCTTCAATGGAGTTCGTCGATGTGTTCTCTATCAACCCGGTAACAGAAGAGGATTAAGTTTGAGATTTGACTGGGTCGAACCTTTGGGCGAATAATCAACAAATAAATTATTTATATAACTTTAAAATTTATGATTTTGATAATCTAAATACAAAGTTTGGAAAATAATGTTTGAATTTTGATTAATTCTTATATTCTTGCTAGAAAAAAAGATTATATTATTAAATTGTTAAATTAATACCCAAAAAATAAAATAAAAATGCTAAATTAAACAAAGAAAAGTAAAGGTAATGACTCGTCGTTCGTCGTTTCAACTCAACAGAGGACCCAAATTTTCATTTTCCCTTATATTTAATAAATTTTTCCTTTTTAAAATGACTATTAAATTTTCAAATGATTTTTTCTTTTTATTACAAATATATTCAGTTTTTCACAAAAAATGAAAATGCGCAAAGTAAACACGTTTTCCAGTTTTCAGATCAGGAAATTCTTACATTCAGTGCGAAGTAAACGCGTTCTCCAATTTTTCTGATCAGGAAACAAGCGCGAAGTAAACGCGTTTTCCAGTTTTCAGAATAAAAACAAAATTCTCGAAATTCAGAAAAACAGCAAATTAAAAATTAAAAATTCTCCCAGGTAAACGGGGCCTTAATTTCAAACAATATTTTTGAAAGTTATTTACTAAATAGTTCAGCGCGTTGCCTTAAAAAATAATTTTTTACCCACAGTAAAATCTATTTTAACCACGATGTCAAACAGGCTCAAAGCACAAGCCAAACGCGGTTAACAACTACTGAGTACTCAACAGCTTAACAATTGCATATATTAACCTCGTACCGCATGACAAACGCATGACTAATCTACCCCGTACCAAACACTAATATAAAAAAGTCCCTTCTCCCTTAAAAGTTAATTAAATTTAAGTAAGAATGGAAAACTCCTCAAAATTCTCTGTTTTTGGTTTTGGAAACTTAACAATCCTCTCCCTACTCTTCATCGGCTTTCTTTACCTCTTCCTTTATTCTTCTCCTAATTCTTTCTCAACCCCTTTGTTCCCCTACTATCAATCCTCTCACGCCACCCGCTGCCCTCACCCCCAATTCGTAAGTGTGCATGCAAGTTTTTCATTTTTTTTCCTTTTTAGGCAAAAAATTATTCTGATTTGATTCTCTCCTCACTCGATCAACTACGCACAATTTTTTTAATAAGCACATTTAGTATAATTCTAATTTTTTTTCCCGATCTTTCTGGATATTTTTTCAGTCTGATATCGATATGTAGTTTATGTGTGTGTCAGGCGGGTGCGGAGTATTGGACCATAAAAAAGTTCCCAATAGACGAACTACAAGAGGCGCTGGAGAAGGCTTCAAACCCAAACAAGACAGTGATCATCGCTGTGGTGAACCGGGCTTATGCGGAGCAAGGCGTGAAGGCCGACACAACGATGCTTGATATCTTTCTGGAGAGCTTCTGGTTGGGGGAGGACACGCGGCAGCTGATTGACCATTTACTCATAGTGGCGGCTGATCAGACGGCGTACGATCGCTGCAAATTCAAAGGGCTGCACTGCTACAAAATGGAGACGGAGGGCGTCGACTTTGGTAGGGAGAAAATTTACATGTCCCAAGATTTTGTCAAGATGATGTGGAGAAGAACGCTTCTTTTATTACATGTTCTCAAGCACGGCTACAGCTTCATTTTTACGGTACGGTCCTTTATTATTACTTCATTCTTACGGTCCCTATTACTTAATTTTTGGAATATTAATTAGCTACTACTGTTGCTAGTGTTTTTAGTAATTTTCTTTTTGATTCCTTAATTAGTGCGACGACTTTAGGTATATATAGTATGATGTTAATTAATTAAATAATTATGTTCAGTTCGAGTTTGGATTAGTTAGTACTCAGTATGATAGCCGGATTATCGAATGATATTTTACGGGGGAAAAATCAATTAGTTAGGAATTTAGTATTTAAATGAGGTACCTGTTGATGTCATCCATGTTATGTTAAGTGTTAACCACTTAGCTGAAAACTTATGGAATTTTGGAATATAATTTTCCACAATTGACATTTTCCTTTCCTTTTTCTTCCGTTGAGAAGTGTAATTGAGGTTGGTCGCATGAAAAATATGAGAACCACACACACCCATGTCCCGCTACCGTTGTTAAGTTTCCATTTTCCAATTAAAGAAGTGGTTGAATTAATTAATTAGTTAATTAATACTGATACTAATACTAGTAGTAATTAATAAAAAAATTACACAAAAAATATGATTTAATTAATTAGTGTATGTCTTCATGCGTTAAATGAGGCATTAATGTATGAGTATTTAGGACCTAAAACAATTTCCGGGATGGTGGTGCCGACACTCTTGTGCTTTCGCTCGAGATTGTTTATTGTTGAAAATGTTGCCACCACCATCTGTAATCTTCTTGGTTTTGGTTTCATTTGGTTGGTAGGTCGTAGTCGTAGTAGCTCTACTCAAATATATTACTAGTAAGTAATTGAATCGGCTCGTACTTTCCATATAATCTTGTTTAGTTATTTATAATTATCAGAGTTGTCAATTATAATACTTTCTTCGTCCTTAAAAAAATAACATTTGGATTTTTTTTTTCTTTTTTAAATATCGTTTTCATCATTTTAAATGTATTGGAGAATTAAAATTAGTATTGATTAGACGTAGTTAATAAAGTGATTGAGAACAATTAATTAAAAACATATCAAAATCTGTAATTAATCATTATTTTTATTGTTGTAAAAGTATATTGGAAGTTTTTTTTTTATAATAAAGAAGGTATAAGTTAATCTATACTATGTTTTGCTCTTGGCATATTCATTACTCAGTAAAACTCGGGTAGATCATGATCTACCTACATGATGATGTAGGATGATGACACGTATCCAAAAGTGTCAAGAATAGTGGTATTCTAGCACTATTTGGGGCACGTGTCATCATCCTACATTATGATGTAGGTAGATCATGATCTACCCAAATTTTTTCCTTCATTACTTAAACACAGCTATTTATTTATATATATAAAAGTCATTACTTAACGCAGTCAACACAAGGATAGTCAGTTGTGACATTCGAGCATCCTACACAACTAGTTTACCAACTTTTTGGTATGAAATATTTATTTATTATCAAAATACTATTATTTTTTAACCGACTTAATAGGTATAAAAATACAATAAGTATGTAATCTATTGGTCATTTTGTTGATGAATGGTGATATATATAGATAACGGTAAAGATTCGGATCTCAAACTCTACCTATCAAAAAAAAAATTGGTATAAAAATAATTAATCATTAACTCAATTTATTTAGGAATGCATGCATTTATAAGTAATCTTAAAAACTCATAAGGAAAGAAACAGTGTTTGTTTTCAATTCATTGATGTTGTGGACTGGACAAATCATTCCCAAATTTGTTTCCAACAGTGTTTGGAGTAGATTAGCTGCAAAGCTCGACTTTTCGTCCTACGTCCTACCACATGTTACACCGGGCAGTCAGGGCACGGCTTTGAAATTTAAACTTCAAGTATTATTTGGGCCTCAACGATGGGTCAGTCATTTGGCCCAATTGTATCAAGGCTCCAATTTTTGTTGTTGTTGTTAACCTTGAATTTTTTTTTTTGACAGGATACTGACGTTGTGTGGCTAAGGAACCCATTTCCCAGATTGAGCAGCAACGAAAGCGTAGACATCCAATTGAGTACCGATTGGTTCAACGGCAACCCGGTGTCGGAAAGAAACGCCATCAACACCGGCTTCTACTACATCCGATCAAACAACAAGACCATTGCATTGTTTGAAGAGTGGTACGGCAGGAAAGACAACTCAACTGGAAAAAAGGAGCAAGATGTGTTGGTTGACATACTACATGAGGGCCTTTTAGGACAAATGGGGATTAATCCCAGGTTCCTGGACACCAATCATTTTAGTGGATTTTGTACGGACAGCAAAGACATCAAGGCGGTGGTGACTGTACATGCCAATTGTTGCCGGAGTATAAACGCTAAGGTAACCGACCTAAGAGCTGTCCTGATGGATTGGAAGCGGTTCAAGGTGGTCAGCAGACATCCAAGAGTGATTGCCAAAAATATGACTGTGCCTTTCCGGTGGTCGCCGCACATTGGATGCCATAATTCCTGGAACTCTAATAATCATAAAACAAAAAATTGAAGTTAATTTCATTTCTCAATTCACCAAAAAACAATTCCCCACTTTCTGATATGGGTGCCGTAACGGCTCTAGCATTCAGATTTGTACTACAAATGGTGAATTAGTTGGGCTACCACTCCATCGATGTTTCAACGGATTACTTGGAGGTGACAAAAGGGATTAACCAGCCGACACCCTCAAATAGGTACTCTAGCTTAATTGTTGATGATATCAAGAATATAGCTCAGCCGATAAAGTTCAGCGCCTTCTTATTTGATATGCGGGAAACCAATAGTGTTGCTCATTCGTTAGGCAACGTTGCTCTTTATCTATATTCTATAGATTACTTATGTTTAGCTTGAGGCTAATCATCCTAGTATTGTTCCTTTCATCTATAATGATGCTTTGTATTTTGATTTAATATATCTTATCCCGATTTGTTTTAAAAAAAATTTAAGAAAGATATTGGATGAAACCCTAGAATGATGATATGCATTTACCTAATCAAAATTAATCATGAAAAAACTAACAAGAAAATTAACTTTGGGTTTTGGATTTGCAAGTTGATCATTGATGCAAATATAATATATAATTTTTTACGAATTGCCCTTGAGCCATGGCTATCGGCTACTGAGATAGGGGCTAAGACGACCCCGACTCGCCTAAACTTTATATGCCCACTAAGTTGTAAATTTAATTAGGCAGATAGTGTCAATTATTTATAAAGTCAGCAGAAGTGTATAGTAAAAAATAAAATTCAACAAGGAAAATCAACTAAAAAACTTCTACCCGGTTGCACAAAGGCATGACCACGCCTGATAACTAGACCTGGGCATGGACAGGTCTGACCCGGTTGCCCAAGCTCGTCCGTTTTGATCGCGCCAGGGTTGGATGGACTTGAAGGTTGAAGTCCAAGTTCGGCCCACATAGCATATTTAAGTCCGCCAATACTAAATTTACTATAAAATAATTTCACTACATGTGTTTGTAGAACTTGTGCATCGTGCATTAGTTGGAAATTGATTAAAAAAGGAAAATAAAATAATGCACAAATAATAACAATTCTTTGTTAGTTTAGTTTTAGGCATCAAATCATGATATAAAGGTAGAAAATGAATTTTTACTCGATAAGAAAAGAATATGATAAGGAGAAGACATTAATAGTGAATCTAATTACTTGTTTCTTTTTCTTCTTTTCTTTTCTAAGAAAAATGAAAAAAATAATGAACATTTTTTTTTTCAATTTATAAAGTTAGGTGCGCAGGTCAGGCGGAAAGCTCATGAGCCTACACAAGCCTGACCAGGCCGATTCGACTTTGAACTAAGCTTGGATTTAGGGCCTGTTTGGCGTTCCGGTTCTGGTCCGAAAAGTGCTGTAGGTAAAAGTGTTGTGGGAAAAGTACTTTTGCGCAAAGCAGTGTGCTGTTTGGTAAACATTTCTTAAAAGTGCTGTGGGAAACGAGAAGTTGTTTTTGGTGTTTGGTAAACACTGCTTTTAGAACTATGGTTTGAGTGTAAAATGACTATATAGGGCATCAATCATTTTTAGTGTTATTTATTTACATTATTTAATTCAATCTTTGTTTCTAAACAAATAATTGAATTATAATTTTCTAAAAGTTGCAATTTTAACCTTTTAACTATAAAGGACACAATTTATTTCAAGCATTAAAATTAATATTTTTTAGTATATGTATATATTATTTAAATCAATCTATTTCTTTAAACAAATAATTAATATTTTATTAAATAAAGTTAAATATTGAGCACTATTTTAAAATTTTACATATATAAAATCACAATTATCTATTCATCATTAAAATTTTAAAATTGAGTTATTTTTTTAATGTGAATACATCAATAATATTTTTAAATTTTTTTAAGAAATTAATGTAACATATGAATTTCTACTTTGACTCCATCATATTATTCAAATAAACATAAAAGTTGGTAAGTAACATTACAATATTTACCATATGGTTCAATTATTAAAATACTCTACTAAACATTTAAAATATTAGGATCTTATTTTTTATTTTAGTATTCGTCACTAACTAATTGATATCCAATCTTACATTGAATGATATAATTGGTATTTCTATTTTAAATTTATCAAAATGTACAATATTTTTGAAATATGTAATGACACATATAATAAATAAAAAACTTGATGAATAATCACATTTTTTTAGTGAGTTTGTTACATTTTTTGTGATAAATCGTCAACTTATAAATATTTTAATTAACAAAAAAATTAATAGTAACCTAAAGAAAATGTAAAGAATTGTTTATTAAATAATACAATATATATATATATTTGCGTAAATTTTTTTGACAATTTATCTTGGAAATAGGATTAAAATACCCCTTCGGTCAACAAGTTTTACATATATAAATCACAATTACATATTCATAATTAAACTTAGTTTTTATATTGATTTGTTTCTATAATTAGTATCCTTAAAAAAAAGGAATTAGTGGCGCTCTGATTTTGGATTTTTTTTAGTTTACAGACTATATTTAATTACAAATACTGGAGGAGTTTAGATTGGAAAAATAGAAATTATGTTTAGGATTCAATAATTTACATACTTTTAATTACCTGTGATTAATGAATGTGATTAATTCCAAACTAGTGAATGTGAATTAGTTTGGTTTAAGTAAAATGCGAAATTAAATGGAAATAATTTCATTTTGTCGAGAAAAATAGAAATACTCCAATTGCAAAAAGAAACTAATAACTAGAATAACACAAACTTGAAAAGTAAGCAAAACGGTGGTTTTGGAACCCCAAATTTCATAATTAATGCATATGATGATTCTAAAACACTCAAATGAAAACAATATCCAGTAGCATTAAAGAAACTAGAAGTCTTGCTACAAAAACCGAACTCAGATATCAATCCTCTTTCGCAATGCATAAGATGACATATCACATGAACAAGTTAGGCCTTGATGCCTTGTATGTTGTCTTCAGCTTCCTGGTTGGTGGCCTGACCTTCTTGAGCACCAACGGGAACTTGGTTGAAAAAAATCATAAACATCAATGCAGAAAATCAATTTCATGATCAGTAGAAACAATTCCATGACAAAGAAACTTGCCCACCTCAAACTTCCTGCATCACTCAGTCAAATATTTAAAACTCATCAAGTAATTAAAATCAATTGTTGAAAATGCTCCTAGATATTTTGTCACATAATGCTCCTAGATATGATAACAAATACACATAGCTACCTCCAGAATGTTAAGAGTCTTCAAAAACCTCAACTAGTTAAAAATTGTCATGACCCATGTTCAAGACTTCAAGCAGCAATACATCCACCTAAAAGAGCATTTACCTTTAACTATGAAGGAAGCAACAATATCACTCCTATAGATGCACTTTATCCAACCCAAGGGATGGTAGTACTACAAATCAGATCCATCGAGAAGAAAAAGAAAATGCTACACTGCAACACAGAAACACTTTTCTCTGGTAATTACTGTGAAAATGAATCCCATTCTATACAGAGCTTAGCTGCCGCTACTGAACCAGAATCAACAATTTACAAGATATATCTCGCTTCAGGACTGTTATCCAAACAAATCAAGTTCCTAGCTTTCTACACATACAAATACAACCTACTCTAAAGTTCAACTACCATGGATACATAACAGAAAGCAGAAAGCGTCAAAACAGGATTGAGAAGTCCATTTTAAACCGGTGAGTCCTCATTTTTAGTTCCATGTCATGCCTCACCCTGACATGAGCCAATCTCAAGGATTTATTCTAAACCAACGAACCAGACATTTTTGAATCTTTTACCGGACAAACAAACCCAATGACACAAAAATTCAACAGCTTTCATTTGCAAAATCAAACAACCATCTACTCTAGCCAGTGCATCATACCAACAAAAAAAAAATTAAACTTCCGTTGTGCACCTTCATGAATAATTCATGCCACAACAGAACTGCTACACCTTGCTGTCTCTACACATTCCACTTCTTAAAACAGCAACTAAATTGAACAATTTTCTAGGATGGAAAATTACCAATCAATCAACAATCCGCAAGAAACAATAACAGCAACTAAATTGAACAAATGGGCCACTCTTAAAACAGATCAAGGGACAGAGCTGTACCTTAGCTTCAACAATTGAGGCAGCAACCAACGATTCGCCCACCAATACTCAACAAAAGAGCTGGGCTAGTTACACAGCCGCCACGCAGAGACAACCTTTGTACCCTCTGCCGCCGCTGGTGGTGGAGGACGGCGGTGCGCTTGAGGACACCGCTGGTGGTGGAGGACGCCGCTGCTGGTGTGAGGGTGAGGGTTCTGTTGAAAGTTGGGTATTGTCCGGTGAGGATTAAAGAAAGTAGAGGAGATGAGAGATGAGAGGTCGCGACCTAGGTTTATTTGCCTCAATCGGTCGGGAGAAGGGGAGTACGATGTGAGTGAGGAGGGATTTGGAGAGTTAAAAGGTATTTATACTGGCAGTTTTGTAAATATGAAGAGTTTGACCTGAATTTTTTGTCCACTTAAGTTTAATATCAGCTTCCCGTGTTACTGTTTCAGCCCAACTTTTACCCACTGCTCCAATTTGCTCCAGTGGAGAAAGCAAGGAAAACAAGGGTGAGACAACGCCAGCTTTCCAAGAAGCTTGGTTTTGAAGGTGTTTACCAAACACCTTCCTTAGCTTCTTGGTTGAAAAAAGCTGGGTTGGCCACCCAAACCTCAATGCCAAACAGGCACTTAGAGAATTGTTACTTGCACCTGGTCAAGAGAACAAAAGGCCCAGCCCAGACACAAGTCTAATGATCATCTGTATTACTATTCTTCCTTTGGAGTAAAAGTTTACTTTCCCGCGTGTCCTTTGCTTTTTTTCTTCTACTTTATTGATAATTTGATTTTGTCTTAACTAAAACAACTACACCTAGGCCTTTACTCTTTTTTTAAAGTCCCTATAAATTCACTTAAGTCTTATTAGATTATTCACGTAATTAATCATATTTTATTAGTAAAAACCTACTCCCTCTAATCGCTTTTAATGAATATTTTAGCCCATAATTTATAGGGAGTATATTATATTTACCTCTCAACTTTTATTATCAATAAAATATGACTAACATTTAATTAGTGCTAGTTTTATCCAAGAAAAAAAATTCTATACTTGGACTTTAAGAACTATTTTAAATTTAAGTTGATTTTTTATAATGACAAATATATCAAAAACTTCCTAAACATGTTTTATTAGCGTTTAAATTTTCCTAAGATGGTTTCTCAATATGTTATATCCACGTGGTTGCAAAACAATTAGTCTAATTTTGCCCTTAATTAGTTTTTGTTTATAAAAAACATCACCCTTAATTTCTCCCTAATTTTTTTCTAGCCCCGCCCCTAATATAAAAGTATGGTACAAATGATTTCTAATAGTTCTCCATACCCGCCGGTGTATATAACTCTAGTAGTTGCTATTCATAATCTTCTTCATCTTCCATGGGTAATCCGAGTGCATTCATTGTTGTAAAATAATGATATTCCAAAAGTTGAATATCTCTTCCATTCCAACGGCTATGAATGGCTTAATTACCATGATTATGCAACGACTTAATTGCCATGATTCTGTAACGGTAATGGCCATGATGGCCATGATAATCCCCACCTTAATGGTCATCAATCTCCACCATAATGACCATGATTCCCCACCTTAATGGTCATGATTCTCTTCCTTCCTATAAATACCACCTACTCTATCAAACCAAGATACAAGACAAGAGAGAAAGAAATATACACTACAATCAATTGAGAGCCTTCCTTTTCTGGTTAATATTATATTTTAGGTTCTTGCTGTTCTGGATCCCGATTTCTAAATAGGAAGAGATCGTTTTATCCTGGGGGAAATAAATTCCTTTAGGGCGAGCGTTTCTACGCAACTCGATCTTTGTATTTCTAATTTATTTTGCAGGATTTTCCAACAATCTAAAGGAATTTATAAAGATGAATACGCATTTGTGAAGGACGTTATTGAACTGTCTCGTGGATGTGCTTTAATTAAATCAGGCTATTTCTTATCCCTATATATTTTTTTTTTTGAGTTTCAATTATTTAATTAACATTTTTGGTTCAAATGTTGTTATATAATTGGACGCGGTCGGTGAATTCAGACGAGAAGGATATAATTCTATGTTTTGGGAAGGAGCTATCATTTTCTGTTTTTATGACTAATTGTTAATTAAAATTGCATCTTTTTACCTTGGGAAAATGAGATGTTGGAGCCTCAGATTATCTTCCCCACGTGTTTCCAGTATCATCACCATGGGCCATCACGTGCCAAAGTCATCACACTCACGCTCCAACAATCGGACAGTAAGTGCTAGCCCAAGCTTCCATATAAATGGTAACTGTTGCAGGTAAGGAGATGAAGAAGGTATTCCATGTCAATAATGGCACAATGCTAAATATCATTTGTTATCAATTAGCCTCATTAATGGTATTATGATATTATAATGTCCCTCTAGCATGACATGTCGTTAACAAACTTGCATAGTAATAATGACATAAATTATTTTATGTTAATAATTGGTTTTTATAATCATTGCCATAAATATTCTTACAATGAGATGCATTAAATGAAATTTATATATATGATGTCAGTTACATATTTTTGTTGTGGTAATAGACTAATGTTTGAAATAATTACTTAAATGCAATTAAGTGCATTCTTTCAAATTTAAATTGGATTTTATATTTTGATGTTGTTGCCATACATACTATTGCAATACGAAGAATTCATTTTTGATGGTATATGATGAATTATAATTTTATGAGAGAGATTTATTTAACAAGTTAATTTCTCAAAAAGTCTAATTACTTGTGGGGCTTTCACGAGGACCATATTGATGACGAAATTCATGTCTCTTAGTGATGCAGATACGATACAAGTATGTATCAAGGTATGTTATTCTCCATGTGCTTGATAAATTTTCTTGGTTAGTGTTTTATATTACTCAAGATTTGTTTAACAATAACAAGAGGTGAATGACCAATATTAATTGTTTATATTACTGTTACAATGTGACAATGGAGTAAGCGGTGTAAATATAAATGAGATTTTAATATATAAGATTATTCTTAATTGATTATGAAAATAAAGTGGATGATGACTTTATTATTATTGGTGAAATTGAAATCTTCGTATTACGGTATGCAATTAAGGTTCCAAAATTTAATTGCAATTTTATGTGGTATTTTAAAACAAAAAGTGATTAATGATTGAAAAGTTGATTTGTACCAAAATTGGGATTTTGTGCATAAATGTTTATACAATATGCTTAATTGCAATTTTTATGAGGTATCTTAATTAATGTTATAGATTTTCACTTAATGTGAAAATAATTCCTTAAGATACACTGTTTGACATAAATTGTTTTATTTATGTTAATAATTGGTGCAATTAATGTATTTAAATGAGAAGAATTGAATCTGTGGAAACAGATTAATGTTTAGTTTTACTGTTTAAAAAGAATTTAAAACAGTGATGCATTATTTTTAAGTGGTGTGACTATTACTGCTATGGATTGATTAATATTCTGATATATATTTGTAGAAGTTGTGAGTATTAATATAATCAATGCAATTGTTTCCTGATTAAAGTGGTAGGGATCAATTGTGCAGTGAACTGTCTAGCTAATTAAGTTTGCAGAGAACTTAATTATGGGGAAAATATATAAGGTATATATTTCAATGCTCATGAAGCTTGCTATCAAATTAACGAGTAATTTGATTATACTCGATACTACAAGAGGTATGAATGTATTAAACTTTCTCATATGAGTATTGTTATTATTTATGGAAGAAAAAAATTGAGAATTATTTATATAATTTAAAGGAGATAAAAACTCATTGAGGAAGGAGATATATTACTATTATACGTATATATGATGAAATATATGTGAACACATTGATGGCATTATTCCATATATATTTTTGTGAAAGTATTATTTCAGATGATGTGAATATACTAAGTGTTGGTGCTCTCAAAAAAGGTATTTACTCTCAATATTAATTCTTGTGTAATTGTGTGGAATTAAAAATGTACCAGATATATTTATTTGGTAAAATTAAACAAATAGAATAATATTCGCAAATGTGGGAGTCCGAATATTATTGTCTTATTTATTTATTTATTTATTTTAAAAAATTGCCATGAAGTATACTAATACTTTTGTGAGTCTGTGGCAGCAATGATATCACAAGTGTGATAATGGAAAAATAAATAAATAAATGAGAGATGTGATGTGTTAGCACAATGCTATCACTAGAAATTGGTGTTGAGATTTTTCTCAAAAAGTAGACATTTTGATGTCAAAGTTTTCAGTACTCTTAAATGATGTACTTGAGATTCTACTGTACTAGAGAATACAGTGATGATATATACCATGAATTGTGGTATCATATATAATTTGAGTTTCCGCTGTATTAGAGAATACAGTGATGATAAGTACAATGAATTGTGGTATCCGTTGTATTAGAAAATACAATGATGATAATTGAATTTTATATTCAAATGAGATTTGATGAGATTAAAATCCACTAGTGGTGAAATGTGATGATCCACTAGTGATGTTAATAATTTTTGGATGAAATTCTACAACATGTGAGAATTTTATTGGGTGTAACACCTATGTATCGATACATTGTGATTGTCAAGTTGAGGCTTGCATGTGGTTAAGCTAGCTATTGTTAAATGATTTTTGTTGATTATGAGAAGTCAGAAGTGATTTTGGCCGATCCTCTGACTAAGTCTCTGAGTGGAAAAATTAATTGAAGAAACATCAATTAATTGAAGAAACATCGAGGGGAATGGGACTTAAAGCCATATTGGAAAATTAACAGTGATGGGAACCCAACCTTTGTGATTGGAGATCCCATGAAGAAGGTTCATATGGGTAATAACAAGTCACTTGTTAATTCTGTTAACACAAATTGATTGTCCTTCCTATGGTGTGGATGTGTTATGCTGCATTGATTGAGAGGATGGGTTTTTGAACTCTTAATGATTTCATATCCCTTATGGGTGGATGTATTGATTGCGGATACATTTGATGAAATCACCTATATGAATGTGGAGTGGGGCCGCTCCTATGAGATTGTGGCATAATCTCTAGAGCATTCATTAACATCCAGGCACGCGCATGGCCAAAACGCGCAAAACCGCGTTAACAGCAAGAATTGTGGGGGTATAACATGATAAATAGATTCCCTACCTTGCAAAAGAGTTAATGGTTCATAGAAGTTTTAAACTTCACCATTATCTCTGTAAGGATAAAATTTATTTGTCTAGGTCTGGTTCATAGTCCAAAAGACACCAGATTCGAAAAGTTATACTCCGTATATATATTAACCAGGAATTGTTACCATCAACCTTTGTAATATGTGGGGGATTGTTGTAAAATAATGATATTCCAAAGGTTGAATATCTCTTCCATTCCAACGGCTATGAATGGCTTAATTACCATGATTATGCAACAGCTTAATTGCCATGATTCTGTAACGGTAATGGCCATGGTGGCCATGATAATCCCCACCTTAATGGTCATCAATCTCCACCATAATGACCATGATTCCCCACCTTAATGGTCATGATTCTCTTCCTTCCTATAAATACCACCTACTCTATCAAACCAAGATACAAGACAAGAGAGAAAGAAATATACACTACAATCAATTGAGAGCCTTCCTTTTCTGGTTAATATTATATTTTTGGTTCTTGCTGTTCTGGATCCCGATTTCTAAATCGGAAGAGATCGTTTTATCCTGGGAGAAATAAATTCCTTTAGGGCGAGTGTTTCTACGCGACTCGATCTTTGTATTTCTAATTTATTTTGCAGGATTTTCCAACATTCATATCTTCCCAAACGCTAACGTTGTTGTAGATAAGCTTCGTCAATATGGTCTTAGACATTTCTTTGTCCTACTCTTGGTTCTCTCTTGCTTCTTTTTATCTTCATTTAGGTCTCTAAAGCGATAATTTTGATATAATATTTTAACGTTTGCTTTCTTTCCTATGTAAAAAATAAAATAAAAATAACAGTAATAGTAATTTATAATGAATTAAATCTTGAAAGTTATTGTTTATAATGGTATAATTAGAATTGCCTTTTATGGTATATATATTTGGAAAAAAAAGAAAATATTGGTTGTTACAAAAATGTACTTTTTCCTTTTGGTTTGGTAAGTAAAGTGTAGCTCCAGGAACCAGGATCCTATTCTTTAGCAAGAAGTGGGAGTGAATGGAATCGAAAGTAGTACCAAACTGCTGTGCTGTGCTGTGCTGTGCTGTGCTGTGCTGTGCTCATAGTTCCATTGCATACGTAATTACCCTCGTGTCCCCTCGTCCTCGTCAGTTGAGTTAGGAGAAAATTAACGGCCCGTCTGTCCCCACCTTACCCGCTTCTTTTTTCTGCTCACTCTGCAACGTTTTACACCGTAAAACTAAACCAATGAAACATCCAATAACATCCTGCCACGTGCTGTAGTTACCCTCGACATTTACTCTCGACGTACCGTTTCACAGTAACAAACAAATACTGAGATTTACACCCAATCATATTAATCCACATTTCGGTGTGTCGGCAAATATATATGTACTTTGCCACGTTTCACACTGCATAAATTGAGAGCTAGGGTTTTAAAATTGGCTTCAATTCAATTCCTCCCCCATCGTATTTCTTTTCCTGGCGTTTCAATCCATCATTCTTCACGGAATTCTCTTCGAAATTCGTAAACCTTAGGTCATAAATTTTGTGCGGAGCTAAGTAGTTAGGGTTTTCTTGGAGCGGTTGTGATTCTGTTAAATTTGTTCCAGCAACGAAACGATGCCTCCTCGTGTTGTGAAGAGAGGTACTGCCGCCGGTGGAGGAAAGAGGGGCGGCAGAGGGAGAGCCGCCGCAAGGGCACAAAATCAGCTGCAAGAAGCTGTAGAAGATGCACCGCAGGTGGAGGAGAAGCCAATTGATGATGAAAAGTCAGTTGCGGAGGAAAAGCTGGTTGTTGAAGACAAGCAAATTATTGAAGACACGCGGGATGTTCAAGCCGAAGCTGTTGCTGGTGATGCATCTAAATTGGATATGAATGGATTAAAAAGTAAGTATTCCTGTTTTGGACTGTCGCTTTCGGTTGAGATCTGATGGAGCTGGTGGCGGCTCCAGTGTGCGTCTGTTTTCTTGAATTTCTAAAAGTTTTGAGTATTTACCAGTTAGGTTATAGTTTATTTATTTGCGCTCTCTTATCTTTAATTTCTTAGTTTGCCTATTCTGGATACGTCTGTTCTTCTTAGATTTGTTGATTTTTACTATAGTTAGGATAATTCTGCCTAATGAGGTTCTTCAATCTGCAGACCGTCGCCAATTTAATTTTTTCCCTTCACCTTGGAAACAATCGTGTCTGTGAAGTTTAAAGAGGAATTCGTTTGGTTTGGTTAAGATAAGTGATTAGGGAGGGAACTCATTGGTATACCTAACTTCTAGGAAGAAAGATCAGCACTCGTTCAATGTATATAATTAAATAATAAATAAAAAACTACTGAAATTTCTCTAGATGATAACAGGATGTTGAGTGTATCTTGATTGGTCTGGATCACCAATACTTTTTTAATGGCAGAAGATGAAGAAGTCAAGGAATCAGTAGATGAGTATGAAAAGGATGAGCGACTAGAGCTTGATGATAATGAACCTGAATATGAGCCTGAAGAAGATGGTGGTGTGGATTATTATGATA
Source organism: Viola odorata (assembly GCA_963691705.1). NCBI lineage: Eukaryota > Viridiplantae > Streptophyta > Magnoliopsida > Malpighiales > Violaceae > Viola > Viola odorata. The sequence continues at coordinate 59,363,466 of OY829544.1, forward strand.
AGGTAGCTGAGCATGAGTTTGTTCAGGAAGTGGGAGATGAAGTGGAGGAAGAGCCTGAGGGGGGAAATGTTGGTGAGGAGGAAGAGGGTGATTTGATAGAGGAGGAGTTGGTAGAAGTTCCTGAAGAAATTGAGGGTGAAGAGGATGATGACCACATTGGTGAAGAGGTCGAGCATACTGAAATAGTTGATGCAGAGGAAGAGGAGGATGAGCACCATGAAGTTGTTGAAGAGAGGCGCAAACGTAAGGAGTTTGAAGTATTTGTCGGGGGTTTAGACAAAGATGCTACTGAGGATGACCTCCTTAAAGCGTTCAGCCGAGTTGGGGAGGTTACTGAAGTCAGGTTGATGATGAACCCTCAGACCAAGAAAAACAAAGGGTTTGCATTCTTGCGATTTGCAACTGTGGAACAAGCTAAACGTGCTGTGACAGAGCTCAAAAACCCAGTGGTAACTCTTGACCATGTCATTTCAGAATCTCATGTAACTTTTTTTCAAAGCTTAAATGATTTATTTTAATGAATAAATTCCAGATCAATGGGAAACAATGTGGTGTTACTCCGAGCCAAGATAGCGACACCCTTTTTCTGGGTAACATTTGCAAGACATGGACAAAAGAGGCTGTAAGTATATAGCGGCATCATCAAGTGTGAAGTTTTCTTCCCTAGTGACAATTAGCATTACCGTCGAGCCTTAAGTTTCCTTACTATCAGTCATTGGTTGTCTTTCCAGTTGAGAGAGAAGCTAAAACATTATGGAGTTGAGAATGTTGAGGATTTGACCCTTGTGGAAGATAGTAACAACCACGGAATGAATCGGGGTTTTGCTTTTGTGGAGTTCACTTCTCGCTCTGATGCCATGGATGCTTTTAAACGTCTTCAGAAGAGAGATGTTTTGTTTGGAGTTGAAAGGCCTGCTAAGGTTTCTTTTGCTGATTCTTTCATTGATCCTGGTGATGAAATCATGTCACAGGTAATATTTACTTCAGTATAATGCATCAAATTTGGGTTTCAGCTGCGGTTGACAATATAGCAGTTTTCAGTCCTTTATATTGCATCATCAGTGGTTCTAAGTATCTCAGGTGCCAGTAACAGCATTTTCTGAAGCTTAAAACTATTGCATAGTGGCATAATTATAGCCACTTACCTGTGGTACATCTCAAAGGTGGATAGGTTACTGGCTCATCTTACAATTGGATCTTTCGCGTTCTGTATCTCATTTCTACGTTCTCCTCTTTGTATATGTTGTTTTGATTTACACAAATTGGTGTTCAATGTTTTCAGCGTTTTTGTATGTGTTCCTTTTGGGTCTTACTAGACTGAGTTCACATGTATACATGATATACATTTTAGAATGATTCCACTCACTATGTTGCCTGAATTCAGGTGAGGACTGTGTTTGTGGATGGCCTTCCTGCTTCGTGGGATGAGGATCGTGTTCGTGATTTGTTAAACAATTACGGGGAGATTGAGAAGATTGAGCTTGCTCGAAACATGCCATCTGCCAGGAGAAAGGATTTTGGTTTTGTTACATTTGACAATCATGATGCTGCCGTGACGTGTGCCAAAAGCATTAACAATGCTGAGCTCGGTGAAGGAGACAATAAGGTATGTCAATTATTAAAGTCTTTGTGTTTTTGTTCTCGCGCATGATTCTTTTTAATATTTATTTCTTCATTTCAGGCTAAAGTTAGGGCTCGTTTATCCAGACCCCTTCAGAGAGGTAAGGGAAAACATTTAAGTCGTGGAGATTTTCGGTCTGGGCGAGCTTCTGGCAGGGTTGTCAGAGACCCATGGGTTCGCCCCGCACCACGTAGCTTTCCTCCTCGTGCTTTGCAAGGAATCAGAAGTCGTGCCCCACCAGTCAGTGTAAGGAGGCCTGTACCTGTGAGAGATAGACGTCCTCCTGCAATGGTGTCCGCGCCAACTAGAGCCAGACCCCTAGCTCCTCCACCTAGGTCCTATGACAGAAGATCACCTGGTATTCAGTAATTCCTTAATTCTAATTGGATTTGTTACTGGTTGAGTTAATACTTACATATACTCTTCATTGTGGAAGCTCCGTCTTACTCAAAGAGTAGCTTGAAGCGGGAATATAGTCGACGTGATGAACTTCTTCCACCAAGGAGCAGGCCTGCTGTAGACTATGGATCCAGAGCTGTCCCAGAAAGGCGCACGTCATATAGAGATGAATATTCTTCCCGTAGTTCGAACTATTCTGACATCCCTAGAAATACTTCTCGTACAGCACCAAGGAGAGCTTATGTCGATGATGGCTATAGCCAAAGGTTTGAGAGGCCTCCCCCCAGTTACCGTGAAGGGCGTGCCCGTGATTATGATACTGTTTCTGGGTCAAAACGTCCATATTCTGTGATGGTTAGTTTTATTGTTGATTAAGATACCAGAGGTTTTACTGTTGGTCTGATTTGTTGTTAAATCGCAGTATTTCAATTCTGCATATGTATTTTATCAACTTTGAGGAATGTCTAAACTGTTTTCAAATGTGCTTACATTAAAGGATGATGCTCCTCCACGATATGCTGATGCTGGTACTCGTCACCCAAGGGCACGGTTGGACTATGAGCTTGGTCCTGGTGCTTCTCAATATGGGGAAGTGTATGGTGATAGGTTTGTTTCTATAGAAATCTTCTTCCCATTTTATTATTTGTTGTGGTAGTAGACACGATGTATTAAAAAAATGTTTTTGCAAAATGATTGGTAGACTTGGGAGATCTAATATTGGATATGGAACCAGCAGAAGCTCCATCTCCGGTCATGATTCGCATGGGCTATACAGTAGTCGCCAGAGTATGGGATATGGAGGTGAGGTTTCCTTATGATGGTGATTAAATTTATGCGGTTGACATGGTTACATTGAAGAATTTCCTATTTTTTATGCTTTCAGGTTCTTACAGTGGAAGTGATGTTGGTGGAATGCATCCCTCGAGCTATGGTGGTGATTACATGTCTCGCAGCAGTGACGTATGCCTTTTATCATTTTTATTTATGTTGACAGTTTTGCCATTCAACATTTGATAAATCTTTTTTTCCGTCTCCATTTGAATGGCAGGTTGGTGGTAGCTCTTACTCATCAATGTATTCCAGTCGTGGCATGGGTGGCAGTAGTTACATGGGTGCCGGTGGTTCGGGATCATACTACTGATTTAGGTAAGACCGCCTCTTCTTTTATTTATGTAAGTGCTCAAGGAATCACATGACCTTTGCGACTTGGACCTTGTTCGGCGATGATGATTTTCAGAAGATTCTGACTTCTCTTTGATCCAAGACATGTGATTGACCAAAAAAGGAGCATATGGTCACTAGTTAATTTGTCCTATGGAACAGATTTGACATGACAAAGAGGCTGCTGTAGGATGTTGATTGTTTGAAGCTTATGGATTATGCTGCTTAGAGTCTTGGAGAAGGATAATTCAAAGCATTATAGCCTCTATGTTGTGGAAACGATTGAGCTCAAAGGTCTGTAAGTAAAGGAACCTTGGTCCAGATCTTTCAACATCTCCAGACTGGATGTTTTATTAGGTCTTAAGTTTATAATGTATGGAAATTTCATCCCTTTAGGGTGAAAGCAAGAACTGCTGAGACAGCAAGATCTTTCAAGTTTATATGTATGAATTTGATTTTTATTTTCCCTTCAAGTTTCTTCGCCTGATGGATGTGGGGGTCTATTTTGTTGGCAGCATAATTGACTAGAGATTGAGGTTGTTTCCCTGTAATGAGCAATTCCGGATATTTTATTATGCCAGAGTTTGTTGGATAAAGCCCTGAATATGAGTTGGAAGGGGATGTCATTGGATCGTGCCACTGCCTTCTACTAAAAAGAGGGGTCACTGCCAAGTATTTGAAGTTCTATGGATCTAATGCACTGCTAAGCTATTCCTTAAAACTTTGGTGCCTGGAGCAATAAATGGAATCAAAGAACATGCTCACCATTTATTGGATGCTGGCCTTTAAAACTGTCATCCAATTACACCTCTTAAGTGATTTTTAATTTTCTTCGGGGAGGCAAAATTATGCATTGGACTGATGAATTCATTGTCAAGAATAACTGCACTTCCATCTTTAACATTGCCTGACTTCCAGTGGGTTGTTTTATGGTCTAAATTGGGTTGTGTGTTATTTCGTTCACTTTTATTTGTCTGAGATGGAGTATGTTTGGTAGTAAGATTGGGTTCATGCGCTCATATGATAAAACCTTGTTTGTGACTGCCTATGAAGCTGAGTGTAGTTGAGTGGCTAAAAGGTTTTTACCATTTTTTCTGAGTGTTATCAGGGCTATAAACAAACTGTTGGCTGCTTGTCATGATTTGTTTTGGCTTTTGCATAGTTTGGCACAAATTTTTGGTGTGGTGGTGGTGTTGCCATGTGATTAGTTTCTTAAATGCCTGCTTCTTCTGCGACCAGGAGTGATGGTTGAAATCCTTGTCTATGAGGTAACTTTTGTGTATAGAAGTTCATGCAATGTTTGGGTGGAAGTTGGAACTAATTACTTTGGTTGTACTGGTTTGCCATAAAGGGGGGAAAAAGGATGGATGGATGAGAATGCTGAAGTATTCCTATCACTTGGTGTTGTATTTGTTATGTGCTGTTTCTTGTTTCCTCAGGTCTTGATAGTCTCATGTTCGGCTGTGACTGTTCATGTAATAGCTTTACTAGATGTGGAATTCGGCGGTTTAATGCATATTTGTTACGCTGTAGGTCATTGGTTTTATGGCATATAGTTGCCACAGGATTTTATGGTGTTTTGTTGTAGGATGTACTTACAGGGGTTTCTTGTTGCTTTTCTATGCATTGTTCGGGAACTGTTAAGAGACTTGTAGGCCAGCTATGACACTTACTTTAACTGATAATTAGATACTTTCATGCAGAATATTTTGTTTGTTTTTTTGTTGCAGAATAGGTTGCAGACTTGTTCTTTCAATTGGGAGTTTTGGCAGGTGGGCAGCTTTCCTTTGAAGCAATTGGTTAGCCAAGGTTTTCGTCTTGCAATTAGTTGCTAATAGATGAGCCTATTTTTGCACCTATGAGAGTGACTTTTTAAGAATGACGCATAAGAATGCGGTAGGTACTGTGCGTTGTTTTGTATACTCAATGGAAGTTGCAGTAATACAAGGTACTTGGTCTCGTAAAAGCATGTGACTTTGGAAGGTTAGGTGTAGATGATCGTACTGTCTCTTTTCCTGCGCGCGGCTGCGCTGACTGACCAAAAAGGAAGGGAGAAAGGCCTGGTTAACAGCTTCGCATTGAGAATTTGTTTTATGGTGGTTGTCCAAAGAAATGCCGGTTCTAGCTGAAAAAGTTCAGTAGAAAAAAGTTCAGTCTGCAAAAGTTAGTTTCAAACTTTTGTAGAACGGAGTATGCTGTTTGGTAAATGTTTGTTAAAAGTTCTGTAGGGAAACGAAAAGTTGTTTTTGGTGTTTGGTAAAAACTGTTTTAAAAATATGGTTGGAATGTAAAATGACCATAAATGGCATAAATTTATTTTAAGTGTTAGAATTAAAATTTTTAGTATCTTTATATATGTTTTTAATCAATTTATTTATAATCTAACATCTACCATCTAATATTTATCTAATATGATAAATAAATTAAACTTTTTTTAATCATAAATAAATATAAATTTATTAATACCATTACAAATTTAAGTTATTTGCTATATGATTAACATCATTTGCATATAAAACCCCATTAAAATAAATCTATTAATACCATTAAATTTATTAATACCGTTTAAAATTTGAGTTATTTACTATATGGCTCATCGGACATACTTCTCTAATTATATGTACGGCCATCTTTGAGGCGTTACTCATCCCTACTTATTTCTTGTATAACAATTAATCTTTCGTAGATTGTTGAATTACTTACAGAATCTTTAGAACAAAATTTTAAGTGAGACTATTCTTGATAATTTTATATTGTATTGCAATCATTTAGTACCTCGTTGCTCTCTTTTTATTATTACATCGTAGCCCTGCAAATTGAATGAAATTAGAGCAATTACAAAAAGAAACATCAAATTAGAGTTCAGTTTCTCTTCTTTTGGAATTTTTAGTTCAGGTGGTGCATTTTAAAATGAAAATGAGCACTAGTTATATAGAGTTTCAGATTTTGGCACTACAATTTTCTCACTCACAATGAGGTACATGCGTGGTTCTTTTCATGGAACAGAAAGCCGCCAACACAAAAAGGAAAACAAGAAACAAGAAACACGAAGTGAAGGAAATGAACACAACAATAATAAAGTTATTTCCAATATAGTCATGAGCCTCGACCTTTTATACGTTCTGAGAAGCAAAGAGGAGCACACGACACTTACAGAAGACAGAGCCATACAAGCACCAGCTGCCCATGGTGGCAACATAATACCTAGAGAGGGAAAGAAAACACCAGTAGCAACAGGTATCGCTATAACATTGTAGGTCATTGCAAAAATATAATTCAATCGAATACGAGCAAAGGTTTTCCTAGAGAGATCAATGGCCGTGATCACATCCTCTAAGTTATTTCTCATCAACACGTAATCAGCAGCTTCTATAGCAATATCTGTGCCCGCCCCAATTGCCATACCCACATCCGCAGCAGCTAGAGTAGGAGAGTCATTAATACCATCACCCACTATTGCAACCATGCTCCCGTTCTTTTGAAATGACCGAATGACATCAGCTTTGCCAGCTGGTAACACTTCAACCCTTACATCTTGAATGCCAACCTGCTCAGCAAGAAGAACTCTAAAATTACCATCATGCCTCTTTTCAGACTCGCTATTGTAACAACGAATAGCAGTTTACAATTAAAACAACAACAATAATAAAGTAAATCAAATCACGGCTGCATCAAACAATTAAACATAAAACTTTGCTTTCTAGTCTCAAAAGCCTCCGAGTTCAACAAATGCTAATCAGTTTGCATGCAGCATCACAGTAGCAAATCACTCAGTCCATACAACGACAATTACTTTGGGATAATTTTGTCATACTTCAACCATGAAATCATGAGAAATCCCACTTTGATCTACTACTCGATGTGTGACATTGTGAGACATTGAGTTATACTAATCACACATATAGCAGTAACTAAAATGAGCAACGATTAAGCATTGTAGTTGAACAATTCAATAGAAAAAATGGGCAACATTTCAACAAGGAATTAAGCATCAGTTCAAGCAACAAATCGGCAGCAAAACGACCCTAAATTGGACAGCTATATAAGTACTAATCCAACAGCATAAATAAGCATCAAATCGGCAGCAAAATGGGCACTCATACAAGCAACAATTAAGCACTAATTCGGCATGAAATTTACAAAAAATGATTCCAAAAAGCAAGGAACAAAACCAAGCAGACTGAATTCAAAAATAACATAAGAATTACGCATAAATTAAATCGTGACGTTAATACAAGATTCAAACAGAAAATATAAATCCATTAACAATATTCCAAACACAAACAAATCAAAAGTTTAATCTTAATTTCAAACTACAAACAACATTACAGTAAGCACTTATTTAACCTCAGTTCAAAGCCCTTGATCCAAAATCTGAATATTTGGGCAGCACAATAGCCTATTAATCAAAACAGGATTTGGCCCTGAAGTTGACACAACGTATAGAACACCCCCTTCTGAATTTTTTAACACCAAACTGATCATAAAAAAAATTCCTCCCTATGAAACGCTTTTATGATATTAAACCTCGTACAAAATGTTAACTAAAAACGATGAACAATCATATTCAATCATTTGACATGTGGTTTGCTAAGATAAGAGATTGAGAACGAAAAGAATACCTCTTCTGGTGGTTCCTTGGCCCGACTGTCCAGCTAGAATAGCTTTCCTTGGTTGCAATTCCTGAGAAAGTCCCAACAAAACAAACAGTGAACATGCAAACATAGAAGATAAAACAAGTATAAGCGGTCATTTCACCAAAATTTCCCACACCAAATTGAAAGATTATCAACGAAAAAAACTTAGAATTAAGGAAACCCAAAAAGTACCCAAGTGCTAATTTTGCAAAACCAAGTGGAATTTACACATAAAACATAGCACAAGGAAGATAAGGCCTCCATACAACTTCAACTACGAAAGAAAAGGGTGTGTAATTTTTTGGCTATGGAATAATGAGCACGAGCAATTTACCTTGAATGAGAAGTTTGAGGCGAATAAAGGCAAGAAAATCAAGGCAAAGAAGAGACAGACAAGAGTCGTCTGTCGGAGTGGGAATCGGCGAGGGAAGAAGAAGTCCGACGTGAGGCTGGGAGACTTCAACGGCTGCTACGGACACGGGTTCAAAGAAGAAGAAGACCGGCCACGATGGACTCAAGAGCGGCTGCGTGAGGCGAAGAGAAGAAGAATTAAGGCTGGAATGAAATCTTGCGAACGAAAGGGCTGCGATGAGGAGGGGTATTTTTGGGTTTCCAAAAATTCATTTAATCCCAAACTCTTTTCCGTGTTTTGCCTAAACCGTTGGTTTTGGCCACTGGAGCATTCTCATCCAGTGGCAAAACCAACGATTTCTTTGGTTTTTCAAACCAACTTCTTCGGAAGTTGGTTTAAAAAAGGTGTTACCAAACACCTTTTTTGGCTTTCTGGTTTGGTAAACCAACTTCCTGGTACCAAACCAGAATGCCAAATAGGCACTAAGTGATTTGAAGCCAAACAAAGGAACAGAAAAGAAAGGTAAGCTTTGAGTGAAAATAGGTCCCATTGGTTGGTGTTTTCTTGCAGAATCCTTCTTTTCAATGGCATGGAAGTGGTTTTTTTTAATAATTTTTTTGGTTGTGAAAGTTTCATGGCATGGCTCTTTTTTACTGTAACAAATATCATGAAAAGAAAAGATAATACAAAAGTTCCTAATGTGGTGTTTGGCATTGAGGTTCTACGATAGGAAGCTCTGTTTCGGAACGAAAAGTCAAAGATGGGCGTTTGGCAATTGTTGGCAAAGTGGGCTTCTTGAGAAGCCCATTCCTCAGAACCGGTCCTTTGGCCACTTTTGGAGAAGCTCCAAATTGGAGCTTCCAGCAAAAGCTCAAGCTTTTGCGCTCTCTCTCTCCTTTTTTTTCCATTTTAATTTCATTTTTTTACTTTATATAATAGATCAAAATAAATTAAAAACTAGCACAATAAAATCTCCATCTCAAGATAAGTAATTCGAGATCCATTTTTCCTATTTTTATTAATTTTTTAAAAATGGTTTTTATACCATTTAATTACTTTTTTTCAATTATTTTTTTAAAAATATATATAAAGATATTAAAAAAAATTAATTATAACACTTGAAATAAATTATATCCTTTATGGTCATTTTACATCCAAACCATAGTTTTGAAAAGTTGTTTTACCAAACAACTCAGGTATCTCACAACACTTTTAAAACATATTTACCAAACAGCATACTACTTTTCCCAAAAGTGATTTTCACACAACACTTTTGCACAAGTTTTTTTCCAACTAAAACCGAAACGCCAAACAGAGCCTAACACTGTCTAGGAAAGCAGATTTTGCAACAGTTTATTTGAATTCACATGACGTCTTTTGCTTTTTCCTTTAAAACAATGACCATGTAACTTTTTGTTTTTGCTAGTTTATATTATAATATAATCATTTGGGTTTCTAAAAAAAGACAAATTTATTTTATAACTACCAAAGATAAAAATAACTATGGAGTATATTACATATTAAATATATAAAATTATCATGTCCTCAACTATATCGTGTCTTAATATTGTACTCCCTCCGTCCATTTTTAATGGACGCGAGGGAGTGTTTTGCGTTTATTAAGGCAGCTGACAGTGTCAGCTGCCAATCTGTTTTGTCTGGTCCCACCATAGACAAAACAATCTCTTTTCCCTCATGGGTTTCACTGTTGCAACACGGCCCATTGTCACAAGTGTTCTTTGTTGGCACAATTCTGCTTTCCCTATTTGATTTTAATGTTTTTTTTTTAAAATGGAAATGTCCTTTGTTGCCCACCCAGCCCAATATTCAAAATTCAAAATAACACATGCAAATTGATTTGGCTTACCCGCCCAAATCAGCATGCCAACTTTAATTGCTTCCCTCCATCAGCCTGCACTTTAATTGCTTCCCTCCATCAGCCTGCAATGGAACTTTAATTTTCCACGACGTTCATTTTGATCTGTTCTTACTTACCATCATAATCAAAATGTAATCAACCAAAAATCATCTTCATTTTCTTTCACCGATTGCATATACTGAAAGGTAATCCACTCGTTTAATTGATGGCGTCCTCAAGTCTTGACAATGATTCGCATTCAAATGATTGGGAAGGGCTGGAGGAGATTGCAGAGGACGATACTGCATTTTTCTCACCTCAAAACGCACTAATAACGAACCATGATCAACTTCAGACTACTGTTGATATCCCAGACTTAAATGAGAGGCCTCGAATAGGTAATTTCTTAAGTCAATGCCGAAATCGTAGTTAATCATGTGAAAATGACGTTAACTCTTCTTTTGTACGTGCAAAGAAGGGGAAAGAACTTACTAGAGCTGAACGTCTGGAGGCAATACAGGTATTGTTGGCAAAGAGTACGGATGGGGTGTTGAAAAGAGGAGTAACAAAAGTAGTTGCTGCCCAATTTGGAGTTGGGATTCGAACCATTCAAAGGATATGGAAACGTGCAAGGGAATCAGGAAACAACTGTCCAGACAAATTAAGAGTACAAAATGGACGAAAACGAATTGAAGTTGATTTAGAGCGAGTACAAGCCATTCCTTTGAGTGACAGGACAACACTTAGGTCACTTGCTTTCGTCCTTGGTGTTTCCAAATCATTTCTGCATATGAAGATGAAAGAAGGTGTCATCAAACGTCACACAAATGCTATCAAACCCACGTTGACTCCAGACAATCACATTGGCAGAATGAAGCACTGTCTTGCCAGTTTGGATCCATCATCGTTACGTCATCATCCAAAATTCCAGCGGATGGAAAATATAGTGCACATTGAAGAAAAGTGGTTCTACCTCACCAAAAAATCTTAGACTTATTACTTGTTGCACGACGAAAATTATCCTGTAAGAAATACTACATCATCTCATTTCATACCTAAGGTTATGTTCTTGGTTGCTGTTGCGAGGCCCAGGTTTGACTCTGACGGTTTATGCACGTTTGATGGAAAGGTTGGACTTTTCCCCTTAGTTCAATCAGTTGCTGCATTAAGGTCGAGTCAGAACAGGCCTCGCGGTACAATTGAGATAAAACCTATTGCTAATATAACGAGGGATGTTATCAGAGAATTTATGATTGCTAAAGTGTTGCCTGCTATAGCATCGAAGTGGCCAAGAGATAGTGTAGACAATGTCATTTACATTCAACAGGACAATGCCAAAAGTCATATTCATACTGACGATGTTGAATTTTTAAATGCAGTGGCATGTAGTGGATTGACTGTTACACTTGTGTGTCAACCCCCTAATTCTCCTGATTTAAACGTCTTGGATCTTGGCTTCTTTAGAGCAATACAGTCACTTCAGAGCAAGAAGTGTGCAAAATCTATTGCACAATTGATTAGCACAGTTGAGAAGGCATTTGAAGATTTTCCTGTAGAGAAGTGCAACAATGTATTTCTAACGTTGCAAGGGTGTATGATTGAGATTCTGAAATGTTATGGGTCCAATAATTACAAGATTCCACATATGAAAAAGGAGCGCCTGCAGAGACAGGGGGCCTTACCATCAGCATTGACCTGTTCTCCTGAAATTGTGATTGATGCAGTTGTACATCTATCTACTTGAAGTCCAAGGGAGGGCTTAAATGCATACTTGGTTGTGCAATGTATATAATTTTACGTTTTGTTATTTTGCCTAATGTGTTGTAAGGTAAAAAGTTTGCGTTTTGTTATATCGCCTAACGTGTTGTAAGGTGAAAAGTAGCAAGAAACATTCAATCCTCTGTTGTGCTGAATGCAGAGGATCGTATGTTTTTTTGGACAAGTCAACCATTTTAAGAAATCCATATGGTTGGACAATATTTTGGACAATTATATGTTCTTTGTGTGGATTAATCTTGTTAATGTGTGGATTGATTGCATTTTGAATACAATTTGTAGTAACAAACCTGTCATGAGAATATTGGAAAAAAATAGAACACATATTCCACTAAAACCTTCTTCTTTTATTAAAAATAAATTTCTTTGTACAATAGAATCACCTACAATCTACATACACCACAATGTACATAGTCATCACCACCAGTACTACCACTATTTTGTCAAGTCTACACGGAAAAAAATTACTGGACAGTAACATCCCTCTTCCCTTACAGCAACAACACTGATTCCTTTGCATGCATGTGCTTCAACAGCAACATCCCTCTTCCCTTACAGCAACAGCTGAATCTCGTCCTTGCTGTTTTCACCCAAAAACAAACAAGCCAAAATGTTTTTTTTAAAATGGAAATGTGCTCTGCTCTGCTGTTTTCACCCTTAAACAAACAAGCTAAAGCAACAGTTTAAATGCAGATTTTAATAGCCAGCAACAAACAAACATACATTTCTTGCCATCTGTCAATAAAAGTTTAAAAAAAGAAACATAAAAAACTTTTGTGCTCATCGCCAACAATGCTTGAGATGTCTTGACAATTCTTCCCCTTCAAAAAACAAAATTATTAGAAAACACATTTGGAGTATCAATGGGAAAAGCAGAAAAGTTGTCACTGGTGCTGAATGCATGGATGCAGTGACAATGGAGTGAAGTAATGGTGAACAATGGAGTGGAGTAAATGCATAAATGAGTAGTTACATCACATGGATGAGTTGTCACCTCTTCCATTTCACACATCAATATGGGTGCACAAAGAACAAAATATTACATTGACTAACAAAGGCTATATAAAGGAAGGCAGCGTCACAAACATCTTTGCAACCGCTGAATCTCTTAAACTATCCTTAAGCAAGCATACACAATTCTGTAACAACCAATGAATCCTGAAGAAGCTACACACATCTTAAACATTTCATCGGCTGTACAAACCCAGCTCAATGAGGACTTAGTTGATTTCCAAACCAAACTAACACAAACTGACCAACAAATTAATAGGATGAGGGTTATGTACCGTAGGTTGAAGGAGATAAGGGACATGCCTAGGTGGGAAGAGGATGAAAGGCCATATGAGGCAGAAATAATCCTTCGAACTGGCGATGCTCTGCTTTCATTGGCCAAAATCATTGGGAAGATGGAGACAAAGAGGGAAGGTATCAACATGTGCATGGATGTAGTGAATGAGACAACAACCTATGTCACCAAGTTTGCGGATAAGATCCAGGGAATCCCAAAGTTCAACTAAGTGCAGTCTAAACAAAGGAGTAATGTATGTGTTCTTTTGTGTTTCCTTTGTGTTCTGTTCTGTTTGTATGTGTTGTGTTGAGTTCGGTTGTGTTTTTTTTGTGTTCTGTTGTGGTCAGTTAATAGGTGTTTCATGTATCTTTATAATTCTGCAATGCATCAAGTAGTGTTATGTTTTCCTAAACTCTAAATTCAGCATGTAAAAATGACATCAAATACAAACTGAAATCCTAAACCATCACAACAGTTACACATCAAAAGTATAAACATAGCAGGAACTGGAATTCAGGAAATAGAAGCTAGAATCCATTCTAAAAGTTCAAAGTTAATCTTCTACCTAGATACTGATAAACACACAAAACTTAATTTATCAACCAAAGGTATCACTAACCCAACTGAAAGAGAACCAAATCAAGAATGATAAAAGCACAAGCACAAGATAATCAAATTCTCTCATCAAAATATGGCCAAGCACACTAATAAGAACCAAAACAAGAAGCCATAAGTGCATATTTTTGGAAATTTTACCGCCTTACACGTGAAACTGTGCGCACAAACAACATAACAACACTACCAATAAGTAAGTATTAAAGATAATAAAATTATGATGAGTAAAGGTGATGCAAATTGTTTAACCTTTTATTTACCTTGCTTCTCCGACGCTGCTCGGTCTCTGAATGCTTGGAACGGTGCGTATTAGCCTTCTGCTCACCGCCGCTAATACCATCTCCTCTAATTATTTCTCCTGGAATGTTCACGAAAGTGACAATTGTAAGTATAAGGAACGTGAAAGCGGAAATAAAGGCTTAACTGTGTTAAAAAGAAAAGAGAGTTAGGAAGAGGAAAACCTCTATAAGAAGTGGAGTCGTAACCGTCTGCTTCGTCTTCTTCGTCCACCTGAGACTGCGACTGAGAATGAGACAGAGACTTGGTTGATTTCACCATTTCCTTGTCGTTTCTATGGTTACATGTGCAAATATAGAGAATCAGAGAGGAGAAATCCGACGGCCAGAAAATGGAGCTCCGGCAAGTATTTTTTTGTGCTGCTAAGCTAAAATAAAGAAGTACACAAGCAGTCGAAGAAGAAAGAAACTTACCTTGTAGATATGGAAAAGAGAGGACAAACCAAGTTCAATCTTGCTATCTCAGATCCAGTCTAGTCCAATTAGTGAGACGAGCTACTTGAAGAGGAAGAATAACAAGGAGCAGGAGAAAAAGAAAAGGTTGGAAATGAGAATCCCAAGTGTGGGACTGGCACACCACTGCACCACTGCCGTTCCTCTATTGCCGCCCGTCGCCGTGGCTGCTGCTCACTGCGGTTTCTCCATCGCCGCCGCTTTTTGCCTCCGCCACAGCCACCAGCGCCTTTGCTCCAGCCGCAGCAACCAGCTACCGCTAGCCACGCCACTGCTCGCTCCTTGGCCTGGGTTGATCCAACTGTGAAGAACCCTAATTTTTTGGGGAAGAAATTTGAGAGAAGGAGACCGATGGGTGTTGAGGAGAGAGAGAATTTCTTGGTTCTGACCTGGGCAGAACCCGTGTCCCCTTATTTAATTGCTCTCCCAATTTTGCCCTCCTACGACTCAGCCTTCACTCATCTCATTGAGGGCCTTTTGGTCATAAACACCAAACACGTCCATTATAAATGGACAACCATTTTACTCCCTCGCGTCCATTAAAAATGGACGGAGGGAGTAGTATCGAATCGTTTTATGCATGTATCTCATGTCTACTTATTTTATTAACTTTAACTTTTTTTTGAGAAGCTTTTAACTATATGTTTTTACATTTTATACTTCTGATAAAGTAAAATATATATTATATTTTTTTTAACACAGTAAAGCCATAAGCATAATATTAATATCCTGCGATAATGAGAGAACAACATATCCAAAGGTATAGGTTAAAGCGAAGCACCAAATTGGAAGAGCTATTCCAGCTGCTTTCCTCTCTAGTTTTTTCAATATAATTATGAGAATAATGATACAAATATATAAATCCATAATGCTCCCGTCGTGTCGTGGTAGTATCTGGTAATACTAATATATCCACAAAATTGTAAAAAACATGTTGGAACAAGGCAACCGTACTCGAGAGTCGAGACTCAAAAAGTCAACACCAACGTGATGGCTTCCTTGCCCTTGTGCCTGGTAATTGATGGTTCATTCCACTGATAGGTCTGCACTCTGCAAGAATCAAAATTCATGCAAAATCTCGAAACAGAGCTCTGTTCTGTGCTGTCATCTGCCCTCCCAATTCCTAAATATTTAAATAATACTAGAAACTAAGCCGAACCGTTATTTGTTTCTGGGTAAGTGAAGATACGAGTTTTGTTTTCTATGGGCGGCCGGAGGCAATCCGATTCGCAGCTCGGCCGCAACGCACTCTTTATCCTTTTCGTGATGGGTACGCTCTCCTGCTTCCTGCTTTACCTCTGTTTCATAGTGTCCTTCAGACCCAGTGCAGATGCCGAATCTTGGAGTAGCCCGAGTGATAGTGTAGATATGGTGAGCGTAGAAGGAGAAGAAGATGAGGATTGCTGCCGAGGGATCCAGCATTTGGAGCTTTGGGGTGATGCCGTCAAATGGGGTTCTGAATTCAAACTCAATTCGTCCAAGGATTGTTGCATGGCTTGCAAGGGTATGTGTGGTAAGAATGATGGGCCTTGTTTGTGTGATTCTTGGGCCTTGTTTGTGTGATTCTTGGGTCTTTTGTGTAAGAATGCAGGCGTGTGGCTCTCAATTTGGTGAGGTACTGCTCCTTCTGACTCATACCTAAACTTGTGATTGATCTCTCTTTTTTACTGCTCTGTGTTTTGCAATTTGTCTTCCATTTTGAGGATAGCTCATTGTTCAACATGAGTAGTAAGTAGGTTTTGATATGCTACTTCAGTTTTACAGTTTTTGTGGTATTTAGATTTCCCAGCTGATAGTCTATAGCACTGTCATGATGTCATCTACCAAGAACATATATCTTTTGGCTTTGCATCGTTGGAAGAAGCTAGTTACTGGATTCATCTAAAATTTGAAGCATAGACTCAGATTTCCTTTTTATTTATTTTTTAATCAAAGTTAGGTACTTCTTAATTCCCATGGGCTCAACTGCTTGGGCATGTTCTTACAAGCAGTATCCATGAAGAGATTAGGTAGTTGAAGAACTCTGGTTCATCTAGGTGGAATGTGGACTTGGATTGTCTTCAAATTTTGGTACTTGTAATTGTGGTCCAGTTATCTGCTTGACTATGCCTTTGTAATAACTACTAGAATAGATTGCTGAGGAACAGTTGACAATGGATAAATTGCAGACTCCTTACAGTTAAATGATTTAATTACTAGCTGTGGAAATGGTTATTCCATTATCGTTAAATCCTGTACCTTTCAGATTGTCTTGTTAAGCATTTATATTTGCTAACAGTTTTTAAGAAAGTTCTGTGTAAGAATGTATAGTTATATTTTCTTGGTGTAGGAAAGATTTGGTGCTAGGTACACTAACCCTATCTTTTAGCGAGACCCGATGGGCTTAGACATTACCGTTGCTTAAATAACAGAAACACCAGCCTTGTGTTTCATATGCATGTGAATGTGAATGTACGGTAAGTCTTATATTGTCCAATTTAGTTTTTATGGTTGTGCATATAGTGCCTGATTCTGTGGTTTGCTTCCTCTTGCTTTTAGTGTTGGCTGAAGAAACAAAAGGATATCTTTGAGCCTGACCGACGAGACTCAGGTAACCAAGTTGTGTGGACTTCTGGACTAGTTTATGGAAAAGGAGAGGTATGCATTGCGATGAACATCTTGACAATGAGATGCAACTATCTGCAACTGTGTGTTGTTGATTCTGATTCATTAATTGCATATGTTTTTACACAACTAGTTTAAGTTGATGATTCGTGATAGTATTTTGTTTTCCTTTAACCTGTTAGGGTATTATTGCAATGAAGACGGACCATGGGACAGTTCGTATAAAAGTAAGTGGCTCATGTCACCTCTGAGCTAACTTTTGTTCCTTGTATGAGTTCCATTACAGCCGCTTGATATGTCAGTATCTGTAATAGATGCTTCTGTGTATGTAATGTGTACTTGCATGAGTTCAAATGCTTTTTCATTCTTCCAAATTTCTGTCATTTTTTTTTGGGTACTACTTTTATGTTTGTGCTCATTTTTGTATGGCTATGCTCTTAATGGGTTTCAATACCTTATGTGGAGCCCCTTGACCAAAAAAAAAACTTAGTGAACAATGAGAGAAAATTATGACGTCAACAATTTTTTGATGTTAGCAGACTACGGAATGTTATCTTCTTCTTTTCTTAAATGTCCTTTTTCTCTGGTTTATTTGGCTGTTTTTGTATTTTTCTGTAGCATCTGTTCTTACTGGAATACTTCAAATCTGCAGCTTTTACCCGATTGTGCCCCACATTCTGCTTTCTACATTCTTGAGCTGTTAAAAGCACGCCATTGTCCGGGTTGCAAAATTTACCGTGCAGAAGGCAGGGGGTGGTCCTGGGATTCTAAGGGAAATCACATCAATCATGTAAGATACTTTAATTAATAGAAGTTTTTTGTTTGGTGGCAGGGCTTTCTTGACATGTTTATATCAAGGACTAGATAATGAGTCGCGTTATTAAATGCTTCTACTAGTAAACATTTTACAGGTGGGAATGTAGGTTACTGTACCAGGATCTTTAACATTTTAACAAAAAGTGTTGTTTTGCATGAATCTGTAGGCTTCATATGGCCCTCCATTTGCACTAATTCAAGGAACACTTGAAGCACACGGCGTAATATTTAAGGATATTCCGACAGAGGCCTCCCCTAGAGTAAGAAGAGGTTCGGTTGCATGGATTGGTTCTGGTCCGGATTTCTTCATCAGCCTGGCTAACCACGAGGAGTGGAAAAATGCATATACTGTGTTCGGTTTTGTTCTTCCTGAAGACATGGAAATTGTAGAGAGAATTGCAGAGCTTCCAACAAAAGCAGAGACATGGAACAATATTAATGTTGCGGTTTTGGGAAATCCTGTTCCTTTACATTTCCAGAGACTCGAAAAAAGTATCTCCAATACAAACAGGAACGTGGAATCCAAATCCAATGGGACTTCTTAGTTTTGAGGAAATATATTGATGTGTTCTTTCATGTCCTTAGTGTATTAAAATTTAAACAAATGGGTTGTTTTTTTTTCTTTTTGGTAGAAGACGATGATAGCTTAGTGTCACGCCACGCGCACTGCATGGGCTAGCAAGCATGCGGGTGCGCCCCATCGAGGTTTAGCTGCCCCATCCATGTGTGGGAAATCGCGGCGCGGGATACTCATCCAGTGGTGTTAGGCTCTAAAAGGAAACACAATCGGCACCGAGAATATTGTGAACAATAGAAGGGACTAGGGAGGGCCCAAAATCAAAGATAAAGCTTGGAACTCTGAGTAAATTCTTATATCATGTAATATTTTTGTGTAACATTGTAATGAATATATACTATGAAAAATTATAAGTACTTCCGACCAAAATTATATTTTAAGTACCACAAACTCTCTCTGTCATACATAATTATAAAATTTATAGCGCACATGATTAATTAATTTTTTATTAAATCAGATCCAATTTAGAATTAAGAGCTTAAATGAGCAAATGTATATAAATACAGGAGCAAATAAAAGATTTTGAAAACGTAGAATGCTATTTTTAAAAAAATCTAGTAACTTGATATTAATTCTTGAAATATGTATTACAATAACAAAACAAAACTCAACAGGTTCAAAGTAACTTTTTTGTATATTTGTTGTCATGAGGAAAAGGAGGGAGTGCAATCAAATGTTTAGTAAATATAGAAATATGTCTATGCTGAGTAGCATACCAGCAAGGATTCGTGGTGCAATGGTAGCGCGTCTCACTCATCAATCTCTATATAGAATGATAATCTGTTTTGAGTTTGAATCCGCATAATTATCTCAAAATGTCTCATTCAATTAGAAAATCAACTCTTTTTATATTTAGTTTTATTTTTTTTATGTGGTATTTTGTTTCACATTAATACTAACAGTTGGGATATAATTGAATTGCATTAAATGCAAGCCTGATTGTGCCTTCTGTCTAGAATGAGTGAAAAGCTGATGAGAAGGTCCAGCGGGCTAGCGAGCTCGCTAAGGTTCATGTCGTCGGCTTGCTTAGCCTTAGCGGCTAGAGCTCGAGTCGTTTTGTCTTTTATAGGTGGTTAGGTCGCTAGGCACCTGTTCTTTCGCTTGCTTTAGGAGGGTCGCTCTCTGGTTTGTTTGTGTCGCTGAGCAGAAGTCGTTATCGTTAGATCGATGCCTACTTGAGCTTCGTGTACTCCTTACTCGTTATCCCTCGCTTATCTGATAAGAGTAGTGATCAAGTTCGGCAAGAGAGGCAACGTGGTGGGAGTGGGAGAGAAGATGGAGTGGATGGCAGAAGGAAAGTGAAGGGTTGAGTGAAAGCGTTGAAAACTCGCAGCAATATTTTGGAAGAGTAGAGGAAGTAACAACTGGATGCTTTGTAGAAGGTAAAAGAAGAACATGTGTTAAGGTCTTAATAGTTAATACCGCTGACATGGCACCAGCAAAACTCTCAAATTATAATTTTTGAGACGCCCCCAAAGTGCTTTCAAGTAACTTGGCTGGCATATCAATTATTTGTAGGAACTTTAAAGGTAGTTTGTTGGATGGTGCTACTTTCATTCACTCATGATACTACATGTTAAAGCTATTGCGATCAGAAAAACCATCATCCTGGCCTCCTCCAGGAACTACATTGATGCCATTGTAGAGACGGATTCAAAAGTTCTAGCAGATTACCTTAACAATTCCTCCTTGCCGATGTCGTGGGATGCTTTGACTATTTGTTAATGATATTAAAAACAGATTGAGGTTGTTAGATAAAATTTATGTTAGACATGTTGTTAGGAATGGAAATTGTGCTGGAGATTGGTTAGCTAAAGCCATGAGGCTTAGGTCCACAGGATTGGATTGTTAATCCTCTTGTTCCCCTCCAGGTTTTGTTGGATATGGGTTCTTTTGTATCTCCTCCCTCTTAATGAAGATAGATTGATGATTTACACACAAAAAATTATAATTTTTGCATCAATTATACGTATGTAATAGATTTAGATTTCGGTCAAGTTGATTTGTTTCTAAGTAATTAACGTTTAATAAAATTCGAATGAGATTAATTTTAATTGAGAAAGGATGCAAGGATGGAAAAAAAAGTTATTATCTCTACTAAAAATATTAGTACTAGATATAAATATCTAGCAATAATACTAATACTTTATTAAAAAAATAATAATATTAGTATTAGTTTTTTTTTTAAATAGGCGGAGGTGAGATTCAAATATGACTCTAATTTTTCACTGGTATCTTTGTCACTAGTCACACAACTAATGAGTCATTAACAATACTAATACTAGTTCACGTAATTAGTACATGTAGTTTTTATGACGTAAATCATGAATTCGTTTTATGGTATTGTAATGATAGTAGTATTTTATCCCCTGGACTATTCGCAAAAAACAAACACTTCTCCCGAATTAAAAAAAACGCATATTTACCTCCTCTAATCTGTATTTTTTACGCATGTCACCCTTTCCGTCCATTTTATGTTTGTTATACTAACGGGCACGTGCTGAATTATATGTTGGTGTCGGTTGATGAAATGACGTGAATGTAATACTCCCTCCGTCCCACAATACAAATTGGATTGATGCATAATTTTTTTTTTGACATTTGCACAAAATATATGTTTCAAAAAAGATAAAATGATAAGTATTATGAACAGTAAGAATTCGCAAAAAAACGACATATATTGTGAGACGGAGAGAGTACTTATTAACAAAAAGATTATGTCCCCGAGAAACTACTAATCTACAGAATCGACTAATCACCCAAATCTACTATTTTTTCATAGAAAAATTATTCCCACCTCTGCTAATGCTATCCTCATCGACAGGCGAATCAAGATCCTTATCCTTGGATTGAGAGGGTTGAAGGCGAAACATATATATATATTTTTTAAAAGGGTCTTGAATCTAGTCCTCTAGAAACAAAAGAATGAAATGAAATGTCTAGCCATTTGTATCTTGCGTGTTGTTTGCTTTCGTGGTGGTGATGTTGGTATTTGGTGATGTGTCGTGATCCCAAGGTTGAAAAACGTAGTGTGGCAGTGACTTTTGTGTGGGTAATAAATGGCGGAGAAGACGAGGGATTGGATGGGTAGAGATCTACGAATAGGGAGGCTAAACTCGTGCGGAGATTGTGGGAGATGGCGTGCGTGTATGTACGTGCTGCCAAGCACAGTAATAGTACTGATATTTTACATACCAGCCTACACTCATTTTACAATTAAAAATTAAGAATTAGATCAAAATATTTAAAAATAAAAAATCGAACGAGATCAAAATAATATTTAATTTTCTAACGATAAAACATCAAACAATGTCAAAATAATAAACTACTATTTTTATGCACTCAATTTTATTTATTTATTTGAATTTTTTGGCATGTCAATTTTTTATATTTTTATTTTAAATTTAATTTGTAAGTCTAAGTCAACGTGACCCTAATGTAATGCCTTATTATATACGGAGTATAATAAAAATAACTACTCACCAAAATAATCTTTAACTCGGTCTGATAAATTCCCATGTTAGTATATCCAAGGGCTACGGAATCGTTCGCATATGAACGACCGTATATGGTAGACGGACCACTTTCTTTTATGGTAATAGAGGCACTACTGACTTGTGCTGAAGGTAGAAATTTTTAAAATTTAAGTACACATTCTACTGATTACTCAAAATCCAAAACAAACCATGTCCATTGCCAATTTCTACCGGTGAAAGAGTTTTTCAGTGAGATTAATAAAATGAGACAACAACAACAACAACAACAACAGCCTGATGAGCTCAAGCAAAGCATTATGGGAGGGAGGGACGACACCCACATGTTTTCAACTCTCTCTGGCTCCTGCAGTTTCCAGCTTCCAGTTTCCATTTTCCAGTTTCAACAATGGCAAAAGATGTCATTGCAAAGAACACACACACTGTACAAGAAAACAACTAACAATGAACCATCAAAAGCTTTTAAAGTTACATATTTAATTAACACTAGAATTACTGGTAATCAGCGTAATCTTATCTGACCCAAAATACATAAGATTGATTTAACCAGTTACATCCATCCATCCATCTAAATCTACCACCAATCATCACTAAACAAGTTTGGCATCTTCCTAGCAACTCAAAAAGATGGAATAATCACAAAATAAAACACAGAGCAAGTGGCAACCATTATGCTAAACCTTAAAAACCCCATCGTATCATTTCATCTTCAGACTCACTCTGGTGGTGAAGCCATTCTCTTTGGCTTCTTCCTCTTCTCTGAAACAGCTTTAGCAAATGCCTCAACGATCCGCTGCTGCGATTCCAGAATCATCTGTGTTCGCTTCATCTCCATATCCATCCTCATACTCTCCATCTCCCTTACCATCTCCATCTTCATCTGCTCCATCCTCACAAACCCATCTCCCAACACCTTAATTGCTGCAACCACCTCCTCCATAGCATCCCTCTCCTTTTCCTTACTATCCCTCTTCTTTCCTATCCCTATCCCAATCCCACCCATCATCATCATCTCATCACTCCCTCTCATACCCCTCGAACCGCTCCCACCCCCCATCATCCCTCCAAAACTTGGTTTCGCATTCGCACCAGCACCATTACTACCCAAATTAGGGTTCATACGGGGATCCATTTTGCCGTAGAATTTTGATGGAGGGGGCGGCTGGGCTATACTAACCCCTGTGGGTATCCGAATCCGAAACCCAGCAGCAGCACTACTTCCTCCGCTCCCTGAATTTGGAATCACATTCCGGTACAGCTTCTGAATGCTCCTCGTATTCGAAACAATGGACCCGTTCTTAAAACTGTCTGGAAAGAACCCTTGATTCTCATCTTCCTCATCATCATCGTTATCGTCATCTTCACCGTTGCTTTCGGAATTGTAGTCCTGCTTAGCTTGCGGGCCTTTCTCCATGGCATCCATCCGCTTGAAGTGGACCCAGGAAGAGGAGAACCTCGAGACAGGCATGGATCTGGCGCGCTGGATCTCCGTTCGGTATCTCTTGCGGAGCTTCTCCATCTTGTGACGGCACTGGACGGCGGTCTTTGGCGGAGACGCGGTTGGGCAGCGGTGGCAGACGGCGTCGGCGACTTCTTGCCAGTGGTTGGCTTTGAGGTTGCCGCGGCGGAGGGTGTACCATTTATCGCGGTAGGCGTCGATTAGGGCGACGGTTTCATCGTGGGACCAACAAGGGGGCGGTAGACGGCGAGGGTTAGTGGAGGGCTGCGGTGGCGCAGGGAGAGCTGGGAGTGGGTTTGCGGGGAGGATTGGGTCTTGAGGTAGAGGAGATCCGGTAGGGACGGACATGACGACGCGGCGGGTGTAGGTTAAGACTTAGGGTTGTGGAGGTTAAAGATGGGAGGGAAGGAAATAAGGGTGAGAGAGGCGGCGGCCGATGTGAGGTGCTTTTGATGGCGGTGATGGGAGGAGAGAGGGAGGAGGAGGATAAGAGAGAGAGAAAAGTGGAAGTGGTTGTGGGTGTGGTGGTGGTGGTGGAGGAAGTGGGGTTAGGTGGCATATTGAATGGTGGGGTGGGGTTAAAGGGGGTGGGTGGAGGTGTGTGCGGCTGATTTTGAGATCTAGAAGAGATTAGGCCACCGCTTGGTGGCGTGAGGGGAGGGCTAACGTGCGCCATGGGGGAGTTAGGGTTGCGCACCAAAAGAGTGGGTGGTTGGCTCAGCTGAGTTGTATAGGGACAAAAGAGGTCAACCACCTATTCATGCCTATATGATGGTGGCGCTGATGAATGATGATGATGAATTCATGATACTTTTTTTGTTTTGTGATTAATTAAAATAAATAAATAAATATAAAAGAGTGGAAAACCCACCCACACCCACACCGCCTATGGAGGAGATTTTGGTTATGCTTGGTGTTGTTTCTTGGTGCCTCCTCTCTCCTCTCTTGTCCTTTTGGGAGCAAAATTGGCATTGGCATTGGGCATTGGATCATTACATTTTGATTTTGGTTTTGGGTTCCTAATCCTAATTATCCACCATCAATCCGTACTGTTTCGGTTAGTATGCCAATAATTACCCTATTGTTTTACTAAAACAGTAATTGGTTTTAATTTTATCTCCGCCATCTCACTTAAATTTTTACTCATATAAACTTACAGTATTAGTCACATACCGTTTCAATAAGAGTAATTAACTTTTTCTAATGTTAGAGTATAAATAATTATGGGCCGTAACACTAAAATGATAGATCGAAATTTTCAATACTTAATACATTTTACTCATACGAGTAAGTTCGAGATGACTATTAACACGAGATTGACAACCTTACCTAATGTTATTGATTAAAACATAGAAACAAGAGATTTATTATACCTGGGCAGGACAAAATATATAACAATAGTAGAATTTTTTTTTCTCTTTTATTTTAATTTCTTTAGACCATTTATGGCTAAATTTTCATTTCCTGATATTTTATCTAAATCGAATTAGAAATATATTAATTGGAAAAGAAGAAAATGAATATTTTTTAAAACAAACCGTAATAATCCTACGGTATTTAAGAATATTGGTATAATTGCAATTGTTTAGCTTATTTATATCCATGAATTAACTTTCATGTTTTTGACTCTTCCTTCCTATTTGTCACCTTTAAATTTTCATCGTCCGTGAATCTACTTTTTTTTCCAGAAGAACTGATTTCCACATAAGAGCTTCAAAAACATTCAAGAGCACCACCATAATTTGTGAAATTGTGGTCATAAAACAACAATATCTCATATCTTGAAACTGAAATGCCACAAATTTGATCGGTTTCCAAATTTCAGTTCAGCAATACAAGCAGTATAAACAGCCTGCAAAAGTCGGTCTGGCGCAGCAAAATAGGTCCCTAGCACGCACGCCATAATGAGATAGTTACAGTGAGTTGTATGGCTACCTTAAAACTTAACTACCAAAAGATTTCACCTAAATTTTGGAATTTGCCTTTCAACTGCATCACTGCACAGTGTTCTTCCTACGGTGAAGAAACTTCCAATAATGATTTAGCATGTGATCATGCGGCTTCACTCGCTCCCACTTCCCTGTACAAAATATAGCATATGCATCCGCGCCATACCTGAACAATGAGTTCAAAACATTTAAGTCGCCGCTGGAGAAAAAATGAGGTGTTTATAATGCAGCACAAGACTTCCTAACTTACTTTCCAATACCATGGAGCTGCGTCACATGGGTCCAGTCCTCTCCTAAATACTCCCGAGAGAAGCGTTGTATTGCTTTTGCCCTCCATATTTTAAAGCCTAGAGTTCCTATTACTTTCTCAATTTGTTCTGTGGTAACCTCAGTAGCAGCCTCTGCATTAGGACACAAACTGAACAGGTCATCAAGGACTCTGCTAACCTGTAGTAAGGACACCATCAATTAGAGGGTACAACCAAGTTAGAGTTATCTTAACTGAGTTAAGAACTACATTGCCTACCAAAAACAAAGAAGAAACGCACATCAAAAATCAATTGGTAATAAAACAAAACAATCAATAGTTCATAACTGTGTTTGCACACGCACATATGTTTGTGTAGGAAAGACAGACTCATAACTGGGAATAATTCAACATGGTAATACATGTGGGGTTCTGGAAGCACATTGGGGAAGGACGCTGCATGCAGATATACATCAAAGTAAAGAGGAATCAGGAGGCATGGTAAGAGGTGCAAGGTACTTCCAACTGCAGGGCTAAAAAATGGTGTCTATTAGGAGACAGGGCATATGAATTTTAGAGCAACTCCAATGTGGTGTAGAGAGGCACTGAAATGTGGTTAATTCGAAGAACTAAACAGTATTTCAGGCAAGCCATATTATTAGCATCACATGAAAACCTTTTTTATAAAGGCTAAAAAAGATTTCAAGAGGTGGGAGAGTCCAGGAAAGCCTAGTCTAAGCGAAGGCAGCATTCAAGAGAGATGGAAACTCCCAGAGAAAAAAAGAAAAAAGAAGGACTGCCAGTATAGAATAAGGCAAGGTATGCTTCAGAAGAAAAAAGGTGTCGCATTGGGATCAAACCCATTCACGGGGAAGGCTTAAAAGGTGAAAGTTGCTTCTTTCAAGGTAAGATCTCTTCCTCATATCCTGGAAAGTCTTAGAAACACAGTAACAGAAAGAATCTTACAAAGAATAAGGATCTCTCCTCTTGCCTGCTCTTTTGCTGCTGAACTGTAGAGAGGAGTCTTAAAGATGTGCTGCTGAAAAGGACTTGTTGATTCAGATGATTTGTTCACACTGCGGTGGGATAAAGCTCTTTTGAAGGAAGAATGCACTCCTAAACATTAATCCTATACTATGAAGCAGCCAATCTTCAGATCAATACACAATACACAATACACCAGACATGTTTAATAGGGAAGAAAAAAAGACGATAGAAATGAAATATGGTTGGTTCTAGGCATGCTCCTGGAATCCTGATACATCACGCCACGAACCATAAGCATCACGGTTGTGGAAGAAATGCATCACAAAACTCCAAAGAAAAGCTATAACGCTTTTAATAAAGTCATTAATTGTCAGCTCAGATTAAAGCATATCAAGCACAGGTATTTATTGAGTCACATTAACCATTAAGCAATCTTACTGAAGTTGCAACTACAATGAGCGCCAACAATTATAAGATGAGAAACCTTTCCTACTGTAATAAGAAAACCCCTCAAAAGATTAGGTATTGAAATATAACTTAGAGATAAGAACTAAAATAGTAACAACGACCCAGGAATTTCCAAAACCGTATACATCACTGCGAAATACCATCTCATTCTTTTTATTTGAGCTAAAAATAGACTAAATTGTAAGAACAAATTAAAAGTATAACAATTACGTGATGTTGTTCACATTAATATATGGTACCTTCTTTTACTAGATTCACTGAGCTATTATTATACGTAGATTCTTAGCAGTATGACAAATTTCTAAATTTTGAGAACAAGATTTTCCCTAAAAATCCCTTTGTGTCATTCAAGTACATGTACAAGCATAGTTTCCTTATTAGTTCTTTCCCTTCTATGGCCCAAGCTTTAAACTAATCAAGGGAACAATATCAGTGATGTAAAATACTCAACATCCTTGAAAGAGCCGAGCTCCAATGCATAGAATACAGAAGACAGAGAGTACGAAATGACAAATAGACAAAGGCATTGCATGATAAGAAGAAGAAAAATAGCAATTAGCGAAATGTCTATATAAGATAGCGGCAAGCCTAACTGCTACTAACATAACAAGGTAACCGTTTGTAATAGAAAAACAATTATCTCAATTGATATACTAAAACAAAAGCTGATCTGATAATGACAAAGGGACAGAAGAAAGAAGAGGGAATACCTGCTTCCCAGTTGTGCAATTGAGGAGGATGCAAATGAGGAGCACTCTCCAAGGGTCATGGACATGATCCTCTTGCAGAAGACAATGTGGGGAGCGAGGAGGGAGCCATTTGTTATCAGGAGTTTTCCTAAGGTAAGCCTCATCTCTCTTCACGGCAGCAGAAAGATAAGGTGCCTTTTTGCGCGGTTTGGTGCCAATCCAATTACCCTTGAAGAGTTTCTGGAAGTCTTGCATTTGTCCCCTGAAGGTGTAGAGTGAAAGCACATCTTCGAGGTTTCTGCAAGTTGGGTGCTTTCTTCTGCAGCTGACATCAGAATCAGAGGGTGGTGGTGTCTGTGGAGCCTCTACTTTCTTTTCCTCATAACTCCTTAGGCAATTAGCCTCATCTCCCTTGAGGGGTTTCTGGAAGTAGGGGGAAACTTTCTTAGGGAAGGAGGAGCCATCTTCTTGCATCTGATCAAGGTTTCTGCAATCAGAATCAGAGGGTGGAGTCGCTAACTTCTTTTCCTCAGAAACCCTTTTCCTCTTCTTCTTGCCACTCTTTCCCACTGACGCTTCATCGTTCTTCATCTTCTTAACAATAATTTTAACTGGGTGGTCAAATTTAGGAATGGGAAAATAAGGAGAAACAACAATGGTTGGGGGCTTTGGTTTCTTAAAATACGGAGACACCATTCTCGGCCTCTTCTTCTTCTTGTTGTTTCTCCCACTCAAACCCTCGAAAGCATGAACATTTAAATCATCAGTTGAGACGGGAAAACCACTCACCTCCGCTGCCGCGCTTGACATTGATTCTTCTTCACGTTCGCATCCCTTAGCCCTCTTTTTCTTGTTTTCGTCGCTCCACCTTTGCCCCGCCACCGCCTCTGCCATAACACACGCCTTTATGGGTAAATTTTTATCCCCACCCACCAAAATATACGTGAAATCACTGTAATGTAAATGGAAGAACAATCTGAACTAAATTTTCACTAGTTTGGTCCCTAAATTAGTAAATTAGTGGCAAAAAGACATTTTGAGTCAATTTTATCAAATCTCATTCCATACCGGCTGAGCAGCGGAATAAAATATTTTATATTATTTTACGATCTATATCGGCTATACCAATACTAAAAAAATGTATTATAAATTTATAAATTTATTTTAAAATAAATTGTTAAAACTTATAAATTTATACGTAATATAAATAAAAAATAGGATGCCAAAGGATTTATAGATTATCCCATGATTTTAAATATTGCCAATAAAACAGGATAATATGCAAAGGATAATGTGCCTATTTCATTATTTATCGACAATTCTTATTAGCGTATATATATATATATTTATTTATCTGGTGAAAATATTTATAATTTTTAAATTTAGAGACACTTTTTTAATATTTATAGATTATAGATTATAGATAGAATAGGTAGTCGTGATATCCGAGAACATACATTAGGATTTTTGTTACGATGCCTATTTAATTAAAACCATGGAGCAGGTTCAATAAAAAAATGTTTTGATCAATCACAACAGTGCGCGGAATTGTGTTGCCCAATATATCTATAAAAAAATCTCCAATAGATCAATCACTTCACAATTCAACATTCATTAGGGAATGTAGAACCCAGAAGCAAAGCAAGAAAAAGTGAAAAACACCCATCAAGGCATCATAGTCATACTCTACCAAGACTACCATTAATGATAACTAATGAAACTCTACATTTAGGATTAATTCCAATAATGAATTATGATAAGTGTACATGTATACTATTATACTATTAAACTAGACAGCAAGTTGGTGTTGGTGTTGTTGATGGGATGTCTCTTCTTGGTTGAAAGGCAGGTGGGGTTTGAGTGATGATATTCCAAAATGGAATGAAGAAGATCCAATTCCAGGTTGGATGAGGGTCATCTCTCTTTGGAGGTGGGTGCAGTGTGTGTGGAATGTGTTTGGGGTTACGTTCAAGTGGAACCCCACTCCGAACAAAAAATCCACTTCAAGATAGTTCATCTCTCTTGTGCTAATCCCTCCTACTTTTGCATAGAATGCATTGTTGTAATACCTGCAAAAAGCAAACACAATTCTCATATTCTACTGACCATGACAGATTGTATGCTACTGTTAAAAAAGGTATCTGTCAACAAAAAGAAGGCCATGTGATGCCAGTTTGGCTGAATGAAAGGCCTTTTCAATCTCTATCTACATTCTCCACTCCATTTCAATCCTAGAGTCTCGTACTCCAACTCGATATTTAACCTTCAATGTTTTTCACGAATTGGGTAATGTAAACGCCTAGACGGTAGACTGAGAATGGGTGAAACGACAAATTTATTTAACAAAGCTACCAAAAATTGTTACCCTCCACAATACATAATCAAGCACATTTCTAATTCCAAGATGAAACTGCCAAAACCAAAGCAGCCCAAATCATGTAACTGGAAAAACCATCAAAAGTATGATTTTATCATTATAATGAAATTAAAACAATCTGAACATCATTCCAAAGAAAAATTGAAAGAACCCAAGATATCAAATGCAAGGAATTCAAACATGAATTGGGGTTTTTGAGGGAACTTACACGTCATCCATGAACTTGGCAGCAACTAGGACGCTGGTGATGAGCAATCGGTGGACATTGAAAGAATTGATGGGCAGTGAGGGTTGTCTCTGTGCAAACCTATCCAGATAAACATAGGCAACAATGAAGCAAGATGCGCTGCAATTCGCGTACTTGAAGATCCTCTCCAGGTAGCTCTGGATTGAGATTGTGGGCCTACTCAGCCCATGGAACACTGATATCTTCTGCGGATGGAATCCACAGCTCAGATCGTTCGATTCCGCCATCCTCTCCAGCCGAGATGAGAGGAATTCGATCAGTTTCGGCATCACATTTGAGCTCTCTACCTCCGCCATTGCCATTGGATTCTTTTGGGTTTGGGAATTGGATAGTTTTAGTAGGTTAGTGTTCTTCTGTTTTGTTTCTTGTTTTGGGTTTTACGTTTTACTTATACAGAAACAGAACACTGCAGGTTGATATTTTTTAGTGGACAAGAATACCCTCGCCCTTTTCAGAATCACTTACATGTCCTTATCGAGATTTTTTTTGTGTGGGTTTCTCACCCTTTGGATTCTGATTTTGTAGGTTCTTCTCCAGAAGTAAATTCCCCCAATAGTTTTAAAGCAAATGCATTTTTAATACTCGAACTATAAATTTTTATTAAACTACAAAAATTTCTTATGTGTGATGATGATGATGATAGACGCAAAAAGAAGTGGTGATTTAGATTTGTAATTTAAAAAACTTAAGTTGAGGAGGAGGGAACAGAACAGGTGTTTCTTTGGTGTGGGAACTTTTTTGAATTTATTAATTAAAGTTGATAGTATTAATTAATTAGGTAGTGCCATACCCATCATGTGACAACATGTGAAAAAAATTGTTTGGTGAATGTAGTAGAAATGTAAAGGGACTAATATATTGATGTTTATGTGTGAGATGTTGAAGTTCAATCTTACATATGTTTTGATTCGATATCTAATAATAGCTAAGGAAAAAAAGGGGTTAGGGGGCCCTGAACTCTAGCGTTTTATTTAATGGGTTAGCAAAAACGGGTTAGAGGGCCCTAGACTCTGGCGTTTTATTTAATGGGAACCCTCAACTATTTTTTTATTTAATCACCCCCTGAATTCTTTACATTTTGTTTAATCACAACCTTGTCGTCACTTTTTGCTGATATGACACCGTTATGTGCCACGTCATGTACTTACTCGATGCCACATCATCAAGACACGTCAGCAACTTGCCACATCGTCCCGTCCACGTCAAGAAGCGTGGCATGTGGTAGTGGGGCCCACGACGTACAACCTTAACCTTATTCTTCTTCTACTTCTTCGTTTGTTAACACCCAAACGGCAACCCTAACCCTCACCTTCAACTCTTCCCTGCATCTTCTACTTTTTCTACTTCTCCATTTTTTCATACCCAATCAAAACCACAAACAACGGCAGCAACCAACAACAATATAGCAGCGGCAACAACGACGATTGCGATTTGGGCGATGGCGAGCAGCAGCAACCACGGTGGCGAGCAGCGGCGGGAGTGGTGATTTTGGTTGGATTTGGTGTAGATTGACGAGGGAGTGAGGCTGATTTGGGTTGAATTTTTGTGATGTGGATCGGGTTTATTTGGTGGTGAGCGAGGGTGATTGGCAGTGGCGATGGGTGGTTGGCAGTGGCGATGGGTGGTGGTTCGTGTGGCGATTTGGGTTAGATTAGGCAGATGTGGAGATGGTGAGGTGTTTGGCGGTGGGTTGCGGTGGTTATGGTGTTTGATGGTGATGGTAAAGGATGAGTTTGGATTGTGGCAGTGAGGTTGGGTTTGGATCCAGGTTTGATGGTTGGTGGTGATTAGGTGTGTGTGACGGGGTTGCGGTTGTGGTTGGTGGTGATGGACGGTTGATGGAGGATTATTGACGGTGGCCGTTTTGGTGTATGGCTAGTGCCCCTCTTCTACGGCTGCCAAGGTGGCTCCAGCCAAACCAGAAGCCTGCTGCTCTTCTTCTTCCCCTGCCACCAAATATAAAGAAATTCCCTTCATAATATTAATAATAATAATTTTAAAAAATCCAATTATCTATAACTTTTCAATATCTTTTCATTTTTATCCCCGAACCGAACAAACACATGAAATGAACTCCCTCCAAAAATATATAATAAAAACTTCGCAATCCACACACTCATATCATACATTCTCTCTCTCTTTCTTCTTCTTCTTCTGTTTCTTGAGTTAATTGGATTAAGGACCTGTTGGTGTGTATTTGATTTATAGATTAAGTTGTGTTATGTATTGATGGTGTCTATGGATAATGGGAGGAGAAGTAGCCGCCGTGGAAGGGGTTGTGGGCGGTGGAAGGGGTTGGAAGGGCGGTGCAGGAAACTAACGTGGCAAGCTTCTTGACGTGGACGGGACGATGTGGCAAGTTGCTGACGTGGCATCGAGTAAGTACATGACGTGGCACATAACGGGGCCACATCAGCAAAACGTGACGGTAGAGTTGTGATTAAACAAAATGTAAAGAGCTTCAGGAGGTGATTAAATAAAAAAATAGTTGAGAGTTCCCATTAAATAAAACGCCAAAGTCCAGGGTCCTCTAACCCCTTTTCCCCAATAGCTAAGGGTGCATAAATTGTCATATGCTTGCTTTATTCTCTTGATTCTCAATTATACAATTTAACTAATAGTTGCACGACATATTTTATAATCTCAAGTTGTTTGTTAATGAGAGTGGTTCAACTTAAATTTAATTAATGAACAGGCGACTTAAATAGTTAACCCGAGCTCTTAAGAAAAATATAAATTTGGGCATTTATCTTTTCAGCCCAGCCTAAGTCTAATCCGACCTATTTGGGTGTTAAATACCTGGACAGACCTAGCCCACTTTTATTTATATATTACTTAAATATATATAAGTATATTTTATTTATTACTTAAATAAAGAGCTTCACTTATTAGCCGTTTCCACTCATTCCTAATTAGGGCTGAGCACGGTCCAATTTGGTTCGGTTTTGGGCTCAGAACCGAACCGAACCGAACCGAAATTTTTCGGTTCTGATTATGTCAAAACCGAACCGAACTGTAAGTATTTCGGTTTTATGACCTGAGAACCGAACCGAATCGGACAGTTTGGTTCGGTTTCGGTTTTTTTTTTTTACAATTTTTTTTTTAAAAAAAATCTTCATAAAAAAAAGAAGAAGATAAAATGAGGAATTTGAATGCAACACAAATAAAAAAAGAGCAGGACTTGTTTCAAAATTCCAATGTGGTAGATACCATCTCTGTTAAATTAAGGAATTTGTAAGATAATGCAACACAAAATTCCAACAGAATTTGAATGCCACGTCACCCACATCCAGCTACCATCACCCAACCAGCAACCACCGCCCACCTTGCCAGCCCCGTTCGCAGCCGCCCCCAACAACCACCGTGCCACGCTCCCAAACCGCCGCTCCTCGGCCGGAAATGAAAAGAGGAGAAAGAAATAATAAAAAGAAAAGAAACAAAGAAGAGAAAGAAGAGAAAGGGCTGCGTGCAGCCCTAAAAATGAGAAAAGAAAGAAATAGAGGAGAAGAGAAGAAAACCTTGTCGTTTTGACAAGGAAAATGAGAGGGTTGGGCCGCGGAAATAAGAAAAAGAATGGGCTGGGGCCCAAAGAAAAGGAAATTGCTTTGAATTAATTAGTTTGGGAGGGGATTCGAACGCCCCACCCTTTAAAAATTTAGTTGCATACACAACCACTACGGCATAGCAAGCTTTAATATATATTGTGTACATATATATATATATATATATATATATCCAGTTTTTTGGTTTTTCGGTTCGGTTCAGGATTTTTGTAGAGGCAGAACCGAACCGAACCGAACCGAAAATTTACAGTTCGGTTCGGTTCGGTTCAAAATACTCCGGTTTCGGTTTGGTTTCCGGTTCGGATCGGTTTTTGCACACCCCTATTCCTAATTTTCAATTTCCACTCATCTTCCTCACCTTCTCTCTCACAACCTCATCCTCATCTCTTTAATCGTCACCCTCACACGACCTCTCCATCGTCTCAACTCATCTCAATCCCTCAACTATTAAAAAGTTGTGCTCAGATCAAAGCACTCACAAATTTAGCACACCTTTGACTTGAATTTTCGGTGTAATTTCAACATTTGACAAGGGAAAAAATTAAAGAAAAGCCCAAGGCCCGATTTAAAAACCCATAGCTCAAAGATGGGTTATGTTTGGGCTTTAAGAAAAAAATAGTAAGTTTATTGATTCAGATCCAAACTCAGTTGACCCTTTCATTGATTAGGTCTAATTTAACGTCCCTATATCTTATATAAGAGATAATCGTATGTGTATGTAATGATTATTTGCACTAAGAATTCCACATTTTTCAGTAAATTGACTAAAGATAGCATAAATGTTATTTATCTAGTATTTGGTTAGAACAAAACCAAAGTATCCCCATGGTGGAAAGAGAGAAGTAGGAGCAAAGCCCAGCTGGAAGCAATATTGAATATTTTAGGTTTATGAGGCGTGAGGCCCTGAGGCCAGGCAAAGAGCAAAGCAAAGTATGTCTTGTCTTGTACTTGTACTTTGCGGCTCCAAATCAACTTGTAGTATCATATAAATTGTGATCGGGATCAGTATCTATAGAGGCAGAGAGCATATCTTTGTCAGCAGTCCTGCCCCTTTTACGCCATGTGCCTTCCATGTGATGTGATTCTTACCCCTAATACACTGTTTGCTGTCTCTCTTCTTTTTTTTCCATCGAGTATTCTCTCTATCACTTTAGTAATCATACTTACTTCTCGTAAGGTAGAGAAGGTTTAGTCTCGTGTTCGAATTTTTTAACTGCATTCCTATATAAACGGATATGGAACTGTAAAATGCACGTCATGTCCTCCAAGAAACAACACTCATTGTGGTGACCAAATACTAAATACTCTTTGACCCAAAAGAAAAAAAGGATAGCCCTGAGGCCTGAGCAGACTACCTGCGATAAGCCGCTGGAGGAAGGTAAGAATGACGTAAAATTGGGCCAGAAAAACTGGTTTAATTAGGCAGCTACAATGTGAAAAATCAATCCCTTCCAAATCTAGAGAGATTAGGTTAACTTCTTTGTTCCAAACGACATAACAGAAGGAAGGGCATAGATTACAGTAACATAGACACTAGGATCCTTCCTCTGCTAAAAAATTAGCAAAAAGAAAACCTTGGATATTCCCTCTGCTGAGTACAGCTGTGCATCACTGTGCGTCCATAACCATGTACGGTACGGGACGGGACACATTGGAGAAATCCAAATTTCTTGTGTGGGAAGGGCCTAAGGATTTCCAAGTTGGTTGACCTCCATCCAAATATGGTAAGGAACCTTGAAACTCTAGCTTCAGAAAAACTGCTCTGCGGTGGAGGTCTAAACAGACATTTCTCATGTACACTACAAAGCAATAAACAGGTCACAGCGAACCCTCCAATTGGCCTAGAAGCACTTCATGCCCCTCCGCATCCCCATTCTCACTAGTTTCAGCACTAGTTCCGTTTTCCTGAGTTGATGGATCATCATTGGCACCAGACAAACCGATTAGAGATGCATAAGCTTTATTTTCAAGATACCGTGACTGCCTGAACAAACCCTCCAAAACTTCCTTGCTAGCCATGTCACCTTCATCCTCACACAGCTTAAAGAAGGAAAGTATGTTTACAGGCTTTGGCTTCCAACTTTTTGATCCCTCAGTCTTAAAAGCTTCCTGCAAGCAAGACAAAGCGTCTGAAATTCTATTCTTGCCGATATGACCTTCAGCTAGTGTTTCCCATGTATTTGAATTCGGCTTTCCTCCCTCTTGAAGCATCTGGTCGAACAAGCTCTTGGCTTTGTCGAAATTTCCCTCCCTAACATACCAACCAATAAAAAGATTCCCTATTCTAGGATCATAGGATGTTTTAACAGATAACCATTCATCATGAATCTTCTCTGCTCCTTCAATATCCCCCAACCGAACCAGAGACGACAAAATGGCATGGTAACCCAAATTTGGAATACTAGGAAAAATTGATTTGTATATGTTCCATACCCGATAAATCTCCTCTTTGTTGCCCGCGTTACCATACAGACTTAAAAGATAGTGATAAGGAATTCGATCCCGACCTGTTATTCTGCTTTCAACTCTCCTTAGGCAATCTTCAGCTTTATCTAAAAGACCCATCTTGATGTACATTGTAGCCATTGTGCTAAATGTTGTCCAGTTTGGATTGATAGATGTATCCTTCTTCATCTGCTCAAATACTTCCTCCATCTTTTCAGCAGATCCTTGCGCTCCACAAGATGATATCCATATGTTATAGGAATATATATCAAGCCGTATATTTTTGTCCATCATTTCTTGAACCAAAAGGTCAACTTTGTCATACTCGTTGAGGTTCATATAAAGGGTCATCATCACATTAAATGGAAGTGCGTGTGTGGCATAACCTTTGCTTCTCATGCTCGCAATCAAAGACTCAGCCTTTTCTCTCATTTTAGTTCGAACATAGGCATTAAGCAAGGCACCATAGATTCTCCTGTCCTTCATAGAATCAGGAAG
Organism: Viola odorata; assembly: GCA_963691705.1. Lineage (NCBI taxonomy): Eukaryota > Viridiplantae > Streptophyta > Magnoliopsida > Malpighiales > Violaceae > Viola > Viola odorata. Next base: position 59,400,342 of record OY829544.1, read on the forward strand.
CCTCGTGAAAAAATCTTCAGCTGCAGAAACACCACGCACTTTTGCGACAAGGTCTAACTGAATTGCAGCGTCACTTGGAGCTATTCTAAACCTCTCTGGTCTGGTGTTCATCCAATCATACACCTGCACTGACCAATATCTTATGAATGTCTCTCTCAAGTTGCAACAACCAAAACACTATCAACCTTACTCTAAACAACCAAAACACCAGCATCATTCACGATTGGAACTACTGACTGCTAAATCAATCCCTGGCAACGCCAAATAGAGAAATAATACCATAGCCATGAATTGCAAGTTAAAAACTTGAAACATATAAACCTCTAAACACATTGCTACAATCAACTAACTTTTGCTTTACAAAAAGACTAACCACAGATAGCAACTAAAAAGAAAAGAACATCATTGGTTAATGGTTACTATACCTCGAGGGCTTGGCCGTAGCGCTTGAACTTCCTGAGCTCCTTAACAACCCTGCAAAGTTCCCATTTGGTGAGCTGTTTGCCTCCTTTCTCCCACTGGTTCAAAACGCTTCCTGCCCCATTCTCAGGATTTTCCATCAACGAAATCCTCCTGTATACAGCATTCCACTTCACTATCGGCCTTCTATCGTAGTCCACCGTTCCATAGCTGTGGACTTTTGAAACGGAAGAACAGGTGACGATTGAGAGTTTCCGGTAATTTACTGTTCTGAGAAGGGTGAAGTTGGGATTTTTTAATGGAATGGAAGTAGAGGAATATGATAGCGTCGATGAGAGTGACACCTTGTGGTGGTGGTGGTGGTGAAGAGAAGGTTGGAGAAGCATTTTCTTCTTCTATGGGTACTACTGGGTAGGGTTTTTGCAGACCGAGAGACTGAAATGCTGAAATGTTGGAAAATACTATTTTTTTTTCGAGCTTGGGGATAAAGTTCTTAAAATGACAACAATATCCATCAACGCTTCCTTATTTCCCACCTTTGACCTTATCCGATCATACGGATTAGAGACAGACAACGGAATGATCGTCCCGTAACCGTTAGATTTCTCAACATTCCTCCAGACATTCAATGACTCTGGGCCTAATTGCTTAACTGGCCCAGAACACGGCCCAACTCAATTTATTTAACAAACTAAAAACTAAAGACCAAACAAATACAATTTATCATCCAACTCATTCATTATATGGGTGTACAAAAATTGGATCAAACTGAAATCAAGCCTGACTTTGATATTTCCGGGCGATTTACTACTCCAAAACAGTATACTATTACTATACACCAAAGACAATCTGAGATATCTAACTGATAACCATGACGCGAATGGCCTAGTCACAAAAGTTCCCGCCTTTCCTTTTCTTTTTTTGCCTGAAATTGCAGCGAACCTGATTGAGCAATAAGAACTCGCACAGTTTAAATTTGATGAATTTTGCGAGAACATGTTATTGTACAACCATTCATTCTATACGAGTCACGTTTCAAATTCAACACGGTCAGTGAATTCTAATTAGCTTTATAATCATAAACAACATGCAGCTCACTCCAATGTGCCACTAAATTGCTGCACCATAAACGAAAATCAACTGACAACACGCACCCGAAATCTCATGCTTCGCATCAAGAGCATCCTGGCCACTTTATTTGCATTATGTGTTCTTCATTTAGTGTAGTTCCATGAATATATACCTTGGGCTCTTTGAGCTGGAGAAAACAAAGAAAAAAACTGTTAATAATAATGAGACGAAGCAACCAGTCAAAAAGAACAGGTTCGTTTTCTACCAAGGTGAGAGGGGGGAAACTGTTCTGAAGGCGAATCCTTGAGAAGCCACTGCTAGAAAGTAAACACTTGAAACCATCAACGGCAGGATGCTCGCTGTTCAAGGGTGGGAAACTTGTGAGTGTGACGATTAACATACAGAAAGCAGCAAAGAGTAGTATAAAGAAGCAATCCATTTAGTTTAGAGATATGGAAATGATCAAGACAATATAGTTACACTCATTTATCATACATTTTTCCAGCTAATGATAAACTCCACATAACACGATAGATGGCAACATAATTGGCAGAAAACTCACCTCACAAGATAAGTAAAGTTTCTGCGGGAAAATTCTTTCAGAGGAATCCCTTCTTCCTTGGAATATCTATATTACATGAAACATCAGCACAAATCGATAAGGAACACCTTTAAAACTGCCAAAACAATTAAATTCACTGCATATAACAATATAAAACATAAAAGGACAGAAAGGAATAGCCTACAACAGAATCATCCAAAAGATGGTATATACCTCCATGGAAAATCATTTTCACAAAACCGTGATATTCCATTCATGGCAGAAAAGGTATCAATATGAACCAACACTTCACCAGTAGTTGCAAGATTACCTACAATCATGTTAAGTTTTTGAACAAATAAAACTCAAAAGGTCAGAAAAAACTTGAAAAAACTTAAATTAAAACTAATTCATAATTGTTTTTGGTAACTAGCCTGTTCCCGTGTTCCGTGTGTGTGTGTGTGGATTTACTTGAAAAAAGATTGGGCTATAAAGATAGAGCACTTGGCCCACACACTAAGATAATTAAAAGATACCATTGCTCTCCTCAGCAGGGAGGGGAAATAGTATTCACAAGGCATTATTACAACTGAGCATATGACATGCTTGTGCGTGCATGCAAGTCTGTGATTAAGTATGGAAGAGAGAGAGAGAGTGGGATAGAAAGAGATCTCACCAATCCGATGCAAATCTTTTAAAGCATGACCACTCGGGTAATTTTCATAGGACGCCATGAAAGATACTATAGTGCACCCTAGACTACAAAATATCGAGTGAGTATGAGAATGAAAGACATTCCACCCAAAACAAAAGATCTTTTACTGATACAACCTGATCAAAAGAAATCCCAGCATAATGAAATTGAGGAATTTCCAAAGCATCTTCCTCCTATTGTTATAGCTGTAACAAGTTGGGATGAAAATCATAAATCCAGTTGGTAAAAAAAAAACACGAAAAGGTTGTCTTTTTTCCTTTTATGAGAAATCAACTACAGAAATTATGGTTATACATTCTGCTGGCTGCAACAGCTGCTGAAAAGTTGAGCATTGGAACTGCACTGATTATAAATCGAAGTTCCTGCATCATCAAAGGTTGTGATAATAAGTTACAGTTGAGAATTTTTTGAATCAACCAAGTGCCAAAATTTCTATTTCACACGACATACCTTGTGTGGAAGCTTAGAGTAAAGTAAAATGAAGGAGAAAACAGGAAGAACAAAGAACGGAACCCTCCTGTCAAGCAAGACCCCAAGCTGCAACAACAGAAAACTGAAAAGTTAAGAAAGAAGGGAGGAACATTCTACTTGGTACCTTCCATGAATGCTGCTATCAGGTCTGCGATTTCTTTATCAAACTTCTTTCAAGTAAAAACTTAGTAGTCTCTTTTTGTCTACAAAATATTTCCTCCAGAAAAACATATTCATAACACAAACTTTTCTTAAAGAAAAACAAAACAGAAACAATAACAGCAAATGAAAATTTGCTATATCATTGTGCACATGCCCATAGCACAAACATTAAAATTAAAAAAAAAAAGGAGGCTAGGAAAGTTTGACTCCGAGCCACTAAAAAAGAGGTAAATATCCTCAAGCACTAAGAGAATCAACACAATCAATCATGTAAATGAAATCAAATCTGCGCTTCAAGCATCAGCACAAAATACACAAATCAATACAAACGATTCAGAGTTGGTCAGGGAGAGAGTATTTTCTTTCGTATTATTAACCTTCAAAGCTCACCATAAAAAGAGGATAGGCACCAAGCAATGAACGGGGCAGCGCTGAAGTGAAATACCAGTGAAAAGATTGTGTCTAAAGAGTTATCAAGGAACACAGATGTAACTTTCAGACGAATAACCTACTTTTAATTGCTCAGTCTGCCCTTAGCAGCACCCAGGAAAAACCTTTACCATAGTACCCATTTATACAGTTTTTCAAATTCAATACAGGAAAATGTAAAAATGTAAAGGATACTCCCCACTCAGAACTCCTATTCAGAACAGAGTTGAACCAAAAAACTTCAAATTCAGGCCACACTAACTTCTTCCACATTACTGAATCAACCAACACGGTAAGACCTGTTCATCAGAGAAAAAACGAAATGGGAAGACTTGTGCTAAGAAACATTTCCTCAGAATCGTCAAATTGATGACATGAAAATTTTAACATGCACAGAATCTCTTATGCAGCTTGCTAATAGAATACAAAAATAAAATCAACTGACCTATGGACAGAAGTGCAATTCCAATGCAGTATTTAATTGCTCCCAACAATGAAATAGATTTTGTCTGTAATTCACACCCGAAATTCTTAAAATGAGGCACAAATATTAATTACCTTCTGTATAGTAGATTAAAAGAATATATCAACAATAACAGGGGGAAAAAAAGTCATAATATCACAGCCAACTTATGTGCCAACTGTTGCCCAATTAAGTGAGGGGAAATTAAATAATAAAAACTTCTTATTTCAGAGAAAACACATTAGAAAAGAGGAACCTACCAACAAAAGCTCCAATGCAAGAGGGGCTAGAAGTAAAACCATATCACACCGAAAGACAACAGTAGCAAAAACCTGATCATTTTCAAGCACAAGATTTGTGAGAAGATCAAGGATGTGCGACAGAAGGAACCAAGTTATGTGTTAAGTGTTTTTAACTCATAGAATAGGGGAAAAAATTCCATCACATTAAATAAGCCAGTGAAATATCACAGACACACATGCTGGACACATAAGCATGCATAACTAGGTTGGAGCATCTCATTTATTGTTAATTTTTTATAGAAATAAAGGTAGACATACCAGACAGTTTAGTGCTGCATAATAACTTTGCCTGAACCAAAACCCATATGCCAAGTTAACTGCATGAAGTTAGGAGGAAATAGAGTCACTACAGCTAATGAAAACAGGTACTCTCACATTCTAAGGCACAGGAGCAGCAGAATATTATTCTTTAGTCTAAGAAACTTTAAGGCAGAGGTGGCAATAAAACATCCATCTAGTTACAGAGCTCAAGAAGCAGAAAGAAGGTCAGGTGTCCTCATACATTCATCCACCAATGTTTACTTAAAGGTGGCAACAAGGTGGAACAATAAATTGGGTATGGCTATACAAAGTAGCATATCTGAATTCAGTAATCACCCTATGCAGATATTAACAATCAGTTGACATTAAGCCCTTCGTTGACAACCCCGTGTTCTGTTGGCTTAAAGCATGGGAAAAAAGAATGGGATAAGTAGAAAAAACAATAAACTGTAAGAAGTACTCACCTACTGCCAAAGCTAGAATATTGGGAAGTCCACGTGTGCAATAGAACAACAAGTGAAACTGAACTGCAGTTAATAATACAAAGAAAGCCTCTACTTGACGACCAAACTTCTGCCTAATCTGCTCCAACAAAAAGCATAGTTACCATAGATAATATGAATGCACACATTGCGTCAAGATACAGAATTCTGCTTTTCACATATGCTTTGCAAACTTTGTTAATCATGAGGGAAAGAGAAATCCAAGTATTTACCTGAATACGGAAAAATCTCAATGTGCACAGCGCAAGACAGCCCAATGCTAGCCGAACTAAGCAACAACAGGCGACATCTATTAGGTAAGTTTGAGGAATCCTGTGGCTGGTGTGCACAAAAAGTTCAACAAGGTGGAGGAAACCATCCAAATGGCTAACCTGCAACAAGTGCATAAATCTTTGGGAAGTGCAGCAAACTCATCACAAACACAATTGGAGATGCTAAAATTGATACGAGGAATGCTCCTACAAGAGAAGAATAACAAGAGATCAGCTATCTAGGAAAAAAAGAGAGAAGAAACCCATAGCAAGATAGCCAAAGGTTAGTAAGAAATAGGGTCTACCTATAAAGGTGCGAGGAACAACTCCAGGGAACTCCAAATGATCGTACTAACAGACCAAGCAATAATCCAAATCAGCAAATAATACAGTCAATTGCAGAAACCAATTAAATTTATTCAAAAATATATACACACAACGAGCAAAGAAGAAACTTACATGATCCAACAGATGCCGATGGTAAAGAATATCATGCATTGCCTTGAAAAAAAAGTGAAGTCGGATAAGAAGTCAAGTATTAGGGAGAAGTGAAAAATGGTAGTTAAAACTGAAGTACCTGAATGTTGAAGCTTTCTTCAACTTTGGTATATGGAGCGGCGAATACGTAGAACGCAGCTATGGATGCTAAGAGTAAGTCATAACCTGACACAAACCATTTCGAATTCATGATTAATCAGTTATTAGATTATATTGAAAAAGAAGGACATTTCAAATTCTGCTGCAATATATAATTTATTCACCGAATAGATTGAGAAATTTGGGAGATTTGGATGTCATTCTTTGTTGATAGGACGGAGACGGGGACAGAGACGGTGTCCGGTGAGTGCGCAGCGGCGTAGAAAGGAAACTAGAATTACGGAAAATGAGAATTCTTTCTTTCGCTAGTGTGGGCCGTGGGCCTATATTGACATCCTATGTCTATTGGGCTTCGAACTGGGCCTTTAAAATTATATATCCATGGCGGGAAAATTGCATTTTATTTTATCCCGTCGCCGTCGCCGTCGCCTCGCGCCAAAGCAGCGGTCATAAATTAAATTGCAGACAGACCCTAAAAGATTACACGAATATTTGCACCCATTGCCCACCAGGTGTTTGATGAAATTTCAATTAAAGCTCCTCCTTGGTTGGATCAGTGGCGCTGCCTAAAGTTGTTTAAGCATGGAAGGCAGAGATCCGAAGATAGTTCGAAGAGCACAGGGCGGTGGTGATGGAGGCGTGAATGTGATTACTGATCTACCGGAACACGTCATCCTCCACATTTTCTCATTCCTTGGAGCCATTGATGTGATCAGAGCAAGTGCGGTGTCGAGAAAATGGAGGTACTTGTGAATTCAATCCCCTGCGTTAGCGTCGATTTCTACGAGGTTTGGGGTGACACAGATCTTTGGCGCTCTCTGTCTCTACCATGTATGAAAAATTCAAGGGATAGTATTCAAAAGTTTAGGCTCTGGTGCCCCAGTGCGCAGAAGATGATTACTCAGTTTATAGATGGATCAGCATTGTTGCGAAAAAGCATTTCAAGCAGTGTGACCTGTTCTTGAAGGAACACATTCTGTTTCAGTTTCCTTTTAGTCTTGCAGCTTGTGAATCATTAGAGGTATTGAAATTAGATTTATGTGATGGTGTTCTGAAGTTGCCTACTTTAGCAGGTTTTAGATTCGAGTTAAGCTAGTCAAGAACTCTAATCCAATAAGCTAAAGTGTTAGGCATACTTAATTAAAGATAGAAGCAACAAAGATTTAATTGGTGCATAAATAAATCTATCAATGATTCAACATAGGAACATCAATTAATATTCAATTAGTCTCAAGAAGAAAGCACATAAAAAAACTCATTTTAAACGATGCAAGAGATGAAGAAAACCCAATTTAAAGAATTCAAACTTTGATCTTTGTAAATGAGAGAGTTTATGTTTGCAAATGAGTTTTTAGCTTTCTTAAGCCTTCATAAATGATAGGAGAAGTGTTTAAATAGGTAGGGATTCAAATCTAGTAGTTTTTCTAAGTTTGGGGCCAGTTTGAAATCCGTCATAAATTCTCACTAACCACCTCCGTAGGTCTTAACGGTATACTGCTAATTTCTGGCGGTATATCGCTACAGTTCTAGTAGTCTAGCGGTAGCTTTCTGCTGGCAAGTCTACTAGCGGTGTACTGTTAGTCATTGGGCAGAAAAATGCCCAGAAATATATGAAACCAAATAAATTTGAAAAACTAAGTTTTTTAAAATGTTTTTAAACACTTTCAAAAGAGACTAAATAAAAATTAATCAAGTGAATGTTAGAATCAAATTTACAAATATTAAAATAACTACACTTGATCTTGTGCTTGATAATCATCCAAAAATATATTTTAAGTTTTTGATTACAAATGCCTACAAATTACTTCAATAAAATTGTATTTATTTTTAATTTAATTTGTGAGTGTAAAATCATCATGATTAATTGACCCTTGTGCCAACACAAACCCTTGACGTCAATAGGCAATGTTGGATGCAACCATTCAGGAGTTGTTCTGTGTTTTTCATTTTGCACATCTCTTTTATTGTTTTAATCATTTTTCTCATATTGCTGCCCGAAGCCAATAGCTTAACTTCTGTTGTTTTACACGACAGTGTGAATGGGGTGGGAAGTGGGGCTGGGAAGTAGCAGACAAGGAGTGTTACCTGTTTGAAACATCTGAATGAACTCGAGATCATTCTCATTGCCTCCCACTTCAGGCGGGGAGATCTCCATTTTGGGCAATGAAGATTGGACCCTGGTGATTGATCAGTGATTTGATCATGACACTTTGCGATGCGATATGGTGCACCGAAACTGTACCAATTGCTTTTTTTTGGCTAGTACATTATACAATAAATATATAGTACAATATTTCAAGGTTTAATGAATTTTCTGCATGGAACAAGCAGTAATCTATTATCTAGCTGATGGATATAAATAATTGATCTCAGTCAGGTCGGGTCGGGTCGGAGATCAGAAGGAGGAAAAGCATTCATGTTCAGAATTAGAATTGGAGTCATCAGATGGGGAGTGGCTGTGTCTGCCTTCGTAGGTGGTTATCACCATCCGACAATCCTCTGATAATCGCTCCACTCTCTTCTTCACTCTGCAGTTGATGTGGGTACACCGGTAATAACTTCTACAATTCATTCATTAGCCAATATCAGGATTATTAGTTATCCATTACAATAACAGGATTTGAATGACCGACTTACGATATAAAAACATATATACTAATCAATTCAACAACAACTTTCATATGTATTAGATTATTACTTTAATTACTTCAAATTAATTAAGGTTACTTCGGCCAACCAAGTGACCAATGATAAGAAAGGAAGATGCATAAAAAAAGAACTGACATTTGAATGAGGATCACTACTTATACGCACGACTCAACTCCGTTTTGTCTAGCAATTGTTGATAAACTATGCTACCAATATTGCTATAAAATTTACGAAAAGATGAACCGTGCAATTTCCTCATTTTTGTAATATTAACAAAAATACTAGTTTTAACTATACTCTCCTACTTGAAAGAGGCTGTTACGATAAAAAAAAAACCACCAAATTAAAATACTCTTTTATTATTAAGAGCACAAACCTCCCACACTTGACACTATATGTCCAATTAATGAGTTGACCATTTTGAATTTTATTGACTGGTCAACTCATTAATGACTAAAAAATTTAATTTCATCCGTCCAATTTTATTGGACGGTTCAGATTTCTCTAACATGACTAATCATGAGAAAATTAGAGAAGCCGGATCCAAAACTAGAATCATTTACATTTATAAATTTAATTTTACAAGAAGACTAGCACCCAATTCTTGCCATCATTATTTTGGCTCCAATATATATATATGCACGTTGCTTGTTTATTTTTATTTCTTTGTAAAATATAAATATATGAACTTTTCTATAAAAAAATAGAGAATATATTATATATAGTGGGGATGCAGAATTGTAATTGGTGACTTTCTCTCTCAGTTTGGCAAGAATATAGAGGCTTGCTTGCTTCTAATGTAAGATGGTTATAATATTCTTCAATGTTCACCAAATCTCCAACCCTAATTAATGATTAAAGAAGCCTGAATCGCTGACTCCTATATATTTTTATGCATCTAGTCATCTTGATACTCCTTCTAGTTCTAGCTACCAGTTGGTGATTTGAAATTAAATTAATCAATAATATAAATCATGCCTTCATTACTAATTCAATAAAAATGTACGTTGTTGAATTTTATGAATACACTTACACACAATATGTATATATGTTTATTGTTTAGCGCAATTAACTAATTGATGTATGTTTCTTTTTTCCATATATAAGTTGACATCTCTCGTTATTAACCCAACTATAGTGTTTGGTTTCTTGAAATTTTATGATCTCTCAAGTCTCACCGATGGCTAAACCCCAATGACCCCAATGGCATTACATATATGTCTATTTATTGAGCTTATTATTATTATTTTTGTGTGTGTGAATATATATAATTAATGGTTAAATGATATGAGATTCTTACATCGATTTTAAAATTTGATATGTTTTCCTATAGACTTATTGTTTGTTTAAATAACTCTCTACTTTTATCTAATAACCCCCATTATATACCATGATAAAAATGACACTTTCAGTAATGTAACACTATACACGTACCGGATTTGTCTCCTCTAATTTTTCCTTTAACATGACTGGTCATATTGGAGGAATCTGAATCATCCAATAAAATTGGACGGTTGAAATTAAAAATTTAACTCATTAATGAGTCGACCAGTCAATAAAATTCAACAAGTGGTCAACTCATTAATGAGTTAAATTTTTAATTTCAACCGTCCAATTTTATTGGACGACTCAGATTCTTCCAACAAAATTGGACGATTGAGATTAAAAATTTAACTCATTAATGAGTTGACCAGTCAATAAAATTTAACATGATCACTCATATTAAAAGAAAAATTAGAGGAGCCGGATTCACATGTACCATGCCGCATTATCACTTCGAATGCTATATCAATACAACATGCCATGTCATAGAGAGCTAATATTGCCTTGTATTCTGCATTTTTTTTATTTACTTCAAGACATTCACCATTGTAAATTAAGATTCACTTTTTTTTAAGTAGTAACAAAACTTAGTAACTTACCTATAAAACATAAAATGGCCTTATCATTGTCCCCAAAAAAAGATGTACGATGGATTTTTTTGCTTATAAAAAGATCTCGTTTATTTTAATTTCTTGCTTGTGTACAAAAATATCTCACTCTCAAGAATATCAAACAAATAATCCATGAATTCTACTACTAGTCGTTACTCTCACCTCTTTTTTATAAGCATTTTTCACTTATAATTAATGAAAAAATAAATAAAATTATGTCAATAATAATTACTTACTTAATGTTTTACTATCAATTTTCACTTATTATAATAAAAAAGATGATAAAAACTTAAATTATTTTTGTTTTTAGATAAATAGGAATGTTAATATCCCCACTTTATTATAGGAAATGAGCGTGAGATTGAAGTGAATTAATTAATGATGGGGGACGAATTAGATGATTTCAATTATGAAAGGGAATAATATTATATACCTTGGATGAAGGCTGTTTTTGACAATTTTCTGGCCATATTTCCTCCACTTATAACCATCGTCAAGAACATCCACATCGCTCCTTGTTTGAAAGCAGAATCTTGGTTCTCTTAGCTTCCTCCTCACTTTCAACTTGTTTTTCTGATCAGATGATGATGAGCACTTCCACCTAATAATATATAATTATACAAAATTAATTAAATCAACCTAATAATTATGGAGCAACATATATATAATTATATATTCTTGTTTGTTTTTTGTACGGGAGAGAATATATGGAGATAAAAAGATAGAGATGGATATAGATGTGTTGTTGGTGTGAACAGAGGACTGGATCTGACTACTGATCAGCATTAACCTAACCTACGTACACACACTAATACAGTACTGGTGATTAGTGAGTGCTGCTTTATTAATTAAATCAGATCTCGTTAATTAATCATAATGTTAGCTTGAGTGATTCATGTGGACTCGCTGCTGAGATGAAAATCTTGCTAGCTATGTAATTAAGAGTAGTATATATGTTGAAGGGTAGCTAGATAGAGATATATACCAGGTGGAATCAGAATTGTCGGCATCGTTAGCGCCGTTAGCAGCGCAGTCGTCGTGATCGTGATCATTATTAGCATTACCAGCACCAGCCTTTGGATCCAACGTCGACCCCACGCCCTTCTGCATGTATATAAATTACAGAATATAGATATCAATCAATTTTTAATAGAGAAACTAATAAAACCCTAGCTAAGCTAATCTTGTGAATTATTTAATTAAGTTTTAATATTTATACCTGGTGGTGGTTGTGGCGGTGGTGTTGACTAAAGGATGCGGTATTGGTGGTGGGTTGAGTAATAGAGGAAGTACTGGTATTGAGAGAAGAGGGAGGAGGAGGAGGAGACAAGAAGGTGGCCGTCAAGACCTGATTTTCTTCAAACGGAATGAATCCAATTTCTTGGTGTGAGTTTGGCGTCGAGAAATGATGAGACAAGTTATAACTTGGAGGTTCCCCTGATCTTTCTCCTTCCATTTTATTCCTCTCCTTTTCTTTTCGGGTTTCTAACTGACCGCGACCGGCCGGGCTGCTTCGTCGTCGTCGTCTTCTTCCACCTCCTCCTCTAATTAATTAACTCTTAATTATTGGTTAATTACAAATTAATGGGTAGAGACTAGAGAGCCCTAACCTGGGCGCAAAAAAAGAAGATGGCGTGTGTCCATATTAGAAAGAAAAAGCATATACTATATATCCAATCCTTTCATGTGTTTGTATATAGCTGCTGCTTTTCGCGATTCACACACGATCCAATAATCGATACTATGTACTTCGTCCATGTGTATACGCTATATATACAGTATACACTATACAGTGGACCGGGTCTACACTAAGTTAAATATATAACACAGTGTTGTATTGATCAGTAAATATTAATTAATCAGCTTATAGAAAAAAAGTATATCTTATTTAATCAATGTATATTATGTTTGCGCTTTACGTCTCTGGGTTTGAAATTGTTACTCAATACTTCAAGCAACGTACATTCAAAAATTTAATTGACTTTCCGTGAAAGCTTGTAATTGGTTGTACATGATTAGAAGTGTCCAATGTTTTTTTAAAAGAAATATATAAATAATTTTATTAAATAAAGATGATAAAAAAGTGACCCTTAAAACATATAAATAAATAAATAAGTAAGTGAATTTTGGCCTTCCCACGGAGTTTTTTTATTATTATTTATAAGCGGGTGGTGAGATTCGAACTTTATTTAAATTTCTACGGATACTTTTGCCACCCATCATAATCAATAAATTACATACTCATTCACTGGTTTTGTTTTCTGTTCTAAAATATTTGTCTCCCCTAATATTTGTATGAGTATTTGTGAAGAATAAGGATAAAATGACAAATTGGCACTGTAATTATAGAAAAAAAGTTATGTTTGTAGAAATTCTAAAAGTGTTTGGTTAAAGTATTTATGAATGTACTATTAAATTATAAAATGACTAAAAAAAATTGTAATATATTATTGCTATATTTTATTATTGTGTGATAGTATAGGATTTTCAGTATAAAAACAAATTACAAATATGAAGTGAATAAAATAAATAAATATAATTTTAAAAAATTATGAATAAGTAATAAAAGATAAATATTTATGTAAAAAAAATATTTTTAAACATTTTGTTAGCGAATTTGTTAAAAAGAAAATTAAGTGTAAATAACAAATATCACTAAATTTATTATACTAAGATTAAATTTGTTTGTACTGGGTTGACCCACACTAAGAGTAAATTACTCCGACCGTATAATTTCTCAATACACAAAGATCGTGTCAAACCACTCATTACAATCACTTTTTGTTTTATTATGTTATACAAAACAAAATTCCATAGTCTAAGAAGAATTTGGCAATTATTTCCCGTTACAAATTCCAATTTGAGTATAAAATTATCTTTATTTCTCTGCCTATTTCATACATTCTAACCACTTGTTGCTAATTTGTTAAATATTTTAAAATAAGAAATTGAAAGATGCATATATTTTAATGGTTTTGGTTAATGGTTTCAACGTGCGAAAGAAATTGTGAATATCTCAGTATTTTATATGTAATTTTTAATTTTAGTAGGTAAAAAGTATGTTAAACTGTGTTTTAAAGAGGCAGCCACTCATTTAATTTCAACCTATAGGTTAGATTATAATTGAAGGAAGTTATCATTGATTGTTTAACAAACGCCTTATATACTCTTTGGTCAAAAATTATGTATTGATGGGGGCGAAACGTGTCTAATTGAACACTTGGGGCCGGAAGGAATATAAGACACCTGTTTCTAATTTCTATCGTATCCATCCTCACTCTCTTCTCGTTGTTTATATCGTCGGTTGCTAAACAACTTGTTAGGGTTTTTATATATATAATTAATGCGTGGAGAGTTATGATGATAGAAGCAGAAGAATCGTTTGAGATAAAGTTACTTTGTTTGGTTGTGGAATGGAGAGTCGTACGGTACAGGCACAAGGGCCCTTGTGTGTTTTTAACTAATGGGCCTATCCAAACACGGTGTTCCCGGGTGACCTCTGACCAGCAGCACATTGGAGAGACTGCTGCTCTCGTTTTAACCGCACTACGATTCTTGCAGTATGATATGAGAAACTGATTAAATTATATTTTTGGTTCCTTTATTTAAGTAAAATGGTCACACGGGCTATGTATTTATGCAAGTGTGATGTAAGGTATTGATTGCCACAACTACCAAATTGTCCCTAACCACATTTGTGTAGTGGGAGAATATGAGAAAGAAAGGGAGAGGAAGATAGTGAGTGAGGAACAGAGGAAGATGAGGGTTAGCACTTACTACCACCTACCTAGCTGGGGATGGATGCCCGACATGTTCATCATTTCTAAATCCAAAGTTCAAAAGTGTAATCAATAATCAATTGATACCCAAAAGATTACAATTCGAAGCAATAAGAGAGGCCCTAGGGTAGGGATTAGGGGTATAGTAGGGTACCCAAAAGGCGGTTTCTTTTGCTGAATTCCATGCAACAATCAATTGCCTCTCTCTACTATATACTAATCAATTCCTAAAGTCTTCCAATTCTCATCATGATAGGGTGAGGCATCAGATATTTGGTGGATCCCACTATGCCTAATCACCAATCTCCATTGCCTTTCTACTTTGTACCCCTTTAACTTCTTTTTCCCTTTATTTTACGCTCTCATCGTAACTTATATATGTTGGGCGTGCAAATTAAATTTTTTATGTATATTAAAAATATAAATTAAAAAAAAAATTAAATATAAAAAAGGTTGATCTTTTGAATTTATACTCAAAGCGCGAACAATATCATTCTACTATATTATTTTTCTAACTAATGACAAACCAAGATAGTTTGAGCCCAAAATTAAAAGTATTTATTATTTCATGTAGAAAAACTAACTAGTATGTTTTTACTTTTTAGAAAAATACAATTTTAACATTCATTGTAAGTTCTTTTTGCAAGCTAGTTAATTAAAAGGAGAGAAGAAAATGAAAAAACCTTGAAAAGCACTTTCCATCAGGTGAGACTTCGCAGTGCTCACCAGTCACCAGTCACCAGTCACCAACTTGCTACGAAGCTTCGTTTGTTTTCAATTAAATTAATTTAGCAAGTCACCCTTTCTTTATCTTTATGGTATTCATAAGGTTTAATTAAGAGAATTAGTTAATGCCATCATCCATTCATTTGATGATAATTACAAGAAATGTGGTAGATATATTGTCCGGTTATTACATGTATTACATGAGATAAGATGTGTTGGCGGTTCGATCCAAATAGTGAGTTTTCGATCGCCTGAGCTGCATTTCAGTTGGGTAAAAAAATAATATGGGTTGAGAGGATATTGACTCCATTTTGGGAACAGTTTGGGTGCCGTTGGTTCCGCACAAAATTCAAATTTTTGTGTGGCTTGCAATTCAAAAGAAGGTGAAAAATAGAGCTTTTTTATGCCATAAGGGCTTATTGGATGCATCTATTGCTAATTGTCCAATGTGCAATTTAGACATGGAAAGAGTGGACCATTTGTTTTTGTCTTGCCAAGTGATGAAAGGGGTGTGAGATCAATTTTGGTCTCCGTGTGGAATGCAAGGTGTAAGGCAGAATAGTCTACATTCGATGGTGGTGACTTGG
This sequence comes from Viola odorata, assembly GCA_963691705.1. Lineage (NCBI taxonomy): Eukaryota > Viridiplantae > Streptophyta > Magnoliopsida > Malpighiales > Violaceae > Viola > Viola odorata. Next base: position 59,416,203 of record OY829544.1, read on the forward strand.
CAAGCAATTCACCATCACCTCTCAAAAGAGCAACTGCAAATTTGGATGGCGATTTCATATGCGACTATTTAGTTCATTTGGCTCTAACGTAGTACGGTGGTGTTCGAGAAAGAATTGTTCAACGTTACTCGTGTCTGCCACATGTATCTGTCATACTTCTATACTTGCTTGAAAGTTTTTTACTCTACTTTTCCTTACTCAAGCATAGATTTGGATCGTGATTTTAGTTGGTTCTATTGTTGGAAGTTTAGCAATTTTGATCCACGATAATTTTATTGTATTCTTTCCTTAGGAGAGGGGTGACATCTTCCCTATGGCTTTCATTCGAGGTCGGTTTTAGTTTAGCTTTGGGGTTGGTTTGGACTCCTCCTTTCTTTTGCCTTTTTTCGGTCGGAGAAATGTGTTTTCGCATATTTCTTATGGGTTTTTAATATATTCCGATTCAGCAAAAAAAAAATTGTTGCTAGAGTTTTTTCGTAATACCAATACTAATACTGTAAGGGTGTATTGTACATTGTCCGGTTTTCTTATTAAATCGGACAAAACTAGAATATTATATTTTTTTAAATCCGTTGACTTAACAAAAGGAGTTCATTGGTAATCTCGAAATAAATTCAGAAATATATATATATATATATATATATATCTCGATATTTAGAAGTTTCATATCGCGAAAAAAAATTATGTTCCATGATTGTAAAAGGTTCATTCCGATAAAAGTTCAGATCGAAACTTCAGAATTTTGGAATAGTAACAAACATAATATTTTAGAGAATTAAAATATAAAAGGATATTGTAAAAGATATTATATTAAAAATTAGAATGAGTGTTCTAATTGTTATTAATTATAAAAAACAAAAAAAAACTACTCTTTTAAAGTAGCTAGTAACTCTAACCTAAAACGTTAGTAAATTCTAAATTTAATTTAATTTTTTTAACTATATATATTATTATACGCTTCGATTACAGTCCAATTTGTGTTTTTTCACAAAAATAAACATGATCGAGCCATTTTAATATGATCCGGTCTTGATTTCACCTATACATTTTTCAAACTAAAAAAATTGAAACAAATCACTTTGTCCGATTTGATCCGGTTTAGTTTTTGGTTTGTCTAAAGGTCAAGGCAACATGACATGAGCATTAATCGTATTACTAAGCATATAGATTATATGCCCTCCAGCGTCATCGTGTTCATGTATATTCATACTACTACTCTATTTATTGCGTATGTCCAAATGCACCAATTCAGGTGTCAGAAATTAGCTGTGGAGTGTGGACTGGGCTGTCAACGTGGCCCAATTTGTTTGTTATTTCATCACATGAACCATGGACCAGACCACTCAGTTGGGCCCTAACTGGTTCGCATTCCATCTCTTTTTTATAAAAAAATAAAAATCATTATAAATATAATTAAATATGAATCTTTATACACATGGCAATTAATTTTGATTACCTTTAAAATTTAGGCCTACATTAATAAGATGTGAATTGCAGGAGAGAAAACACAAATTTTAAAAAAAATGGAGCCTGTGTCAAAATAATAGTATTGAAAAAAAAATTCAATGACTTTGTTGGTGGGCCCGCGTCAGTAATGACATTTAAAAAATGAAAAAAGTGATTTTGTTGGTGGCCCGCGTCCGAAAACAATATTAAAGAAAAAAGTCAGTTTTTTTATGGTTAACGAAGGGAGTATTTTATTAGGATATTTCTATTAGAAAAGTAGGCTCCGTTTGATGCATCATTTATAATAAATTATATAAAATTATTAGAATAAAAATTATATAAGGATTAATTGTATCAAATTTGTAAACATGACAAAATATGAGATTTTATATTCAAGAATTTAGTTAGATTTTTTTTATAAACATCGAAACTAAATTAATCAATAGATAATTATTTTAAAGACAAAAAAATAAAATAGTGGAACACAAAAACTAAATTAATGAATAGATAATAATTGTAGAAATGATCACTCTTAATTCTTAAATTTCACATTAAGATGTTCATAAACAATTTTAAAAGAATCACTAACTTATCATTGAGTTCCTATAAAAAAAAAACTTATCATTAAGTTTGAAAAATAAGTGCAAAAGAATATCATTAAGTTGGTCAAATTAATCAAATAAAGGGGGAAAAAATCGTACATCCAAGCACCGAATATTCCTCGGCAACTAGGGTTTTTTTTTGTGCCATTCACTATATAAAATCCCCTTGCATCTCTTCTTCCTCCGTTGCTCACTTCTGCACTCTCACACTCTAGTTACTAACCTAACATCCGAGATAAAGTCAGATGGAGATGGATCAGACCTTCATCATGATCAAGCCCGATGGGGTCCAGAGAGGCCTGGTATGTCACTTCACCTTCTTTTGTACAATTCAGTCTCAAGCTTTTACTTTATTATGTAAAATTACTCTTCGATATCATGCTTTATATCGGAAATTGGGTTTTTGTTTATCGGTTGCTTGATCCAAGTCTTGATAATATGTTGGAGAAAGTAGCACTTCTTGTGGATATTGATCGAGTAGTTTTAGATCTAAAAATGATGGGAACTTAAACGCAAGGCTTGGTGAATGAATTCTTTTTATAGCCTTTGCCCATTTTTCATGTGTGATGATGAAAAGTAGAGTATCCTGAATTGCTTTGATGCTTTGTAGGTTGGTGAGATCATCAGCAGATTTGAGAAGAAGGGTTTCACTCTCAAAGGTAGCCTATCTTCTGTTTGACATATTTAATTGTGGATTTGCTATTTCTTAAGGCTCATATATTGTTTTTGTCTTGTTCAAAGTGATACTCAAATGATGTTCTATTTAGCTCTTGTTTAGTTTTGAGGCTTGTTTGGTTTGAGTGTAGGGCTGAAATTTTTGAGCGTGGATCGTGCGTTTGCTGAGAAGCACTATGCGGATCTCTCTGCAAGGCCATTCTTCAATGGGCTTGTCGAGTACATCATCTCAGGTCCTGTTGTTGCCATGGTTTGGGAGGGTAAGGGTGTTGTTACCACTGGTCGCAGAATTATTGGTGAGACCAACCCTATTAACTCTGCTCCTGGTACTATCCGTGGTGATTTTGCCATTGATGTTGGAAGGTATGCCACTTTCCTTACCTGTCCGGTCCTAATGTTGCTACTTTTCTATTTCTCTTTTGGCAGTAGGTTAGACTCTTAATCTCAATCATATAGATTGTAGAAATTGAATTAGGATGAATGCTATTCTTCCTAACTTGAGTAAGGAGCGTTTAAGGTTTGGTCATCTTGTATTTTAGTTAGAGAGGTGATTGTCATGGTCTTTATTTGTACTCTGAAACCTGCAACTGCCCTTTCTTGTGTATAACTCTTAAGGTTACAGTTTTTTCACTGTTGTTGTAATGAGATGAATAACTATAAATGTGGATGTCCTTGTATAACAAATTTTATTTGATTTAATTGGGTATGCAGGAATGTTATTCATGGAAGTGATGCAGTTGAGAGTGCTAGGAATGAAATTGCACTCTGGTTCCCTGAGGGTGTCGTCAACTGGCAAAGTAGCCTTCGTCCATGGATCTACGAGTAAAACTGTAACTCAAATGTTTGTTTGGCGCCTGCCCATTCAGTCAATCTCTATCTAGTTCCCGTGTTCACTCATGGTAGTGGACTTGTTGCAATTTCGAAGTTTTTAGTATGTTTTGAGAATGGTTTTATGAATGTTTTGTTAAGAGACTCAAGTAATGCTAATTTATTATTATGACTTGGGTTTTAAGGTATTTTATTTAGCTATTGCTTATTTCATCTTAATTCTTTTTGCAAGATGGGCAAATAAACTACTGACAATTTGACAGTTGAGTGCCCCCTTCCATCGATGCTAGCTAGGTATACTTTGCTTAATTTGGTTGGTATTTTTTCCAATTTTTTCTTGTATGGTATTAATAAATATCAACCGGACATTGTTTGGTATTGTACAATAAAGAATCTGTGCAATAGATTTTTCAGTAATAAGTATGCAGTGAAACAGATTGATCAAGCTTGACCCAACACAAGAAATTTATGCTTAATTAATATGCATAAAAAAAGTAGAACGCAGAAAAAAAATAAAAATAAAGAACAAACTTTGATCCATCTGCCTTTTAGAGTTGGCACTAGTTTTTAAATTTTATGTTGATTGTAATTTGGTATTCAGTATATAGTAATATTGTATCAAAATTATTTCAGTAATATGGTAACGATATTAATCAATAAAAATTATGATATGCTAGGTATCTAATTTTTTTAGTTTGGTATGCTAAATATCTATAAATTTTAGTACCGCCCGTTGAACATTACTAGTCCTAAGTTTGGCAGTGCTTTTCTGTAATGTTGTTAACTTTATCATTTGGTCCAAGATTTTACCACGATCTGTTCCAATTCATCAGGTGTGTTACTTATATGGTAGGCGTCCCTTTAAATTTATGGAGTGAGCACTATTTAAATTCATCCGTGTGTTACTGAGCACTCTTTCTTATTAGTGACTTGTTGGGTATTTTAGTTACCCTTTAAATTTACAGACAAACTTAGAACTTTACCGGAGATGCAATCCTGTTAAAGGCCTGTTTGGCGTTCCGGTTCTAGCTGGAAAAATTCAGTAGAAAAAAGTTGACTTTTGTAGAACGGAGTATGCTGTTTGGTAAATGTTTGTTAAAAGTTCTGTGGGGAAACCAGAAGTTGTTTTTGGTGTTTGGTAAAATCTGTTTTAAAACTATGATTGAAATGTAAAATGACCATAAATGGCATAAATTCATTTCAAGTGTTAGAATTAATTTTTTTAGTATCTTTATATATGTTTTTAATCAATTTAACCTCTACCACCTAATATTTATCTAATATCATAAATAAATTAAACTTTTTTTAATCATAAATAAATATAAATTTATTAATACCATTAAAAAATTGAGTTATTTGCTATATGATTAACATCATTTCCATATAAAATCCCATTAAAATAAATTTATTAATACCGTTAAAAAATTATTTACACACATAACTTGCTACATGATTAACATCATTTCATATAAAACCTCATTAAAATTTATTACCATATACTTCACGTCTAAAATATTCTAACAAGGAAAAAAAGCTTGAAGGCAATTTTATAGTGAAAGGAAGTTCTTCTGTTTAGGAGTGATGCTTAACATGGAAACCCAGCAATCCAAATGTCACAAACTCAACTCATAAGTATCATTTGGCTAAGGAAGGATGACTCGGTTTTACAGTTACATAAATGGAAGAAAGGTTCCGAATCTTCTCATAATTCAAAATCAAATCAATATCCCGCTGCATAAATATCAACTTTATTAAAATAAATGGTTACCCAGAACACCAAAGGTGGCTATTTCATACTGTAACTGGAGTATACAACATGATTGCAAGTAACTTTACAAAGCAGGAAACATAACACAACAACAATGACTAGGGGTGGGCATTCAGGTATTCGTAATTTTCGATACCCGAATTTTCAAATTTCGGGTATTCCGAAATTTAATTTTTCTTTTTCCCGAACCCGAATTTCTAAAATACATACCCGAACCTGAATTTTCGAAATCTCAAAATTCTGAAATTTTCGAAATTACCTGAAATTTCAATTCCAATTCAACCACAAAACAACCAAAGAGCACCAAAAACCAGAAAGAATTGAACAGGGATGTGCAAAAATTGAATAATCACAGTTCACTGCAACATGAAATTCCAATAAATTATTCGTGAAGACGCAAATAAATATATATACAATACTATAAAATAAATAAATATAATAAACAAATAAAATATTATGAAAAAGAAAAAGAAAAGAAAAAAGCCTCATAATTGGGTCATCTCCACCACCGTAGCCGCTGCCTCCACCGCGACCATCATCTTTGTCGCCGCTTCCTTCGCTCATGCCGCCTGCCTTAGAAACCCTCAGATTTGATGAAAAATTGGTAGACGAACGGATCTGATCATTTGGTAGTGGTTTTCGTTGATGACGATGATGAATGGTGATGGGGATTGAGATTGGGTGGTTTTGGTTGGGAGACTGTGGAGGTTCGGGGAGTGAGAGAAGAGACTGTGAGTGTGGGTGATTGAAATAAAAACGATGATGAACGGTGATACTGATGAGGAGTGAGAGAAGAGAGAGTGGGTGTGGTCTACTGGTGTGGGTGATAGAAATAAAAACGATGAACTGTAGCCTGTCTGTGGGTGTGGGAGATTAAATTTGATTACCACATAAAACGACGTCGTGGATGTGAAATTCGGAAAATTCGGGTACCCGAATTTCCCAACATCCATTCCGTACCCGAACCCGAAATTATTTCGGGTAGTACATACCCGAACCCGAAATTTCTGAATTCCGAAATACCCAAACCGAAATACCCGAAATTCGATTCGGAAATTTCAGAATTCGGAAATTTCGGAAAATGCCCACCCCTAACAATGACTCCATTCACTCCTTCCACATATCTGCAAATTCATCAGGCTCTAATAGATTCGATAGCTCGTGCATCTTCCTCTTGGTCTTCGCCTTGACCTTCTTTGCATACTTACCAGCCTTCTGTCTTTCTCAAGTGACCGAATCTGGAAGTACCAAAACAAGAAGCACATTCCATCATGTAGAACCCAAAAATAATTCTAGCTCAGAAAGGAAGAGGATAAAACTATGTTCAGCACAAAAATGCTGATAACTAATGGAATCCTTCACAACAAAACATAAAAATGAGTACACCACTTTACTACTTAACTTGTTCTAAACAAATATTGTCAAGTTAAAATTGCGTAGTAAAGAAATGCACTAACCTGGTTTGGTGACACATAGAAAGGATTTTCGTACAAAGTCGGGCCTCCAAAGTTGCCACTAAATATCTTAATAACAAAATCTTGGGTCAACCTGTAAACAGTCAAGTTTTTCAATTAAAAATACAGCTCCAAGTGCTTCATTGTGTGAAAATTTGGAAAGAATTAGAGCAAACCTCAATAAGGGTCATCTTATCGAGTCCTCCTCTAGCCACTTTATCCTCTTCCTCAATTAAAAATACAGCTCAAAGGTTTTCAACACAAACGGAGAGAAAAATTGCAAAGAAAGAGCAGTCCTAAGTTGCTTTAAATTTCTTTTACTTTGTTTCCTTTAGTTCTTGTACTTAAGCACCTAAACAGTTCAATCCACAACAGAACAAACTGCTTTACCTCCTAAGGGCAGCAGGAAAAGGGAAGATAACAAGTTGTTGTTTTGTTTTTATTGCAAATGGGAAATGCTTCAGAAAGGGACTTATGCAATATCCCCACAAAGGTCAAAGAGAGTAAAGTAAAATATGACATCAGCCACTCAGTGGTCGGAGTTTGATTGAGAATGAGAGTTTCACTTTGGGGTAAATATGAAGGAGAGAAGCTTGGCCGGAGTTGATTGAGAATGAGAGCTTCACTTTGGGGTAAATATTAAGAAGAGAAGCTTGGCCGGAGTTTGAAATGTGTTTATGTACATATTAGTAGGTGTAAGGTAGTAATGATAAGTGTGGTAGATGGAAGTAGGTGTAAGGTCGTAATGTGTTTAGAAAATACTTAATTTATTTTTAAGGACCTATATAACAACATATCAATAAAATCCTGTTTTTCTCAACTGAAAATAAATCAACAAAAACGAGCCTTGAAAATTATATCTTCAGCTTGCATATAGAAATAAAAACAGTGGCTAACCGTAATCACGCTAAGCCCTTAGCGTAATCACGCTAAGGATTCTTAAAATCGCCAAATTCTTTTCAGTAGCTAACGTGATTCACGCTAAGGTGTTAACGTGATCACGGTAAGCTAACGTGATAACGGTAAGACCTTACCGTTATCACGCTAATGAAATAGTGCTTAGCGTGATTACGGTTAGCCACTGTTTGCATCAAAATAGGTTTAAAATACCCTTTGGGCTAACATTTACCTCGTACAAAAATTGAACCAATATTATATGAATTCATAACACTCCCAAAAATTCTAACATAACACTCATATAGCAGTAACTAAAATAAGCAACGATTAAGCATTGTAGTTGAACAATTCAACAGAAAAAATGGGCAGCATTTCAACAAGGAATTAAGCATCAGTTCAAGCAACAAATCGGCAGCAAAACGAGCATTAATTCGACAGAAAAATGACCCTAAATTGGACAGCTATATAAGTACTAATCCAACAACATAAATAAGCATCAAATCGGCAGCAAAAGATCATTTCAAATAAATTATTAAATATAAATTTCTACAAGGTTAATGAAAAAGCAAATGGACACCTAACATTAAATTTCTCATACAACAATAATAACTATTAACATTAATGTTTTCCCAAGGTAAAAAGCCTTCAGATCTTGGAATGAAAACAAATAAAAGATAATGGCAAAAAACATCAGATCAAGTTTCTGGGTATTCACCTTGGAACTCAGACACCTCTCTCTCTGTATAAGGGCCGGCGCCGCCGTGAGGCTGGAAGAAGAAGGATTATAGGGTAAAAAATCGAAATTGGGGGTTAGGGTTTCGAAATTGGGGGTTTTTGATTTAGGAGTGATTTTACGGATGGATTTCGAAATAAATTGTTGGGTTTTGTTTGAATGGATGTAGGTAATGTTTGGTCAAATTTTGAGAGGATTCGGAGAAGATTTGAGTGATTTTCCAAGAGGAAATTAGATTTTGAGGTGAAAGGTGTGGTTTGAAGAGAGAGAATTCTTGGAAAAACTTGAGGAGGAAGAAGAAAATATCCGTGCGTTGAAATATATACCCAGTGGTATTTTTGGGTGTTGAAAGTTTCATTTAAATTGAAACTCCTTCGCGTGTTTTGGCTGAAACCACTGGAGCTGGTGAGACCAGCGTATAAACCGGCCTTTTCTTTGGTTTTTTGAACCAACTTCTTCGGAAGTTGGTTTAAAAAAGGTGTTACCAAACACCTATTTTGGCTTTCTGGTTTGGTAAACCAACTTCCTGGTACCAAACCAGAATGCCAAACACCCATTAAGTTTTCTATCCAAATTGATGGAAAAAATAAAAAAATCCCAAAAAATAAGAAAATTTCAAAAGAGTGGAAATGAGGAAATAAATTTCTAAAAATAAGAAAAAATTAAAAAAATATATATTGCGGTTAAGTGGTAAGAAACTTATCTACCATTGAATAAGGTTTCGGGTTTGAGTCTTAAAAATAAAATGTTTCATGCTAACAAAATGTTTGAATGAGATTAGTTTTAATTGAGATAATAGTTCAACAAAAAAAAATTGTTATTTTTCTTGGTCTTTGAGGTAGTTTCCTCTTTTAAATTTGTTATAATTATTTAAATTTTTTACTCCCATCACTTGTTAAAAAATTGTTTATTTTTTTGGTTTTCTTCTTTTTCTATTTTTAAAAAAAGTTTTAAAGAATTTTAATAAGTTAAAATGTAGGAAATTATAGCAAAGTTTTAAAAAAATCTAGAAAATAACAAATTCATACTTTTTTGTCAAATTAATTTTTTTACAATGAATTCTTGTGATCTATTTTTATTTCTTTAAAGAATCAAATCATTTTTATTTGTTTTTTTTGGTTGAAAATTTTCTAATTTTTTCAATTTTTTTTTTTTTAATTTTGTGTCAATTTGGACGGCAAATTTGATGGAGACGTTGCATAACGCAGCAAGTGAAATGCTTTATAAGAACCCAAGAACCCTGAACTCAATATGTATGATTCATTTCATCCTCACAAACCCAGGAGCACTTTCTTGCCCTTTTACCATCAGCAGAAACTCAAAACCTCTTCCCGGGATTAAATGGGAGTTTTTAAGGACACACTTCCAAGTAAAGTTAAAATGAAAAAGCACTCATATCATGTACAGACCACCGTCCAAACAAAGCAACGACAAGAACGTGGCAGTGACCCCATCAAAAATGAAAGTGACTCAATTGCCAGCACAAATTTTGCTGTTACAACCCAGTTAGCTCTCCAACTGCTATGCTATCGTGTAAGAAGACCATAAGACGGCAGGTCTTCAAGCCTTGCAAGATCTTCAAACAGAAGCTCCCTTTCCAACTGGCGACGTGTGGCTTTCATAACCGTCTGTGCAGAAAACATCACATCACACAAAACATTCAGGGGAGGTAAACATTTAACTGACACAGACTGTCTATAATATAGATTTCTCTCCTCCTCACCAACCTGCTACGCAATAGAATATTTTATATAATACGAATGCACCCAGATCTCTCAAATTTATCTTTACCCATTTTTCTCAAACTTATCTTCACTCATTTTTCTCAAACTGAACTTCACCCATTTTTCTCAAATTTATCTTCACCCTTTTTTGCAACCTTTCTATCATGTCAACAAGAAGCTCATAGTGGAAGAAAACACATACATTGAAGTCCATATATGAGGCGCGCATGGAAAGCCATTGGTGATCCATTAGCTTGAAAGTGATGCAATACAGTAAGTCAAATGCTGATTCATCCTCTGTCAAGGGAAAAGAAAATTACATGAATTAACAGATACCTAGATGGAGGATTTTAATTAAAATAGACCCTCAAAGATGGCAGCAAAGTGAGGCCTATCCAATTTCTTACACCTTGCATTGACAAAAAGCTTTTGTACCTGCCATCCCTTCTTAAGGAGTTTTAAGAGTTCATTAGGTTAATAAGTTAATTTACCTGCTAGAAATTTCAAGAAAGTTGCTCCAACTAGCGACCTGGGTTTGACTGTACAAATTCAAGCAAAGTGTTAAGATTCCACAAAGTGAAATCCCAATTCAAAAAACCACCTCCAAGAAAATGCTGCTAGTGCAATTAAGAGATGACATTGATCTTTACAATGTAAACACAAATTTCCTGAAAGTTGAGTTCTAGTTCAGAAAATAGGTCATATTCTGGATGCACTATCAGTGTTTTTATGATGAATTTGGTCCTTATACACTGTCGAAAGATATTAACAAGATTGCTCAGCAAAAGTAAACGGCTATGTGTAACATCACAAAATCAACAGGTTCAATGTGTGCCAGTCGAATACATGTCCTCGTAGAAAGCATGACAAGATTACATCAAATAAGATGTTAAATGTAAACTATATCCATGAGACACCTAAGCATCCCACAGAGAAGAGTATAGAACAATTACATGCTAATTTCAGATGAATACCTGCTTCAAGATCAAGCATCTGAATGAGCATGAAGGTGATATTCACCCCAGCTACAGCAAATGGATATTCCCACACTGACCGATTACCTTCTTTCTTTAGAAGAAGATCCTGGAAGGACTTCTGTATTCATATGTACATGACAAACAGGATTAGCAGAGTGACAAGCAACACATAGAAAAGTGCTGACTTGAAAATTATAGGTGGGTGCAACTATGCAATATTATAACTACAAATAAAGATTCAGCACATGAAGGACAAGCATTATTTATGCATGTGAAGTGCTGTCTTATTAAGAATCTTAATAAGACATTACTATTACACGTGACAAATAGTCAGCTATCAACATATTATGTTAGCATCACCTCAACAATATCCAGGAGGCTATTCATCCAGAAACGTAAATGCATAGTCAGAACAATAAAACTCTTCTTCTTTCACAATGTAATTGATTGGGTAACATCTTAGCTCTTTGCACATAACTTGACCTAATGGCCAAAGATCAAGGTGGACAGTTCTCCAAAGATTACAGTCTTCAGCTACTTATCCATATGAATTAAACTAAAAGAAGAAAAAGAAAAGTAAAACATAAAATGTGCACACTAAAAGCATCAAGAACAGGCTAAACTGGAGTAGTTGTAACGGAATGTACCGGGAAATTCCTAGCGAAGAACAACAAATTCTCCAATGATATATAACCTCCACCCCTGGAAGATTAATCCAAATAACATGACAGTAATAAGCGAACAAATTGAGGGTAAAGGAAGAAATTTAAGCAATCAAGGAATTATGGAGAGAAAAACTGGTATACCTGAAATCTGTTGATGGATCCTTTCCTTGCCAACCCATTTGCTTCCACTGCTCAGATATGAGACCATGAAGTTCTTCTTCAGGAAAGGCAGCGTTCCACAAAGCCTTCAGAGCTTCCTAGAGGAAAGCAGCAATAGTGTACAATATAATGAAGACCTAATTAGAACCATGAATGATGCACTAGAGCGTAAGATATAATAACCATGAAAAATAGACAAGTAAGCCATGTACATATTAAGTAACCGGTTCAGTCCACACTTTCAACATTAAATGGCAAGTAGCTGGATCATCTGGCAGATTTAGTACCTGGTGCTCATGCATTGAACTATCATAGGAAACATCTATACGGCTCTGGAGCTTCAGCAAGCATTCCTCCTGACCCCAGCAAAAAAATACAAAACATTAATTCACCAATGTAAGGTGTACTCATGAATTTTTTAAAGAACCAGAAACTAATATGATAACACAAGAATGGTAACTGCAATGATGCAAACGTGACATCAGAAACACATGAACTTTTTACATGGTAAACGCAAACTCTGAGAACAAAAGTCATAAATGTAAAATAAGTAAGGCCTTTCTTTTAATATTGAAATGAAAAGGCAAAATTATCCCCATTTCCACCAATGCTAAAAGTCAGGAAAGTTAGAGTAATTGGGAATTTGCAGAAAACAATTTAAACATACTTTACCAATCTGCTTCTTCCCCTTACCAGACATGGAATTTAAAAGGAAAGAAGACAGCTGCAAGTCAATAGTGCGAGAAAGTACCTGGGAAGGGGTTAAATCAAATGAAGGACGAGCATCACTCTCTCTTCTCTGTGCACACACACAAGAAAGACCACGACCAAGCCAAGCTGCTGATCCTGCTACTACCTCAGCTGCAACAAATAAAACCTTCTGTATGAAAATCAGAGTTGCGCAGAGCTTAAACTCTGATCCTCAATTTGGCAACAACAGCAACAACTGACTAAATTAAAGTATAAAATAAGTGATTATGATACACATAAGATGCAAAAGTCAACTACTGATGAAAACCAGAAGAAGGCAAGTATGACACCCAAGCGTAATATTACTGGGATGATGCGAGCTACTCAAGAAACTTCTGAACTGGAACCCAGTCAACAACATACGCAAACAAACATCCAGACTGTCTTCCATTTTTTTAATTAGTTTTGATGCACTGTTTTCTCATAACTTCAACATGCTCAGCACATAGATCATCAACCTTCAAAACCTAATTTTCACAAATATGAATATACACAAGGGTGGGATATGAAAATTGAATTGCATCAAAAGGGGAAAATGTTGAAACCGATGGAACTTTGCAGATAATCAGCTGCTGATGCACTGTTTCAGTCGATCATTAGAAAATCTATTCAAAAAATAAGTGTGCACCAAACGGGAGACAACAGTGTGATAGTTAAATTTCCAGTTCCAAAATTGATTTTAAATTAAAAACCAGTAGTTAATAAAAAAAAGCAAAGTAGAGAACAGAGCAGTACTAGCAATAAGCTGACCTACCAAAACAAATTAGAATATCAGCAAACATGAAGGTAGAGAGAAATTTGACGCTACTCAAACCTAACCATACATCAATTCATCTCCATCTACAGATCCAAAACAGAGATTGCTACTGCGTGAGTGTGTTGGAGAGAGAAGACGAAGAAGAGGGAGACAGAGAGAGAAGTTTGTGGAGAGAGAAATTTAAAGCGATACCTGACGTAGTAGAATGGCACGTGTTGTTCCCACGCTCAAGGCCCTGAGATATCCTCCTCACAGCGACAAATGAGCCTCCTCTATCATCCATTTTCCCTTCCTTCCTCCTTCCTTCTGTATCTTGCGTATACCTACTTTAGCATCTCACAAACCCTAACCAACCTCCTTCTCCACAATCAACAACTGAGAAAAGGAGAAGAAATAAATACGAAGTAAGCAAAACTCAAAACGGTTAGACGTTCAAAATTGGAGTAAAAGCATGATAACATGAAAGAGAAGGTACCGAAACAAAGCAGGAATGGGTTCTCCAACAACTCGGAACCCGAAATGCGGCCCCGAATCCCTGAAGAACCGGATCGCAAGCGGCAAGGCCTGATTCAGAACACAAAATAGTAGGCGAAGCGAACGAAGAATGGAGATTCGATTTCTAGCTGTTGATGTTGAAATAACGGAGAAAAGGGAAATGGAGCGAACGCGTTAAGAAGAAACGGAGGTGGTAGTGGAAATGGCGGAGTGATTCTTGGAAGGATGAGAGAGAATCTTTGAGGGTGAAATGCAGGAAGGAGGAAAAGTGGGTAGTGTTTCGAGATCTAAGAGAAAAAAAGAGTCCAGGAAAGAAGTTCAGAAGTCGAAGAAGAGCATATTTTTCTTCACACACTGAATTTTTGGAGGCATTTTGGTTGGCGGTTTGTTGGGTGAGGACTGAGGAGATTGGGAGAAGGGGTGTGGGGGCGATATTTTTAGAGGGAGATGATCGTAGAAATCGAGATGAGGTTTTTTATTCATTCTAATTTAATTGCCTGCCTATCATAACAAAAAACAAACAAAACAAATTCTAACCCTTGCTTTTTATAATCTTATTTCCTTTGTGATTCACGACCACCACGAGTGTATTTATTTATATGAGAAGAATACATATTTTTTAAAATATTTACTCAATAAACATTACAAATTTTATAAATGTTGTGAAATCTTAATAGCGTAACTTCATTCATAACAATAGTCGTTTTAGTCATTGGAATACTAATGCGAGTGATATACGCGTTCTAGTAAAGGATTATTGTGGGATTCACCCACAACAACCTTTTTTATAAAGTACTGAATTATGAGTTGTGCTAGAAGTACTAACATGGGTCGAATACAAAGAAATAAGTCCTTTTAAAAAAAAACCATATTTTAAAATAAAAATTAGGCTATTTAATAATTAATTAATTTATCTGGAAAAAATTAATACACGTAAAGTTATAGTTCAATTGGTTAGTGCATGCCGTTTTTATAACGTAGTTCGATTTCTGCTATTATAACGATGATTAATAATATAACAAATTTAAGAAAAAACTTAAATAACTATAGTTGTAAGAAAAGAGAAAGTAAATTGTAATATGAGTTTAATATTTCATGACTAATTTTGTTCTAACAAATTGGATGAGCGTGCTCTTGTTCCTCACATGCTAATGTTATTGTGGTTATTGTGGTTGTGTGAGGAAGGGATATAGGGGAAGTTTGATGTTTTGATGACTTCGATGGGAATTTGAACGTGGCTTCAAAAAGGAAATGGGAAAAGGAAGGTTTAAAGCGGGAAAAGGTGATGGACCTAATGCTGGTGGTGGCCACCTGCCACTGGCAGCAGTGGCGAATGCTTAAAGGATGGTTTTCTAATTTACAGCATCCAACACACAAACGGAAAGGCGTTTCCCTTTCTTTTCTTTTCCTTTCCTTTCCTTTCCTTTCTCTCTCACCAACAAAACGTTACAAAATTGTTTTTTTAGAAGGTAACGTTACAAAATTGTTAATTCTCTATTGGGAGACAAAAATACGAGGCTACTTCCACCGCTAAAACCAAGCAACATCGACATCCAAATAAATTTTACTGAATCAATGATGATCAGGGCTGTTGCATCTTGACAATGGCAGCATTAGGCAAATGGCGATCGATTATTACCCGAATCTATTTAGTATTTACTATACATTTTTCTGCTTTGTGCGGTAAACAAAGGAAAAATCCATGGTAAAGGTAACAGATATTGCCCCTCAATTTTGCATTTGTTTTACGTTCATGATTTTATCTTGTTTTGTCAAGCCAAAGCCAATGAGTATGTAGTAAAAATGATTTTAGAGGACGATTTGGGATGGAACCTTGATCTTCTAGTCTCTTGTTCCTCTTCATTCTTATAGTAATCTACAAATCACAAGGGTTTTCTCTTGTAATAAACACTCCGAAATTTAAATTAATTTCAAGTGTTTGGAATTTAAACTCAAGGATTTTTTATCAAATAAAAATTAATTATTAGAACAATGATTAAAAAGTAGTAAATATTTAGAGAATTAGGTTATTGTGTGTATTTATGATAACATTCAATTAGATATGTCTAGAAAATGAAGGGTTTATATAGGTCACAAACCCTAACACTTAGGGACATGATTTTTTTTTTCTGGATCATATCTTAGTCAACTTGTACCTTAACTAGCATTAAATGTTGTCCTAATTGTCTGGGTCTTTTACTCTCCTAGAGAATGTCTACTTTTCAACTTTAATTAATGAACGTCAACTCCTTTTGGCAGAAGTTTTAATAACCTTATATTTTGTCCGTATGGCTGGTTGGAAAGTACCATTTCTTCGGAATTGTCCGAAACTCAAAGTTTATCCGAAGCTTGGTCTAAAATTCCTGAAAAATTAGATCGCTGGTTGGTCAAGTATTATCGACTGCTCATGCTCGTTTGTTATGTCACTAGTTGATATTTTAGATCGTTGTACTCTCTAGATGGCAATGAGCTCGTTGTATTCTCTTATAAATAACGAGATTATTATCTCCTCATATAAATGGCGAGATTATTGTACCCTAAGAAGATTGTTCGTTCCCTTTGCTTAAAGAGCTCGCTAGGCCTTATGCTTTCACCACTTTGTCGTTGTGTATCGCATCTCTTTGCTCTATTTTAGTTTGAGGAAAAAAGTATAGTCGTCTTAACGGGACGCTCAAAAAATTTGTATTTTTAATATGCTACCATTTATAAAAAAAAGTAAAGGACATGAAAAAACATAGTATGGTTTATAAAAAAATTCACTTTACTTTACACAGAGACAGAGCCTTACGGTGCCCCCAAACTTTTTATTTTTTTCATAATAATCTTTAATTTTTTTCTTTTTTTATTAATACTTCACATTTATTTTGATTCTTCTATAAAAAATCTTAAAGTTCCATTTTTTTTCATTTACCTTTCACATTTGCTCATCCAAAAATTTGAATTTTTCCATAATAATTTTTAAAATTTCATTTTTTATATATTTATCATTCATTTTTACCCCTTAAAAAAGTTACCCAGCATCACTTCCCCTACACGTTCTATATTACTCTCTCCGGTCATAATTAACTCTCATTTTTTTACGGAATGTTATTGTACACATTACTTGATCTATTGATGTTTATTTTACTGAATGTTACTGTTTTAAAAAATTAACTAATAAAGACCGGAGAGAGTATAAATTTTAAGAATACAGTAGAAATGAAATGAAATGGTAAATGTTGTTAATTCCAAAAACGGCCTAAGAGTGGTGGTGGGATGGGACTCGAAATTGGGTATATATGAAAGTGAGAAAGTCACATGGGGTGTTTGCGAAGCGTGGGACCATCAGACCATGGGCATGGGCATGATGGTTGGAGTTCATTCAAGCGCGGACCCACGGGTGCGACTGGGACTGCGAGCGACCATCAATTGTACTTGCTCACTCACGCATCGTCACTCATGACTCATCATATTATGAACAATATAGAGTCATGGTCCACGCGCATGGTGACGGACTGACGGGTCTCTCCCTTCTTTCTCACCTTATGCTTAACTTTTGTTAATTCCGTACTGCCACATTCTACAAAATTCTCCTCCGTACTCTCTCTGTCACTGTTTTTTTCTTTTCTTTTTCTTAGAGACCCTGTTACCGACCGTTATTCTCACTCAAATGTTCGAGAATTTATTAGATACATTTATTCCGCATTATATATGTTGGATGGTTCATCCACTTATATTAGAATAGAATTAATATATGTAAATTCATGCTCAATTTTAATTAATAAAAAAATAAATGAAGAGTGAATCTCATTTTCTTGAGTGGGCTATCCATTGTGTCTATTTTCAATTTTTATTCTTTTAGATCTGAATTAAAAATATTTTTAAATTCATTAAATTAGGACTAGTTATGTAGTTCAAACTAATTAATCATGTTCTCACAATTTTATTGTGTTATACTGAGTATACTCCAATCCAATATTTTTGCAAAAATTGGTACCTGTACCTCAACCTCAACAATCAGGATACGGCTGACGTGACCTGCCGCCACGTCATCACATCTGACCTGGGTCACCAGGCATGAACGACGAGTAGTTCATGATTAAAATGAACGACGCATTCTCCAAATAAGGGAAATCCAAGATTCGAACTCTAGACCACTGGTAGCACAAGCAAGAAGCTTACCACTAGACCAAATGCTCTTGATGTGTTATCATTGATTACTACGATATTTATTACATTACTATGATATTTATTACTCCAAAACCCTTTCCTTAGTTCTCAATCCTAGACCGCCCCACCTTTCTCTGCCTCTCTCACTTCTCTTCGATTTGGTAAATAGCTTTCGATGTTCATCTTTTAAAATTCACAAAAAAATGTAAAAATTTCAACAATAATTTAATTAATCTAAAAATTC
The DNA here is from genome assembly GCA_963691705.1 of Viola odorata. Classification (NCBI taxonomy): domain Eukaryota; kingdom Viridiplantae; phylum Streptophyta; class Magnoliopsida; order Malpighiales; family Violaceae; genus Viola; species Viola odorata. Next base: position 59,434,526 of record OY829544.1, read on the forward strand.
AGAAAAAATGTAAAAATTCCAAAAAAATATACAAATTTTAAAAAAAATGTTAAAATTCCAAAAATAATTGTAAAAGCTCCAAAATTAATTTAATTATTCTAAAAATTCAGAAAAAATATAAAAATTCTAAAAATTGTAAAAAATTCCAAAAACAAATTTAATTAATCTAAAAATAAATAAAAATTTAAATATTCCAAAAAATAATTGTAAAAATTTAGATTAATTTCAGGATTTTATAATTTTTTATAGATTTTTTTCATTTTTTTTGGAATTTGTACATTTTTTGGAATTTTTATTTTTTTTTGGAATTTGAACAAAAATTTTGGATTTTTAGATTAATTAATGTTTTTTTCTAATTTTAACATTCTTTTTGGAATTTGTACATTTTTTTAGATTAATTAATTAAATTATTTTTGTGAATTTTTATATTTTTTTAGAATTAATATATTTTTTTTGGATTTTTAGATTAATTAAACTTTTTTGGAATTTTTTATATTTTTTCTGAATTTTTAGATTAATTAAATTATTGTTGAAATTTTTACATTTTTTGAAAATTTTAAAAGATGAACATCGAAAGCTATTCACCAAATCGAAGAGAAGTGAGAGAGGCAGAGAAAGGTGGGGCGGTCTAGGGTTGAGAACTAAGGAAAGGGTTTTGGAGTAATAAATATCGTAGTAATGTAATAAATATCGTAATACTCAATGATAACACATCAAGAGCATTTGGTCTAGTGGTAAGCTTTTTGCTTGTGCTACCAGTGGTCCAGAGTTCGAATCTTGGATTTCCCTTATTTGGAGAATGATAAATGCTAGCATGTGAACGACTCGTCGTTCATGCTTGGTGTGAAACGACGTCGTTTCATACGTGGAGAAAGACCCAGGTCAGATGTGATGACGTGGCATGCCACGTCGGATAGTTAACGGTGATTGTTGGACGACGTGAGGTTGAGGTACCAAATGTGACATTTTCGTATTGTACAGGTATCTTTTAAAAACAATTTACAGATGAGGTATGAAACATTTCATTAAATTCTTGTACAGGTACCAATTTTTGCAATTTCCAATTGTTTATATTTTGTTTAAACCTGATCAAATTAGATATAAATATGAATGATTACTGTCTTTCTTAGGAACCTCGAGTCTACATTGTTGCTAGGAATACGAAGGCGAGTGATTGATTTGCAAATCAATCATAAGAAGATGCAAATCAATCATAAGAAGAGTAAGGTCTGATTTATAGGAGTGGAGGAAACTATTTCCCAGGTCTGGGAAAGGTCTCATCCTGAGCATAATCAATTTCCTTGATTAAATTCTATAAGGTATCTTAGAATTATCAAGGAGGTCAAGGACTTCTAATAAGTTAAGGAGGTCAGGGACTTCTAATGAGGTAAGTTTAGAAGTCTTGGGCAGGAGTTGAGTAGGAGGTCTAAGGTAACTGGCCTCTATAGCCTTCCTATGATAATTGGTTTCGAAAATAGTTGCATCGATGATCAATTTCCATGAATTGTGATCTAGAAGAGTCTTTATTGGGAATTCCATCTCCATTGAGTTCAGATAATATCTTTACACGGGACAAGGCCTGTCGCACCCCCTTTTTAGATTTTTCTTATGCGACGCGGGTTTGGGACTGGATGTGAGATGAAATCAGACTCACCTCACATAATGCATATGAAATCGCCACCCTATTTTATTTCTAGATTTAGGTTATTTTATGATCTTCACAATTTGTGTGCCGCGAAAGAGTTTTTTTTCTCGATGATGGTTCGCAATTTTGAGGAAGAGCATTCAAACGCTCACGGGCTAAAATCAAAGGCTTTATTTTTCTCAACCTTTATTTACTCCTTATACTTTTCCTAAATTATAAAAACGTCCCCATATTAAAACATTTTGTCAATTGCTTTCATGATTTTGATTCAATTAAATCCAAATAGGTAAATTTAATATTCAGAAGTTAAATAAACTACTTGTAGTTGTTTATCAATTCTTTCTCCTTTAATGTATTAAATGGAAAATGCACCCAAGGTTTTTAATTTTTTATAAAAAGGTTCGATTGAGTCTTTAACGTATTCTAAGGTTCAATAAAATTCCTAGCGTTTGTGTACTCAGTTTGATTGAGTTCTTCCGTCACAAAAATCATACGCCGCACGGAATATTCCATTAATGTGTATTTTTAAATATTTTTAGTTAAAAAATAGCCCAACAAGTTTTATTTATTTATTTTCTCCCTTTTTTCTCTTTTCTTTTTTTTTCATTTTCATTTTTTATTTATTTATAAATATACGTTTCTTTTTTTTTCTTTTTTTAACTTTTCTTGTCTTAATATTTTGGATCCACTTATTAGATAATATTAATAAAAAAATGAAAGATAATAAAATGGATTGTCACGTTGAATTTTTTACATCTCCGAGACCTTAATGAACCAAAAAATAATACGATTAAGATTCAATGAATTTTTGTAAAATGTTAGGGACCTTTAGGTGTATTTTCCTTGTATTAGATTCTAGGTGTTTTCTATAAATTGATCTAATTTGCTTAATCTCGACGTCACTTTCATATATTTAAATTCAATTCAACTCTAGAATTATTTATGATTTTTAAAAATAAAAAAACTTAATTAGTGAATATGTAAAATAAATTGGCAAGTTATTAACATGAAAACTTATTTGAGGAAATGAAAAATAAATTATACATTTTCTCTATTTGAGTAATTTACTAATTTTCTTCATTTTCTGAACCGGAATACTAAGACTTAATTTAAAGATAGAAACTTGCTCTTACTTGTCATTTACGATCACCCTAGGATATAATCTTATTCCGATCTCAAACAAATATAATTGTTTAACCAAAGTAAACAGTATTTTCTGAAAAAAATATAAATTTTAAAAGATATAGATAAAAGAAAAAAACCTTTATTTATTTGAAACAACTGAAATTTGGGCCTGACAGGTCTGTCTACCGGAAAATACCAACAGCAGGATAATCCTGAGTTCTAAATGTCGAAAACATACATTAAGAAATGGAGAGATGAAATTTTACTGTCATTTTTTACTTTTCAAAAATCACTAGATAGTTTTACAATTTCGTAAGGAAAGAGGGAAGGGACATGAATGGCTGCGATTAGACGGACTGCAAAACTCAAAACTGTTCTTATCACTCATCTAATAGATAAATAAATATAAATACATATACCTGCTTATCATCTAAGTTTACCTAGTCTTCTTGGCTTTGGATAACTTCTTCTTCCTTTTCTTCATAGCCTTCGGTACTTTACTCTTTCGAGATTCTCTCTGCTCTTCTTTGACCTTCTTCGTACGCTCTTTTCTCGCAGCTTTCTTATCAAGAGGATCCAGTTTCTCCCCATCAGAAAAGGAATCACTTCCATCCGAGCCGCTGTCTTCGTCTTCACTTCCATCTGGCTCGGAGTTGGATGCACTGTCACGAGAATTAGGAAGGTCGTTCTGGTCGACAGAAGACTCTTTTACTGGATGTGCATCCTCTTTACGCTCACTGTTTTGGGTTGCAGAAGATTGTACTTTAGGAACAGCCTCCTTCAGTCCAGTAATAGTCCGATAGTACATGTCTCCAGTATCATTGCCAGATGTTAGCCTTATTACATCCTCCTCGACATTCTTGACATCATCTAATGTTTTCGGAATATACGACTGATGATGAAAATTCATGTCAGAGATAATACAGCAATTATGAAACTCAACTTCATGCAACTCACAAACTATGAGATAGTAGCATTTTCAATCTCACTAGATAAATCATCTGAAGTGTTAACATACATTCCGAAACATTCCGAAACAAACATAAAGCATAAGAAAATAAAATCACAATCAGGTTATCAAACTATAAAGTAAAGGAAAAAAAATTACCTGCACAAACACAGAGTCTGCAATTTCATCTTCTGCAGTCAGTTCTCTGTTCAAAATTTTTTGTTGAACCTGAAATAAGATATGAATCAATAAAGCAGATATTTGGTAGAAAACATTTTGGAAATCGTTAGGTACAAGCAAGGGAATAAACCTCTTCCAGGTAGCTATCAACAGAATCATCAGTTATAGTGGGATCAACTATGAAGTCAAATAACTCCCGAATTGTCATCACTGCCACCCCATGTTTCTTAAAGTAATCCTGCATGTCCCAAAAGCTTGATTAACTCTAGTTAATGATAGTCACTTTTCTTTTCCTGATAGTAAAATTTAACAGGAGGAGGAGCTTCGCGTTCACCAAATCAAAAGCACTTACAGAAACATGAACACAATCTTCACGTAGGAAATCAAGAGAATGAGGATGGTCAAGATCAACAGACTGAGAGACATCAATTATGTACAAGTGACCCTGCAAAAGAACAAAGAGGAGGCCATTCAAATAAATCTTAAATACTTTGCTTATACGTGTGATCATTTTATCTTCACAGTCGTGTTCCAATATTTACAACACTGAAACAAGATATGAAGAAAGTGGTTTATATGCACAGTTAAGAATTCACCTCATAGTAAAGTATGTTGTATTCACTGAGGTCTCCATGTACCAATTTGCACTTCTGGTATAAAGTTCGCATTGCGATAATCATCTGAAAAAAGTTATACCATGAGGTTACTTTACTTATCCACAAACAAAACAGGACCATTAAATCCTTTCTTCTCAGTCACAAAGAATGCTGATTGCAAAATTGTATGTTGTTACTCAGCACACCAAATTGTCTCTAAGGGGAGAGGATCATCCATATGATAAACCATAAAGACCATACTATTTGTCAGGAGGTTCAGCTTGGCTAATTCAATAGTTTCAAGGCCACATACTAAGGGCCTTACTGACCAGATAATACTCATAATAAATGCAAGTTGCCATTGTGTCTTATCTTTGTATATGTGCCTACTAGCAAGAGTAGTGGTGATGGTAGCAGTAGTTTAAAAAATCAGGCGCACACCTCCACATAGCCCTCACGTAACTTGTCCAAAGATAGTGCAGCATCCTTTAGACGAGGTGCAGCCCAACCAGCCTTTCCTGCAATGTAGATAATCATGAAAAAGGCCTGAGTAACTTCACATGGTACTGTATAAGATCCTAACATAGTTTTCCTGTGTTCCAACATAACAACTAGCAGAAATAGATCGTGAAGTTAATGAGGTTCATCTTTCTCATAGGTATGCACATATTTTTGTGAACTGCTCGTAGGCAACCAAATGGAGGCATCTTAAGAGCTAAATTTCAAATAGAAAGACATGAGCAACACAGAAAAACAACAACAGAATACCTATGAATTCCATGACCAGAACATTTTCTTTCAATTTATATGTAGTAGGGCACCTTATGCCACCTGTCTTGAGCCTACAATTTACATGAAGTTCAAATCATAAATTTGTATAACAGGAATAGAATAACATGATGATGGCAGAAGCAAAAAGATTCAAAGGGCAATCATACGGATCATCCAGCAACATGAAAAAATACCCCAGCTGATAACCAACAATGATGAGGTTTTCACACATGCATTCAGAAAAGCCACAATCAACCAATCTCAAAGGAACAAAATTTCAGGCAGAGTATCAATATGAAAGGCATAAAGTGAGTGATTTCCCCTAATTTGACTGTTGGTCTCACCTTTCAAGATTCCTCTTTTCTTTTTCAGCCCATGTGTTCACCATTTTTCTTGGATTGTGCTTACAGTAACCATGTCTAAAACGAAAGTCACCCTGCACATACCGATCTCGGTCTCTATAGAAAGGAGAAACATAAACAATCACTTCAAACAAACAGCTACCAGCACTTATTTCTGACAAGCAAAAACAGCAATCGCACTTACTTAAAAACCAGAACTGAAGTTTTGTACACTTTGATAGCAAACTCCTGGCCACCAGAATTTGTTGCATGGTACACATTTGCCTGCCCGAAAATATCAAAATTTTAAAATACACATGACCTTAAAATATAACTCACAGATACAAAGGTCAATGCACTCCGGACTTGGAGGCATGTTCAATTAGTGTTCATATTGTTGCGAAATGAAATGATAGCACCTTTTATACCTCTTTACCAGTTGAAATGCAGCCATTCATATCTTCAAAGATGGGTTCACCGTTCATCATCTTAGACAGGAACATGCAAGTCCTCGTGTCAAGAGCCTGTAAACAACAAAACTAATCAGAGAAATCCCCCCAAGAAAAAACCACTTCTTTCATAGTAAAGCTTTAGTTTTTGGTTTTTTTTACTTCAATTATAGGTGACACTCACCCGCTCAAATGTTGCACGATCAGCTTTGTCTTTAGTTCTAGTCTTACCAATAGACATATCTCGAACACTTGCGCGAATGGAAGTTGTAACGGAATTGGACATGCCAAAGTTCAGTCTCCCCTCCCACTCCTAAATAAGTAAACATATGGTCAAACACACCACATTATTATTTACAGAAAAAAAGAGAACAACAAAGAACAAAACTTTAAGTTCAAACAAAGCAGAGTCAGTGTCACACCTCTAAAGGTGAAGTGCGAATATGATGGATGAACTTCAGGTTGCGGTTGGAGAGAGGTTGCAGGGTTGAAGAGTTAGGGCGAGAGTGGGCCCCACCGTGAGCATTTGGACGCCGTGAATTGAGAGGTATATCTCCATCTATGCCGTGGTCATCGTCTTTTGAATCCAACCAATCGAGGGCCTCTCCAATCTCGGAGTCCGATGACCATAGCTCCTCCTCTTCTTCCCCATCTTCTATTTCTTCCTCAGGAGTGTGGTCTAAGGCTAAAGCAGCTACCTGCTCACCTTCTCCTTGCTGCACAGACATGGTGGGTTACCGTGAGTGGTGTGGTGGTGGTGTGGGTGATGGTGACCGGGAGTGGTGCGGTCGTTTAGCGCCTGAGCTGTGATGGCGGCTTTTACGTGTGATTCGGAAGCTAAGAGCGAGATGGAGTATAAGCGGCAGCAATTTATGGGAGACGGTAATGGGTGCAGTAAACCCTATGCCCGGAGAGAATTTTCAATTTTCAATTTGCTGTTTTTCTAAATTTCGATAATTTTATTTTCAAAACTGAAAAACGCGTCTGATCTAAAAACTGGAAAACTTGTTTACTTCACGCGTTTTCATTTTTTGTGAAAAACTGAAAATATTTATCATGAAAAGAAGAAATCATTTGAAAATTTATTAAATATAAGGGAAAATGAAAATTTGGGTCCTCTATTGTAGCATTTTCCCATTTATTTTCTTTGCTTGGTATTTCCCTCTGTTTATATCTCTGTTTATACTTTCCCATTTATTTTCTTTGCTTGGCATTTTGGCATTTTCCCATTTACCTTTGCTAACTTGACCAAAAACATCGATAAGAGAATAAATTGACGGTTCAATTTCCTTCAACATCATCGTTCAATTGATGTAAATTTACAAACAGGTATCTACTACGTACACAACATAGGAATAATGGATAGTACACAAATACATGATCCTACGAGGGAAGTATGGTCAAGCAATGGCAGAGAAATGCCCGTATAAAAGCAGGATCTACTATTGTGACCTCGTAAGCTCCATTCCGTACCACTACTATATCCTATCCTATCAACGCAACCTGCTACAACAACAACTACCAGGTCCCCCACCATTGTTTCCTTCTGGGACTACTCTTCAGATTTGGCACAAGAAAATCTATCGATGGAAACCTTCAAGCTTCGTGTAAGTATTGAAATCATGGGATCATATCAAGATTTGTGTCCAGTAGGGAATGGACTTCGGTAAGGGAAGACACTTTAAAGTCTGGTGTTACATTGCACTTGGCGAAATCATCAGAACTGTACCTCCCTTTCTCATCAAGCAAGCATGTAAATGCTCCTGCTCGCTTTCCGCAAGTCACCTGCAATAGCCACATGATCAAGATCAATCAACCTCTATGACCCCTCCAAAAACCATATATAAGAATGCAAACAACATGTATCACTAATATATGTGCTCAGAAGAGACGCATGCATTATGTTTTAATGTGAATTATAAGTATCAGTGGCTTTCAGAAACTGGAAATAAATCAAACAATAAGTCACCATGTAGGTGCTCAGAAGAGACGCATGCACATGTTTTAATGTGAATTATAAGTATCAGTGGCTTTCAAAAACTGGAAATAAATCAAACAATAAGTTCTGCCACAATGCCCACTTACAATAGGATGACCATCATCGCCTAGAATAAACAGGCTGCATCCCATGACTGGTGTGCTAAAAGCAGCCAATGTAAAACATGAAAATAAAAGCAAACATAACTTTATTATCTACAACATTTACAACCCTACATGTAAAGCATGCCAATTGAACAAGAGCAATTGAACACTGATCAAAATTCATGTCACAGGACACTCAAAAAGGAAAAGAATGTCCAAACAGAAATTTAAAAGGCAAGGATGTTTTTTTGCATTTATGTTGCTTGTCTTTTCTCTACACAATATTCTGGCTAAAATAAACAGAGGAAAGTACAACTACTTAACAATAGATGGGAAAAAAGAAGTGCACCTTTTCATGGCTGAGAGGATCTCCCATTACAATTGACTTAATTGACATTATTGCTTGAACTAACACACCTGCTTCTCCATCGACAGACCCAATGTCACTGATCAACAATTCTGCAACAACATGATGTCATTTCAGAATTCAAGAAATAGATTTTTATTTTTCATTCTTTTACTTCATAACATTATTTTGTTTTTTGGGTGCAAACTTCATAACATCACTTTACATGTAATTATCAAATCTCAGGGTTTGCAGATGATATACCAACAAATTCAATTTTGCAGCAAATGCATAAAAAAGTTTGACACATGATTGTTATGCTTCTCTACCAAGTGGTAAGACTGCAAACTTAATCAATAGCATCACTTCAACTCCAATTTTAGAGCTACATTAGAAATGAACTTTGGGCAAATGCAAACAACATTCTGAATTAGTATTTGGTCACAATCACAAGAAATGACTATTTTTCACCGCTAGATTGCCTCCAATTTACAATTAAGCTCCTCGATTTCCAATTGGGTCAATTCCAACTTTATGTTTGCTCAATTAAACCATTCTTCCCAAGCTGGGCAATTGGCCTTAGTCAACTGATCCAACCAGCAAATAAACATATAGACATCTAAATATCCACATATCAAAACATGCATCAGTGCGCGCAAAGAAGGACAAACGGTGGTGTAGATGGATAGAGAAGTGGTACTTACAGGTCACAGAGTTGCTCGACTGTGAGGAGGCGACGGTGAGGAGTCGACTGGAGGTGACGATGAAGGGGAGTGAGAAACGACTCGACTGGAGGTGAGGAGCAGACTGGAGAGTGGTGGTGATGGAGTGAGAAACGACTCGACTGACGATGAAGGGGGGTGAGAAACGACTGCCGGCTACCGCCCCGATCAACTCCGGCGACGCAAACACGACCTTTGCTATGGTCGTTCTCGCCGTGATGATTTACTCGCTAGGGTTAGCAGAGGCAGAGGAGAAGAAAAGAAAGGCAGCGTGAGAAGAAAAAGAAAAGGGCAAAAGTGGGTTTATGAAAAATTCATTAAAGTGTACTGTTTGGAAACAATGGAGAACCGAGTTCTCTAAATGGAGTAGAAAAATGTTGGAATTTTTGAAAATAAGTTTTTGGGTGTTTTCAAAACTTACCCATAGGTTTTTATTCCGAAATTTTTTATTTCGAAAACAGAAACGAAAATAGCGGGAAGTAAACGCGTTTTCAAAAAAAAAGTCCAATTTTCAAAAAACTGGAGAATTTCCTGAGAAATTCTCTGCGGTAAACAAGCCCTAGGGTTCTTAGTACGCCTTTGGCGTTATGGTTCGGTGGCCAACGCTGCTGTTGCCACTGAAAATCTGACAATTGGTGTTTGGCTACAGCTTTTTCATAGAGCTTTTTGGAAAGCTGGCTTTTTGCATAGCACAATCTTGTGCAAAATTGGTGCGGCTTGGAACGGAGCAAAATGCTCTAGTGGCAGCAGCCAACGCTGCTTTTGACACTCTCTTTCCTATTATTTTTTTTTTCATTTTAATTTTATTTTTTTACTTTATATAATAGAACAAAATAAATTAAAAACTACCACAATAAAATCTCTATCTCAAGATAAGTAATTCTAGATCCACTTTTCCTATTTTTATTAACTTTTTTAAAATGGGTTTTATACTCCAACTATTTCATTTTTATAGTTTTACCAAACGCTAAAAATAACTTCTCGTTTCCCACAGCACTTTTAAGAAATGTTTACCAAACAACATACTAGCTTTTCCAGAAGTACTTTTGCCACAACACTTTTACCACAGCACTTTTCGGACTAGAACCGGAACACCAAACAGACCCTTAGAGTAAAGGGAAATAGAGAATGGGCTGGGTACTCATTCTGGGCCCAATCTTTGTTTTTGACGCGTACTATTTTTAAAATAAATAAATAAAAGAAAAAAAGAATTTTTTTTTTTGGTATTTTATAGATAAATATAAAAGTAATGTTTGAGCTTAGCACAGCAATTGTGTATGATTATCAATTTTATGAAATATTTTTTTCTTTCAAAAAATTAAATATTAATTTACGAATATAATTATTAAATAAGTAAAATAAAATTATTTTTTAATTATACCAAATAATTAAATTTTTCATGTTATATTATTATATCAATTATTAAAATTCATTCATTAGTAAAATTTTAATTGAATTTTTATTAATAAAATGAATTAAATTTAAACCTAATTTGATACAAACACCATCTTGGTGAAAGGAATCATTTTTTACTGTATTTATAATCGAGCACATATTTTGTGATATTTATCATTCAATCTCGATGCCTTTGGGGTGATGATACTACTTGTTGTGTGCATTTTCCCTTCTTTTTGCAGAATTCGAGAAAAGAACAGGAGAGATCGCAAAAGGATGGAAAAGCCTTGAATTGGAGTAAAAGTCGGCGAGAGAGGAAATCAATGGATGAGACCTTTCCCAGGCCTGGGAAAGAGTCCAACAGTATTGCTGGGCTGAGCAGTTGGCAAGGACAATTAGGCCGAGCCCATTCCATGACTTTTTCATTGAGGACGCATCTGAGCAGGAAGCTTCTTAAAAGAATCCTAGCTAGCACAGAACTCCTTTTGATTTTGAACAATAGATTCTATCTTTTCCTTTTAATTATCCTAAGGGATTTTATTTAGATTTTTTGGGTAATTTAGAAAACCCTATTTAGTAAGTAGGAGAGGAGAACGCAGGGGATCTTCTTCTTCCTCATTCTGTACTGCCGCCATCTATCTGCTACTCTTTTATTTTCTTTATCGTTCGGATTTCAATAATTAATATCTGCATAATTCTCTTTGCAATTTTATTTCAATAATTAATATCTGCATAATTCTCTTTGCAATTTTATTATGTCGATTCTAGGCTAGAAATTCTATTCTTGGTAAAGACTTTAGGATCATGATCAGTGGCGGATCCAGGAATTTTATACAGAGGGAATAAAAAGACAATATATTGATTATTTTGTCTGGTAATAGTTATGGAAGAAACGAGGTAGTTTAGAGGATATTGCTCTTGTGGTTCAAAGTTTACATACTTAAGAGAATTATTGTGTAGTGAGCCGTTATAAATCATTTGAGGAGAATATCCTGCTGCAGAAGTGGGATTTGAACCCACGCCCTCTTGCAAGGGCGAGAACTTAGGTTTGGCCTTAGACCACTCAGCCATCTTATCCATTGATGTTTAATATGGCTTAGTAAATTGATATATTCATTCAATTATAAAAAAAAAATTGTTTGGGCCAGGGTGGGCTTGGGCTGGATCCGCCACTAATCATGATTCATTTATTGTGAGATCAAATTTGTGCTTATTAGATCCCAATTTTGTATCTTTATTCTTCTTGATTAAATGTCATTATTGTTTATATTTTGTTTAAACCTGAATGATTACTGTCTTTCTTAGGAACCTCGGGTCTACATTGTTGCTAGGAATACGAAGGCGAGTGATTGATTTGCAAATCAATCATAAGAAGAGTAAGGTCTGATTTATAGGAGTGGAGGAAACTATTTCCCAGGTCTGGGAAAGGTCTCATCTTGAGCATAATCAATTTCCTTGATTAAATTCTATAAGGTATCTTAGAATTATCAAGGAGGTCAAGGACTTCTAATAAGTTAAGGAGGTCAGGGACTTCTAATGAGGTAAGTTTAGAAGTCTTGGGCAGGAGTTGAGTGGGAGGTCTAAGGTAACTGACCTCTATAGCCTTCCTACGATAATTGGTTTCGAAAATAGTTGCATCGATGATCAATTTCCATGAATTGTGATCTAGAAGAGTCTTTATTGGGAATTCCATCTCCATTGAGTTCAGATAATATCTTTACATGAGACAAGGCCTGTCGCACCCCCTTTTTGGATTTTTCTTATGCGACGCGGGTTTGGGACTGGATGTGAGATGAAATCAGACTCACCTCACATAATGCATATGAAATCGCCACCTTATTTTATTTCTAGGTTTAGGTTATTTTATGATCTTCACGATTTGTGTGCCGCGAAAGAGTTTTTTTTCTCGATGATGGTTCGCAATTTTGAGGAAGAGCATTCAAACGCTCACGGGCTAAAATCAAAGGCTTTATTTTTCTCAACCTTTATTTACTCCTTATACTTTTCCTAAATTATAAAAACGTCCCCATATTAAAACATTTTGTCAATTGCTTTCATGATTTTGATTCAATTAAATCCAAATAGGTACCAGTGGTCTAGAGTTCGAATCTTGGATTTCCCTTATTTGGAGAATGATAAATGCTAGCATGTGAACGACGCGTCGTTCATTTTAATCATGAACTACTCGTCGTTCATGCTTGGTGTGAAACGACGTCGTTTCATACGTGGAGAAAGACCCAGGTCAGATGTGATGACGTGGCATGCCACGTCAGCCGTATCCCACGTGGCATGCCACGTCGGACAGTTAACGATGATTGTTGGACGGCGTGAGGTTGAGGTACCAAATGTGACATTTTCGAATTGTACAGGTATCTTTTAAAAGCAATTTACAGATGAGATATGAAACATTTCATTAAATTCTTGTACAGGTACCAATTTTTGCAATTTCCCGTTGAAAAATTGCACATGTTTGTTGTTTGGCTATTAATTGTTGTGTTGTTCTTTAATTAAAATAAAATGACATTTAAGAATATACAATTGAAAAAAACTTAAGAAAATAAATCATGATATATTTTAGTTATATAAAAATTATTGTTGTTACTTTTTAATGAAATAAACTTACAAATATATAAGATGTTTTTACTAGAAAGCTATCCCAAACAAAATCTAAGTATTTGCTAGAGATCACGAGCTCAAATCAATTTATAGTTATCTCTCTTTAATTTTCGGTCAAACTTAGATACCCTCCTAAATAAATAAATGCGTAGTAAAATATAAGAAAGATTATTGTAGTAAATTCTTATAAAAATGTGGAAATTATTTTGGGTGTAAGGATCTTAAATTATGAAACATAAAATATTCTCCAAAATGTCCTCCAATATGAGAAAGAAAGAGTATTTTTCATGGTATTAATCCATTGCGAATGATTAAGGTATGTGGACAAAAGTCTTTCAACGGAAAGATAATGAGATCTTTTGTGAAAACTATGCAAGGTTAGACCCAAAGCAGACATCATTATTCCATTAAAATAATTTGTGGGTGACACACGGTGACACTCTAGGTCGAGTTGAAAAAATACGATGGATCTCTTGTCCAAACAAAAAGAAGTACGATTAATCTCTAGGTCGAGCAAGAAGCTCGTGGACATCTATGGTGACTGTGTATATCGGATCGACCTTAGTTCCAAGCTTTGTGGTGTTTAGTTTAAGGGGAGTTTGTTGAGTCCAGGATGTGGGCTCTATGGTAGTTAGTTTGAGGGGCAGATTGTTGAGGTGTGCAAAACAAAATCTTATGTCAGAAAAAAAAAGAGAAATAAAAACTAAATATGTATAAGAGTGGTGAAAATCTTATAATTAATGGATTGAGACTTTTGTGAAAACCATGAGAGTTTTGACTCAAAACGGATAATATCATTCCATTAACTAAGACCGGTGCGTTTTTAACTTTTCAACAAATAGTAGCGGGTTGAACTGGAAAAGTACGTTGGATCTCAAGTCCAAACATGAAGAAATACGATTAATCTCCAGGTCGAACAAGAAAGTGATGGACCTTTATGATGGATTGTGTAACCGGTGGATTTTAGCTGGTTTAGTGATACTTAATTTTATGTGGAGATTGTTGAACTTTAACTGTGAGTTTAGTACTAGTATTTAGTCTGAGGAGAGATTGATAGGAGCTTGGTAGTATTTAATTTGAGAGGAAATTAGTAAATCTAGAACGTAGGCATTCGTAATACTTAATTTTTGGGAGAAATTGTTGAAATGTATAAATAAAAATTTTAATGTCCGAAAGACGAGAAATAAAAACCGAAAACTTTTAACGGCACACGACAGAAACCTGAACATATGCAAAATTGGCATAGAACTGAACTGCATTGCTTTTGCAAAAAATGATGGTGGCATTGTTAAGTGAATGCCGCCTGAATTATTATTATTATTATTCTTTGCCTTTTCCAACTAAGCTGGTTGGGTGATGGATGACAATTGGTGGGATATAAACTTTCGGACAATAACTTTAAGTCTTGGATTTTTTCACTCACCAATATTTTGTGAATAAAGGCAATTAGCACACAACTCTTTATATATAATACTCTTTTCATTGTCCTAATTACATTTTATGTCTGAATAAAATTAATTAATTAGACTTCTCTGTCAACTTTTTATTATTATTTTAGATTTTTTATTCGTACAAAAATTGATAAATCTTTTTATTTCAAATTTTTGTTAATATTTGTTGTTCATGTAGGGTGTCGCATAATTTCCAGCTAATTACGTGCGACATCCTAATAATAATCAGGGCATTCATGAATCATAATTATTAGAATAATTAAGGTATTTTATACTCTGTTTATGTTTGCCTTCACTGCAATTCGTACTAAACTAATTGGATCCCAGCATTTCTAAAGAATTTATTAATTATTCAATTCAAGAACACCAATATTTGAGAGAAAGTTAAACTTGTGCTTTTTCTCTTCTCAAAAAAATGATTTCCAATTACTGTTTTTGATGTGTTTTTAGTTAATTACTCTCAATCATTTTATTAACTACCCAATTACCACTAATTTTGATTCTCCAATACACTGGAAATAATGAAAATAATATTTTTTTCAAAAATGGAAGGGTATTTCTATAGATAGATGAGGGTATCCAACATAGGGAACTTCTGAAAATTAATTATTTTAATTTCTTTGATCTGAATAAAAACAAAGCGTTGCTTGCTTTGTAATTAAATTTGCTTTATGTTGCACATAAACCCTAAACCCGACCAGGCAAGACCAACCAAACCTTATAATTATTATACTTTTTATGGAGATCCAAATAAATACGAAAGAGTCAATTCAATACTCATAATTATAAATTGAATCGTAATTAATTATATTCGTACCGAATGAAAGTTGTAAAGATTACAGTATTACCAACATAATTTCTGTATAGTAATATTTAATAAGGTACAGTGACAGGGAGGCACATTCCTCCAACCTGAAAAGAAGAAGAAGATAAGGTCGTCTGTGATTTAGCTTAGATTTAGTCAAAAACTTGGTATGTGCTGCTCATGTTAGTGCCTAACTTGGAAGCACGCCTCAATGGCTACCACCTTGCCGCTTACGTGGTAGCTCTAGTTTACCGGGATTTTTTTTAGATATATCATGATGTATCTCTCCCATTCAAATGGTTGATATATATCTATTATTTTTTTCAAAATGCAATTTAATGTACACGTGTCAACATTTAAATGAGATAGGTACGTACATCATGATGTACTCAAATTTTACTCAATTTACCAAGACCACGGTTGGACGGTATAAGGAGAGAGATTTTAAAATATTTTCATTTATTTATTTTTTAAAAAATTACGAAAATCTGACCACTAGTCCCTACTCTAATGAAGCACTAAAACTGCGGATAAAAAACTCCCGGGGTAAAAATGTATGATTTATTAAACTATTTTTTCGTAACTGTCAAAGTCGACGAGTCAATAATGTATATATCTGCATTATTAGGGTCTGTTTGGCGTTCCGGTTCTAGTTGAAAAAGTTCTATGGTAAAAAGTTCTGTGGAAAAATGACTTTTGGTAAATGGAATGTGAGATACTTGAGGTGTTTGGTAAAACAGTTTTTCAAAACTATGGTTTGGATGTAAAATGACCATAAAGGGTATAAAACTCATTTTTAAAAAATTAATAAAAATAGAAAAAGTGGATTTAGAATTATTTATCTTGAGGTAGAGATTTTATTGTGGTAGTTTTTAATTTATTTTGTTGGTTATATAAAGTAAAAAAATTAAAATGAAATGAAAAAAAAAAAAGGAGAGAGAAAAGGCCAAAAGGCCTTCTCGTTGGCCACTAGAGCAAAATGTTCCAGTGGGATTTGGCCTTGCCTCAAAAATGACTTTTTGGAAAGTCATTTTGGAGTAGGTGTTACCAAACACCTACTCCTCCGATTTTCTACACTCGGGAAATGACTTTCCCGAGTAGAATCGGAACGCCAAACGGCTACTTAGTCATTTGCGTCTTGACACATCGAAAAGAGCACCATAACCGGATCACATTGGTGGCTCAAGCCAAACAAAAGAAACATGACATGGCCAAGTACTGGTTCCAATACAAGTCCAATGAATAAGGCTGCCCAAAACTTCCGAATCCCGAATTTCTGATTTTTCCGACCCGAAATTTTCAATTTCGGAATTCGGAATTCGGAATTAGATACCCGAAATTTTAATTCGGGACGGAATGGGATGGGTTTTGAAAAATTCGGGTTTCCGAAATACCCGAATTTTTCAAGCCTAAAACGACGCCGTTTTAGGCTATTGCCAATAACCTAACGTCCTCCTTCCTCCTCTTTCGATTTCATGTAAACTCTAACTCATTCTCTCTTTACCAAAGCCTCCCGATCTCTCCTCACCTTCACGTCCACCATCACCAAACACAACCTCCTCGATCATCCTTTTTTCCTTTCTTTTTTTCTTTTTCTTTTCTTTTCTTTTTCTTTTCTTCCTCTTCTCTCCTCTGTTTTGCCGACCCACCTCCACCTCACCTCCATCTCCTCTCCCAGCCACCGCCGGCAACTACCAACACAGCAGCCGGTAATTTTTGCTTTTCTTCTTTTCTCTCTTTCACAACCCTCTTCTCTTTTCTTTTTGTTTTCCTCTCTTCCCCTTTTTTATTTCTTCTGTTCTTTTATTTTTTGATTTGGTTTGGGTTGAATCGGAGATAGAGGGTTTGATGGTTGGTGCGGGTGGCTATTGGGAGTTTTAGTGTGTGGATTTGGCTGGAGATCGGCGGCGATTGGGTGAGATGATGGTTGGATGTAGCCTTGGATTTGGATAATTTTGTTGGATTGTTTGTTTGTATGGCAGTGGATTGATTGGTAGTGGATTGAATTGGTAGTGGATTGAATTGGCAGTGGATTGAATTTCATACAGGTGGTGGATTGAATTGTCTCCATTCATAATTTCGGAAATTTCGGGTTTTTCGAATTTTCCGAAATTATGAATTCGGAAATTCGGGTTCGGAAACATTTTTATTCGGTTCGGAACGGGATGGAAAATCCAAATTTCGGAAAATCCGAATTTCTCAAATTCGAAATTCGAAAATTCGAAAAACCCGAATGGGCAGCCCTACCAATGAACAAACACATAGAAATTGGGCCCTCAAACATTTTGGTTCCTAACCAAATATTAAAAGATATTAAGCCCTAAAACGACTACTAGCACGATCTTTTACAAATTAAAACTGTGTTTTCATGTTAATTAAAAGTATTCAACAGAACATGCTTTTCCTGTCACAGAAGTGAAATTAATGATTAAAATTGTAGAGACCAAATTATTGAATAACAACACAAGAATCTACATCAATCTCAGGCCAATGACGAGCAAATTCAAAGACCACACAAATTCTTGAAGATAATTAAGAAGAAAATGTAAAAATGAACAACAACGTTACATGGGTACTAATTTAATCAATACATTGCAACTCATAGACGTCGCAGCACTGCCTCTCCCCTAGCTATAGCTACCCCATGGCCGCAACTGCTGCCCCAAGTAAAAGCATTAAGGAAGGAAACATCAAATTGTTCAGGTTAGGGAACAAGGAAGGCGCTCCACTGGGCGAGTTGGAGTTGGAAGGAGGAGGTGGACTGGTAGGGGTAGTGGGTGGAGGGGCGGATGGCGTTGTGGGTGTGGGTGGGGTGGTTGGAGTGGTGGGTGTGGTTGGAGTGGTGGGTATAGTTGGGGTGGTTGGAGTGCGGGGTGTGGTGGGAGGGATCAGGGTGCCACTGCTGATTGACATCCTTATTAACAGCTTCATGCCGCTGCCACAGTGACCGGCGGTGGGGCAGATGAAGTAGCGGTCATCGCCGGTTGTTAGGGGTATGGTTGTTCTTCCGCCGGTGTAGGTCTGGAGGACGTTGCTGGCGCTGCAGCTGGTGTAGTCAGTTTCCTGTACTTCTGCCACGCTGTGGGTGGTGCTGTCATAGTTGAACACTGTTTTTTTTCTTCCAAATAAATATTTCGTTAGACAATTTTGACAAACTGATGAATCAAAATCTGTTGGGTCTTTTTTTCTTGGAAAATTATATATAATTGTTGTGTTTTATTGACACGGGTTGTGCTTGGATTGATAGTCTAGTGGCAAATTTGACTATTGTTTATGATCTGTATTAATCACCTTATTAGTTTATTTGAGAATTGAACTATAAACTTTAATATGAAAAATCGATACTAGACTATATAACTTTTTTTCCCATTGATTCTTATATACGGATGAGAATATGGATAATAGTTCAGAAAATATGCAATTTTCAGGTCAAAGAGTAATTAGATGGGCATATGAATTCTGCAATGATATGATTAATGGCCCTGGTCTTATATGTGTGACATTTCATCATAGAGGCCAGAGAGCAAGGCAAACAACAATCCGGCGGAGAAATTAGAAAGTTTAATAAATAAGTTATAAGTTATAAGTTATAGAAATGTAAAGTAAAAAGGTGGAGAAATTAATTAGCTTACCAAGATTATCACCAACAACAAAAGTTTCACCATCGGCCCAACTGCTGTAGTCGGTGCCGGAGTTGGACCAGCCAGTGGAGGTGCCACCGACGACGTGATCGACAGCATAGACAGCCGCAGGAGCAGCCAGCGCAAAGATTAGGAGAGCAGTCGCAATATTATTATTATTATTAGCCATCTCTTAATTCTTCTCTAAATCTCTCTAAAAGAAGCAAAAAGCTCTGTCAAGAAATTAAAGTTGTCCTGCTTTTTGTGATGAAGAACTATAGACATATAGATTTGAACCCATGATTTGATCAACTGTACCATGTGTATTGTATATACATTTGTTTAATGCTTTCAAGTTTCTCTATATAATAACAGCGGAGTAGTTAAATTAAGTTATCAATGATTAATGTCTTCTCTTTTCCCATGGCTATCAAATGTTAAAACAATGCCTTTGGTTTATACATGATTGAAAGCAATCGATTTGAATGTTTCAAGGTGACTCATCAATGGGTTATATATACCGTTCATGAAATATCCATCTCCCTCCGGTCTCGAAACAATGTCGTTTTAGCTTTTGCTTTTACTGTTTCGGCACGTATCTTAAAACGGCCGGTAGACTCACTATTTGAGACAATTTTGCCCCTAATTTTTTCTGGGAAGTACGTTAAGGATTAACATACGTTCACAAAAAATTTCGGATTTTTTGGGGTCAAATAGTGCCTCATTCGGCCTCCTCGATATGCGTTCCCTACTGAATATTGGGATGCAAGGAAGACATTCTTTTGAGACTGGAGGGAGTATTTTTTAATAAATTAAGGTGATTAATAACATTATATTGTGGCAAACGCATTAAAAAATATGCACGCCAAGTCATATTCGGTGA
This sequence comes from Viola odorata, assembly GCA_963691705.1. Taxonomy (NCBI): domain Eukaryota; kingdom Viridiplantae; phylum Streptophyta; class Magnoliopsida; order Malpighiales; family Violaceae; genus Viola; species Viola odorata. Next base: position 59,454,502 of record OY829544.1, read on the forward strand.
AGGCAAGGAAGCAAGATGGTTTTGAAATTGGGCAAGGAAGGAGTTGAGGCCTGACCCCTGAGGGTGTGGTAATATTCGGTGAAGGCAATTATAGAAGTGACATGTCACCGCACATCAATATTTTATTATTACGCACATCAATATTTTATTATTACGCCTTCACTGAATATCACACTTTAAGGTAGTATATTTTAATTTGCAAACTTGCCTCAATAAGATTGTACAGAAAGTATCTTTTAATAGTACATTTTTCAGAATTTCAAAATATGAAAGTCTAAAAAATCATCGAATTAGGGGCTTCTGATTTTAGGTAATTAAATTATATATGGTTTGGTAGGTAATAATTGTACTGGGCCAGGACAATACAAGTCCAATGAACAAACACATAGAAATTGGGCCGAAGGCAAGCCCTAAAACATTTTGGTACCAAATATTAAAAGATTAAAATTGTAGAGACCAAATTATTGAATAACAACACAAGAATCTACATCAATCTCAGACCAATGACGAGCAAATCCATGAAGATAATTAAGAAGAAAATGTAAAATTGAACAACAACGTTACATGGGTAGTAATTTAATCAATCCGTTGCAACTCATAGACGTCACAGCACTGCCTCTCCCCTAGCTATAGCTACCCCATGGCCGCAACTGCTGCCCCAAGTAAAAACATTAAGGAAGGCAACATCAAATTGTTCAGGTTAGGGAACAAGGAAGGCGCTCCACTGGGCGAGTTGGAGTTGGAAGGAGGAGGTGGAGTGGTAGTGGCCGGAGGGGCGGTGGATCCGCCTCCGCCGCCGGATGGCGTTGTGGGTGTGGATGGAGTGGTGGGAGGGGTGCCGCTGCTGGCTGCCACCACGTTGATTGACAGCTTCATGCCGCTGCCACAGTGACCGGCGGTGGGGCAGATGAAGTAGCGGTTACCGGTGGCTGTTAGGGGTATGGTTGTGCTTCCGCCGGTGTAGGACTTGAGGACGTTGCTGGCGCTGCAGCTGGTGTAGTCAGTTTGCCGTACTTCTGCCACGCTGTGGGTGCCACCATAGCTGAACACTGTTTTTTTTTTTCCAAATAAATATTTCGTTAGACAATTTTGACAAACTGATGAATCAAAATCCGTTGGGTATTTTTTTCTTGGAAAATTATATATAATTGTTGTATTTTATTGATACGCGTTATGCTTGGATCGCTCGATCGATGGTCTAGTGGCAAATTTGACTATTGTTTACGACCTGTATTAATCACCTTATTAATTTAATTGAGAATCGAACTATAAACTTTAATATGAAAAATCGATACGAGCATATAACTTTTTTCCCCATTGATTCTTATATACGGATGAGAATATGGATAATAATTCAGAAAATATCCAATTTTCAGGTCAACTAGATGAGAGTAATTAGATGGGCATATGAATTCTGCACTGATATGATTAATGGCCCTGGTCTTATATGTGAGACATTTCATCATAGAGGCCAGAGAGCAAGGCAAACAACAATCCAATTCTACAAATTTATCCATTTTTTAACTTGAATTTTAGAAAGTTTAATAAATAAGTTATAGAAATGTAAAGTAAAAAGGTGGAGAAATTAATTAGCTTACCAAGATTATCACCAACAACAAAAGTTTCACCAGCGGCCCAACTGCTGTAGTCGAAGCCGGAGTTGGACCAGCCAGTGGAGGTGCCACCGACGACGTGATCGGCGGCATAGACAGCCGCAGGAGCAGCCAGCGCAAGGATTAGGAGAGCAGTCGCAATATTATTATTACTAGCCATCTCTTAATTCTTCTCTAAATCTCTCTAAAAGAAGCAAAAGGCTCTTTCAAATGTTAGTATTAATTTTCAAGAAATTAAAGTTGTCCTGCTTTTTGTGATGAAGAACTATAGATATATAGATTTGAACCCATGATTCGATCAACTGTACCATGTGTATATACATTTGTTTAATGCTTTCAAGTTTCTCTATCTGGCGCTAAATCTATATAATAATAGCGGAGTAGTTAAATTAAGTTATCAATGATTAATGTCTTCTCTTTCCCGTGGCTACCAAATGTTTAAACAATGCCTTTGGTTTAATGGGTCGACAAACATCAAAGCAATCGATTTGAATGTTTCAAGGTGACTCAATGGATTATATTGTGCATGAATAATGTGGCAATCGCATTGAAAAAATATGCAAGCCAAGTCGGGGACTTTGGAACAAAGTTAAGCCGGTGAATAGAAATTAATTAACTTGTGGTCATTTTTCTCTAAGTCTTGGTGTTTTTCCAGCGATTTTAGTTTTTATTAACGATTTTTTTGTATGCTCAAACTCAATAAAATTCATTAACTTATCGACAAGAAATTAATTAACTAACTAGGTGAACTTAATTACGAGTCCACGACTCCACCCTATGGTTCTATTGGTTTACCTTTAAAAACAATTTCTTGGCACCTAATACGGAAATAACTAAACCTTGTCCGGCAGTGATTAGGTTGGCAATTCGCAATTGGCATGAACCCATATATTGTCAATTATATTATTGTTAAGATATATATCGCTTAAAAGAAAGGAAAAAATCGAAAATTGGTACCTACAGTCTAATTGATTGACTTATTTTAGCCCACTGTTTTTTTTTGTAAAACATCCTTTCACTCTAAAATTATGATTCATTTCATCCCTCACTCTAACGCCGTCCATTTTTTCCGTCAGTTTGCCTACGTGTCGTGCCACGTCACTGACTACTGACGTGTTACGCCACGTAGGTAGAAATTTTTTTGGAATAAATTTTCTCTTTTTCTTTCTTTCTCTTGGAAGTCATCAGACCAATCAACTCTCATTGCCTCTCCAAAGCAAGAGGACTCCTTCTGATAATAATAGAAACCGGGTGAGGGTTTATCTGTAATATGGTACCTGGACTAGACCGGGTTCGAGTCTCATAGCTCCGTGTATGGTCGATTCATTGGTCCTTCTCGTTCCGTTTGATGATACCTGAAAAGTGCGCCGGGGTTGCCCCGGCATATACACTCCGACGATCAAGTCAGTCGGCAATCATTACGAGTATATATCGAATATACTATTAGTACCTACCTCAATTACTGTTCACTGTCGTTATAGTGAATAAAGGTTGATACATACCTGTATGTAGTTACCTGTTACCGTTACTGTATATGTTGTTACTGTGCTTCCGGTGCCGTGCTATCTGTTAGCCTTGATCCCGTGTGATCCGTTGTTGGCATATGTACCGGATGCATGCTATCCGTTGTTGGCACAGGATCCGGTCAGGAGAGGAGTGCCGGGTTGTGCTTGGAACCGTTTCTTGCATGTGTCCGGTATTATGCACGCTCTTGCCAAGCCGTTTCTTATTGCTTGCGATGCCGTTGATGGCCAATCCGTTATTTGTCAAGCCTTGGATGCCGTTGGTGGTCAATCCATCTCTTGTACCGTCAACACCAACAATTAATATTATGGGCTTTTGGTCAAATCTTGCTTGCAGCAAGGTAAAAGGGTGTGAATCATGGTGTGATGAAGGGTGGAGATCATGTGGCGGTGATGACACCCTTGGCCAAGTGAGCCTTCATTCCTTCCTAATTAAATGCATCTATGGTATTTTTCATGTATGCGAAAGTGATGGTCGCCAAGAGTAGAATGAATCCCCTATTCTCTTATGCCGAAAATGTATTTATACACCCACTTCAAACGGTTACACATGTTGATGCGAATCCATGCATCCAACTACCATTACCACCAGCTGGTCCAATTACTCGAGCCAGGGCTAGAAAGCTTCAAGACCGATTGTCATCTCTCATTCACAAGGAGCTGGAATGTGAGAGGACAAGTGAGGAAGCTGCACTTCGAGAGACGACGCCAAGAGTTGTGAATCTCCTTACATTCACAATAACCGAAGATGATTCTGCCAGAAACGGCACTTGACCGTTTATCGCAAAACGGCTCTTGTCCGATTCGTTCAAAACGGCTCTAGTCCGTTTCTCCAAATCGGCATCTGCCCGTTTCACTCAGCTGTTGCCGTTTCTCCCGTCTGTTTCGCGTGCCGATTGCTCAAAACGGCTCCTGCCCGTTTAGCGTGCCCAGAAGCGTGCGTTGACTGAAGTTTAAGTTGTTGACTTTAATTATTTTTAGCTTAATTAGTTAATTAGACAGTTTTAATTAATTAAGTTATCTTCCTATTTTAGAAGTCCTACTTCTATTATTATTAGGTTTGCTTTTAGGGTTTGATTGTAACCTATTTAAGGAACCTCTTGGCCACTTTATTAAGTTGGCTGTTATTTGATAAATTGAGATATTCTCTTCAATCTCCGCCCCTTGTTCAAGTTGGTTGAACCTTGTTCTTCTTGAGTCCGCAATACTTGAGTCGTATACAAGTAAATCCTGGAATTGCATCCTACTTGTTGTTTATCTTCTTGTTCGGACTTTGGTTGGCTGTTGCTTAGCGTTCAGCAGGTCTTAGTTGTGCAAGTTTATCATTCACAAGGACCCTCTCTTGTTCGGATTTTGGTTGGCTGTTGCTTAGCGTTCAGCAGGTCTTAATTGTGCAAGTGAGTTCTATCTATTCTATCTATTCCGCAGGAAATCCATCTTTGAACAAAGATCAAAATTGGTGCTACGCATCCTAAGGAGCCAGGATCGTATCAGTTGGTAGCGGGGCTTAAGGCGTTCAAAGATTGGTAATTATCTTTATCTTTGTTTCAAGTTTTCTTTGTTGAAATCGGTATTTCTTTCTACTCCATTCAAGACCGATTTCTTTGCTGTGCGTGGTTCGTTTATGTGCAAATTCTGGTCAGTTATCAAAATCGAATTTTAATATATACTTATTGAAGTCCGATTTGGGTGATTGTGGGTTCGTTGGAAAGTTGCACTTGTGAGGTTTCCGAATCAAAAGGAATCGAGTTATTTGGACAATTGGAACAAAAGTTACACCCGTTTTACTAAACTGTGATTCGGGATTTTTCGGTAAAAAAAAAAAAAAAAAAAAATATATATATATATATATACAAGAAAGAAAGAAGCAGAAAAATTTGCTTTGATCCATTTCAGTTGCAAAAAGAACAACAATCTGTGTTGTTAGATCCAACATCCGTTCAACTTTGGAATCACATGTGCAAACATTTTGTTTAGTGGTTGTACTTTATTCTAAAAGTAGAAGGCACCCATCCTTCCACTTTGTTTTGTCCCGCACCCACTACCTTTTAGTTGGGAATATTCTCTGTTGTCGTCTCCCACTTACTAAAGGCAAAATCTTAGTTTATTCCTTCACCCATGCAACATATATTATACAATATTATATCGGAGATTAATTTTATTTGAGTCCGTTCGAGTCAGATAGAGCTTTTCTTTGATTCTTTAATATTGTTTTCCACTCCACTTGTTATTTGTTTAATTGGTTGATCTTGCAATTAATCAAATAACAAGTATCCCGTCTTGTTTCAAGCTTGTTGTCTTTGAGAGTCTTCTTGGAAGCTTTTTCTTGGATTCTTGAGTCTCACTAACGCTTGAACATTGCAGGAGATTTTGAGAGAACTTGTGAGATTATTCGAGTGTTTAAACACGAGAGTAAACACGTGAGGGAGTGCTAGGAATAGTGCAATTTTACGTTTTTCTTTTTTTGTGTTGTGATTTCAGGAGTTGCCGATGTCTCAAGAAGGAGTACCACAACCCGATATGGTGGCTATGTTAACTGCCATAACGGAACAGCTCCGAACTTTGAATGAACGGCAAGTAGCTGCCAATGAGCGACAACTGGCTGCTGATGTAAGAATGGCTAGGGTGGAAGCGTTAGCTACCATCAACCCTAACCCTAGAGCAGTGGAAGATCAGCGTGATGGTCATATATCTGATTGGTCCGAAGTAGATGATAACGCCCGGCGACCACGTGATGTGAATCGGCGGCGTGAGCTGGCAAACGTTCCTCCCAGGCGCCTTGCTAGGCGTGGTCCACAACCTGATCTGGTAGAAGAACCTGACGGGGGAGAAGGTTGGATATATGCTCGGGACGGACCGAGAGGAGGAAGAAGGGATGATCGGGATGGTAGAAGAGACCGGGATGAAGGCCGCTTAGATGCTAATCTCAGTAGCATCAAGATGAAGATACCCCCGTTTGAAGGTGCTGACGACCCTGATGCTTTCCTGACTTGGGAACGGAAGGTAGATGCTATCTTCCTGTGTCACAATTATTCAGAGATTAAAAAGGTTCAGCTAGCCGCAGTTGAATTCAGTGGATATGCTAGTCATTGGTGGGAGCAGTTCAATCTGAAGAGGACAGCTGTTCTTGCTGGTCCGATTGCTACTTGGGGTGAGATGAAACAGGCAATGAGACAACGGTTTGTGCCGTTACACTTTCATCGTGAGCTGCACCAACGACTTCAAACTTTGAAGCAAGGCAGTAAGGGGGTTGGAGCCTATTTTAATGAAATGGAGATTGCTCTAGCTCAAGCAAGGATTACTGAGGAACCTGAGGTCACAATGGCTCGGTTCATGGCCGGTTTGAATACAGATATTGCCAATGCATTAGAGCTGACTCAATACAACACTCTTGAGGAGATGCTTCATATGGCTCAAAAGATTGAGAAACATAGGAAAGCTAGGAGTTCCTATAAGTCTCCTGGTTCGACACCTTGGCAGAAGACGTCTTGGACTAAGGACGACAAAACGGTTGCGGCCATTTCGAAAGGATCGGCTAGTGTTGTTATGCCTTCCAAAACGGCTGCCTCAAGGCCTTATACTCCACCAGTGGATCGGACCGCCACTAAAGACATAGTATGTTTCAAATGCAACGGCCGAGGGCATAAGAAATCAGAATGCCCAAATAAAAGAGTCTTCATCATCAGGCCAAATGGAGAGGAAGAATCGGATGATGATAAGGGGGAATCGGAACCAGAGGGAGATGGTAGTGCCGATTCGGATGGTGCCTGTCAGAACGGTGAGCAGGTTCATCTGCTTGTTGTCCGACGGAATCTCAGTGTCCAAGCCACAGAGGAAGTGTGTGACGAGGAACAACGGACAAATCTGTTCCATACCCGTGGGGTAATCGATGAGAAGGGTTGTTCCATCATCATTGACAACGGCAGCTGCACCAATTGTGCGAGTTGGATGATGGTTGATAAACTGGGCTTACCAATGCTAAAACATCCAAAGCCATATCAACTTCACTGGATGACCGATGCAGCCGGTATCAAGGTAAATCGGCAGGTACTTGTCCATTTCCGTATCGGCAAATACCAGGATGAAGTCCTTTGTGATGTGGTCCCAATGCAAGCGAGTCATATCATTCTCGGCAGACCATGGCAGTTTGATAGAGACGCGACCCATGAGGGCAAACGGAATCTCTATAAGTTGGTGAAGGATGGCCGCAAATTCACCTTAGCCCCGTTGTCACCAGCAGAAGTATGTGCAGATCAGCAATGGCTTGCTAAGTCTTATGCTGAATATGAAATTACAAAACAGATTGAGAGAGAGAAAGAAGGTTTGCGTATGCCCAATAAAGAGAGAAACAATGAGTATGTGAGCCTTCAACATTCGCATGAAAACAGTACACATGCAGAGGGAGAGTGTAAACATTCGCACGAAAAGAGTAAGCGTGCTGAGAGTGGCATTAAGAGAAAAGGCGAGGCAAATAAAAAGAAATTGAGTGTCTATGCCAAAGGGAGTGAAGTGAGGAAAGCACTGATTTCTTACAAACACGGTTTTGGCGAAAGCCGTCCCTTCCTTCTAATCCGTTATCGCTCTTACTGTTTGCTATCTGATGAAACGGATCGGACACATGCCGTTCCGATTGGAATTTCTTCTCTCTTGCAGGAATTTGCAGATGTTCTACCCGAAGAGATGCCGCCTGGGCTACCTCCGTTTCGAGGCATAGAACATCAGATTGACTTTGTCCCTGGATCGACAATTCCACATCGGCCAGCTTACCGATCCAATCCAGAGGAGACCAAAGAGTTGCAACGGCAAGTGGACGATTTGCTTGAGCGTGGCTACGTCAGAGAGAGTCTGTCTCCATGTGCCGTTCCTGTCATTCTAGTCCCAAAGAAAGACGGCACTTGGCGAATGTGCGTTGATTGCCGCGCAGTCAACAAAATTACTGTAAAGTATCGACACCCTATTCCTCGATTAGATGACATGTTAGATGAACTAAGTGGTAGTCGAATTTTTTCTAAAATTGATTTAATGAGTGGTTACCACCAAATTCGCATGAAAGAAGGGGATGAATGGAAAACTGCTTTTAAAACTAAGTATGGTTTATATGAATGGATGGTTATGCCGTTTGGCTTAACAAATGCTCCTAGCACCTTTATGAGGTTAATGAACCATGTCCTTCGGCACTTAATTGGCAGGTTTGTTGTAGTTTATTTTGATGACATTTTAGTCTATAGCAAATCTCTTGATGAGCATGTTCTACATCTTAGGGAGGTTTTTCTAACACTTCGTGAACAGGTATTATATGCTAAACCTAGTAAGTGTTCATTCGCAATGGAACAAGTTGGTTTTCTTGGTTTTATTGTGAGTGCAGATGGCGTTAAGGTGGATGAAGAGAAAATCCGCGCGCTTCAGGAGTGGCCGACGCCGACGTCCGTTAGTGATGTCAGATCATTCCATGGCTTGGCGAGCTTCTATCGGCGATTTGTCAAAGACTTTAGCACCATCGCTGTTCCTCTGAATGCATTAACAAAGAAGAATGTTGTTTTCAGGTGGGATCAGCAACAAGAAGAGGCGTTTGCTACCCTCAAAGATCGGCTCTGTGCCGCCCCCGTACTAGCACTGCCCGACTTCAGCAAGGCGTTTGAGATAGAGTGTGACGCCAGCGGGTTAGGAATCGGCGCCGTTCTGATGCAGGAGAAACGACCGATTGCCTATTTCAGTGAAAAGCTCAAGGATGCTCAACTCCGATATCCTACCTATGACAAGGAGTTCTATGCTCTTGTCAGAGCGTTGGAGACATGGCAACACTACCTGATGCCGAGGGAGTTCGTAGTCCACACTGACCATTTGAGCTTGAAGTACCTAAAGGGTCAAGGGAAGCTGAATCGGCGACATGCCGTTTGGATGGAATTCATTGAAGCCTTCCCTTACCACATTCAGTACAAGCAAGGTAAAGAGAATGTTGTTGCTGATGCACTCTCTCGGAGGTATGTGCTCATTACTACTCTAAATGCCAAATTGCTTGGTTTTTCGCACATTATAGAACTCTATGCTACCGATTCTGATTTTGGAGATATTTATTTGCATGGCATTTCTATTTCTGGTTCTAAATTCTATAAACATGAGGGTTATTTGTTTAAAGGCAAACATTTATGTATTCCTCATTGCTCTCTTCGTGAGTTACTTGTGCATGAAGCCCATGGTGGTGGCTTAATGGGTCACTTTGGCGTGACTAAAACTTTGGATGTATTGCATGATCACTTTTATTGGCCTCACATGAAGCGTGATGTTGTGCGCATTATTGCTCGTTGTTTAGTTTGTCGTAGAGCCAAGTCTAAATCTGCTGGTCATGGAGAATACATGCCGTTACCTGTCCCTTCTCACCCTTGGACCGATTTGTCCATGGATTTTGTCGTCGGACTGCCTAGGTCTAAGAACGGGAAAGATAGTGTCTTTGTTGTAGTGGACCGATTTTCGAAGATGTCCCACTTTATACCATGTTCTACTACTTATGATGCTACTCAGATTGCTGATTTATTCTTTCGTGAAGTAGTCCGTTTGCATGGTATCCCTTTGACGATTGTGAGTGATAGAGATACTAAGTTTCTTAGTCATTTTTGGCGTGTCTTATGGAAGAAGCTTGGTACTAAATTATTGTATTCTACATCCTATCACCCACAAACGGATGGTCAAACAGAGGTGGTGAATCGGACTCTTGGTTCCCTTTTACGCACCTTGGTTCGTAAGCATGTGTCTACTTGGGTTGATCATTTACCGTTTATTGAATTTGCTTACAACCGCGCTGTTCATTCTACAACTCATTACTCGCCGTTTGAACTTGTGTATGGATTTAATCCTAGAACTGTTTTGGAGTTGACTCCTTTACCTTTGAGTAATATTGTTAGCCTAGATGGTGCACAGAAAGCTGATTTTGTCAAGCAATTACATGCTAAGGCAAAACAGAACATTGAGCGAATGAATGAGAAGCTGACGCAGAAACGGAACGATGGCCGACGGCTAGTGACGTTCCAGGTGGGCGATTGGGTTTGGTTGCATATGCGCAAGGAGCGTTTTCCTGCCCAACGCCACGGCAAGCTATCCCCTCGAGGCGATGGACCGTTCAAGATTGTTGAGAAGATCAACAACAATGCCTATAAACTGGCGTTCCCAAGTGAGTATGGTACCGTTAGCTCTACCTTTAATGTTTCTGACTTAGCATTGTTTGATGCAGATGACGAGTATGGACTTTCAGCTGATACCGATTCGGATTCGAGGGCGAATCCTTCCGAAGGGGGAGGGAATGATGCGAATCCATGCATCCAACTACCATTACCACCAGCTGGTCCAATTACTCGAGCCAGGGCTAGAAAGCTTCAAGACCGATTGTCATCTCTCATTCACAAGGAGCTGGAATGTGAGAGGACAAGTGAGGAAGCTGCACTTCGAGAGACGACGCCAAGAGTTGTGAATCTCCTTACATTCACAATAACCGAAGATGATTCTGCCAGAAACGGCACTTGACCGTTTATCGCAAAACGGCTCTTGTCCGATTCGTTCAAAACGGCTCTAGTCCGTTTCTCCAAATCGGCATCTGCCCGTTTCACTCAGCTGTTGCCGTTTCTCCCGTCTGTTTCGCGTGCCGATTGCTCAAAACGGCTCCTGCCCGTTTAGCGTGCCCAGAAGCGTGCGTTGACTGAAGTTTAAGTTGTTGACTTTAATTATTTTTAGCTTAATTAGTTAATTAGACAGTTTTAATTAATTAAGTTATCTTCCTATTTTAGAAGTCCTACTTCTATTATTATTAGGTTTGCTTTTAGGGTTTGATTGTAACCTATTTAAGGAACCTCTTGGCCACTTTATTAAGTTGGCTGTTATTTGATAAATTGAGATATTCTCTTCAATCTCCGCCCCTTGTTCAAGTTGGTTGAACCTTGTTCTTCTTGAGTCCGCAATACTTGAGTCGTATACAAGTAAATCCTGGAATTGCATCCTACTTGTTGTTTATCTTCTTGTTCGGACTTTGGTTGGCTGTTGCTTAGCGTTCAGCAGGTCTTAGTTGTGCAAGTTTATCATTCACAAGGACCCTCTCTTGTTCGGATTTTGGTTGGCTGTTGCTTAGCGTTCAGCAGGTCTTAATTGTGCAAGTGAGTTCTATCTATTCTATCTATTCCGCAGGAAATCCATCTTTGAACAAAGATCAAAATTGGTGCTACGCATCCTAAGGAGCCAGGATCGTATCACATGTGTTATAAAGTGTAATAAACACCATTAACGACACTTATTTCCACAACGGTTACTGTCATTACGACGCATTAAATGCCATTAATTGCGTGTTCAATGTCTGGACGAGTTCATCCTTCACCGTATGGACAATACAATCCACCATCCCCTTAAATTTCCTGCGCCCACTCCCTACAAATGCCAAGTTGCTCTCTTGGGTCTGCAACAACAACTTCGACCTCTCAATCGGCGCGACGATGATGCGCCTGCTTTGAGGGTAGTGGGCGTTTGCCTGTTCTGGAGTGTCACCATCACATCAGCAAAACGCCGTCTGTGGCGTTTTTGGTTTGGCAGTGGCCGGCGTTTGTGGTGGTGGTTGTGGTGGCGGCTGTTTGAGATTGGCGACTGTGATGATGGTTGTGGTGATGATTTGGCAGAGGATGATTTTTGTGGTAGTTGGTTTGGCGGTTGTGCTTTTTGATTAATTGTAGATTGGGTGTTTTGATTTTGGTGCAGAGGGTGTGGATTGGTTTTTTTCAGGGAGGTTGGTGCGGAGTTGAGTTTGGTGATGAACGGATCCAGATTCGTTCATCGATCCGGGTCGTGATGAACGAATCCGGATCCTGTATGAACCAATCCGGGTTTTGTATGAACGAATCCGGATTCGGGTTTGTCTGTCTTGATGTTTTATAGGAATCAAGGGACCGTTTAAAATGGTCCTCTGTTCTTCATATATGCTATGCTATGCTCAGCTCAACAAGTAAAGGAAACAAGATGGCTGGGAATAATCCTACAAAATTATCACCTTTCTTCTCCTTCTTGTTTGCTGCTGTCAAAATGCAAAAGAAATGAAAATAAAACTCTTTTTTTCGTTATCTCTGCGTCTAAAAGAAAAGGTGTGACCTTTTGTGGTGGAGAGAGGACCAACTTATATCACAAGCTTGTAGTCTTCGTAGGGGTCAAAAATGGTTCAGATATTTATACAAAAGGAAACACAAATTGAGGAGGATATGTATGAGAGTTGAAAAAGATAGATGCAATTAGCAACTCTCTGCCTACCTAATCAGGTTTATTGTGCACTTTTTAATGAAACTGCAGAAGAAGAAGAAGAAACAGATTAGTACCAAATCCAATGTTAATTTCCATCTCTAAATCCCGATTTATAATTATACACAAGTTGTAATAAGAAAGGAAAGAAAAAGGAGTGGGTTCGTGGAGAAGAAAGAAAAAGAATAGGAAAAAGGAGAGAGTGGTGGTGGAAAGGTTGAAAAAGAAAAAAAGAAAAAAAGAAAGAGAAGACTAGGTAAACTTAGATGATAAGCAGGTATATGTATTTATATTTATTTATCTATTAGATGAGTGATAAGAACAGTTTTGAGTTTTGCAGTCCGTCTAATCGCAGCCATTCATGTCCCTTCCCTCTTTCCTTACGAAATTGTAAAACTATCTAGTGATTTTTGAAAAGTAAAAAATGACAGTAAAATTTCATTTCTCTCCATTTCTTAATGTATGTTTTCGACATTTAGAACTCAGGATTATCCTACTGTTGGTATTTTCCAGTAGACAGACCTGTCAGGCCCAAATTTCAGTTGTTTCAAATAAATAAAGGTTTTTTTCTTTTATCTATTTCTTTTAAAATTTATATTTTTTTCAGAAAATACTGTTTACTTTGGTTAAACAATTATATTTGTTTGAGATCGGACTAAGATTATATCCTAGGGTGATCATAGATGACAAGTAAGAGCAAGTTTCTATCTTTAAATTAAGTCTTAGTATTCCGGTTCAGAGAATGAAGAAAATTAGTAAATTACTCAAATAGAGAAAATGTATAATTTATTTTTCATTTCCTCAAAAAAGTTTTCATGTTAATAACTTGCCAATTTATTTTACATATTCACTAATTAAGTTTTTTTATTTCTAAGAATCATAAATAACTCTAGAGTTGAATTGAATTTAAATATATGAAAGTGCCGTCGAGATTAAGCAAATTAGATCAATTTATAGAAAACACCTAGAATCTAATACAAGGAAAATACACCTAAAGGTCCCTAACATTTTACAAAAATTCATTAAATCTCAATCGTATTATTTTTTGGTTCATTAAGGTCTCGGAGATGTAAAAAATTCAACGTGACAATCCATTTTATTATCTTTCATTTTTTTATTAATATTATCTAATAAGTGGACCCAAAATATTAAGACAAGAAAAGTTAAAAAAAGGAAAAAAAAGAAACGTATATTTATAAATAAAAAAAGAAAACGAAAAAAAAAGAGAAAAAAGGGAGAAAATAAATAAATAAAACTTGTTGGGCTATTTTTTAACTAAAAATATTTAAAAATACACATTAATGGAATATTCCGTGCGGCGTATGATTTTTGTGACGGAAGAACTCAATCGAACTGAGTACACAAACGTTAGGAATTTTATTGAACCTTAGAATACGTTAAAGACTCAATCGAACCTTTTTATAAAAAATTAAAAACCTTGGGTGCATTTTCCATTTAATACATTAAAGGAGAAAGAATTGATAAACAACTACAAGTAGTTTATTTAACTTCTGAATATTAAATTTACCTATTTGGATTTAATTGAATCAAAATCATGAAAGCAATTGACAAAATGTTTTAATATGGGGACGTTTTTATAATTTAGGAAAAGTATAAGGAGTAAATAAAGGTTGAGAAAAATAAAGCCTTTGATTTTAGCCCGTGAGCGTTTGAATGCTCTTCCTCACAATTGCGAACCATCATCGAGAAAAAAAACTCTTTCGCGGCACACAAATCGTGAAGATCATAAAATAACCTAAACCTAGAAACAAAATAGGGTGGCGGTTTCATATGCATTATGTGAGGTGAGTCTGATTTCATCTCATATCCAGTCCCAAACCGGCGTCGCATAAGAAAAATCCAAAAAGGGGGTGCGACAGGCATTGTCCCGTGTAAAGATATTATCTGAACTCAATGGAGATGGAATTCCCAATAAAGACTCTTCTAGATCACAATTCATGAAAATTGATCATCGATGCAACTATTTTCGAAACCAATTATCGTAGGAAGGCTATAGAGGCCAGTTACCTTAGACCTCCTACTCAACTCCTGCCCAAGACTTCTAAACTTACCTCATTAGAAGTCCCTGACCTCCTTAACTTATTAGAAGTCCTTGACCTCCTTGATAATTCTAAGATACCTTATAGAATTTAATCAAGGAAATTGATTATGCTCAGGATGAGACCTTTCCCAGACCTGGGAAATAGTTTCCTCCACTCCTATAAATCAGACCTTACTCTTCTTATGATTGATTTGCAAATCAATCACTCGCCTTCGTATTCCTAGCAACAATGTAGAACCGAGGTTCATAAGAAAGACAGTAATCATTCATATTTATATCTAAGTTGATCAGGTTTAAACAAAATATAAACAATAATGACATTTAATCAAGAAGAATAAAGATACAAAATTGGGATCTAATAAGCACAAATTTGATCTCACAATAGATGAATCATGATCAGTGGCGCATCCAGCCCAAGGCCACCCTAGCCCAAACAATTTTTTTTTAATAATTGAATGAATATATCAATTTACTAAGCCATATTAAACATCAATGGATAAGATGGCCGAGTGGTCTAAGGCCAAACCTAAGTTCTTGCCCTTGCAAGAGGGCGTGGGTTCAAATCAATGTTTTAAAAACCGAACCGGACAGCGAACTGGAAATGAAAATTTTATGGTTTAACCGGGTTTAACCGCGTTCGACCGGATTGACCCATTGGACCGTTTTGAACCGTTCACACATCGAACCGTTCTATCTTAAATAATTAAACCGGATTCAACCGGATTGAACCGGCTGGTTTTCTATTTAATGAGTGTAGCATTTATAATACATCAAAATAAAATATCAAATATATCAAAAGTTAAAAATTTTAAATTCACTCCTACCCAAAATTTAAAATTTTGAACACAAACATTGAAAAATTAGAATGGTTGACGTTGAGTTGTCTGTGTTTTTCTTTCCTTTTCTAGGTATTTTTTTTTAAGTTTTAAAATGAAAAGTAAAAGCATATTCTTTACTTTTTCTTTCCCTTTTTAAAAGCAAAAACAAAAATTTTAAAATTTAGAACCACAACCACTCCTTTCCTCTAACCCAAATTCTTTCTTCTTACTCTTCTTCCTCTGCATCAAAACAAATCAAGACAAACAACACAAACAATAAAACGCCAACCAATCTCCTCACCTCTTCATCCCCTCTCTTAATTCAACAAATCCTATAAATCAAAACATCAAACACAACAGCACAACAAAAACAAGGAGGGCGAAGCGACGTTACTCTTTTCTCTTGCTCGCGTAAGCGGCGTAACAGCCGTGCGAGAGGGAGAGGGTGGTGTTGCAGCGGCAGAGGTTTGTTGGTGATCGACAGTGGTGATTTGTTGGTTCGGAGGTGGTGCTGAGGCTGGGCTATTTTTGGCAGATTTGGTGGTTGATCTAGTGAATTGAAGGAAGAACACGACGAAGAGAAGAAATGGATGAATGAAGTGAAACGGTTGTGTAAAAAACGAAGAGATTTACTTATTAAACACGTTGTTTACTTGTTAAACACACCGTACACCGTTTATTATTTAATTTTTATATTTGTTTATAACTTGCTCACAAAATTAAAAATACTGCAAACGAGACAATGAATATCAGGGATGAGCACCCGGTATAAAAAGGTCTACAAAAAAAATGCCTTATGGTTTTGGTGACAAACACAACTCTTGGCTATGGTATATGGTAGTTTTATCAACGATAACTTTTCCGATTAAATTATATTTTGTAAAATTATGTAGTGAGCCTGAATAACAAGCACATCAGCTAGCAAACAATCCAAATTAATTTTAAAATAAAAAAAGGAAAAAATATTTTTTATTTAAGTTTAAATGAAAAAAAAGATTAATTAATGCTAAACCTCTTAACAATTAACTCAAGTAAATAATGATATTGAAATATAGATACCATAAATCTAAATCAAAAATGTTCATTAACCATTATGCAAATTCATTATTTTAGTTGTCATCTAATTAGTAATTACATTTTTTATGACAATTGATATCATTCTTTCTTACAACAATATAATTTTCTTTTTATTAAGTAAAATATTGAACAATAAATATATATTCACGATATACCTTAATAATTATGTAATATAGTAAGTATTAATGAAAATATTACTAGTATATGTCGTATCATTAATAATCAATGGTCTTAGTTTATACATATAGTTGACTAATGACATGACTATTATTTTATTTATTCTATTTATTTTTTGTTACGTGTTAATAATCTAATATACTAATTAATTAGATACGTGTTTATAATGAGATCAATTGATCATAATTAAAATGTATTTATACAATTATAAAATTGGTAGTTGGATGATTTATTCCTAAATAAAAAAAATGATTTTTTCAAAAAAAAATTAAATAAAGAAACGGAACCGGCCCAGCCCCATCCCCATCTCTAGCCCGCCTAGCCATGGAGGAAAACATAAAGAAATTTGAGGGGAACCCCTTCTCGTTTGAATGGAAGTGTAAGATTTAACCACTGAAGCAAAACTGAACTTTTGATAATTAGTGCATATATATATATATATATTTATATATATAAAACTTTCCGGTTCAAACAATTCTACGGTTCGGTTTACGGGTTTTATATTCGGCAGACCCGAACCGAACCGAAAATTTTCTGAAATGTTACGGTTCGGACCGATTCAGGCCAAAATTGTCCGGTTCCGGTTTAATTTTCGGTTCAGTTCGGTTTCTTACACCCCTAGGAAAAGCTGGGTTGGGCACCTAACCCAGAACCCCAAACACCCACTTATTTGAATATTTTTAATTATGGACTAGTTCCCTAGTTCAAGTGCCCTAGCTTACATTTTTATTTATGGAAAAAAGAAAAGAGGGTGAGTTTTTTTATTAAGATAAAACCTTCAAAGGATAATTTCCAATGGTGAATAACTCGATCAACACTTGCAAAGTAAAGAGGGCAAAGCTCTTAGATTCATTTCATTCCCTACCTTTGCATCCCATGAACCCAATATTTTTATTGACAATTATGATTGATTCTTAGCATCTACTATAAAACAAGATCCCATGTTTTTAATGTGCTAAAAACTCAGTAAGATAATTTACACCATATCAAAGTTGTGGTTGTTAATTTTAACGCCATTATTTGCAAAAATAGTAGCAGTATTATAATAAACATTTACCATATTAACTTTTAATTTTTTTTTATTGCAAACTTTTATCGTGCCATGATTTATTTTTCCTTTTCTTTTTCATTATGTGTAAGTCCAATTCCCTTTTCATAAAAATTGGGCATCACATAATTTCACTAATGGCTCCACTCCAACTGTTTTGCAATTCTTTCCACCATTGTTGAACGAGTCTCCAACTCAGTGACATAATCACTCTTTCACCAAAAGGAACTTGGTTTGGTTCAAACTCTGAAATACTGCAGACACTACAACAGCATCCCTGCCTGCACCCAAGCAAAGTTTCAATCAAATCGAGCCCATAAAGCTAATCAAAGCTAACAATATATGCAAATGTAAAACCTCCAAAAGCATAAAAAAACCCAGATTATATCTCCCCTGTATGCATAAAATCCAAACAGCAAGCAGTTGACAGAGTAATTTAACTGGGAATGAGTTCTGCAGAGAACAGATAGTGTGCAAAAAACAAGGTAACCTATGACTTAAGGATCCTTGCAAAATAAAAGGGAAGTGTGCAATAAATATTCATAATCTACACGATATACAAAAAGTTCTCTATACTAGATCATGGTCGACCACCACACAAACATAGAAAGAAACAAAATGCTAAATAAGAAAACAACACTAACACTGAAAATTCTACAATTGAGCATTTGTTTCTACAAACTGCAGTAGGGAACAAGTTCAATGAAAATGAAGATTTCAAAACTATACCAAATTACAGGATTAACCAAAAGCTCAAAGTCACCAGCATTGAAACAACTGAAAGAGGATTTTACAGAAGTATGAGTTTTAAGTTTAGAAGCCTCACTAACAGCCCAAGTTACAACTTCACTGCAACAAACACAATGCATTCATAGCATGATTTACAATTAATTTCATCTTGCATATGCTGTCACCATGGATATCAGAATGTCAAGAAAATAAATAAAAGACAATAAAGCAAAAAACACCAATAATAGCTACTCAACAACACGCAGATCCAGTACCAAGATCATAAATCAAAGGACCAGCAAATATAGTACCAAAAATCAGCAATAACAGTCGTAAAAAACAAGCATTTACAGTACCAAAAACACACAAAAATGACCAATAACACTCCAAATCTAACTCACACCCACCATTAACCAAAACTAGAAATGAACACAAGTTTACCTAATTAAACAAAATTCAGCTTATAGGTGCAGCAACCATCAATATTGCAGCAACTTTTTGACATGAATAAAACCATTGTTGTACACAACGTTGCATGATGGCAACCATGGAAACAAAAATGAATAAGCTTTAAACGATGACTATTTCACTTCTAATTAAGAGTTCCTGGTGGATTTTATCAACAACAGCAGTACCATAAATGTAGTGCAGGCCAGCAAAAACTAGCCCCTGTAATCGCTCAAACACACAACCAAGCAGCTAGCTTCACAAACTCCCTTTCTATAGGGCAACATAACAGGAAAAGTAGCTCATAGTGACAGTCATTTTGCTGCGCAGGCAAGAAAATTCACCTGACCACTTTTTTCTTTATGTAATAACAAACTGTTTTTTCCTTTTGTTATCAGCAAACCCAACAAAAGCTGGTCCATCCAATAAATTTTCCTAATTTTTTCTATCCTAAATAACTTGTAAAATTGATAAAAAATGTAAAAGTAATTAGACAGATAACATAAAAATGGAATATTGATTGAACCTACTTTATAGACGGTAAGAGCGAACAACATATTGATTTTGGTGAGCCCAGGCAAAAAAAACACCCTAGAATTTAAACTAAATACTTTCAGGAATCCCCATAACAAAGCCTCAACGAGATTTGCTCATGAAAGTAAACAAGAAAAGGGATTTAGGGATCCAAAGTCTCAACACTCCAAGTTAACCTTCATTTGAGAAGATGAAGAAGGAACCCTAGATTTTGGGGATCCAAATGAGGAAGAAAGGAGAGTACCTGTTAGTGGACGTGGTTTGCTGGAGACGACGGAGGAGACCGAGAGAGTTGATGATGGTGCTGCGGCGGTGATGATGGAGGACGCCAAGAGGGAGAGATGGTGAGCGGCGGTGAGGAGGCCGAGAGTGAGAGGAGGAGAACGAGGCAGAGAGGAGAACGAGAAGGGGAGGTTGTCGTGTTTCTGTGGCATAATTTGGGAGTTATTTATGACAGGTTTAAATGTAATTCTTTCAAAATTGGGTAGATATTTTTGTCCATAATTTTATGGCTATGATTTTGGGCTCCTCCAGTATGAAAATAGGTCAATTGAAGGAAACCACAAATGAAAATAGCCGAACACCAAAATTGGAATTTTGGTTGGCGTAACGACTGTTTTGGCACTCAACCATAACGCCAAACGGTAACTAAGTCTATTAAGGATCTGTTTGGCAGTCCAGTTTAGTGGGGAAATGGTCAGTGGAAAAATGTTCAGTGGGAAAACAACATCTGAGAAACGGAGGGTACTGTTTGGTAAAATAATTGTAAAAATTCAGTGGGAAAACGATATCTGGGAAACGGAGGGTGCTGTTTGGTAGTCCAGTTTTCCAAAACTATGGTTTGGATATAAAATAATCATAAAGGGCATAATTCATTTTAAGTGTTTAAATTTTTTTTATTTTTTTATCTTTATATATATTTTTAATCAATTTATTTATAATCTAACATCTAATAAAATTGATCTATATACCATAAATAAAACATTATGCCTTACACTTTGAGGGGAAGGATCCCCTTAAGAAAGCATGTCAAATTTTTTGATTTTCTTACACCCCGGCTGGATCACAAGCAAAGTGCTAAACACTTTACTTACGCACGTTCATTAATGATTGTAACTAAGGACCAAAACACAAGTTGTAATATGCACACTTGAACTTTTTTAATTAAGTTCATGTGTTTTTCTTTCAATAGATCTCTTTTAATCCTTCAACATTGTTATTATTTTTTAAAATCTTACAAATTTTTTGAATTCCTTATTTAAATATCTCATAAATCTTTTAGGTAGCGTTTTGGTTGGCGGAATCAAGGAGGAAAGTGACTCGAGAATCTGAGATTCCGAGTTTTATTGCGTTTGGTTGCGTCAAGGAATCACTCTCCCCTGGAATCTAACTTTCCTTGACCGCCTTGACTTTCCCAAAAATGGGGGAAAATGATTCCTTGACTAGGGGGTGGGGAGAGTGATTCCCCCTACAGGGAAAGTTAATCTTTTTTGTTAAATGACATATTTGTCCAAAACTAATTATAAAAAATAACCTAATAAAGCGTCTTCTTCCTTCTCTGTTTTCTAAAACTTTACCAAATTATATTAATTACACAAAAATTATATTAATTACATAAAAATTATAATTAATTACATAAAAAATATTTTAATTACATCAAAATTATAATAATCACATAAAAATTACATCGTAATGATGTAAATAATAATAGGTAGAAGAACATACGGTTAAGAACGGGAACAAATCATCTAAGAAATCTCGATCCTAGACTTGTCTATTGTTGCAGTTATGTTTTTTTGCATTGCTAGAATAATATGTGTCATACTTTGTTATAATTTTCAAGGACCCTAATACGAAGGTTATGTCATTTGTCATTTTCTTTAACCTGCAAAAAATCATAGTTATAAAGTAAACTCATTTGATATTTTGATTGTTGAAAAATAGACAACTAAATAGAGAGAAAGTCTAACGTGTTTAGAGGAAACTGTGTAGCACAATATATATAGAAAAGAATAATTATACACCTAACAAGATAAAAAAAGACACCTAACAAGATAACAAAGACACAAATATAGAAAAGGATAAAATAGTTATTTTTCTTACTTTCCTTGAAGATTCTCAGGTACAAAATAAACACAAGAATGTTACTTTCCCGGGAATCTTAAATCCCAACCAAACACAAAAAACTAACATTCCCCTCAATCACTCTCCCGGGTATCATTCTCCCGGGAGAGTGATTCTAAGGAGGAAAGTAGCATTCCGTGAACCAAACGCTACCTTAAGATAACTTTAATATATATGGTTCAATATAAAACAAACAAACAAAATTAAAAATACCACTCGTTTGTGAATTATTTCCATTTTCTCTATAACAATAAGGAGTTAAATCTCGATCCAAATCTTCTTATTTATATTCTTGTCGACGCTAAATATATAGAAAAAAGAAACTAAAATAGTAAAATGAGTACGTTTCCTCCATTATTGCTTCGACATTTTTTTCTCTCAATGGATTCACTCACTCACTCCCTTTTGAGAGAGGCCACGTGATAGTACGTAGTTTGTATTGATTTAATTAATTAAAGAAAAAGTTGATGCTCTAATTTTTAATTAACTTACCATATCATCATCATGAACAAAAAAGAGGTAAATATAGTCAACACGGTTAGGCAGAAGAAGCCCCTTACTGTTGAATTCTAGGCAGCGTGAGCCTTCAGATTACAGTGTTTGCCATGTCCCCATCTCATACAAAGTTGGACTCGAGAAGGCTCATTGTGCATCCAAGAAAAGTAAGCAAGCAGAGATTATCCATAACCAATTTGGTAGCAGACATTAGTCAAAAAAAATTGCGAGGAAAACTAAGCGCAGCACATAAACAAGAGAAATTAAAGAACTTGCTTTTCCAGGGAAAATATAAATATACTATTCATACAAAGGTTTAGCACCAAGGACAATCAAAATGACAGTATCTAATCAGGCAAAGTAGTTCAATCTAAGTAACTCTCTCATCAAAACGAAGTGAGAACCCAATACTAAGTAAACTCACAGAGCAGTAAAAGCTTTCTTCCCACCACCGGAGGAACCAGCTGGAATCACTTTCAACACATTGAACCTCACAGTCTTGGACAAAGGCCTGCAAGAAATACCACAAACCATTAGAAGCTACAACGCATCCCAACACAACTCAACGCAAATTTAGCTAAGGTTAGGTAACAGGGCTTTTACCTGCATTGGCCAATGATAACATGGTCTCCCTCTTTCACACGGAAGCAGGGCGAAACATGAGCAGGAATATTAGAATGCCTCTTCTCATACCTACTCCACAAAAATCAACCAAACAAGTTAACATTAACATGCCACAGTACGCAATGGGAACCAAGCAATCAAAGTGAATCACTTGCCTCTGATATTTCTTGATATAGTGAAGGTAATTGCGTCGAACAACGATGGTCCTCATCATCTTCGCACTGTGGCAAGTACCAGCAAGAATGCGGCCTCTAATGGAAACACTACCAGTAAATGGGCATTTCTTATCAATGTATATTCCTGTAACCATAATTTCATTAGAAAATCAGCATCAACAGACTCCATCGAGAGTGCAAACAAACACGTTTAATAATAGTAACAACAACACAATATATTAAAAAAACCTTCAATTGCCTCTCGTGGAGTCTTAAATCCCAGGCCAACGCTCTTAAAGAATCGGTTTCCTCCCTTTCCTGGCTTCTTTCCTTTCCCTGTCTTCTTCGAGCTACAAAATCACAAAACATGAATTAGGAAAAGAAGTTGAAGTGAAAATTTGAAGTAAAAATGCTTACAAAAAGGTGAAGAACTCACACAAGGAAAACCTTTGGCTGCTTCAGGAATGCCTTTTCAGTCTGCAATAAATATGATTAGATTCCAATATCCGTATAAGCAGCAACGAGCACACAGTCGAGCTCAGTAGATGTAGCGATATAGGAAAAGGAGAGAGGAAGAGAGAAGTGAAGGAGTGCTAACCTGTTCAGCCATGGCTAGGGTTTGAAGAAAGGTTGGAGATGTGGAAATTGCAGGGGTAGTCCAACGGAGATGATGCAAACTAACTAAAAAATCCCCAATTTCCCACCATAAATCCCAACCGCACCCGTACCAGACTTGAAATTGATCACATGCCGATTGATTTTACAACCATTCCTGTCAGGAGATGAGGAAGCCCGCCGTGAGGAAGAAGAAGAGAGGGGGAATGGTGAGCGGCTTGCGTTGAGAGAAACCCTAGAATTTGAGAGAGAGGGAGAGAACGAGGGAAATGAGGATAATTTTCAACATTAATATATGTAGTATGGATCGTAATTATCAAAGAATACTGAGGTTATTTTTGTCCAAATAATTTCCTCACCTCCATCCCGCACCCTTGCCATTTTCTCAGCTCTAGAATGGACCAATTGGGCCCATTCCCAAAACAGGTGTTTTGCTGGGTTGGCCACCCAAAAATTGGCATTTTCATTTGTTGAACCATTCAACTCATTTCAGTCTGGGAATGCTGGGTTGGGTACCCAACCCAGACTCCCAAACACAGCCTAAGAGTGTTTGGCGTTCAAGGTTGGGTACCAAACCACCTTTTCCCAATCTTGAATGGAGCCATTGGTGTTTGGTAACACCATTGCAAACTAGGCTTCTCAAGAAGCCCAGTTTGAAAAGCAAGGAAATGCCATGGCACCCGGCTGGAGCAAGCAAATCAGCAATCCAGCAAGGGAAAATGCAAAATTTGGCACCTGTACCTTGGGGTTAAATTTCATTTGGCACCTCTACCTTATTTCGTCTTTAAATGGTACTCGTACTGAAATTCTTGATCACATTTGGTACCTCCGTCCATTGCCGTCACCACGTGTCCGTTATGTGGGCTACGTGGCGAGCCACGCCAGCAGTGGCCTCTGACATGGCTGACGTGGCTTGCCACGTCAGCGTATCCGGTCGGGTTGGGCTGCTGGTTATGGGTTTCAGACGACGAGTCGTTTGAACCCGGGCGGGACGTCGCTCAAGCTAGAGTGAACGACGTGTCGCTCAAGATGGACTGAAACGACAGAGACCTCAAGTTGGACGACTTGCCGAACGTACATGGGCATAAGTGAACGACCAGTCGTTCAATTTACACCTCCTTCATTTCCTAACCCGCGACATCAGTTCTTCATTTTCCCTTTTCCCTTTCCTTTTTCCCTTTTCCCTTTTCTCAAACCAACCTAACCCTAGATTTCCCTAATTGCAATTTTCCCTAATGCTAACCATATGAAAGCCCAAGGTTGACGTCGTTGTCCTGATAGCAGAAGCCCAAGTTTGGATTTATTTTCGAATGCAATTTGTTTTTCCCCTATGTTTATATACGTTTTGTTGTCAGTTTTATGAAATTTTCGGATTGGACCTCCGAAATGGTTGTACTAGTAGCAGTAGCCGACAATAATGCTTCTTTAGATGTGTGTTTGTTTTCCTTTGTCGTGTTGCTATCTGTTTTGAAGTTGATGTAAAGGGGAGGGAAAAGTGGTCCACCATGTTTTATTTATTCATTTTCGTGCTTCTTGTTGTCTGTTAAGATGAAGCCGAATAGTGGTCCATGCTCATGTATTATTTAATTGTTTTCTGCAGCGGTTTATTACACCATCAAACTCACAAGTGTCAGGTTCACAACCAGCACCTGTTCAGGTACCTGCTACACAAGTCCTTGATAAAACTCAAGTTCTGTTGCAAGAACTACGACAGACGTGTGTCACTTCTACAAGGAGCAAGAAGAAGTCTGATAAAAGGAAGGGTAAGCTCCCAAGAGGTTTGGGATGTTTTGTTGCAGAATCGGGATGGACCTGCTATGATGTGAGCTTCTGATTTTTATTATAAATTATAATTTAGTATAACGTACATGTAGTCTGATTTCTTAGCTTTGTGTTGATATTTTGCAGCCTAATACCACTCGACAAAGGGTCATTGATGTCCCAGATAGAAGAAAGAGCAAACGTCAAGCTTCTGGTGGTGCAGCCGCAACTGCTAGAGAATAGAATGTGTTTAAGAATTATTGAAGTTTGTATTGTTTGTGCTACTGTGTTAAAATAGAATGTGTGATACTTTTTGTGGGCAATGCGGCCATACTTTTGCAAAAAGCGACTACAAAATTAAGCTTTATGTTATGTTTTTAATGGTAATATTTGTTTAAGGAAATTAAGCTTTATGTTATATTTTTAATGGTAATATTTGTTTAAGGAAATTAAAAGGAGATGTTATGTTTTTAATGGTAATATTTGTTTAAGGCAATTAATTAGTTCTATTTTTGAAAATGGACCAAAAACTATTATGCAATAAATGAATTAAGATTTTCAACTTTCTTGGATTATATAAAATATTATGGTAATATTTGTTTAAGGAAATTAAAAGGAGATGTTAGTTCTATTTTTTAAAATGGACCAAAAACTATTATGCAATAAATGAATTAACTATTACAAAATAATTCGTGATTATTTAGTGATTAATTAGTGATTCTATCCATTTATCTGTAATCTTTGATCTTTTCGGAACTATAGTAAACCATACATATAAGCAATATCTCTGTCTTTAAAACATACATATAACAATGTCTTTAAATCCAACAAATACATTGAAAATCATACATATAAAACATACAATATAACATTGTCTTTAAATCCAACAAATACATTGAAAATCATACCCTACTAGTAATAAACCACACAATAGCACAAACCATACATATCAATATCATCTTCAGTAGCCTAATTACTTGATTGACTACTACTCTAACAGACCTAACCTCATCTAACACACACTTTATCTCAGTATCAACAACATTGCTTACATCAGACATAACTCTATCATTCTTCGCTTCAAATTCGGCCATTCTTTCACCCATTTCTTTCTCACGATCCCTCAACTCCGTTATCACTTCACGAACCTAACCTGTTACTGGTTGATCATGCCATTTGTAGAACGCACAACCACCATATCCATCTAACCCAGCACACTTGTAAAATCGCATACCTGGATGTTTGTCAGTCCATGATATCCATCTTGCTGCCTTAATCCCACAGTTACAAAATATTGGAGGCTCGTAATCTAGGGTTGGCCTTTGCTTCCCAAGCGACGTCAACACTCCACTACGTCTATGTTCACGACGTTCACTAGTACAGATTGATGGTGAAGAATTTGTCGACATCTGTGCCAAGCATATCAAGTAATGCATTAGCATGTAAAGGACTAAACAACACATCATAACACTTAACATCGGAAACAGCAGCGGCATGATGCTATCACAACTGGAGCTTTCATCACCTTCGCACACTTAACACATTACTACCACTACCTAATTAACAAGTAACGGAAACAGCAGTCGTATACTCTCTACCTAATTTTTAATGACATACAATTTTGACAAGCACAAATGGCACAACAATTCGGGAAAGCATACGAATGCCTCTAAAAACTGATCCCCACATGGCCCACTACGCAAGTCAGCTATGCAAGGGCATTCTAATGCTTTCTGAGCTTTCGCTTAAAGGGTCTGAAAATAATCATACTTCAACTTCATTGACCGTCCCTCTAATCGGGAAACAAACACACATCTACAGAAGCATTACTGCCGCTACTGCTATCAGTACAACCACATGTGACATAAAAAACAAATGCAATTCAAATTTCACAAAACCAAACACTCCATTTCGGAGTTCCAATCCGCAAATTTCATAAAACTGAAAAGAAAATGTATATAAATAGAGGGGAAAAACAAATTGCATACGAAAATAAATCCAAACTTGGGCTTCTGCTATCAGGACAACGACGTCAACCTTGGGCTTTCATATGGTTAGCATTAGGGAAAATTGCAATTAGGGAAATCTAGGGTTACGTTGGTTTGAGAAGAGGGAAAAGGGAAAAGTGAAAGGGAAAGGGAAAATGAAGAACTGATGTCGCGGGGTTGGAGATGAAGGAGGTGTAAATTGAACGACTGGTCGTTCACTTATGCCCATGTACGTTCGGCAGGTCGTCCAGCTTGAGGTCTCTGTCGTTTCAGTCCATCTTGAGCGACACGTCGTTCACTCTAGCTTGAGCGACGTCCCGCCCGGGTTCAAACGACTCGTCGTCTGAAACCCATAACCAGCAGCCCGACCCGACCGGATACGCTGACGTGGCAAGCCACGTCAGCCATGTCAGAGGCCACTACTGACGTGGCTCGCCACGTAGGCAACATAACAGACACGTGGTGACGGCAACGGACGGAGGTACCAAATGTGATCAAGCATTTCAGTACGAGTACCATTTAAAGACGAAATAAGGTAGAGGTGTCAAATGAAATGTAACCCCAAGGTACAGGTGCCAAATTTTGCATTTTCCCTTCCAGCAACGCTGGTTTGCTCTCTCTCTCTCTCTTTTCTTTTCAATTTAATTCAATTTTCTTACTCTATATAATGAACAAAATAATTTAAAAACTATCACAATTTAATTCTAGATCCACTTTTTCTATTTTTATTAATTTTTTAAAAATGGATTTTATACCCTTTATGGTCATTTTACATCCAAACCATAGTTTTGAAAAACTGTTTACCAAACACCTCAGGTATCTCAAACACTTTTAAATTTTTTTACCAAACAGCACACTCCGTTTCCCAGAAATCGTTTTCCCACATAACTTTTTCCCACAACTTTTCCAAATATAACCGTAACGCTAAACAGACCTTAAGCTTATTGGATAAGATTAAGATTCTACATAGTTGCACGGTACAATAGACTTATATTTTCATTTGTGAATTATTTATTTATGGAATGTAAATCTTAATTATTTTTTAATATATTAATTAAAAATGAGACGTGCTAATTCTTTTATAAGGAGAGATACCTAGTAAATACTCATGTATGTAAGATTTTTCCTAAAATTTGTCCATTTTTAATTTTGTTTTTTAAGTACGAGTGTAGAGAGTAGGGAAATTATTGTTTATTATCAAAGTTCTCAAAACCGGAATGGACTGACTGATTCGATTTGTAGAACCAAGGATTGGTCGGATATTTAGTCTAAAAGTTAATTTTGGGTTGAATCAGTAAAAGATCGATTACCCAACCAGTTTAACCATATCAGATGAATTAGTCCTGGTTTTCTAATTCAACCATTTTTTTTTACTTCAAACTTTAAATGAACGTAATTTTTATTTAACCATTAAATTAGTCTCAAATTTTATGAAAACATTTCTGACACAATTGAGCAACACATCAACCATTCGAATAGAGAAAAGATTTTTTCAAATAGCCTAAAACATGGTATAAATATATATGTTTATTTTATATCTTTTTATTTATTTCGAATTAAAAATTATATATTTCTAATTTTCTCTCGTATTTTAGATTACAAACTGTCACTAGGTATATGAAATATCAAAATTATTTTGTGTTTTAAGAATCAACACTTAAATTAATAATTTATTGCTAAATTAAATAAAAATTTACTTTTTTTAGAAAAATAAGTTTAAATATATATATATATATATATATATAATATATTAATTAGATTGATTTCGGTTCCCTGTTGAACTTTTAAATTTTGAATGTTTTGCTTCCTTGATTTAATTTTTCAGTCTGATTTTCTAAACCTTGCTTATCAAGGCTTGATATTTACTTAAATTAATTTAATTTCTGCCCTCTTGTTGTTTTTTTTTTCTTCTGGCCTAACCTTGTTTTCTTTTCATTTTTATATTTTTGTCAATTTTGTGATTTGCCTTGACTTAGGAATCGAACCATGACTTACTCTATAAAATCAACATGTATTAAGAATTATAACTCCATCTCTCTCTCACAACCATGGTTTGGCAGGGAGGGAATGTTGTGCTTGTTTGAATGGATATGCCGTTCTGTCATGGCAGGTTTGTGGCATGGAAAATCTAAGAACCTAACCAATAATATAATTTTGGCCATAAAAAAAACAAAATTTGGCAAGCATAACTATTAAAATTAAAATGTAAACTTATTTAGCTAAACAAAATAGTACATTTGCCACGTGGGCTTCTTGCTTGCCATGGATTGGAGGGAGATCATCTTGGAAGAACTTCTATGCATTTCATTCAATATGGCTAATGTAAGTATACATACAAATAAGGAGAAATAAGGAGCCTAGTTACATTCCTTTGGGTGAAAAATAGAAACAACATTATCATATGGCACACACCATGCTGCAACTCCCGGCAAATCACCGGGAGGGCTGTGATTCCGAAAATTCCTGCCATCGATGTGCAACAAAAGCAGCACGTAAAGGCACTGAACTGTAAGTTCCACCTCATGTGGGGTCATGGTCCAAGCTTGGCCTCAAAGTGCTAGTATTAATCTCTAGTGAAATGCTAAAAGCCGCCGTTTGGAACAGCGAACCGCAAGGAGTGGCCAGACAAAATTGTGAGGTACACAGGGAAAGTTTGCTGAAACGGCCCTGCACCACATGTGCGATCTGGTATAGGGAATCAGCTGCCCTCGGTTCTGTATTATTAACCAAGCCACTCTTTCATGGGCAGTAGTAAGCGGTTCAGGATCCACAATTTGATTAATGCACTTGAAGAACTAGATTCAATTCCATCGCGCATTTTGCCAATGGCCCACCCTTTCTGCAGCAAAATCAACAGAAAGCATTCTTGTTATTGGCATATATACATCACCGGGAAGACCCTCAGGCATTCAGAATACACACACAAAGCGTATTCCAGCTAGAAAACTAACATACCATCTTGAGCCTGCAAAAGGCATACTTCAACCATTTTCTTTAGCTTTTCTAAATCATCATTTTTGGAAAGTGATGTTCCACTTCCCCAATGGAATTAAATGCTTCATAAGATAACCCTAACTTAGAAGTGGAAACCCAAATATTCTGGAAGCTAAGGAGTCGTGTTTAGTTTGACTTCTAAGTCAACAACAATTGGTATCCCTTACACTAGGAGTGGTTTTAGAGGCACGGGTTGTACTTGACTACTCGATAACTGCTAAGAAAAAGGATGAAGATGATGTAAAAGACAGGATGGTGTGCTTGCCTTGTCAGTGCTGGAAGAATTTGCTGGATTTTTTGAAGCTGGGTAAAGCACTGGTTGCAGCATTCTCGCCTGAGATCAATGTATCAAATAGAAGTAAGTCTTCTGTCCTAGGTAAATTGGGATTAATATATATAGCATTTGGAGAAATGAAAAGAACTAGATTGCAAATGACAATATATGGCACCTCTCCTCTGCATGAAGATCAACACCAATTGTCGGGGGTGCTGAAACAGTTGAGCGTATTACTGAGCCAAAGACTGCAACAAGCTTCACTAACATCTCCAATGAGACATTTGCATGCCTGTAAATTAGCAGGTAAGTTAAATGAAATCTCAATGCTCAGACATACTCATTTTTTACACCATATGGTTAGGCGACAAGAAGTATTCAAGGTGTTAATACATGACGAGACAAACTTCTCACCCATATTTCTTTGTTTCATGCATGAGACCCATCTTCCATGAATGTAAAAATTACTATTACAGGTAAAACCATGGAGCTTGGGGATGCAACACTTTCGCTCTTTAGGATGTGTGCACAATGTTGATGAATGATAGGAATTGGTTAACATGAGTCACCAGAAAGTTTATCTTTGGCAATTTCGACGAGTTAAAAATAAAACTCCTAGAAGAAGATGCAAAGCTAGGACTTGAACCCAGGACCCATCTCACTTACCCAGTACCATTGAACTACAAGCTCATTGGCTCACGGCCATGAGATGTTTTTGTCCTGGCCATTTGTAATTAGACTGAGAGACACCTAGTTGCAAGGTTATGGCTCAAGATATAAGAGGACAATAGTTAGATGACACAACCTAGTAGCCAATTTTATTAATCTAACCCTTTTCCTTTTTCTTGACAAGTTCATCAACCTAACCTTAACATCAAAAGATTGTTACTAAACTCAAACGAAAATTACCTTTCCATCCTGCTATCCAGTAAGCCCACGAGTACAGGTAGTAAGCAAGAAAAAAAATCTAAGGTGAGAATTTCAATTCGCTCCGTGAGGACACTGATCACATCAGCTTGGACCTGTAAAGGAAGAAATTGTTGTAGAAAAATAGGTAAGATAAACCATAAACTACTGGTTGCAATGAAAACATAAGGAAAAGGCACGAACAGCTCCCAAAGATACCCACAGATTGATCAGGCAGTTTCTTCAATGCATTTATAGCACCTTTTATGTCGTTCCGTTCCCAAAAATGTCGAACCACCTACAGTATCACATTAGAGTTAGTATCACATAGTTTTCTCTTTAAAAAAAATAAACAAATGTATCAAGAAGCGAACCTGGATCATGTGCAAAGCTTATATTAGTCATTAGAAATAGCAATATACAACTATAGTGTTTGAAGTTGAAGCATAAACAACATAATCTACATCCAATCAAATCTTTAGACAAGTCAATCTGCTGAGCTTTTAAAGGTCACTAGGGAAATTTTGGTACTTCCTTTGTACCATAACTTAGGACATCCTAGAATCGTGATTGGATATTTGTGTGGCCTTATAGGGTTACCATAATGGAGCTTAAATATCTGAAATAGAAACTCAGAATGTACAGATTCACAGTACAACAATATTTTGCATGCCAACTTAAAAATAATAGTATGCACAACTAGTAAAATTTACCTGCAATTTAGTCAAGCGGGATTTAAGGGTACTTAAGAATGCATCGTGACCCTGCATCAGATCTTCAATAATATCCCTGTCATTAGAAGATGCTGAATCCCTTCCAGAAATTTGAGGCTCTTCCTTCTGTCATAACCAAATGAGAGAAAATCTAAGTGAGAATGAATGCTGCGATGAAAAAAAGAAAAAAGAAAAAGAACATGCATGATGGATTGACAAATTTGAATGATCTGTATGATGAAGAGCGACAAAGGGTTAGTCCCTGAACTAAAAAGTCAAGAAAGATTCCTATAGAAGTAATGATAACTTTATATAGATTAACTTTAATTCCAAATGAAACAACTTGCAAGGAGGTAAAATACAACTAGCTAGAAGCTGCCGAATAAACTTCAACTTATTTTTAAAGATCTTTTTTTTTCCTAGTAAAAAAGTGAATTTTAATAATCAGTCAGAACGATAATTTGGCAAGCCAACACAAACTTTTCCAGTATCTACCAGCCAGTTAAATAATGCAACCAACTAACTACAGATTTACACAACAACATTCATAGGTAAACCAGAAGGCAGTTTCAGACCATTTCAGGCTAGAACTTCAGGAAGGAATCAATACCATTGATCTAATTTACCATGAGATTGCTTGCTATTGCCAAGTTTAGATGTCTGTCCAAGGTACTAATTTGAGTAAAACTTTGAGCTAATTGCACATAGCCTCTGTTTAGTACTTTTAAGTTTAAGGTTTCTGGCTTGTGATTATACCAATGCTTGCAGCTTATAGAATATATCTAACCGTACAATTATGTTAGTACCATTGCTAACCATCCTCCTAAAGAAAAGGAAAACCCTATACCTGTGCAGGAGGCGATTTATCCATTTCATGTGCAGGAGGTGATTTATCCATTTCACGTATCACACGAGGAGGCATTCTGGAGGCCAGGGAGGGTGCTCTATTGACTTCGTGTATGACACGTGAGGCCATATTAGTTGCAATGCTTCGTCTTCTATCTCTTTCAGGTATTGCACAAAGACTCTTATTACTTGCAACATAGGATCTTCTATCTGTTCCAGGTGTAGAGTGAAGGTTCATATTACTTCCGACACTGGATCTTCTATCTGCTGCAGGTGTCGCATGAAGAATCATATTACCTGCAAAACTGGAGCTTCTATCTGTTTCAGGTGCTGCATGAAGGTTCATATTACTTGCGACACTGGATCTTCTGTCTGCTTCAGGTGTCACGTGAAGGTTCATATTACTCACAACACTGGATCTTCTGTCTGCTTCAGGTGTCGCATGAAGGTTCATATTACTTGCGACACTGGAGCTTCTATCTGCTTCAGGTGTCGCGTGAAGGTTCATATTACTTGCGACACTGGAGCTTCTATCTGTTTCAGGTGTCGCATGAAGGTTCATATTACTTGTGACACTGGATGTTCTATCTGTTCCAGGTATCATGTGAAGGTTCATGCTAGATGTAATTATGGGTGGTGTATTTGTTTCAGTCATATGGCATAGTGCCGTATTAGATGCTATGACAGGCGTTCTATCCATTTCCTTTGTAGCATGAAGATTGATACTAGATCCTGTAAAAGGCATTCTATCTGTTTCAGTCAAAATGCATGGGATCTTAATAGATGCCTTGCTGGATGTTCCATCAATTTCAGGTGTCGCACAATTGCTCAGGCTCGATGCAACTTTGACCATTCTATCCACTTCAGTTATCTCATGCTTAGTCATATTATTGTTTACACTGGAAGTACTCTCTGTTTCAGTCCCTGCAGGAGTTGACATATTTGATGTTTGGTCTTCACTGCTGAATCTCTCTCGTCTTTCAAATCTCTAAACCAGAGTGCGCGTCCTGCCAGCAACTACTGCAACTGCCATAGTGAACATTTTCAAGAAATCAATCTTCATCCAATTTATATGTTCTAGAAAAACACACCATTGGCTAGCACTGACAAACCTCCATTCACAATTTTAACTGATGTGACCCCCTTACTGCCATTAATATCACCTGAAAATAATAGTAATATCATTACTTTCCACCGAATAGAGATGCAAGAATTGCATATATTTAGGGTCTAAACAAGAGATGGGTGGATGACAGGGCTGCTCAATATAATGAAGAGAATAGAAGAGCAACCAAACAAATAAGTGACAGCTATGCAGAAAGAACCAAACAGTAAAGCAACGAAACTGTCACACCAAAATAACTTACATTTTCCCTCATCAGAGGGGGGCTTTGGTGATAAAACTGTATCAATAGTCTCTGCAATACTCTTGATACCTGATTCCTGAGCTCCATCTTCTGATACAATCGGGCTTTGCAAGTTTTGATCCATCACATACTCATCCGTCCCTGGTACCTTGTTAGACATTCCAGATTCATGAGACAGAGAAAGCTTTTCCAAATCATTTTTGACATTCGATGGCCTCCGCCTATGAGCTGGTTTCTTAGCTTCATCTCCAGATACAATCCGGTTCTCAATTTTCATATTGTTAAAGGTTCCAGAATCAAGAGACATTGACATCTTTTCTATCTCATTATTGCAATTTGATTGCTTTCGTACATGTGCTGGTCTAAGTAACATACCAGGCTTGGTCCTTGAAAATGTGACTCTTTCCTTTCCAGAATTGGAAGTCTTTTTCAACTAGATCGTCCTGAGGCACAACAGTGGGGGCAATGGAAGACTTATTATGTGCTTGTTCATTAGATTTCGCGTTAACTCCTACTGCGGGGCTCTGCTTTTCAGTCAGTGGGTTAATCATTTCCTTGGAATCCAGTGGGAGGATTACTTTTGGAGAACTCAGGGACCCAACTCTTTGTGGAGTGACAGGATTTCCACCAGTAGCTTCACATGAATGGATGAAAAACAATTAGAAAATGTGGAGCTAACTGAATGAAAAAAAACACAATTGGAAAGATTGGAAGGAAAAAAGAGAACTTACAGTCCACATATATATTCTTTATTCCCTTTATCTCGTACTCTGGTGACCTAGGGCACAGACCGGAAGTTACTCTCACACCCCTACCTGTTTTATCTGAAGAATAAATCCTGGCAATATCAAATTTGTTGTCTGTGCATTCACTTTCTTCAGGCACAGGACCAGATCCATACGGCTCAATAAGCTAAAATTACAGAATGAAATGTTAAAAAGCATAATACCACTGCCTTGAATATTGACACAATCAAACAATTAAACAAAAAGAAGAAGATCATGAGTAGAAAAGGTACCAATACATCTGCCACCCAAACTCCAACAGAATTACGATAGTATGAGCAACCCAAAAGTTTTCCTTCATGAATGCAGATGTCACCAAGAGTTGACCATCCCATATCTACAGAGTCATGGCAAATTACAGGCTCCCAAGAATAAACCTACAGTTTAAGAGCAATTCAGGAACTCAAGTCCCATGAAAATACAAAATTTAAGTGTGAAAGTATCAACAATCCGAACCTTGAGATTATCATCTAGTCCACAAAAAAGAGTCCTCCCATCAGGATGAAAAGCAATTGAACTTACTCCAGTAGCCTGGGAAGAGAAAAGTAATGGTATTATAAAATAGAATACCTGACCTAAAACAATGTTTAAAATGGACATTCAGCTGGCTGAAAAAAAAGAAGGAAGAATGAAAAGAAGTTAGTGGATGACAGAGAATAAGCCTAACCAAATGGCCAGAAGAGACAAGAAGGTGTGGCAGAAGAAAAAATAAGCCTTCAGACATGATAAAACATACAGTGACAAAAAAAAGCATGATTATGAATCCAAGATGCCAATCAATTAGGTTTAAGCCCATCAATACAAAGACATAATGGTCCTGCATCAGCCTAGAAATAAGTTCATTCAGACAATCCAGACTATTCAACATGTCAAAGGACTTCTGAAATTTTACTAGCAGTATAAAGTAAAAAAGAGACTTTAACACGGGCATTTGATGGCGTCGTTAATTGCCACCAATTTTCTTATACTGATAAGAATTTAATTGTGGTCATGATTAATTGTTTTTGGTTTCAACGACAAATATGTTCGCATACCTCTGGTCTGGAAGATCCAATTAGTTCAAAGGTTTCCAAATCCCAGAATTTCACAGTTCTGTCAGCTGAACCTGAAAAGTTATTAGCAGGTTACAACAAGTTGTGAATTGTACACATTGAAGAAACAAAATGAATAGAGAAGGCAAAGGAGGCAACAACTTGTTACTAACAAGGAGAAATCTGAGTGGAACCAAAACAAGCATAGGAAGGAAGCATATATGTATCGACATCACAGATAGAATAGCAACATTCTAACAGCAAGGAAGAGAAGGAGAACCATACCAATGTGAGAAGTCATGTACTTACCCGTGGCTAGTAGAAATTCAAGGGGATGGAAGTCTAAGGATGTAATATGCCCTTCATGGAACTTAAAATCATGCAAAAGCTTTCCAGCAGTAAGATCCCAGATCTATTTCACAATAAAAAGGGAACACTGATAAATGGAAGGAAATGGAAGTTTAATGAATGTGTGGCTGCTGCTAGTGATTAACCGTACCTTCACAACATTATCAAATCCACCAGAAACCACCCAGCGACCATCAGGACTGAATCTGATAGTACTAATGCCTTGAGTGTGACCCCTGTATGTGTGGATGCACCCCTTCTTTCTTATATCCCAAATTCTAAGATTTGTATCCGTTGAGCCAGATGCAAAGAACTCGCCGAATGGATGAAACTCAACGGCAGTGCAGTTAGATCTGTGCCCAGTAAGAGTGCGAACCACTACACTTCAAGAATAATAAACAGTGGATTAGAAATTTGCTAGGAAATAGCTACTGGAGTTTGTCTTACCAAATGAGTTTAACAATACTACTTATACCCACATACATTAATGACAAGGAAAGGAGAATGATGTTTCTCGAGTCTCTTATCAGACTAAGACATGGCAACTAGGTCTAACTGCAACACGAATTTTCTAAACCAAGGAAACCAATCTATATGTGAACTTACTTTTTGCTTCATCCAAATCCCACAGCTTTACTGCACCAGTAGAAGCTCCAGCAAGCACCAAGACTTCAGATGTATCAAACACAACGGATTCAACTGGACCTGTATGCCCACACAAGCTCTGCACATAAAGAGCAATTAACAAAAATTGCATCATTTCATTCCGCCACCGCATGAGGTGAATACTCGCCACTTCAATCAACCAATGTATTAAGTAACGACTCAGAGTTATATGACTGGCATACATGAGCCGTTTAAAGTATGGATAAATCACACTTGAAACATTATGCAGTCACAACATCATTAACTACATTATCGTGTCATCGCTAAAAGTTTCCATGTTAGCAAATAATTCAATAAAGGGCCCAAATAAGCAGGACATTTCCCCCCAGAGTATATTGAACTTTACCATTAAAGAAGTAGGCTTTCCAATCGCCCATAGATTTCTTTGTGATCATCGCCTCCCGTGACAAACAATCTGCAATTCTTCTTGCCAATGTTTAAGCAATTCACATTGGTTGTATGCGCCACAAATTCCTCTATTTGTAACATTCTGGTCAAAGAAATCACACCCAAAAAAGGAAATCCAACAATTTCAAGCACTATTGTTTTTCAAACACTATAGAAACAGAGCACCACTCCCCAACCCACACCCACAACCCCCTCCCCCAATCTCAAAAACAAAAAAACAAAAAACAAAAAAGACTCCAGCTTTAACCGCAGAAGTTGTAAAGTAGAAAAAAGAGAATTTCCGTAAAACTGAAATATATATGTTCTCTCTCTGCATCCATTTTTACAGTTTTAGTGAAACTAACATAACAGAACAAGGAAAATGGTTAGAACCCCCTTGACTAACAGAAAACAAGGAGAAAGAGAAACAGTCTGAGCTGGAATTGAACAGTACACCTTGAAAGCAAGCTCAATCCACCACCATCGACAAGAAAATCTCCATTCTAGATTATAATCCAAGCTCACTCTAGCTTAGCATTGGACAAAAACAAAAAAGGATACGCAGCTTATATCCACGCTTCGCCATTCTCCACTAGAACCCGAGAAACCGGTGCCGATTCTCCAAACCGGCAGTCGTAACAGAAAAAGAACAACACCACAAAGATCAGCAAATTTCCGCAAGAATCAACACAGTTGCGCTTCAGGCGAACTTCTTCTGCTTCTGCTTCCTTGCGCGTCTCCTCATAGATTGATAAAATAGCAGTATCAGAAGAAATCGTGCAAGAAATGGAGAATGGAAATCCACGCCGGGTGAGGAATTGGATTTCTGTAGGATTTCAGCTTCCAAGCACAGTGGAATATTCTTTCTTTCCAGCTCTTCTCTTTTTAAATTTTTTAATTTTTTAATTTCTTGAGACGCGAATAATATGAATATGAATATGAATGATTGAGAGAGTTGTAAAAAAAATGTTAGGGATAAAATGCCATTTGTATTTAACTGTTCTTGCAAATAATGCCACTCGTGCTCTCTCTTCATCATGTGAAATTACCGAAACGTGTCCCTCCTCCTGTCGTCGTAGACAGCCCATCCTTCTCGTGAGGCTGGGTCGCGACATCTTTTTTTTCTATTTCTTTTCTTTTATATTTTCCTTTTTTTTACAGGTGGTCCAAATATTTCAATTTTTGTGTTGTGTTGATGGAGTAGATGCTTTGTTTACAAATTAGCTAAAACCTTTCCTTCAACTATGACCAAATCCAACTTTGCTGCTATGAAACCATAAGAATGTTGATGGTGATGGTATAACTAAAACTATGATTATTTTTTAAGTATAACTAAATTGATTATTAATATTATTTGTCACATTCATTTACTTTTAGATAACATACATTTTTTTATTTTTTAATCAAGACAACTAGATTTATAAATTTAGAGTTGAGTCAAATTTAAATATCTGAATGGAAATCTTCAGCAAAATCCCTAACGGTTAGACGAACTGAAAGTATAACCAAAGATTTTGTTGATGTTTGATACTCCCTCCTTCCCCAAAAGAATATCTTTTACTATTCCGGTTCGTATTTCAAGACGGTCGGATGACTTACTATTTGAGACAATTTTACCTCTAATTTTTTCTCGGAAGTACGTTAATGATTAACGTACCGTTCGAAAAAAAGTACAAAATTTTTTGGGGTCAAAAAATGAGTAATAGTAAAAGACATTTTTTTGGGAAAGAGGGAATATATGTTAACAAGGGGAACAACAGAAATGTCAACCAGAAAAATAAATAAAATGCATTGAAAGGTTATGTTAAAAATCTCAAACGATCGGCTTGCTGGGAGAAGATAAACTTCAATAGATTTTTATGTTGTAAGGTACTCCTCTTATATGTTCACCGGTGTGAGTTTTTTCCAGTGATACGAGAACTTGTGAGTAACCTTATATTATAATTTTGAAGCGTTTCGAGGTTTTAGATAACTACTGTTTTACATCTGCATTGTCATTGTCATCTCTGTAACTTTGGATGGTGTTGCCGATTCTGTACTGGGTTTGTTGATAGAAATCTATTACTTGCAAGATTTTTTTTTCCACATCTGAATTCTGCGTAAGCTTATTTTTATTTCATCATCCTCAGTCAGTTTATCCTTTCAATTGTGGAAGTGGTCTGCTGTCCATATTATCATCTAACTGATAGTATTTGTTATATTTCCCTACTCAGTCTCGAGTATTTATGCATGCTTTCTTTTCCATTCATTGTCCAGGTTTGCGCACCCTGCAATGTGCAACTTGGTGTAATGTTTCAGCTTTTTATTTAGCGTGATATCGCGTGCTTGAGACTTGGTAGACAGCAGAAATTATAACCTTAAAAAGGACAATCTTTTTAACAAAGAAAGGAAAACGCATAGAACAGTAGAAGTGGCGATCAACATTTTGTAG
Source organism: Viola odorata (assembly GCA_963691705.1). Taxonomy (NCBI): domain Eukaryota; kingdom Viridiplantae; phylum Streptophyta; class Magnoliopsida; order Malpighiales; family Violaceae; genus Viola; species Viola odorata. Next base: position 59,494,301 of record OY829544.1, read on the forward strand.
CTGTAAAGGAGATGCGCAACATAAACAAATAACAGGTATGAAGGAATACCAACTACATATCATGATTCAAGATAATATACATACTATGGTAGCCAAGCCCAAAATAAGAAGAAATGAACAGAGGACGTGCTTGTGTTCCGAAAACAAAAGAAATTGTAAAACTATGTGCTTCCGAGCTATGATTAAATATTTGCACTCCACAACTTCTCAACTAGGGATGGCAATGGGTACCCATACCCGCATACCCGTCCATAACCATATCCGTAATTACTCGCTTGAGCGGGTAATTGCGGGTATAGTTTGGGTATGGATAATACCCGCATTTATAATTGCGGGTATAATTGAGTATTGAGTATGATACCCGTAAAATACCCACATTTTTTTCAACTTTCCCTGAATTTTTTTTCCTTAGTTTTGTCTTTCTCCTCTCTCCTCTCTCATCTTTTTTATTTTTCTTTCGTAATAAAAATTCAATCTTTTTTTTTAATACTTTGAACAAAATAAATTAAAATTTATAAAAATATAATCTTTATCTCAAGATGAGTAATTAGACATCCTTTTTTTTAAATTTTTTTATAAATGGGTTTTACAAAATATGATGCTATAAAAAATAATATAAATAAAATAAAATTATAGCAAATTTTTACTTAATTAAAAAAAATAAAAAATTTGATGAAATAATTTTATTAAATTAAATAATAAATAAGTAATTGTAATTGGATATCCATTACATACCCAATTGGGTATTGGCATATTGGGTATGGATAATAATGGATATTTAATTACGGGTATGAGTTGGGTATTTCTCCATACCCGCCCATACCCGCCCATACCCGCTTTAACATACTCATACCCGCCCAATTGCCATCCCTATTCTCAACCCCCCATTGTTAGTTTGATCCACCTGCATAAATCGAGAAACCGAATGTCACCATGACAGAATGGTTGAACTGCGTATAAATGAAACAAACACCACGTCATCTAACATGGATTAAATGCATTGAGGTAAGGATTAGTAGTCACCTGATGTCCGAGAAACCGATGCTCCTGTCTTCGCAGCAGCTCTTACTGATCTCAACTTGGATGATGGCCTAATCAAAACAGTCTCTTCCCCTCTAAGTTGCGTCTCTTCCTTGGGCGGGCCCCTGCGTCTTACATTAACCTCCTTGTCCTCTGCAACACACAGTATTATATACTTTAAAAGATGTACAATAATAAAACGAATAATCCAAAATAGCGAAACTAGAAGAAATTCAGTATGCCCAGCTAAACTCCTGTTGACATGCACAAGCGCAAGGGCGCAAAACAGAAAGGGGAGAGGGTGGAAGAGAGGGAGAGGAGCAAGAACAAGATTGAAACTTCAGTAGCCAAGGATTTGTAGTTCAGGTAAAAATCCAAAACAAATATTCACCATATATTCAAAGCAATTGAAGACTTGCACAAAGGGAAGTATTATAGTACCTAGCTTCATTCTTTGCATACTTCTCTTTTAAGCTCTCGACAAATCTGTGGTAGGGACGCCATCCACTGGGATCTTCATCAGTGTCTGCATTCTCAGTTCGGCCTTCAACATCCTGTAGGCTGCTTGCAAAAAAGAATATTTTAGCACCAAACATCAAATAACAAGAGACTCGATAGGTTTGCGATACCATGTGAGACAGTTTTCTACTTCCGAGCTGACCGTCTAAATTTAAAGGATAGAGAGGAGAAATGGAGAGTGCTCATACAATATAAATTGAAGGGGGTGACATTATTAAACAGATTCAAATCTTACATTTCCAGGACTTTGGGAGTTGGAAGTTTGGATATAAAATGGGACACTACACCCTCCAGGAACGACAGCTGTTTTGGAGCATCTAGGAAAGCATATTCAATACCATCCTCAACAAGTTTTGAAATTTCTTTACTATACTTGCTCCGAGCAGCACCTGCAAATGTTCCAGACAATCGAGCAGCCAGGTCCTTGCATTCTTGAAAAGATTTGCTGGTGATGGATTCATCATCACTTATGGACAGATCTATCAGATGCCGTTGATAGGCCTAGTCAAATCCAAAATGGAAAAACATTAGATTATTTTCATGCACTCAAATCAGTGTGAAGATTCTGAACAGCTAATATCAAGAGCTAATACCTTCTCTTGTTTCAACAACCCACAATTATGTCAAACCTCAAATTTCTGCATTCATTGGTGCAAAAGCATAAAAAAAATGTTTCAAACACGATAGGAACTCAACCAATTAACCTTAAGCATGTGAACAGGCAATAATTACCAAGGGTTTGAGAGCAAAAGTCAAGCAATAAAATATCGGGGAAATTAGTAGTTGTGCAGACTTCTTGTTTTTCTCCCAATAAATGCACCAACATGTGAAAAAAAGTAAAGTAAATAATAACCATGTTACACTTGCCAAGAAAAAAAATTAAGGTTTGTGTAAACTAGCAAATTAGATCACATGTAAATTTCATTCACCCAAAGATGAAGCCCTACCCTTTTCAACACTTCTAGAAATATAATGGAAACATCATCATCTTTAACAATCTCTGTAATGCTCATGCCACGCATCACAAAATAAGATATGATCTCTGGACTAAGATACTCCTGCAATAACAATACAAGATATAGTGAGCAAATCTCAAATTGCATATTATGATAAATGTATGAAATCTCGCCCAAGTGCTGCTGTCTTATCTGGATTTTGAAAAAGAGGAATCAGCCAAAAAATTTATTTCTCCAAATTCATCGTCAAGGAATGTGGACACTTTTTACACAGGCAACAATAACAAACAAAATCTTTAACGTGACCAGATGCATGCTTGCCTTAGAAACTGTATCAGTAGCAACCAGCTTTGCAGCAGCTATTATAACAACATCTCTATTCGTCACCTCAATGTATTCTCTGTCATTGTCTTCATCTTCGGTTTCATCTTGTAGATGCAAGTCAAAAATGGAAATCAAAGTGAGCGTGCAGCAAAACTATGAACGAGTCATGCTTTCAGACCCCAATTACTGCAACGGAATGAAACTAATGTACAATGTTTGTAACAAAAGGGGTCAATTATAGCCCTTAATTATCTGTGCATCCTTTACAAATAAAATCATCAGAGAGATCAAGACAAGAATCGTTTCAACTTGAGGGCGTTCATCTCCCAATCTGAGTGTTGATTGAACTGAAAAATGGAAGAAAAATATATATTGTTTACGAGCGTTGTTTATATTACTTTAGCTACATCTGATTTTGGACCTTATTCTGCATAGGCTTTTCCTTTAATTGCTGTTGGACTTGGTTAGGTTTTGTTTTCCAACTAGGACAAGGGGTAGACCAGTATATGCCGGGTACTAAGGTCACTTTTCAAGAGAGCTTTGAAATCAAGAACCTATTATGATGTTTGGGAGTCAAGGACGAGTCCCAAATCTATCTTTTCTTGTTCCAACATTCACCTACGGTACTTTATTATCCACGGTTAATCATTTTTCCCTCTTTCCACCTATGCTACATGCTCTAAACTACTAAGGAAATAACAAAAGAAATAAAAACCTGATATTTTGAGCTGTTGTTCACAAAGTTTCCAAAACCTTTGAAGAACAGAAATGTCTGGACAATATCCTAAGCTTTCTAGCTTTGTTGAAGAAAACTTCATCTTCCTAAACAAACACCATGCCTCGGCAAGTATAATACAGACCTGGAAAAGAGAGGCTTTCACCAGACCAATCTAAGGGTACCTAGAAAATAGTATAAAATGTAAAAGAGCAAGCTTACTCTACGAGACAGCTCATTTCCATATGAAGTCCCTTGCTCAGCTTCAGAAGGTGTTCCAAAAAAGTAGCCAAGTTCCTCAAACAATGTATTGCGTTTCAACATTAAGGAAGATACAGATGCTTCAGAGACGGTTTCACTGCCTACAATGGACTCCAAAGACCAGGCTACATGGGAACACATATTGAGAAGCAGAAGACTGACAACCTGGATGCACAAAAGTAACTATTTATGGCCGAACAAATGAAGAATATGGAATATACATATCCAATAATGTTTCATGATACACACCTCATAATTCACACTTCTGAAAATGTGGAGGGTTTTAACAATATCTTCATATAAGTCATCAATAGGTACAACCCTTGACAATTGAAGCTCAAACAACCTTTTCAAATTAACAAGCAGTGAATAATCATCACCATCCTGCAAATAAAAGTGTGTTAGATCTCATCTCCATGATCGGAAAAAGAAGCAGCAAAAACAGAAATGTACCATTGGTGCTCTCATTGCAGACTGAAGTTTAGAAATAAGCTGATCACCAAGATACTTTAACTCATTAAGAGCATAATCTTTCAGCTCCCCTTGACTCTCAATGGAAAAAAATTTAATGGCCTTCACACAAGATCTTAGTGGCTCCATCTCACCGTGCTTAAAAAATGCCTCTTTGATGAGCTGGAGGACACTTTTGAAATTCTAGAAGGAAAAGAAATTCAACAAAAAATATAAGTGTAGGTTGTAAACAGCACTAACTGAATTGCATGGACAAGAAACTCAGTCACCAACCTGATCCTGTCTCTTTAAAGAATAAAGCTCAATGTTCATATACAAGGTAACCTCAACCAATGAGGGAACTTTTGTTTTGTCTGCCATGAATTTCCGTAAAAGTAGCGGTAAGTTCTTCATCATAGCAATAGTTAAGTGTCGTCTATTTTTTCAAATATTTCCTGACATATAAGCAAACTAAGAGTCAGTAAAGACATGCTACTTTATAAGAACAAAAAAAAAATACTCCAATAAAAGGAATAGGTGGGTAACAACTTGAACAAGAAGCAAGTTACACATTTAACGATGAGTATGTGGAGCATCATTCTAAAACAGATCATGCCAAGGCTTGAATCTCTGAAACGAGAGTCTATGCATAAACAATAGTTCAAAAAAAAACTTTAGAATTTCAGAATTTAAGAAGAGATTATTTTATGAACAAATATTCAGTCTTGGCACCAAAATTTAGAGTCCTGTTAGTTGCTTGAAGATACCCACTTAGGTTGAATACAGAGTATTTCGAAGGAAAATATGAGGTATAAAGACAGGTATTACATACTTTCTGAGCTTTACTGTAATGTGGCTTTCTGCTATCAGAAGCAGGAACAATCCTCTCCCCTACAGCTTTTCTGGCAGATGCAAAAAGGAGTCTAACCAAATTTGTCACATCATTGTCAGTAAACTCGATCAATGGATTTTCGTCCAAGAGCATGGAAACAATACATTTCCAATCCTGCAAGTGGAAGGGAGAATCTCATCTTGCTAAGAAAACAGCACCTTATAAACGTAAATTTTAGTGAAAAAAAATCCCAAACTTTCACAAAAGACCTATCAAAGTGAAGCACTCCAATATACAAACACCTATTAGGGCAAGAAACCAGTAATGACACAAGCCTGGCAGGACCCAGTTGAATGTAAGCCCATCACCAAGCATTCTCATATGTTAAGTTGGTTGGTTCCACTTTGCCCAACTTTCATGCTATCAATCAGAAAGTACAGTATACCTTCATCGCCTTCATGTAGTCCCAAATGCCATCAATCACATATACAATAACAATTGGGTCTGCTGAAAACTCTCTTAAGATTTGCAACATTCTGCTGAGATGAACCTCAGATTCATTGTCCTTGCCTGGGAAATATTATTACTGTCAGTTCTAAGGTTCACATAATAAATGCTCAGAAGACCATCAAACAGACTACATGTAAGAGTAAAACCTTTTGAGCTAGACTGGGTAGTACTAATTTTTTGAGTAATCAAGTGATCATAAACCAGTTCTCCTATGGCATGCCTGATCTCTGCGGGAGCATCAACAAGTAAATTATACCAAGGGCCCAAATCATCATCACGAATAAGGCGATGCCTGCATGACGCAACAAGACCTATTGTCAGATCATTTTTTTTGATAACACAAAAGAACAAACTGAAGGAATACACTGACCTAAGCAATTGTTTTACAAGTGCTATGGAAGACAGTGCTACAGAAACATCGATGTCATCAGCAAGCTCAATCATCCGATTGGAAAACCTTTCAGTAAATAGACTAAGACTGGGTACATTATCATCCACATAATAAAGATTTTGCAACGCAAGGACAGATGCTTTTCTTACACCTGCATGCTTCAGATGCCAAAAGATGAAAGAATAAAGCAACTTATATCAGTCTATAAACAAACTCACTTAACATACGATCAGAAGCATAAACAAACTCAGTTAACATACTTTATCATTTAGTGTCCACCCAAGATACTTCGAGTATATATCTTGCAGGAAAAGTGATGGATACGACGAAATCCACACGCCAAGTGACGCAATGCAGGAGATTCGAATGGTAGGATCAGTATCTCGGAATCGATGCACAAATAGCCTTCAAAGTGCAACAATAAAATAAGTCAGACAACTGTCTCAATAAAAAAAATGTTAATACTGTTCACCAGAGCTTACCCCGTAAATATTTTGCGCATCATATCCTCCAGCACAAGTATCCGATCATGAGTCATTGATAGCCTTTTATTTAGCGATTCCAGACGAGGACCTTCAGCCCGTTTCTTCCTTTCAGCATAAAATTGTCTGTGAGTAGTTTCTCTCTGTGCGCGAAGTGCTATAGCAACTGTAATGAAGGATGTGACAAGTTGAAGGCCCATCAAGGTGGCAACTTGACGGTAAACTCTTGGAGGAGTGCTGATCCAAGGAAACACCAGAAAATTTTATCAAAGTGAGTAACATCATAGATTTGGTCATATTATACAAAGATGGTGAAAACTGAAAACTGACCGTGAGAGTGCTATTATATAGTCCATGCACTTGTCAAACAGCACTTTATCAAACAGTGGCCCATTTTGGCACTCAACAACCAAATTGTCCCAGAAAAATACAAGATTATCCCTGAAGTTTCTTAAATCCTTCCTCTTTGAAGTTTGATAATCTTCAACTTCCCCCTAAACATTCCAAGAGAGTTCAGTAAACACAAAAACAACATTCACCTTTTATACAATGATTCTTGGGAAGGTTGAGAGCTACAAAAAATAGCAGAAAACAAAAAGAAACATATACATAGGAATGAGAGGGATACTTTTCTAGCAAGATTGACAAGAGCAACTACAACATCGTCCACATCAGTCTCATCTAGCACCTCTTTCTTTATGCAATATTTAGCTCCACATGCCTGCATAGAATCACAATATTACTCATAAGTTTGAAAAAGAGCTAAAAGCAAGCACTGGGGGCGCAATTACAAGCTTAAAATTTTCAAATAATATCATGTTTTTGTTTGAGGAACTATTCTCAACCTCATTTATTTTAGGTTTACACCTTCATTACGTGAAGAGCTCTGATTAGTTGATTGGCATTTATGTTTTATCTTTGTTTTTCGAAATGAAATTGACACTTCAAAGCCGTTGATATTACCTCAAACAGCATGGTCAAGAGTTCAACCATTGCAGGCTTTGGATCCTTCTCATATCTCTCAACCCAAATCTTCACCAGTTGAGGAATTTGCTTCCCATTACCTTTGATGATATCTACAAATAGACAGAGTATATCTACAAATAGACAGAGTAGAAAATTGTCAACGCTAGTCAACGTAATAGAAACAGACCCAGTGATTGTTCAAGGTCTGGTTCGAGAACAGAATCAACACTATAGTCCGCTCCCAATCAAAAACAACAACCAGAACACGAATCTAACAAAATCAGAAATAGAAAATTAAAACATAAACATAGTTACCAATCAAACTTTGATTAGAGTTCTGAGGTGCAGGGGTCGTGGTCTCCGACGCACGATTTCTTTTAGCTCTGGGCCGAAACTCTTCAAAATCATCAGGCGAACCTTCTCGCTCCACTTTCACCTCCACCTGATCCTCACTAGCGATATCGCTAGTCCTTTCATTGCTACCTCCTCCATTTCCACTCGCTTTTCTATTCCCCTTCTGCTCACCAAAATCAGACCAAAATTAGGACACAGCATAGATAAAACGGAATTAAATGTAGTGACGAATTACAACTTACCGCGCCTTGGCGAGATGTTTCAGCGTCATTAGGTGCATCCTCCATGATCTAGGGTTTTGAGCAGATGGATAGACGTTGAACTAGAAGATTATCGAGCAAGAAAAGGAGTGGAAGAAGAAGAATAAAGAGGAAAGGATGGCGTTGTGATGTGTGTTTGTGGATTTGCCCTAACTGTTGCAGTAAACTACGGGAAAAATGGAAAATGAAATTCTTCCTAGTTTCTATCCTTTTGCGAATCTTCTCACCGACGCTACACACGAACGAAAGTTACTGAACCGGGAAATCTGTTCCATTTTTATGTCTATGATTCGTAAAAATTAAAAATTACTTTTAAAATCTGTCATTTTCATTCTCTATTTAAAAATGGCCGAAATGGATTTTGGGTCCCTGCAATCCAATTGATCGACTTTTTTCATCCCTCTATTTTTTTTTTGAGTTATCTCCTCCCTCAACTTAGTGGCAAAAAATTTATTTCATCCCTCCTCCTGACGCCATCCACATTTTCCGTCTGTTTGCTGACGTGGCATGCCACGTCAACGATTGCTGACGTGGCACGCCACGTCAGCAAACAGTACCGGGTCGAACTCGAAACGGGTCGAAAAACGGGCTGAATGTTAAATGGTCCCTGCAGTCTAATTGATTGACTTATTTCAGCCCTCTGTTTTCAAAAAGTAGTATTACATCCTTCCAGTGTAGTTTTATGTTGGATTTCAGCCCTCACCCTAACGCCATCTAATTTTTCCGTCCGTTTGAAAACATTTTAATAAAATCTGACTATTACCTTCCATGTTTTTCAACAAGAACACCAGCAAAAGAGCAGAAGTGGGGGTCGAACCCAGGACGTCATGGTTCTGAGCTGGACAGCTTCTATGTTAACATTTTAATAAACTCTGACTATTATCTCCTATCTTTTTCAACAATAACACCAACAATATGATCATCTCTCGACCCGAGGTTGTTTTAAATTATTAATTATTATGTTGTTAAATATTTAAATTTTATTATAAAATTATTAACATTTAAGATTTCAAATAAGAAATATATGTTTTTTCATATATTTATTATATATAAATTTAGTTATAGGTGGGTCATTAGTACTGTAATTATTTATTCGCATTTATTTTATATATTTAATTTTTAATGGACAAATTGATTATAACTAATAATTAGAAGTAGTAATAGCCCACCCATAAATTATTTATTCCATTAAAATTTATTAAAATGGGAGGTAATAGTTAGATTTTGTTAGTAAAAATCTTTGCGACCCGTTTGGCTTTTGCCTACGTGGCGTGACACGTCAGCAATCGGTGGCACGACACGTACGCAAACGGACGGAAAAATTGGATGGCGTTAGGGTGAGGGCTGAAATCCAACAGAAAACTACAGTGGAAGGATGTAATACTACTTTTTAAAAACAGAGGGCTGAAATAAGTCAATAAATTAGACTCCAGGGACCATTTAACATTCAGTCCGTTTTTCGACCCGTTTCGAGTTCGACCCCGCACTGTTTGCTGACGTGGAAATCGTTGACGTGGCATGCCACGTCAGCAAACAGACGGAAAATGTGGATGGCGTCAGGAGGAGGGATGAAATAAATTTTTTGCCACTAAGTTGAGGGAGGAGATAACTCAAAAAAAAAATAGAGGGGTGAAAAAAGTCAATCAATTGGACTGCAGGGACCCAAAATCCATTTCGGCCATTTAAAAATTATGAAAATGGAATTTTGAATCTTTTGACAAGGTTTTCAACTTCCTATTTATATATTTTCCATTAAATGTAAAACAATTTTTTTTTTTTTTAAAATAAAGATAGGAGTCGAAGTCGAGATCTTAGGTAACAAGCCATTCGCTCATCGTTACAGGTTCCCAGCAACCGGTGGATTAACAGGAGCTGTCTCAGGCCAATTGATTCATCACAAAAGAGAATTTTGTTTCCCAAATTAAAATCTGTCTTTGGTTTGGATAATATAATAGTAATAAATAAAATTAACAGCAAGCACAAATTATTCCAGCATGTGATAATCAATAAACCACAGAAAGCAATAATAAATAAACTACACTTGAATTTAATTCATAATTGAACACATTTATAGACAATGTGTGACTCAAATTCTTGGGGCTCATAGTGGCATAAAAATGTTATGCATCCAGATGGCTATGGGGGCACGGTTAAGCAAGGTTTCGTCGCAAGCATTGAAACTGTGACCAGAGATAAGATATATTGATCGAAATCGGGCTATCTCATATAAAGCAATGAAGTCACCGTCCTATTTTGTTTTTAAGGGTTAGGGAACCTAATGTCATGACATAAAAAAATAAAAGCTAAGGCAAAATGGGTCTGAACCTGAGAACAGTGGTTCGGGGTCGTATTATGGACTTGGGGAGGTGTTAGGCACCCGAGTCACATCCTAAAAGGTTACCGGATAAAAGAGGTGTTTAATCATGTTTGAAAAATAAAGCGTCCTAATTTATGTGATCATGCCCAATAGATTAATTAAATTTTAACAATTCTAAATATTCATGCATACGAGTGTATATGCGAAAAAGCATGAAATAAATAAAATGGTGAGAAATATGTACTTGATGAAGGGGGTGCGGGTTAATTTACCCTTTTGATTGAGATTATTGGTACGAGGAGAGGATATACGATTAAATACTGGACGATTGTTGCATGTGAGCGAAAATGACTAATTTAAACAAACAAACGCGAGCAGAATAATTACTTAAACATGCAAAGCGTACAAAAAATAAACAAGCATACAAAAATAAATAAACAGTACAAGCATAAAAAATGTAAGCATACGAACATAAATAAACAGTACAAATATATGAAAATAAATAAATAGTACAAGCATACAAGGACACGAAAAAATGCGATAGGCCAAAAATTGGGCTTGCCCACTAGGCCGAAAATGGGCCCACCAGTTGGTCCTAAGACCAGCCCAACTTCCACCCTTGCTTGGGCTGTGCGCAGCCCTTCCTTCTCCTCCGCGTGGGCTTGGCCAACTCCCGTTGATTTATTTGGCTCGAAAATTTTATTGTACCGCTAGATAAAAATTCACTTATAAGCGACAAAAGTTCGAACGTGAAAAAAGCTAAGATAAAAAATTGAATGAAACACAATGAAATGGCACGAGTTAGAATAATAATAAAAAATAAGTAGCTAATGAGCGAAATTGTTCAACCCTTAGTTTCGAGAATTTTACTCGGAACCGATACGAGTTTTACTCGGAAGCTATAAAAATGCGAAAAAATTACGGAATAAAATTTAAATGACATGAGGCATAAAAATAAATATCAGATTGACAAAAATAAGCAGAAATACGATTTTAGAAAATTGACGTTAAAAATGTGAAAAGTTTTATTAAAAAATCAAAAATCGAGTAGCAACAGTTGCCCCATTTTTACTGTCTTATCAAAAATCAGGTGTAACCAAGATTTTTGATGAGCAGTAAACATGGTTGCTCTCGTGCCATCGATGATTTTGAAAGTGTGGAATGTAAATATAGACTTACCTGGGAGTGGGCGATCGGTAAATTCTGATTTGGGTGAGGGTAGTACTCGTAGTCCCTGTGTTGGTGCTGAAAGTAGAGTCACGTCCGGGTGAGGGTAATACTCGCAACCTTACGTTGATGCAGGAAATAAACTTCACGTCCGAGCGAGGGTAGTACTCGCAACATTACGCTGATGCAGGAAATAAACTTCAGAAATGTAACTTGAGATCCGAGCAGGGACACCGCAGTTGTCGGACATCGATGAACAAAATGTAGACTTGAGATCCGAACGAGGATACCGCAATTGTCGGACATCGATGTAGGAAATGAACTTGATATCCGAACGGGGACACCACAATTGTCAGACATCGATGCAGGAAATAATACTTGATATCCGAGCTGTTGCTACCCGATTTTTGACTTCTAATTTTTCATCGTCAAATATTTTCTCATTTCCAGCATCCATTTTCTTAAAATCATACCTCCATTTATTTTTGTCAATCTGATGTTTATTTTCACGCTCTGTGTCATTTAAATTTTATTTCATGCTTTTTTCGCATTTTTATCACTTTTCCCGTTCGAACTCGTGTCGGTTCCGAGTAAAATTCTCGAAACCAAGGGTCGAACAACTGTGGTCATTAGCTACTTATTTTTTATTATTATTCTAACTCGCGCCATCTCGCGGCGTTTCGTTCAATTTTTATTTTTAGCATTTTCTTTTCCGTTCGAACGTTTACTACTACTTTTTTAGCGAATTTTATCGAGCGACATAGTGAACTTTTTGTCGCTCCCTGTATGCTAATTATCTTAATTTATTTTATTCTACGTCCTAGCATTTTCTGTTCAAGGCTTTAGTAAAATTTTCTTGTACCGTACATACGAGCTAAAAATACTTCGCTCGTACACATTAATTTGCATTAATGCAAATTAATGCATTTCTGAAAATTTGAGACAGCATCCTTATCCGGTGGCTCTCTCGATCCTTCTCCAAACCGCCTTACTGTTCATCATCTCTCACTTCATCCGTGCTATAAATAGCATGATCCATGTGTTCTACAAGGGGGAGCTCGGGCAACAATTTTGCAAAGACCAATTACACCCTCAATTTCAATTCAGCCCACCAAACTTCCATCTTCTTCCCTTAACCTCCAGCCACACCTCTGCAACCAAAATCCAAACCAACCAAACAAACAAAAATCAAACCAAATCAATCACAAATAATCCTCAATCTCTCAATTCCAATTTCAACCCAAATCAAATCAACCTTTCTCTCATTCGGGCTCCTCAATCGCCAGCCTCACGCTCCCTCTACTGGCACAGTCACGCCGCGCCACAGCCACCGCCGCACCACAGCCACCACCGCATCTCACAGTCACGCCGCAATCAGCCGCAATACATCAGCCCCAATCCTTGCCACCGCCGCAATCCATCAGCCCCAATCCACAAGCCACCGCCGCAATCGGCCACGCCACCACAAGCTGCGGCCTCAATCGGCCATGTCACGACAAGCCGCCGCACCATCAGCCGCGCCTCTGCCACAACCAGCCATAATCCAAATCCACACCAAATCGCCGCCACCATCAAACCTAACCACAACCAAACACATCGTCGGCGGCCAAAGAAAGAAAGAAAAGGAAGAAAAGAAAATAAAACAGAGAAAAGAAAGGAGAGGGCCGCTGCCAAGAAGAAAAGAAAAAGGAAAAGAAAGAAAAGAGGAAAAGAAAAGAAAAAGGAAAAGAAAGAAAAGAGAGAAAAGAAAAAAAGAAAAGAAAGGGAGCTGGGCTGCGTTGGGGCGCAAGCCCACGCGGGATGGAAAGAGGGAGCTGGGCCTGCCCAAGCCCAGCGTGTGGAGAGGAAAGTTGGGCTGGTCTTGGCCCAGCAAGCGGGCCCAATTCTAGGCCCAGTGGGCCTAGTCCAATTATTCAGCCCATCGCATTTATTTATTTATTTATTTTTTGTACCAATTTTTTGTATGCTTGTACTGCTTATTTATTTTTCTGCATTTGTACTGTTTATTTAATTTCCGCACTGTTTATTTATTTTTCCGCACTTGTACTGTTTATTTAATTTCTGCACTGTTTATTTATTTTTCCGCACTTGTACTGTTTATTTAATTTCCGCACTGCTTATTTATTTTTCCGCACCCATGTACTGTTTATTTAATTTTCGCACTGTTTATTTATTTTTCCGCACCCAGGTACTGCTTATTTATTTTTTCCGCACTCGTACTGTTTAATTATTTTCACACCTGTACTGTTTATTTAGTTTCCGTATGCGTATTTATGTTTAATTATTGTTTTCGTATGCATGTTTAATTATTATTTTCGTATGTGTGTTTATTTATTTTTCGTATGCATGTATGCTTGTATGCTTGTTTATTCGCTATGCATGCTTAGATAATATTTTCTGTTCGTCCAAATTAATCATTTATTTTTCCGCACCCAGCAATTGTCCAATATTTAACGGTTCAACGTTATCCCCTTGTCGTACCAACAAACTCCGACTCAAAAGGGCTAAATCGCTCATACCGTATCTTCCCTTTTATTTATTCCACGCTTTTTCGCATATATAATTTTATGCATGAGCATTTAGAATTGTTAAAATTTAATTTATCCATTGGGCATGATTACTTAAATTAGGTCTTCTTTATTTTTCAAACATAATTAAACCCCTCTCTCTCCGGTAACCTTTTTAGGATGTGACTCGGGTGCCTAACACCTTCCGGAGTCCATAATAAGACCCTGAACCATTGTTCTCGGGTTCAGACTTATTTCGCCTTAGCCTTTTATTTTAATGCATGACAAATAGGTTCCCTAAACCTAGAAAAATTAGGGTGGCAACTTCTTATGCATCATGTGAGATGAGTCCGATTTCATCTCACATCTAGTCTCAAACCCGAGCGTCGCATTAGGATTAAATTCAGAAAGGGGGTGCGACACGAGCGGAGACACTACAATTGTTGGACATTGATGCAGGAAATAAACTACTCAATATTCTTGTATAATACATAAAAACACAGAGAGATGAACTTGAATCCATTTTGACAGAAAATTTGTTAACTTTTCTTAAGTTACCATTCTGAAAAATTGGTTTTATTTGCATATTGCTGCCATTTGGTGAAATTGGCTTGACTAGAGATTTGAATTCCTGATAGTATCCTATGCCTTACTTTTCTCATCCTTATCTTTTGTTCTTTTAATGGCAATATATATATCAGGGGGAGGAATCAGAAAGCAAATCCAGGTTGGCCTTTAGTCCTAATTAAAGAACTTTATTTATTTTTTAAATGGGCAATACAATTTTGGACATCTCAAGAAAATAAAAATTGAAGGATGTCCAATTTGATTGAAAACAAATAAGGATAATCCATCTTACGGCCAATAATATTTCTAGTCCTATCTCTTTTTACATATAAATAGATGTAGCCAACAAAATCAGAAAAACTCACGCGCCCAAAGTACGAATATAGAAAGAATTTAGCGAAAAATAAGAACAATAACGTGAGAAGAATGCCAAAAAAATAGAATTGCAGCGCGTGGACCTAACTCGCAAATCACGCGTCTTGAACAGCCTCAGAACAGTTTTAGAGCAGAGGAGGGCTGCCTAAAATTTTTAGACATGAATCTGCAAATCACAGGCCTAATTCTTTCCCATGGAGATGGAGTGTATATAAAGTGTACTAATTTGTCTCAATTCTCATACTCCACTTTCACACATACACACTCACTTCCCGTTACTTACCATTCTCTTCCCTTACGAATCATTCCTTTCCTTTCCTTCCCCTCCACCTATCCAAACAAAATGTTAAAGAAAAATTACACTTTTAAGTATATTTCAATTTATAGTTCAATTTAAGTTGCAAATTTGCCTCAATAAGATCGTATAGAAAGTATCTTTTAATAGTACATTTTTCAGAATTTCAAAATATGAAAGTCTAAATCATCGAATTAGGATCTTCGTTCTGAAATTTAGTACGATCGAACTATTTTAAAGGGTTAAGCTAGGGGCTTCTGATTTTAGGTAATTATATATGGTTTGGTAGGTAATACTTGTAAAATTAGAAGGAAAACTGAGTAACTGGACTATAAAAGATTAGGCCCTAAAAAAGAATTCAACCTAGTCTGAAATTTAAATAAATCGTAATAATCCATTGGAGACATTATTTAACAATTATAATGATGCACCAATTCACGAGTACGAAAACAATCGTCTTTGCTCATGTTTCTTCCGGTGGTTTATTATTTTACCAGATTTTTTTTGTTTACATTTTTTAAAATGTTAAAAACCAGTCAGTTTACTCCCAGGCTCCCTTCTTGTTCGTTCTTCAGGTGTTGACTCCTCAGTTTCTGGAAACACCTCTGGACTGCCATATTCAGCTTCTTCAATATCTCCATCAGTCTCTTCTACTTTAGATTCTTCTGTAACAGCTTCATCATCTCCCCAAGCAAGAATATTATGCTCTACTGCGCTTAAGTTCCAATCCCATTTACCACCTTCTTCAAATATGACATCCTTGCTTATGATTATTTTTTTTGTTACTGGATCATACAACCGATAAGCTAAGCTTTGGATTTGTCAGTGACTCCAAGCAGGATGCATCTGCGACTTCGATCATCGAGCTTAACTCTCTTCTATTCAGGGACGTGTACATGTGCAATGGAGCCGAATATTCTAAAGTAGTCAACCTTTGGTTTTATTCCTGTCCACCTTTCTTCAGGTACCATGTCTTTTACCGCCTTTGTAAAACTTCGATTCAAGACGTGAGTCGTCCATCTTGCTGTATTTGGCCATAGTGATCTCGGCATCTCCTTTTCAGACAATAAACAACGCACCATGTTCATGACGGTCCGGTTCCTTCTTTTTGCCACTCTGTTTTGCTGTGGAGTGTACGCCACTGTCAACTGTCGCCTTATGCCATGATCCTTGCAGAACTGGTTGAATTTATTTGATGTAAATTCTCCTCCCCTATCAGTTCTTAATCCGCATATGGCTGTTTTTGCTTCCTTTTCTACAAAACTTTTGAAGGTTTTGAACATCTCAAAAGATTCTGATTTATCTGCAAGAAAGTAGACCCAAGTTTTCCTAGAGAAATCGTCTACGAACACCAACAAATACCTCTTACCACTGTGAGAGGTTGGAGTGATTGACGCACACAGATCTCTATGAATTAACTCCAATTTCTCTGATGCCCTCCAGTCACTTTTCTTTGGAAATTTTCCCCGTTGCTGTTTTCCCACATTGCATACCTGGCAAACCTTGGCTGCTTCTTTCAGATTTGGTAATGCTTTTACCATTTGTCTTTGCTGCATAATTTGGATGGACTTGTTATTTAAATGTCCATATCTCTTATGCCAGAGATTCTCCAAGTCTTCTTCTTCCATCTTCAAGCAACTACCAGGCAGTGGCTTCATCTTTGCATAGACTAGGAACATGCGGTTTATAGTCATTGGAGTGTCTACTATCAAACCCCTTTGATGATGATAGATTCTGCAAGTACCCTCTTTAATTAAAATCACCAAACTTTTCTCTTGTAGCTGTCCTAGGCTCAATAAATTGTTGGTGAGATTTGGGACATAGTAGACGTCAGACACCGTAGAGGTGATTCCTTCTATTTCAAACCTGACACTGCTTTTTCCTTGAACTACCATCCTTGAGCTATTACCCAATCCGACAGAGTGCTTGAAGCTTTCGTTGAGCTCAACAAACCAAGTTTTGTCTCCTGTCATATGGTTTGAACACCCAGAGTCGAGAAACCAAATACATTTTCCATCAGCTTTACTAACTTCTGTGTGTGCCATTAGAAGGAGTTCTTCTTCTTCGTCGAACTCAGCATAGTTGACTCATTTTTCTACACTTGAACATTCAAATTGATAATAACCTTGTTTTCCACATCGAAAGTAATTGATAGCAGACCTGTTAATGAAAGATCTACCTCTTCCCCATCCTCTAAAGTTACTGCCTCTAAAGTTGCCACCTCTAAAGTTGTTGCTTCCTCTCTGAGATGTGCCTCTACCTCTGCCTTGTACATTCCTTTGCTCGTTCTCCACCTGTAGAACTTGCTCTTCACTCTGTTTCTCAATCACTTTTTGTTCATGTACAAGCAAGGATGCTTGCAATTCATCTACTGTGAGATGATCAATGTCCTTAGACTCTTCGATGGAGCATACCACAAAGTTGAAGTTGTCTGTGAGACTTCGAAGAATTTTTTCAACAATTTTGACATCGTTCATGTTTTCTCCACAGTTCCTCATATCATTGGCAGTAGACATGACTCTTGTAAAGTACTCAGACACACCTTCTCCCAGTCTCATTTCTAGAGTTTCGAATGTTCTGCGAAGCCGCTGCAGTTGTGCGCGCTTCACTCTAGCACTTCCCTGATACTTGACTTTCATTGAATCCCACAATTGTTTGGTTGTCTCCTTCTGGGTGATGGTTTTCAAGATGCTCTTCTTTATGGACTGAAATAGATAGTTCTTTGCTTTGAGATCTTTGATTTTTGCTTCGTCGAGTGCCTTCTGCTCTGTCGCGCTTGTGGTTTTGGTCCCTTCCAACTCTTCAAGACTAGGTTCAATGACACTCCAGTGCTCCTTAGAACGGAGAATATTTTCCATAAGTAAGCTCCAGTGATCGTAGTCTCCATCGAACTTCGGAACGCATGGTGATGTGAAACTGATAAGATCCAGACTTCTGGGGAATCAGAGGGAGCAATTATGACCGCCCGGAGTTGTTGTAGATGCCCTCCTGATTACCTGCAAGGCGCCGAAGTTGGGTCTCCGGCGTAGACACTCCGACGCTCAAGTCAGTGATGGTTATTCTTAGCTGCAGAGGTTCGGGTAGTGATCTCAGACTTACCTGGTGTTTTGAAGGGTGGGGTATTTATAGACTAAACGAGGGCGTTACCTCTAGGGGGTGGGCGTTGTCTCGGGGGGATAACGCCCCAAGTGACGTCTTGGACGATAGCCTCGAGTGACGTCATGGCTCACCTGGGATGGGATGACGCCGCGTATGTGGGTAGATAACGCGCGAGACTCCTCCCCTGCTGGTGTCGAGCATCCCAGGGTGTTCCTTTAAGTCGGGGGCGGCAACGTCTGCGATAGGATCCCGATTGGGACTACGGTATCTCTTATCGGGATATAGGAGCTAGGGGCGATAGGCTCCTCGGAATGGTCTTAATTGTTCTCAGAAACTTTCTGCTGCCATTTTCTTTTTTTTATCTATTTTTCCTCTCAAACACTATTGCATACTTTCCTTACTTCCTCTTAGTGTTTTTTCTCTCAAACACTCAATTTGTATGTCACTCTTATCAGGCCCTTTCGAGCTCCGCTACCAAATAAAGGAACAGAAATTTTACTCTCAATGTATTTTATGAAAGCTAGAATACTTGTTATTGAATTCAAAAGACTACCGTGGATTTTATAGAGCCTTACAAATCTTAACCAAAACAGAGAATAATAAGGAAAAAAAATCTCAACAGACTTGAATGAATCAACTCCTAGAAACTAGCTTATTTGGACCTATTCTTTAGCTTCAACTGAATACCTAACAAATTAATCCATCCCTATCAAAATTAAACCTCCAAGCTACACAAAACGGCCACCAAATCACCAAAAATCAACAATCCATCACTTCAAAACGGTGAGGGACGAGGTGGATTTGATGATCAAGACGACGGCTGGCAGCACGGGCAAACCCATCAAGTTAAATCATTTCAAATTCTTGGAAATTGATGTGATTGGCATCTTGTGTTGTGCATTGTGTATGAATGATACGGGTGGACGGTTAACATTTTTTAGCCACGTGTTGGTGGTGTTGGCCGGCGATGGCAGTGGTGGTGTTGGTGTTGGCAGGCAAAGGGTCGGGGAAGAAGAAGAGAGAAAGAAAGAAAGAAAGAAAAGAAAAGGAGGAAGAAAGAGAAGAAAGAAAGAAGAAAAGAAAAAGGAAGAAAAAGAAAGGAAAGAAAAGAAAAGAAAAGAAAAGAAATATTAAACTAATGCTGACGTGGCATGTCATGTCATCATATTTGATGGCGTGTCATGCCACGTAGGCTACATAACGGTAAAGTGGCGATGGAAACGGCCTCAGGTACCAAATGTGATCAAACATTTTAGTACGAGTATCATTTAACGACAAAAAATAGAAGTGTTAAAACAACTGAAACCCCAACGTACAGGTGCCTTATTTTGCGTTTTCCCTATATATTTCCTCTCTTTTTTACATATAAGTGACTATTGTATCGTTATAAATGGTGGCTGCTCAAATATCAATATCACCCTTATTTCATGTGAGCCGGGTCATAGAATCAGGTCCGCAAGTGTAAAAAATTCAAAAATAACTTTTACTATTTTTTTTATGCAATTTTTATGCATCTTCGTACATGCGTTTTAGCATTGGAAATGGAAGCGAAGGACCTAATGAATCGACGGAGACGGTGGAGGAGGTTCATGTCATGCACTGTAAGTTTAGTAAAACACTGAATGGGGCAAGAATCAAGACAGTACCGGTACTTAAATTTTATAATTAATTTAATTAATAAATAGTAATACTTTTTTTTTTTTTTTTAATAAGCTGAAGAATTTTATTCACTCCCTACCAGAGGGAGGTAAGAAGAAGGAAAGAATGTACAGAAAAAGCTCCTCAACAGAGGAAGCGACTTACCAAACAAAGTAGAAAACCAGCAGAGGAAGGAATACAACAGACAAGACTACTGAGCTAACCGACCTAATGTAAGTAACCATGACGGAGACAACAACATCATACCCAAACTGTAGGGGAAAGCATGATCTGAAGTCTTTAACCACCTATACCAAAACGAAAAGGCGCAGTTGAAAACCCGTCTCGAGCAAAACATTTCTTGATGAAAAACAACCTTGTTTCTTTGCAACCACAAGCTCCATACCAAAGCATAAAATAGAACCCTCCACTTCTTTTGGATCTCCACCCCTCCCCTAGGCACAAAGCTCATCCAAGAGCCCCAAAGGTCGCCAATATTCCTGGGAGGACACCAGGACACGCCTAACCAACACATCACAGCATCCCAGCATGTCATGGATGTTTTACAATGAAGCAAAATATGTTGGACAGATTCACCTTGTTCATCGCACATAGAACAAACATTGTCTTCCTCAAGGAGCATCCTGCGTTTCCATAAAAATTCCCTAGTCACTAAACGGTCGCGCAGCGCCAGCCAAAGGAAAAATTCGACTCTGTATGGGACTAAATTGGACCAGCACGACTTTAGAACTGGGTTGGCTTGGAAACGTTGTATATCATAACCCAAGCACCAGGATCCAACCGAATACTCTCCTTCGCAGTTTAACTGCCATCTATTCTTAACATCACCTTGTGTTCTAAATAGTAATACTTACTAATACTACGTGTTCTCAATTGTATATTTATTTTTACTAGGATGAATCGGGATATTTTAGAAAAAATTCATTTCAACAAATAACGATTGTTGTTGTTGTGTATTCGATAATTATCGTTCAACATTATTGTAACGGCAAAAGATATGTAAATAGTATAACAAAAACCAAATATTTGGATTGATTAATTTGATTGCAGGGAAAAGGCAGTAGAAGTGAGCGACGTATCATTCATTGGCATCCATGGAACAAGTGCGACTGAGAAGGCGATTACCTTAGACTGTGCTACGACATGTTGCTCTAATATCATAATGAACCACGTCAAAGACGAATCGTCCGTCGCCGGAAAGCCTGCTCAAGCAATCTGCAACTCTGCTCATGGGGACTGCTACATCGGTCGTACCCAATGTTCCTTGTTTAAAAGCGATTTTTTTTTAACTAAATACAGTAGAAACTTTATAAAATAATACACTTGGGACGACCAAAATTTATTAATTAAAAGAGTTATTAATTAATCGATAAATTAATAATTATTAATTTATATATTAATTAATATTTTATTAATTTATAGTAAAATACTTAGTTTACAAACACCTTTCAAGCTTCCACTTACTGTAATTATTGTATACAATGCATGTACTGTATATCAAATGAAGGGCCCAATTTGAAAGAAACCTTCAATCTCCCACCTTATTATGCTTCTTGTGTTCAATGTATCACTTTATGGACATTAAAAATATTTTCTATATAAACAAGATCAAAATACTGTAGGTTAACACAAACAAATCATACACACAACATGGCTTCCCATCTTAAAGGTGTGAAAAAAACAACAATGACAGACGAGATTCGAAGAGCATTATGCAAGCACAACAAGGATAATCCAAGTCTCACTCAAAAGCAATTGCAAGAATGGGTTCATAGTAACTATGGTTTGCAGGTGAGTCAAGCGACAATATCGAATACAGTTAAGCGGTCTTTAGAGTATCTCTCACTTGCTCCCGAAAGAGGCGATGTTAAGCGACACAAACCGGCAAAATTTCCTGACCTAGAAAAATCTCTCTATGAATGGATTCTTCAATATCAAGAACATGTGAATATGACAGGTGAACTAATCATCGAGAAGGCGAAAAAGTGAATGTATATAAGGAATTATTAATTTATATTTTATATGGGGTCTAAAGAAATTATCAAAAATGTATTATCTTATAATTTTAGCGAATTATTAATTTAGCACCCTATCCCCGAGTCGGGACAGGCCAAAAATATTATCTTAGAGAGTTTATTAAATAATCGAGTATTAATTTATCGAGTTTCTACTGTACAACTCTGCCCCTCTTTTTATCTACAATTAATTATAAATAAATGTACAAAATTATATACTTTAATATTAAATTTGTATGAAAGGTTGAAATATGAGAAGTCATTATTCAAATTCAATCATGTAAAAATGTATAAATTTACATAATTATGGGGAAATGTATGGGACGGTTGATTAATTAGTTTGGTCTCTTGGATACCATATGTCGCCATTTCTTCCTCCTTTTAACATGCTGGCGATGCGACTATGCATCTCAACGCCTACTCTTCTGAACTATTTTTGACGACAAAGACAATAAATAATAAGCATTCTAGTAAATGTTAGGACGTCTTTCAGTAGGTAGTTTTTTTATACGTACACTGATCAAAGGAGTCAACGTGATGCTAAACTTTTTACACAGACCACTCATAATTTAGATCTTTCATTTCGATAGAATTTAAACAACGGATAAGACTCTACTGAGAAATTAATTGGTACCATTGATTATCCAACTAATCAAATTGTCTTTTACCATTCTTTTTGCATGTTAGTTGACTGAGAAGTTTCAGTTAAGCCACTCAATATCCTTGTATAATACATACAAAACACAGAGAGATGAACTAGAATCCATTTTGACAGAAGATTTGTTAACTTTTCTTAAGTTACCATTATGAAAAATTGGTTTTATTTGCATATTGCTGCCGTTTGGTGAAATTGGCTTGACTAGAGATTTGAATTCCTGATAGTATCCTATGCGTTACTTTTCTCATCCTTATCTTTTTGTTCTTTTAATAATGGCAACATATCAGGGGGAGGAATCAGAAAGCAAATCCAGGTTGATTTTTAGTCCTAATTAAAGAACTTTATTTATTTTTTAAATGGGCAATACAATTTTGGACATCTCAAGAAAATAAAAATTGAAGGATGGATTTATGTCCAATTTGATTGAAAACAAACAAGGATAATCCATCTCAGGGCCAATAATATTTCTAGTCCTATCTTTTTTTACATATAAATAGATGTAGCCAACAAAATCAGAAAAACTCACGCGCCCAAAGTACGAATATAGAAAGAATTTAGCGAAAAATACGAACAATAACGTGAGAAGAAATACGAAAA
Source organism: Viola odorata (assembly GCA_963691705.1). Taxonomy (NCBI): domain Eukaryota; kingdom Viridiplantae; phylum Streptophyta; class Magnoliopsida; order Malpighiales; family Violaceae; genus Viola; species Viola odorata. The sequence goes on from OY829544.1 coordinate 59,517,597, forward strand.
AAATAGAATTGCAGCGCGTGGATCTAACGCGCAAATCACGCGTCTTGAACTGCCTCATAACAGTTTTAGAGTAGAGGAGGGCTGGGCTGCCTAAAATTTTTAGAAATGAATCTGCAAATCACAGGCCTAATTCTTTCCCATGGAGTGTATATAAAGTGTACTAATTTGTCTCAATTCTCATCCCCGTTTTCATTTTCGCTCTACACTCCACTTTCACACATACACACTCACTTCCCCTTACTTACCATTCTCTTCCCTTACGAATCATTCCTTTCTTTTCCTTCCCCTCCATCTATCCAAACAAAATGTTAAAAAAAATTACACTTTTAAGTATATTTCAATTTATAGTTCAATTTAAGTTGCAAACTTGCCTCAATAAGATTGTACAGAAAGTATTTTTTAATAGTACATTTTTCAGAATTTCAAATTATGAAAGTCTAAATCATCGAATTAGGATCTTCGTTCTGAAATTTAGTACGATACGATCAAACTATTTTAAAGGGTTAAGTTTGGGGCTTCTGATTTTAGGTAATTATATATGGTTTGGTAGGTAATAATTGTAAAATTAGAAGAAAAACTGAGTAACTGGACTATAAAAGATTAGGCCCTAAAAAAGAATTCAACCTAGTCTGAAATTTAAATAAATCGTAATAATCCATTGGAGACATTATTTAACAATTATAATGATGCACCAATTCACGAGTACGAAAACAATCGTCTTTGCTCATGTTTCTTCCGGTGGTTTATTATTTTACCAGATTTTTTTTGTTTACATTTTTTAAAATGTTAAAAACCTCAGATTACATTTTCCGTTTTCAAGTTTAAAGGTGTGCTTTTAGCTGATTTATTTTAAAATTAAGCAGGCAAAAATAGTGTTTGATTAACATGCCTATTTTTAGCTGGTTAACTTTATAAAAAAAACACTATTTTTATTTAGTTATAATTTATCATAAAAAAAACATACTTTTGAAAGTAAAAAACTACTTATTTGCTTTAAAAAAATTAAAATATATTTATTTTAAATACAATTTTTTTTAAAAAATTAAATAGATACATCTTATATATTTATAATTTTAATGTTATAAATTAATATATAACAATATTTGAATTAAAAAAATTAACAAACTAATGATTTTTACTTATTTTATTTCACAGCACAACACAACACAATACAACACCACACCACTATCACACAACACTACACTACACTACACTACACTCAGGCTCACAACACAACCCAACACAACGAGGCCAAACACACCCTAAGTAACCATAGAAGTTCAATAATGTTCAATTGCGGTTGGTTTTTGCCTTACGAAAGTAAATAGAAAAGGATTACTCATCGTTTTGGCTTTTGTCTGCAAATTCATTTATGTAAAAGAATTATACTCCTATATAGTGTAGTAGTTCAAAGCATTCTTCGGAAAGGAAAAGCTCCAAATCTTTGATTAGGAAAATGTTTCAAAATTTCTTATCCAACCCTAAAGTTTCTCCTGACAGCTCTCGAGTCTCAACTAAAATGAAGTTGCCTGCACCATTTTGCAAATCTAAAACCCTGGCAAAACTGACAGGTCCACTGTCCCCTTCGGCAAGTCTGCGATTCTCTTCAATAGACCAAGCCTGTTCTTCCTAATCCTTTCATCCTCCTGTTTCAAAACCAATGTCAACAAGCATTACAATGTTTGTATATATAGTCATCAGCATCTGTACAAGATGCGATTTAATTACAAAACCAAAATTGCTCAATCTACAAATCATTTTGATCCAAAGAAGCAAACATACACTACTGCGCATTATCACAGTTCGACAAACAGCATGAGAGAAGACATCCATCCATGTTCTTTACTCAACTTTTAAGGGCTCAATTTGGTGTATAGTTTCCATTATAGGGGCTCAACTTAATGTGTGCATATGCAAGTGCTGGGGAACTTACCACCATGACAAAAACATTGTTGAAGAAATCCTCAAGTGGTTGTATTAGCTTTGCAGATATTTCAAAAAACTCATCAACCTCAATGCCTGCAAATATCAGCTCGATCAGTTGGTTGGTTGAGAGGACAAATTAATTTAGGGAAATGATTTTTGGCCACCCCTTTTCACCTCTGATTAAAATGACTTAATCTCATCCATAGGATCTATCAAGTTTGAATGGATGAGATTAAGTCATTTTAATCCAAAGGTAAAAGGAGAGGTGGCTAGCCACCACATGGTGGCCAAAAAGCTGAATCAGTTAAGTCTGTTTTCATCCATACATATGGTTCCAGTTTCCATGTTTTCTAATGATTACGTTTACCATGTTTGGACTTTCGCCCATTCAACATTGAGAGATGGAATCACCCATTTAAAACCCAAAGCCATTGTTCTACCAAAATTGGAATCGTTACAATGGTGATGAAATTTAATACCAATGGATAATGAAAATAAATAAATAAAATATTGAGTACCGGAATAAATTTTGTTTTCCGTGGACAGAAAAGTGCTCCATAATGCCCTTTCTTCATTTGTCTCAAAAGCAGCCTCATCCACCTAAATAGACAGTTATAAACAACTATAAAGATGTGCTATCATGACCAGGAATGAATAGATTCCATTGACCAAACAATAAAAGCACATTCAGTTGCACCTTCACAAGAAAATAATAAACTCTTAAAATGCTACAGAATGAAATAATACAAGCAATTTAAATCAAGCATATCAGAAATTGTGACTACATTTTTATCCAACATTTGTTGTTCTATTTGTAGTACCAGAATCCTAATAAATTATTCTGCTCCCAATTTCTTCAGCACAATAACGGACTTGTACATCTAAGGGCAAGCTAAACTTTAACAAACCAGATAATTTGATACTGCTGCAATGGAAACCAAAAAAATACCTCCATATTGGCATCCACATCCTTTCCACGAACAATTCTTGTTGGTCGGGAATATGCTTCAACTACTTTTAGGAAAACATTACTCTTTGACAAGGCTTCCATCTGGAACCAACAAGAAGGCCAAAAAAGACTTAGACTTCGTATATTCGCATGCTTCATTAGATATCAAAATGCAGCAAACTTATGTCACAAAAGCAAGCTCTATTTTTTTAGATTCTGACCCCTTGGAAAAGACTGGAATTCAAAAACATAACATAGAGTTTCTTTTAAAGAGCCTGCCAAGTCAGCTATAGATTTTATGCTAGGTGCCCACCAGGACAAAGATGTACGAAGGCTTAGATGAAGACAGAACTATAGATATCTCAGATTAAAACCTTATTTAGTACAAGCTAGCCATCATCGCACCATTCTTTAATTTGTCACAATAATGGCAAGCACTCTAAATTGTGAATAAAAGCTGGATGCCTTTTCACTACAAGAAGACCAGGATATCTAATGCTTATATAATTGCAAACACTATTTAGGCATCATCTCCATTAACCAAATTCCTTTATCCATGGCCTCAAGCTAGCTGATACATCTGATGCCTTTGTTATGCATGCACATCAGTAACAATTAAAAAAGGAAATCCCGAAAAGAGTGATCATAAGAAAATGAAAACCTTGGAGGAGTAGCAATTAAAGACTTACTTTGAACACTGTTTTCGCAGCCAGACAAGGCAAGTTCGCACGTTCTGCAAGTACAGAGCGCACAATTTCTGGACTTATTCCCTTATCAACCTGTGCCCACAGACAATGGTGTAACAGCATAGTTTCAGAAAACTATCCAAATGAATATTGGTAGTAGGTGGTAATAACCTTTCCTGTTGTACATGTCCATAAATTGGGATAATGAATATGGCATAACTCCAGACATAACTATTGTTTCTGGCATTTCTTATTTGTCGGCCAGTGCCTTTTGCCATCAGCTGAGTACTATGCCCACTTCAGTTGGGAAAACCATTTGAAAATACAGCATATACATCTGATCTTACTTTGGCTTCCCTTGAATTATAACTTCATTTTCACTTACACTGAAAGTCTGCTTGCTAAACTTTTGAGACCATAGGGACTTTCACTTACACTGAAAGTCTGCTTGTTAGCCCAAGGGCAACTTACTCTTGTTTTGATGATTTAAGACACACAAACTAATTTCTATTCTAATGCAATTTGAAGTTAAAGTGTGTGTAGTTTGCGACGAACAAACATAAGAGGCAACAAATCAAGATATCGTAAGCTAGAAGATCAAGTGTACTTTAGGACTTTAAATGTGTAAGTATGATTCAATTTAACACTTGATTTATGTTCAATTATACCTCAAGAAAAAGTGCCAAAAGGTTTTATGCAAAAACGAACTTTGAAAATCGTATAGATTTTAAAAACAATGCTTAACGTGAATCACGTTAAGGCTTAACGTGAATCACGCTAAGCGTTTTTTTCTTAGCGTGATCACGCTAAGATTTGTGTCAAAACTGTCAAATATTTCCAGTGACTAACGTGAATCACGTTAAGCTCAACGTGAATCATGGTAAGCATTTTTCTCTTACCGTGATCGACTTAACGTGATCACGCTATTTCTAACGGCTAGTTTTTTCAAATCTAGCTGGAAGAGCTTGCTCTTACCGTGATCACGGTAAGACTCTGACAAGCTCTAACATCTATTTTGTCCACTTAAAACGGTCACTTTTGGCTCCATACTCTCTTGTCCGGACCTCCCTTGATCAAACACTATAAATACTCATCTTAGATGAGTTAGAACGTGACAAGAAAGTATATACAAACTTCCAAACACAAAATCACATTTACAAACTCTCAAAATCAACTTTAACTCATGCAAGCTTCTCTTAAAGGATTTCAAATATTCTTGCATTGATTTCAGAGTTTCTTTGGCTTTCTTCTTGAGGTAACATTGAGCATTTATTGGTGTTGATTATTGAATCATACATAGTTTATTTGTACACCAATTTTGTGTTGCCATTTTACATTTCTCTTGTCAAGTTCTTAATTAAAATAGGTTGCAAAGCAGCCCGGAAAAAGGTTGTGATTGAGCCCGGAAAAATCACATTGTAAGGTTTATTGGTTGAGCCCGCAAAAACCAAGGTGATAGGTTTATTGGTTGAACCCGGAAAAACCAAGGTGATAGGTTTATTGGTTGAACCCGGAAAAACCAAGGTGTGTAAGGTTGGAGTTGAACCCGTAAAAACTCAAGGTAAATAACGAAGTGTTCGTTGTTCAAAATCCTAAGGGTGAAGCTCTTAGGTAGTAGAGTACAATTCGGTTGTGAATTGGAACCACTATAACTCCTTGTGTTTTTACATTCTAATTCCGCACTCAAATTCCTTACTCTTTGTGTTAGAATTTTTAATTGCCTATTCACCCCCTCTAGGCAGGGTCATTGTGTGTGTCACTGCTTGCTAAAGTTTTGAGACATAGGGACTCATTCTTTTGTGACGGCAAAGCTAACAAATCATTAGTGTCTTGTTAGTTTAAAGATTAAATTATGATTATTATTGGATATACACATTACTTCATATTATAACATTAATCTTTATTTATTTTATCGTTAGGGATGTGATTCGGTGAGAAATTCAACAATCTATATGTTTTCGTTCTCGTATGCTCACTCATCATTTGAAATTACAGAGAATAGGGAAACAAATGGTAGGCAGAGAATAGTAATATTGTTATCGGGTGCATAATAAGCAGTGGCGGAGGCAGGATTCGATGATTGGGGGGGCGAGATTAGTAATGGATCCAGAATTTATATTCAGGGGATGCGGGGGTTCGGGGGCAGCGCCCCCGAATTTTTTTTGTTGTTGAGTATTTTAAAGTCAAGGCAAACGAGTTAAACAAAAAATTGAAAAAATGCTTAAAAATATTTGTATCCGTCACTAAATAATAAATATTTAGGTAAACTTAACAAAAAGATAAATAAGAAGACTATCTTACCGATGAGAGCACTAATGGTTTGCTCATCTAGTATCACTTTTGAATTGGCACCGACCTTCGATGTTGCATTTTTTGCCGTTGGATTTATGGTTCTTTGTTAGTTTCATACTCTAAGTTTGATATGGTTTAAGTTGAAACTGATTCTGTGAATCTATTTAGTTTCACTCTTTAAGTTTGATATATTATTTGTTAGATTTGAAGTTTCATAATTGGATAAAGAGCACGAGTTAATAACCATAACTAATCATCTTGCAGAAAATGATTTTATTATAATGGTGGGTGTTAAAATGTTAGTACTTATTCCACTGCATGAACTATTTTTTTTTATTTTTTTACTACTAACATATATTAAAAAAAATTATTAAAAAGTATGGGGGGCCATAGCCCCCTCTAGTCCCCACGTAGCTCCGCCATTGATAATAAGTCCACCGACGCATTGCGGCAAAGACAAAGCATCCAATAAAATATAACATAATAATGTAGAGTGAGAAGAAAGAAAGTTAAAAAGAACACATGATGTGGAGTGGTGCCACGGTATTGCTAGCTTAGGGTTAAGACTTAACTAATATAAATAAATGAATAAGTATACATGCTTTATTTATTTATTTATAATATAAGGCTTTTAAAAATTAGTGGTGCCAAAAAAATAAATAAATTGTAGCTCTTGCTACAAAATCAAAATTAAAAAAAATATAGGTTTAATTTTACGTTCAATTAAAAGTAATAAAAGAAAACAGAGCGTTTTTAATTTTTACTTTTAACCATCTAAGATGAAAGATTAATTTCATACTCCCTCCGGACCCAAATAAGTGTCTCTGACACTGTATATACGCATATCGAGGAGGCCGTATGACGTACTATTTGACCCCAATTTGCTCCTAATTTTTTCTCGGACGTATGTAAAGGATAAACGTACGTTTAAAAAAATTACGGAATTTTTTGGGGTTAAATAGTGCGTCATCCGGCTTTCTCGATATACGTATCTACAGTGTCAAAGACACTTATTTGGGTCCGGGGGAGTATAATTTATGTTCGATATTTGATTAGTTAAGATTGAAAAAAAAAAGGCAATTAAAGAAAAAAAATGGTAGATTATAGCAATAATGATAATAATTTACTTGTTTGGTAGAAAAACCTAGAGAGAAAGAGGCATTAAAGGTGAAGTGGTATTGGGGCATATTGGCATATATGTTTCCTTGTTGTCTCTGGAGAGTGACTAATAATTGCATCATTGATGAGTTGTCAACTGCAATATGATCTTATTTATGATTTCTGATTAAAGTACTAATTAATCTGCGTGACATAAATCTGCACATCGCAGTCAATTTAATGTCCTAAAACTGGCATAGAGGACAAAGACTGGCGGCAACGAGCAAGAAATAATCTCTTCTTTTTTTTAAAAAAAATAATCTCATTACGCATAGAAAATTCTAAAGTGAAAAATTTAAATTAGTAATATCGATTATTTTAGATTCGAATCGGTCATAATCTAAAAAAACGACTAAACTTTCGGTCATAAATTTTAACATTGTTACATACTCGGGTTTTAAAATCGAAACTTTTAGATAAGCTAAAACAATTGGGTTATAAAATTGATTGTGTCTTTGTTTTTTCCCTAAACACACCGTCAAAGTGTCAATTACTAATTATTATAAACATCCTTTCTCTCTCTTTTTTGTCACTAAAAGTCAAATGATTTTATTTTACTTTTTATTTATTTATTTTTGCAACCGCCAGTCCGGTCGAATTAAATATACCCACAACTCAATTTCTTTTCTTTTTTCTAAATTAAAGAAATAAATAAAAACCAAATCAAACCGACACTTGTGGTGGGATCCAATCT